>OX608049.1:9773287-11023287 GCA_951509405.1 Machimus rusticus
TTTATACGTTTTCTTGATTGTATTATTTACTGTCTTTGAAAGTATCGAAATCAGGAAAAAGTAAGGTATGTATGATTCAAAAGAGTTGAACCAGAAAATTGCAAGTAACTTCCAACTGTTGAAGTTTTATCGAAAGTATTTAGCAGATTTGAAACAGTTTATTAACCGCTGACGGCTGTCTCATGGCCGTGCGGTATCTTGCGATTTATTTATTATTTGGCGTATTAAAAACCGGAAATTTATGAATTAATTGCAATTCATAATTATCAGATTAAATCTGTCACTTCGGTTAAAAAAGAACGGTACTATGATTATTTTTAGTGTATATTTAGTTCAAAAACATCTATTGTACCTAGGTAAAAGACAAGATATATGGTACTTATATAAAAAAACACAGGAACCCGCATACCAAGCTTGAATTCAGCCTTGGCAATGCACCTGCATGAATCGCGGATTTTGGATCACCCTGTGCAAAATTCAAAACACACATCGGTGTGCTATGGCGGTAGAAATAAAAAAGCTGAATATGCTGCTTTGTTTAATTAATGAGGAAGGTAAGTGCACGCGGAAACAAAGGAAAGCAACGGATTCGCCGCGGTGCCCGCGAACCGTGTAAGCGAGGGTACTTCTTGGATTCCACTTTGGAATGCTCAAAATCAACTCGAGCAGCCATACGCCAGCAGTGCGCTGAAAGTGAAATTCTTCCTACGTTTTTATTTCGAATTGTAAAAGTGAAAAGTTTTTTCTTCTTTCCGCTCGCTTATTTACCTATGGAGGTCTTCTTGCCATTTTGCTGACAATTTCTTACAATTTTCTTTCGACCGCGCTGCTGATGCATTTAAATAGTGCGGTAGCCAAGTTCAAGGAAATCCTCGTCTATCGTATGTCAACTTGTGAGCTTAAGTCGCGATTTAAATTTCTTCTCCTCTCGGCGACGGAGCCGAGGTACCTGAACTGAACGGTGGAAAAATATCTTTTTGATATTGGGGATGAGATACACCGGCTTTAAATTTGCATATCGCTTTTTTACGTTTTGTTTGAATTTATCAATTTGAATTTTATCTCATTAGAGTTATTTATAACAGTTCAAAAGGTAACGAGGTCACTTTTTGGGTCAAGGTCACCTAGATAAATTTAATAAAAACAAAGCCGTCAGAGGCAAGGCACGCGAATGGTGTAGAAGACCTTTTGAACTTAATTTTCCCCGTAGTATTTATTAGACTCTTTCAATGCAATTTGGATTTAAAAGGTTTTAAAATTCTGGATTTGTGTAACAAGGTTAAAAAGCACGCCTTCAAAATTAATGGACACTGTAGACGCCAGGAAAATTTATGAACATGTTTTTGACTTGCCTTTTTGAACAATGTTTGGAATGCGATTGAGGCTATTGTCTTCATAATTTTTCAATTTTAGTTTAAGTTTTGGTATGGACTAGTTTTATAACAAATTAAACTTATATAACAAAATTTTCTTGGAACTGATTATTATCATTATAAGGTTTTTCCAGCAAAATAATATTCACAATAAATAAGGTCATAGCAATTTATAAAAAGGGGATTTTGTATATTTAGTTGGTTTTACTTAGAAGAACGTTAATGGATTTATGTACAATATATAAATGTTTGGTATTTTTCTAAATTGTTTACAATTTTGTGGTATTAAATTTATTTTTATTATAGGAAAAATTACCAAATTTTATCATAATAAATATGTCATGATAAACTTTTTGAACAAAGTAATTTTTACACGAAATTAAAATTTTTTAGAAATTCCAAAGGCCATACCACAACTTCTAAATTTCACCGAAGCTATAATAAACCACAATTTTAATATATTCATATATCAAAAAGATACGAATTGATCTTATGATAAACAATTGATGACACCTTTAATTTTAATAGAGTCCATGAACTTTAAAAATAAAGAGATAAATAACTCAACGTCTGAGAATTTTGTCGTGGTAAAAGGGAAATGTTATTAAAATGGCAAATTATAATAAATTTGATAAAGGTATAGTTTAGAAAACTGATAACATTTTTATAGACTTACTTTCTTCCGATAAGCCCAATTTAAATTCTATTCAATTTTAGATAATATATAAAAATTTTGGGTATAAATACCGAATGAGTGTGCTTCCGTAGTTAATTCTAGGTCAACCGCCATTCTCTTCTCAAAAGAAGTTTAACATTAAAGGACAGAAACAATGAAATATTGTAAACTTAAAATCTTACTAATTAAGTAATGAAAAAATAATTAAAAATTCCAGTTGCTTGGTACAAGATCGAGTATGCTAATTACTACAATTTTTTAAAATATTTTTTCAGTACAATAATATTTTATAATTTATGATTCAGATCCAAAGTGCGGTATAATTTAATGTAATAATATTAAAAATGATGTTCCAAAATTACAAAGATTCAGATTTTTAATTTTACTGTGCTCTTTAAGAATTATCCGGTTATTGTTTGCTCCAACAATGAAAATCCAATGAAGAAACAAAATATTTATGAGTAGGTATATAAGGTAATAAAAATCTAAAAAATACGGAAATGTCTTTTGTCCCTAAAAATAACCTTATTATTCATTGAGTTATTAATATCGATGTTAATTCACCAAAGGTCTGGATTAGTGGATGAATAATAAAAAGTTACTGATCAGATTATCCGCATTAACAACACAATTAAAGCTACTGTTCATTTTTCGGCGCTCTTACCTACTTTTTTATTATTTACATAGATGTGAAGTAATGAATAGAAATTTTATGCAAATTACTCATATCTACAATTTTGTTTTGATTTTTTTAAACAGTTATTTTGACTGATAGTATCTACGGTAAAAATCGAATTAATAAAAAAAAATATATACACCAAAACTGTTTGAAACTTGCCGGCTCTGAAGCATGACAAGCACGTTCGGAAATGAAATGCGTGAATAATTCGACTTTTTTTTGATATGGTAATTGATCCGGAGGAGATTAAGAGTCTGTAAAGTCTGTCAAGCTTAAATGCCTCCGTTTGGTTAAATCTTTAAGAAATTCTGACGAATTCGGCTTTGATGGGAAAGTTCTCAAGGATAAGCGAGTGATTTTTTGTAACAAAAGTTTGGCAAAGTGATTGATAATTTTAGCAGCCGGAAAACGAAAGACTTAAGCGACGAACTCGATGTTTTCGCTATTTTCATCACACGAAGAAAACAATTTAATTTCTTAAAATTTGTTTAATCTAGTAATAATTTTAGAATTAATCTATTTGAATTAAGAATAGTTTAATAACCTAAAATTTATATTGAAACCGAAAAGCTAAGACAAATTTAAACTTTGTCATAAAAATATTTGTGTTAATTCGTTTAAAATTTACAGAATACAATAGCATCATACTTTCCTCGAAGCATGAAGAGGAAATCGGATTTGAAGATTAATTAACCGGATATCAAATAAATTTTTTTTCATTGGTCACGTTTATGATTCATTAGGTATACCTGGACTAGCTACAAAAATGCATAAATAGCAACATATTTATTGAATGACTGATGCCTTGCTATTTACTGTAAAAATTAAATATTTACTTTATTTTCGATACGGGTATCTAACGTTTTAGTGTCAAGAAGTCTTTTATCTTTTCATAGAGTATAAATTAGTTAATTTTTATTATTATTTGCAACCGATTATACAAACATTTTATAACAACGTGTAAAAGAAAATACTAAGAAGCATTGAAAAACATGATGTTTCCAGCTAATTCAGGTTTACTTTCAATTTCTTAAATATTATATAGAAAAAATAAAAATTTCACCATGGCTATATTGAGTTATAAATTTATTGTTGGAAATTACTTGCTGTTTACATTATTTTCAAGTAATTAAAGACGTTGTAGAAAATTTGAAAACTGAAGAAAGCATCATGGTAAGTCTCACTTTGTGAAAAAACTTGTACCATTGGGAAGAAAGGAAACCATGAATAATCGTGGAGCTAATTGTCCAATAAAACTGGTAGCAATGAAGAGTTTAATAAATTAGTATGAAATTGCAATGAAACTGCTTTGTTATTTCATGGATTTAAAACTTTATTTAAATATTTCCTTACTGGCATTACAAATTATGTTTATATAGTAGATGATTGTGAGAAAATATTTTATTAAACTTTTTCCTATTCAGTATTTTTAAATTTCGAAAGTTTAGAAGAATATATTACGTAAAGTTTTAGACAAATTTTAAGAGGCATATAGCCTTTATAAAAAATCATTACAAGCATATTATTGAAATTTCGAAAAATGTCGTATGCAAGTTAAATGATGAAAAAAATTTCCCTAAAGAGTGATCATAACATTCCAAAAATTATGAAATACTGATAATGATAATGATGTAGCGATATTTCTATTTAATTGCTATTTCCGCCAAAATATTACGTATTCGATGAGGAATGAATGTATTTTAATAATACAAGATATTTCTCACGCATTGATATTGGAACGGTTTTGATTAGCATAATATTTTGGGGGCATTATGTTATGCAATATGAAACAACAAGATTCCACAGAAAGTCCCATTTCTCCTTCTGATGATATGCCTAATAAGTAAAATTAATTGCCCAATTAAAATTTGCGAATTAATCAGATTACCAAAGACGATCATGCAAAAGGGCAATGCCACGGATCGAAGAAACACTCTTCTTAACTAAACAGAAAGCGAATTCGATCTGAGGTCTTCAATTGAACTAGCGCCGCATATTTCCAAGTTGGAAGAGTTATGCAATAGGCCGTCTTAAGTCTTAACGATCTATCGTCTTGGATAAATCAGAGAAATTGATACGGCGGCGGCGCGCCGCGCTCAATGCCCACACTCGTTTTCAACGCTTGCCGACGGGGCTGTAATTTGAATGCGGAGAGGACTTTCACCATCACCACCGTCTTAGAAGAAGTTGAGGAGAAGATAAAACGATCGAGAAGAAATGAAGAAATGTTTGCGTCACTCTTCAATTTTTGTACTCTTCGGAGTTTGGACAGTGGGCAAAACTTCGAAACAGGTTTTATGCCGTACTTGAGCCGTTTTTCAGTGATTTTGCTCAATTCATTGATCCAGGCGTAATGTGAAATTATGCTCACTATAAAATTAAAGCGACGGATGGTGGAATTTGAGGAATTCAGCGCACCGAACGACGGGCGTTAACAACTTTGAGTGGGGGCCTAATTAGACTTTGCCGAATGTATATTTCGAAAAATGATGTATGAGGTCTCTATGGGTCTCGAAAAATTACATAAGTCTGAAAAATTAAGGCACCAATTAAGCAATTTGGACCTCTTGAGAGTTTCCTTAAGACTGAACCTATGCGGTTTGCAGGTAGATTGCGTTATGTAAATCTTGCAAGGTGCCGTTGCATCAAATTTTCGTATTTGGAAAGGCCTTTAAATATTCAAATTTTCTATCAAATGACGAATTTTTATTTATTTATCATTATCTTTCTACTTTTTTCTACTCTTTTTTGCGAAATGCCGGTACGTCGGAATAGATAAAATTTTAAGATACGGGGTAATTGTTCTTAAAGTTCATGATAGTCAACTTGTCATAGGTTAGTTCCGATTTGATTGCCCTGTTTTTTTATTTAATTATAGCTACCGACATTTTAAGTAATAGTATAGGAAGTTGTTCCTATGAAGGAAGTTTAGATACAATCTTTGAATGAAGTCAACCATAAGTGAGTCAGACATTCCCCGACTATATAATTAATAAAAAGGTTCGTGTCAATCAATATCTCGCATGATTTCCCTATTAATGGGTGGCTTTTATAGCCACAACATAGCCACAAGGTTGAAAATTGCAAATGCGAACGTTGCCTGAACTTACATAATTCAATGGCTGTTGGCAAATTCCGACAGATTTTTATTGATATTAGACGACCGATTAATAGAGATGTTGTAAAACTGATTGACTAGGAAATTGCGAATTTTTTTTTAAGGAAAATTGTTTTTTTCTTCTTTTTAAAAAGTAAATTTAGAGTCTTTTGAGAGTAAAGAATATGCAAGTACCTAAATGAAATGAAGTAGCATAAATGTTATATAAATTGCCACAATTAAAGTATGCACTTTAATTATGTTATGAATATTTTTAAATATAAGATATCTTAAAGTCAGCTGCTTTTTTTAGTATGAAAGAGAAATTTGACTACAAAAATATACAATTTTGAATATGTATAAAAAAGAATATTTTTAAGAAATAATGGAGAATTTATATGATTCCCAGGTTATTCTGCGTTGAAATGACTATTGTGAAATCTTCGATATTAGTTTTTTAAAAACTACTTTAAGAAAAAAAGTAGGTATGTGTAGGTTGGCGCATTTGATTACCATTAATAAACGGATGAACTCAGCCTGAACATCATAACTAAGAAAAATGTAATTACCTACTATTTTATTTCGCATCATTACAGACTTATATGAGAAAATCCAAACTCATCTGCATGAAAACGCAATGAAAAATTTAAAGTAAAAGTTGCTAATAAAGTTGTAAAACGCGTAATTGTCCTATTCTGCATTACACCAAAACCTGCATTAATTAACATAAAATTCAACAATTTTCCCATCATCTGAATTGAAAGAGTAATAACACGCTTCATTGCTTCTGTTTACAACCCAGGTGGCCGTTGGCGATAATAAAAAATAAATAAGTAAAGCATAGGCCACAATGTCACGAGAGTATGAACTAATAAATCGTTAGTTCACATGTCCTTCCAATGTCTTCTGAACCATGAAATTGTTTGCTAATAAAAATTGTATTTTACCATGTCAATTAAGCCGGTCAAATTATGTTCGGTCGTGGTGTAGCGAAATTCCTATAAATTTTTTATAGATTTTTATGCTTTTGAATTTGTTATGGTTGGAGTTTGCATCAAAAAAAGATTTTGTCATATTATGTTTACAGCTTTGTGCATTTAGTGTAAAATTGAAGGTCACTCTTGTTAAGGAAAGGTTAAATTAATCGAGATATTTGGACATCAGTTAGTATATTTTTCGATTTGCAAGAAAATTTATATTTTTTTTATAATAAGACTAAATAAAATCAGTATGTTAGTTATTAAAAATGAAGACTTCAATCGTCGTTCAACAAAATGATAGATTATTAGATAGATTAGTCCTACTTTTTAAAACCAGCCTAATGTAAAAATAGGCAAGATCAAGTTAGTGCAATCCTAAACACATTGTTTTGTCCTAAATTAAACTCGGCTAAACAGTTTTAGCCAGAGATGAGTTCTTTTTAAATTGTCTACTCGCTCCTGAAAACTCACATTCTGCAAAACTCTTTTCGAAAATGCGAGAAAATACAGCAGCTTGAAATAAGCCGAAGCAAAATTATGTACATAAATACAAATTTTTGTATATTTGTTGAACTAGTGAAAGTTAGTTTTGTTATTTTTAACATAAATTTTACAAATATAAATTTGTTTTCGTATTAAACTGATCAATCTGATCATGATTAATGAAATCATCTAATTTAAATAAAAAATATTCGTAAATGCTAATAAGGACTCAAAAAAGACCATGAAATGCAAGTAATGTTGGTATCTTGAAGATCATTCAAGATCAGAAAATTTTCTTTTGAAAAAAAAATATCGATATATATATCGATAAAACGATCAACCTTGCATCAAGTGTTGGCGTTCTCTCAGAGCGGTTCATATCACCGGCCGTTATAAATGATATTGTAATTTATCACAGTTAACAAATTCAACAAATTCACCGTCAGCTCATTTACAAATAGACGGAAACCATAAAACTGGACTTGAAGCCGAGAGCAGGGTAATAAAGGCAGACCACAATACATCAACAGGCCGCATGGAAACGTTCGGCAGGGCTCAAGGCAATCCGCATTTCATCAGTCAAGACTCCAGATTCAAGAAAGGCTGCTGTCTTGAATGAGTCGAGTAACTGAGCACACCGATCGCTAACGAGCCGCTTCCTTAACCCTTTAAGGTAAAAACGTGGTAAATGCTTAGTCTGCTCTAGACGGGCTAATTTGCGGAGTAGTTGCATAACTCTAAGAAAATAGCTTCGTAAATCTTTGAAGTTTTTGGATCAACATTTGCTACAAATAGTTTGTGCCTGATCACGGAAGGTGGTTTGGAGAACCTCGCCGTATCGCATGAGAAAAGCGGGTCCGTTCCGAGATTAAACTGATAAAGATTTGACCCTACGCCATGATCCGTGAACAGGTTTAGATTTCAGTAGCTAACTCGAGGACGAAAATGAGTGCAAAAAGTGCAAGTGATCGAGCTGTTTATGCTGATCTTGCACAGACCGAAAAAGTCACAAGATCGTTGTTTATTTATCCACAAGACTCTGAATCTTGTCTTACTGCTGGTGGGTTTTTGGCGACGAATCATTTTACCGCCTCTACCTTTTCCGCCTCTAATTTTTGCCTCCTTTTATTAGAAATGAAAAACTTTGCCTCAGTCACAACAACCAAAAAATTTCGCAATTGGCAAAATGAGCCTAGGAAATCGAGACCAAATCACTTTTGAATCGCCTCGTGGTTCCTTTGTTTCTTCCAGTCGAAAATGCACGAATGCACAAGAACCCCGCGTTTACCAGTATCTGGTTTATCTGGACCAGTTAAAGGTGAATTTCCTACACTTTTTGCGGGAGATCGAGATTTACTGCACTGTGAATTGTCTATTGATCGACTCTTAAGTCGCTAGAGTTGCGTAATCCATTGGAAATCTTTAGATTTTGTGCTCACTTGATATGCAGAACAGACTCTGTGATGGTTGCATGCAGGCGGATGCATAAATGAGCTTCTCCGGGGAATAGTAAAAACGTAAAAACATGTGTTTCTCTGAAGGTTTTTTGTTTTTTTAATCATTTAAAAATATACACCAAGGTGATAGCAGGTGGTTGTTAGACAATTTCTCTCAATGTGAATAAACAGACGGCGAGTAAATATTGCATTAAAAAAGCAAATAGTGCAATTGAAAACTTTTACAATCTCCATATGAAAATGATCGTAGTAAAAACTTTTATTCATAAAATAATAAATTAATTATTTTTTTAAGTACCTTCTTCAATTAAATAATTTTAATTCGATCAAAATTAAATTTGAACACAATCGATCAACATCACTTTTAATTCGATCAAAATGAAATTCAAAGACAATCGATCAGCATAACTTTAAAAAAGTAATTGGTTATTCCTACTTTTAAAAGGGCTAAAAAAAGACGTTATATGTAACTGTAGACCAATTGATCTTTTTCACCTTAAACTTTATTTTTATCTGATCCTTTAAATAGTAAAATGCATAATTACAAAAACTTTTCAAACGCCTTTAACAAACTTTTTTATGAAGTGTTGCTTTTCAAACTCAATAAATTTGGCTTAAATTAGTGCGAACTGGTGAACTCCATTTGGGGCACTGCGAACGCTTGGTTTTATCAGGCGTTGTATTAATCGCTTGTTAGATCACTTTTGGAATATGGTTGTTAAGTTTGGTACTATTTTATAATATTACATGTTAAGTTAACGTATTTCCATAAATGCTTCTACTAGAATCAAGCGCTTCCCTGCTTTTCTGAAAATAAAGTTTCATCAAGACATTTACGGATTTTGTCGCAATATATTTATTTTTGACAGACAACCACTTAAACCAGTTAAGCAGTTAAGTTAAATCTCATTTGCTTAATCTACTTAACTAAGAACCGATTTAACTTAATTGCTTAACACACTAGAGTATGTAAAACCAATTTTGTCTATTGATCTAAACATTAAACGTCAAATAATTAAAATATGATTTGACAACAAATAGAGTTTAACTAATAGATAAATAAAACTTTCTTAGCGAATTCGATTTTAAGTCGGTTTTTCTTAAACCAGTCAGTCATTGACAGAATACAACCAGAATAAAACCAGTTCGACGAATTAAACTGGTTTAAATGGTGCAGTCTGTCACTGCTACAACTATATAGATGCCTCAATATTTTGATCTTAAAACTGATTTAAAACAAATCAAACATGTACAGTGTACATATTCTATAATATTATGTAAAAAATCATATTATGCATATATTAATTCTATTAAATATCATATTTAATAGCTTTACCTTTGCGAAGAGTTTAATGAGACTAGTAAGTTTTACAATTCAAAATTGATCAATTTCTCAAATTCAAAAATAAAATTTTAATAAGTGCAACTACCAAATGTGAAAAAAAAGCATAAACACTAGATTTATGGAATCCGCCAAGCTGCTGCGTTTCAGATTTATACTGAGGTTTAGATTAGTTATAAAAATAAATTTTTATCGAGGTATATATTACATTTAATTGATGCATAATAAGAGGATATGTGCTTGTGCTTTTATTACCTCCAGAGGCTTTTATATAATATACTTTATGTTATGTTTTTCGAAACTACCTTTAAATCAAATTAAATAATAAATGTCTGTAAATCTGGTGTTAGAAAATATAATGTACCATTACGCAAAGCTATTCCTTTTGAGAATTTAATTTGTCAAGGTTTTGGGACCAGTGTGATAAGTGGCACTGTCTTGCAGAAACGTCTTACAATTCGTAAGGGGTTTTAACAAACTGAATTGTTAAGGTGTCTACTTTAATATACAAATATGCGGAAATAAATATAAGATAACATTGAAAATGACAAATATTATTTACACCAAAACCGAATACAAAAAAAAAAAAAAAAAAAAAACAAGGACATAAGACATAAAAATTTGCGAAGTCACAATAATTCACAAAAATAATATTTCCGAAATCACACCATAAAAAATGAACAATGCAAGGAAACTTGCTATTTCATACTACCTAAAACTTGTCGCGTACTGCCTTCGAAACATAAAAATTGGGTCGTATTAAACAATTAATTCGCTAAAATTACCCAGGCGAACATCGAAATAAGTGAAAAATGTAAGAAAATGAATGAATTTTCCGGTTGTCACCTCGCCGCTTAATTCATTCATATTTGGCGTGATTCTTCCTCGTATTGCAGCAGTTGCTCATTTGGTGGAACGATTTAAATTATAATTTTAGCTTATTTAAAAACAAAAAAATTAACACAAAAAACAAGCGAAAGAGGTCATATAGAAAATTTTCGCGTGTCATAGTCGAGAGCCAGACAGTCATAATTTCCAGTAGCATAAATTAAATTAATAAGTAATTCGAATGCGAATCGACCTCGTAAACACTGGGAATTTAAACAATTTTACTTTCTATGGAAATTACTGGGAATTATTCAATTATATATTAATTTTTAGGAAAAAAATTAGGGTTTATAAATATACTTATATAAACTTGGAGAAGCAGTGCTATTTCAAAAATTATTTGAAGACGATATCTTTGCATATTTCACAAAACCTTAAATGAAATGAAATTGGGACTCAAAATTGAAATAATATCTAATAATTGTAAAAAAATAAATAATTGATAGTGTACCTCTGGAACTTCGTCATATTCGACACCTTGGGTTGCATTAGGCTCGCTGCGCACTGTCCACATCCGAAGCGACTGAGGACCATCCTTGAATAATCCTTCGGTTTGTTTAAGGTTTAAATTAAGCACTTCACCGAATGCACTGAATGACACATTATGCTCTTTTACATGACTTATATCTAAATTTTTGATTTTCTCACTAAGGCTACGATCACTGAAACTATTTCCACCATGCTGATCAGTTGCTAGCTTTAGCTCGCTGTAGTAAGGCGATTTGCTAAGATCTTTCTTGACGTGATGCGCCTCCTTAGCGCTAATCTCCTGTCGATTTTCCACACTTCGACGACGAATGTGATGGTTTGTGTGATGGAGCAATTTTACTAATTCATAATTGGGAACAGAGTTAATATCTTCCACGTGGAATATCGATTGAAGCTGCTCTGCTGACATTTGCTTGTGAATCTGTAAAAAAATATAATAGTTAAATTAATAAATGTTTATATTATAGAAATCCTAGGAATAGACTAGGAGCTATTTAAAAATTACACCTGTCCCTCGATTTGCACTGTACTCAAATTACACGATTTTTAAATCACAACAAAACAAGTTTTTTTTGGTATCATTCTAATAGTTTTGCATTATGCCATGTATCAGTATCAATATGATATGTATTCTTTTAAAACCTCGTTCAAAGTGACTGACATTTTAAAAGATGGTTTACAATTAATTATTTCGTACAAACGTACAACTTAATAAGTTAAAGAAAAACACGTAATTATAATAATAAAAAGGAAGTTGATCTATACAAAATAGTTTATGCATTATGGTTTCTTCTGATATATGTATATCGCCGATATACATAGTACTCCTAAAATTGCATCTAATATTTAAAATTTGTAGTTCAATTCGATCAATAGACTTTATTACAAAAAATTATAAATCTAGTATCGTTACTACTTTCGATTAGAAGTTATAATCGTCGGAACAACTTACTGTTGAAATTTGTAGTTCCGTATTGTCTAATGTATTTACTAACTTATATAAAGTGTAAAAATAAATTGTATATAGAATGATAATTTTGAAATTTAAAAAATGAAAATTAAGAACCCTTGAAGATAGATATGACTTCGTTAATCACTGTCTTGTTAACATATTTTTGTCATGTGTACTACTTACGCTAAAATAGTTTTTGATGAACATACATATACTAGTTATTTTATTATCTGTCGTATGTGACAAGGGCTTAATTACTTATTTGTCATGGCCTCCATGACTTTGCACTATCGCCAACAATATTGGCAATCTAATTTCCAAAATATTGACTCTCAAACTCCATGAATTACTGGGGCCAATTTAGATAATTCAACCAAGCCCATTGACCCACCTCACCTTAGGCACATGGCACAAATTCCACAGCAAAAGGCGAACATAATTAAACTATTTTTTTTTTTAAATTATTATTATTGTGGTTTTGGACACAGACAATAGCCATTTCTTCTAAAGTCTTAAGATAAGTGGGAAGGTTAATGACTGGTCCTAAGAGCCGATTATTACTAACATTTATTATAAGTGCGCGGTCGTGGCTCTGAAAGTTGAGGTCAAGGCGATTCACCGCAAAATAAGCTAGATTTGTGACTATATATTAAAAGTCATGCAAGATAAATCTGAATCGCATGGACCCAAGAAATGTAATTATGTAAACTTTCCCGGCAAAATGTCGGATCTTTGGCTGACATAATTAGGTACTATGATCTCAGACAATCAGCGAACTCTGGTTGAAAGTGAGCCGGCGGCGCAACGTCTTAATTATTCATTTCGCCCCAAAGAAACTCGACAACGAAAAAAATATATATTAAAGATCCGGAAGAAATGGTACTGTTGGCGGTTTTTTTTTGAGACAACGCCACATCTTCCTTTTCTTGTATAAAGTATAAGGCATAATTTTGGTCCAGGACCACAAAACCAAGATGCCTCAGGTGATTAAGAAAGAAGATCAACATATTTATATAATTTTGTTTTTCTTCTTTCGCGATTTCTCACCTTGTCTATTTGAAATGAAAGTGGTTTCTACAATTAATCTCCTCAGGTACGCAATGTGTCTTGGTGCCTTGGTGGCTTGTCCAGGTATAAAATTTATTTTACCTGATCGCCAAAGAAAGATACAAGAGATCGTGGTGACGGGAGTGCGAAAAATCGAGTTGATGACTCAGGGAGCTGCAACTTAATCTGGTTTACCTTGTCAGCGCATTTTAAGGAAACAAACAATAAAAAAAAAATTAATCAATGCGGTGGTGAGGTCCAAACAATGCCGTGGTGGATGCATGTGCACTTTTTTTTACTTGCATATGCTCACCACGATTGGCCGCCACCTGGAACCGAGCAAATTAATCGCGAGACGAATTTCAAGATTTAGCTACTTTGAATATCTCCGAATTTGTTGACGTTTTTCACGGTTTCGAACTTAAGATCGTTGCGAATTGCATTTACAGGTAATTTTGTATTAAGCTCTGATGTAAGCCGGATTTTCACCTTTTTGCGGTTTTTGGAAAGCAAAGAGCAATATCCAGCAAATTGGTGGAGGTGTGGCTCGTGGTAAGTGCTATTAAAGGAAATTTAGGTGAGGTGCTGTCTTGCATTATCAGTTACTGGGTTATGCTGGTAGACCTGCTTTTCTAGACTTAAGGAAGGTCTGAAGGTCTAATAACCCTTCTCTTCTCTATTTGAGTTAGAGATGGTTATTGAATATTTGGGTTCTAAGGAGAAAAAATCGTTTCAATATTTTTTTTTTACAATTTAAAAAGTATATTAATATATCCCCTAAGCTTAAAAACAAAAATACTGGTGGGAAATAAAAAAAAATTGTGTATCTTTTTCACAAGAAATAAAACCATGAAAATACTACAAAACAAGCAATTCAGCTAGCTTTAACAATGAAAATATACTCTGATTAAGTGAAAAAAATTATTTTGGACTTTATTTGGATAAAACTTTATCATATGGCCTCCATACAAACAAAATCATAGAAACTACAAATAAATTAATAAAACTTTATTGAGCTCTTTAATAAAAACTTATGAGTTATTAAACAAAGCACTCAGTTTTGCTAGAAGTCACTTTTTGTTCAAATTTCATTACAAACTTGCTGCGAAATCTGATCCTAATCAGATTATCAAGAAACACAGCTATTGAAAGACTAGAATTGTGACACAAACTAGAATGTATTAAAAGTATAAATAAGTGAATTGAATCGATTTGAAAAAAAAAACTGTACTATTAAAAGTTACATCGGAATGAAGGCTATAAATTTTTATCAAAAATTATGAAACCGTGAAATTTTCTACAATGAATTGATAAATAGATTTGTTTTCTTGCAATAAATAGTTTTCGAATAAAAAGAAGTTGCAATTTCTCTAATTAGTGTACCCTTTCTTAATTTCTAAAATTTATTCTATTTTCTCCTGCTTTAAACAATTCAAAATAGAAATAGTTAAATGCAACCGGTTGTAGATTTAAAAACAAATTATCCAACTGTTCAGACAATTCAAAACTCATTTGATTTTTAATCCGTGTCATAAATCGAAATGTGCTAAGTTTCTTGTAAATTGGTGTAATAATTTCCGAGAAATGGCGTTAAGCAGATATTAAAGGAGCCGTTTTACATCTCCAGGGAAAAGTTAATTATTATCTTTGTTATGTCTAATAATTAATTTCGCGTGCCCATCATCAATTTGAATATGCTTGTGCCCGTGAAATCGTTTTGCACCATTCCAAAATAAAAAGGTAAACTTGAGTTAATGGCTTCGTCAAAAAGGTAGATCTATTCAATTTTTCACCCGAAAAAGAAAACATGAAAATAAAAGTTATTTAGAAGACAGCATAAACCGCTCGTTCATAACTGAGGAGCGGGCGCGAATATGTTATTATAATTTTTTAAGTAATTCGCGGCAGCCGACACCACCTTGACACCTCATTGAACTTGAAAGAAACGTGCGATATTTGGATCGTCGGAAGAATTGATACCATGATATGCCATTTTTATGCACATTATGCGTGTGCCACTGGTTTTATTCAATTTAGCGGATTTTTTGGTATAAAAGCCATTGGTCTGGTTTTTATGCATAATTTCACATAAACAATGGAACTAACTGCGGAAAAAGGGTGAATTTAAAGCGGTGTGAAACATAATTTTAATAAAGGTGTTGCGAAACGATGAATGACCCCGAACCTATTTACGATAACTGAACTTGACCAGATAGTGTTCGATGGTTTATGTTTCCATTTATTTTGTTTTAATTTTCGATGAAATTAGTAATTACATATATGTATGTATAAGTGTACCTACTTACTTCGTATTTATTGCTTTTTGCATATTTTGCAAAGATTCTATAAAAAAATATGAACGTTTTCTGAACTTTTAGCACTATTATTATAGAAATTCTGGATGGTATTTTTGATTTTTTTTAAATTATTGAATATAAAGTATTTAGAAAAATCTATGCTATTTTTCGGAAAGTAATTAGTTAACTTCATGTTGTTTTACATTCTAACGCATTATAATAGTATAGTAAGATTATAGTCAAAATTGTATATGTAGTTACATTGAGCCCTATTCTTAAATCCATTTGGTTCGAATTGAATGGAGTTTTCAAAAGGTCCTTGTGAATTGAAATTCTTTAATAAAGTTCCTACTACTTTAACAAATTCATTTTAATTACCTTTGATTTCACTTAATTTCTTTCGTTCGAAGTGGATGAAATAATTTTTTATGTGAGGGAAAAGCTAATTGAAATCAAAAGTAATTAAACTAAATTTGTTAGAATTTTATAAACTTTGTTGAGAAATTTTTATCCAAGAAGAGCCTTTTGAACACTATTCGATTCAATTTGAATGGAGGCACATTTACTTTTCTAAATGTTGCACCAAATTTATAAAATAAACTACATACATATTTACTTTTAAATGAGTTTTGAAAATATTCTGAATAAATTCAATTTAAATTTTTAATTATCAATTCTTATCTACGCGACGCGACAGGTAATTGGTTAATGACCCTATTAAATTTAATGTTCTTTTCAATGAATAAACTCGCTGTAGTAAAACAAACAATTCTTGTATCTAACGTTAATTTTCTTAGTAATTATATAACTAATTGAAAATGGACCGCCGATCTTAAATCAATGTTGAAGGACCTTTAAACAAGTTGAACTAATTCTACTTAAAACGTTCTAATTACTTTATAGTAAAAGCGGTCACATGTACGACAGCATGGTTTCTCAGATTTCTTTGAAAGAAACTCATTTCGACGAGCAAAAATTAATGCAATAAACCTAAGTAGGATTAATTAAACCTCCTTGAGGAAACTGGCGTGGCAAGGTGAACGGAATTTTCAATTTGTTTGTAAACAATTCCCGAAGTACTTATGCATAAATACTTAATTACACGATTAGCAACAAATCCGCATGTTCTGACAATCAATTTAAATAGTAAATCGATCAATCAAACTATCCAGTGCCAGAAAAAAAAATATAATAACAAAATTAAAAGAGTGGACGACTGTTGCGAAGCAGGTCGATTACTTCTAGTCTGCGGAAATGCCCTCATTTAAAATGTAGAAAAGTGGTAATCTCATGCAAACGTTCAAAAGGCGTAAAAACCGAAATATCAGGCTCCGGCTAATTAAAGCAGGAAAGCGCATGATTAGTGGACTTGTGGCGACTTCATTTCATAGTTGAAATAAATTAGATTCTTTCCGCTTTCCACACGCACCGCGAAGGGGCTTCGAAGTTGCACCTGGAGGAAACAAAATGTTGTAATATAAATTCAAGCGACACATATTCACGGGAAATTTGCCCTCGATGAGTTTTACAATTTTTAATTAAATTTATGTCGACATGCAGCAATTTGTCGAAGTGCAAAAATTGCGATCTTTTGAGGAATCGAGGCATGCGCTTTGTATCCGCTTTGCGCGGACAATGGCCGTTTCCTATTATTGTATTATATAACACCGCCAATTAATCGTGTTTAAGAACAGAATGCAATCACACCTCCCTCAGCAATTTGCCAGTTTTATATTTATCGTTTGACTAGTCAATCAGTAACTTAAGCTTTCTGTTGAGACGGCCTTGTACCTCCGGAGCCAAGAAATAGTTCTTACATAAAATCTCACGTAAGGAACATGTTTTCATTTATCAGACTCTTTAACCCTTCCCCTCCGTCAAGGAAACGCTTTGCATAAAAATTTATCACCTTTGGTGCTGCCGGTTTATGATATCAGTCTAGAAAGTCTAAGTCTAGATCTAGAAGGTGTTTTTAAGCTATCCGGACTACAAAAACAAAACAAAAAATTGTTTCCTGTGCCTGGGTTTATTCCATAATTTTTTTGTTTGTTATGCATCAAAATAATTAAAAAATACCCTTGGTCTCCTCTAAATTTGTTTTTGTAGCGTTGGCCCATTTTTTAATTAATTAATTTAATTATTAAAAAATAAAGTTTCTTCATAGAAGTTTATAGCGAGACTTAAACGAAAGCCTAAATCCTAATTTAAGAATTTTAAATGGAACTTATCTCTATAATCCTTTTTAAACATTTTGGCGAATAAGTTTTTTTTTTTTTTTTTTTGAGTAAGCGCTTGCCACCTACTGTCAAATTCACGAATTATTTCGAAATATTTTGAAGTCTTTTGTATTTTTATATAATATCACTTTTTAACCCTATTTTTACTGAAAATTACAGAGAAAATTGAGTGTATTTTGATTTTCAAATTCGTAATCTACGGAAAAAATCCTATAGAAATATAGTATCCTATTTGTTCGGGCACAAATTTGATGTTGATTTGTGTAATAATTAGCTGTGTTCCATTGGGCTGTGTAAAATACTCCCAAGTACTTCTGGCTACGCTCAACTACTCGAGCTCTAGTTGGCGAGCAGAAGTTCTGAGTAGTTTCGCCACATTTTCCCGCCAGGTGGATGGTGGTTTTTGTACTAGGTTTGCATGGAAATGAAAGCTTTTCCTCATTATTCGTTGAAGCTTTAGCTATTCTGGAGTTATCACAAGGATTCAAATAATAAAATTTAAGTAGTTTAGGCAGCAAAACATATTTATATATAAATATTTCCATTTTAATAAATAAGGCACAATCAGAGCAACTAATATAATACGATGAAATGTCAAAATTTGAATTTATATTTTACTCCTGACGATCAAAGTAGCGTTCCATAGAGAAAGTACTCGGGAGTACTTTACACAGCCCAATGGAACACAGCTATTGTCGCCTACCTAAAATACACGATTGAACTACCATTGAATTAGGCTAATCTTCATACATTTTCTCTGGATATAAGTTTAAAAAGAGAGCTAATATAAAAAATTAGTCGGCTTTTCTTACAGGATAAAGGTTTATTTTCTTTTTTTCCTATCTGGTTCAAGTTAGATACCAAATTTTGCATTGAATTGAATTTTAAAAGCCCTCACGTTAAAATTTTTGAAAAGTGCTTCAAATTGCTATAATATTTACCTATCAAAACTTCAAACCTTAAATCAAATAAATTTTTGTATTGATTTTTTGATACAAATTGGATATCCAGGCAATTTTATTTAATTTTTGAAAAAAAAACAGCATATTTCACTTAAAAAATTCATTCTTGCCAATTCCTGAAATAACGTATAAAAGTCACCGATACCAAAAAACTATTTTATGTAAACTTTAACATTATTGTGGTGAAAATTTCTTTTTTGGTCATTCCAAATTAATATTTCTTGAATTATGAAAAGATATTCCTTAATTTCCCAGAATATATAAATTTGGAATATTATGACAACTTTCATCTCTTCATCTGACCGCGATTCGATGGACTATTTACATACGAATAACCTTCGAACCGCAGTGGTTTAATATTTGCCCGCATCTAGATAGAATTCACTCGCAGATTTTCTTGACTTTCGATACGATCGAGCTCCGAATGTGTCGATGTTTTATATGCAGTCAAAGAACTTGTGCCCTTGCTGCTGAATATGGCCGGGCATATGTTGGTGATATGTTGGTAATATGTCGGTTATATGTCGGTAATATGTCGGGTGGGAGGCACCAAACTTAGTAATGGATGTGCAAAATTACAACATATCGCACCTCGCCCAGTCACATTTATTCTCCGGCCAAGGCCCCGTAGTTCTTGCATTAAGCTACGCTGCGGCGCGCTTCTACTGTTTATTAACTGACTTTGCCTGATTTCTCGCCGCAACTATCGAAGCGCACTACGCATGTTAAGCAATTAACGAAGGCTAATCGAACCTGATGAAGGTTAATTGAACTATGATCATGGCTAAGAAATTTGTGGCTTCTTCAAGCGTTGCATGAACCTACATACATACGTGTGGTTTGGTATCTTACATGAGCCTACTGATTTAGTGAAATTTAAAAAAAAAGCAGGTTACTATGATTTCTTAATAATATTCGAATTTTAGTTCATTTATTATCATTTAAAGAATCCGTGCTTTTAGGTCTATTGATTAAACATTTGTTTTTCATTAGATGAGTTGGAATCAATCAATTTTTTTAGTAAATTTTGTAACTCATGAAGAAAAATTCCATTGATTGAGAATAAAACGAGTTTTGATTGACGTTTTTTTTGTTAGAATATATATTAATTCAAATTTTTATACAAAAAATATTGCTAAAAAAAATATTTTCGAATTTTGAATTCCTATATAGTAGGGTAGACAAATTTTTTATTGGATTTTGTTTACTTTTCTAAAAAAAAACATTTGAGTAGCACAGTCCGTGGCTATAGAAACATTTGTTGCAAAGATTCATTTAAAAAATTTACTCGTTGAATAAAGATTTAATAATAAAATGAAGTGAGTAATTTGTTGACTTCATAAGTTATGAAATATTGGAACAAATATATACTCGAGAGAAAAGTCACCAACTTCTTTGAAATTTTGCAAGGATCTTCCATTTGGCTGAAAACGAAAAACTTTGAAGGAAATTTTTGTCAGTCGACTATAGTTATCGAGGTATTTACAATAAAAATGAAACTTCATGAAGATCGGTGAAGAAATAATTAAAAACAACTTTTTGCACGCAGACAATCACACAAGATTTTTGCAAGATTTCATCGAAATATGTAGCTTTTTCCTCAAGTATACTTATGCCGAAATTCGCTATTGGTTAATTATCACTATTAAAATATACTTACATCTGGATAAGCTAAACATGTACAATATAGCGTCCATGTCGCCAAAAGTATCCTAAACGTTGTCATCTTGTGTAGAATCCGAAAACTGTAAATATAATAAAAGAAATAATCTTAAGTAAAATCTCAAAAATAAATAGAAATTATTTCAAAATAAGACACTGTCAATCAGACAATTCATATAATTCTAATTCAAGTCTCCTGAGATAGTTTATTAAGAAAAAAAAATTTATATACAAGAAAGTGTAACGTGCATTTTCATTCAACATATTCAATGTTTTGAGGTCAACAAGGGTCTAATTAGTCGTCGCAAACCGTAACGGATGCTCGAAATCTTGCTAAATATAATTTACATGATATTACCTGGACTGAGTAAAACCTTGTGCAGACCCAACAATTAAGATTTCACAAAAAAAAAAAAACATGAGCTCCAAAGATTGGGGGCTAGATTTTGTGCGATCACGACAACGACGATCATGGTGACTTATTTGGGAAAAATGAGAGCGAAAATGTCGAATGGAAAAACTATTTCGAAACTTTTATTTTGCAGTTGTAAAAATTCAGTGCAGTAGATCAGCCTCTGGTGGAATTTAGTAATTTTATGTAACCCTTCGTCACAGCTCGGGGATTTTCTGGCCGCGACCATAATTCCATTATTACGATCATTACCCAATGTACCTGGCGGGACAACCACTTTGTATTATATCTGTAAAGGCAGTTAGACAGGTAGTTAATTCTAACGAGGCTGTTTCATGGCATTTCGAAGTCTGAGTTTAAGAAAAGAAGGTTGAAGAGGTAGACGCGGCGGTATGACTACCTGTCTTTCGTGAAATTGTGGCTTTTTCAAATTTGCAAGCTGCACTGATTAAGTACTAATTATACTCTGCTTTGAGTGAAACGCCAACGATGACACATTTCTTAGGTGTTGCGAAAAGGTGCAAGGCGGCATAAAATTAGCTTTTTCTTACCTTTCATGGACAGAAAATGTTCTCTTTTCGGTTTTCTCTAGCGTATTTTTAAAATTTTCTGCTCTAATAGGCTCCAAGTGCCTGGTAATGGTCAAAAACTATGTCGTTAGCTATTTGAGGGAGGTTATGACCCAGTGAACTTTCTTGACCAATTTTCTGGTATTTTATGTTGTGGTAGATAGTCTGTTATTATTATTTTTTAATTAAGGGTTTTCTCATGCTTTCAATTCCGTACTTTTGAGAAATAGGTTTTCCTTTGCGATTTGAGATATAATTTATAGAATAATTGGACAAATTACTAATAAATAACAAAAACATTGTCTGATCAAGACTTTATCTCATGTCAGTAGAAAATAAGATACGATAAAAAATTTAAAGAGCCTATAGCAAAACAAAATTGTACAACATCTATATTAATATAATATGTTTTTTTTTTAATTTCAAAATATGCGCAAGAATCAAAATTTAGAGAGGTTAAAAAGACTCTAAAAGTGATAGTCGTTTATATCTGATTAAATAAGCCTTCAAGTAAAAATTTGACGACTTAATTAAAACGATGGACAGCATAAACCTTGGTATGTTCGAAAAAAAAAATTGAAATGAAAGGCAAAAATTTCTAATGATAATAACAAATTTGCCAACAAATCATCAATTTGACTATTAAAAAATAATTAACTTAACAAGTACAAAATGCGATGAGAGATTTCAAGGTTCACTGCATTAAAAGTGTGCAGGAGCAAAGTTAATTGAAAATTGAGAGCTTCTTCACATATTTTTGTTCATACTATATGCAGGTAATGTTTAAATAAATAGTACCTGTCCTAAAGCCTCGGCCACATTCATCTTTTTGAATACAATTGATGCTTTTGTATTCAAGTGATTTGCTTGATCCGCTTCTTTGTTATTAATGGAGGACCAGTTGGAATTTCTATTGTGCCTATTAATTATTAATATAACTTTAGCAACAAAAGCCTTACAATTTTAACGTATTTTCCTGAGAAGCCATTGACTCTTTCAGTGTTAACCCGGTTGTCATTAATAACACTTTTTTACGTAACTTCTTTTAAATATTTTACCTGAAATAAGAATATACGAATTTCGTAAACAAGGAGGTAAATTAATTAATCGAAAATCCGCGTCCGCAAAAAATCGTTTCACAATGTCATTCACATTTAATGTTTTTCTCGTCATATACATAAATTGAATTATTTACTGAATTGCTACGTCGAATATACTATATGATAAAAATAAAAGGTAAATGCTTTTGTTCACCTGCTGGGCGAGCATAGTTAAGATTTCTGGGCGCTATAGTGACGTGAATATTCGGTTAATAGGTTAATTAATTAATCTGCGAATTACGACAAGATATGGATGATAAATGATCATTTTGGTGTGTGTGTACAATTGTGATTAAGTCACTGCTGGGATAATCCGCTCCGTGTCACACCAGAGTGAAATGTTATGCTGTAATCCTCCGGCGACCGACACCGAGTATCAAAAGTTCAGATGTGCAATCAATCTTTTGGTTTTGGTTTTTGGATCGTAAATGCCACCGTTTCTTCTTTTTCGAATATACTGCGACTAAAATTGCAAAAATCCGAGGAGAGGACATTATCCACCAGTGCTTCTGCTTGGACAGATTGATTTATTGCAATTTTTATTGAAATTCGATTCAGAAAAACCCTCGGTGCTGGTAAACAAATATTAATTCACCACAAAAAGTCCCTGTTTTCATCATTACCAAGAAGTTACCTAATAATTCAAGAAATTCTACTAAAGAACTACTTCAATGGACAAGGGTCTTATGAAATGTCTTTTTTCTAGAAGAAATTGCTAACTTATATCATATCAAGTGAAGCACCTGCATTTAATACTTGCAAAAATTGCGCTAGCTTTGTTTAGTTACTTTTAAATTACGAAAAATGCAAAAATCAGCATTTTTTTATGAATCGTTCGACAAAACTCGGAAATGTTTTGTTTTGATAATATGAGTCACCTAAATGTTACGTAAATTGTTAAGATATTTCTAGTGTGCAAAATTACCAAGAAAATAATTACAAATTGCTCTTTTTATGTTTACGTTTATAATTTGTTTGTTTTTATTCGACAAATTATATTGACTTAGGTCATTCTGGGTAAATTTTTTTTGGAACGTTATTATTATAGCATTTTACAATTTACCGAGTTTAAAGTGCTATTTTATTTTATTTTATTTAAAACAATCTGTAATTTTATAAATTTTGTGTATTGTTAGGCTGATAAATAAAATCTAACTTCATTTAATTTTTCGAATAGTGAACTTGATACTTAGTTCTTAAATCCATAATGTTCGATTTCATAGTGCGGCCGCGGGCTTAAGTTTGAAGTTTAATAAAGCTTAATCAATTTTGTAAAAATGTGGAAATTCTTGACTTAGACGTAACTTGATCGAATTAGTCGTCAGGTTGAAGTAAACTCTGGAAGCTAAAATTTGGGATGGTTGTAAAAAATCATCTTCACTGACAATTAATTCATTTTTAGCTTTAAAAGAAACACGTTCATCCAATTACTGAAATTTTAAGGAAATGATATAAAACTTTCCACCAAATAATTCTTCTAATAATAGTGACTTTATTATAAAAATGATGAACTCTCATAATTCAAAGACCATAAAAAATTATGGCAGCGTTTGTATTTATATTAATGAAGGAATTGACATGACAATCAATATAACAAAATGTAAAAATTCAATGAGTCTAGGTTCATATATTAAATTAGAACTATGTAGTTCTCATTTAGAACCTCATTTGCACGTATTTAAATTCTAACTAAGTATCTATAATTTTATAAAATCAATTTTTGTCAATCAAACTGAGAATAAAATTAAGAATGAATTGTATTTAATTGTATTTTATCACTAATCCAAATATGCTAAGTATACTTAATACCTTAGTTTTATACGAAATTAAACAAATAAACTTTTTACAATGTAGAAAAGTAAAATTACGAATTAGAAATGAAGCTATCAGCGGGCAGTAAATGTAAAACTTTGATTTAGGGAACAAATAAATCAAGTAACAAATAAACAACATTTATTTGCTTCATTGTTGAAGTTAACGAGTTGTCAATTTATTTTTACTTGATAGTAACGTCTTGACAATTTATAAAACTGCGCCTTTTTTACCTCGATATTTCGCTATGTATATGTCCTACCTCAATTTTTTAAAAATTAACCTATCACACCTTCTAAATTTCAAATCAGTAAAATATCAAATTTTAATTGAACTCCTCGAAAACATGCATCAGTTGTATTTCCTCTTTTCACAATCTGCATCTTCAAAAGGTAATTTTTCATATTGCACAAGCGATCAATAAACTTTCTTCAGACGCTTCACAAGTTCCCTGCCCACCTGAAATTGGGTTACATCAAAAAATCACGATTCTATACAACTTGATAGTCGTCGTCTCGTCGCTCCAATCCGCAATTAATCACATTAATTCAAAAAGGAAGTTGCTCCACCTGCCCGAACAGGTCTCAAAGGCCGCACCTTTCGGAAAAAAAGGTTTGCTCAAAGTTGGGTTTACAAGTGGTCCACTAAATCCAACATGATTCCGCACAAAATCCGATTGATTACAGACATTTTTGCTTTGACCAACTTGTCTCAAAAGAAAGAAGGTGCGCGTGTCACGTGTCGTGCCCTATTGCATGACAGCACTACGTGAGCTCATTTAAATTTTTTGATAAATCTGAATCGATACTACACCACATCTACAAATTTACTTCGAAATGGTATATTTTATTTCAAACGATTTAAACAACACTTTTTTTCGATTAGTTTCTTTTCTTTAAGAAGCTTGGATAACACGTGTCCTTCTGATAACTGAACCGTGTTAAAACGTTTAAGAAGTCATTTAAAATTCCATCATCAAGTTATCAAGGTCGCATTTACTATGAGAATCAATGCTCCAAGAGATATCAAAGATTTTGAAATTTATAGGAAACTTTTGACGTAATTTTGAAGGTGGTACAAAAAAAATTTCGGTTACATAATTTGATTAATGGTAAATTTTACGGAATTTTTCTAGCTCATGTTGCTAAGTTCTTATAAATTTATTTTTTTTCATTTTATTTTATCATAGAGATATTCGCAACAAGTCGTTATCTGGCGGATTTAAAATACGAATGAGAATATTTTAAAATAACAACTTTTAAATTAGGCGACATTTACATAGTAAAAACATTTTTTGCAATCTTTATTTTAAGTTTTTTATATGAATACAATTTTCTATTGCTGATCTACTCGCAAAATATGAAAAAAAACGATATACCAGTCAGAGATCCGCTTTAAAAAAAATATATCGTCATTTACCAGATCAAATTATAAAAAGGGAAAAGTGCTCCTCGTGATTTTAAGCTTATATTCAGAAATAGAAACCAAATAGCCTTGAAAGTTCTTTAAAGAGCCTTCTGCTGCCACAAAATAAATTCTTCAAAATAACTAAAGTGAGGATACTTTAATAAGAAATTTTGCAACAAAGCAATTTTTTATTTAGAAATGATTTCATTTTTAAAATATTGCACATCTTACAATTAGATTTACTGCAAATATTCGCTTATTCCAAAAATTGCATCACAGGTAAAATCAATCGAATCTTATTTCGCGAGAAAAGCCTTTAATTGTTTGAAAAACCTATTAAAAAAAACATTGTGAAAGGCACTCTTAAAAAGGTCATATGACCCAAAAGGTGATTAGGTGACTTATTAGCTTTTTCGGAGGTATCATCTCCTATAACTTTTACAATTTTATGACGAGTTTGAGGTGTGGGCAGGTGATGTACTTTTTACATAACTTTTAATCTATTTGTCCCCAAGCATTTATAAGATTTTTTGAAAGGAACACGAAGTATAGCGTATTGATCACCATAATCAGAAGGTGTTATATCACCTTTACGTACTTTCAATTTTCTTTTGTTTTTATTACATTCGACGTTTGCGAAATGCTACTATTAACTCAAAAGTGGCTGCCCATTTCACTGTAGATTAGTTCAGGAAATTGCCCACTCTGTAAAATGTGTCTTAACTTCTCGTAAGAGACTTTAACGAGTTTTGTTGCATGTTCCAGTAAAGGTTAAAAATCGATTACACGGAATAGGGCATGAAATTGTTTGAAGTCTTCCTATCTTTAATGCTGGTTTTTTTATTTATTTAAGCTTTATATTCGACTGTAGCACTTATCCTGAATTTGTTTTACCTATTACGAAACTCTTCGATTCAAGCGTCAAAAGAAAATATTGCATAACAATTTACAGATCTTCATTTTGTTAATGCCGTGAAGAACGTAGGAATAAAATTTGTATTTATTTTTAAAGAGTAGTTCATTCAAATTGTCATTTTATAAAGAACAGAATCAATAGTTAAATCACAGCTTTCAGGAAAAAAAACAACTATTATTTAAGCAATTTAAGGAAATTATTCTCGGATCAAATCGATTTTTTACATGTTAGGTAAAATTATTGTTCATAAAATGGAAAATATAACTACTTCGTTTAGTTTTCCTTTAAAAATTAAATCTTCATGGTCATGGGAAGAACTGGTATTATTGTGTTATATTTTAAATTAATATAATGTTTTGCTTTGATTTGGTTTGGTTTTAAATTAACGATTAAGCTTTAAAATTGGTGAAAAAAAAACTGGCCAAGTGCGATTTTAGCTGGCGCTCCGAGGGTTCCGCACCTTGGAAGGCAACGTATAAAATTATTTAAGTAGGCTTTATACTATTTGATAAATCAT
Organism: Machimus rusticus; assembly: GCA_951509405.1. Taxonomy (NCBI): domain Eukaryota; kingdom Metazoa; phylum Arthropoda; class Insecta; order Diptera; family Asilidae; genus Machimus; species Machimus rusticus. The sequence goes on from OX608049.1 coordinate 9,800,642, forward strand.
AAGCTTGGACATATAATTTTTTATTTGAGTTTTCAAAAATTGCGCTCTCATCATACCATTCTAGTTTTTCTTGTTTACATCTATTAGACAATCTGTGAGCTCGTTTATTATTATAATATTTATTTTTTAAGTCATTTACATTGACTTGGATTTTACTACAAAAGGTCTAATCTTCTGAAACTTTTCTTTTTCTTATAGCTTCGACTAAGGAGGAAATCAATGGAAACGTAAATTTAAACCTCAAAGTGTCCTTTCCATTGATTTTTCGCGCTTTGTCCAACTTATAATAGGCATGATTTGGAGGATTAAAAGTTTCTGAAAAAATGGAGTGGTTCTAAAAATTTTTATAGTATACTATATTTATTTTTATAACAATTGTGAATAAATATAATCTAACCTTGTTATTCATTTCAAAATTCACAGACGCTTTCAAACTGCTATTACTTCTCAGATTAATTTAGAAACAATTCTAATTTCTCTAATTTCAAGTAAATACATATATGAGAAATATGAGTGAGTTTACACCATATGAGTTGACATTTTTCATATAATTTAGTAGACTTTAGTTAAATTAATCGACCTTTTTAAAAACAATATGATTTAGTATTTTTGCCATAAACTTTTTTGATAGTTTTAGTGATACATTAGATTACACTCTATGGATATTTATAGGTAAATAATTTTCTCTGGTTTTTAAAAAAACTATGCTAGTTAAAAACACCATTTTATTTTTCTTGTACTATATATACACATATAAACCTTTATCAACTCTAATTATTTCAGACTTTATGCTTTGTAAATTTCAGAGATAAGGGAAACGACTAATGGTATTTTTCTAGAAATTTTTCATCATAAGTCGAAAACTCTACGTTCAAGAAATTTGTTAAATGTTTTCGCCACATCGAACAAATTATCGACTTTGTGAGGTAATGACTAGATGGATGAATAATTAAAGTAAGCTAGAAAATGTAAAATATTAGGGCTTATTTCTTATGAATGATAATTAAATAAAAAGCAAAAATTAATTGTTGAATTAATTGTTAGTAAAATTAAGATTATATTTAAAAAATTACAAATATGTAGGTACGATGCAAAATTAGTTGCGTAATAAATACTATCATCCTTAAAATCAGTAGATATCTTTAAAATGCAGGAAATCATTCAAGCAGAGATATAATTCCCACTTTTGTCTCGATCACAATCTTAAAAAAAAAATGAAATCGTACAATACCAAACTCGTTAAATTATGTTTTGTGCCCATCTAAAATCGTTATGTAATTCCTGTATAGGAATTATTAATATCATACAATAAGCACATCAACTCGGCTTTCCCACAAACATTGTAAAAAGTGTGCTGTGAATCTGCTAATTAATGCCTTCACGTGCTCCTATATAAAAAAAATATATAAACGCGAGTCATCGCGAGCTGCATAATAGGTATTAAAATAAAAAAATTGGTATTCCCGCGACTGGTATTAAATAATTCAATAAGCTCCAAATTGGAGGAGGAATATTTTCCAATCATTTTCTGAGTTTATAGTGGCAGAGATGCGAGATATTTGCTAGTCGGAGCATAGTCAGCTCAGATCAGAATCGGTTGGGAGGTTTTATTTGCAGCGTATACCCGGTAAAATACCTGGAGATTTGCAAAAAGGTATAAATTAATAAATGAAATTGAAATGTGTGTCGTCGGTGCAATCGACGACGACGCCGACGACGGCGAAAAACGGGCGACGATAAAAGGCGATGACGACGGCAGCTCGAGCTCGCGTTACGGCTCGTTGGGCAAACTGAAAATCGTAAGTGTTGCGGTAATCTGGACGTAATGAGCAATTTTGAAAGAGAAATTACCTGTGCACGATTATTCCACTTTCGGTTTCATTAATACACGGAATCGGAAGAATACTACAAACGCGCGCATACCTGCTATAACTGGTCTAAGCGACCTGCTGAGGCGTTAAAATCGGATAGAAAATGAATAGAAGCCACGGTGTAGATGTGTCTATCTGTCTATTCGTCTATTTATTCGCCTATACCATAAAATCATCTATCTACCACCAAACCAAACCGACTATACACTACCTGGACAGGTAAATCGCGAGAGTTTTGCGATTCTCTGAACACGATATTTTCCTATTTTTGCTACTTTATTTCTGCTGCGGTTAACTAACACAATTCGCACGGGTCGACGGACAGAAAAAAAATAATCGCGCTATTAATTCAAACCAGTGCACCTATTCCATCTTGATATTTACATTATTAATTGGGAAAGGTTGGAAACGGTCACTGAAAGTGCAGACAGACAGACAGACAGTTCATAATCGTAGGAATGTCGGCACTAATCAGAGAAAGTAGCGAAATTTTTCGAGGTCCCAAAGGTTATAAAGCCAGATTATTTTAGCTTCATCTTTTAGTTTTGCTCGGCAACATTGAAATTGGAAATAAATCGCGAAACATTGGTCACAGGAATCATTAAAGAAAACTAGATTTGAATTAAGATTAAAATGTGAAAATAATAATAAATAATTTTTGAAAGTCACCTGTTGTGCATAAAAGCAATCAATTAGCGACACAAAAATCAAATAATGTTCTTTTAGCACAAATTTACGTGACGCCAGGTTACTGTCAAACGTGTTTCAATTTTGACGATTTTATCCTTGCTGATTTATTTAAGTGTTATGCTAATTTTTAAACTAGAATATAACTCAGTTTTTTAGATATGGGACAAAGATTAGGAGATATTTTTGATTTTCGTTTTATGCAACTCGGTTGCTTTGTCATCATGGCGCCTTTATTTTGGGTTATTCCTATGGTTGGTGATGATTCTTGGATTAAATATAAAACTGCTAATTTACAGTCATCAACCCATGATGCTAATTTTGTTATAGAAATAGCAGCAATATCATATTTTACAAAATTAGACACCAATAGTAATAATTATCAATATCTAATTAAAATAATAATATGTTTTAAACACGTCTTAATTTTAGCAATAAATTTATAGAGAGGTCTGTTGCTCAGGCAGTTTGTTAAATTATGTTCTCCTTTTAGAATAATTTAATCTTTAAAATTGAAGAACGTGAGAAAATGAGATATTAATTTAGTTAATACGAGTTGACTTTATTGCATAAATTCTACATCATTTTATAATATAGAAATAAGAAATAAAAACGAATAAGAAAATTTCCATGGAAGAGAAACTGTTACAGAAATTAAAATGGTAGTTAGTACTGTACACTCTATCAATTATGTGTAATATTTCAGTTGTTTTACAATATGTAATGCAGTTAATTTAAAATTTGTCAGTAAAAATACGAGTACATATTGCGTCTAAATTTTTTAGTAAAAAATACACAAAATTTGTAAATTCGTAAATTACATAATTTAAATTGGTTTAATATGTATTGCATTGTATAAAAATACATTAAAGTGGTAAAATTGAGTGTATAAATCAAGTAAAATTTTGCCGATAATTCCATAGAGAGTTGATCAGTGTATTTTTCCAAGTAAATACAACAAAACGAAAAACGTAAGATGTGTACGGATCAAGCACTTGAAAGATTTTAAAAATAAAATGTAAGTAATTGAACTGTATAGTATCAAAAATTACATTAAATCAATTAGGTATCGTATTATTTTTCCTATAAATTATAATTTTTCAAATTACCTATTAAACTAAAACAATGATATTTCCCCTATGGTAAATTTTTCTATGATCATAGTATTTTTTAAGTTATTTTGAATTGCAGTACTTGGCAACAGATTTGTTATGAAACATGTCCAATTTTTCAATCAAATGTGGTCTTAAATTGTTCTTATGTTTATTTTTTTCTTCTTTACCATGAGATGAAAATTAAAATTTGTAAATATTTCGACTATTAATAATGCAAAAAAAATCATGAAAACCAACGAAATGACCTTACAACACCATCAACACACTAAACCTGTCAATTTTCGACCATCAGAGAATCGATCATCAAAAAAATCTTAATTGATAATTTCTGTTTGCCCCTAAAATTTCGTGATTAAATCGTAAATCAACATCTAAGATGATAGAGTCATCCGGCAAACGGTCTTTTGGCCGAAAATGCTATTCTGAAATGACCGTCAAAAATTGATAGAGGTAGTAAAACATCGAAGATTTTAGTGACAACACTTTTTAAAAAAAATTGCTACACTTTATGCTTATCCGTCGCTGCAGCAAGGTTGTGGTTGGAAATTTTCGGAAGGAGTTTTGATGACATCCAACCTTGCGGTCATAGCCTCACCGCGTGATTACGGTTCGTTTACACTTCTTTTTAAAGTAAATTACACTTATGAAGAGTGTGCCGAAGGTGTGAAATATGAAGCTTCACTTTATTTCAGAATCGTTTTTATGTTACTATTATTCCTACTGGCAACAAATAAAATGAAATGATTCTGTCTCTTTTTTGTCAATTAACTCGCTTAATCTCATAAACATACATCTTATGTAAATTACCACATTTCATTGACACTTAAGTGAAAAAAGAAATTATTTAGTCAGCACGTGTTCCTCATAAACTCTTAAAAGGTTTGTTTTAAAAAAAAAAAATTTAGTGTTGAAAAAAAAATATCTAAAAATACATGTTCATCTGACCAATTGATTAATTTAATTTAATTTTATTCTTACAAAGCCTTTTGAGAGAATGTCACCAAGGCATTTTATTTCGCATTAATTGCAATTTATGGAAATTGCTATTAATGGAAGACAACCACCTGAAGTCACGGCTAACGTCTGCATCTGTCGACCTGTCGTGAAAAATTTCGGTAGTTGTCTTTTCTTGAGGCAGCACCACTGGTTTTTCAAGTTTTTAATTAGATTTCAAGATACTGTAAAGGCGTTATGTAACCGCCACATTGAGCTCCAACTGATTGGCGTAGATTGGCGAACAGTTGCGCCGTAGAGGATCGCTGATCGCGACCTGGGGCGTTTAAGCTTTTACAAATTATTTTCTTGGTTTTAACTTTTAAAGCACTATAATTTAATCGGAATGTGGTTCCAAAGTAATTACAATCAATTCCTTTGTTTCCTGTATTTTTCAACAAGACCCATATTCCATTAATGACATGGTTTTATATGTCAAACAAGTTTGCAATATTTTTTTTTTTTCATCAATTCTACGATTAATTTTTTATTTTGTTAACTCAAAAAACTCTTAACGCTTTAATACATCATAAAGTATAATAAAATAGCAATTGATGAACGATTAAATAAGAAGAATATATAAAATCTTGACTCAAATATGTATATTCAAATTCAAAACCTGAATAAAATTTAACGACGCACTTCCTAGGAAACAAACACATGGTGATAGTGAACTAAAGACGAAAAAGACGGTTTTCATACTAGTTTTAAAATTTCCACTTGAAATATTCTGCGAAGTTTCAATTTGATTTTTTAATATTACTTACTGATTTATAAAATAAATAATATTGCATTCGAATTAAGTGTCATAGCTCCTTTAAATTTGAAAGTATGTAAATATTATAAAACAATTTCGTTTGATATACGTACATATCATGATTTATTCAAGTCTCTGTTTATGCAAAACAGTCATATTTGCATTGAATGAACTTAGTTGAATTAACGAGGTGCAGACAATAGCTATTATACGCACCAATGTGAAAAATTGCCAGGAGTGCAATTTCAATTTTATTTTATTCTTAATTTATATCTCCAAGCGTATGAAAGAAGAATGTGAAAAATAAAAACCAAAAACGTTGTAGTCCAATATAATTTTTTAATTAATTTTGACAACGATTTCCTTAAAAAATCGAATGTAAATATTATATATATATCAAAATGATCAAAAATTTAAACTTTCAACATTTTGAATATCGTGGTTCAAATTCTGATGAAATTACTATACGATTTTACCGACTTCTTAAAAGTAGGAATTTAAAACTGGATACAAATCTTGAAGTGGTATTCAAACCATTAATTTCTAATATTTCGTTTAGATTTTGCATCATATTTTTCCATGAAAGTAGCAAATTGTCTTTTTAGAAAAACATAAAAAATTTCAGTAATAAATTACATAATATGCCTACCGGCAAATCCCTTCAAAGCGAACTGTGTCATCAGAATTAATTCCCTCTAGGCAATTGAGAGAGTCAAGTTACATAACGAATATAATGTGACTATATTTTCAATATTGACACGAACGATAGCAAAACTCACGTTTAGCCACATACGAGTTAAGGCGGTGTTCCTCCGCATCTTGGGAATAATTAAGCTTTCCTTTACGGCATCTATGGAGAATTTTGCAATATTACGGGCATTATGAAAAGGCTCCAGGCCAGATGATACCTCTGGTATTTATAGCCTCTGGTCGTTTTGCAGAAGCGCAATTTGTTACGAGAATTTTATATGCCTATACCTCTACTGATCATGTCGACTTTTATAATATATGCAAAAAAGTAGTATCTTTGGGAATGGGCACGAAGCAATTAGTGTTAAATGTGAGGATTTTGTAATATAATACCATGGGACTATCCTCTTCACTTTCACTGTCATTATGACATTTATGACAGATGGTCTAATGTAGGTATTACCAAAATCCTACTGTTTTTAGGATGCCTAATTCTCTTTCATTAAATTTTAAATGAAGTACATTTTCTTAAAACTACTATAAAAATCACGATTTGTTATCGCGTATAATTATTTTTTTCTTTTTCAAATTATAATTATTAATTAATCTAAAAACCTTAGTCAAAAGTATATGGCGTCGGCTAGAAGCGATATTAAAAGCTAAATGCAGCAACACTAAATACTAAAGATTATTGAAGTTTTCTTTATTTTTCTATATTTTTAAAAGTGTATGAGTTATTTTGTTCGGGTTAGAAAGAAGATATTTTAACAAATAAGTTGTTTACCAAAAAATTACATAGTATTTTTACTACTTTACCATATGTCAATGAGTTACTTAAAAATTACTTTAAATTTTTTGTATATGTATATGAATTGATTAGTTTTAAAATAATAAAGTTGCAGAGGAAAATTCAGTAAAAAGGAAGGCGTATGATTTATTTTGTCCATGACTGTCAAAATTTCAACTTTTTATCGTGTACCAAATTATTTTTAATTCTCATTATTTTCATTTGTATAAGACCTTCACTGGGATTCCGTAGCGATTTATTATAAGTAGATTTGAAATTTAGAGTCTAAATTCTAAAATTATAGCACATACTTTGCAATTTTGCAATCACTTTATCTTATAACGTATGACAGTTCTTAGAGCAAAATGTGACAGTGCTAACTTTCGATAATTCTGCAAATTAAATAAATGTAGGTACGAATACTAGGTTTATTGATCGAAATATTGAGATTTTTAAACTTAGAGCTCTAAGTTAGACTGATTTCATTCACATCTATATTGTATAGTGAGTAGTTCGACATAATAATTTATATATGGATTTACGACTATTACTTGCCATAAAATTGATTTTTTTACTTTAAAAGGAAATTAAAACCAATCGGAAGCTATTTCATGGAAATACAAATCGTTTGTAATTTTGAAGAGTTCCTCAATAACTCTAAATCGTTACGGAATCCCAGTTCTGATTTTACTAGCTTCCGAGCTTAAACTCCAAAATCGCTTAAACTTAAAAGTTCAGAGGAGTGTGAAATTCGTATTAAGAAAAGAGTTTGGTTTAATTAATAGTAAGCTATTCTTATTACGTACTTTTAAATTTTACAAACAGTCAGAATTGCTATCATACATACATATTTATTGGAAGAATTTTATTAAAATTATATTCAAAAACAGTATTTTTTACTATTTTACCTCTACCTACCCCTTGACGATGTTTTGCATATTTAAAACAATTTGAAAAAAGTGTGCAAAAATATAAATCAACAGATGGCATGCTAATAAACATAATTAGTTTTTAATCCGTATTTTTTTCTACAAGCGTAAATCTACCTTTACCTTCTCGAAAAAAAAAAAATATAAAATCAACTGAACTAAACAATTCCCACGACACTCTGTAAAATGTTAATTGGCGATTTAATGAAAAAAAACCGGATGAGATTCATTAAATCCCGATTTAGCTGTTAATATCTAAAAACAATACATTAAACATGTGACATAATTTGACGGCCGGAAATGGACGTAATTTACGCGTAAAAAGTATATTTGAAAGCTTTTTAATTGTAGAAGGTCAACTCTAGTACAACTGGCACCGTTATTTCTAGTTTTATTGAGTTTTTAAATTGGTAGTTATAAAAGAAATGTGAAAAATGTAAAAGTCGCTATATTAAAACCTATAATTTGTAATTTTATTTGATTTAACTAGGTCTTGGCCTAGGTCATTGGCTGGTTGGTGGAAATTGTGACTTTATTACAAATGTTATTTTATTATGCGATAGGTTCAATTTGTGACAACATAGTTTCGATTCCAATTAATTCTAACAGAAAAATTCAACTATTATATACATACATATACATAATTACACTGGTGTAAACAATTATGTTTTTTTTTGTACTTTGTATGAAATTTATTTTAATAATTTTGGTTTTCATTCATTTGGCAGTTGTACAAAGTAATTAGTTAACAGAGAAAAGCGGAATTCACAGAGTATTTCGGAAAGTCTTGAACTAGAAATTATATAGGAATTAGTGTAAATCAGTGTTATTAATTAAATTTTCCATCAATTAAATACAACTACATATATTGTATTTATGTTTTCCTAAATACAAGGACATTTTAGTTTTTTTTAGATCTAAGTGCAATATTTTAAACTTAGCAAGAATTTTTTACTGCTCTCCATAGCTTACTTTTCGTTCTAAATTAGAAATAAAATAAAAGTACACTTTTCACTCAATGTCTAATTAAATCGCAAATTGTAAACCCCTCAGATTCAAATTAATCAATGTATGTATTTTTTAATATAAAATGAAAGTAAAATTTTTGAATTACATATAACTCAGTTTTTTTGTTATGGAATTTTAATCACGTTTCTGAATAGTTTTAGGTTTAAGATCGAAAATCGATAAAAACGTTTTGCTACGTGAACATTTGTTTTAAATTTAAAAATGATGTACATATAATTAGGATACATATTTTGGAAATATATGAAATTAGTTTTACTTCGGCAATAAGATTTTATTTTATAAATAAATGAGAACTTTGGATACTGCGTAGTTGTAACAATCAATCTTATATTTTAGTTTATGCATTTTCTTAAAGGACATAATACTGAAAATTTCGAACAATTCCAATTTTAAGATATATTCAAAAACCTAAGTGCTATATTAATTTAATTAAGTTTAACACACTTTAAAGAACAATTAAAAGCACACAATGCGGACATATAATATATATTAGTTTTGGTCTTCGTTGCAGATTAAACATAAATAAAGGAGTAATTTTAGAATATATCTTCTGATTAAACGATAATGTTACGTATCATACCTTGATTATTTCCTGTAGATAAAATCAAGTTATTTATCGCAAAATTATAAAGAGGCCAAGGTTCGTTTTAAACTTTAAACAGTCGGAAGAAGAAGGTAAAGAGATATTTTCATAAACTTTACAATTTAACTCATAGAATATTTTTTTGTACGGCATAAGGCATAAATTAATAATTTCCATTTCCTTTACCGGTAGCATAGCAACTGGTTTTAATCGAAATGATCCCAGGAAAAATCACACGATCAATTGGCCTAATTATGGATTTTTAGTGCAATAAACATTTCAATTTAAATGTCTGGAAAGAATGCCAAATTACCATTTTGATAAGTTTTATAAGTTTTTATTTTGCTATCTGCCTGATTTATCTAAATAATTAAAGTTTAAGCGCCGGTGGGTCGAAGGGAAGTCGAAAAACTCCGATCTAACTTTTAAGTTCGGTAGTTTTTCTATTCATTATGCGAAAGCCAGAAATTTTAATGCCTCAATTTTGTGTGACCTTACCGCAGAGCATATGAAGAAATATGTGAAAAATTACATCCGCGTGAATTTTATAACAGGAACATAAACCTGATTTTTGCTGGATTCTCATGAAAATCAATTTGATGTTTTGATTTTTCCTCAATCTGAAGATAAAATTTTGCTTTTTCATATATGAATTTCGAGGAAATGTTGTGTGTTGCGTAAAACTTAAAATATAAGTATTTATGTCAATCGTTACACAAGGTCCAAAAATACCATATTATTAATTTAACACAAAATTTTTAAAACAATTTCACACTCCTTGAAATGTTTTGCATCAATATTAAATTTGTCATCAAGACAATTAGCCTTGAAACTGCTAAGGTATGACTAAAGGACAAGTCTGATAAATTAGACATCACTGATTTGGTAACATTGATCCTGATCGGTGCCACGAGATAAGAAAAAGTGCCAAAACAATAAATCAACTCGTAACACAGTGGGCATTTTCTAATTTTATTTTGAATATTTGGAGCAAATAAGTTATCGAAATTTTATTAATAATATGCGAAAGCCTTCCAGTTAACAAACATGTAATTTATCATGAGATTATTTCGGAATTTTTAGGTAATATGGCCGGTCATTTTTTGAGAAAAACCAGTGGCATACCCTGCTACTGGTCGCATTTATTTATTTATTTTTTTAATCTTGAAAAATTTCCTTTGACCTAAACGTTAAACTAAAAAGATGATTAGGTTTTATGTCTATGATAAAATTTAAATATGTCGGTCACTTTTGATAAGCGGTTAATTATTGCTTTTAGGGTAAGGAGAAAAATTTAATAAAAAAAATATAAATAACTTACTAACTCATTTAGGAAGTGTCTTAAGAGTGTTAAAGCGTATGTTCCATTGTTTTTTTGGTATTTTTAAATAGTGGATTAAGGTAAAATAAATTAGTTTGCTTGATGTTGACAATCAATCAAGAGTTATGAAAGAGTTTAAAAAATCGTTCTCAATTTCCAAGGAAAACATAACTTAAAAAATGTTCCAATTTCTCTTTTTTAATTTAGGCTGAGAGATTTTCTCGTTTCTTTAATAAACGAGTAATTTTTGCATTTTTTTAAATTTAAGTAGCTAGAAGAAACGAATTTGATTAATTTAATAAAAGGTCGCGTCATTGCACGCCCGGAAATTCCTAAACGTTACAAAATTTCGTGTTTAACTCCTTTAGCGTTATTTTGCAATTAACCACAAATGTTCGTGATGAATTTAATTTCCTTTATTTATTATTCAAATTTAAATGATATCTATTTATGATCAGATTTCAATAAATGCGCCAAAAGTGCACATCAAATAAGTTTTTCTCTGAATATTCTCTTTAATTGTTAATAAGATCACGTAATTTTTTATAAACTAAGTTATCAACTAACTCTTATAGTTTTAAACTCTGGTCTTTAATAAAAAATTCTACTCTACTATATGTAATGTAAAAAACCACCGGTCATTAGCCACCAAGTTAAGCGTGCTAATGAATGTTTTGAAAATGGCATCGTTTATGAACTTAAGTTATAAATATTTTTACATAAAATAACTCTCGTCTAAACTTAAAGAACACGTGCGTCTAAAGAGTTTTGCAATAATTATTTGAATGAAGATGTTCGTGACTGATCTTCTGAATTCCAAAAGAACTTTATATCAATTGATGATGTTTCCATGAATTATTTGCGCTTATCAGTTATTGAAGTAGTTTTATTTTTACGTGTTTTTACCCTTAAAAAACCAAATCAAGTGTTCACTAAAATTTTACTTCAATTCAATAAAATGAAAATGCTTCGGACTAAAATTTCCATACCACTTCTCTTTTGCACTAAATTTTATGGATATCTCATACTTTAATTTTAAATTTTTGTTATTAATTATATTATTGAAATGTTTTTCACCGTGGTAATTTACGAACAATAACTATGCACTTTAATTAATTCACAGTCACAACTGACCTTTAAAATTTAATTTAAGTAGTTATTAATTACAACTAGTATTAAAATTAAATTAGTGACCATGCTCCACATACAAATTTTATCTCTGAGTGACCGTTGAAAAATACTAACATTCTAATTTTATACTCATTTCAATATTTCTGTTTTTATATTGTAGAAAGATAGAACGTTCGATACATACGATCTAATCACGACAATAACCCAAAACCCATTTTGATTTGAAATTACATCTTAAAATCATGGTAAACGTGTTTAGTAATCGGATATTAGAAAAAACACTTATTATTCGATTGTAAATATTTATACAATTTTTTGTTGTAGAGTTTAAACCGATTAATTTTTTTAAAAACAAAAGTCGTCATCATTCTTTTGTGATTTGTTTGTTAGTAAAAAAATTTTAATTTATAGGTAGGGGCATAAAATTGAGAAGAAAATTGATTTATTGAAAGATACAATAAAAAATGTTTATATAAATAAAAAAACACGTTTTCCAAGCTGATTTCACTTGTAGTCTATATCAACCTACACAAGTTAAGAGTTTGCAGAAATGCAAAAAAAAAAAAAAAAATGAATTAAAAACTTAATATGCTTACATGGTATTTTGCAGTAAATGTAAATTATGTAATAAATAATTTTTATATTCACCTTTCACAGAGAAGTAGGTAATCCCATGCATTTATGGCTGAGATCCAAAAGAGGAGATTTTTTCTTTTTCTTCCGCAGCGAAACAGCAAAAGTCCAAGTAGTTTAAAATTTGTCCAATCGATAAAAACAATATTAATACCGCGATTAGCCGCGAATTAAGGTATTTTAAAAAAATTCCAGGTGAAATGTCTTTTTTTTTAAATTTAAAAATGCAGTCACGAAGAACACCTGTTTTAGAACCGAATGTGAATCACAAAATTAAAGGAAAAAAGTAATTATTTAAAGATTGCGGAAATCATAGAAAGTCTTTTTTTCGTCGTATCGAGCATAAAATTAAAAGGGTGGAAAATTTAAAAAATCTCAGCTGCTGCGGTGTCGAGGTGAATTAGTTCGTGTGTCATAATCGCGCTCGTTTCCTCGATAAATTCATGCAGAGGTGCACAATAAAAAATCGTAACCAGAGGTATGTTTCTTTTCCCTCTTTACAATTTTTACACCTCCAAACGTCTTTTTCAATGATAAAATCCACTGGCGGGTAATTTAATTGAGTATGCACCAATGTTGCATGCGATTACCTGCAGATATACCTAAGAGGTTTATACCTACTTTGATATCAGCTTTTTATATATATTTTTTAATAAAACCGACGTGCAGTAAGTCCGCGGCCAGTCTTTATAAAATTTTTTTGTATAGTCGTATATGTGCAGGAGTTGTATAAAATTAAATATGAAAAATTCACTTTCTCTTACGAACACACCGATGAAATGGGGAGCACAACGGCGCAGGCGAATATGACGACTTGGAGTTATATTTCGAAAATTTATATTTTATATACATATATATATATTTATTTTATTTTTATAACAACACTCGACCACTTAAGTTTTAATATTTAAGAAAAAAATTAAAAAATAATATCCCGAATATATATTTTTTTCTCAGCGGTTTCAAATTCGACACTGTCGAAGTACGGCACGAAAAATTGAAATTAAAACTGAGGTAACCGAACACTTTTCGCAACAAACGTGCACTATATAAATTTTTAATTTTTTTGGGTAATATTAATAATTTTAAATAAAACACTGTTCGAGAATTAATATAAAAATTCACTCCGATTATGATGTTACATCAGATTGCGGACAAGTACGATCAGTCTAAGGTATCTTTCTTAGAAGTGTCTTAAGCAATATTTTATTACAGATCTTAAGTAAGTGCCTCAATGGGATGTGAACGTGCGCTTGCCGCTGATGCCTTTAAGTGAAAAGTTTCACTTCTCGAAGACTGTGGCCATCTACTTAAACTGGTCGGCGCACACTAAAGACGTAAAATCTTTGAAATCGCAAGTTAATTCTTCTTTAGCTTGAGACTGAGGTTTGAAGTTGAAGCCAGACCCCGCAAGATATGCTCCGATCTGGTTGCTTTTCAGCGGCTGTTTCTATCTCTCAGGTATTGGGGGTCTCAAGTTATATGAGAGACACTCAAGAAAAGATATAAAAGCCGAGCTTAAGACGGTAAAGCCTCTGCCACAGCAGTCCGCGAGTCACTAAACGAGAGTGAAATGCAAGAAAAACGACTTGAGTAACTCAAATAAAAATAAGAAATAAAATTTTTTGTCTTGTGTTGAATAACACTGGAGGGGCTACCAACTACTCGTTCGAATATATAAAAATATATGTTTTTAACGATTAAAAGGGGAACTGTACGAATTAAAATCAAACAAATAATACTAAAAACGCCTTGTTAGACTATATATCTCTCTAAAAATTCTAAATTGCAGCTGCAAAGCGAATGATTAAATCCCTACTCCATGCTGGTTCAAACTAAAATCTTAAACTTTTTTAATCTCATTTCTTATTCTACAACAACCCCTCCGAAAAAATTGAATAAAGATTTCTATTTCCTTTCTTTTCGACAAAAATTGGTTTCTTAGATGGTCTCTAGTCTTTCACGTAACAAGATATTTTTTTCCCAAGACCCACCGATTTGACCAAATTGCTGATCGGTTTGGAGTGATTTAATAAAATTAACATGAATTTATGGAACACCGATGGCGATAAAGTGCTTAAATAGCAATCTAAAGTATATTTACCGGGAAGCAGAAAATTGGTTTACATGAAAGCGTGAATTATGAATTTAATATGTAACCTACAAAAGCGTCAACTTTGCGATGCAATGCACTAGTACAAAATTTTATGGTGATGTTTTATGGACATGTTGCCACTGGCTAGGCATTTAAGATCGCATGTTTCACATTCGGTTCGTAATAATTTAATATTATTTTTTTATGGCAAACCATCGTAGTTGCCTAATTCATGAGATGGACCGATGCAAAAGTACCAGGTTTAGATAAAAAGAATTATTTTTTATTTAAGTTCGAGTTGTTGGTTGTTTTAAATGTAAACTGTTAAGCGCTGCAATTTTAGCTTCAAAGTCTATTTATATTTTAAATTTAATAAATTGTATTATAAATTTAATTAACATTGTTTTGCAAGGTTACAACACGAAAATCTTTGGATTTGTGGTTTTTGGAAAAACAAATGTATAAAGAGGAACTTAAAACTTACTTACTTTAGACCAAAAAGATTTCTTAGGATTTTTTCAAATATACATAAAAGAATTGATTTTTCCAAAATACTATACTTCATAAATCCGACTAGCATTTTTTAAGGGCTAGAATCAGGACCGGATCCGATTATAACGAATCAGGGCCAGATCAGGAAATCTTGTTAGGCCCTGATCAGGAATGTAACATCTCAAACGATCCAGCTCGAATCAGGAAATCGGTTCAGGGCCGAATCAGGCAATTATTATTATTAAATTGCACAGGACTGAAAAATTGATCAAAGCCCTTTTCAATTTTAACACCGTTGTCATGTAGTTTTCCCGTTGCCAAATACAAATCCAAAATCAAAAATATTCTATCACAACACTTCTTCGAGAAAAATTCTGTGGAAAAGCAAAAGAAACGACATTTTAGTCAATTTTTGAAAAGCTCTTTAAAAAATATCGGAAAGAAGGCTTTCACTTTGTTAAACAACGGGCATTTTGCCAATAAATATAAATGCGAAAAGCTGAAACACTCCTACGAAAATTCATGAAAATTAACTTTTTTCAGGTGAATTTAATTCATACAATAAATATTGAATGAATATCAAGATTAGTTTCTTCAAAAACGTGCCTTCTCATAAAACTAAAAGTAGATGTTGTAGTTGAAGGTATAAGCTTACATTTGAAAGTCATTTTGAGATTTTTCAACGTACTAAGATTTTCGTACAAATCTTTTTGACCCTATTTTTCTCGAAAATGTGATGTGATGAAATATTTTTAATTTCAGATTCTAAATCTAAGAAAAATATGTAAGCCTTACACTTATGCAAGAGGAAACTGTGTTGTCCTGTGTAATTAGTGTTTTATTGTTAATTTTTGAATCTTTTTAATAGGTTAGAATTGGACATCGATGACAGGGTCGAATTTTATTTAAGTGTCAAGGAATCCAAGAAAATATTAGTTTTGTATCTTAGATTTTTGAAAAAACTAGTGTTTTTTTCTAATATTTGTAAATTTATTAAGCAAAACACCAATAAAGTTTTGTATAAATCTTTATCGTTCTAAAAAAGAAAGTATCAGTTTAGCGAATTTTTAGTAGTTTACTACTTTTATAATAGTAATCACTTTTCGAAGAGGTACAAAAAGTCATATAAAGTAATTAAGTATTATAGTCTTCAATCTTTTAGTTAAAAATATAAGTTAGGTAAAATATATAAATAATTGTTAAAATGTATACAAATTACTATTCCAATAATGAAAAACACTAATGACGCATTTCAGACAATCTGTGCTTAGTACGCATATGTTTTTATAAATTTTTCCCATAATTCAATAAATCCATAATCATAGTTTACAACAGTAGCTCGTTAATAACTAGAATTCGAATCAAGTTTTCGCTACAGAGTAAATACCCAAAAAGCTGAGAAGTCATCGTCCGATATGATCAATCTTTCAAAAAATCTTCTCTGCCAGAAAGGAAGTGATATATCAAAGAATGGAATATTAATTAAACCGCGCCGATTTATAGAAGGATGAGATAGCATTATAAAATCACAAAATCACGAGCACAATTTTGTTTTTGTCAGATTTGAAGATTTTAAGATATTTTGTATACATTTTGCCTTAGAACTTTTCTTAGAACGCTGTCAGACATATGCGAGAACAGTATTTTTCATGTCGCACATCCCTGAAATGAATGCAAAATTCGATACCCTGCCGTGATAATAGAGTCGTTGACTTTGAGGATTTATTATTATTTTTTATTTTGCTTTGATAGCCCCCTTTCTACGCAGTAAATAAGTTGTATTTCGGGATGAGTATTTTGTCACTTAGATTGATGATGTTTGCTTGCGAATTTTTCATTGTTTTCGATTTTTGTCTAGAGAATGAGAAATGAGCGTTATTTTTCGGTTTTATGTTACTTATTACACATTCAAATAAAGCCAATTTACAAATACAGATGTTACACCTTCTGTAAATTCAACACAATTTATATTTACATATCAAATCTATTAAAAAATTAAAACGAGTGTAGTTCTATGGTCTTACAACGACTGTTGAATACACCGAACCAGCACTAAACAAAAATTCTTATCCACTTCAGGGACGAATTTTTTAAAGGAGGAAAAAATTATTTCATGTATTTGTTTAATTGTTTATTTAGTTTTTACCGAGAAAGAAAGAAAAATTTGGAAAAACTATTAGTATAAAAAAGGAAACTGAGATCACATATTTAACAATAAAGTGCATTTACTAAAAAAATAAAAAACTTCATTTTACCAATTATGTTCCTAAAATAAAGCAAACACCAAAAATGATCAAATTTTATACATTGGATAATTTACTTATGAAAAATTTAGGTTATTTTTGCAAAAAAGTAAAACCAAACATCGGGGTAATCAGAGGCAGCTTTGAAATGTTTTGAAAGCAATTAATTTCAAGTGGAATAAAATGCTATCCATGCTGCAATACTTCAAATTTTTTGGTCGTATTGTCGAAATATAGTCTAGTGACTCTAGTTCTTTAACAGATATTAATTTTTTTCCAGTTAGGAAAATTTTTATTTCTAAAAAACCAAACGTACACACATGTGCTAATGTCCCTGAAGAGGTTAAACAGATTTAATAATAACTTGAAAATTTTACGTATGTTTACGAATATCGTGGAGTTTCACATAAATTTTTATTTTTTTAAATGCTGAAATCCTTCTTAACTTGATAAAAATTAACGTAACATTTTTTCTATATCATTTAGCCATCTACCTAATTTTTATTTAAATCCAGAATTTTTACCACAAAAGCATTTTTCAGAGATATTTAACTGGTAAAACCAATGAATTTACAAAATGATCACCGCAGGTTAAGTTCCTATTTATGAATATGTTTGATATCACCTTCAGTCGACTTTGGTTAATTAGAATTTCTGGAATACATCTCTTCCCTCAGGATTTACATTTTTTTTCCCCTATTAAAGAAACGTTGAACTTTGTCGTCTTACAAAAATATGTTTCCAGATTTAAAGCCAAAATTCGCATTAAGCTGTAAAAAGATATTTTTTAAACGTTTACAGCCAAAAACAATATCAATTCGGGAAAAACAAAAGGCTTTGCATTTTTATGTACGAGTGACAAATCTTTTCTTTTCGTTCGGTCATTAGCTGCCAGAGAAACGTCGTAAACGCCTTTTGTTAGTCAATCACTCTGTAAATAAATGGCTATAAGCAGAATATCTGAAGTGATTAAAAATTTATGAGTCTCTTAATCTGAATAAAAAATCTTTCTATTTCAAAAAATCCTATTCAATGATTAAAACAAAACGTTTCTGAGAATTTATCAAATCCTCGAAGACACGAGGATCAATAGAATTTTCTCTAGATTTATCAAATTAAGTAGAAAATTATGACAGAAAATATCGCTGAAATGTGCAAATAAATTTAGGTTAATGGCACGATTTGACTTTGAGCAATATCAACAGATCGTTTTAAAATTATCACATCAATCTTCGTTTTTTAAAATATTAATCTTGAAAAGTATAGTTCCAAAATTAAAATTTTATTTTTTATATAATTATTTCATTCGCAAAAAACAAAAGTTCAAAAGAGTTTAAAATAAGACGAATTCTTAATATAACGCTTTCAATTAGCGGAGTAGCAACTAAATTTTATGACATTTTTTTCTTAAAAAAATTTGATGATTGTCGTTTAAAAGTTAATAAAAATTTTATGAGATAATTCTGGATAAGAGTACCTACATACATATGTATAACTTAGTTTGTTTAATTATTGTCGCATGTTTTATTTTTTGAATAATTAAAGAAATTCTGAGTGTGGGCGAAATGTGCTCTGCGGACCATCGGAAAATTTAAAAGTTTTCTCAGTTTATTTTAATGTTGTACTCGAAATTAAATTTCGCTAGAATTATTTGATTATGTTTAAATTACATATATTATTTTAACGCGTACATATTTCAATTTCAATCAAGCAATTAAATTGGAAAAAAATTGTGTAATTCGAATAAATAGCAATAGTAGAAAGTTTATGAACTATTAATTAAAATATTTATTTTTCCAAAAATTTAATTCCGGTTATAAACATTTGAACTTCAACCGTTATAATTAAAAGATGAAAACAGAAAAAAATATATGTTTATGCGTTCGATATCCAAAAATATCATTTATTAAAATGACATAATATTCTAACCCAAATAAATCGACTTCTATATTTAGTGTAGAAATCACTAAATTCGCCTATTAGAGAAACGAACACGTTTAAGAAGATGATACTTGCAAATCTTTATCTCAGCGCAAAACATGTTTTTGAATATCTTTTCCAAGAGAAAAGATCACTTTGTGGTTTTTAGCATTTGGGCGAGAATTAAATTGCCTCCTTTATTAGCGCCTTTTTTGTAATTAAAATATTACACGATTTTAATTCCTAGAAATAAGCACTTTCTGGAGAAATTCTAGGCGGAATAAAGTAGGAAAAAAATATATGACGCAAAAGTCACATCGACCTTTCAGGGAAAGGTGCTTTGCCCCAGCTTTTTTATACTAATTTTTGAATAGGACATCGCCTAGAAACAGTGTTTCAAGGAGATTAGCATATTTCAAGTCCAAAAAATCGAAAAAAGTGGTACACGGGCCAAAAATTAATAAGAAACGAAGAAATTTACATAAATTAAGCACACACGGTGTTTGCTTCTTTATCAAAAATTGCCTGATCTTTTTTTTTTACCTCCCTATCAAATTCTAAAATTTTACTTCAGATCTCTCGAGTTTGATACAAGCAAAGAGCAATTTTTTTTTTGTGGCCTGATAAATCGATTCGTGATTTGTTAATTAGAATTTGAATATACTTTAACTTATTTTACATGTTTTTAATGATTCCACTAAAACAGCACAAAATTAATTGGGGAGTTAAAATCGGTCCGGTTCGGTCCATAGATGGAAACTGGTTCGTGGAAAATTTAAATTTATGTTGTCAATTGATCAATTTTTGGTTATTTTCTCACGCTAAGATAAATGAGGTTGCTACACAGGCCTTAAGATTCGTGGAAAAAAAAAATTTTTGATTATGGTACCAGAGTGTCTAATCGGGAGGTGAAATGAGTCAATTTGAAGACGCGTGTCTGGGGGTCACTTGATTGGTTGGAAGACACATTAAACGTTAGTCATGAAAAATATGCTAAAATTATGTTATGCAACCGTAATCATAGCGGGTAAATGACCTCTAATTTTTTGCAGTTTTCTCAAAGGAAAAGTACTGCGAAAAATTTGAATATATGCTTGAATTTATTTATTTACAAGCCAACATGTATACATACATACTTATGTATATGTATTGTAGCAAGTACATAATTTGACCTAAGAAATTTAACACTAGGAAAAGACATTTTGTTTAATTTTAAAGATATTTATAGAATCGAAAACTTTGCTATATCATTATAACATATCGGTTATTGATTCAAAACATCCATAATCTTTTCGATGACTTTTAATGTACTACCAAAGTGGTCTGAAAAATAGCATGTTTTCTGTAGAAAAAAAAAAAACATATAAAAAAATATTATTTATTGTATGATGCACTGCTTATCGTGTAAAATAATACATTTAAAATTTCAGACCGATGGGTTAGATGGTTTTTAAGTTATCATGCACACCGATTTGAGAAAAAACGCATTATAAAGTTTTGACAAAACAATTTAGTTACGTTCAATCAGCTATAGTTTGTAAATTCAAAAGTAATTAGAATTATCCGCAGAAATTTTCAGAGTATATACTTATATTATTAAAATATGAGACTTTCCACTAGGATACTTTCTAAAAAGTAAATTTTTTTGATAGAGCTTTATTGATTGATAATCAACTAGATGCTTTGAAAAAATTAATTCAGTGTCAATGATTACATCCAAATATTTAATATATGTATATATTATCATCAGAAGAAACAAGATGGGATTTATTTATGGAGTATTGAAATATGAGTGAAAGGAGCTAAATATTAAAAACATTAATGTTACTCTGTAAAAGGGAGCATTCATCGAAGTTTTTAATCCGCTTAAAAATCTTAACTTCTTCATCATAAATTAGAGGTTCAGAATGTTTAATCATATATTCAAGATCGTTAAAACAAATAATAAGGGACTAAGATGCGAAGATAAAGAGCACTCGAAAACTTCTATTGCTAAAGTGATGATGAAATGCATTTAATTAACATTTTTTTTTATTATTATTGACAACGTGCAATAAAATTTAACAAATATTGTCAAACGTTAATATTTTCCGAAAATCAAAATTCTCAAAACAACCAGACTCGTTAAAAACTCAATTATTTATTTACATTTTTAAGTTTCTCAAGTGTTTTTGTAGACTATAAAAACCTTACTTTATACCTATTTTTGTTCAATTTTATAATGAGAAATGTTTGAATTAAGTACCTATTAAATTATAAAAATTAAAGTATTCAGGTTAATAATGTTAAATTTCCAAAATACTACTGGTCGGATTCGCAAAATACAATTCAAATTTTAGAATGAGATAGAGGACCTCTGTGCTTGTTTGAACTAGGATTTTTGACGGGATATAGTTAATCTAAACAACTAATTGAAGTTGTCTAAAGTAACTACCCTGAGGAATATCGATGTGAAGAAATTTGTAAATTAAAGTAGGTTATTTAATAGTAGGTTAGTAGTCAAGTCATACTCCAAAAATCGAATTTTTTCATAAAATGGAACGTATTTGTTTTTAAGAACATGTCAAAATCTGCATATTTATACTCAGTTTTAGGAACATTAATTTTTTTTTAATGATTAGCTTTGCATGAAAATGTGAGAATTTTATCAAACTCGTGTGGCAAATCGTTAGGGTACCTTATGTATATTAATGATAGACACCGGATACTCATCTACACTATTTATTGCTATTTTACAATACTGCGCAATATTTCACGCAAAATTCTCATGATATCCTGCCCATTTGGTGGGCATGTGACACATATAAAATTAGCTTACTTTTTCCCTGCGTTTCACGTAATAAAATCCCAAAAACTATGTCAACTAAAAGATAATTTATGATTTATCAGAAAAAAAAATATAACCATGTTTCGATCTGAACTGGAAATCAGCTTAATATTTAGAGTTGTTTGTCCGAAGTGATCAATATGCCTTTTTAGGAGACGGTGACATTTTCAAAGTCAAACGTGCATACCCAGAAATTCCTGTTGGAAACAAGGGATATTAAAATCTAAAATTATCAAAATACGCACTCGGTTACTAAGATTTTTTTGATTCTATCCAAGATCCCAAGGGAAATAATGAAATATTTTTTTTTTTAATTTGCATTTGCAGTATATTCCAGAAACCTATAAAGAGTGTGGGTATTCGAGTCAGTGGTAACGCAACCAGTTCCTCGCATTTCTAATAGACGATTTTCTTATAAAAAAAGGCATTTTATGATTTTTGTTGAAATAAGCGTTACTGCGGCCTTGTGGGTTTTGATCAAATTTTTCATGGGTATTGACTAGAGGTGAGGTCAAGGTCATTTGTCTTGGACTTATCATCGAACTGTCTCCAGGTGACATCGTGATACAGAGACGAGCTGACTATTCTAATTTCGATTTTAAGTCTATTTGCATATCGAGAATCGTTTGATTTTTTTCTGTTTGGAAGACTTTCGGACGAAAAGACATTCTTTCCCGTTTCTTAAGATGTTGTTATGATGGTCGCGGGTCTCATTGATTGGCGATAAGAACAAGTTTATGAATGAAATTGGCGAAACCACACAGCGAGCCGGTGACCCTCCTTAAGAAAATGTGTCTGAGGGAAGAATCTTTCAAGTCGCGAACTGTTTTGTATTTTTTATTTTATTTTTAATCTTGTTGTCGCGCTTAAGAACTTTTAGCTAATTCCGACTTAATCTTGCATTATAATTTATGTCTGCCGCACGTTTCCTTAATGAAAAGACGTCCGTTCATCGGCCCTTGTTGGTTCGAACGTGCGCAGGTGTTCTGGAATATGGAGATTTTTTTAAATAAGATTTTTCAGGTGATCTTGTTGCACGGTTTGCTTCCATGGGAATTACATTAGCTTGGGAAATAAATAATGTTTAATCGGGCAAAAAAAATCTGCGACGAAAAAATAATAATATCATATATGTCTCAAACAAAAATTAAGGTGATCTCAACATCTTCCGCGATATGCCGTCGATATATACAAAAACCGAATGCACTCATTAATGCAAATTTCATTTTTCTTTTCGTTCGTTCGAAATTTCAACGACATACAGAAGAAATAAATCAAGATTTAATGGCGAAAATAAGATAATTTTTTTTTTTTTTGGAGATAACATTTTCGGCTATGTTGCATGTCTGTTTATTAAACAAACTGCGTAAAAAGGATCCGGCCTTTGTACGGATAAATATCCTGAGAACCATCTTTTTTGGTCATTTCAGGAAATTTTGCGGTCACATACTTTTTAGAAGACGTCAATTCGAACCATTCAGACGAAAAAACTGATCTTCGGTAACTTTGGAAAAGATTAAAGAAATTTAATTTATTGTTACCACACTAATCTTAAATGAAGCCGACCAGACGTTCAATGAAACGCTAAAAACAATAATAAAGAAAGGTCATAGTCTTGATCCTTCTGGTGAACGGTTTAAGATAAAACAATTTTTTGTGCTATATATATCATATTTATTACAATACATACTCGTATGTGTCTAAGCCCGCCAAATTTTAAAATACAAAAATACCTTTTAATTTACCTAAAAAATATTCTAATTTCAGAGTGTTTATAACCAAGATCAATTAACTTAAAAGCTTTTATTTAAGGTATTTATCTTAAAAATTAGCAAAACAAATTTCGATAAAATCGATGACAAACACAAAATTATATTTAGTCTCTTTTTAACACTTCCATTTTTCTCTAAAAAAAAACATAGATTTCTTCCAATCTTGTAAACACATATATTACTAATCGTACTTGTATGGCAATAAATTATCTATTTGACGATAAATCACGTGCATGCCATTTTATTGGCAAATTAAGCTATAATTTACGTTATAGCTTCAGATATGTTGTCTTCAAATAAAAAAATATCGAAAAGAAGATACGAAGATGAATGTGGGTAGATTTCTCTAGAAAATAAGGTGTTTATTGCAGCCACATTGGAACCTCTTAAAAAATAAAAATAAAAAATCACATGTGGTACCCAAAGTGATTTGAACATTGAAAATTATTTGTTAAATAATTTATTTGATATTTTATTTTATAGTTTGCATACAAAGACATTTTTGTCGGAAAATAATTGTTTCTTATTTTACTAAAATTAAATATGGAGCAATATATAAATTTTAAAATGAAATATAATTATTTATAAAGTAGAATTAATAATAGAATCAATTTTCCTTTCACAGGAAAACGTACGAGTTTTATCAAGTGTTCGTGTGGTATGACTCGCAAAGGTAGCTAATGTATATTTATGATAGTCCCCGGATATTATTTTTGCACCATTTATGGCTGTCAAAATCTACTGCGCAATATTTCACGCAAAAATCTCGTAAAAATTTATCCATTAAGTGGTTAAAAAACATGGTCATTTTTTTCATAGTATGTAATATAATATCTTACCATGTTGTATCATTTTTGAGAATTTTACACGTGTCTGAAGATTAATTTTTCGATTCTTGGAATTTACAAGCATATTAATGAGTAGAAAGCATTTTCAGTCCACAGTAACGAAAACACGAAAAAGTGTTGGTTATAATACATATATTTTTTTACCGATTTCCAAAATGTCCATCAAAATACGGATGAAATTTTTTGAATTGTGCAGTCATATCCGTTTTTGGTTAAAATCGTTATATCATATGGTAATTATATCAAAGAAAAGTCGGTTAAGTACTAGTTAAACTCGCGTGTGAATGGACTGTATTTTAACTTTTATTATAACAATTGTATCAAATTTAATTTGATACCCCACAAAGTGGGTTTAAAAAAATGCAGTCTTAGTACATAATAAATTAATTTAAAACAAAATTCGAAATCAGTAATCCTGAGCATGTTTATATTATATTATCCTGATTTTTTAAAGTGGAAATATTTTTGCCCAAAATCAAATTTATTACGATATTTCAAAAACATGAAACAACTCCTTAATAATGTCATCTTATTTTTTAGGTATGCACAACAAATCATTTTCGAAAGTTTGCACAAATTAAAAGCTTTATGTTTGAATAAATATTTGTAAAATATCAAACTACATATAAGTAAACCGATAGACTGGGAACTAAAACTTTGAAGATCCGTGTAAAATAAAACGAAATATGTATTAGTCAAATTACTCAATTAACCACATTATATCATCGTCTCAAATTTAGTACAAATTGATTAAATAATTAAAGTAGTTTTCATAACGCCTGGTCACTTTTAAAGTTCATACCAACAAGAGTTATGTATTAATTTCGTATTTTCATTTTTCTTAGCATTTTTATTTTTTTGAATATTTCAACAAAAATTTCACGTCAAGTAAGCTAATGGAAGCGATTACTCAATCGATGAAATTAATCCACGCATGCAATTTGCTAATTAATTATATGGTTGCAAAGTGAGTTGCTTTCACGCTAGAAAAACAAGACTCGATTGGAGCAAATTATAAATTTTATAAAATTTGCTTTCATTCATCGGTAGCTTGTTAGAAGCATATCAAAAATCTCCCGGGGAGGCAATCTAGTGACATTTCATATTTTTCCCCCTGACCATTGGGAACCGATCGCGATAACTTTATGAACACGTTCATAAATTACCCAGTTGCCTCTTCCACTTGAAGATTGCGCAAAGTTTTTCCAGAAGCTAAATCGTCTTCGCTTAGTCTCAGGTTTTTCCTTCTATCCACAGCGATGGCATTCGATTTGCAGTGGAATTTATTTTGCTGACCGAGAAAAACGCATCTGAGATATGCAAATGAGTTCCCTCCTTCCGAATTTTATTTCCTCGGAGTGACGCAAATTTCGATAAGTAAGCTTTTAAGAGCAATTCGATGTAATTAACCGCCTTACAGACCTTCTTAAAATTAATTCTTATTGCTCATTCAGAAAGGAGGGCTTTTTTAGCCCAATTGACTTTTTATATGACCAGGTCAGAAATATTTCTGTGAAGAAAACAAAAATTTTACGAGATGTTTTAAGATGCCCTCAATAAAATCCAATCTTAGTAAAGAGCGAAAGTGTTCTTCAAAATTGGCGTTATCGTCTTAAGACTGTATCTAGGTCCATTGCGCAACAGATTGGCAGTTAAAAAAAAAACATTCCTTTTAAAGTAGTTGACCGAAAAATTTATTCAGTCGTTTGCGTGATATTTTTTTATTATTTTATCGTCACCGCAAAAGAAATCGTTAAACTGAAAAACGAAGATTTTCCATTAACTTTAAGATTTTAAGCAATTAATTGCTTACCCGAAGTCAGTCTATTTTTCAGTTAAAATTTGACTAATGGTGTTAATGATGCCCAATATTTTAGCTAGGGGGCACAGTTCTGTCGAAGGACTTGGTTTATGACCTCAGTTCAACAACTTTTGTTTTCTTTCGCATTTTAACGCATAAATCAGTCTTTAATATCTAGAGACCCAATCAGACCCATTTTTTTTCTATATGAGTCTTAAATCAGTAGGTACTTTCATTTCCAAGCAGAGAGCCCCCGAAAAATTTAGTAACTTGATCATCAGGACTATGATTAATTTACAGACTCCATGCGGTGGGTATTGTGCAAAAAAAAACTCCTTTTCATATTCAGATAAAATCTCTGCCGATATTGTGAACAAACATCATAAATAATCTTAAAATATATGCTAAAATAAAAGAGGTAATCAGGCAGCTATCTCAGGTTTCGGCCATCTCGAATTTCTTCTATTCGAGAAAAATTATATATTTAGACGTTGAAGCACAAGACATTTGACGACTGAATGTCTTTAAGATCGTGGTTGGAAGTCACCAGTCACCGTCTCTATCAATTTCGGACATCAGAAAAAAAATATATCCATATATAAAATTTAAAAAAAAACCTGCTGCAGGTGTTTTTTCTCTGACTGTCTTCAGAATCTCGTTTCCATCTGAATTCATTCAGAAGATCGTTAAGAGATCACGTTCCACTGACATCATTTGAAGCATGAAAAGTGTAAGTGTCCTCTTCAAAATTATTCCCAATTGCCGTGACAACTGGATAATTTATTTAAACATTTTTGGATATTTTTTGGGGAATGAACTTTGCTAAAAACAATGTCGCCCCACACATAAGTTCAAAGACTTTGGCATTAAATTGAAGATTTTATCGCTGAAAATATGTGAGTTGGTCGAGGGAGTTCTCCTCTTTTTATGTTTCTAAATGCTTCAAAAGCGGCGAAAAAAAAAATTTTAAAATAAATTAATTATGCATACTTCCACTTGGGAATGTCCAACCGCAAATCATATTAATGCGAAAAGGATCCCAATTAAATAGCTATTCTGGCTTTAGGACACGAGCTACTCAGCAAGCTATCAAAATTTTCATATTTCAGTGGAAGTAATTAAATAATTAATTACTACATTTTTCATCAGTGTCACAGAAGATGATATTTAAAATTTGCTATAAATTTTGATTAAGTCATGTTAAAGAATATATTTGTGGCGGTGGACAATAAAGTAACTTTAAATTAATTGGGCTTCTTTTGTGTATTAATTATTCGACTTTATTTCATTCATAAGTAAGAAAATTGAATCTTACACAAAAATAGACTGACGCACTTTAAAAACAAGGATGAAAAATAGAAATAAGTAAATTTTCAATGACGTTAATAGTTTAAAAAAGACATGGTTTTTGACCTCGACATCAAAAATTTCGTCGACGACCTTTTGACTTTATTTTGGCTACAAATAGCTAATATTTGAGCTTTTTGGGTACTAGAACTTAGGACTTTCTTTTGATTTATATTATATATACTTTAGAACCCTAGGTTCAAACAGCGACACTGTAAGAACTTTAATATTAATAAGCAAAAATGTTGTGTCCATTGAGACTTTGAGTTTGCAAATAACAGCGTCGAGGTACATATTTCAATAATTAATCGAGAAAAGGTCAAAATTAAAAAAGGAGTTAGAAAATGCATCAAAGTCTTACTTAAAAATTATTAGGTTTTGGGTTTCTTATTTTAATATTGGATCAATAATTTAAAAGTTTTAATAAACTTCAAGTCCAAGGTTTGAAGAATATGTTGTAAATATTTCAAATTCGAATAATTTCCACCCCCGATAAGACCCAAGCTCCGAGACTCGTTCTTGCAACCCAATTTTTCGAAATTCTAAAAGAAATGTTTCAAAATTGAATATTTCTGAATGCAGGACAGTTTCATTTTATCGCTCAGTAACTCGCATAGTATTCAACTTCTCCATGTCCTCAGCTTTTGAATCTAATAAATTTGTACGCTTTGGAAAAACCTCTTCGCCCAAGAAATTTGTTATTTGCTTCCTCACATCGAACTAAGGGCCTGTCCGAATCCAAGTCTTCGTCTTCGTCTTCGTCTTGTTATGACAGTTCATGACGTCACCCCGAGCTAAGCTCTGTCCGAATTCATGACTATGCTGTGAGCTTAGCTACGTAGTATAACAGTTTAGATTGCTTAGCTTGATTAGCGAGTCAGGGCCTGGGTTGACTTCGTGAGACGGAATGAGGAAAATTGTAGGAGTATTCCTTGAATACTGTCGAATTGTGCATTTTTTGTTAACTTTGATTAATTTGAAATATCAAATATCGAGCTAAGCAAACGAATTCGAAAGGGTTAGCTTTGTCTTCGTCTTAATTGGAATACTAGATCAGCTTGTTTGCTGACGTCATAAACTGTAATAACGAGACGAAGACGAAGACTTGGATTCGGACAGGCAATATGGACTTTGTGAAGTAATGACTAGAAATATAAATAATAAGTTTAATTTTTTTAATGTTCACCTAGATTTCTCAATACTTAGATCAGGATACAAGTGTAAGCTAACATATTTGGAAAATGTAAGGAATTAGGGTTACCTCCTGTATAGTACTCGTTCTTTCTAGACTGTAAAATTAATATGTAATTGACTAAATAAATAAATAAATCAAATTCATTAAACCTTGAAATTGTTTGAGCTTTTTTGATGTAGAAAATTAATATACATATGGTTTATTTAAGGTATTTGTTCCGATAGAACTGTATTTAATGAATTTTTATAAAAATATTTAAATTTTAATATGTAATACATATAATCTCAACCAAAAATTTGAGCCTTAAACTTGAATTTTAAAATATCAATTACTTGTTTCACTTATTAAAATGTTTATAAGGAAAAGTTTTTGCTTCAGTAATTTTTTAGATTGAAAAAAAAAAAACTGGTCAAGTGCGAATCGGATTCGCGCACCGTTCTGTACTTTTTTTTCACATATTTTTTATAAATCGAAAATTATGCAGCATAAAATGAAATGAAAACTTGTTTTAGAACGTATAAATGAAGTTCTTTCATAGTAAATGTTGACCTCTCATTTCGACCCATTTTGCAATGTAAATAAAATCTTTTTTTTTTGTTTTAAATTCATTCATTTGCAACAAAGGTGGGCCAGTAATATTTAAAATTATTCCAAGTTTCAAATCGATAATAGTAGTTGCTAAAATAAACAGCTGTGGCAGACTAACAAAAAGATAGACAGAAAAACAAACGAATTCACGAAAATATTCCTACTTTCCAGGCTTAGTCTTTGTAAAGCCAAAAATTGACGACATTTTGGATAAGTTTTTGAATATGTATATTTTTAATTACAGAAATCTTAGACGTATTATTTCAAAAGTTTTATAGACTTTCTTAATTTTAAATTTTGAAATAATACATATTTAATTGGACAACGATCCTTACTTTCATGGCTTTTTTCTGAAATCCACAAATGCCTTCTCGTCTACAAGGTATGTTTTCTTCGCTAATTCATAAAGGCGGTGGTTTCAGTTTGTAACCAGCATCGTGCAGATTTTCTCAAAGTGATAAAACTTAAAATGCATTCTTCTCATTCCACGCCTCCTACGCACCACGGCAATGTACCTGATCGCCCACTTTCTGGCAGCCGTCCAAACATTGCGTAATTGAACTTAATGAATGAATTAATTAATTACGTCTATCAGATGCAGTTTTCGATCAGCAAAGGGTGTCCTTGCATCCAAAGTACATTTAGATCGTCGAAGTTAACACGCGTCTTCAATCCATTAAGAAAACATTTAGCCGCGTTGCATACCTGTTTCACCTGAGATTTTCATAGTCAAGGCAAAAAGTTTATCTAGCGACAATCTGCAGTGAGTGCTCATTGTACTCGAAGTGTTGCTATTTTTGATTTTTTTTATTTCAACAATCTCCAACAGTTTGATTGCGTTTTGCCGCCGCTAATGCTCTTTTGATTAATTGCTTAACCGGGCCAGGTGACAAATTCTGCCGCCGGGGAACAGCGTGATTTGCAACGTGCAGCCTTAAGTCTTAATCTCGAATTGAGGAGCGGTTTTAGCTTCTTCATAAGGAAAATTCACTGAAGATTGCAGATGACGAAATCCTTCTAATGTTTTGAGAAGATGGTGTATATTAATGTGAATGTCGTGACGTCTGTAAATCTTGACCACCTTCTTTGCAATAGTCTTACATAACTGCGGTAGACAATGGTGAATTTATGAAGATAAGGTTAAATGTTAAAAATGCAATACCGGAAATGTACTGAATGTGATTCCGTATATTTTGGTTGAAGGTTTTAGAACGACATTCATTAATTGTATCCACTCATGTACATTTTTATGGATGGTTCTTAATTTGGGAATTCTTTATTTTGATACTAGCTAAACAGAACTAGCATTTAATTTTTACAATAGACCAACAATTTAAAAAATATAAATAAAAGGTCGTTTATAAAATCGATTAATTGAGTGAGCAAAACTATGATATTCTTTTTAATAGTCTTAGTTCTTTCTTGCACACTCGGCCTTGATCTTGGTCTTGCATCAATAGCTTAGTCTTTGTCTTGGTATCATAAAAATAGAGAAAAATTATAAAATTTTTCGACTGAACTACTTATAGACTTGCTTTCTTAAAAATTTATCAATGTGAAATTAATTTTGTCGACATTATTTTTCAATTTTATCTAAAAAAGTCCTAAAAATTATGACAAAATTCTGGCACTTTCAGTTCCAGAGTTCTTTACGCTATTACTGTGATATTTTGACAAAATTATTTATAAAAGAAAACAATTCCAATCATCCTCTTTAATTTGATTAGCAAAGTAGATAGAAATCACATAGTTTCTGGAATTTAATTTACCCCGATGCACCCTTACAAAAATCTATGTTTACTGTGCGATTACATTCAAATTTGGACGTGTATATTAAATGTGGAAATGTTCGTAATTTAATTTTGTCACATTGTTTTGGAAACTTTGGTTTTAAATCTTTTAATCTTGGTCAAACGTCGCTTGATCTCGATTTTGGTCTCAGTCTTGTAAGTGAAGTCTTGGTCTTGGTCTTGCTACAACTAAATACAACAGGTATACCATTGATTTTGGTCTTAGTTTTGCTTGAAGTTTTTTTAGGATTCATTATTTAACAAAAGATAATCATGAACACTTCTAATGTGGTTCAATTAAAAATTTAACCCTTAGTCATTTTATATTAAAATACAAAACAGTTTCCCTACCTAAATTTCTTATATATCTTCCTATATTTTTTTTATATCTAAATAAGATTCAGACTCTTACAAGTTATTTTTCATTTACTTATTTTCAAAAATGACCAAATACGATTTTATAAATAATATTTTTAAACTGTATTTGTTTTTTAGAGCATATCAATAAATAAAAGAAAACGAAAGTTATATTTCTGGACTATTTTTTAAATGAAATATAAAATCCACGAGGAACAACAAGTTTTCAAGAATCAGGATCATATCTTAAATTTATTTCAAAAGTTAGTTAAATTATTTCAACTAAATGATCACATGTATAATCATTAGACACTTTAAATAACTACTAGATATTTTACAGTCACTAATTTATGAATACTATCTTTAGATTTTGTAACAGTAGGTATGCAAAATATTATATTGTAAATTGGCAAATACTGGTAAATTTTACAATGATACTAAACATAATAGACCTTAAAATCTGCGAAAATACATACTTTTCGTGAATTCCGAACCATTCTTAAAAATCACGACAAGATGCCCATACTGCCTAAAATAGTTGAACTGAAACTACTCAAGGTCCACGATGTTTGGTTATTAAATCATCTTAAACCCTCAAATAACTTCTGTAATCTGCCAATATTGACTTTTACATTTCGAGCCTCCTATTATGCTGGTCTGTAAAAAAAATTCGCTAGTGTTCTCAAAAACAATGAATCGATTCAAGCGTCCAACATTGAAATATTATTTTATGAAAGGCAAAGGAACTGGTGTACTTTTTCAGTACGCGGATAAGTGCGACGAGTGAAAATTGTGCAAGTTGCCCAGACAAAAATCCTTAAACAATGGCCCAAAAATTGCGAAATATAGACCCCGCTAAGATCTCTGAGAGAAATAATAGCTTCGACTGGTAAAACTGCTTAGGAATTCTGACCCACTGACTTTGGCGACTTCCATTTTCAGGTCGGTGTTCTATTGCGAAAGTCGTTTAATTAGCAGGGCTACTCGTGCGAAAATCGAATAAAAAACCTGCATCTACTACAGTCGTCGACGACGTGAATAATGGCGAGGTGCGGAGATAAAGTTAGTAACACACTCGCCAACGTCGTCGTTTTAAAATTGCTCGAAAATCTACGGCTCAATGACTCCGCGAAAAATTCAAGAGTTTCATAGTGGCCGTTTTTTGGACCTCTGAGGGGCTCTTTCGCCGCAGCCCCCGACTACGAAGCCGCAATTTGCATTCTCCTCCAGCCGAACTCGAACTCGGGTTTTGGGTGCAGCAAGTTCAAGACCACTTCCGTTCACCGCGTGGCACAAATTTAATTATTTTTAAGACGGCCGCAGTTAGACCACTTTGCTTGATATTACCTCCAAACAAGGCGCAGAAAAAGATCTCGAATTTTTTGTTCTATTGTGACATAAAACAAAAGCTTTTGGGCAATGGTCGTTGCGCAAAATTCCATTTATCCGGAAGTTGGGTCATACGCAGCAACACCTGACTTTTTTCAGGCCCACAAAATTCCATAAGCGCGCCAACAGTCAATTTAATAATAAGCGACGAGGTTATGCAACTGAGGTAAAAAGTTCGTCCGATGGTCGTCACCTCGTGCGCACCTAAACCGTCTAAGAATTGGTCGGCGCGAATTGCTTAAAACTCGAACAAAATTTTCACGCATTTCGAGTCGATTGTCCGCGAAATGCCCGTTAAAAAATATCATTGATCGCGAAATGGCAGTTATAATAATAATGATTGGCTTCTAATGTTCTCGATTCGCTGATCATTTTGTGCCGTTTTATCGCTGCTCGCTCGTCCGACTTAATTTCTAAATTTTTACCTTTGAGTACCTTGCAATTTTGCGTTTCGAAATAGAAATTGGTTAAAAACGCCGATGAATGCAAGCGGCCACGATCGCAATTTAATTGTCTCTGCTTTAGAAAATTTATGTAGTTATTATGTCCTAAATTGCAACTTTCATTCGAATTGATGAAAAGTAATAAAATTTCCTAATATCGAATTAAACAGAATTTTAAAATTTGCTGCCTTTTGATATATTTTTGAATAGATACGTACCTAGATTGATAAATTTTCTTTAAAATTTTATGTTGGAATAATAAGTTTCTGCATGCACAATTATCATGGTTAAAAATTCAATGAAGTTAGATTGAAACGTTAACCAAATTGTTTTGTTGCAGACGCGGCTTTAATGTTGAGAAATTTTTATGTTATTCCGCTTTAAGTGGGAATTTTCTTAAATTGTGAATAGAAATATAATAAATATTTAGAGGGCAGTTGCATGACGAATGAACATAGATCTGAGAGTATCTAAAATGACAAATTTATACAAATTTTTGTATTATTGAAAATGTTCGATTTTTGGTTGGATCTTTGAAGACAGGAAATTAAAAGACCTTGTTGTAGGGAACATTCATTTTTTTAAATAAGCTAGTTTTGTTTAATAAGTACTGACGGTGAACAAAATCAACTCATCTTTATGCTTGCTTTTTTGTTAATTGACCTTAAAACCACGTTTTGACACGATCGATCGATTTAATTATTCTATTTATCTATTTTTAATAACTTAGTTATTTTTTAGACATCAGCTAAAAGTGCATTTATTAACACAAAATTATTTACATATTCAATTCAATGAGGGGCAGAAAAGAAAATTTTGTTGATATGATATATGCCTAATTTTAATGTTTCAAAATAGCGAATTTTAATATGTACTAAATAATCAGTCGTTATTTACTCGTTGTTTACCAGGAACTAAAAATATAAAAATCGCAAAACTTCGAAAAAATCCCCAACAAGCTTGGTTGATTGTGGAAACTTTTATTTTAATGTCCAAAGTACACATGAACATACAAATGGATAAAAAAGTACCCTTAATTTGAACTAGTGATTTTTTAAACCATACTTATAATTATATCTAGAAAACAAAAGTACGTACATAATTTAAAAGGTTTATTTCATAACTAGTTGATATCACGACTTCGTCTGCCTCGCACAATATAAGTCGACGATATTCTTTATTTTTAGAAAGAAAATCATTGCATATCTACACCATACTATATAGAAAAGTTCCCATCATCTTTTGACTAACATCTCACAACATTAAGCACATGGAGATTTTAAATCTAGTAGTCTTATTCAAAATTTAAAAGTAACGATATTTTCATAGAATCGTACAAAATTGGGTATTTTGGGGTTTTCGAGGTCACTGATTTCAAAACTGGTAACAATTGAATATGAAGAATCGAAAGTAACGACCTTTTAAATCTTATCCAAAATTGTTGATAGTTTTTTGGGGTCTAAAAATGTTTGAAGGCGGTTTAAAGTAAGAAAGAAGTGAAAGTAAATCTTAGAATCTATCAGAACCTAGAATAAGTCCAGTGTTCTTTGGAATTTGAATAAATTCATTGAAAATTGAAAAGTGCCCAGTACTAACATTACTGGTGCAACATAAAATGAAAAATACCCCGCTAAATTTATGGCCAATTAATTAATAAACATGACTAGGAGGCCTAGCATTTTGGGTTTGTCTTAAGCTCGTTCAACAATCGTTCGAACAGTCGCGAGTCACCTGCAAAAGTGTGCTCCAATGTCGGGAGACCGCGAATAAGTTCATTATAAACGAAGTCGAGTTGGTAGCAGAAAAGTTCGCTAATTGCGATCGCTGCTAAATCAGATCAAAACAATTGTTCTGCTTAATGGACATGCCGCGAGTACGTCTTTCAGTTGTCGGACTCACGGGGCTCCAATGGCGGTGGAATTCCACCGCAGAGCCTGGCACAGTTTCAATCAGGTAAACAAAATATGTGCTATCCGCCTCGGAACAAAATGGACAATCTGAAAAATCAACAGAATCTTACAAGGCGGCTGATGTCCATGGCGAGTGACCTTGGGCCGCGCCAGATAAGCCCCAAGAAGTCCCCCGGCGGCCACCAGCGGTAGTCAGGTGTTCTCAGACACCTGTAATTTGCTTGGCGGTGCTCTGCGCAGACATCGTCTACGTTTCGCTGCCCACAATAAAAGTACGCAAGACATGCGCAAATATTTTGTCTTAAAACCTGTCGAACATAGATTTCGTCTTATCACGCGCGCCAAGATTTGTTCTGACCTTCACCCGAATTTCGGAACTGCAAGGCATTGGCTCAATGCAAGCCACCTTAGAATTTTCTCGTCTGATGGATTCCATGCCGGGGGCTTTTACTAATTGGTGATT
This sequence comes from Machimus rusticus, assembly GCA_951509405.1. Lineage (NCBI taxonomy): Eukaryota > Metazoa > Arthropoda > Insecta > Diptera > Asilidae > Machimus > Machimus rusticus. Next base: position 9,836,648 of record OX608049.1, read on the forward strand.
GTCTTAAACATAAAAGACGTTTCTGATCGGCGAAAGATGTGTTTATATAATTAGGGGAAGAGCGGGCACCAGGTATAGGGTCTCAATGGCGATTCTTCCACGACCGAGCCCGGGGTCATACTTCACCTCACCGAGGAGGGACCTTGGCCGGCCGTCATCGGAGTCGTCATAACGCCGAAAAGTGGATTACCCCGCAGCTCTAAAAATTTGAAATAATGCGCACCTATTCGATGTCTTCTGGCATATCACGTCCGCTTGATAGATTTACCTGGGAGTCACTTAAAGATTTTTAAGCCCCCCTGTCCGAACTGGGTTAAGTTCAAGCCTAGAAATACTTTTTGGGAAGTGAATATCCAACCAATTCGAGCCGCTTCCACGTATGCGGCCACCATTGAGTTGAGAAGGTCAAAGTCATTATAAGATTAATAGCTGCAGATCGTACTGATCGTGTTATTGTTAACTCTTTTTTTTTTAATGCCTGATCCCTCCATCAATTTCATTCTGATTTGTTTTATCTGGCGTGCAGTTTTGTCTCGAACTTCATTAACACTTTTTTCTTTTTACCGGAAAAGATTTTTGCTAGATTATACAGAGAAGATGCTTTTGTCGTTCTAAGAAGTTTGGATATAGATTTAATGGTAATCCCCCTGGATTTACTTACAAGGAAGACTTAACAATTTAAAGTCAAAATAAATAGTTGTCATTAATTTATCATATTTTCCTCATCATTCATAACTCCAAATACTTAACAAAACACAGCTCATTACTGGCCATAATTCTAGTACAGTCACATTTCTTACTACGCACAAATTATTCCTAGAATTTTTATTTTATTTCAAACTTTTTGTTATAGTCTGGCTTCAAACAAAAGACATTGTTTTTTAACAATAAAATTTGAAATGCTTTTATTAAAAACCACACTTTTACAATCATTTAAAAGGAACGAAATAAAAGAATAAAATATGTAGTAGTAATGAAGGAAGGAAAAAAATAGCACAAAATTCACATTTACTCAACAAAAAATTATTACAAAACGTTAATTTCTTAAGTAAAATACAGTGGAGACTTCAATAAATACATGCAAGAAAATTCCACCGACAATGAAATTAACCACTTCATACTTTTTTGTTTCATTTCGCATATATGTACTTTTGAAATATGTACTTTTTAAAGAAGCAACCTAAAAAATTTAATAATTATGGTTTAACAAAATATTTCAAACTTGGACCTTAAATACGAAATTGTTTCTACTCTAAGTTTTCTAGTTTAATTCTTATTCTACAAATCTTAATAAGTGTTATGTGCCAGAATTTTTATTTTTTAACTTTAAGAAGTATGAAAGTATGGCACAGGGATTTTTTGCTACATACTTATAGATGAGTTCAACTATAAACAGTCATTTTTTTAGTAAAATATGGTTATGCTTGTTGAAACGCAAGATGTCCAAAAAGTTAATTTTTTGTAAGCTGATTGGCGGGCCCGACAAATGTGCTAAAACTCTCTTTTCAAAACACAATATTATTCAACACGCAATATGCAACAGGAAAATATTAAATCAATAGGCTTTTGTTAAAGGAAAATATTTAGTTGTTGTCGGGCAAAAGTTTGTCGAATAATCCTTGTGGTCGGTTACCTATGAATGTCTTGTATGTATTAATTCCTTAATGACATGTACTAATATATTTTGTTTATTTTACTTTAGTGGAAATTAACCTGACAATGTCCTAAAATTGTATATAATTACATAGTAACTATATTAAATTTTAGTATGAATATCCTGTAGTCGTTAGTAGTTATTACCAAGGCTGAGTTCATTAATGTAGATTTCGTTCCCGTGGAGGGTAATTATTGAATTGCATTCTTACTTCTTACTGTATTAATTGGACAGGACTCAAATATTCAAATAATACTCCAAAACTCTAATACTCGAATATTTCTTAATTGATATTTTGCTCCTTTATTTAAACTCGGATTTTAACACAATACTAAATACTTAAGCAATTGAATTTAAATTACCTGAGCAGTATTAGCCCTCAAAATGAATTTTAGAAATCTTTAGTTTGCTTAATTCAGCTTAGCAATTGCCGAATAATGCACACGGCTGCTGAGTTCTTAAAAAAACGTTTGGCTCATATTGTAGTTAAATATACAATTTCTGCAATTTTATAATTATTTATTTTAAATATAATATTAAGTTCTATTTTAAAAAAACAGCACAATTTATTACCATTTGGATGTGTCGAGGTTAGCATTAAAAGTATTGAAAAGTTTCGCTCAGATGGCGTTTTCGTCGCTAAAAAGTTAATTTTGCCTTTTTGCTGAATTATGCTTTTCTCATTTCTTGGCGGTGTTTGTTTACGTTCAGCGACAGCCGAATTGTGAAGTAATTTAGTGAATTTTGATCTATTTTAACTAATTAAATTTACTTTTTTCTTGGAGCTCATTACTGCTAGAGTTAAATAATTTTTTTAGTTAAGTTAATAATCGTGCAATTTTAGGTGGAGGGGAGAAACATCTTTATCTGCTCAGCTGTCATACCATCAGCAAAATCTGCAAAATCTGCACAGTCGAACTGCGAGCTTAGAGGGGTTTCTGCAAAAGATGGCGTCGGCGTCAAGCAGCAGCGCTCGGCACCTTTTCAACGACAGCAAGCGGCAGCTCGCAAGTCGCGTTAGTGTCAACGTGAACAACATCGGCTCGGTGGCGCGGCAGGTCGTCAGGGGCTCCAAGTCGAATGAGGTTGAAAGCTCCAATAACCCAAGGCGGGACTCACAGAGCTTTTTTTCGTTTTGTTTGTATCTTTGCAGATTTTGGGCCAGACTGCAAAGAGTTTTGCCCAGCTTGAGTCGACCATGGATAACGGTGCTCAAAATTTACACAAAATGGAGCTCATCCGACAGCATTTGGGGTATCAGTATGAAGCCATCCGCCAGAATGCGGAGAATTTGGAGTACGTCAGGGAGCAGGTGGACTCTATGCGGCGATGAAATTAACTTTTTTATGATAGGCCACTTCTAGCGAATAATAATGTAGGATTTAAGGAAGAAATTATAAACATAAACTTTCTGAATTTACACTGAATATAAATCGGTTAGTCGATACATAGTTTAAACTTCTCTAATCTTAAGAAATTCTACAAAAAGGCAAGTTTACTAAATAATTCTAAGTAGTTATAATTGATATTATACTGAGTAAACGATGTATTAGAAGAATTTACAATCTATTGAAAAATTAAGAAATAAATAAAAATTATGATTACAGAATTTCGAACATCAATAAAATTTAGAAAAACAAACTCCTTCTTAAACTACATATACTTCCCTAAAACCTTATTTTTAAAATTGACTGTTACATCAAAATATTTATTTAATCTAATAGTTTTTGATAAAATTCGACTTTCTCTAGGAAATTTATTTCTAGATATATCAATTTCCTATTTGAAATATAATTTCTTAATAAGGATATTGAGCGAGAAATAGGAAACAGTGTATAGGGAGAACGGCAGTCAATTTTGATGATCAAAAGTAAGCTTTAAATAATTTCAAATCAATCAAGATATTCTACTGATGAAACTATTTTTAAAATTGAATAAATAGAAACATAAAATATGAATATAAAATTACATGTAATTCACTCAATTTGAATACTGAGAGAATTGTTGTTCAACATGTAAATTCTTAAAAAAAAAATCAACAAAAAATATTATTAATTTTGATTGGGAAATTATCATTTAGAGAATTTTGGCCATTGGAACTAAAGTCACATGAAAAGTTTTATATCTACCCAATTTTGGCTTTACACGAACTTTTTTTATACGATTTTAATTTAACGAATGGCGAATTAACTGATTTAAAACTCAGCAGCTCAGGCTCAGTTGATTTGATAGATAGAATTTTGTTTTTTATGAAGAATAAAAGCTTTAAAAATTACCTCTCTTTTTACAAGATTTTTTTTGATTTAACACGATCGACTGACAACGAAGAATTCAACGCAATTTCAATTGGTGAGAATTCCCCGAATTTTATAACCTGAATTTCATATTCATATTTTGTCTACATTTTGTTCAATGTGAAAAGTATCTATTTTTATGATATTTACAAAATTTCAAATAAAAATAGTGCGCAATCCCTATTTATTAATTTTGCGTAAAAGACGATAAATGGTAAGTTATAGTTTTAAAACCTTTTTTTTTTTGTTTATTAATTGTAACTGAAATTATTTCGGTACCCCTTACATAATTTATTATTTGCTTTGTGTGATAAATGTGTAAGATCCTATAACAAGAAAACTCATGGTTTATTGTATTATTTTTGCTGATTTCTTAGGACTGGAAATAATCTTTTATTTTTCCATAGATATATATTTTTTACACGTATTCTTCGAGAACATATCTATCGTGTAAAAACAGAGTTAAGTGTATAAAGATAAGAACATTTTAATAATCGATCCATTGTTAATTTGATTTATATTTATCGAGCTGCAACAATTGTATAATGATTTAATCTGTACAAAATAATCAATTAATTCGGAAACCCAACAAATTATTTTACTTTACTTACAAAAATAGATTTTTTTAACGTTTATTTGGTGTCATCGTGTGGGTAAAATAGTTTTGAATTAATAAACGAATATCTTCGTTTTAACTGCCCATAATTTCTCCACAAAGCTCTGTGAAACCAATTAACTTTCCCGACAGCACAAATAATGGATAGCAAGCCAATAACTTAGAAATATTTGTAGCCTCATTACAAGCCTTTAAAAGGATGTATTCACTTTGTACCTCAGCCCAGTCTCTTGAATCCCTTCCACATCATATACTAATTATGTACTTGGACTGTTCTTCCATAACCATTAACATTTTCCTAAAGTGCGTGTTTTTGTTTAAAATAATTCAGGACCGAATCCAGCGCTCTTAAGGTACTTGTCTGGGTAAGATTAAAGTGCACAAACATTCAGTTCGTCGTGCTCGTTTTACAGGTAAGCAATTTGTGCCCTTCTGCCCTTCCTTATCACCTGTCTGGGAAGATTGTGCGTAAGCATTTGCAGAGGCTCATCTCGCCCAGTCCCAGGGCCTTTGCCATCGCACAAAACCGTACCTGTCCAGAATCTAGCCAAAATATATCTCTAAGGGCAGAAATGATAGGGCGAAGTAGCCGTTCTAGCTCTGTTTATTTAACACTAATTTTAGACCTTTGTTGCTTGTGAGATGCATCGTATTTTGGGGTCCTTTGGGCTCTAAAAGGATGTGGGTCTTTTGTATGCTAGTTGTGTCCACAGAAGATATAAAGCGCTACAAATCTGTCCATGTTTTAAGGGATATCGTTAAATTGTCCTACTTGTCTCCTGAATGGGTAGATATGAGCTATTGTTTTGTTTTTCAAAAAGTTTGAGAACCGATAGTATGTTGTATATAATGAAAACAAATTTATACCAGCCAGGGGTAAATCGGAATTACATTCAAATTTCAATTCCCTAGAAGTAATGGATTTGAATATTTGTCTATTCAATATCAATGAATTTTAATTGCAGTTACATTAAGTCTCCACTATAAAAAATATGTGAACATTTCATTGTTCGAACAAAATTTGAATGAAAAGTCATAGAGATATACATCTACCCCTCAATTTACGCGGAAGATACGATACGTCCCTGGAAAAATCGCGCAAACCGAAAGCGTGTAAAGCGAGAAAAATAATTCATAGAAAATTGAAGAATGTGTTTGTTTTGATTTAATATCATGTTAAAGCGATATCGTGTAAATCAAGTATACCGTGCAAATCGAGGGTTGGGTGTATGTATTTTCTTTTCTAACATACCTTTTAAAAAATTTGTTAGATGGGATAGGAATTGTGGTATGTATTTCATGTAATATCTGAATAAAGATTTAGGCAAATGAAGGCCCACATTACGACCTCTTCACATTCCACTATATTTATTAAATCTTCAAAAATTGTCCAAATACTATAGTCTTTCTCTCAAAAATGAGATGAGACAAAGAGCTATGCTCAAAAATGGTGCCTTTTTTATACAAACAATAGTTACTATGGCAGCTGAGCTCTAAAGTACATCCGTCTCGAGTTATGCGCCCTAATCTACATATTATATAACGTGTATTTAATTAGGAAAACTGAAAATATTACGATGAAGCGTAACTTGATGTCACACTATGCCTTTTACGCCAATATGATGCAAATTGAGTCTACTAGAGTTTGTACTATAAAACAAATAGTATAGGACCATTCAAAGTAACTTATATTTCCAGTTTTCCTAATTAAATAGGTACGCGTTATAGATTAGGGCGCATAACTCGAGACGGATGTACTTTAGAGCTGAGCTGCTATAGTAATTATTGTTTGTATGGAAGTACTCTACACATCTAACAAGGTGGCGTTAGTGTGCCATCAAAAAAAAAAGGCATCAGTTCCCCATACATTTCAGGCAAAGCCCTTTGTTTTCGGTTACATAAATCTATGGAAATGTTGCTATTAAAAAATCAACATATGTAAATTAACATACGAGTATATTAAATTCATTTTTGGAAATTTTTTGAGGTTTTTAACCATCAAAAAGAACAATTTTGTAAGTGCTAAACATTGCATTTTGTTGTTGTTGTTGTTAAATTTTCAAAATAATGTTTTAAAATGCATGAAAATGGCATTATTTGAAAAGGAATTGTTAAAACTAAAACAATGTAGAGTTAGAGACAATCTAATCAACATTAAGTAATCTTAATATTTCGGTAGTAATTTTGAGAAGTATAATTAACACTAAAACTATCATGGCCGACCAAATTGACTAGTACTCACTTTTTTCTTTCATTTAATTACATCATATAGAAATATTAAAAAACCTTCAGTTTAATTTACAATTACTAATTCCAGTTTGAGTGTGTATTATAGTAGGGGAAAGGAAGGTAAAACGGACCACTTAACAAAAAACAAGTATAGAAAAGAAACTATTCATTTTAATAAACTTCTTCAAAGTAAAAGTAATCAACATTGTGAACTCTATATTATGTACGAATTAGACTTTGATACAATCACAAATAATGAAGATATTAGATAATTTCTAATACCTTCAATATGTCCGTTTTACCTTCATGAGTGAGGTAAAACGGACCACACATGAAGGCAAAACGGACTTTCATACTTTAGATCAAAAATAAATGGGAATTTCTAATTTGAAATGCCCACGCTGCACCAATCGGTAAAAAATTGTTGCAGTCATGTTGGAAGCACTCTTTAAGCAATCTGTCAAAGTTTAGCGACGATCGGATCTTTAGTAGTCTGTTAGCGTCTGTTTGAGTGAGTCGAAAAATTGGTTTGTGGCGATTTTTTACAATGGATAAAAAATTGGAACGAGTGTGCCTCAAATTTTGTGAATCATTGGAAATGTTAAAAAAAGCCTTTGGCGAATCATGTATGTCGAACACACGGGCATACGAGTGGTATAAGAGGTTCAAAGGCGGTCGTGAATGCTTGGATGATGATGAACATACTGGACGCCCAACAACGTTAGTTACCTAAGAAAGCATCGAATCGGTAAAAAATCGGTAGAAAATCGATGTGTACCAATCCGAAAGCTTCCTGTGTTATTGAGTATCTCATATGGATCGGCAGAACACATTTTGACAAATGTTTTGAGCATGAAACGCGTCGCTGCGCGCCTCGTCTGAAAAAAACTGAATTTTGTCCAAAGTGTTTCAGAGTTTTTGGCCAACACATCGACTTATGTCATCAGCCAAGCACCGCATTCTCCAGACCAGGCCCCGTGTAACTTTGGCATCAATGCATCGTCGCAGATGGCTAGTATTTTGAAAAGGATAGTAAAGAAATGTATTGAAAATTAACATTATGCATTTTTTTCCAAATTCCCGTTTATTTTTGATCAAAAGTAAAATTAATCAGTCAGCACATTTTTGACATAAAAAGACTGTCTCATCATCCTCATCCTCTACTCCTGCGCAAGCGCAGTGTGCCCATAAACGACATTTTGGACATTGCACCCAACCTCCGCTTGATTCTGAGTACAAATAAGAACAATACAGACACTCAGCGTCATCGTCATCAGACGAACTATCATTTTTCTTTGTTTTTGATCTTTTTATATTAGATTTCTTGCTTGCCTTTCCTTTTTTTGAAATTCTTAGTCTATTTTCACTTTCCTCCTTCCTGATGTTCTTTTTTTTTTGTCTTCTTTTCTGCTTTTCCTTGTTTTGAACGTTTTGTGTCTTTCTTGGAACTAAGTGCTTTTTTAATCTTTACAGCCTGTTTTTTTTGAGCAGTTTCCAATTCAAGGCGATAGGACGATGACGTAATAATTGCTGTTTTTCCTCGCTTGACGTTGGATCTTGTTGTCTTTTTTGTTTTCGGGAAAGGCATTATATCTTTAGGTTCAAAATTAAAAACACTGCAAGGTTCATTGGCAATCATAATTGTGGTGGATGTTGAAGGTTCCGTCTCACTTTGATTCAAAAATAATGGCTGTGAAACTGTTGGTTCACCAGCATTCTTCGTTGATGTGGAAGTCATGGCAGGTTGGTTGTCAATTTGGCTAGCATTTATTATATACGGTGATGACACTTTTGAATGAGGCTCGTCAATATCCATAATGGTAGGTGTAGGTGGATGTTGAAATAAATAAATATTTTCATCATATTTTGGTCCCTCGTTAGCCCTTGATGTTACGGGCCGATTTTCTCTTGATGTTGAAGGCCGATTTTGTCTTGATGTTGAGGGCTGATTTTCTCTTGATGTTGATGGCTGATTTTCTCTTGATGTTGAGGGCCGATTTTGTCTTGATGTTGAGGGCTGATTTTCTCTTGATGTAGAGGGCTGAGGATCTTGGACGCTTGAAACTGGATCTGTCGAAGAATTCGGGTTCGAACTTGGACACGGTAGCCCGATATCCGTGGCTGCTGCTGATAAAAAGTCAGCCGCTGTGAATATATCACGATTTAAAGGCCAAATTCCTGTGGCACGAAAGGCATTGAAAGCTGTTGTCATCGTAGCTGCTTTCTGAAAAGCTTTATCAACCAATTCTGCAATCTGGTATTGAGTAATAGCCCTTCCTGAGTTCATCCTCAACCAATTCTGTGCTGCTTCCGAATAATAAGTCGAAAAAGGTTTCATAAAACCCACATCTAGCGGTTGGAGACGGTGAGTGCAGTGCGGTGGGGTTGCCAGAATTTGTACTCCATTTTCTCGCCCTAGATCGATAATGTCAAGATTCATTGTATGACTTTTATGTCCGTCCAATATCAGCAGCACCGGGTTGTCTTTGGAAGCCCTAGAAAAAATAATGAATTTCCGAAACCAAGATGTAAAAATATCTTTTTGGATCCAGCCACTTTCATGACACTCAGCCCAAGATCCACGAGGTGCATTGTTCATTAATTCAAACTTCATTCTTTTGCGCGGAAATATAAATAGAGGTGGTAGGACCCATCTGCTCCAACACAAAACACTCCAGTGACTAGTTGACCCCGCTCAGCGGAGGTTAATAAGCCGATTTGTTTTTTCCCTTTTGTTCCAATAATTTTTGGTATACACTTGGGCACTGTTGTGATTCCAGTCTCATCTACATTAAAGATTTTTTCTGGAGTCAGGTGATAGGTTTCAATTGCATGAGTCAGCAAATCAAAAAAACTATTAACTGCAACTTGATTGAAGCCGGCTGCTCGGGCTACAGAAGTTGGTTCAGGTTTGCGTAAGCTAAGGTCTGGATTACGCTTTAAGAAGTTTTCTAACCAAATTCTACCTGCCATCTTTTTGCTAGTATCAAAACTATGCTTTATGTTATTTCTCTCCGCTAGATCATAAGCCAACTTTTGTAGATTTTTCGTGGTTAATCCAAATAAACGACTTTCCATCTGTTTTACATAAGTAGCTAATTCAGTCTCTTGAACCTTAGTAAAAACTTGTTCAAATCTACCCAGTTTCTTCTTTGTGGCTTCATCAATATTTTGCGTAGACTTATATTTTTCCAGTTTTCTCTTCAAAGTAGTCTTTGGTACCAGGAACTGAATAGAAGCCTTATTGAGGCCCATTTCTCCAGCAACTACTTTCTCAATTGCATTTTTCATGCTGGATTCATCCCAAGAATTCCGATTGGATTTTCTTTTGTAATTATTCACCATCTAAAACCAAAGCAAAACTTATTATTATAATATTAAAAACATTATCTTCCCCTAATTTCCTTGGATTTATATTACAATTCACGTTACTCTATTGAAGGCAAAATGGACCCAGGCAAGGCAAAACGGTACCCCGGTCCATTTTGCCTAGGTCCGTTTTACCTTTTTTCTATAAACAAAAAAAATTAAAAATTTTGAAGTTATCACTTGAGATATAGTCGGCATACTTGGTTATTAGTTTAATCACATGTCAGTTTACATATAGTAATTATCAGAACACACTATCACAAACCAAACCAAACTGTAGGCTAATTGAAAAATGCAAATTTTACATCAAAATCTAAAGAAAATAACTAACCTTGCTAAATCAGTGCACGTGTAGTTGGTAGAACTGAGTTTTCTGAGTGAGAGAGGGATTATGGCGGCCAACATTTTTACGTAACAAATTCATATATAGCGTTACACGTTTCGAAATTATCAAGGTGGACCGTTTTGCCTACAGGGTCCGTTTTGCCTTCCTTTCCCCTACATTAAAAATGTAGGGCTCTACCACGAATTTCACTGGAATCGGATCGTAAAGAGATTAAAAAAGCACCTTTTAAATTAATATTTCTTAATAAACTTCTTTAATTTTTAGGGAATTTATTTCACTAACCTTTGACTTCAATTAAATTTTTCGTTTAATGTGTTAAATTAATTCCATTAGAAAACTCCATTCGAATTAAGTATTTTGACTTTATGTGCGAAAAAACTTACTGAAATCAAAGATAACTAAAATCAGTAAGAAGTAAGAATTTAAGAAAGCTTATTAAAAAAATTTTTACCATTTCTTTTAGATTCCAGTGGAATTCATGATAAAGGATATAGAAAATTGTTAAAATTACGAGCTTTCGCGCGGTAGTTCTAGTGGTAATAACCAAAATTAAATAAATTGTTAACTAATGGTTAGACAAGAACTGCTTTTAATTTGGAATTTTTGTTTAAAGGATTTAGATTCGTGTATACTTTTGGTTTTGTTCTTCTCGCCAGTTTAATCGCCAAGATTACTTTCATAAATTTCTCCTATTGCATGGGTCGAATCATTAAATAATTGGGCATCACCCCTGATAAAAAATTGACCTTAAAGAAAAATCTAACGTCGGTTATTAATAAATCAAATTTATTGATAGAAACCTTGTACCCATTCATAAATTGGAGATAAAGTGGTATTTGAAGCCCTTATGCTTTATGGAGCCGCCGGTGCGGTATATATGTAAATAAAATTCAAGTTGCTCAAAATAAAACTTTAAAATTTATGTTAAATCCAGCTGGAACTTGGAATTATACAAAAAGATGGATTTAGAGCTAATAGATGTTAAATTAAAATTTAGTATACAAACATTTTTCTTAAATTTTTGTTGCTCGGAAAACGTACTTATTAAGGAATTATAGACTTAATGGAAATATTGTTTGGAAATATTTAAATTTAGATAGAAATAAATTAATGAATACAATAAATAAAATAAAATAGTAGCATAATAATGTTGATAAGTTTATGATACAAGGATTTATTGGCTCTTATGCATAAAAACTAAGCAAATGCTCAATCTTAATTTTTATATAGAAAACTGGAGCTTAATCTCAATTTGGGTGAGATAAAACTCAGGTTTTCTATATAAAAATTGAGATTGAGTATATGCTAAATTTTTATGCATAAGAGCTATTAAGTTTTTATCTTTCGGATGCGATTCTAGAAACTTGTGTTTTTCGCATGTTTTCGATTTCGTACACCAAAATCCCCGGGAAAGTGTTCGGTATAAAAATAAAAAATTAGAGAAACAATGTTTTTTGAAATGGTTCGGGCTTTGAATTTAATTAAAATTAACAAAATAAATTTTTTGAGCGGGATCAATAGAGGTTCAGGTGGAGGTTAGCGAACAGAAGGATTAAGCAAGGTCCACCAGTTCGCTTAAATGAAACGATCGAAGTGGGTCACTCCCATGGGTTCAGGGGTTTTTGGGGTTTTTAGTCGAGCTTGCGAGGTTCGCTGACTACGAGACTTTGCTTGATAGTGTTCGAGCTGAGCTGAGGCTGGGGCCGTATTGAAGAAATAAATAAACAAAGGCCCGAAACAGCACCCGGATTTTTTAATAAAAAAAAAATCCGCCCGCGAAATCTGGACACAGGGAAAATTCAGGGAAAACACTAAAACCGCATAAATTGTGCAACGTCCGCACCAGATGACATTTTTTCTCGGTGCTGGGGGTGCTCCTTTTATTTTCGGCTGCAGCGACTATCGCCACCACCCACGTTGACAAATTATCGGAGGGCGCACTAGGTTTTATTTTTTTAATTTTTTGGGGGCTCTGCTGGGGCATTTTTCTCGCTTTTGCATGTGTTCCACGGAATCCCTGTGGAAAGTGGAAATCTCGATTTGGGGCCCCGGCGCTGCTGTGTGTTGTGTGGCAGAGCGTCGCATTAACTCATAAAAGCGTTTTATCCGTCCGCCGTTTTAATTCAATTCCTGGCTTTTATTTATGGCCGGTTTAACGAATTGAATCGCCCAGATAAATAAATGGCCAGTCGCCACCGGACGGCTGAAGTGATGTTAGCCGGACAGAGCCCCTCCGCCCCGTGCCGGGAACCGGGGATTGGAGCCTCCAACATTTCGCGCCCGCGAGGAGACAAAAGGGACCCTGGCGTTGAAAATCAGATGCCTTTCGGATGCACATAAATTTTGCACAGGCCTGGGCCTAATATGTGGCATTCTACCCCCAGAACAGAGCCCGTTTTGGGGGTGATCTGCCCCATCAAAGGGGGCTCAGTTTGCACCCTGTCACCAGCCAGCGAAAATTGTGACTCGACTTTGCGACTGTGTTCTTGCGTGACACCAAAAGGACACGATATATGAGCTCTTGGCAGCCCTTTCATCGCAAATATGGGGCCCAGGTATGATCTAACCCCAAGTCTTCAAGTAGCCGAAGTATTATTTTCCAAGACTCTAATCGAACTGGAGTTAGATGTTTTCTTTAATATTTATATATATATGTATCTATGTATTAATTAGTATTATTTCCTAAAATTATGAGGGGGATTAAACAATATTACAGGGGTTTTTGGGGTCACTGATTTCGAATTGCATGTAAAATTCCAAACGACAGACAAAATATTGAAACAAAAATTTATTTCGAGCTTGGCGGAATTGCAAAACTTCTCGACATTAGTTAAGTTCAGTTTAGGGCTCTAACAGTTGACGTATAATTAAAAATAATACTTATGTATAAGATTATTAATTTTTCTGAAGTCTAAAAAGAGGAATATTCTTGAAGTTATTGAAAAATTGTTTTGACAAGATCAAAGAACACAACTTTAATACAAAGTACGTTTGCTTTATTTTAAGGAAATATGTAATGTTGGTAACTAATTTTTTGGGCTGTTTTTTAAAACCTCATGTACCAATGTAACATGGGTCGTAAGAAACTTTTTTTGCAATAATTATTAATTGTATCCAGTAAAATGTAGCCAGTAATATAAAAAAAAATCGAGCGGTAGGTAGATTAAATATTTCAGCGGTAAAATGAATGAATGGCCAGTTAGATTGGGCAGCTCTCGACGTTCGGTAAAAGCACAGCCAAAAAAGGAGCAGTCGATTAGAACATTTATGAGGCACAACTTTTTGAAAATTTTGTGTGACAGCCTTTTGTCATCCATGATATTTATGTTAAAAAAAATATATCCGCTTACCAGCTATATTTTACTGTTCATTATTATCATTATCATATGCTCGCATTTTACCGTCCAATAAATTTTTGAACATAAAATATGAATTGTTTTACTGACCAAAACTGTAATAATATATTATTGCCCGTTTAAATCAATGCCTTTCATGTTAGTAATGAAAGGCCTTGTTTAGAAAAAAAAACCAACGAAATTTACAACTTTCAGCTTTAAATATCAAATCTCTGTGTTTTTGTTTATTTAGTTTATTAACTGATAAACATAATTTTTGAAAATTTTATGAGTTCTGAAATTAGTTTATTAGGTATTTGAAATGTACCAAATAACAAACAAAAAACAGCAACTTTCATCGGCGTAAAAAATACCTATGTATTATATTATGTATATGTAATATGTATCAGTAATTTTTGGAAACTTTTATGTTCAATTGTCATCTTCTACATTATATTTGTATCGGTATTCCAAAGAATTTTTTTTTAGTAACATAATATTTTCAAATAATTTTCAACACCTTTCAACTTACTTAATTTTTAAATTTTAAAAAGTCATTAAAAGTGTCATTCAAATAAATTATGTACATAATTCATATAGGTTCATTATCTGTCAACTATATTTGAATAAAGATATTTTGAGAAAATTACCAACCTTAATATTAGAAGAAAAGAAATACCTAATTGTCCAGTATTCTTTGTTTCTGAACTATCCAGGAAAAAAAACATTGCAGTTTTATTGATTATATTCACCGCCAGAAAATGTAATTTTGAAAAAAAAGTGTAATAGTAATAATAGTAAAATAAGGATAGTTCCCATAAAATCCCTCTAGAGCATTTCAGCCCCTAGCTGCTCCGCTGGGCATCATTTTCGACGCTCATTGAAAAGGGATTTGCTCGGCGCTTCTACTTAGCGCCAAACAATGGCGGTAATGCGGCACGGGCTTTAGCCCAGGCAAGCAAACTAATTGGGCGAGTATTTGCCGGTAATTGGTTCTCGCTCTGTTTGCTAAATACCGCCGGTGCTTCCGTTTTCCGCGAATTTAATAAAGCAATATTGAATTACGGATTGATGAACACTGCCGCCAGAATGCATCGAAAAACCAGCAGCGTTTTCTGTCGAAGGCAGGGAAAAACTATCATTGCATTTACGGCTCAATAGTGAACGAAAAAGTATTACTGGCGAGTTTACCTAGCAACAGATCGTTTTTTATAATAGTTTGTAAACGGCTGGTTTTATAACTACAAAAGGCGCATTTCCATTTTAAACGAAAAATTGACCGATCCTTATACGAATTCGTTTTGTAATAGAACAAAAATATTTAACTCTTTACTAGATCTAGACACTAGTTCCACAGTTTTATCGTAACATAGGTATATAAAATAAGAATTTCAACTTTTACTTTCATAATTGTTTTATTTTCTACTAGTTGAACAACTCGGCTTAAACCGGTATTTGCACTAAGTAGGTAATATTTAGCTAAAGACTTCTCAAATTCTAAAGTTTAAAACTTCATCCAATTTAGGAGCACTTCTAAAATCTAAAATTTAAAAGAAAGATATATCTACCTAATTTTTATTTTTATTTTTTATTAAAAATCAGAATTGATAAAGTTCACAGCAAATTTCAAAATTTTTCACTTAAATTTTCCAACTTCAAACTCCACTATTTTCCATAAATGAACGTCGATTGAGTTTTTTCAAGAATAACAAAGCCAGTAAAAAATTCACCACAGAAATAGTCGAAAACCGTGGTAACGTCCACATGTGAACATTTTTTTTTTCTGTTGTACTTAGTGTTTTTTTATTATTAAGGGTTAAATAAGGGTATTCATATTTGTATTTGTTATATTTTACCGGTGCATTATGGGAGGACATCCGCCATTTTGAATTTCGAAACTTGTATAGTACCTATTTAAATTTGCAAATAGCTCCTCTTTAGTAATAAATTACGCCTCAGTAATAAATTTCGTTGAAATTCTTTCTATAATTAGAAAAATTGTGGTCGTCATATTGAAAATTTTTTTGATAGGATAAATCCTGCAATATTTATCTATTATTTTTTTTAACTTTTCTCCTCTTTTCTAGAGAAGTTATTCTTTCTTAACTTATTAATTAATAAACTTTGACGTGTATAAGTTGGTTATTATTTTTATTAAATTATTATTGAATTAGTGATAGTAAATAACCTTCTCTAACACAAAGCTACCTCACAAGAGTTTAAGAGCAACTTAAAATCGCACGTCATTCAAAAGTACCTAGGATTCTTTTTATAGATGTTGTTTTGATAAGTTTCATCTTCAGAGGATTTAACTTCAGGGCTACTGGCTTCAGAACTGTTATTTCCAGGCTGACAAATGTAACACATAAAATCAAAACGCATATCATAATCATACGCGGGAAATGATAAAACTCCTCCTATGATTAGGATTGCTGAAAAGTTATTAATATTATTATAAAGTACACATAAAAGAAATTTTCAACTTACCAATCATAAACATCAACAAGGGAGATTTCATATTTCTCACTTATTTCTTGATTTGTTGAATACTATCTATGATTTCACTTAGTGCTTCTGCAGATTGCGTTTGCGACAAGCAGCTTTTATACTTTAAAATAAGATGGAATCCACGTTTTAAATATTTGCTTTAATTTGGAATTTGCACAAATTCTTTTTCCGGAAATTATTGCTAGTAATGCGCTTTGTAAAGTAAAATATGAAAAAAAATGTAAAAGACACATTCTCCGTATTCTTTACAAAACAAAACATATATTAAAATTTATGGTTTTTTCTTCAAATCGGTAATTTAAAAACTTGTATGAAAAAATAAAGTGGGTTTTTAAATATTTAAAAACCTGTGCTTGGTGCGGTTACACTTTGTCGATATGACTAATCTTAATTCTGTGTTTTATTAGCTGTGTTTTTTTTTCACAACGGATCCAGCTCTGGGTTTACTAGGAAATTTTGCATTGAATTGAAATTTATGAAGAGTAACCCACTATCATACTTTATTTTATTTCATGAAGTTTGAATGGGCAATTCGCAAAACTTAAAATTTTATATAGTTGACTGTTTTTTAATTCAATTCAATGCAAACCTAGTAAAACCAGAGCCGAATCCGGTGAAAAAATAGGTCTATTAGTATATATTTATGCACTCCTCCGACGGAAAATAGTTCGCCCACCCGCACTGAAGACGGGGTGACATCGGCTATATGACTAATATTAAATCCAACATGGCGGACATGAGCCACAAAATACCGAAAGCCTTAAAGAAAAAAATTTATCGAGTGGGGTATCAAATGAAAGGTTTTAATGTATAGATTCCAAAAATATTACAAATTAGAAAGTTTGTGAAAATGTTTGAATGTTTGTGACTCAATCACGTATAAACGGCTGCATGGATTTTGATAAAATTTGGCATACAGGTAGATCATGTCCTCAATTAACAATTAACACTTTGGTAACTTCATCGCAGTAATGCGTTCAAGATGGCGGATTCAATATGGTGGCCGAAAAGTTGATTTTAACAGATATGCATGAACATCCGGACTATAAGAACGAATTGGGGCTACGGTGGAGCATACATACATAACCATAAATATAGACTACTAAAAACACAACCCTTCCTTTTGGCTTTGCCTTAATCGGGTAAAAAGACAATTGACTTAAATCAAATCGACACCTAGTGCAATAGCCGTTGCATGTTTTTTTTAAGGCTTGAAGTTATATAATTATTTTTATTTAAAAAATATAAACAATTGCAGGGTATTGTAATACATTTCAAATTTGAAGAATTATAATTTCAAATAAGATGAAAATTCGGGCTCTAGTAAGTTATTTAGTTATTCTTGCAAATCTAACATTTTGAATGTTTGCGGACTGTATCATAATTAATTTATTAATCTTTTTATGCATACATTTTTTTTTAAACACTGTTTTTGTAAAAGTTCTTGTATAGCCCTTTTGGTCTAGAATATGTAGAAGTCACTTAAAATCAAACTTCTATGTATCTTACCTTTAAGTGTTTGTAATAGAATACGAAATGTTTTAGAGGTGTACTACAATTAAAAAAAGAAAGGCCAAAAATCCAAAAGGTCTGTGTACAACTCTGATATAAATTTAAATGTTCGCATGCGAATGCGAAAGTAATCAGTTCTACAATTGCAAACATCAAACAATTTAGCTAGGATTCATTTGCATACATAGAAGTCGTCAACTGGGATAACTTTGGCAGCAAAACTTCGGTAAAACGGCAACCAGAGCGATATATTCATGGGGCTCTCATGTCGAGTTCGGGGGGGTGTCTTTTTATTCCCCAATTATATCGTGTGGCGCAATGTTGCCACAAAATCATTCCCCAGCAGAAATTCCACTTTGAAAATATAATAATTTATTATTTAATAAATTCAGTGGCTGGCATCACATTCGGGGCGCACAACTGGTCCAGATGCACTCCGACGGGGGCAAGGAACTCCCCCGCAGCCCCCCAGAATTCGAATGTATGGATTTAAAGTGCCACCGGGGTGCGGGGGTGGAACTGGAAACGCCGGGTGTATGCTGGAAATTGGTACTTTGTGGAAGTACGCTGCATTAGTTTCCGAATTCAACAAGACAAATGAGTTAATGGAAGGAGAGTTTTCAATTCGAGGATTGGTTCATGGGGCTCCGATGGTGCGGGGGCTTCCTTCTTTCGGTGGGAGTTTTTGGAAACAAATCAATATGAAAAGGAACTTCCTTGGGAATTTCTTGATATCCGGCAAAGTTAAGTGCTTCTGAGTGTTACATGTGTTGAGCGTTGTCGCTGACGACTTTGATAAATTCACCGTCTCTATTCCGACTTTTGGTAACTTACTTTTGATTTATGTTGGCTGCTCGATGTTTTTTTTTATTTTCAAAATCCATTTTTAAATGACATTTTACAATTTGTCAAGTTCTCAAATGTCGACTTTTGCCTGTAGGATCGGGTTTGGAAATTGGAATTTTTCAAGTTGTTAAAAGTTATCCTTGGAAAGAATTTTTATACTAAAACTAGCATTAGGTTTGCTCTAGATATAGAAAAACTTAATAGTTTCTTATTCTATTTCATTATATTCATTACAATATCTATAAACTTTAAGTACGATAGAAGAATTATTTACCGGTCACTAATTAAATAATGACCGGTCACTACAAAGCGCTCATGATTTTATTCCTTAAAGGAACATTCAGATTCATTGCTAATTTCAAATCATCTAGAAATTTATTATGTGGTTCTTTTTATCTTGTGCTTCCTGTTTTATTAAAAAATGTAATCCACTCACTAACTCTTGACTTAAACTGTTTGCGGATATATTTCAATGCGATTTGGACCAAACTTGGTACTTGGGGGTTTTCGGGATCACTGATTTCAACCCGACTGTCAAAATTTACGAAATCAAAATGACAGACTTACAAATTTTGAAATTTAACCGATTATTTTACTTTTCAGTACATTTTATTTCTAAAAGTTATTTATTTTAAAAATTGTTTTACTAAATTGTATACGTATAAGTTTATAATTAAACAAATTTCTTTTTTTTCACTTCAATTCAATTTCTTCGAAACTTCTTTCGTTGAGCTGTTATTACATTTGATCAATTTTAAAATTTCAATTTCAATTTGTTGTGTTAGCATTCAATTTAACAAAATTAGTTTCTAAAAACAAGCTTTATTTTAATTATCAAAGCTAAAGAAGAACTGGGTCAAAATCAAATTACAATGTTTCACGAGAAAATGTTTTTAAAGCATGGTTGATTTTGCTCGTAGTCCTATTTTTATTAGGAACTCAATTTGTTGGAAAATATGTAGGAGATACTACTAACTTTTAATATTGCGAACTTTCAAAAAACTCTGTTAAAGGAGAACAAAATACCTAAGTTGATTTATCTTTTTTAAATTATGCACAATATACATATGTATATTTAACGTAAATATTTCAATTTAAGACTTTAAGTAGGGTTTGATGACGGGATTGATCTGATTTTATGGTTTATCCATAATCCGAAAAATAATTTATTTCCACAACCGAATTTTACAGAGCATATTGATGCAATCCGGCCATAATCTTGGTGAGCATGTAAGCGCATTAATTGCGATAAATAACTCGTTATGAGCATTAATCTCTTCGATGGTAGACGACAGAGTCCAGGTGATAAAACATATCCGCCACGAATCGGAGGCAACTTCACTCCGCCCCCAGTCTCGATGCATTAATAAACAATTCGGCTACAAATTGTTTATGTCAGCACACTGCACTCCGGATCCGGCGTTCGAAGTTTAAAATTAATTTTAATTAACCAAATACGTTTGCCGGCGGGAAATGAAATCTACTGATTACACGCCGAAATATCCGCCAGCATTAATACACCCCCGCGATGAGGATGTGTGCGTTTTTGTAAATCGGGGACTGTAAAATTGAACGCGTACGACACACTTTTGAAGTAGACGCGGAGCGCAGTTGCCGGGAGATCTGAGATAATTGGAATAGTTCGCAAATTAGACCAAAATGCAAACCCGAACACCGTCATAATATCGATGTCGATGGGCATTACGACCGTACGCAAAGCTGATAAATAAATAATTATGGGTATTTGCGGAAGTAGTAAACTCCATGCATTTTCCATTACACGAAAATCTTGTTTGCAGTTGCTACCAACCGGCCGTGTCCTGTCGCGCTAAAGGCCATTTTAATGTGGGTTCCGCCATTGTAAAACGCTCTAAATATTCGAAAATGTAGGGCTTAATGGAATTTCACTTAATATCTCAGAGGAAGAGGCCGCAATCTATTAGGATATTTTCAGGAAAAGGTTCATGGGTCAATAAAACCAGAAATTGTTAGATATGTACTTTCCTCTTGGTATATAAAATTATGATTTTAGCTAAATTTAATACCTCATAAAACCTCTGGCAATATTAAATTAAATTTAGTTTAAACAACCACTAATTCGGGCCGGTTTTAGTAGCATATTTGGATTATAAATAAAAGTCCTTGAAATAAATAAGTGACGATATAAAAATATATGCATAAACTATTTGCAATTTTTTATGAAATGCATTTTTACAAACAATAAATCTGGAAGAAGGTTTGACCTATTGGCTCTTATTGTTTGAATTTTTATGTCAACATTCTCAATTTGAATTCGTTAGTACGCTATTAAAAATTTCTCAGCGGAAGATTCTGAAAATTTTTTATCCTAGAATGGTTTGGTTTTTTAAAAATTTGTGTTCCGGTCGGAGAAGCACTTTTCATGAAAACGTTCCTTTGAATGTAAAATTTGCATTTGGGGTACTAGAGTACTTAGAGTACTAAATTTAAGCTGTATTTTTTTCTGAGCCTTTGACAAATTATAAACTAGACCTGCGACAAAAAAAAACCTAATGGGCTAACTTTTTTTGTCGACGCTTATGAAAAAATTTAATGTCTAAACACGTATGTATTTGCATAAAATCAATGAAAAACTTCTTTAGGAATCACCTATTTTAAAATCTAAAACTGTCGAAATAACTGCTTATTTGATTGTATTGTTCATTTTTTGG
The DNA here is from genome assembly GCA_951509405.1 of Machimus rusticus. Taxonomy (NCBI): domain Eukaryota; kingdom Metazoa; phylum Arthropoda; class Insecta; order Diptera; family Asilidae; genus Machimus; species Machimus rusticus. The sequence continues at coordinate 9,858,047 of OX608049.1, forward strand.
ATGTATAAAGAACATTTTAAAATTTCGTAATTATTTAAAACTTAACAATGTAGAATATTAATTAAATAAATGATATCGTTTTTAGAGTTGCGGGAAATTAATTTTTCTCAAGAACGGCTAGAGGTATCGAGTTGAAATTATGTAATGCCAACTACCTCATAGTCGTCTAATTCCTAACTTTGTAATAAAAGGCAATTTGGAACAATTTTTTTAATTACAGAAACGATGAAAATCGAGAGTGCTAACTGCAAAAGTTTGTCAAATTACAAAAAATCAATATATATGTCTAAGGTGCTTGCAGTAGATTTTGGTCTAAATTAATGAAAAATGTTTTGTAAATTCGTTTCAGATTACTTGGAAGACCAGGGTACTGTGGCGCGCATCTGACGCTCGCTGCGAAAGTACGCGCTATCATTGCTTCATTAAGGCCGCCATTTTGTTTTATAATTTTTTTTTTATGAAAAATTTATATTTTATTGATAAATAAAGCAACACGAAAAATTTCAAATCGATTGAGTTTATAATTATTTTCTAACAGCAACATGTGTTTTAAGCCCGAGACAGTAGAATAACCCCTTAAAGAATTTATTATGGTATTTAAATTCAAAAGGTGCTTTTTTAAGCTCTATTTGATCTGATTCGAGTGACAACGAGAATAGGGCTCAAAATTAGTGCTATTAAATATTCAAGTTTGAAACAAAAGAATTATTTTAAGAATTTTATGAAAATAATTGTGAAAACTACCTACATATAACTAGTTTTATTTATGTCGATATTTAAATAATATTATCATTAAAAGTAGTAGTGGCTAAGCCTGGTGGTGTTTAAGTTGTTCACTGAACACCAAAAAAAAAGCAAAAACCAAAGAATAAAAAACTAAATTTCACATATGTATGTATGTGTTAAAATTAAAAACAAAATTATTGTACATAGTTGTAAAAAATATACAAAAATTTCTTTTCTTTAAATTTTGGGTACATAAGACCATACTAGAATTTATACTGGCTTTTTAAAATAAAACCTGAATATCGATACTCCATACAAAAGTTAAAAAGTGAAGATACTTTTTATGTCCGGCCCATAATGAATGTAAAAATTTCCCGAATGTTCAATTTGAGATTTGAAAAGCTTTTTATCATAATGTATGTTTATATAAAGAGAGGGAGTAAAGCCGAGAATTCAATAATTTTGGACTCAATGTTTAATGCTTAATGAGCTACCATCCTTGCCTTGATTTTCAGCGTAATAAGAATTTTAGTTATTGATCGCAAGACTCTGCTTTTTCGGAATATAATTTTTTTTAATTGTAGAAATCTGTACTGTAGTAATGAAGGCTTGTGTTTTTGCAGTAGAAACCTACACTATTTTGCAGAAGAAACCTGCAGAAATTTTAAAAATGCCATTTTCCAGGCGAACAATTGATTAAATTACATAATTAATTGGTTAATTGTCTGAAAAATATTTTAATTGATGCTGTATGGTTTCTTGAATTTCAAGACCCGAGAGCGCCTTAAGCCACTTTATGTATGTAGTTTATAACTTATACATAAAAAATAAATAAATAAATAAATAAATGAATTTCAAGGATTTGTTTTTCGTGGTCAATAGTAAGGACGTAACTGCTCGAAATGTTAAAATAAATCGACTTTAAGGTTCCTAATATGTATAGAAGCATATTTATTCATTATAAACGTCGAACTGAAACTAATATACCCTATCATATAGGGTTGTAAAATATTAATTAAACACCCAACAGCAAATCCTCAGGTTCGCCACGGCAAAGTAGTTAACATATATATATTAAGTTTTAAAAGGACTAGAAAATTTAACTAAAGCTAAATAAGACTCTTGTGGTAGAGTGTAAAGACCAAATATTTTGCGGGACACCTTCACGTTTCGCGTGACATCAGGCCTGATTGATAACAAAATATATCAGAAGCTACAAATCTAACAAGTCCTTTATTTCTCTTTCCTCATACGAATGAGTTGGCTACCATCCGCAGCCCGTAGTCTGAAACACTGTGTAACAGCACGGTCTAAGAAATTCCACAGATGCTAACATATCCGTTCCACTTTCCACAGATATGGACCATCTCATAGTTACTTACGTATGTATGTAGCACGGATACGTGACAGAATAGAATTTCTGAAAATACACCCGGGCATTTACGAATTCTGGAGATGCCTCTGATATTGTGCATGTGTGAAATTCTAAAGTTGATACTTCCTGCATTTTTGCTTGTTTGAAGAAACAACCGCTGGCTGTTAAGCCGTTTCAAAATAAACCCTATTTGCAGATGAAATCAACGTTCTTCTGCATGCAAGAGGAAATTATATGCATAAGGGCGATAAATAGAGGCGCATCAGTCCCACTTATTCTGGGGGTGGCTTTCTAGAAATGCACCCTGGATATGGTTACAAAAGACGACAACCCTTGGCCATGGGCACACATGAGGACATCGTCTTTACTTGCTCTGCTGTGGTTTTCTGAACGGATCGGGGTTTGCCTTTGCAATTTATAAACATTTCTTAAGTAATAAACCCTTGGAGCGAAAGTGCCTCTAACAAATGGAATTGTTTTCCTTTTGTAGATAATTACACCATCGACCTTATTTATTGTTCTCTTTTCTTAAGAAAAATATGGTTTTAATCCCATTATAATTCCGCAGTTTACTACATTATGAACTGTAAACCTTGTTTTTTATTCAACACAAATTTAACAGAAAAAAGTTCATGCTTTTCTCAACTATACCCCATTAAAAACGTTAAAAAGTTCGGATAGTGAAGTAGGGATTTTTGTAGAAATAATTCCGAATTTAAAGCTGATTTTTTTTTTCAATAAATCCCTGCTCCACGTAACCGATATGCTTCAAATATTTTTTGAATTAATTAAGTGCTCATGTTTAATTGACCTTCGTAGTTTTTTTCAATCCGTACGCCTCACATGATAAATAGGTTTTGCTGTTCGGTCGTGTTTGGGACGTAAATGCAATTAACAAGGCCATTTAAGCATTGATTCCTGGATTAATTCCTGTTCGATTTGTACGATGACCCGGATCGTTGGAGCTGTTAATAATTATAATTCTATCAATTTATTTTCAGGTATATACTTATGTATAAATATACATATTGACTTCGGGGATATTAATTTTGAATATAAAATTACCTAGACAGAGAAAATAAGCTCTTAAGAGAAATTGCTTTCAACTTTTAAATTGGTAATTATTATATTACCTATAATTCAATACAATTAATTAATTACCAACCGCTCTTAAAATCTTCAGACAATCATTTTGGTGCTTATACCTTGATTTTGTAAAATAAAAAATTGTTTCACCAAACGAATGGGTATTTTTAAAAACCTAGGGTAATATGTATTATACAAAAATCCTAAACAATAAAATATTAGGATATGACGCTAGGGTCCAATTTTACGGCCTTTTAAAATAATCTTTCATTTTTCGGGAAGTTAAGAATTACATTTTTATACAATGAAGTCAGGGAATGACATATATGTTCGTATTTTCAAACATTTTGGATAAGATGTCGGTTATGTATCCTACCAAAAAGGATACAAACTTTCACCGAGCAGTGCAGTTTTAACTATTCAAAGAAATACAAATCTTATCGTAAGTAGTTTCGAATAAAACTAAAATTCTGTCGCAAAACTGTTGCCTATTATCAAACTTCTCGAGGCAATCAAAGTAGACCGTTTGACTTTTCGCTGCAATTCGAATTTATCTAATATAATTAGAGTGGTTTAATGAAGGGCAGATCAACAGAAACTGGAATAAAATCTTGTTGAGTTTTCAAACTTATATTTGACGAATTTAGAGCAGTTCAAGTTTAAATTATATCTTACGAGTCGTTCCTTTAGGGTTAAGTTTTCTTCTTTTTAATTCATAATTTATGCCGACGACTTAAAAAAGTTTCGTGTCATCGAATTTCCTCAAGACACTCAACATTTTTAGGACGATCTGATAAATTTTTGCTGATTGGTGCTCTATGAATGATTTGAAACTAAATATTAGTCAATGCAATTTTATTTCGTTTAGTAGGAGCACCGTCGTTTTCCGATACGAAATATTTGACACGTCTTTGTCTCGGCTAGAAAGTGTTGTTGTCTTGGATACTAAATTTGAATTTGATAAACATAAAACATCTACACTTAACAGAATTGGTTCATAATTTTGGGATTTGAGTCTCTGACGTAGGGAAATTGCTGGTAACCAGAGGGCAATATTTTGTTGACTCTTTACATCATACGAAGAATTGTGACTCTTTTGAACCAGTACAAATGATGTCCAGGAATTATACTATATTTCTTATCTTCCGTCAATAGAATTTTCACTAAAATAAAGTTGAATTAAAAAAGCGCTTTCTTCTTACTTTATAAGTTTATATTAAATTTTATTTTCATATTTTTTTTACTTATATATGTTTCTTAAATTGTCAAAAGGTATTAGCAAATAAATCTGATGAATTAATAAATAAATCTTATTAGTACATGAGTGCAATGAAAAGGGACAGGTTTCAAAGAAATATATTTTTAAAAATTGTTCATTTCACTACTTGGTATTATTTGAAAGCGTGAATATTTTATACCCCACAATTAAAAACGAGTTGAATGACTTCAGTCGGTTAAAATTTCACTATTTTGAACAATAAATTTGAAAATCTGTTGAAATTTTATCAACTCGGTGTGGAAATTACAACAAACCTCAATTCATTTACTTTTCATGTTAAATCATTTTAACAAAAAACCCATTAGAGTCCTCCAACCTCCTTCATCTAGAAATTTTGTGGGTTCTTTTCCCATTTTAACAAGCACTCCTGGCCAGTGGCAATATTTCTGTCCTGCAGGAATGAATTTTATCTCCTCGCAAGGTAGAGGAATTCAGGACAAAAATCCAAAAACGGCTGTATCTATGCCACGGCAGTTAAACCACCTCACAATGGTGAAAAATTTGTGAAGCTCAGTAATTCGTCGAGGACATTTTAAATCAGTGCACCCCTCTGCCGGTACATTAACTCGAAAATCCGGGAAAAAATTCGCTTGATGTACCTTAAATAATCTGCCGTGAAAATTTTAATGAAACTCCTGTGAGATGGAAAAGAAATTTTTTTGTTTTTTAAACTGGAAATCGCGCGTTTTTCGCGTATTCATCAAAAAAAAGTTTAGTTTCCCTATCTTAAAAAATATTGCTACGATCTGCGGTTTATCTTTGCCCTCGTATTTGCAGAATTTTGCAAGAGATAAAAATCTGCAAGTATGAGACTCCTCTGCCTAATGATCCCCGTAGTTTCGGGACGGCAGGAGGGGAGCCGCTGAAACAACTGCGGACAGCATCAAATTTGATTAATTCGCAACATTAACGACTCGGTCTATAAAATGCCGGCAACAATTTTTACGGTCAATAAAAGCAAAGAATGAATTCAATAAGCCCTGCAAAATTAGCCAGATTGATTTCGGGTCGTTTAGATAAGAAGTTTGTTATGCTCGAAGGAAAATGTGCAAGGCCAGCGGAAGACACCGAAGATTCAAGATAAGCTCACTGGCTAAAGACGATGCCGGGGATTCCCCTCGCCAGGGGTTAAGGTAGGTCAATTCCAATTTAATGCAGCCAAAGGTCTTATTGCTAATAAAATGCCAAAGGTTTGCAGAAAAGAATTAATGACTCCCCGGGGGAGTTTTCGTGTACTTTCATTGGTTACAACTTGTTGAGTTTGATATGATCGCTTTATGGACAAATTGAAAGTAATAAATAAGTTTACAGGACGCGGTTCGATCTCTGGTATGGGATAAGCAGGTGTTTTTAATTAGGGCTACTTACCCTCTTTCGAAAATGAAGCCATACCTACTACCATTTAATAATTTATAATAATCAACATTAAATTTACATCGTTTTAAATTTTTAAAACATCGTAATTTTATCACTTTTAGAAAGTTTGATTAGATAAAAATCGAACCTGAGTCTTTGGGTTCTGATAACAAATTAATGTTTTTCCATCATCGTGATTTTGTTTTTTACAGTAGGTATATAATTTCTTTCGCCAAACTAATTATTAAAAAATTCCGAAGATTCTTAGCTACTGAAAAAAGGGTGGTTTTCTATTATAGTATAAAGTTTCACTTCTGTCGAGAGTCCCGAGACCCACGTGTTTTTTTAAATCAGTTAAATTAAATTAGATGGTCATTCTTAAAAAGAAGCTGTATAACTGCTTCAATAAGTCCACTATGTTTTGCATTATGTAAAATATTTTGAATTCTTTAATGATTATGGTTAATTTATACATTAAAGAACTCTGCACATGTCCGTAGAATAATTTAATCTATACACGGGGTGTTGGATTGGTCCGAATGATGAATATTGGAAAAAAGGTTTTTATCTCAACAATTAAAAGAGACAGTTTAGCTGAATTAAGATAAAAGATATTAATAAGACTTTTGGAATTGCAAATTGTGTTTATTCAAAAAAATCACTCAACCTGTTGCAGAGTATGGAACAGGTAAATTAATGTTAAAACTATACCAGCAAATGGTGTGACATGGCAATACATATTCAAATATTAACCTATAGAAAAACCAAACATTTTACAACTTCCAGAAATTTGCACAAAAATTAGTATTTATGGGGTTTTGCAGATACTGATTTCGAATCTGCTTTCAAAATGTAGGAATTTAAGTTGGCAGATCAAGTATGGCAATTCAAAGTTTTCTAATTGAAAAGTTTTTAAGGAAAATTATTACATGAGGGTATTATTCTCGAAGGCGAATCAATTTCTCGATTTTTTATTGAAAGGGATCACAAAAGTTGGTAAATTCCATACGATGACAAAATTGTCCACAATTAAAATATAATTTCATGAGAAAATATATTAGAATAGAATAGTTTTGGATTGAAGCACTTTTCAAGATTTAAGGGGACTTAGCACCTTCAAATTTTCAAAAAATTGTTTTTTTCAAAGGTTAATTTTAAATTAAATAAAAAGACATATCTTAATGAAACTATGTACATATACTAAATTGTTTTAAAACTACACGAAAACATTTTTTAAATATTTTTTGTGTCGTCTGCTACAAATTTATTAAAAAAAACATCAAAAAACCACGGCGTGCACTGCCCTCAGAAAAGTCCGAAAAAAAAACAAAAAACGGGGTTTTAATCAGCATCAAAGCGGCCTTGGAATGAACTAAAAGAAAAAAATTTGGTTGGAAAATAACAAAATGGGGGCGTTTTTTCGAAAATCGGTTTATTTTTTCACCGAAAATCGGTTATAACTCAAACAATTTAATGCCGATTTTTTCATCCGTAGTTCATTCTGAGCAGTAAAATGTGTAGATTAACGTGTTAACATTTCAGAACGATTGGATAAATACTTTTTTCTTAATCATGCACGCCAACTTTAAACACATTGTTTCGAGAAAATTGCGTTTTAAGTTAAAATTCAATATTTTTTTGTAATAAACCTTACCGAAATGTAATCTGCAATGCCTGGACCATACAATATCTAACTTTTTTTGTTTTTAAAGTTTCATTCTAATAAATTCTATCAAAAAACACGCTTATATTCTATTGCACATTCAGGGCGGTTGTCTATTGTCTAATAAATAAATAAATAAAAAAGTGATAAGTTTACCTTCGTATTTGACGGTTTATAAATTAAAACAAAATAAAAATTGTTGGAATTTGGATTAGGAGAGTAAATTGTGTGATCAGTTTTAACCCTTATCACTCCAAGCGGCAGTGTCACTGCCAGAATTTGGAAATTTTATCATTATTGGTTTAATTCACTGAAAGCCAGTATAAGTAGTACAAATCGTACCTGTAGAAATATCTTCCGCTATTTTCACATAAAATATTTAATTTTATTTTATTATTCTTAACGGCTACAATCACTCTGTAAAATTCTTAGAGTTATAAGGGAAAAATTATATAAAACGTCTATACTCAAATTAATTTATGAATTTTGGACTTTTGGTCGATGTTTGGACATATGTATGTATTATTATATTCATTTTATAGAAGTGCGTCTTACAGTTGTAAAATAGCATAGATTATTAAAGTATTTATGAAGTATGTATAAGTTTTGTTTGTATACATATCTGGAGATTTGAACAATATCTAGTTTAGGGTTGACAGGATTTAATAAAGTGCGTTCTGTAAGCAATAAGAAAACCAGCAGGCGGTATTACCACAGTAGCCGCAGCAAAATTAAACCAACATAGGTGAGGTGTTTGTAAATCCAGGTAACCATGAAAAAACGTCATCCAAGCGAATGTCGAGTAATTGAGCACAGGTGAGGCAATTCGAGGCCATTTATTTTCCGTGTGCTGAACACGCCCCAAGACCTCCCCGCCAAGGTGAGCATACACCTCGTATGTGGCGGTTCTCAAATAGACCTGGTCTTGCACGGTTCTGGTTCTGGTCCTGGAGTACGCTACCAGAAAATGGTAGTGCCAGACCGCACCACCGCCAGAAACAGCAAGCGCCGGGACGCTCTCGTTCCGTACCGACGCCGTCGGCGCCGCGTTCGAAGTGTTCGGGGGTGTTTAGTGCCTGGCGCTTTTCAATTACAACAAAGAGCTATAGGGCCAATAAATACTTTTCCTGGCGGGGGCCCTGCCAAGGGGCGCTCCCGTGCCAACGGAGGGCTGTTTGTACTTGGGGCAGCCCCGGTAACCCGCAAGGCGTTGGCGTGAGAAGAAAAGTTTAATAGAATTCCAAATTAGTTCACAGCTTCTCCGGAGTTAATATTCGACGAAAGTTGCCATGTTTTTGGATATTTATTCGAATTGAATACGTGTGTATGATATTTACATGAAATCCGTTGAATAAGACTCGGTGTGATGTGGTACTTGAAGTTCAAAACTACCACAATACGCTGTAATTAATTACATGGGATTACAATATTTTATTGATTTATTCTTTTATTTTTAGGGTTCCGTACCTCGAAAGGAAAAAACGGAACCCTTATAGGAGCACTTTCTTGTCCGTCCGTCCTTTTGTCTGTCAAGACCCTTTTTCTTAGGAACGCGTGGAGGTATCAAGCTGGAATTTATATCAAATACTCAGGTCTACTGTCCCTTGGAGCTGTGAAAAAATCAAACTTCTAAGCCAACGCAATCAAAAGATACAGCCGTTTATGCCGCAAATTTCCGCAAATTTTCGACACTCGCAAGGGAATCAAAACCTACAGGGTACTTCCCGTGAAATCAGAATCTTGAAATTTGGTAAAAAGGAACGTCTTTTAGCACAGATAAAGGAAAAATTGCGAAAGCCGTAAATTTGTAGTTACATCACAAAAAAAATATTTTTTTACGGAACCCTCGATGCGCAAGTCTAACTCGCACTTGGCCGGTTTTTTTTTTATTCAGCACCAGAATTTAAGTGATAGGTCGTTTCTACTTACTTTTACTGACGATGCTACATTTTCAGATTTTAACTTACTTAGTAAAAGACCTGGGTTTAAATTAACTTTTGACTACCACTTTAACCCTAAAAGCGTAATCTATTTTAGAGGTAAATAAAGCCTTAACATAAGTCTCAGAGACGTACATATATGTATATATATAAATGACAACCTGTAGGCTAAAATATACCTAATTATGTCCCATTTTTCGAATGAAAACTACAATCACAATTATTTAATACAATAAAACAAAAACTTATGCTTATATTCAAACTATAAAATCAACGAGGCATAGATAAGGCTTTTAGGGTTAATATGATATAATTGTAAACAAATTAATTGCAAAGGCTTTATTAAAAGATGGTCTAAAGAATTTACTAAACTTTTGTTCTACCTGCATTCGAATATGTCAGTCTCGTTTCGTGTACCTTCTTATAAATTGCATCTGTTCAAGAGAGATTTCTAAGATTTAAATTCGCAAATTTTGAAACCTAATCCATGTTCCAAGCCACGGGACTGACTATAGTTTCCATGAGCCACTGTCCAATTTGCATAATGACATCATTAATTTTAATTTGGCTACTTTGCAAATCAGGAATCGGGCTAATGAATTTATTTAAGAAATGAAAGTTCTAAATTGATTACAGTTAAATCGTATAAAAATGATATGTTAGACATTTGTTTTGTAAACCATTAAAAAATAAAGGTTTGTTAACCTTAATCTTAATTTAAAAATTTAAAATTCCGCTAATTCATATTTAGGGATGTTACTTTTTCTATGGAATAATACAATTTCATGAAATACATATTTCGAATATGTTTAAGCCTTTTAGAATATTACATAGTAACATAGTAACATTGTAACAATTAATTTTTTATGTGTTTTCTTTTCATGAGTGGAAAAAATAAGGTCTTTTGGATTTTTTGGTTTATTGTTTCTGAAAAATTTCTGCTTTCGATTTCACAACCTGTGGGAAAATGCCCTTCTGTCAATCACCTTTTAATTCATCATTTGAAAAAATAAGAACAAATTCAAGCCGGTCTCTTCATAGATATATATTTTTTAGTTTAATAATTTTAGAAACATACAATGTACATACGTACATTTTAAGAAAAAATTGCTTAAAGTGCAAAAAGTCAAAATTCAGAAAACAAATTTTAGTTCAAAATAAAATTAAGTTGAATTATACAAACTTTAGAATTTTATATTTTTTTACTAATCCTTAAATTTGCATACCTAAATTGGTCCTTAATTTTAATTTCTTATCAGATTTTTGTGCTAATATTGATTGTTATAAATTTGCCTAATTTAACAAACTTATATACAATTAAGGTATATTTAATTTTAAGAACGTTTGGTTCACTTGCGACGTCATTGAGCAGGAGTTCGCAGAATCTGGTGCCCCATTTGGGGTAAGGGATTCCATCACATTTCATGACGCACAGGTACCTTTTGTTCCGTGTAATCAATTTTGCTGGTGCCTCAGAGGGATTTGCGGCGCTTAATCTCGTTTTACCCTAATTTAACCATAAATGTCCCAATTTAATACCCCGGAAAGGTTGCCCTAAAAATCTAATTGACTGATAAGATCCGGCTACACGTTTTATTTCCTAGAGTTAATAAAGTTCCGCGAAATAAAACAGATATAAACGGGAGGATTTCGTGTCATATGTCCTTAGCACGCTGACATAGGTTTCGGGTATATGCGGATCTAAACTACGGGCGAGGACCAAAAAGATACCTGTAGCCCTCAGTGGCCCAAAAATAAATTATTTATGGCTTATTTATTTTTTCCTACCGTATTCTCCTAGCCGAGGCCGGGGCATTAAATACAAAGGACCTGTTTTATGGGTTAGTCGTGACACCATTTCATTAGGTGGCTCATGTCATGCCATATGCTCCCGGCAATTTCCTTTGAGTAAAATCAGAATTTATAGCATCTTTATTCCGCATGTACCGAGCCGAGTTCCGAAGGATGTCGGCAGCTCCTCTTTTACTGCCAATTTTATTGCAATCACTTTGGATAGAGAACAACATCGAAAAGGGGGGCTCCTCTGGCTGGGGCCCTGGGTGGCTGGGTACAAAACTGGGAGCACATCTCGAGCATCCTGTTCGTGAAAATTAATTCGTTGAAAATACTCCTTTTGTTTGGGCGTTAACGCTTCATTGTTGCCATGGTCTACCTTGAGTAAAACGATTTTCCGAAGAATCCCGCCAACTTTCCTAAATATCCCCCCGCCCCGTTGAAGAAGTAGTTTCAAGGGAATAAATATGGCGGCCAATGACTTCGAAGTTTTACTATCACTTTCAGACTCAGAACTTTGTACCAAAGTAGTTTTTCTTAGAGAGTAGATCGATTCCCATGAAATTCACGGGATATGGTCAAATTTCATGCTTAGTCCACGAAATTTTCTGCTCAGTATGAAAATTGCTTTTGCTTACGGAAGATGAGAATTTTCAATGTAGACAACTTTGTTGGCAAAGCTGCTGTATATCGCTTAGAAAATCTATTACTTACTCTTTTGAGATAATTTGCAGGTAAATAAATGCTTATAGATTTTAAAGAAAACTTTTCAACACTTTTTGAAGTTTCCGCTTTGAAACAAAACAGAAGCTCTTCACTATAAATATGAAAAGTTTGTGGAAAAGATGACTGGAGTCAGCAACTTATGAATAATTTTATTCATGCAAATATTTTATATTAAATATACACATAAAAAATATATTATATCTCCCAAGTTTCCTTTGAGTTACCTAAAACAACTAAAAAAAAACTATATATGTATGTATTTTGTTCCTCATCATACTGTGGTAAGAATTTTTAAAAGTTAATTGATTGATATTAAAGGAGGTATATTTAATTCCTATATACTTACTTGAAATGAATACTTGGGGGTTTTTGCGGTCACTGTTCCCGTGTATATCAAACAAAATAAGATACATGGATGTTTTTTGATCCAGTAATTTTTGAATTTAGACTTTAATTTTGGAAAAGTTCGAATATTTCGAAAATAGTCCTTTGAGAATATACTGTCAAATTTTTGTAATGATATTTTCACGGGGTCATTATGATGATGACTTTTGTTAAAAATCATAAGATCATTTTAAGATCAAATTTTACTTTTTTTGAAAAGGGACTACTGGTACAGGCATTAACAATTTGTAAAGAACTTTTAAACGATTAATATCATATTAATTAAAATTTTTATATACTCGTTAGAAACATGATTTAATGGAAATATTACGTTATTTAATTATGAATTTTAATGATAAATTTAAAGAGTTTATTCTCAAAAGACAGATTTTCAAACTAGTATGTTTTTAGAATTTTTGTAATTATGAGCTTTGGTCTGACGAATAACTCTGGATCTTGTGAGTTCTTATACGTGTTTGTTTCAGAATTCCCATAAGGCTAAAAAAAAAAAGATCCACATGTTATTTAACAATAATAATTTCATTAATATTATTCTTTACACAAAATAACTCCATTTTGTGTCTAAAAACTTCGTCAAAACTTTCAATAAATAGTTTTTCACTTTTTGAGGGGCAGAAGCCAATATTATGGCAGCCTATTCTTTTCAGTTTTCGTTCTTGGCGAAAGATATCTGAAAATTGAGATGGCTCAAGTATTTTTTCATATAGAAACAAAAAAATGCGAACATTCATCAAAGATTAAACTATCAGTTGATTTAACATAATTAGCTACAAATATATAATAAATGATAACAAAACTCTGTTTTTTTTTAGATTTAATTCGGCTATGAAGTAATTTTTTGGAGAAATGCATTGAAATTACATTATGAAGGTTTTCGGGTCGCTGATTACGAATCCGTTCTCAGACTTTGGAAATTCAAAATAACGGATCCAATATGGCGGATGCAAATTCTGAAAAACCATATTGGATCTGCCATCATGAATTGTGAAAGTTTGATATCGAATTCGTAATCAGCGACCCCAAAAATCATTAAAATAATATAATGTTCCTTGTGGGTTAAACTGAAAAATATGCCCCTGATCCTGAAAGAGTTTAGAAAAACTTACAAAATTCGAAATACAAAAAAAAAATCCTATTAGACAATTTTCAACTTTTCCTCGACTTTAGAAGTCTTTTAAAATTTTCAGAGTAACTTTAGTTGGTCGTTCAAATTCGTATACCCAAATTACAATTATAAAATGATAGAATTTATGTAAAGTATCCAACGTGCTAAGATGAACAAAAACCGTATGGATTCAGAGAATTTGAAGTCGTTCAGCGAGAAATTATCCAAATTAATAGTTCGAAGTTCAGTTTCAAGACTAAACAGTCTTTATTCGAAATTTGAATATGTTGTTTTTAATGAATTTGAATTAGTTCTATGTGGAATTAATAAACTCGATTGCATATATTTGTTGTAATGTAATGTTGTAAGTTGTTTTGATATTCTTTTGTACTTGGTGTGGACATTGAACTAGATTTGGTAGGACATTAAAACTGATTTTAATTTGTTTGAAATTGATATTAAAACTGGTTTATTTTGTTTGAAGTGTAAATGGTACATACTTACATATGTTGGGTCTATATATGTACATATTATAAGGACTCTTAATTAAAAGAGAATTTCGGTGTGTTTCGTCTGGTGGTCAAAAAGGTCATGTTGGTTAATTGCCTTTACGTCGACCACTTTGTGAGCATATTACCCGGAGAAGTAGACCCAGACACGGTCACAAAATTTAATAGAACGAAAGTGGGCGACCGGCTGCCTGGGTAAACAATAACAAGGGGCGGAGCACCCTCTTATTTTTGTTTATATTTCGACAGGGCGCGATCTTATTCGTCGTCTTGTCTTCCTCGACATTTTTTCCCTCGTCCCAGACCCGCACTCGCCTGTTATCTGACGGGAACTTATTAAAGTTCGGGAGCAGTTTTCACACGGGATGAGATTTATTGCGGTGTTATCGCTCCGTCGCCAGGATCGGGATTCGGGATTTCTGGAGTAGAATATAGTTCTACATAGTTCCGGACGTGTGTTATGGTCCTTATAGTTCTGGTCCTGGTTTATCGATAACTTGATCCGCATGCCCTGCACTCGAACACCTTCCGAACTCCGGTGAGATGTAACCACTGCGGGCAGAGCCTTACAATGGCAGTAAATTTTTAGTTTTTAGCTTTACTTAAACTTTCCGTCCGGGATAATGAAACAACTTTAAGCGGCATATCCCGAAAATAAACTTTCCCTGTCGAAAAGTTGTGCGCTAACAAGATTTATTGGTGACATTATTGGTCGGATTCCAAGATAATTGAAGTCATTAAAAGCCAAATTCACTAAGTTTCTGGTTCGAGGTTCTAAGCTCGGTTTTGCGGGTGGGTGGAACATCGAAACTCCTTTGGGAGTTTGTCGGTGCAAGTTAAATTTTCCAACCAATTTTTCTTGTTGGGACAAACTTTGCTAACGTGTTTATTGTTTTACGATTCAAATCATCAGGCTTAAAACTTCAGACGGTCCTCTACTTTGAGAAGAAAAAAAAATCATTTTGTTTGAAATCGTTCAAACAAAAATTTTTTGATTGCAATTAACTCTTTCACGCATAAGGGACACAGTTGTCCCAAACAAACAATTTAAAAGAAGTAAATGACTAAGAAACGGATGGGTGTCATTTTACTTTTATTATTTCCTAAACGTACCTTTTCATTTTTTATTTATGGCAAAACAGTATCCGAACAGTAATTCTTTTATTATAACCAGGAAATTGACAGAAAACCCATTTTTTTTTAATACGGTTAGTTTACGTTTTATATTTTACAACCTTATAACCTTGAAAGGGTTTAATATTTTTGCGAATATACAGAGTGTTTCTACGTAGAAAACACTATACCAATCGATTCCTTGAGCAAATATTTGTTCTTGACACCCCCACCTAAAATCAAAATTGATATTAAAGTGTTTTAGGAGGTGCGTTCACTTAAATTCTTGTAACAAAAGAAGATACAATTACCTTTTCAACGATACATAACTTATTAAGATCTGTTTTCAAATGTAGGAGTTATGAAGGTTCAAAATAAAAATTTATCGAAAGGTCGTTCTTTTTGACCCCGTGGCATTAGACACAATATTTTATTTGAATGTTGCTGCGACTGTTTTCGCATTTATTTGGATTGATTGGTACTGAACGAGCCATTGTGGGATTTTATTAACGGATTGTGGCAACTAGTTGCTGGCAAACACGCCAGGGGGAAATTATCCACTTGCATCCTCCATTTTAAAGTTAATATTTCCAGCATTTTTACTCTTTGTCATAGCACAAAAATGATAATGTGAAAAAATACTTTTACCTTTTATAACAGTGCGTTGCCTTTAAAGTTGATCGATTTAGATCAATAAAAAGATCACGAGATGCGTGTTCGATGAGAATTGTCACTGCTCTTTTCTAATCTAAACTGATCTACTTTGTGTTCGTTGATCCTGATCTAGATTGATATAATTATCGACTTTTCCTGATCCTCAAATGTTTGTAGATCAGATCAGATTTGTCAGTTCGTGGCAATTAGCGGTTACGAAGTAATTTAAAGTATTTTAAAAATATTTTTATATATTCAAAAGTTTTTTTTTGAAGTATACCAAACAAACATATTTTTGCTTTTATTTTAGATGGAAAACGTAAAATTAATTTCAATGTTCTCCAAGCACAACCAAACGATTTGTTTTAATATAATTTCCTTAATTTTATTTTTAAACTAACTTCAATAACTTAAAGTTTTTTCCTCTTCTCAAAACTTTCGACAACTGACACTTGATGATCATCTTAACTGATCAATGTACGCTCGTTGAGAATTATCTGATCTGACAATTATTTGACAGCTAATCTAAGATGACCTACCTAGATCTGATCTGATCGAGATCAGGGCTTAACAAACAGATCTATTCTTTTCTACAAGAGAAGCTTGTTTCACATTTTACTGAACGGAAAAAAGCAAACAAAGGCAGAAACCTTTTCTCAGTTCAGAGTTGGAATTCTTGTCCTAATTACGAGTTGTAGCTTTTTACTACTCATTCATTTCATTTTTTAATGTTCACTGAATTTATATTAAAAGTTTGATATTGCTCTAACTGCTTAAATTGTTTTGTTAAGGGTCTATCCAACAATAATGACATAGTGATCAAATACTGGAATGACTTTCATTAAAATCAGATTTGGCCTGATCAAGTACTGAGAAAAATACAAATTAAAAAATAATTGTTGCCCAATTTTTTGTTTTGTTTGAAGCAGATTTCATGATTTTTTATGATAGGACAATAATCAAGGATTGTGGTAAATATGTTTGTTTAATTCTAAAACTCTCTCTCTGTAAAGTTTTAATAATAAATAATAAAAATCAATAGTACTGACTTTTATTTGATCAACAACTGGAGGTTTCACCCTAGTTGATGAAAATAGTAGCCGTGACAAACGAATGCACCATTATGGTTCCTTTTTGCCATTTTGGTACGGAACCCTGGTGAAAATTGTCGTTTTATTTAGTTTTTAATACCTTAAGTAAATAAATTAAAAAAAAAGAGTGGCTTTACCTATTTCCATCTAAAATACGTTTTCTGTCTATCCAAACTCACAATACTTACTATAACTATAAAAATACTTGAAAATAATTCAAACTGACATAACAAAATATTGGTGTTGACGCCTTTTATATAAAATATGTGTTTTGGATACTGGTAACATGTATCGAATATTTAACTATTAGTGTTTCAAAGATATCGTGTTCTTATAGCAATTTCCATTATACTGTATAAGCAATATATTTTGTAACTAAAATTAAATTACTTTCGTAGTCCATGATCCAAATCAACGAGTTCAAGGGGGAATGGAAAAAGAGTTTTTCGCGCAAATTTAATTGTACTTTTTAATATAGAAAAATTTTCGGCATCCTTCTTCGACTATGAGAGCCCTGCTGGGGCACATCTCAGCCGCAAGAAGTGTAAATAATTCCTAATAACGTCTCACCGCCCGGTTTGGGACTATCCAATGAAATGGAATCCAAACTGGATTCATAATAAAATGAAAATCCTGTGATTTCACGGTTCAATGATGCAAACAAAACGTGAGAGCTGATTGACACAAAACTGCCGGGAAAAGACTCCGAATGAAGGAGCCCATAAAATGCTAACTGCGAGAGCGAAAAAAAAGGGAAGTAAAAAAAAAAATAAAAAATAAAATAAAATGACAAAATTACACAAGTCTTCCATTATCGGGGAATTCTCCGCAACACAAAGGAAATAAGGAATCGAAGACATTCTTTGAAGTTTATTGGAGCCAAATTCAATTCCGACCGCTTTTAAGGACTCAAAGTTAAAATTCCCTTCGCTCTTCCGAATGAGTCCGGACCTCGTTTAATCAGAACGTTGCAAATATGATTTAATAAGACAGTCCGTTGCGACCTCTATTTTCCGAAAGTAGCCCAGACAAAGAAATTCACTCCGACGAGGTCTGTCTGCCAAAGTCCCCATAGAACACAGTCAGAGAAATTATCTCTAAAAATAAACGCAAATTTACTTTACTTTATACTTTTCATGTCGACCACTTTCAATTAATATCCTTCTCTGATTTCAGAAGTGGGATTCGAAAATTCTTCCGGAAAAGAAACATGCGCGTGATTATAAATAAGACTAAAATATGTTATCAAAACAAAACGAAAAGAAAAAATATCGTAAAAATATAACGACTAGATCTTGTTACCACAGACCCTTCCTTTTTCTTTTTAGAACCATCGAATGTTATGACCAAAGAAAAATATCTTATCAAGAAAAAATAAATTGGATATGATACTTTCTGAAGGACTTGGTAATTTCGTAGAAGAAGGATGAAACCAAATATAATTTTCCCAAGAGAATTAATTCCAATATTTTTGATTCAGCGAATAGAATTGCTGAATATTATACCTTTCATTGAATACCTTCAAGGAGACAACACTGATCAAACATTCACAAAATATGAATAAAAGCAAGATTAAAGGTATTTCTGACTTTAAATGGTATTACTTAAATTTAACATTAAAATTATTTTATTTTTATACAAATAAAATAATCCCTTGCCTTTGTCATAATATGTAAAAGACGTAAAATGTATCATCCTACTTAAGAGCTATTTTAAAATTAATTTTCTGAAAATAAAGTGCCTATGGAGTTCTTGACACAGATGGTCAACATATGTATGCAAATGTTACTTGAAGTGTTTCATATAAATTTAACTTTGAAGTGTATGTAAACACAATTAATGAAATTAAATTTGGTTCTGACATGAGGCAAGTGTGGGCATATATTTGAGATTGTTGTCGGCACAACCAGGGGGACATTACGTGAGGAGTGATGAATTTTCAAAATTGATAAACAAAATTGCTTGTAATTTCTAATGTTCAAATATGAAGATTTTAAGATAATTAAAAGTTAAAATGATAGGTTATATTACAAAGAAACAACTTAAACAACTTCTATACTTAGTATGCAAGGAAATGGTGATTCTTACTATATATAGGCGAATTTCGTTTCTTTAGTTAGATTGATTGATTAACATAATGTACATCTTAAGAAATTTAAGTTTTTGTTTCTTTTTTTTAATGTGATATATAATTCTTATAGGACCTGGTCTCTTGAAGTTTTAAAAAAAAAAACAAGTTAGATGGAACTTCCCAAAAAGTCAGCAATTTTGTTTTTAAAGCTTACACCAATATCTTTAGCGTACAACAATTTTTCAGTCAAAATTCGTCTATACCTGTGGATAAACTTAAAAATAATTTATTTGAAGATATAACACAAACAATTAAATCAATTGATGATAGACTTGACCGAAACGTCTAGACTGAATCTTTTTTTATTTTGGCGAAAAAACGTGTATACAGCAATGGAAAAGTTACCAAATTTTTCCTTCATTTCCGAATATTTCATGTTCAATCCGGAGAAGAAATTATTTTTATCATTCAATGAATTTATTAAAAAATATTTTGGCTCGAGTTACCGATACGCTGGACACGAGAACTCCAAGCAAGAATATGGAAAATAGTTGTCATTCATTAGGAAAACTAAGAATTTTAAACAAATTTAACAATCTCATTACAGAATTGTATTTTAAATCATTAAATTATATCTAAAACTAACGTCCTGAATAAATGAGGAATTTACCAAAATAAATATTATACAACCGTTCTGGAACTTATGTTGGAAAAGTAAAAAGAACCTTAGTTTAATTTACTTGAGCATATCTTGAAATTATTACTAGTTAAATTTTTTAATAAACTTGTACTAACTTCAACAATTGATAGCCTGAAGATGCTTCAAAAGGATGAAATGCATCTATTGACAAGTGTTTTTGAAAAAACATGGACAAATTTAAGAAGCATCTAAAAATTCTATCAAAATTCGTTGTTTAAGTTTTATTAAGAAAATGTTATCACTCGATAACGATTTTTGAATGGTAATAACCTGAGAACGGAATATCACGCAAATGCATATTTTTTCATATATTTATTTGCATATGCATAAAATTGCATATTAAAAAAAGCATATTTACGTATATTTATCAGTTAAATACGTTCAAGAGATGTATGTTTTTAAAAATATCGGTGCGCGATGCCAATTAAGTATTGCTAATTGAAAATTTTAGTGCATATAATGGAATTGAGTAATTCAGTTCCAATGCATTTTACTAAAATTGACAAACAGTAACGAAATTGGCATCATCATAAATCTGTATTAAAAGTTTAACTTTGTATTTTTGAATAATTTATAAATTAGAACATTTTAGGAAGATTATTTCGTTAAGTTTTTATTGAACTTTTGAATTTTAGTTGTTATTGTAGTTATTTTTTTTTTGCAAATAAAATCTTGAATTTTTTATTTGTCGTTTTAAAACATAAACTCCAGTCCTCATTCTTATATTAAGTCACATTTAGGTGCATGTTTATGTGTATATTTGGCGACTGTTATGTGCATATTTCTCCTATTTTAAATGCATGCAGTTCTCGTCACTACAATTTCTAACCAACTACTTAACAGAATGGGCCTATAAAATTTCAAAACGTCAATTTTAATAACCACCCTATATTATTTTCATTTCATTTTAATTATTTTCTGAGCAAAATCTGATCAAATTTTTGATATTTAACACGATTTTACACTCATCAAAATTTGTGATCATTAGTGACTAAAACAAAATTCCAAATTGAAATCCCATTATTTCAAACTAAATCATTCGCGCCCCATAATCACCATCAAAAAAGGGTCTCATTGGCTCATCTTTGAAATTTGATAATCCCAAAAATTTCCGACCAAATTCCGGGTAGCTATCAAAAAGGCGAAATAATTCAGAGCGCACCCCTTGCGTGGCCATTACAAAATTATAAAATTTTCCTTCAAGTCCATTTGATGGGGAAACTTTCGAACAGCAGCACCCCCAATTAACCCCGGAGCGCGCGGGGGAGTCGTAATAAAAGTAATGGCGGCAAATTAAACAAACCCCTAATGGCCCCTAAGCGCCCTCCACCCCCGCGTAGTATTCAAATGAGAATTGTTTACGTCATTTTATGTTACTTTAAAAGGATTTGTGCCCATCGCGGGCGCTTTTCCGCGGAAGGGGATAAGCCGGCTCAGGGATGATGTTTAGGACGTGCCGCGGAAAGTACTCGCAGCAATTAAACACTTCATGTACTGTACTTTCGCGCAAAATGTTTTCTGAAATGCTCGCTGCAATTGCCGTCGCCATGTCGCTCCTGCGCCTCGGGCTATTAGCGAGCGGCCCAATTAATAACTTTTCCCCCCGACTATCCGGAAAAGTTGCTCGCTTTTACACGCAGTCCATTTTTGAAATATCTGTTCGAGTTTTCGGGATTTCGAAAAATTTTGCAGTTTCAAATAGTATTTTAATTTTTTGAAAGGGAACAAACTTTTATCAGGTACCTCATAAAGGTTTTGTATGGTGTGGGAAATGAGAAATATCTCTGCAATTTGCAACTGTTAATAATTAATAATTCGAGTACAATGTAATTTAAAATTTAATAGTTTTTAAAAAAGGAGAATTTTAAAAGTGTTAACCAGTCAACTCCGTTTGACGAATATACTCGTCATGAAAAAACGCAACATTTTGTGCTATATGCATATGCATAAGTATATATGTATTCGTCATAGCAAAAGACTGTACTTTTTTCATGACGACTATACTCGTCAAACGTAGTTAACTGGTTAATAAGATAGGACCAATGTTACAATTTGACTGAGTATTAAGAGGGTTACACCGCTGTAGGATTTTAGAAAAATTGAGTTTTTGATTTTGGCTTAAGCAAAGCTATAGAACGAACAGATTAGAAGTAAAAAATAAAATTTCAAGGATTTAAGTTCTCTTAAAACTTTAAACGAGTTTTTCTCGAAACCACTTTTTTCAAATTGGGAGAAAATATTAATTAAGCTTCAGTATTACTTGCTCTATGGAAGTATGTAGCCGTTTTTCGATTTAATGTAAACTTTTGTTTTTATAAACAATTTACTCATTTTTTTTTAGCCAAAATCGATTTGGTTTTTTTCAAAAGTGCAACCATTTCTACAAAATCCGATTAAAAAAGATCCCTACGTATTTTCATAGCCAATAGTATATAAATTATCCGTTGTGAAAGAGTTTTAAAAAAACACTTTTTAAAAGATTGCCTCTGTCGCCGTTATTTTGTATAAAATGATAATAAATTTTTGTTTTCCTACTTCAATATACCATCTGAGAAAAATCCTATTCCTTCTGCTATACTTCCAAAATAAATCGTCAAAGTCAAGCCTTTTTTTCGGCCGCTGTAGTCGTGTTACCCCCAAACTCTTAACCCGGAAAACTACTTTAATGAACATGACGAAAGTTTTCGTCATGGAAGTTTTTAAAAACAATAGCCGATTTCTTTTTAAATTTATTATCTGTTTCTGGTTAAAATATGACAACATTTGAGCAAAATGCATCTTATACCTATAACCAGAAAAAGTTTTGGCCCAAAGTGGCAACTTGATTTTATTTTCACGAAATAAGAACTGATATGGTAGCAATTCATAAATTTCAATTCAGAGCAAAATTTCATGTTTATCCTAAAATCGTCTGTTTTGTAGGAAAATGCGTAATTGTTATAGTTTGTATTAAGAACTTGGCATTTTTCTAATCATAGCTTTTAAAACTAGTCAGTTCAAAAATTATTCACCATTCAATATTCTGGCTGAATTCGAAAATCAAAAGGTGCTAATGACGCGGATAGTAATATTGCTTTTTGAGAGCATTCAGAAATGAGATTTCATAGTTTCACTGAGTGTAAAATCCAACAGCAAATGCCAGGATGTAACTGTTGAAAAGGTTAAAATGCTGTTCAAGTTAGAAAAAAACTACTCGATGTGTATGGACAAGATGTAATGACAGAACGCCAATGCCAAAACTGGTTTGAAAAATTTTATTTCGGCAATTTTGATGTTGAAGATGTAAAATTTCATCCCGGCAATTTTGAAAATAAATGCAACTCTTGAGATCGCTGAGAGATTAAATTTATCGAACTCGGCCGTTCATGATCACTGAAATGAGTTGGTTTAATTTCAAAACTCGACATATGCGTACCAAATGTTCTTACAGAAAGAAATTTGCTTCGTTACACTGACGTAAAAAAATCGGCAAACAAAGGTGCGATACTGTTACCAACTGGGCAAATTGAATGATTCAATCAAACAGAAAAGTTCCATAATGTTGTTTCTTTTAACTCATATAACAGTCAATTTTAGGTCGACATTTTTGAAACTTACAGGAATTATTCTAAACATATTATACTAGAAGAAAATATAAAAATTCATAAATCGATTTTTCGATCTAACTGATTAGGAATAAAATCTCAATGACAAAATTATAAATGTAACTTTGTTTGTCTATAGCAACGGCTTCAAAATGAATTAAAATGTTGTTTGATTACCCATTTTCATATTACATTCATTATACAATATAATAAAAGATTTTGTCTCTGTGTATTAACATTTCAGTGCCGTATAAAGAATAAAAGAATTTGTATTTAATCTTTTACCTGAAAACGGTGAGATGGTAAAATTGTAATAAAGAAATTAATGCCCGGTTGGCTACAAAAGGTCATTAATTTCCCCTTTTTCTACAAAAACTCATTTCCAAGTTGTCAACAGAAGGAAATTGAAGATCGTACGCTTTGACACCAAAAGGTCATACCTCACCGCCGGCAACTAATTTAAATTTTTAGTGTAATTGGGTCAGACGAGAGGATACCTACGAAAAGGGTTAAATCATTTTGCGCTGGAATGAGTGGATACTCTGTGAAACTATTGTGTCATATATAAACTATATATTTTATATATTTTTTTTTCTAAAAGTATTGTCAGAGGCAATTTTTTACTTTCGCTATATTACGCCCCAGCCAGAGGGATATCTTCTTTATGGGTGCGAACATCATTTTCTCGGTCGAACCAGTGTCAATAAACTTATTTTTTTCGGGGGTTCCCGGAGGAAGGGCTCAGAGACGTTGAGTTATCAGAGGAAATGTCCGGAAGGATTTTTCAACTGCAGCCAATATTTCATTTTCAAAAAAGGGCTTTCTGGCTAGATATCGAAAACGTGTCATAATAAAATTCCGTCAGTATCTGAAGCTGACTTTTACATGACCGGGCACACACGCATATTCCTGGATCTAAAAATTCTGAATCCTGGATCCCAGAATCGCGCGGCGACCAGCCGTTGGACGAGAGATGGAATTTTGGAACGGGATAGAAAAGTCGGGAAAATGGGTGGAAAGAAAAGTTGCCCTGATTGAAACAAATGCCATCTCATTTTTCATAAATTCTTTTTGCTTCGAGCGACTTTCCTTTAAAAGCGTCGGCGCCACACATAGACAAGGGCTTTTACTAAAGTGGTTAGCACATTATGGTAATAAATAGCGACGTATTAGAAGAAGATGTTACAGTTCCACTTTATTTATGGCCAGCAATTTTTTATGGACCACACCACCCAAGTTAAGGGAATGGGGCGCTCTGACGGCGGCGGCAGCAGCAGCGCCGCGACGGCCGCTTAGTGGTCATGCAAATGGCCAAAAACCGGAGAGAGATTGAACTTTTGACTGTTTCCCCGAGCATCCCTCGGGATGTCCGTGGTTATTTATTGGCCGCTGGCTAATTATGCAGAAGGCCTCTTTTAAGGTGGACTTATTCATAACAGAAGCTCACATTTCCTTTATTTATTTTTTTCTGTTTTTTTTTCCCTCATGTCCCCGAAGGAAGGAAGTCGAAAACGCGCGCCGCCCCCTTCGGTTTCGGGATTATCGGAGGCCGCAAGCCGGAGGCCCTTAATTCAATATCTTAAAAGGGAAATTGCCGAATCCGAATATAGATGGCGCGCAAAGAATGTCAAAGCCCAGGACGTTATTTATGGGACGCCCTTGTATTAGGGAAAATTGGACTGCTAATCCCCACCGGCTTGCCCAGGGCAATTATATTTATGTGTTTATTTGTATAAAGTTTTTATTGCTTCCCTAGCCGCAGACAGGACGCCTTGCATCCAGGGGGGCCCTCAATGAGACCCTTCCCTTCGACAGGAGGATCCTTTTTGCATGAGGTTTTATGGATGACAAATACTCCCATTTGGGGATTCCAAGAGGTTTTTCATTGTAATGTAATCTAGTGATATCTTTCAGGGAACGAACGTTGTCCTGATTTGGCTTATTAAATCCGCCTCTGACCCCACTATCCTTATATCCGGACAGAGCTATTCAGCTATTTAATTACTGTAAGAAAATCTCATTCTTCCAGATTCTTCCAGTCAAAGCCAAGAATTTATGGATGGATTTTTCTGTAACCCATCAAAAAAGCCTTGATTGATCACATGTTTTTGTGTATTCAACTATGCGGTTATCCAACATAAAGTTTAATTACAAAATTCAACACTCCTACATAATTAAACAATTTAATATTTAGAAATATTTCTATCAAAAGATACTTCTCATAATTTTAATAACATTTTTCTTTTTAGTTAAGTTATATTCACTCCATTCATTTTTAATTTTTCTAATAATGATTTTAACACTATAGAGCTACCAGCGCGCAAGCTTGTAATTTTAACAATTTTCTACACCTTTAATTTAATACACATTCAAATTAGTATTTGTAAACGGAAAAAAGATTTTTGAATATTTAATAATTCTCAATTTTATTAAATGTTGGCATAAATCTGAAAACGTATAAAAACAAATATGAAATTAAACGAAGGAAGAAATTAAGTAGGTACCGGTTAATTTGAATGGTATTCTAGTATTAAAAGAATTACGTGGTAAAATTAGTTGAAATTTCCATTGAAGGTATAGTTAAGTGCGGATAGAAGGCCCACTTTTTAATTTTTTAGTATTTTAGCGAAGTGGTTAGAAATTAAGTGATAAGATTTACGCAGCACATAGCTGCTATTGAAACAAAACAGTAATTAAAACTAATAAAATGTTCTACATTGGATAAATTTATCAAAATTTAGAATCGCGGTAATCAGAGGAAACTTTAAAAATTTTTCAAAGCAGAATAAAATGCTATTCATGGTGCCATACTTCAAATTTTTTTGTTTTATTGTTATTATAAGCCACTATTGCGAATATCGCCATTTCTGCGACGAACAGAACTGAATGTCCTTTGTGGGTAAAAATTCCAACAAAGTTTCCAAAATTCTTATAAATTAATTTCAGTTAATTATTGAGTTCAAAGTGTTCAAATAATTCGATTAGAAACATCCAATCGAATATTTTGACGTTCAATCGATTTTTTTTAACCACTTTGAACGACAAAATTAATTGAAGTGAAAGTCTACTGAGATGATTTTATGAGAATTTTGAAGCTTAAACCTGAGCAAAGGCTTAAAGCGACACTGTGAAACCGGGCATAAATAATATAAGGAATTGTTCCAAGAACCTTTAATCGTGGTCCCTAATTTCTCAATATCCTTGGGTTTTCGTTTTTAATCGACTTGGCGACGTTAATCTATAGCATAACCATTAGGATTGAGATCGGGTGACTGTGCTGGCCATTTTAAAATATTAACTTTTTCGTCCTCCAAGAACTGTTTTAGTACCTGTGCCGTATGTTTGAGATCATTATTAGCCTAATAAATCCAACTTTCGGGCATTTCGTAGCAACATATTTTTTACTATATCCAAGTAGACATGACGATCCATGTTCATTGTATATAAAACCTAAAAGCATAAGAATCTTGAGCAATAAAACTTCTTGTGCATTGTGTTGTAAACATTATCAATCAATAAATAATTTATAGAAGAATTTTTTTAACTACTAATAATATACGATACCAAAATAAAACCTAGCAAGTTCTACTTATAAATATGACAACAAAAATTTAGCATCTTATTTTGCTTTCATATTTCAATACTTTTATAACTACCTATGTATTTAAAAATTTTCAGTTCTGAAACGAAGACAAAAGTTGTTGGAAAATGTTTTTGCATTTAAGCAGTTGGGTCATGTGAGGAGTTCTCCTAGGTAACAGTCTGTGATTTCTTCGCTTTAGTATCGAAAAGGTCACGTCTATTTAGCTCTTAATTAAAAGTTGAGCCGCTGGACTAAGAACTTAAGAAGTCCCCGGGGAGTAACGATGCTTTCTTTCTTCGAGGACATCATCAACATCGCCTGAAAGCAATGAATACGGCTTTATTTTTTCTCATTTTTATTTTTTAGGATGTCACCCATTTACTTTTGGTGGCCACTTCTCAACTTAAGAAATTCAATTTATGTCCTTTTCCGGACATTTGCGGTCTGCCAGTAGCAGCAAGAAACGCTCCGGAGTCCTTGAGACGGAGACTCCCGAGAGGTCCAGAGGCCAATGCATGACTAACGAGCTGGAGGCGGACAAAAAACGGGAGCTTTAATTAAGCCGACAAACTCACTGAATTAAAGTCAAACGGGGGAAACTAATTAAAACTTTCGCCAGATCGTCGGACCCACCCCCAACCCCCGTTGTCTAACTAATTAATAACTTTCATAGTTGACCAATCAGAGAGCCGGCCCGATATTGTTTTCCAATTACCTGATGAAATCAACTATAATTTTGGGGCCGGTCTGCCGGTGTTTGCGCCCCGAGTTTACCCGGCTCGAAGGGCCTTCGCTCGCACACAAAATTAGGCACACAGGGGTTCAGGAGCCCTTCGGGGGCGATGCAGGGGAGTCTGGGGCCGGGGGCGGAGGAAAATTAATCAGAGGCCTTCACTGACTTGTTGACGGGTCACTCTTGGCGGCGCATCCTTCCGCTCCCTGGCCAAATCTTTCCCAGATTCGCTGCCTCGAAGGAGCATCATCAAAATCAGTCCACACCCACGCACCTGAAGGGCGATTAATTATCGGCGAAATCAATTTCGGATGCTCGGTTGTCACCGGGCCGCCGGTTTCAATAAATTCCGGCCTGACTTCTTCATCGAGGTCCCCCCATCCGGGGGACGGGTGGAGCGCCAGGGCTCTCCAGGTAACCAGGCTACCTACTTATGGGTCGTGTTCATAATCGCATCCAGCCTTGTGTAATCGCAGGATCAATTGATTAATTAAGGAAGTGCTCCGATTACATTTTCTCTCAGGTGCCCCATTTGCACGGCTCGGGAGCCCGAGTAGGTAGAGCAGGTCAATTTAATCCTGAAATGCCTGGTGGGGCCCTTCGCCAGTGGAATTTCGTGCTTTCCGGTGGTAACTTTATCGGAACCGTCCCCAGTCGAAATCCCCTCCTCATCATATCCTGGCTAATTTTCACGGATTTCTAAATTGACGTGTTTACAGAATGCGTGATGGAGGAAACCTTCAAGGCTCATCCGCGTCGAGATTGAGTTTTTGTTTTCGTTACGAAAAGGTACGCATAATTTTAAGGAAATTTAACCTGGAACTAATTACACAGAGAGAAATATCATAAACATTTTTAAACAAAATAAATAGTTAAGCCAACAATTCAGCTGAAATTGTCGAAAACAACTACGATATTTTTTAAATTAATAACCCATGTGTTGTTAAATTCAATAATTTTTAATTGTTAAGCCGCATAAAAATTTCATTGAAATGTTTGAAAAAAATAAGTACCTACTTAGCTAACAATTTAATATTTTTAATTCGTAATAAGCGGGAAAGCGTTTAAATTAAAAGGAACGAGTTTTGTATTTAAATAATATATACTTTTGCAAACACAAGTCTGGTGATGACGTCGCGCTGAAAGACTAGTTTTTGTTTTTCTACATATATGTATACAAAAGTAAAGATATTGGCGTAAAATTTTTGCACATCTCTTTGTTGAGTAATTTTAACTTCGTTTTTCAAATATCTTGACGAACTGAACTACGTTTTCTTGGAATTAAATAGAACTCCATGTATTATGATTTGTCCCCTAATCATCATATTTGAATACCCGGAATATTTAACATTCAAGATAAAATTCAACGGATAGTACAAAATCCAAGATTGCTTTTTTATGCAGGAGACTGTAAAGAAAAATATTTCTTTGCGCGTAGACAAGTACGATTTGTTGAATATATACAAAAACCTTTTGAAATTGAATTGAAAGAATTTGAATTTTCCTTTTAATAATGTTGTTTTTCATATTTTCAGGATTCTTAACCCTTTAATTGTTTAATTTTGTTTTGAAAAATTCTTTCTGCCTGCTTAATTTCTTCGCAGCGAAAACAAGTACCTACACTTGACGAACGGAGTAAACTTTTATGCTGTAAAATAACAAAAAATCAAACGTTTCTTGTTGGTTTTCTAGAAAATATAATTTTTAATCATATTAAAGAAACAAAATTTAATTCATTCATAACAAATATATATTAAAAAGATTAAATGTCTTTATAGATATGAAAACAAAAACAGTCAATTAAGGACAAAGATTTTTATATTTATATTTTTTTTCAAACCTCTTTATTTGCCCGTCTTCAAGGAAAATGTTATAGGTGATTAGTTGATTTATAATACGAATGTATTGTTTTTATCTTCGTGACGAGTATACCCGAAATTATGTGAAAAATAGTCGTTTCTTTTTGAAACAGTTAAAGGGTTAATGTGTTAAAATAAATAAACAATAAAGAATTTTTATGAAATTTTGCAAGTGGTAAGAAATCTTAACGGCGAAAATAGTGACTTTTAATTTTGATTGTTTGTCAAAAGTAAAGTTACATACTTACATATATATCCTAAGAATTATAGCCGACCCACAACAAATTCGTTCATATCCTTTCGTTTTAGGGCAAATGGAAGATTCCAAAAAAATTTAATTAAAATCGGTGACTTTTCCTCAGGATGAACTAAAGCTTCACTAAAAGCTTTTAAATTAGTGATGATGGGGTCACACCAAAAGACTATTTTTTTTGTTTTTCTACACAAAAGTAAAAATGGTTAATATTTAATTCAAATTAAAAACGCAATTACCAGAACTTTTATTAGAAATACATATATGATCTTTTAAAAACATGCATATTTTTCAATATTCTAGATGTACGTAGCCACTCAAATCAATACTAAATTTTTAACACCGCTGAATGTGCAATGCACTCACTTATCAGCGAATCACGAACCTAGGGCGCCAACAACTATAGTTTTCATTATACTCTTAAAGGAATTAGCCTACACCATAAAAGTGTTTAGCTAAACTATAAAAGTTTTAGGACCATGAAAAATATTTTACCAAAATAATTGTTAGCTTATAATTATTGTTGTAATTTTTCACTAAACTTGTTAAATTCAACAATGCTTAATTTTAAAATATGCCAATTTAATTTTACCACAAACATTGTTCATTGTATTCATTGTACAATGTTGTATTGGTTAAAACAACCTCAAGCTTTGTTCAAGGAATTTCATATCCCTTTTATAGTTAAAGTTTCCAATTCTTTTTTTTCTAAGTGTAGAAAAATAGATCATAGTCAGAGTTCACATAATGAGTATTTCTTGGGATTTATGCTACTTTTATTTTAAAATAACAACCTTACCTTTTACATAAAAAAGAAAAATCCAAATAAACTCTGCGAAGGCATCAATGTAAATTTATAAAATCTTCAGTCCGATCGTAAGGATGCAAGAATATAAAATCACTCAGTATTCTTCTATGAATGTATTGGCATAAGTTTGGATATTTTTTCTTTAAGAATTAAAAAGAAGAGGAGTTCAGGTTCTTTATAACCTTTATAACGCAGTACTCCTAATTTTTGTAAACAAAGTAGAAGTAATTGGTTTTGTTGTTTTTTTCTTCAAATTATTTAATTATATATTTTAATTAAATAAACATATATTTTGTTTATTAAACCCTTCTATAAATATAGAAAATCCAAGATGGAACTCGAACAGATAAACTTGAGAGAAAAGGATATCGCAGAACAACTCGACATTTTTCCATATCACATTATGTTAATCATTTCCTTTCATAACCGGAGTTAAGCAAGGAATTTCCATGAAAATGGGTAATTAAGGCTTTTTGAAAACCCCCATTTATTTGGAAATTCAAACTTTGAAGACGTACATTTTCATATTCAAGGGATTTCCATGAAAAGTAAGTA
This sequence comes from Machimus rusticus, assembly GCA_951509405.1. Classification (NCBI taxonomy): domain Eukaryota; kingdom Metazoa; phylum Arthropoda; class Insecta; order Diptera; family Asilidae; genus Machimus; species Machimus rusticus. The sequence continues at coordinate 9,889,015 of OX608049.1, forward strand.
ATTGAGTAACTAAGTAATTAAGAAATTTCATGATCGCCTGATTTTAAATTTGTCATCAAACGAAAAATATAATATATATGTATGTAGTATTGAGATTAACGTCTGCTTTTGTTATTGTTACTCGATTTTTTATTATTTTAACAAATTGAATGAATTTATTTGAGTTTCGAAATAAATTTCATGAATTTTTATTAGCTTTCCTTAATCGGGGACAGAAAAGAGACCAATTTCGAAATTAAAGTCGATTAACAAAATTCATGGTTATGTGTCATTATACTGTGTATATGTATATATATAATAATAATGAATGAAAATATAATAATATGAATGAATGAATGATGTGTTACTAATGTTGTCTTTGGAATCTGTTGTCAAAACAAGTGCTACCTACCAACCACCCCAAAATGGTCTTGGAAGTTGCTTTGAAACCTTAGGCAAATAACCATTTCAGTGTAGACCTTGGGCATTCCAACGAGATTCACACAAGCAATCGTCACACAGAAATGGCTAAAAAACAATGTTTCGAAGTTCATTTCTTCTAAACAATGGATCCAATTCCTCAGACTTCAGTTGTAAATTCAATGGCTTTTCGATGGAGATCAGAGTTAATACCAAAAAATATGTGAGTTATGACGCTTTCAAAGTAACATTTTGATTCATAAATGGAACAAAATTCCTCCAACTTGCATTCGTGCAGCGTGTGAATCTCTTTTTCATCTTTTATACAAAATTATACACACAAAAGGATTATTTATCGAGCAATAAACTTATATTTCAAAAATTTATATATTTATTTATTTATTTTTCCAACAGACAACTGTACAGAGAAAACCAAAACAATACAATAAATTAACTTAAATATATTAATTTAAACTTCAATGTTCCTAAGTCTAAGTCTACACTTAATATTACTCTTATTTAGCTTAAAATCTACACTATCATAATATTTGTTATAAGAAGCCTTCAGTGAATCAACCGGCCCATACATCGCATACCATGTTCGATGGTTTTCAATTTTTAGAAAAACGACATTCTTAAATTTCTTCACGGGTATGTTAATATTTAGTGAAAACAAAAGTGTAGTAATAAAAAGAAAACAGGGATCAGGTATATCACTTGCGTCCGCTTTATTTGGCTGGCTAGGAGAGACTGATGCCTCGAGGCTTAAACATTACAGTTACAGAGTACATTATTTTTGAGTGCCCACAGTTCGGCCATACTGACCTCGTAATCGACCCGATTACATAAAATATTATTCGATAGAACTAAATAGAATCTAAAAAAGCATCTTAGAAATATCGAGCCTAGATTACAATTTGACCTTTACTTCTATAAAACTGTATGCATATATTCTTATATCGGCTAAAAGTTTCATTTGACGTAATTATGTAACATTCATTAAATCGATAGGTCTTACTAAAACCATAAAACAAAACATTAAATCATCGAGTTTACTTAAAACCAAGTAACATAGAAATGTATCTATTTTCTTATAATTTTCTTTCCTTTTCAAAACGATAAAATCGAAACTCAAAGCAGACTTTTTTTTTTTTTTGATATTACTTAAACAAATCAGTTGAAAACAATTGGAAAAATTGTTTACTTATTAAAAATAAGAACCATGCGGAAGTTGAAACTAAAACTTGTTCCAAATATCGTCATTCTAAACTAAATGGCCTCATATTATGTGGAGCGCATATTCCTCGATACGGGATTCGCGTTAATTGCATTCCGTCTGTCTTTTATTAGATACCGGTCATTCGGCAGTACACGATCAATAATATACGGACCACGGTATTTAGCGAATAATTTTCTATTGACACCTGGGGTGCTTGCATAGTTCCTTACCATAACATAGTCTCCCTTTTTATATTCTGTGGGCTTTTTATGATGTTTGTCATAATTTAATTTGTTGTAACATTGGTTCTTCTCAATGTTCTGAATAGCCTGCTTCCTTACATCCTCCAGCTCATTCAACTTTAAACCTATACCCCTTTCCAAATATTCTTTAACGCGATCACATATCTCCCCTCTTTGATTTGTCCCAAACATTAGCATACTTGGGGTAAACCCCGTACTCCTGTTAACAGTATTATTGATAGCATATTCAATTTTCGCCAAGTACTTGTCCCAGTCAGCTGTTGTTTCCGAGTCACATTCCTTCGCCAACATGGGCGTTAGAATGCGGTTCATTCTTTCAATTTGTCCATTGGCTTGTGGACATTGAGAGGCGATTTTTATGTGCTGCACATTGTTGGAATTTAGAAAGTCGAGGAATTCTTTAGATGTGAAACATGACCCTCGGTCAGAAACAATTCTATTTGGCCTTGAATAGTTATCGAAAAAAGATTGCAAACACTTTATAGCTTCTATACTTTTAGTAGTTTTGACTGGATATAATTTAAGAAACTTAGAGAAGCCGTCAATAACCAGAAATACATGTTGCTTCTTCGATCGAGAGTTTGCTAAGGGACCAAAATGATCGATGTGCAGCGTATCAAAGGGCAGGTCGCCCTTAGGGATGTTGTGGAGTGAACCCTCGGCCTTCCCTGAGTCAGGAGAAAAGAAAATACACTTGAGACAAGTTTTTATATATTCCCTAATTTTGTTTTTCATTGCAGGGAACCAATAGCTACGACTGAGGTACTCACAACACTTGTCAACCCCTACGTGACATAAAGCCTCATGGTGGGTACGAATGACTTGAATCTCCATGTGTGCTGGCACCCAAAATAATACCTTTCCCTGGTTTTTTCGATAAATTAATCCATCTATCATTTCGTACATCGGACTTTCAGCCTTTTCAAGTTCCTGAGCTACCCGAATTATTTCCGGATCTTGTCGTTGTGCGGCTGCCAATACGAATTCGAACGACTCATCGTTCGGCTGTAAAAGGTTGATAGATCTACTCAGGGCATCGGCATGGGGCATTTTATCACCCTTGCGGTGCTCCACCGTATACTTATAGGTCTGCAACTCCAGAGCCCATCTCGAAATTCTAGGATTGAGGAATTTCTTATTAAGAGTCAAGGTCAGCGACTGGCAATCGGTGACAATTTTAAAATCTATACCCACCAAATAGACATGAAATCTTCGTAAAGCGTATACAATGGCCAATGTCTCCAACTCATAGCTATGATATTTACTTTCAGCTTCGGTAGCCCGCTTCGAAAAATAGAATATTGGATGAAACTTATTGTCGTTCTGTTTTTGCAGCAGCACTGCTCCAAATCCCACACTGCTGGCGTCACAGTGGAGTTCGGTCTCGCTACAGGGATTATAAATTGCTAATACCGGGGACTCTGTCAGCTGTTTTTTCAAATTTTCAAAAGTCTCATATTCCAAGTGACCAAATCTAAACTGAACATCCTTCTTAAGAAGATCGTATAAGGGACGGGCTAAAGTGGCAAAGTTTTTTATAAACTTACGAAAGTATGAGCAGAGACCAATAAATGCATGAACCTCCCGAGTACTTTTAGGTACCGGAAAATCCTTTACAGCCTTAAGGTTGTCTTCATTTGGCCGTATGCCCTGAGCATTTACTTTATACCCCAAATACACAACACTTTCCTGCAGAAATTTGCATTTGTCCAGTCGAAGGTGTAGATTGTTTTCTTTAACAATCTGAATAACTTCCTCAAGTATTTCTAAATTCTGCTCGACCGTTTCAGTTGGTATAAGAATGTCGTCGATAAATGTAACTATTTTCCCTTCAGAAATTAGCTTCCCGAAGATTCGCTTCATGTACCTCTCAAAAACAGACGGGGCATTTTTCAGGCCAAAAGGCATTCGGGTGTATTCAAATTGACCCAGTGGCGTCACAAATGATGTAAACTTGGTAGAATTTTCCTCAATTTTCACATGGTGAAAACCATTTTTTAGGTCTAGCGTGGTGAAAAACTTCTTACCTCTGAGGTAATCCAAATGATCCTCAATAAGAGGGAGAGGAAAGTTATCCCTGACCGTTACCTTGTTGAGTTCCCTATAGTCAATGCATAACCGCAATTCCCCGTTCTTTTTACCCACCAAGACAATCGGGGAAGCAAAAGGGGAACTACTTTCACGAATAATCCCTCTCTGGAGTAAATCGTCCAGAATTTTACGTAGTTCTAGTTTATGTGTGTAAGGGAGCCTTCGAGGAGCGCAATAAAAAGGATCCTCTTTAGTCAATTTTATGGTCATTTGAAAATCATCACGCAAATTAGTATTAAGGGATGTTTTAAAATATAGTGCAGGCTTAACAATCGCTCGGCATTTTTCTATGATATGGCAAGGCAACTCATGGTTAATTTCTAAAATAGGTTCAGACGGATCATCCCCAGTGTCAATGTTAAGTATTTGTAATAAAAAGGTATCAGCATCATCAAAACCGCAATACATACCCGAACCAGTCACGAGCGCGGAACAAGTTTTATCTTCTTCATCCTGTTCGAGGCATCTAACAACTTCGAGTTCCCGATTTTTCTCTGTATTTGTTTTCCATTCCAATTTCGCGAACTTAATGAAGTCTCTTCCTAAAATTATTGGGTACTTCATGGAATTTTCTTCAACTACAAAGAGATCCAATATAATGCTAGAACCATTAAAATTAATTGCTGACTTTGTCAAACCTACAATATTAAGCAAACTACCATTAAGACCGCTAAATTTAAATTTACCCGGATCCACCGAAGATACAAGACAGGGGGGCACATACTGTTGTTGAACGAAGCTTATGGGGCTTCCTGAATCCAGCAGCGTCAAGAGTTCACATCTGAAGTTCGTCTTTGCGGCACTGTCCTTTCCGAATTCATATTCGATGTTGTACTCAAAGTCATGGGATAAATTGGCCAGTCCACTTTGCCTCGCCTCGTCGCACGTCACATCACCTGTTGCCGAATTCCGGTGTAGAGTCAATACGGACTTCTCTTTCGCTGTGCAGTCCTGGGCCTTATGGTTCGGTTGTCCACAGAGATAACAGGATCCAGGCATTCTTCTTGGTTTGCTGCATGCCTTACTAAGGTGTCCAAAGCCATTGCAGTTGAAGCATTTAATTTTTTTTGTTTGTGTTTTTTCCTCCGACGGTAATTGCCTTGGTGTCGCCTTTAGGTTGTAGCCAGTCCGCATAGCAAGCCTCTCAAATTTAGGTAGCGCTGACTTAAGCTCGCGAAGAGTATTCGCTCCATACAACAACATTTTATGCTGGTCCAATCCCGGGATGCCGTCGATAATGTAGTTAATGAGATCAGTTTCCTCTATGTTTGAGGCTGATGCGATTTCTTGCATCGTTAGGACGTAGCGGAGAAGAGATTCTGACTTCTCTTTTTTTCTAGCTCTCAACTTTGTGTGGATTTCAGCACTGGTCACCCTTCGAGAAAATTCACCAATTAAAGCCTCCTTGAGATCTCCCCACGATGCGCATGAAATTGATCGAAGGAAAAGTTTTGCCGTTCCTGATAACAAGCGTTTAGCGTAAATGAGGCGTGTTTTGTCATCCCAGTCCAATACATGGGCTGACTCCTCCACACTACGAATCCATTTTTTGACGCAGTAGTGATCATCACCACTGAACTGCGGAAGCGATTCCTCTACATCGCGAAAGTTAAAAACACCTCGAGCGGTTCCTCCTCTGCTATCACTATCCGTGGCGCTCAGGGCAGCTAGCTGGCTTCGAAGTTCCGCTATCTCTTGTGCCTTCCGAATCTGCTCTCGCAACCTCAGCAGCTCTCGATCTATCGTATCATCCTCCTGATGTCCGCTTTGACCTTGGTCACCATCTGAACGGTTCATTACCATGTCTATTGCAGGTGGAAGAATATTTTCAGGAAAATATGTTGCAAGATCCTGGTCGGAACGAATATATATCTCCTCCAATAGTCTCGCCTTCAATGCAGCCTTATTTCCACTCCCAGAAAGTCCCAATTCCTCCAATTTTTCTTTAAGGAGGCTAACGGTTGCAGTTTCTGCAAAAGTAGCCGCACGAGTTTTTGCCATATCTTATCAAAGATGTAGTGCCGATGCTATGTCTTCAAGGTAGGAAGTCCGCAATTAAACAGCTCTGCGGCCGGACGTAGCACGTGTGTGGTCAGATCTGCAGCCAACGGATTCGTTAATCACTTATGATTTATTAATCTGATTTGCGCGTATGCAAACTGCTACAAACTATTATAATTAGCTTAAATTGACCGTTCACAAATTTTTAAGCACACGTGGATCATCTCACTTCTGATTTTGTAGTAATAAAAAGAAAACAGGGATCAGGTATATCACTTGCGTCCGCTTTATTTGGCTGGCTAGGAGAGACTGATGCCTCGAGGCTTAAACATTACAGTTACAGAGTACATTATTTTTGAGTGCCTACAAAAGTTCGGCCTGTCAACAGCAAATGGACAAAAACGACTTTACAAATCTCACGGCGACATTCCAATGACCATTTAATATGTATTTTGATGTTTGACTTTAAACGAAGTAAAAATGTCTAAAAGTACATCTATTATAGCGTTTCAATTTGGTAACATTTCACACCTGCCACCCTGTACATGTTTTTTTCACAAAATTTGGAAAGGTAATTTACAAATTAATAGATATATAGCACTATCCAGAGATTCTTTATTCTAATCTAGGGATAAATATTTGAAATTAACCAGTCCTTCATAAAATCTGAAAATAATTTTCTATGTCGCACACAAAACGAACCAAGCAACCTGTGTCCGAACATAATTTTCTTGTAGTTGCATTTCATAAGCTTATTTCCCTGGACGAGATTCTTGCGCAAACCTTAAATTTTCTGAAAGGATGTAATTAATTCCCATTATCCAGGAAGAAAGGAGAAATAAGGTAGCCTGGGTAAATAGATCTCTCGGCGAGGGAATTTTGTATTTTTTTTTTTCTCGAAAAAATATGTTTACTGAAATTTCTCCAACAATAAATGGAAATTTTTAATTATTTCCTGTAGGAAAAAAATGAAAAATAAAAAACTAGGTACTATGAGGGGCCAGAGGAACAAGCCGCCGCGCCACCAGAGAAACGGATGCGAGTGACTCCGCCCGTTTTCCATAGAATCTGCAGAATCCGCAGAAAGGAAAAGGCGCGCTTTTTAAGGAATTTTAATCCGACGACTCCGGGAAAAGCTCCATGAAAAGGGATTGTAAGATGCTGCGGTTGTTTATCGAGGCGTGCATTCTATGCTCCTTTTTCTATCCCAGGTGTAAACATTAATTTCCTGTCGCGAAAGCTTCTCCTGTATTTACCTGGGCTCTTTGTGCTCGGCGCTGAGTCAATAAATGCCGCCTTCCCCGACATTCACCTGTTTTTATGCAAATGAGAAAAGTAATTACATTTTTGATCAGGAAAGTCGAAATTCCGAAACACCGTTTTTACCGAGACCCTTTGTTTGCCCCCGTGTGTTTTGTTCGGGGATTCCCCCCATGCGAATCCGCGAGGATCGAGGTGCTTAGATACTGAGATACGTCTGGTTCGCATGACCGCCCCCGCGACTCCTTTTATTCCAGGGCAACAATAAAACCCTATTTCGCCTCGGATTCCCGGCTCCATTCCGCGCATCCTTAATTATTTTTCGCGGATCGGCGGTATGGGGAGTGTATGTTGAAATAGGGTGCCCGCCGCCCCCGCAGCCGTTTTTCTTATCACCCATACGGCCCCACACGAACATAACATTGTCTTCAGACATTTCGCGGAATAGAACTGAAGAAACCAAGAAGCGAAATTCTTTTTTTGTCTTCCTCCTCAGCAACTCAATGATATTTTGATTAAAAGGTGTCTTCAAGCCACGATGTAATTACTTTCTCATTAATCAGAGTTTTCTCAATGTCAATAACTTCCGCTCCCCCCAAAATTAAGTACGTACATCAAAAGTGTTTAGCACTTCGCCTCGCCGAGCGAAACACCTAAGCACATACTTAAGGAGCCACCTCCAGGAAATGTGCTGATCCCGATGCGAAACGGAGCCAAGTTTAGAGCGCCAACAGATTTACAACTTCATTTGGGACTCCAGGTTCAGGTAAGGGCTGGTTCTGTTCTCTTCCCCGCCCCCCAAAAAAAAATTCCCGGGGACGAGAGACGAGTTTTTAATTTTCCACACTAAGGAAAACTTTCTGAAGTACGCTATCCAGGAAAAAAAATATAAAAAAGCAGGTCAACTTGTTTGTTGACGAACATTTTTTTTAAATTATTCGACAGAACTAATTTCGAGTGCTCTTTAGAAAATGCAACAACTCAAAAGCTGATGATTTTTGGCAACTATTCGAAGGTGCAATAGAAATTGCATCTTTTTTTTTATTACACTCAAAGTAGTAATTTTCCATTATAATAATAACTTTTTCGTAAAAAAAGCACTATTCTATTAATGCTTGGTTTTATCATTTCGCGATTGTTTGTTAGATTTACACTTATGGACAAAAACATAAATACAGTGTTATGCAAAATAACAGCAATCATTCCAGTACAAAAACTTATTTTATTTAGAGCAGAGCTATATCCTATTTTTTTTTCTTTTCGTGAAACATTACAAATAGTTGACTTTGTACAAATTCTCAACTCAATTTAATTAAAATAATTTTAAAAAATTACGAACATTGGTACATGGTGTGTAAAACTAAAGCAACCTTTCTTAGTAATGGTAGTTTTAATTTTGAATAACATCTTTTTGGCATAGACGGTATTAAATTCATAATACATAATAGGTTGAGGTATGCTTTCCAATTCTTTTTTTCTTTGCAGTGTTTCCATTACTTCTGTTTAATTTCGGAAACGTTGAATTGAGACTCGCCGGATTTTCAATAGGATTCAAATCGGGTGATTGAGCGGAAGAATCAAAAATTTAAAGCCCATTCCCCTTTACCAACTTCGATGTATGTTTCGGGTCATTATCGTGCTGAAATACCCTTCAAAGCGGCGTATGGCGACATTTGTGTTTCCAAAATATGTTTGTGAGTAAAATGGATTTCTTTTATTTCAAAAAACGAACCCATACCGTTCGCCGAAAAACAGGTCCAGAAAAAAATGAATTTCAATAAATACCTGTTGTATTTTTTTTTTGTCCACTCAAAAATGCAGCATTTGTAAAATTTTGTTTAAATTTCTATATAAACGCTGGGATGTTTTGTATCTGGATAATGTCAATGCATACGCCCGGCCCGCCCGTTCAGTAGTTATCAGAGTGTGAATTGTGAAGTTAATTGAATAGAGTTTTTGCAAGTAAAAATGGCTATTAAATGTATTTATTTGTTTGTCCATAAGTGGATTTTGAAATATGGTTGTCAGGTTTGGTATTCTTTTTACAAACTGAGTAAACATTTTTCATTGGTACGCTTGTGTCTAAATGAGGTACGAAAATTTAGAAATACGCCCGTTTTGCAAGCACATGCTCAGTGCTCAGAGCAGGCACGACAACGACTATGAAATTTTAAAAATAGATTCCGTTTGCAGGCATATACCGCTCATGTGGTCAGTACACGAAAGTTGCTATAAAATTAACGAAAATTGCTACACATAGTTATTTCTAATTTTGGGTCAGTCTACATCTCAATTGTTAATACTTCTTTTAATAATGGACGCAATGCGTAGGTACAGTACCTCATTTGGGCTGTTTTGAGTACGTTTTAACAACTTAAATTTTCGTACCGATGCACTGTGTCTCATTTGGGTATAGAACAGGCGTGTTATTCATACATAAAATTATAATGGCTTTGGTAAACTCTCTTGAAATGGATTTTGCGTTGATAAATGTTTGCATTTTTACATACATATGTATACACTTTTAATATGTGGGTAAAATTTTAATGTTGTAATTTCAATAGTTTACGACATTTGACTGCTTAAATATAAGCGGTGCGCTCTAAGAGAATTTTTCAACAGTAGAAATATTAGGTATGCTGTACCTATTGACATTTTTATTAAAAAAAATTAATACTTTTTTATAAGAATTCACCTAAAGGAGCCTAAAAATTCGATACTTAATTAAAAATTCAATGCTATTTTGTCAAATTTTCATAGAATTGATTAAAACTTGTACGATATGTTTCAACGATACTTAAATAATGAATTTTTAATTTTTTTCGCAAAATATAAATTTTCTTCAAAGCATCAGCTTGATTTTGAAAGAAAAAGAAAGTCAACGCTTGTTTTATATGGTTTAAATGTGTTGAAAGAATATTTAATGAGAAGACAATTCTGGATATTTGTCTGAAAAATTCCCGATTAATCGAGCTCTATATGTATATAAGAGTTTCGAGTGTCTTTTCATTTCTTACCGCCAAATTGCCCGGAGAAATCGTCTTATGGCTGCTGATGCAAATTAAATCCTGATGGGGATCGCTCTTAAATTAATCAGCTTAGCTCATGCTTGGTGCTGTGAGTTCCTGAGGGCTCTGGGTATGATGTATGTAGGTACTTAGCATACGATGGAATGCACCACTTACTACAATTATAACTCGAAATGGACAATGCTCCGAACAGGCGTGCTTATTACCTACTTTAAGCTGAGGTCGTCTAAAAGGGTCTTACTGACCCACTTCAGCATGTCACTCCAGAAATGGAGCTCTATTAATGGGATATTGGAGTAACTTCGTAAATTCAGAATATTTTTTAGAGTTTTAAAGCTATCGAGATTTTTGCAGAAATGTTCAGTGTTATAGATTATTTCGAAAACATATGTAAAAATTATATTTCCCCAAATCTTCATTACATAATTGTCATGGTGTTGATTGCAAAAAACTATATTTTTGCATAAAATAAAAATTACTTAACTCGAAATTCAAAAATAGAACTATCATAATAAAAAACGTATATACATATACAGGGAAAATCGAAGATTAAACGCTCTTACAACTTCTAACTTAAGTAAGGCAAAAAACGTTCAAATTATCTCCTTGACTTTTATATCTCAAAATCAAACATCGATATATAGAAAATCCACTCAGTTTTTCGATATCGTGAAAGCAAAATGAATTTCCTTTCAAAAATAACTCCACTTGAGCTGGGGCTGTTTCATGTTTGAACATATCCAACTAAAAATAATTGAATGGGATTGAAAGCGATCTACAGGGCAACAAGTGGAATCGTCCTTCCCGGCAACAAATTTATTTGTTGTTTTCGCTTGACAAGAAAATTAGTCAACTCCCCGAACAATATGTTTACAATCAATTTGGCCGGAGGACGAGCTGGACTCGATTATTTTTAGATTTTATTCTTTTTTATTATTCCTTACTCGACCAAGAAAGATAGGAACGAAGGAAGAAAATCTGAGCACTGTAGATCAAACTGGGGCTCCAGTATTAATAAATTTCAAAAAGTCTATATATTTTATGTTGACAAAGTAGGTAGAAGCGCGCAAGTGAGGTATTCCCCAGATTCTGTTTTCAAGCCAAGAAAATTTTCGAATTAAATGAAACGAAAATTTCCGGTCTAATGAGCGTCCTTAATAGAATTTCAACCAGAAGTCCCAGCGAAAAAGAGATAGAATGAGAATTTCAGGACCGGGACGTTCTATCCCGGCACGAGTTGAGATTACAGCCGGAGATTGGACCCCACTTTATTCCACTTTATACCCGACTTCTGGACATCGGTTATATATGCATTTACTTTCTTCATAGTTGGATGAGCCCCCGACTACACATCCAGCCGGGGCCTTAATGAGGGTTTTAGCTACCAAATTTATGAGATGCTTTGAGGTTTTATAACCAGGGATTAAATTTCGGTTTTTGTTTTACGAATACTGCCCGGGCGGCCCTTTAGTAGTTGCGCCCTACGACAAACCCCCCGGGCAGGCCCCCGGACAGTTGCGAGGGAGTTCGAACTTTTACTAAACTCGCAATTGTTTTGCCCGGTGACTTCAACTACATAAGTCCGAAAAAAATAAAAAATAACATTTTCTGATCAATGAATCAATAGGACCCGTCTGGGGCACCCTGGCCCTTCGGGTAGCATTCCTTCGTGGCCTTTTCCTAGAAATTCGCTGCTAGGGAAAATTACTCCGACTCGCCGTGAGTAAAGGCAATGAAAACAAATTGTGTCCCTCCGGCAGTTTTCGCTTCGAATTATGCAAAACTTTTTCAATAGCTCAAAGAAAACTGGGTTTGGGGTGGCGGGTGGAAAGAAAAGCACCCAAGGCGATTGTGGTCCTCAAAATAAATATTTGATCAAGTTTCGCAATTATTTATGAAGCCAGCCCTGTCCTGCCGGGCAGCTAACTACTCTAGAGAAGTTTTCGCTCGGTTGCCTGGAATTATGGCCCTCCTTGGGCAGGAATACATGTCCAGGATCCGGGATTAGGAGCTACCTCTGGAGTATGAAATCGAAAATATCGAACACGATATCGAATCAAAAATATCGATAAATAATTTATCGATAATTCATGATATAGGTAGATTTCATTTCAGTAAAAACAAGTTTGAAAATTATACTTATACTCTACAAAATTTTTTTATACTTTTGAATGAGTCTGTTCGTAAATCGATTTCAAAATAAAAATCTGTGGAATATGTATTTATAGATTTGGTAGTTTTTCCAAAAATTATGATAGTCTCAGATTTGATTTGAATATCCACAATTTTAATTAAATTTTGCATTGAAGCATCCTAGTCTGTAGGATTTTAAATCTGTAGACATTAACAAATTTATGAATGAAAAACTAGTTCTCATTATTTGAAAAAAAAAATCTTGAAGATACTTTTTTAATTTTCGAGAAGTTTTAATGAGAAATATGGACAGTTTAAAACGGGGGCCAAAAATAATTAATAATTATTTTCCAATTTTTGTTTAAAAAAAATCATGTAACAAAATATCTTAAAAAAGATTCTGTACTAAACTGGATGCATGTAACTTTACGTCTACTATTATTATGCGGAAAAAATAGAAAGAAGTAATTTGCAAAATTTAAACCATTAAGTAATAATTATTTTTGTTGACCCCTTTTTTAGATTACTAATAAAGTCATTAGATCTGATTTTAAGTTTTTTTCGATCGAAGATAAAAATTACACTAGTTTTATTTTTTCTCGGTCAGAATATCCATTCATGTGATTTTTATTTCTCTTTTTAAAAACAAAAAAAAAACATAAAAATTATTTTAAATCATTATTTATGATCGAGAAAATAAAACAAGTTTTTTTTTATTTTTCATTCAAAAACTTAAGAATTACATTTAATGAAAATTCTGTCTCAGAAAATATAAAACTCTCAAATGTAATTTTTATTTTCGCTCGAAAAAACCAAAATCAATTCTAATGATTAGTAGTTATTAAACAATTTTTTTTAATAATTATCGTTATATTTTTTCAATAAAAATTAAAACATAATAATCAAAAATGTTTTTATTTTTATTTTGTTCTTAATGATTACTGATTTGGTCATTGGTTTAAAAAGGTATTTAGACAATTAGACGAAAGATAGCGATTAGTGTTCTCCAAAGTTCTACTTGATATTTTTGCATTAAAATACAGCTGATATTGAGTTATAAAAATATTTCATAATAATAGTTTAAAATGAAAAAATTAATTATCGATATCGAAGACTAAATACTCGAAATTAAAAATATATCGATACTTTTTCCGCGTTTCTTTTGTTGATAAGAAAATTTTGGTTTCTGGAGCACACGTGCAATAAAGAAATTAATCCCTCCCCAAATCCTCTAGCCAGAACGCGTTACAGAGCACTCCCGGAAGGATCTTTCTCGTCCGAAGCGGCAGATGGGATATTATACTTAAAATTTGCATAAAGGGATTCGGGGGGATATTGACAATTAAAGGGGCGACAGATGGCTGCAACACTTCGCCGGGTACTTAATAAAACTTTGTCACTTGCAGGGGCTGATCGGAGCCCAAAGAGGACGAGGACGAGGTCGAGGAAGGCCCGTGGTAAAAAGTGGATCGACTTCATAACTTCTAAACCGGCGAAGTGAACAATTTGAGGAGTATGAAAATTGTTTCCGGGGAAGGTTCATTTTCACAAGCCCTGCAACTACACAGAATTTAAGTTTTGTTTGTTTGCATACGTTAATGCAAACTTGCACTATGGAGCAGTTAATTCCACTATGGAATTTGTTGTTCCTGAGAGGAGCTCCGTACTTATGAACTTGTGAAATATTTGCTTTCTGTGATAGTTGTTGACTAAGGAAACATATCCGGGCATAGCCTTGCACATTTCCATCCCAAGTCCGGGAGTTGAAATTTATTATCTGTAGTATTGAAGTGCATTAAGCATGCATGCACTTTTCGCATAGCCCGAGGTCCTTTCAAGAAACAATTTTCCCATTTTATTGCAATGCACTCAAAATTTTGTTAGCCCCCTATTCTCAGTTGTAAAGCAGTTAAAAAGAGATTAGACTCGATGGTTGGTAGTGCACTTCATTTCCAACTAAATGACTGCCCCGTGGATCGCTCCAAGTTTGTTGTACCTTATACCTACAAGAGTTTGAGTACTTTCAAAATGATGAGAAATTTTCTACAAAGTACTTTCATGTTGTTTTGAATGTTTTATGGAAATTTTCCAAGGAAAATTAATTGTTTACCACAGAAGTGGTCATACAATTTGAACCTATTTGCAGAACTTCTTCCTTCATTATTATTTTTGTGGAATATGATAAACCTTGTTACTTTGATGAATAGTTTATCTTCTAACATTTTGTCAAGTTTTTCAAATTTATTGGACCGTATTCATAAAATTGACTAAATGAGACTGATCTTGCTTTTGTTTTCATAAAATTAGAGACAAAATCTCAAAATGTGAGTGACTTTAAAAATTCCCTTGTGTTTAAAGAACCCATTCAGCTTAATCTCAGACAAAAAGTACAAATTGAAACAAAAGAACTTTGAAAATTAGAAAGATATTGACACGGAACAATGAAGAATTGCAACTAGAATCTTCTTCGAGTCGAATGTGCTCTTCTTGTAAGGTTTTCCGCAAAATTGCAAGTAATCCTTTTGCAAATGATCCTTTTGCAAAAAAATAACAAATTATGTAAATCTTTTAGATTTTTTTTGGCAAACTTTAATTTTTGTATTGACGATTTTCTATCTAGACTAAACTGTTTATTGATAATAAAGATCAAGACTCTTTTTTAAAGAAAAATAACGTTTTTAATAATCAAATTAAATTAGTTTTATTTTAAAACTTCATTCATTTCATATAAAGGAGCAAGAAATGAAATCCTCTGAAACATTTCAAAAGCAGGCACCAAAGTTCTACACTCATATTGAAATTTGTCGGATTTTAAAACTCCTCCCTTGTGATTTTCCCCGAATATCATCAACCGAGCACTCTCAGAATGTCGTTCGAGTGTAACTGCCTTCACCAGACGACAGTAATCTTCTGGCTGTAAACCTTCAAAACATACAGGCGGCAATAACTTTTAACTTTCAACTAAAGTTTCCGTGGAGAGACCATTTCGTTTGGTAATTTGCATTGCCTTAAATGGCCATGTGCTTAAAATGGTTCGCTCTCGTTATGAAAAGATTTTTGTCTTGAAAATTTTTCACCATTTAAATGGCTACTCAGCCTGGAAGAGAAGTAGTTTGAGAGGTTTTTTTTCAAACATGTTGTTTTTATGGTTTTATGTCTCAAAAGAATCGTTAAAAGTGAGATATATTTTTTTTAACTTTTATACCCATTTTATTTATAACTTTATATATTTTGCATCTTTAAGTGCTTTGCTTGTAAACTTAAGATTATATTTGATAGTGGTATCAAATAAAAATGTTTGAAAATTATTGAAAATTAGAATACGATTAATAAGTCACCACCAATTTGAGACCTTGATTAGACTAAAATAAAACCGTGGACACTCCAACCAAAGAAAGTTTTCTATGAAATTCGCTCTACAGTTTTATTTTAGTCCGATTAAAGCCTCAAGTTTGTGACCCAAAATTATTTTCTAACTTTTAGTATTTCAGGTCTTTTCTTTCAATTTTGGAGGTGTAAGGTAAGGTAAACATAAAACAACCGATTATTTTTGAAGAAATTAAACAAGAAAACACGAAGTGAAATTCGTACAGGGTGACCAAACAGAACAAGCATATTCCAAAACAGGGCGAGCAAACGAAATAAAAAAAAGTCTAATAATATACTGGTCAATGAATTCTTTAGATTAGACCATCTTTTGATGAAGCCCAGTATTGAGCTGGTTTTATGAATTGTGGTATTAATATTATTGCAAAAAATAAAATATAGAATTAAAAATAACGCCAAAATCATTTACGGAATCAAGTTGTTACAATTCCTACAATAAGACATTACAATGCACTTCTTAATGTTGTAACAAGCAGTCATTAAAATTGAAAATTTTGGCGTCGTCAACATACATAAAAATTATTGTCACATTCAGTAAACCGAACTCACTCACATCGTTAATAAAATAAATAAATAAAATAAAATAAAATAAAATTAAGGGGACCCAAGCTTCAGTCATAGAATATTGATAAGATATTTTTCTTATTTATAGAAGACGATAGGAGGAGTAGCTTTTCTGAAGAAGGTATTTACACTTTGAGTCATTCAATGTTTTTTTTACTAATTCCACTTCTAATCTAAGATCATATATAAATCTGCCATTATCTTTGATCAAAAGTGTCTAGTTTCTTACTAATAGTAGTCTTATTTTTATTATCCCAATGAAAACGTGCTACTTCCATTCCAAGTGAGCTATTTTTATCGGCTTTGAATATTTTTTCATTAAAAATAGGGAGATTTAGAAAATGTTCATATCTAAGAAGAAGTTTTGATTCCTAAACGTGTTTGTAGTGTTATTAAAATTAAATTTTAAATCCTAAGCGTGATTGCAAAAGGTGCTATTCCCATTTTTGATTGTTTATAATTTAATAATAATAATAAAGATAATGAAAAAAAATTGCTGTAAACATTAATATCGTCTTCATAAATAATGTTATTGAAAGAAAAAAAACACCCTAACATATAAATAGTGACTACTAAATGTTTTTATCGATTTTTGTAAAGTTTGCTTATGGTGTAAATAGCTTCTTTTAAACAGACCCACCCCAACTCATACACATGTGGAAAAACAAATAATAAATACACAAAAATTATTTAGTGGCCACTTTTTCTTGCAAAAAAGTTACTCAACTAATTTCACGACTTACGCTGTGATAACTACTGACATTATCCAGATACAAAACATACCCGCGTTATTATAGAAATTTAAACAAAATTCTACAAATGGTGAATTTTTGAGTGGACAGCAAAATAAATACAGTCTCTAATGTATCTCAAAACATTTATTGATATTCAATTTTTTTCAGCACCTTCATTTCGGTGAACAGTGTAAGGTTCTTTTTTTTTTTTTTAAAAAAAGGAAATAACGGACCGTTTTATAAACATATTTTGAAGACGCAAATTTTGGCATATACTGAATGGAAAATGCTGCTTCGATGGGTCAACATGATAATGACCCTAAAAACACATCGAAGCTGGTAAATGAGAATGCGCTCCAAGTGTATGTATTGTACTTTTATAATAAATTGGTCTGTCTAACCTCGTTTTGTACAGTAGATTTTATATAATATAATTTTACATTATATAGCAATAAAATTTGAGCTTCATTGAAGGTTTTCTTAAACCCTTATACTCGTTTATATATGTACTTTGAAGGCTGCAAAAAGATTTTACTGCTTATAGGAATGTTTTTTAATGCAATATAATAAAAAATTAAAACACATCAATGCATTTATTTATTTTTTTGAGTAAATCGTTTTTATCCGATACTTAAATCCATTAAAATTTTTAAGCTTACAGAGGTGGTTGGTCAAATTAAGTTCCATACTTGACGGTGGAAAAAAAAGGATAATGAATGGCACTATAATGACCAAAATAAAGTGCGGCGGAAGGACATTAATAAATCTGTCAGTGTGACGTCAATTAATCAAAAGTTAATTCACTTTAGGACACCAAGAGTATAATTTCGATCGAGATTATTACATCGTATTAACATTGCAGGGTCTCGCTTGACCCCATTCAAATGCGGCCAGATGCCCCGGAATAATGCAGAATCGAGGTAGAAATTAAATCGCGATTTTCCAGTATTTTCCCGATCAGGGCGGTTCAAAGGGACGACGGTCAGACGATGAAAAGCGCTTTATAATTACTTTACAAATTTATGAAGGCCTAATGGATTATCGCTCCGATTACAGAGGGCCGGCAGCTCGGCCAGCACTAACATCGATTGATTGCCCATAAATAATTATAGGGCCCCCGGAGTCGCGTTTGCCACTCCTAGGACTCGCGGGGAGGGCCCCGGGGCCGGTCCGGAGCCCTGTCGAACCCTCTAACTTCGTAAGGGATGAAAACATGAAAACGGGAAAGCAATCAAGCATCAAAGAGATTTTAAATTTGATTTTTTCTTTCATCACTCATACGAATGGCACTCAGCGCCCTTCGGCGGGGGCGGCCGGACCCTGACCGGGCCGGGGCCCTATTCCGGGCTACGGCCGGCCAGGGTCAGGACTCAGGTCCGAAGGAAGTGCGATGATATCATTGCCAATTAATGCGAAATCATTCAACATCAAAGACCGCGTTACAAATAAAATTCATTAAAGCGAGAGTTGCCATGTTCTCTTTGATGGACCTTTTGATGTAGGTCGACCATGTGATTCGTTTTAATTGAGAATAATTGGTGACATTGTAAAAAGTAGATTGGCTTGCAGCAGCATCGGGCAAGTGCTTCCAACGATTTATCCTTTGAGTCGAAAAACCCCCTGGAGAAGGGAGGATTTAATAAATATCACTTGTACTATGTGACGTACTTTCAGCGACTAAAGGATCCTGTTTTAAATTTTTATACATCTATTATTAAGAGGTTTTCATCTTACATACACTTAATTTTGACCTAATTGTTATTTTTTTGAAAATCTACATTAATTGGTTTCAATTAGAGCATTATCGAGAGTCTATTCCGGATCTACTCTGGGTTCATTAATTCCCAGAGATTCTCATTTGCTCTAAAATGTCTTCTCTTTCAAAATGTTTACCAAAGCCCCTTAAGGTTTTTCTTGCCTTGGCTGCCACTGACTCCAAAAATAATTGATTTAATATTGTAAATATTTAAGTATCAATAATTTTGTATGTTGCATATTCTCAAAAGTGATAAGAAATATTATTTTTAACTTTTTTGTAAACAAGCAAATTTTTGAAGTCGGTTTTTATTTTTTTGTAAAAGTTATTTTATTTTTAACTTTGGAGTTTAAGTTTATACATACGAGTATAGGCAAAGTTTTGAAGTCGGTTTATATTTTTTTGTAAAAATTATATTTTTGTATTATTATCTGCGGGTGGGGTGCCGCGGTCACAAATACAGCGAAAGCAGAGCAATAGCGGATAATAAAGGTGAAATATTTTTTTTAAATTTGAATGAAACTACTCTCGAGATGCAGCCTATTCAATAAAAAGAGAATCGTTAAAATCGGTTTACAGTCAGCGAAGAAAACGCGTAACATACACACAATATAAAAACAAATACAGTCGAATTGAGAGACTCCTCCTTTTTTTGAACTCAGTTAAAAATAAACATTTAATTACGATAAAAACTGATATACATAAGTAATAAGTGCTTTAAACACCGAATTCTAATATCTGATTTTACTTGGAAGGCTTGATACATAGGCTCAGAAATTAACTTTTGTTTGACAATTACTTACTTGCTTTTCATTTGACATTTATAATTTTTCAAATGAAAAGGAAACGAAAAATGAGCAAGTAAAAATAAATGCTGTGTTTGTAATTTTAAATATACTTTTAAATATTTTAAAATTATGAAAATAAGATACAGGAGCTCCATGTCCTCTTCCATGCTTACAGATATGAGATTCAAATTTCAATGAAAAATAAATGTTTATTAATTGGCACAGCTACAATTCCGAAAACGGAAAAGAATTTAAAAAGCTGAATTAGGACAGTAAGTGTAAGCATTCAATTCGTAAAATTGTATCAGAATTCCCATATTTTATCCGCGATATTGAAATTGCAAATTTTGATAGATTTGAAATTTATTGCCTCAAACTTCCTTTAGCAATAATTTTCATTTAAATTCGTGAATTTTGAAATCTGTTGATCATCATATTGAGTTCGCCATTTTGAAAATATAAGGTTAAGGATTAAAATCAGCAAATCCTTGATACCAAAAATGGGTACCTAATTTCATGGAAGCTTCTAGATATAAAATTTCCATCGCCCCATTTGTTTCGTCATCATAAATTTTTGAAATTTGAAATCAGTGAGCCTGAAAACTGCTGAGGACCAATTTTCATTGTATTTCGTTGTACTATACTATGCATTTACTTAGTGCTTTTGCTTATAAAAATAATTCCATATCTTATGTATATAAGACCACAATATCCTATAAGATATAGATATATTTTGGAAAATTATTTTCGTAATAGCGAAAAAGAAAAGTTTTTATCTGCCCATAAAATTATTTAAATTTTTCCAGTTGTCATAAAGAGCTATTCAAATTATATGGTTATTTCAAAAGAATTCATCCAGCTATGACGAAACTCTTAAATCTGTCGGCTTATCTTTTAAAATAGAGTTTAAATCCAGATCAAGTCGAAACTGTTCTCCTACTTCGGAATAGTCGCGTAATCTCCTTTTGAACTCGGGAAAGAAAATAAAATGACAAGCACTTGAAGGAGCTGGGATAGTGTTTTATTTTTTGTATGCTATGCCTTCCATCTCTCGCCTTTTATTATTTTATGCCAGTTGAGATAAAGTTGGTGTTGTTGCTCCATAGGTTCGGACGAATGGCTTAAATGAAAAAAGACAAGAAAAGTTAAGTTAAAAAATAAAGGAACGACGACGACAACGGCAAGCCGAGAAAAACTTTATCCTTGGAGAAGTTTTGAAGCCTAGCAAAGGCAACGAGAGACGAGGGGCAGACTTCTTTTACTTGCCGTCATTCCGGCCGGTGAATTAATTACAATAAGAAATTTTCGTAAATCTGTTTTGAGTCATTCCGACGGTTATGCTAATACAATAACAAGTTAAATGCGAGAAAGAGGATTTACGAACTGAGCGGAGTTGTGAACTGAGGTAGTCACTTGATTATGGCTTTCCAACTTGATTTTGAGGCAACTTCCTTAAAAAAAGGTAAAAAAAATTAAGCTATTCGGCTGCTGTAAAGTTTGATGTAATTTTGAGAGATTTTCCTTTTTAATTCTCTTTAATTACAAGTTGTGAAGAGCATTGCACTGAAAAGTTGACTAAGCTGACGATATTAGCAACAGATTTAAACTCTTTCAAAATCTTATACACTTATGAACAACAAAATAAATACTGTAGATTAAGGTATGCTTCCCCATTCTTTTTTTCCAACATTTCCATTAGTTCTATTTTACTTCAAAAACGCTGAATTGAACCTCGCGTTTAAGGATCCCCAAGAGATTTTCAATAGGATTCAAATCTGGTGATTGAGCTGGTAAGAACTTGACACCCATTCTCATTTACTAGCTTCGATGTGGGTTTCGGGTCATTATCATGCTGAAATACCCATCGAAGACGCGTTTCCCATTCGGTATTTGGCAACATTTGCCAAATTTTGCCGTCCATCAGGCCAATCATTATACCCGAAGGCAGGCTACTAGACCTTTAAGGAGACCTTAAATGTGAAGACATGTTGCCTACATAGAAAATTGTATAGCCAGCTACCATCAGATCTAAAGTCTAGTTTGCAAACTTTTGACTATAAAGCTAAAAAATTATGTGTTTGTTATCCCTGGACTTTCCTCCACGGTTTTTAGTTGCTATGATATCTCTCTGACATTAATGTTTTATCATATTTATTTACCATAGTTCTATTTCCCACACGTATGCTTACATAACAGTCTCAATCCAAAAGAACACCATTATTTCCTTTATTAAAAGAAACAAGCCACACACCGTTCGCCAAAAAACAGGTCCAGAAAAAAATTAATTTCAATAAACATTTTGAGATACTTTAGACAGACTGTATTAATTTTTTTGTCCACTCAAAAATGCACCATTTGTAGAATTTTGCTTAAATTTCTATAGTGTCGCAGGGATGTTTTGTATCTGGATAACGTTAGTACGTAGAGTTGTGAAATTATATAATTGAATAAAGTTTTTGCAACAAAAAGTGACTACTTATTAATTTCAACTTTATGAATTTAATTTTAACCAAAAGTGCATAAAATCGTTATTTTTGAAAATTCATAAGTCCATCTTTTAACAAATTCACGTAGTCTATCTACTCATTAAGATTTAACTGAAGAAATTGTTAAAAACATATGTTAAAAAAGTGATACTACATATTTATGCTAGTTGCAGAAACAACTTTGAAATTTAAAAAAAAGATTCCGACGAATTCATAACCTCCTCCTTTTTTGAAGTCGGTTAAAAATAAATAAGCTTCGTATTCTATCCTTACATAATTAAGGAAACCAAAATAAATACAACTTCTAATATTAGAAGAGAAACACAAGATCTTAGAAAATCATCGACTTTATGTAAATGTTATATATTTATTACTATAAGACTGATTATATTTACTATTTTATGAATGATCCCTCTGAAACTGTACACACATTTTTATAACAATATTATTGTACTATGTGTATAATTGAACCTAAAGGTTTTAAAAAATTAAATGACAAAATTTTGTTCAATACAACTAGTGAAAATGAATATTTTTCATATTTACTTATGGATATCACTACAACGCTTTGTCTATCTGAAAATGTCCTTAATTTATTATCTAATTATAAAAGGGACCTTATGTAATTTTGTTTAAAGTTTTAAGGATATTATAGTTCTTCTACTTAGTCGAGAGTTAGTTATTTCGATTTTAAATTTACACGATTTTCTGCGGGACTGATCTTCAGTGTAAATTGAGGAATGAGGAATAGATGTATTTAATTAAAAATTTAGTCTAAAACTATAACAAAAAAAAACAAATTTTATAAAATAATTCATTTCTTCAAATTTTAAGGTTCACGTAGATTTTATGATTTCAATAATAATACAGAAACTTCCCTGTATTTTCAGACCAACATAGCAGAGGCTTGAGTTGAACTTAAGTATCAATAAAAGCATTTGCAGATTTACTTAACCCAAAAGAAAATCAATTTGACCCTTTGGTAAATGAGTATGAAATATGTATACACAAATATATTTAACCCATGCGCAAATAGCTTTAACCTTTTCTAAAATATATTTAAGCCATTAACCAAAACGTTCATACCTATATTTGATCCATTCACAAATAACTTAGCCTCAAACCCAAATAATTTAATCTTTTCATAAATTTACTTGAACTATTAAAATTCATATGCCGAAGAGCTAAATGAAATTTATTTTATTTTGGTTTTGCTTATTCCAAAGGCGACGGAAGGACAAATTATGCACTAAAAATGATTACGCACTATAATTTCTAAAAACATTTTCACATGAAATGTTTATTTTATTTTTAAAAAAATGAATTTTATTTAGCTTCCTATATGAAATTTAAAAGTTTAAATAACGTGAAAAGATTAAATTTATTTGTATTTGAGGATAAATTATAATTTGTGAATAAAAATTTCATTCTTTGTAAACTTTAAAAATGTTGTTATTAGTATTCTTATCTTTAAAAAAACTTTTATATATTGTTATATTTTTACTCCCATTTACCAGGAATGCAAAAAAATCAAAAAATCTGAAATCTACTTTTACTTCTACTACTAATGTGCGAAATATTTCCACTTCAGCAAAAAAATAAGTCGCCTTTATACTGAGCGAATACAAAGAAATGACTTAAAATCGACCAAAGTAATAGCCACCATATATCAGGCTATGAAATAACTTCACAGGTGTCCTTCGACTGTCTGGCATCAATAAATCAAAATTCAAAGTATCTCCTTGACAAAAGTTTTGTTGTCTCATAAGGAATTCGTTCAATTTATCAAAATGCCTTTTCTCTTCCGGTGTTTCTTTGGTCATAAATATTCCTTAGTTTGGGGCACGCATTTATCAGTGGAGGACAACCTTCACGAAATGCCGTCTTTCGAGAGTTTCTATCCTCACCCCCCAAAAAAAGGATACAAATGATGAGGGCAGTTAAAATTAATCCCGGCGTTTATTCTACATAAAGAAAACGAAATCTTCTACGGAAGGAGCATTTTCACTGGTCGTCAGCTATTGATAATGTAATTATGGTCCCATCTCTTGGGCCCATTTGTCGATATTCTGGGCGAAAACTTCCTCGAACAAATGTAACAACTTCGACAATAACTTTCGAGAGCACTACGACCACATATTAAAACTTGCCCCGTCCACTTAGCAAACAAAATTAAATTACTCCTGGACAGTGGACAGTGCGAGCGTGCTAGACTTTTCCAAAGTCCCAGAGTCCAGGGTCCAGACGATAGGACAAAATAGGACAGGATGGGACGGGATAGGACGGGATAGAGCAGGACATATGGGTCCTTTGACCGTGATAGCGCTGAAAGGGCCCAATGCGATAGATAAATATGGCGACCATAATTGATAATAACTTTGTAAACTGATTTCTAATTCATTATGGGCGACCAGGAGGGTCAGCCCACACAGAGACTGGCCAAACTGGTCGAAACTGGGCCCCGATATGAAAATAATATCAAAATGGAACAACTTCATTATCAGTTACAAATTTCTCCGCCAGAGGGTATAGGCGCGAGGGTGGGCTCCAGTGGAAAGTTCTGCGGTAGATTGTGTTCACAGCAAAGTTTCAGCATGAAAATCCAACAAAGAGTTGTGTTAATTAATTTTGTTCAAAGTTTGGCAAAGTCTAATTGCTATCCAGGAGCCTTCTGAGAATGTACGAAAATCGCTGGCGGAGGATGTTAATTTGTGGTGCCACATTGGTTTCATTTATTGCTCCGATGATTCCACTGTGCGGGGACGGCTAAATTAGCTGCTGGGGCTATCTAAATTGAAACATCGGGGGCCCTCTGTGCCAATCGGGGGCCTCAATTTGGACATTTTGGTGACATCATGACATCTCTCTTAATAGAATCACTGATTTCTGTTTTTGGGGTTTGTTTTGCATTCTCCATTCAACTGGATATGCACTTTGCCGGTAACAGTCATTGACAATTAATTTCAGATATCAATTTTAGTTTGAAACAATTAGTAAAGGTAATACGGGCATATGGAAAAGCTCTCACCTAGTTCGTCTTCATGGCATTTACACCAACACATCAACACCACATTAAACTAGGTAAATTAAGGTTTGAATAGACTGGTTAGATAAATGTCAGTTACTAATATAGCATAAATGCTCAGCCTTTTGATTATTACCACTACGACGTGAAAGTGAGTTCACTCATTCATTCGGAATGAAAATGATAACGTGTCGTTAAATGGTTTATATTTTTTTTTCTAAAAAGTTTATCCGTATTGTTTTATTAAGCATTAACACTTTTACCAACAGTTGTTATTTTTAATAATGGGACGAGAACCAATATTTTTCCAACAGAAAGGGCATTATTCTGCGAAAGGAATTGCGCGAAAGAAAGGAATATTATATTCTATATTGTTAAAAATAGGTTTAAAAAAGAAAAATATTTTCAAAAGCTTTACAAAACAGAAGACTTCCATCTCGAGAAATAAAGAAAAACTAGACGCATCTGTGATCAAGTTATCGAAGGAATAGAGGCAGTAGTTAAAATTAAAGATAGTACTTTTATTATTAATTTTATTTTCATGGTAGTCAATTTTTTCCCAAGACCAAATTACCTAAATTTTTCCATACTTTCCATACTATCTGACTTTTTCCGGTATTGTTAGAAAGAAAAAAGTGGTCTTACTGATTATTTCAACACCAGTTAAGACTTTAATTTACTTTTTAATTTGATGACTTTTATATAAACTTATATAAATTTATTTTAACATATGTAGATACCTATCAAATAATGTATATATCAAACTTTAGAACAAATTAAAATAATTATCTTTTTAGGTCTCTAGACTAGAGCATTTAAACTTGGCTTAGAATTAAAAGAAGTTTAAGGGCCCTGTTCTAGTAATTCTCAGTGACCGGTCACAAGTCACAATCGAATCACAAGAGTGCGGCGGCGACTAATGAAAAATCTTGTGACTTGTGATCGGTCACAACGCTCTGAATAGCCCCCCTATTAAATCTATAATGAAAAACTGGGCATAATTGTAACATTTCAGCGCATTACTAAGTTGAGGGATCTTTAACCTTTCAAATTTTGAAAAATACATGTTTTGTTTTTATAGAAAGAACGATATCATTTTAAACATTTTCAGGTATATTTACTGACCTTTCAAGAGTATAAAAAATGTTTTTTTTGGAATATTCATTTTTACGACCATTAAATTTTTTTTTTGAAAAGCATCAAAAAATGAGGGTCGACATGATGTCAGACGACTGGATCATCTAAAGATAGATGTGGGATCAGAAGTGTGAGGTTAGAAAATCGAATGAATATTGGAAAAATTATTACCGATATTTTCGATCGTGGTTCGTGCGATAGTCATAAATATGTAAAACAAGATATTAACCCTAGAACTACAAACCGGGGTAAATATCTACCCCAGGCAAACTGTTTTAAATGACTGTTTGAGCGTTTTTTAGCACTTTAAGCTATTAAAAATCAATTTTTCACCAACTAAACCTTGATCAAATTGAATTTGCTCTTCATCACTCTCTTTGGAATGAGAAATCAAAAACATGTACATATGTAGTTATGAGCCAAATTACCCCGGTAGGTTTGTAGGGAAAAAAATAGGTTTGTAATTCTAGGGTTAAAAAAATTGGTAGTAGTGTTTTTTTAAATTGTGGCAACGATTCTAAAAAACATGGTTTCGAGAAAATCGCCTCGCGGTGCCCTGCTTTATACTTTCAAAAATCAAAAATCACTCTAAAAATACTAAATCACGTTTTCGACGATAATGTATAATACTCTTAAAATAAGTTAAAAACACATTTTTTGGTTTTTTTTTTAAATTGAAATGTAGAAGACCCCTCGACCGCTTGATTATAAGAAAATATATGAACCCTTTAACGTACCTACTAAAAATAAATGTTAAACTCAAGAAATTTAAATTAGCTTATGTTAAATGATGCCATTTTAACTACTCATCCACAAAAGTGGAATATCGCAGCCATGTGTAAAATGTAGAAAACAGTCGAGCCCCAAATTATTCCTTCCCTTGAACGCAGCCGTATTATCTCATCTTCTACCTCCTCCCTAGAAATTGGATCTCTGCGAAGAACAAAAAGTTTCCATTAAATGTTTCTTTTAAACCATCAACATATCAAAGAAAATTGCTTGGCTCTTTGTGAAGCAAGTCTTCCATAAAATATTAGAAGGTAGGAGATGGCCCATTTTCAATGTTGTTCTGTGTGTTGGCGTAGCGTGTTGCTGGCTGTTGCAAGGAACCGAACAATGAATTTCTTGTTTCCTATTTTTGCAGGAACACCTTAATTTGCAAAACAATTTTATGCTTTAACTGGGATGAGGAGGGATGGAGTTCCGAAGGGCCTGGCGGCATAGATTTCAAACTGAAGGAGAGGCCACTGAATGGACAACATCACAGCAGATAGAGGCGAATGATAAATGTGTAATGTCTAGAACCACACCAAGGTGAGCCCGTAAATTTAGCAACTACGCCGGTCTAAAGCAGCATTCACATTCTGTTGGAGCAATTAAATCCAAATTGTTGGCATGTAGGTCCTGAGTGGAAAATATCTAAATTGCAATCTTATTCACTACTAACGAATGTGCGCCAAAAAGGGTATATACGGGCGTTTGGGTATTGTTTTAGCCCCTTAAAATTATAGTTCTATACATAAGTTTTAGACCGAGGGCTGTAAATTTCGTTACGAGATCCGCCCGAAAGGGGACTTTTATCTTAGCATGGAATCCCATTTAATGATAGCAGCTCACTTTTACGAGCAATTTCAAGGATTCGAAAGAAAGGATTCAAGGTGCCGGTCGGAGGAGAGGTCTTGGTCTCGGATGCGGCGACTAAAATCCCTCCGACAAACTTTATTGGTATATCTAATGAGTTCTGAGAATCATTGTTTTGCCATCTCGTAATTAAGCTTGGGAACTCACCTCTCCCGATAAGGGTAAACTCTGAAGGTTCTGCTTTTGTCGAACTTTTCATCGACACTAAAACGCGCCCATAAAATAATGCTTATGAAGTACGGCAAGCGACCATGGATTATCAGGTATGTTGTGGCATCAGAACACGGTACCATCGATGTACCACCGGCGCAGATACACCCTGTAATGAATACAACCAACCTCCGCACACGAAATAAATAGGACAAATTTACATTCCCTTTTGGCAGTTTTATTTGTCGAACTTTCCTAATTTGCCCAACTATTGCAAAAGTCTCTACCGCAATGTAACCGACATTAAAAGCGAAAACAATTTGCGACGTCTTTTTAAAAATTCATTCAGCACACCCCACCCACAACCACTGATTATATCGGAAAATTTCGATTGCCTCTCGTAAAATATTCACAAAAATTACTCAACGTTTGCGATATTTCGGTAAATTTCTATAATCCATTTTATCCGGATATACCCAAAAATCATAGTTATACAATTTCAAGTAATTTCGGTGTAGGGGCAGTGAAAAGTTTTTTAATTATCACCCGGGAAAACTTTTAATTTACCCCCTAAAAGTTAAACGGTGGTTAGTCTGCGGATAAACATAACTCTGCATTTCGGTGCAATTTAATGATTTTCTGAATTATGTTTTCATCACTTTGCGGTTTTTTGTCATGATTAGGTTGTCAGAAAATGAATAATAATGCATAAAGTGCGAGTTGGTAATAATAAAGTTATTTTTGGTGAATTGCTAGAGAAATAATTATACAGGAATATTTAGACTAATTTTAGTTATTTGGTAGACCTAAGTTTGTAGCATATTTTTTATTTACAATAGACCCCTATTTTTAACATTAATTATTTATGAAAACTCTGTAGACTCTTAGACAACCAATTTAAATACTTTTGCAATTACATATCACAAATATAATAAAACAATGAATTTAAGTTTAAAATTTTTTTAAATCAAAGGTACCCTTAGTGTGAATGGTTGTAAACTCTGAAGTGTAAATTTGAAGCGAGATCAGCTTTGTAGCACTTAAATTAAGCAGCTTCTTATAGGAAAAAATGTCAGTGTCCTTGTATTCTAAACTTCAATTTTTGCAGTCGAATTTTCAATCCAGCTATTATTTTTCTTAAGCTCAATTCAACAAGTAATGCTTATATCGACAAGTAATTATTTCGTGTTGTACTAAATTTTTAATCATAATTTCAAAGAAAATGAAAACTCAACGGAAAACAACATCCTTGGACAAAATTGAATTCAGGTATATTCATGTAAGGGTTTCTTTCCGATTTAGAAAACAATCGCAATTTGTTGTATACCTTTATAAACTATAAAACATATATGTATGTATTCAAAATAATTCCAAAACGAATTAAATAAGCCTAATTTCCACAGATTCCGAGGTGCAAATTTTTTCTGCTATTTTTAGTAACATAGTACAGTATATTTTGATTAAGCTAAAATAAAATATTAATTAAAATAAAAAGAAATCGCTGCTCCAAATCGTATTTGAAAATTACTGACTTCTATTGGAAGTTTGAATATTGAACATCGCTATTTATGTCAATTATGCAAAGAAAAAATTCACGTAAAAATTTGAGCGAGTTACAGATATTGCATAACATACAAAATTTCAACATAAATCCCATGTTGTTACAGCAAAGGAACGGATTCCATAGAAAAACGACCATTATCCTTTATGTAAGTACTAGAAAACTACTAAACTAATTGCATCAATAAATTATTAAAAAATATATAAAAGTAATACTTTAGAAAGGTGACATTGTTGAATGTGTTAACAGGTCAAATGTTAAAAACAACTAGCTCGTTTACAAGAACTGAACAAATGCAATTGTCAGGAGGTACTCCCACTAGATTTTTCGCTTGAGCGACTGCAATGAGGGACTGGATCCAATGCACTTATTCAGAAATTGTTCGGAGGTAAACATGAAGTGAAATTCTACAGGACGGCGCCACATGCCACACAGTTGTTATCCGCATCCGCACAAGCTTCTTAACATAATACCCGCAG
This sequence comes from Machimus rusticus, assembly GCA_951509405.1. Classification (NCBI taxonomy): domain Eukaryota; kingdom Metazoa; phylum Arthropoda; class Insecta; order Diptera; family Asilidae; genus Machimus; species Machimus rusticus. The sequence goes on from OX608049.1 coordinate 9,919,118, forward strand.
ATAAACCCGGAGCGTTTGTCACTCGACGTCATAACGAAAGTGCTCGAGAGCCGGGCCTGCGGTGAATCGGGGGGTGGAAAGCGCAATACGCCCCCGCGTGCCCCGAGGACCATAAAAAGTAGGTAAAGCGTAAAATAATACAGCGACTTAGCGAGCAGGAATTCATATTTCAGCCTTACAAATAATCCACTTTATTGCCACAATTACTAAAAAGCACACACGATGTGAATCATTCGTTGACATGTCATCCGCAAATTGCGGCTGTTTTGTAAACACCCTCTGCGTCGGCATGATTTACTACAAAGCATCATTCTCCATTTTGTCTTCAGCAGGAGCGGCTCAGAGGACCGGAAGGCGTTCCCGAACGAGATCCTGGATCCTGGATCCAGGAGTTTCCTATCTGCCTCCGGAGGATACGCCAGGCCCAGGTACATGCACGTCGGTTTTATGGTAAACAACCTTCCAACAGAAGATACCAAATTCGAGGACTAAAGCCTCTTAAGGGATTTCCATTTATTTGGAAGATTATCGCCTTTGTTATTCATATTCCGAAATATTTATATGTATTTGATCCTGTTTTTACGCCTCAGATAGGACCCCACCGAAGAATGGAAGCAATTGTGCTAAAGGGTAAAAATTGCCGGCGATAATTGTTGTGCTTGAGAGACCAGAACCACACGAATTATCCGGGAATTTTCGGTTATCTTCAGGTAAATCCTTTCCTCCTCCTTGGCACGTTGCGGCAGGTAATAAAGTGAGCACATCTGTCTTCAAGAAACACTTTAACAGTCTCTAAGATACACGAGTTCGTATCACGAGAGAAAATCGACAGATATATTTTATATCTATTTTCGTACGACTTTTTGAACATCGTCCATTTACTTATGTACTTATCCTTAAGATGAACATTTTAGTACATTTCAACAATTTTATTTATGGACAGAAAATGAGATTAGGAAATAAAATCCAATAAAAGAATCTTAACAATTTTAAATATTTTAATTTTAATATTCCGAACAAGAAGAGTATTTGTTAGCATTATATGTATTAAGGTTTTGTGAGCAATTAAATAATATACTAATTAAAATTAGTAGGCGATCTAGCTTTACTTCCTATTGAAAATTATAGAGCTCAACAAATTTAATTTGATAAAATGATCAACGAATTTCCTTTTTATTTTAAGCTTTCAATTATAATCATCTCTGTTAAGATGAATCTTACAATTTTTAATGAAAATTATAGATTTAAACGTAACTGCGACTGTATTTTAATATAATATTCATTCAGAATATTCGAAACACTCTATAAACGTGTCTTCAGCTGCGTTTTTATACTATAATGAACTATATAGACTTCAGTACGTTTTATCCGCATGAATATATGAAAACCCAGGCTTTATCTGGTTTTCTATCCAGGTTAGGTACGGAGAAATTTCAAACATTTTTTGGAGTATGATTTGCATGCGGAGAAAATGCACTAAAAACTATCCAGTTCATTAAAAACACGTAACTTTTATTCGTCTGCGGAATTACTGCAGAACTATTTCGAACGTATTATTTTTGGTCCGCCTCAAGAGATAGAATTAAAAAGATAATCTGTGCCAGCTGTCAAATCTATACTAATATTATAAAGCTGAAGAGTTAGTTTGTTTGTTAGGTTGAACGCGCTAATCTCAGGAACTACTGGTTCGAATTAAAAAATTCTTCTTGTGTTGGATAGTAGGTTTATCGAGGAAGGCTGTAGGCTATATAACATCACGCTACGACCGCCACTAGATGGCGCTGGTGAATATTATAGCGACCGATATCCATAAAAATTGGCATACTTAGGTATTTCAAAACGGTGAATATTTTAGCACTATCGCTTTGCTATAGCTCGCCACAAGATGACATCAACTTCTATGGTATACCGTTCAACCGAACGTCACGAAACGGTGGGACGGGGGGCGAGGGGCGGAAATGTTGAGCAGTAATATGTTTATGATGCGTCATGCAAAAATTATCCAAATCACATGATTTAGAAGAAATTCTATGGATATGTTGCGCTTAACCTTCTGAGTGATATTTGATAAATTTGAAATCGGCAACATCATATTTTTATTAAAATTTACTTTCATTTTAGGGATAATATGGAAAGTTTTAGTATTTGTTATTTAAGTACTATAAGTGGTATGAATAGGTAATATTATAATTATTGTACATAACTTGCAGCTCATTACGTACAATCCCATTTTCGTTGTAGACCTAGTAACAAAATGTGCCTAAAAACAGCAACTTTAAAGCAAATATTAAAAAAAAATAACACATCTATTATCTGCTCAAAAGGCCCTTTTTACCGATATCCTACAAGAATTCTGTTCCAGGGCCCTAGAGTCCCTAGCCCTGTACTACCCTGCATTTTCGAAGCAATCTAGAACTTTTCGCGGTGAATCCTAGTAAACCTCAAATGGAAGGACATTTTCCGAAATTTCAATTAATTTTCTTGTGAATCCAAAAAAAAGTACGCATTCACCATAAGAAAAAGACAAGGTAATGAATGTTAAAGTTACTTCTCGTTTTGGCATATTTTTTTAGAGAAACCAAAGTTCGACACATCACAAATATAGGTCATTGATTTATTGTAACTAGTGGTCGCCCTGTGGTCGAAATTCGACCTACTGGGGTTACTACGAAAAATACGAATGTACACGGCCTACTATATGTGTTTGAAATTGGCTCTGCCAATAATAAAATTACGACAGTTTGACCACAGACTACTATGCGTTTGACATAGACAGTATGAACGTAAATAATGAATTTATTTTATTTTTAATGTATTTAATGTATTTGTAACACATATTATATTAAAATTTTAGCTTTCTGCACTCCTTCTCTATATAAACTTTAACTATGCCAAATCTCACACTCCTCCGTCTGTCCAATATGCTTAAAAAGGGGTACAAAGTTTTCCTTTCACGTATTAATATGTAGATTCTAGGCTTAACACAAATCGTTCCAAAAACCAGAGTTTATATTCACATTTAATTAACGTAGAAAAAATTACTCTTTTATATGTAAATACAATTTCTCAACATTTTGTTTGAGAATTAAATTTCCTATAAATAAAAGGTCTTTAGTACTAAATTGTAAATTCAGTAATTTTAAGGAAATCTAATAATATCAAGTTTTATGCTATCAAAAGAACATATATCCTTGTAACTCTTGTTTTTTACAAAACATGAAAGAATTAAAAAGTAATATCATATAAAAAATTTTTAAAAATAACATAATAATGCATTACTCGTACCTACTTATGTTTTTTTGGTGTAAGATGTAAAGAAATTTTTATTTAAATTATTAGAACTAAAAAAAAAAATGGTGTGAATTAGGATCTGTTTGGTAGCATTAAATTCCCAGCTTAATTGTTAAATTTATAAACACGTAAACCCCTCTTTACACATAAATTTCCGGTCACAAAATTTAATTTCGCGGTTAGTTAATAATGGTCGGGTTTGGATGGTTTTTCTAATAAAGGCTCAATGCCCGAAAATAGTCCAAACACCGATCCTCTGCAAAAGCTAATCATTTTGAACGCCCCCCTTTAAATTAAACGCAAAATCAAATAAATTATTTACAAAAAACCAACCTTCATCCGACCGGGTTCATGTCCAAATATTGCTATTGCGCCCTGGTGCACCATCATTAACATTTAACATAATTAGTGTGTGTGCGCAATTTTTAGGAGCGATGAGCGCACTTTTAATTAACTTCACACGAACTGAAAATATAATTTCATAGATTTTCAGCATTTTACCCTGGAGCAGTTTAGGGGCGGGTTCGGTGGGTTGCGTATAGAAAATAAAATACATTGCCTCATTCAGTTAAATTTATACGCTTGAAGTAGTAACGCGTGATTGAGTTGGGGTTTCCCACTCAAATTGGTGAAATCATTTAAGCTAGGCCTTAGGAATTGGTTCAATTGATTTTGTTTGCATTTGCCGGGATTTTAGGGCTCAATAATTGAGTAATGAATTGAAATTAATTGACGGAATGATATTACCAATTGCTGTAAGTTCTTTTTATTGGTAATGAAGATTTTAAACTCAAAACTCTAGCACTAAATTGTAAAATTCCTATTGTATATACTTTTAAGGTTGAATGGAAATAAATTGAAATTGAATTGAAAATATACTCAAATTATTCACTTCATTTTTATGAATCATCTTATTATTTTTGTAACATTGCAAAAATTGGCATTCGGGGATTTTCAAACAATATATGTACATATCTATTCATTTTTACAAACAATTTCTTTAATATTATAGCTCAAATGTGCTTAGAGGCATAAAATTATGTGAAATTATTTAAGACTGGTCTTAGGTACATATATGTACTCATTAAATTAAATGTAAAGCCGAGATTTTTCTGCCGCTCAAAGAAATTATTGAATTATTCATTTGGCTTAATTGCAGATACGTTAATTGAATTTCGAGCAGAGAACCTATGAAACTTGTTGACATCCTCGACCTTTTCTAATTGATTCCCTCCTCCGCAAGGGTAAAATAAAAAAAAATTAGAATTAATTGCAGCCTCGAAAAACGTGCTCAGTGGTAAGCCAATCCGCCATGTTTTTTCGATGCGCTATCACAGCAACCGGGAATGATTTGCATATTTGAGTCTAGTCGATTACGGGGAGTATTATGTTATTACGCGCAATTACCTACCAATAAATTTAAATTTCCATTAATTATTCCGGAATAAAATCGCTGATGGAACCGGGCTGCTGATTCTGGATAATCCTCCCCGACAGAATCCTCCCCCGCAACTTGATTTCACTCTACCTAAAAAAGAACCGCAGGTTGAATAGTCGCCGCAAAATTTGCGCGATTTCGGGTGAACCTAATCGAACTACTATAGCCCTTTGTAGTCCTAACTATAGTACTAATTTTAAGAATAAATCAATTTTATACAACTAAAATTACTAGGTCTAGGGGTATTTTCACAAATAAATTTTATTAAATGGTATGATGCAAAACACAGATGTTCCAATTCAGTTAAGAAAATCAGTATTCCTGGAATTCCCATCGGCTAAATTTTACCACACATCAAAGAACAAAATATAAAAACTTAGGAAGAGATAAAATCTTCAGAAAAATAAAAATTTCTCCAAAAATAAAATAGGCCTATCAAAGTCACTGGTTTAATATGATGAATTTTTAAAATCAAAGTGGTATCAAGTTTTTTGGGTCACTGAAACGAAGGTCGGGTAGAACATTTAGCCTCATAAAATTTGAATTCTCAGAAATGAGGATTTCGAAACAACTGATGAGATGAGATTAGTCTTTAAAGAAGAATAAAAAAAGAGGCTTAAAAACAATCGCTTCACCTCTTCGTAAAATTATTATAATGTTTGAATTTATAATAGTATTTTCATGAAAACTCAAGAGGCAAGAAATTTTTGAGAAAAAAAAACCTTAATGAGATGTTTATCTTTTAAATATGAATGTAAAGATGCTTTTTAAGTTTCATTGTTAATAAAATTTTCTATAATTATTAAGGGTTTCTCGAGCAGTTCCCCAACTAAATAAAAGTATAAAGTTTTGAGCATGCCACGATTTTTGCTACATATAATTACTAAACAAACACATTTTATTCTGAATAACAACGTTAAATAATTTTAAATTTTGCTTTTTAGAAATTTTTGGAGGTGCTGATTGCGATTTAAATTTCTAGACTTTAACGAAAGTTAGAACACAGATGATTGGAGGTTACTATAAATCATCAATGTAGTATTACAATTTAAAATAATTTAAACTTTTTCAAATACAAAATCAAAAACTCGAAGGCGCTGAATTTAAAATTACTACATATATCCCGATAATCCCTACATTCATATGTAAGTACAATACATATACATATAATATCGAAAGTTTGTTTATTTGTTGCTCAATTACGCCTAAACGCTTGGTCCGATCATTTTCAGTTTTTCAGAAATTCAAAATGGCGGACCCAATATGGCGTCCACAATTTTTGAAATTCTACTAATACAAGTTCAATTTCGTACAAGTGGTACCGATACATATGTATCAACTTTTCTTATTTGGATGTTTGCTGGTCAATCCCGCCGAAACGATTGGTTTTATATTTTTATTGTTTCCATTGAGGGTATTATATCCTTCAACTTAACATATGGACTAAGTTTATAGAGATACAGACATGAGAAAATAAATTAGAATGGTTGATTTAATACCCAATATGTTTTCCAATATGATAACGATGAAATAGTCCAACAAAATTAAATCTCTTATAATATTAATTTAACACTTGACAATGGAAACGTATGGGTATAGAATAGCTTATGGACGGTAGCAGTAAAATGCGTTTTGTACGGTTCTATACCAAATCCATAATACATATGCACTTCTAAACTTCTTAATCTGGTTGAAATACCAACATTTTAGAAATATTTAAGTAAGTAGTATTTTTGATACACCGGTTGAAACCTGGTTACTAAGCTAGATTTTACATACAAATTTTGAAATTCAAGATATAACTAAAAATTGTAATTTAAAAGTTTTCCATAAAATTTGGCATATGAGAGTTTTTGAATGCCTTTTTGAGCTGCGGGCATTTTTGTAGAGAAGAATCAGAATAAAGTAAATCGTTCTTTAAACCTTAAACGCGTTTTGCTTAAAACGAGGTTTTCAAAGTCCTTGATCAAAGTATCGCGAAAAACATTGTTTTTAAATCTTTATATTCAAAATAGCACATACAAGTTTTTGAGATTAATGATTTCAAAAATGCTACATTTAATAAACAAAATGTTGGATCCTATCTATCAACATTATCCAATTAAGTAAACAAGATGTAGAATTGTTGAAACAATCACACATGAAATCTGAAGTCTGTTGCCAGGACGAAAAAAGGTTTAATGTGTGCTCTCGGACTCGCACGTACCCTTTTAGTCAGTGTATGTTCCTCGGAGGGCGGGGAAAAGGGGTTTTCGGTGGGAATCTCATAATATTTTTGCCGCTTTTATTATTTGCCGACACTGCGATAACCGAGTTGATTAATCGGCGTCACTTCCCCGAAAACCCTACGACGCATTCGTCTTGGTAACTACCTTTGGAGCAGAGGGCACCATCGGGTCGAGAGTGCGGCGAGCAACATTCGGTCGAAGTCTTAATCAAGTCGAGGGCTGGCACATTATCGGGGCGAGGGCGTTTTGTTGCACTCATTAATCTAAGCCGGGGAAATATTAAGACGCTCGCTCACAGACAAATTAATTAATTTTTCAGTTGAATGGTCGTATGGTCGTGGGTGTGTGTTTGGGGGTTTCGGGGGTTTGGGGTGATTAGGGGCTTCATGGAGCACATGTACGGCGGCAATTAATCCCGGAGCAAGTTTTGCCCACTGTCAGAAGACACCACTGCGGCTCCTGACTCTCGAAATAGACATGCGAGCTCGAGGAGCCCGGGGAATCCCCGCCGAATGTACACAGCTCCTCTGGATTAGTTGTTTTGCGCTGTTGACTCGGTTTAATGTTATTTAAGAGGTTTAAAGCCAGGTACACATTACATAACAATTGGAGGAGGTGATTAAGTTCAGCCAAAGCCGAGTGTACTTGCCACGCCGCGCCGGGGACAGGGTTCGGTGGGGTTTTCTAACCCGGCGTTACGTGAAATTTACGATGCCATTCGGCAGTTCAGTTTATGGGCACTTCTGCGGCTGAGGAGAAGGTGAAGGAAAGCGGATTTCGTCCCGATGCCAGCGTCGACGTCTTTCGCAGAATATGCGGCCAGTGGCTTAGTATGTAAATACGGGGATTTTTGACGTAAATGGGGCTCCTCTGGCGGAGGCACTGCCTGCCCCGCTGATGTATACAATTATCGGGGGCCTGAGAGGATTTTGGGCTTTTCAGGTTTCGGTTCATCCTTTCTTTTGGAGCTTACTCGGCACCCGGGATGCTGCGGCTGTTCGGGCACGAGCACCAGTCCATGAATATTTTAGGGAAATTAATCCTGGAACAATTTCATTTCACTTTTCGCAGAGTGTGACTTTGAAAAAAAAAGTATGACATACGTTAATGTTTCATCGACATGAGGAAAACGCTTAATAGTAAAAACCATAAAAATATAATCGCATCCATAAAATTTCTAATAGGAGTATTTTATGAAACTCGAATGAAAAAGGAGGCCTTTTAAAAACCTTTTTAATAAATACCTACTTAACTTACTTCGAATTAAACAAAATCGAAAAATTGTTTTTAAATTTCAAGAATACAAGTATATACATATTGCAAATAGGCAATTTTTAGAAAAAAAATCACTCAATATCAATAATACTGTACTTAACGCATTTGTTCAAACGAAAATTGAAAAATACCTAAATAATTTACTACTATACTTTTCAAATTTAATTTTTCTTCCTATTCGATACTAAACTAACAAATAGACCTATTTAGGTATATTACAAAAAAAAAATTGTTTGTTAATTATTTTTTAAACATTCATTATTAAAAACCTTTGAGGGGCAGAACCCAATATAATGGTACTCTATTTTTTTTATTTCCGTTTATGACGAAGATATTTTAAACTTGAGATAGCTCAAATCTTATTTCATGGGATTCTAGCAGCTTATAGAAAAAATTCCTCAAATCAGACATTAGATTAGACTATCAGTTAATACAAATATGTAGTTATAAATATGTAATTAATGATAACAAAACTCTGATTTTTAAGATGTTAAATGTATTGAAATTACATATGTAAAGGTTTTCGGGGTCGCTGATTACTTATCCAATCTTATATTTAGGAAATTCAAATTGGCGGATCCGATATGGCGGATGAAATTTCTGAAAACCCCAACAAATTTTCGAAATCCTCCGTTGTACTGAATTAAAAAAAACAGTGGTAATAAATAATAATAAATAAATCAACGACTTCAAAAATGTGTATGACTCTATTAAATTTTTTTTTTTCTTATTGGATCCACCCCACCATCTTGAATTTTGAAAATCTGATACTCAATTCGTAATCAGCGACACCAAAAACCTATAAAATTATCATAATATTCCTTGTGGGTCTAACTCAAAAATGTGCCCCTAAAAGCGTTGATAAATAAAATATTTTATTTGATTACAAATTGAACCATTACATTACATAGATTAAAATAAACAATACTTAATTTTTCTCCTGTAATTTTGACAATGTGATAAATGTTTAATTTTGTTTTTGTCTTGATCCCCACTACAAGTTCTAGTCAAAATATTTTCGAAAATCGCAACTTTGACAATTCTTATGTATCGAAATCAATGAACTCTTTACTCTAGGACCTAATTTCATGAGACTTAAAAATTTTGTTTTCCAACAAGGAATATGGGTGAGTTTTATTCAGAATTTATTGGACCAATTTTTCAATTTAGAAATTTTTGTTTATACCAAAAAGAGAAACTAACGCATGTTCGTTATTGAAAGTTAAAACTTAAAGTACTATGAAATTGGGTTCTACAGTGCGTTGATTGATTTCAATGTAAATATTTCCAAGTTGTATGGCAATTTTTGTTGGGTTGGAGTCACACCGATTCCTTTTTACTGTAATTGATCTTCAAATTGAATCGACATATCTTAAAAGAGCCAAAATTTTAATTTAATAAGTATAACAATTCAAAATTCAGGGTATAAAAAGTTGGCGACAAAAGACTTAAATAGGCTAATAAACATACTTTTAGATATGATTAATTTGAGTCAACATTCTCGAGAATAAATCAAAGAGATGGATGATCTTTTCGGATTTCATAAACAAGCATCCTCTTCCCCTCGGAATTATGGAGAACTCAACAGACTCTTAATAAACACTTTGAAAGCGCGAATTTCTTAATAGACAAGAAAAATTAATGGCCACATGTCCCGACGATGTTTTCCCCCCTCACCCCTGTTTAATGGAGCTGGAAATTTCATGTTGAGCCTTAAATGCTTTCGCTACAGGCGGCAGCCACTAAACATAGCCCGAGTATTTTTGAGGGCTCTTATGTTTTCAAAATGTGCTCTAGTTGTACATAGTTCAGGTATTTTGTACGACTCCATTTCAGAGACATAATCGGCAATTCTAGATGCCCTCCTCCCCCGCACTTTTGGGGGCTTCTCGTTTCGCATCGAAAGTGCCAATGGGGCTCCCGGAGCCCCAACCAAGAAGAGAGCAATTTAAGGAAATAAAATGCTGGCGGCACCACTTCATGAGGTTAATCACGAGGACGTATTTATGGCCGTTTGAAATTTGCATTTTTCATGTCTAGCGATGCCGTTTGGGGCCCCCTTTACGAGGCAATTTTGTAATATTCAGTGAGCCTAATATTTTACCCAAAAATTGCCCCCGCTCCGGCCCTGCACTAATTCCGTTGAGCAATAATCTTCCACATGTTATGAGATTTGCGGGGGCGGTTTTTGTAGATCATTTACGGGGGTTAGAGACTTCGCAAAAGGCGCTTCTTTTCCGCTTTATTAGAATTTATATTAAGAGCTTGGATATTAAGTCGCTGCACGAGAATCGGGAATTTCGTGCGGCTCCAGGGATTCAGTGATGGAGGATTGATTTAATAAGTTTACCGGAGAGCAAATGAAATCCTGGAAGTTACCTTTGCTACTCCACCACTTTGCAAAGGTAAATCGGAGTAAACGGGGGGTTTCGCTGTGAAAATGGAGCTCCCTTTTTGGCGGATGATACTCCGATTCCTTGCGCGTTTGCACGGGCTTAAAAGAGAGTAATTGGTAATGCGCCTATCGAGTTTCAATTAAATTCTCGCTTTAATTCGTCTTCATCCCCCTTAACTAAGCTCCAACCGGAGTCGTTTGAAGGGCGCAATTGTGTTTAATTAAGGCTCACTTTAAATTTGATAAAAGATTCATCGAAATACCCACTTCTCAGCCCCCGTCGTACCCAATTATAGCAGAAAATGCCCAGCAGCTTTTTGCTGTTTTAAAGCAAACAGCATTTCAGTGGCCGATTTTAGAACCCACCCCGAGGGTAAAACAAAAGCGAAATGGTTCTTTGAACAGAGACAGGACAGACAGACAGCAGAACTTTTATATATAGTATGTACATTATATATTTTTTAAGGTTGAATTTAAATCCTCGATTGTACGGACATACACCTTTATGAAAAGGGAAGTGCATCCACAAGTAGGCAGCTCAATTTCATCTGGTCTCGTTGGGGTCCTTGGGAAGCTCCCCAGATTTGTGAGAAATTCATAATAAATAAATAAAGACCGAATGAATGGAACCTGAATGGCTAAGGAATATTATTTTCTTCCATTTCAATTTCAGTTTCTGCAAAATAAATAGGGCATTTCTAGTGCAGCCTGGAACCACATTGGTTTTGTTATGGTAATCGAAGTTTGAAATTGGATATTTGCCTAGAACTTAAATTACACTAGAAAATGAAAATTGATTTTAGAGAATAGGCAGACAGCTGGATTAAATCGGTCTTTAAGAAGAATGGAGTTGAATGAATCAAGAAAACCATAAAAATTTTTTTAGTTTTCTGGATCTCGTAGGCCAATTCAGGCGTTTAAATTGATTTATTCGTATAATACTTTTCGGAAAGTGAAAGAGTCAAATTATTTTTAAAAAATATCCGTTTCATAGAGTAAAGGGTACCACAATCCAATTATACATAATTCCAAACGCTAAAAAAACGTATATCATAAATTCGAGATTTTAGAATATAATTATTTTTTGAAGAAATAACATTTTGCACAACCGGGTTAATTGGTAAACGATGACGACAGAAACTTTGACTCTTTTCTACAAAATATAATCGTTATGATTAAAAAATAATAATTCTTTCCATTTTTCGATATTTAAAACATATAATTTTTTTATTACATTTCAACAATGTTTGCGAAACATTATTCAAGCATTTCTAGATTCGTAACCTTCAAAAAAATTCTACTTACATATTTTTTCTATCTAAGATATTAATAAAAAGATAAAATCATAGATTTTTTTAATAATATTATAATCTACTCCGCTATCTGTTACTTTGAATTTCCATGTTATGTGTTTTAACATACTTTTAAATATATTCATTAATTATTACATTTTGAGTAAGTGATCTTCAAACATCACAAAGTCAGCAAAGGAATTTTATTTTTGCAAGACAATGCGCCAGTTCACACGGTGCGACTTTGGGCGCAAGCTTGTGGATGGAGAGAAATTGATGGTGGCCGTAGGCAGGCGACCATTTTGAGGACAAAGATGCGAACAATTTTTTCAGTAGTTTACAAGTCCTTTATAAAAGATGCGGAAAATATGTTAAACTCAAAAGTGATTATATTGAAAAATACATTTTTTTGGGGGGATTTATATTCTATCTTGAAATAGCCTTGGCTCGGAACTTTTCAGCCGCCCTTGGTACCTACCTAGGTATGTACATACATTTATATATACAATATCTCAAAATGAAAGCGAAATTCGAATTATATTCAAGTTTATGAGAATTTGAAATGTGAAAATCAAGAAATTCGAATATATCATTTTCATGATTTTTTTAAGGGCCCTATTCTCGTAGTCTTCCGAATCGGATCAAAATCCGTTTTTATAAAAATTCCTTGATAAAATTGCTAAAGTTCTACCAAATTCATTTCAGTTACCTTTTAACTTCAATTCCGCTTATAACGTCAAAATAATTCGATTAAATTTTTTTATCGGACTATTTTAACTACTTTCAACGACAAAATTAATTAAAGTCAAATATAACTAAAAAAAAAATTAAAATTATTTTTCTAAAAATTTAGGAATTTAATTAGAGAATTTAAAATAAAAATAAGTTATTATAATAATATATTTCTTTCATTTTGGATTACTGCAGCTTTTACTATCTTCCTTCTTAATATAAAGCAAAACAATTATTTTTATTGTTACTACTACTCCAGTTTATCTTGAAACGAAATTTCAAAAAGTTTTTTTTTTTTTCTAACTGAAAATTTCCATAAGTTTTGATTGCAAAATATTTGATTTTATCGATTATTAGCTGTTTTTTTTTCACAACGGATCCAGTTTTGGGTTTACTAGGAAATTTTGCATTGAATTTAATTAAAAAAAAGTCAACTATATAAAGATTTTAAGTTTTCCGAAAAATGCATCAAATTGCCATGAAATTTTCCAATTCAAACTTCAAACCTTTGAACCAAATAAATTTTTGGATTACATTTTTGACGCGGAGTATATGTGGGTATAAATCCAGGCAATTCAATTTTATGTTTACGAAATAAAATAAAGTTCGATATGGGCTATTATTCATAAATTTCAATTCAATGCAAAATTTCCTAGTAAACCCAGAGTCAGATCCGTTGTAAAAAAAAACACAGCTATTATGAGGTATCGAAAGCATTTTTTTTTTTCAGAAGTACTTCTTAACATAATTAAATCGCTTTATGAATTCAAAATTTATAAAACAAACCATATCTAGTGTTTGTGATTTTTATTAGTTGACTAATTTTAAATTAAAACATCTTCAGCATAGTTTCAAAAATAAAAAAAGGAAATTAAATCATGAGTTTTAATATAATTTTTAAATTGTCCAAGAAGGCCAAATTTAGTGACCTTGATCTTAATTAAGATCTTAGAATTTTTAAACTTGAATTAGCGAATTTTACAAAGTTTCTTTTCCGCGAAATCGAATAGAAGTTTTTCTTAATCCTCGTTAAAGAAGAGCCAGAAAAATAAGAGAGTGTAAATAACTTTTTGGCCCTCCACCCCTAAAAAGTGTGAAGCAGTGGCCCGCGGCTCAAGTGAAGCCATAATTACCCTTTTACTCGTAAGTGCGAACAATTTAAATCAATTAAATTCGCCCCTTTGCCTCTGGAGCGTTTTCATTATTTATGAGAGGAGCAACCACCAGAAGCAGTCGAGGTCGAGGAAGTTACCGGGCAAATTTATTCGATTTTAATTGGTTCTTTTCACTTGGGAAGTGCCCAAAAAATTTTTTATTTTTTACCCGGAAAAAGAGACGACCTTTTCCTGTAAACACATGCTGACTGCAGGTTCGTTTTTAAGCTTAAATGAAGCAGTCGAAGGGCGAAGGGCGGGTTTTGTACAAGGATTAATTGTGTCGGGTTACTGGACACTATCCTTTTACTTTTTCATCTATATAATACTATACATACATATATAATATATATTTTTTCGCATGCGGGACACCCCATTTTTTTCTGATTGTGCCAAAGAACATGCCCAGATTGTAAATTTTCTGGAACTGAAAGCAATTCCCCGTCCATCGACAGATAAGCGTAAAAGGATTGCCAACACATCCCGGAGAGTCCGGAGACATATAAATTTTTTTTTTTTTCGAAGGTTGGTACCCTCTTCTCCGCCCATTACCACGGCCGAATGCGGCGGACGCAAAAAATAAATGGAGTGGCAAAGTAAAATGAATTGAAAAAAAAACTTTTGGGGAAAAGAATAAAAAAATATCCTTCCAGGATGATATAGAAGAAGTGCAAAAAGTGTCCACTAGCCGATTTATTTTTGGTCACTATCCCAGAGAACCATTGAAATTTTTGTGGGTTTTTTATTTTTTTACATTCTATGGACGGACTCATCTCCGGATCTCTATAGGGCCAGGGGCCGGTTCTGAAATTCGTCCTGTAGGTTCTCTTTTTTTTTTCTGAAGTGTCATAACAATGGACTTACGTATATATTTAGGTTAAAAATATGTCTTAACCCGGTAGGAAGGTCCCTGTCCACAAAACCTCTTGGAAAATATGTTTCCTTGATGAATATCGGTAAGTAGGCTCCGGAAGCGAATGGTAACCCTTTGGCACTTTGCTGAGAATCAATAATTCATGGGTACAGGGAAAGGGTTAAAGTCTATAGAGTCTCAAGGCGGTGGTTATTCCAATTCGACATGTAAAAAGCCTTTTTGGTTTATACAACATCCCCATGCCCTGACATATCTTTTATCAGGCCCCTTTGTCTGCATTGTGCAATATTTAAGGGCTCTTCTCGCTCAAGATTTGTCTATCGAAGATACGAGCGTAATTTGAGGATACCCACTCAATAGTTCGAAGGCAATTCCTTGATGCCCAAATTACCTTCCTCTTCCTCCATCTTAAGGAGTCTCATTGATAGAAGTGCATCAAGACAATTTATGTCTTTTATACATTGTACCGCAATACATCTCAACAAAAAAGATTTCCGCGAAACTTTGCATTATTTTTTATGGAACCCCACAAAAGTTTGCTTTAGGGATTTTCACATTAACGATAATTGGTTCGCATTATCCGCATCCGTGTCCTCAGATCCATCACTAAAAGAAGAGGTACGAGGAAAGAAAACCATCTTAAAATATCTCACCACGAAAACCATCCAAAACGACATTGCTCCAGGGTCTCAAGACGACCTCAGGGATAGATGTGAAATGCAAAAAAATAGAATCTTAGCTAGCGGGCTGCGATTTTATGCATTTCATCGCATCCCGAGCACTTCTTTTATACAACGCTCTCCTTATGCTTATGCAAATATTGGAAGTAAGAAAGTCAATAGCCCCGAGTATTTTTAAATAATTGCCGAGGAGTTCCAGCTTTCTTTGGATAGTCGTCTTCGTCGTCGTCTCCTCGGCTTGTCTACTTCGAATCGTAGACAGATAGAGCGTATATCTAGTTAAATCTATATAATGTATATATATTATATTCAGAACAACCTTTTGTTAGAGAAATAAATTTACTGGTTGCGGTATGAGTGCACCCTGTACTCCGCTGCCTTTTCAGTCCGGAAAAAAAAACACCCTGTATACTGTAGTCGAGCAACAGCTCGGGGCATCCTAGACATTGCATTTTAAAATGTGCAAACACCGTGTCATATACTTAATTTAAATTTCTGCAGCGGGAGAACCACAGCTCTGCATTTCAGAGAGCCCCATTTTATTCTGGAGCACCAACGGTGCATCCAGGACGATAGTGCGGAACCATCCCTAGGAAGCATCCTTCTGTATCTTTACCGCTCCCGAACGTATTTTTACGAAATTTTTCTACTCTCTATTTTTCTACTGAATAAATGTCTGTAGTTGACTTATGTGCCCGGTTAAATGGCTCATTTGAGAAGCAGCATTTAATACGCTTGGAAAAATGAAATGAAATATATACCTATATTATAAAATAAAATACCTTGAAATACCTGCAGAAAATGTGCAAACCTTTCCAGACTATCCTCATAGCAAGTTAATGTGCGAAAAGTAGTTCCACACTATGCGCAACCGATTCCTTTTCCACAGAAATGAAATTTAATGGCGAAATGAGGGCGATATTTACACAGCGCTATGAAAAAAAAAGCGTACACCCCCTACGGCCACCGCGACGTCAGTCGTCGTCCTCGCGAAAATTTCAATTTAGATGCCATAAGTTGGCGGGATCTTTATCCACGTCGGAATTTTTGCAACATAAATAGGAAACAGGAACGTTGATGAGCTGCTAAAGACTTGGTGGAAAAGTTCATCGATTAGTTGATGAGAAGGCGCGCAAAGGTACTTTTTTTTTCATTTATTTTCTTTTTTAAATATAAAACGAACATGCAAAATGTGCTCATTATGTTTCCAACAAATATTTAATGTTGTGAGATGTGCAACATCAAAGTTATTAAAAATCGATTTCTATAGCCCGAAAAGTGTACGTATCACAGTCTGTCATCTCATCATTTTTTCCAGCAAAATAAGGTCTATGATAGTGCATTTTTTTACCTCGGTGAATATTTAAGTATTAAAATTTATCTCAAATTTAAAGTAAGAATAAATTGTAAATAAATTGAACCTCTTTTCCCTAAATAACACGGAACACTTAATTTAGTAATCATGTTTGAACATGCATATTTTAGAAGATTTAACGATGTAGACTTAAAAATCTGTTGTCAATTTTCTCAGAAACCATGCGATGTCCAAACATCAACCCACATACTTTGAACTAGTTAATAGTTTGAAGTATTCACATAAGAATTAAAGAAGGAGAAAATTGGGTACTCCGAAAATATTTGAATTTTATATATCATGTGGGGTATCATTTAAAAGGGCTTTTTATGAGAAATACAAACATGTTTTTTTTTTCACAATATTTAATAGCATTTTTAAAAAGATATTCTGAAAAATAGGTATAGGAAACAAAATTGTTTTCTAAAATGTTTCATCTAAATGAAGTTCGTGATTCTGGAGAAAAGCTCTCGAAATAGTTCGAGTAAAATTATCAATTCTTGTTCATTGAATCAAAATTTTAACATTAACCTTAGTAAGACAATACTGTTGTGAAATTTTAAAAATAAATCGATCTAAACACACATTTACAAGACGAATCTTAATGTTTGTCCGTCTTCAGCAGCATCCTTCGAATGTTTAGAATTTAACAAATATTCAGATGATAGCCATTTTCGACACTCAAAAAACTTTAAACACAATTTTATATTAACTGCATTATTACGATAATCAAAAAATTATTTATACTTATGTACCTACATAGTAGTTTCTGGGAAATAAATGAATTAGTATTGATTGACAATCTTGCTTTTATTTAATATTATTTTTAAAACAAATTGCACATGTTCGTGTAGGATTAGCTTTTGAAGTTGAGAGTACATAATACTAATAAACTTTTATTTATACCTTTTATTTATTGGCCTCAAAATATTTCAAACATTTTGAAGTTTACGAATATACATATATTAGTTTTTACTAAAATTGCAATCAAAACTGCAAATTGTCTTAATTATTACTCATGATGAATATACTCGTCATACATGGCGAATATACTCGTCAAAAACAATTAACTAAGAAAAAATCTACATTGTTCTGTGGAGAAACCTTTTACGAACATACATATAAAACAAATCAAAATCGGATGAATAGTTTTCCTGAAATCGTTTCCACCGATATATCGCATTTTGAGAAAAACGTATTTAAACTTTGAGAAGTTGTCGGCAGAGTATTCGGAGACGTGCGGTTAAACTCATGACTGTTCATTAAATACAGTATATTTTGGTATTCAAAAAAAATCAACAATATATTTTTCTTTAATTTTCATGGTCTTTTAAGTCTAACTAATGACCAACTAAAAAAATTGCTTTTCAATGTTAATTTTATGGGAGTGTAAATGTTAATTTAACAGGATAAAATCACATATTTTATGTGTAAATAAATTATAGTGAAAGGTAATACCATGAAAAGTATCCTAAATCAGAAATAACCAACTGATTATGTACAAATCTGAATCGTCCCCAAAATCGGTAATAATTCAACACAAACAGATCCGACTATTGTGAGGTATCAATTCGGGATTATAACATATCCTGTCAATTAATCTTGAGGGATTTTGGACCATTTGCAGGCGACGAAATTAGTCTTATTTATTTGGCTGTCCCCCCTTTTCGCCCAATATATCACCCGCTCGCAATCGCATTATTGACGCAGAGGAAATTTGTGAAAATCAATCAGAATTGGTGGCCCAATCGGAGCGCAGCGGCAGTCGTTAATATCCTCAGGATATCAATTTTCCTCAGGTTAATCAATTTGGCTGCCGACGGCAGTAAAACCGTCAGGGACACCATCCAGAATCCAGAAATCCAGAATCCTATGGATGCTAGGATTCGAGTTCGTTCATAACTGCAAACATTTTTTTTTTCATATCTCGATTCAGATGTTGCTAGAAAGTCAATATTTACAGAAAGGCTCAAATTGAAACCCTGATGTCCAAGGGAAAATATTTACAGAGACCCCATTGGATGTCATCGAGTAAATTTTTGTCCCATTCAATTCGGGCCTCCATCGCCGCCAGTATCCCGGAATCCAGAAGGATTCTCGAGCTGGGATGGATGCTGGAGAGGGAATTTCGCGATGAGGACCTGGACCCCGCTGTGGCGGAATATGGGGCGAAGGTTGGCGAAGGTTCCCTGGGATTGTTGTTGGTATTGACCGAAGGTAAACACTCAAAAGGTGTTGCATCCCGATGGCCACCGCCAATCGGCTTGAGGTGGCACACTCAGCGATCCCCTGCACTATACGGGGGGGGGCCCTATGAATGAAATTCGGGAAAATCGGGATCGTGGCCGCCATCTGGATAAAAGGCAAAGATTTATTCCTGCTGGAAGAGAGAGCAGTTGAAGTGTTCGGAAATTGAATTGGTCACGTCGCTATCTGCGTCGGGCAGGGAATTGGCTTGTTTTGCCTTCGTTAATGGGAATTTTCGAAGCCCGGATCCCGGATCTGAGGCACCCAGGTTTCGAATGGAATATTCCGAGTATTTTGGCCAGAACAACGGGTGAACGAGCAAAGTGGTAGAACTTCGACCGTCGTCACCCGCACAATTTTCACTCCCGAAAACAAAAACAAAAAAGAAGAGCACCCGTTTGCCCTTGCACTGGCCTGTGAAGAGCATCTTTTTCTATTGTTTTGACGACTACGACTCATTACCGAAAAATTTCTTTTTCATCTTTTCATTCAATCTTACCCTCATTTAAGATGAGTTCCTTTGCTCGACTGTCACGGCCAAAAGTGGTCCTATTCCAGCCCTTCATCTCGGGCTCCGCAACCACCCCCCCGGCAGCCCGCGAGAAGAACAAAGCCCCTTTTGTTCGCGGCACCATCCCGAGATGAAATTTACTCCACGATGGAAATAATATTGGAAAGCTTTTATCTGCTATTAGGGTCCCAAATTCAATTTGGCTTTTACAGGTCGCAATTTCTATCGCTGGTAAAAGCCCTTTTAAAAGAATTTTTAAGAGGATTATGAGGCGGCCCGTGGGCGGGCACCGGAGCCCCTTGATTGCGGGGGAGGGACAAAAATATACAACTATATGTACTACGCCAGACCCTCCCACTCCCCAGCCCCAAAATGTTATTCACCGTAACGTAATAGGCCCGCAAATCAATTTAGAGCAGAAGCTATCAATTTAGTGTCATCCAATTACTTCCGGGGAAAATGCCGCGCTTTATGCCCGTGTGTCAGGGGCCTTTTCGCCACCCACGCACGGTTAGGTTTTAGTTACAAATTGTTTAGGTAAAACATTTTTACCAACAACTAGAATTTTACGTTTTTAGGGGTAAAAGACAAATTGACTATTTCTATTTTTTTATACTTCGTTTTCAAATAAAAGGGAAATAATTAATTACAAATTGTAGAATTTATTAGATATTTAGTATAGTGATAAACTTTAAAAATCTTTTTCTTTTGTAATTTGAATACTATTTTTAAAATCGAGCTTTTTAGTAAGTACAATTTTTGATAATTTAGGTCATGAAAATTGATTCGTCAAAAACGATAGTATCATAATCATTTTACTTCAGAATTTAGACCATATTTTTTGTTTTTAACATTTTTCATTTACTTTAATATATGCTTTAGTAGTTTATGCCTCATTTTTCGATTACGACTTCAAATTTTTAGAGTTATTACAAATGTAGTCTCACTTAAGTGGATGCAGTACTTCTTTTCTTAATGATCATTGGAAAATTTGTTTTCTATAATGAAAAGGCGATATACCTAAATATTCGGTAATGAGTATTTCTACTTAAACAAAAATCATCTTCCTTGTGTTGATCCCTACCCTTTTGAGAGATTTCAGTTCATAGAACATAAAAAACTTTAAAAAAATTCTAGATTGAAACGAGGCAGAAAACAATGGGAGAAATCAAAATAGCTTAAAAAGTTAATCGAAAGGTAACGCTTCCATTGCTAAATAGATAATAATAAAAATAAACGAGTTTTTAATTGTTGGAATACATTAAGACCATATATGTTATATATAAAAGACGCAAATTAATTAAGCCTTAACTGCTATAGTTTTCTGCCTGTATACCTGCCACACTGGAGTACCTATCCTTGTACCCCGGCGAAAAAAAGGTATTTTAAAAAATAAACGACTGAATATTTTAATTTAAAAAAATTATTTAAATAATCGTAAGAGATAACGTTTGAAAAATTCTGTATATTATTAAACTAAAAATGAAACTTTATTAAAAAATGTAACCATTTTTCATAGATTTAGGTACTTTAAATTAAAGAAAACGAGCGAAGGTAAATTTGTACCCCAGTGTTGCAGCCGAGAGTTAAGTGAAGATTTAATTCAGTCCTAGTAGTAATGACATAACTACAAATATAAAGGTAAAACAAACCGTTTAAAAAAATCATAAGCAAAATACAATAAATAACAACTTGTTGCATTTATCTTATTATATAGCTTACTTTTATACTTTTTATAAGACTATGTTTGCATTTTATAGAAAAGAACTTTTCTTAAAATTATAATATGTCACTTTTTTAATGAAAGAATACCCCTGTACATGATATGTAGTTTTTCCGTAGATGTAGCCAAAAAAAAACATTACAGGTTAGAGAAAAAGGGGATTATCTTAGCTATAAATTTTCGCCGAAAACGGTCGTTTTTCAGATATTTACAAATAAAAGTATTTACACCTATACCGATACGTTGGAAGAAAAGTTTATTTATTTAAGCATCTTTTGAAATAGATATTTCACTGAAGAGAATTCAATATTCAACCTCTAAATTTTCAACTGAAGCCAAGACAGAAAAAATAAGAAACTCTACCTGCATCTTTAATACCTCACGATTCTTTTTAAAAGGGCATTATGACTAAAGTAAAGATATACCCTAAATATGTATATTTTATGACTAGATAAAATAAAAAACATGCATCTTCTCGGGTACCCCAAAACTAATAAGGGATAAAAAAAGAAAAGCAGGTAGGAAGGATTCGTTACATTTTGCTATTTTTAGATTACAGGTACCAGAAATTGTTGAACGAACCTTTTTATGAGATTCTCTTAGTTGCAATAATCTCAAATGTTTTAATTTTTGTAATATAAGCATTTTTAAATAAATAGTACAATACCTTAGTTTATCTTACCTCTAGATGGGTTAATCCTTGACTTTTTTTCCCTCAAATATCAACTTTTAGATCCGTTTTGGGGCTTCTCATCCTTTATTTACATGGACTTTTTGTCGCTTAGATCATCCTCATTGTCAGCATCTTTAATTAAGGGGTCTCTTCAGTGACATCCTCTTTCCAGATCCCTTATTTTTCCTTATTGTTAGATTAATCTTGAAGACTCACTTTTTATTTTAAATAAACTGTCCTCGTTGCAACAAAATTGCATCTCTTGCATGATGATGTGATGAGACGAGATGTTGCAAAATATGCGTGAAGCTGGCTTCGATTTTCAACTCAATTCAAATGAGATTTTTAGCTGGATTTTGTCTACCGAAATCCAATTGGAATATTATTTAAAATTAAGCGGTTAAGTTCGAGAATCTAATAGAAATTTAAATATAATTATACTAATATTTATAATTTAGCTACTATTTGAGAAAAATTCTTTCATTTTAATAATACCACCATAGTTTAAACTGAAATTGCAATATTAATTTTAAATATGAATTAAAAATTTCCCCCAAAGGTTTTTTTTCAGTTTATGGTGTAAGTCTCGGCTGTTTTGGTCTAAAGTTACCGAATTTTGTTTTGTCAGCAGATATTTTAAAAAAAAATTACATATTTAACTATATAATTAACATGAGTGAATTGTTAGTTTTATTGAAGACATGATATGTAAGGATTTAAATAAAATTTACATTAATATCATATTAAGCTTCTGAGCCTTGGACATATTTCGGATTGACTCAATAGCTGAATAAAGACAAGCCAAATTGCATTTTATTCAGCTAGAGCTCAGTATTCTCATTTTGCATTTCGTAAACAAAGAAACATAACCCGCATAATTTAGTTTCTGTTTATCTTAGCAAGTGAATTAGTTTTATCAGTTTTGTTCCAAATTAATATAAATTTAAAGAAGTAATTCTGCCTAAAACAAGGAAGCTCCTGAGGCACAGAGTTGAGAAGTACCCTCTGTAGCCGCGCTGAAAATGCTGCAGTCTAGTTCTAGAAGAAAACGAAGTCCATAAATCATAATGCTAATTACTACTGCAGGTAGGTGATGTACTTACTGATGTACTTACTCATGAATGCATAATTTAAGGAAAAATATGAAAGGACTTTGTACCTTTTTTCAGGTAACAAAAATTAGAATAGTGTATTTATTTACTCAAGCTCTTTATACCTAACTATAGTAACAAGTGTTTGTCGTTATTAATGTGAAATTTCTTAATAAAAATAAATAAAAAAGGCTACATACTACAATATAATGTGGACAAAATCTATTTTTTAAATAAAAAATGAACAATTCTTATGTGAAAGATTCTTTTACTTGTTTCCAATTGAAGTTGGTCTGTTTTTTTTTTCACCTGCTAAATTCAATAATCTGAAAACGATGAAAACAAACAAAACCATGTAAAATTGGAAAATTTTTTAAAATATTTATTTAATAAAAATAGGACTTTAGTTGTTTCCGTTAATATAAATGAGAGATTATATGCACATTTGAATGAAAGACATATGTATGTATGTAATATACATAAACCTATATTACTAAAAACATACAAATTTGAATTTGTTTCTTTCGTTTGATTTTATGACTATAAATAAAAAAAATTTCATGAGGATTTACATAAATTGAATATTTTTTTTAAAATCTATCTAGGATTTATCTGTTACAAATCAAAGTAAAATTATAAGAAATTAAATGAACCACTAAACAAATTTTGAACATCTTGAGCTACATTTTATTTTACGTTGCAATCAAATTCAAAATTGCGGATGCAATATGGCGACAATAATTTTCTCGAATTTCACGGATTTTTGAACCCTAATAACTTCTTTCTGGATAATATTTGAAAACCCAAATTTTCAGGATAGGATATATAACCAAAATTTAGATTTTATTAATACGCCAATTTCATTGATGTAGCTACTCACTCACTAATAGTCATAAAAATTTTAGGGAGACTTGAAACTGAAATGCAAGCTGGATTTGCATACAAATAACTAGAAAATTAGTAATTATAATAATAAAAATAAATTCAGGATAGTTTTTTTACAATTTGTTAGTATTTCAGCAGGTCGCTAATTTATATATAAATACTGATTTTGAATTTATGTTTCATGCTTGAGTTTACTCGGTTTTCCTTTTCCTTTTAATTATGATTTTAAAAAGCAGTTTATTTGGCATTATACAAATTCCATGCTCTTGTGGATGATTAATACATTTTCTAAGTACGCTCTTTCCTTTATAACCGGGAATAATAAATCTTTTCGGGGAACAATTTTTAATACCCTTTTGTGGCTGGATCCTGATAGCTTCAAGGACTCGTTGTGCCGTTTATCCTCCCAAAAATCACCCTGTAATCCTTTACTGTTTACCCTGTTCTCTGAATATTGATCTGTTTTTAATGCACCGCAACGAAACGGTTGAAAAAAAAAAAAAAATATTACGACTATTCCCGGAGTCATTGTATGATTGAAAAGTCATGAAATATACTCGAAAATCGACGGGATCTGTTCGCAGGGAGGATTCCATAACCCGCCTTCCCGGCTAAACCCGTCGCTGAATGACATATAAAAAAAAAGAAAGAAAAAAAAAATTCGTGGACTATCAAAATCATCCGCGAATTCAACGAACTGAGCGACACATTCGCGAGACGGAAGGAAGATAGATCCGGCGGCAGTGTGTGGCTGGCTTCAGTTCCCTCATTGAATTTCGATGAGAGTTTATTTTATGCAGGCTCCTTATAGCTGATTTCTATTATCCTTGCGTTATCCATGAATAAATGTAGGCGCCCCCCGGGCCCCATCTACGCGAGGAGCGCACTGTTTATTATACTCCCGCCCGATTCGATTGGGAAGATTGATATGACGGAATATAAATTGAAATATTATAAAATAATCACTCGCAATTTTTCATATTCGCAGCGCCATATTTTCATGATCTCAAATGATTTTTCACTTTGTACCTTCGCGGCACTATGGAGCCCCGTGGTCGTGGTGTGGCCCGATTTCACTGGAAAATCCTCCCCCGCATCGAAGCGTAGCCCCAGAATGAGACTTTCGCACAAAGAACAATGTTTCATGAATTTCAATAGAATTCCTTTAATCATCCTGATTGAATGGTTATGGGTGACGTTATGCTTTCCCCGGGTCCCGGGATATGTTCGAGGATATCACTTGAAACGTTTTGATTAATTTACCACATTCAATCGGCGGGGATTCCCCTTTGAGTGTCACAGGAATTAATATCGGCAGGAAAAAAAAACTTCTGTTTCAAAAAGCCAGTTACCTCGATATTACCGAGAATTTTCCTTTGAATTGAATTTTTTTCCCTAAACAAAAGTACTTTTCAAACTCGACTCGAAATGTAATCTTACTCTGAACGTTATAGGGCAAGTTTCTTTACTGTGCGAGTGAATTTATTTGCGAATAAAACCCTAACTGAGGAAACCTTTTCGAGTTATTGATTTATGAGAATGATAGACGTATTTGTTGTCGACTTGAATTAATATTGGCAAATTAAAACAATAAAGTGGTTAGTAATTGGTTTATTGGCTTATTAGGCAGACCGATAAGGCAGTTAATTGGTTTGGAAAACTCATCAAGAGTTTTGTTATTAGAATACTTGCATGAATATAAATTGTGTAGGATGAAACAATTTTCATGTTTATGAAAATTGATCTTTCAAAAAAAAATATCTAACTTTGGATATTCTCCTCCAAACGTCTGAGTGTTCATTTCATTCTTTATTAAATAATTGAACAATCAGTGGAGAATAACAGATAATATTTATTTTTGAAAATTTTATATATTTTTGGCTTGCTCGCTGAACCTAAACAAACCATGATAGTAAAAAATTTTCTATTTTTTGAATGATTTTTCAAGGTATAGCTCGGAGCTTTGACTCTTAACCAATTCTCAATGTTTGGTTCTTGGTCCCGCCTTCATCATATTAAATCCTTACATTTAATAAACATTTTGCTTGTCTTTCCTTTATACATATGTATTTTTCTAGAAATTAATTAATTGGGCTTAATTACTCATTACAAATTATTTATTCTGATTGAGAGCATCTCTGAGTTCGATTTTGGTATACGTTTTATTTTATACATATGCATTAAGCGGTCTTCTACTTTTCAAATTTCGAAAAATACATTTTTTTTTTAAACTTTTTTATAGAAAAAACAAACATACATATAATTTTAAAATTTTGCGGTTATGTACATACATACATATATTTCGGGGCCTTTCAAGAGTATACACCATTTTTTTTTTAAATATTATATTGATTTTTATAACCATTTTTAAATATCAAAAAGAGGACGGTGCCATGACTTTGGCCGACTGGATCATCTAAAAACAAAAGACAATTATTTCGTGTTGAAGTAACTATGGCTTGAACTAAAAGAGAACTTTTTTCACCAAAATATAACAACCGATTTTTCAATTTTTGAGATCAGAAAATCGGAAAATTTATTACCGATCATTATGATCTTGGTTCATAAAACAGTTTTTTTTTTTTAAATCGTGGCGACGAATCTAAAAATCGTGGTTTCGAGAAAATCGCATTCAAGTTTTTAAATGATATATAGTATATTGGCATCACGGTACCTACCTCGCTTTTATACTTTCACAAATAATTTTTAAATTCAAATATCGCTCTAAAAATACTAAAAAAATGTTTTTGATGGTAGTATTTATTCTTTTAATAAGTCAATTTTTTTTTGGATTTTTTTAAAATTTGAAAGGCAAAAGCTTTAGTGATGATGATTTTTTCCCAAAAATTATTTTTGTGTGCTGCAGGACTCCATGAGCATGAATACATAATAATACCAAAAATATGCTATTCTGTTTTAATATAGTAAAATTGAAATTCGATTGATGATGACTGATATTAAATTTATTAAAAAATAGAAAAAATATTCAAAAATTTCAAAAATGTGTTTTTACATTTGGAAGGATCCACAAAATTTTATCTTAGAATTGTTTCGAAAAAATAATTACCAATACCATAGATTAAACAAATTTGAGTCACTGTACATTGTTCGCGGCTATACTCAAAAACATGCAAAGTAATTTGAGTTAAAATTGGTCAGGATAGTTCTTTATACAGCTTTTTTATTTTTTAAAGTTAAAATTTTGGTTTTTAAATCATTCATTTCATTTCATTTTATTTGAAATTTAAAAAGCGTTAATATATAATATATAAAAATTAATTATAGTAATAGAAGTTATAAACTTCATTCATCTATAATTAATAAACGTGTCTTAATGCAAAAAAATTAATTTAAGATTTTGGGAAAAAATAATTTCTAAAACCAATTGAATTCATTAATACTAATCGAATTCTAATTATTTTATATCTTACAGCTAACTATCGACAAGTTGTTTAATTAGTGGGTTATCAGACAATTCACAGCCTTGGAAAACAGTAGCTAAGATGTTAATTCTATCATGAATTAAATATATAGCTGTGTTTTTTTTTCTAATCGGTTCCGTTTCCAGAGCTTAGCAGAAAATTTTGCACTGAATTTAAATTTATGAAAAGTTACCCATATCAAACAGTTTTTTATTTCGCGAAAATAAAATTAGATTGCCTGGATTTTTCCAAAAATTTATCTGGCTCAAGGTTTGCAATTTGGATGGTAATTTGATGCACTTTTTACAAATTCAAATCTTGATATACTTATGTACGTGAGGGGTTTTTAAAATTTAATTCAATGCCAAATTTGCTATCTAATCTGAGCCAGATAGGAAAATGAAAAAACGCAATTTATGTTGGCTAAGTTAAAAAATCATGAATATCGGATGAATTGAGGTGTGAGATGCGACTGATACGTATAGGTATAGCACAAAATTTGTAGACATCTCGAAAACGATGATATTGTATTTGCAGTTTGAGTTTTTTATTATCATATACTGACTTCAGAAAAAGCAATGAAAGACTACTAAGTCCCTTTTTTTATTCTTAAACTGCTCAATGGTAGAGCAAGTCTTAGAAGCCATCAGTTCGCGGACACAAAGGGGTATTAAAAAATATTTCTCAAAAAGATTTATTATCCCCGGAGACGACGGAATAGACTACTTAGGAAATGTATTAATCATCGGCGTGATGGATGCTGAGCTGACGCCGGGTCCCGAAATAACCACTCGTCACAGGAAAATTTCACGTCATTCTTTAATAGTGGTCGGGTTAAAAAGCAAACTATTTTTTAACAATTCTCCGGAGACGGGAAGGTCTCCCGGGATTCTGGTGCCGCACCGTCCAGAGTAATATTCATCCTGATGCGGCTCATTGGGCAGGGCCCCAGACACTTTCGAAAAAGCCGAGTAATCCCGGTGAAGTACTGCTAATTAGGGCTGAATGGAAGGAAAAATTATCTGTTAATTAATCCGAAGAGTCATAAATTCATAACACGTTCATTAAAAAAAATTTCTGCCACTGGCAATTAACTTGCCCAATTGTTTGTAGGTGTGTCTGTTTTTCCCTGACCCAAATGAGCTGAGCGTCCCTTTTCCAGGATCCAGAATTCAGATCCAGGATCCAGGAAAACGGTGGAAGCTTCTCGGTTGGGTGCGCGTAAACCTGAAAATGGAAACATTATTAGCCGGGTTGGGCGGCCGGTCGGGGGAGGCGCCAGAAGACCCAAGCAGCCATCAAAGGCACCATTCAGTGCGTAAAATTGTTATAGGTGGCTAATTTCGAATGATTTAAGGAGCTCTTTAAAATTTTAACTGTTTCGGTACGCACAGCGGGCCCAAAATTCTCCTCCCTCTTTAATTAAGATTAGAACCAAAAAACCTTTCTTCGCGGCGGGTAGAACTGGCATCTTAGAATATTTTCTACGCCGGAAATCGAAACGTTGGAATAGAACTAATTACTTAGTTACCTAAGATATCTTCAATAAAATTGGGGGATTTATTTCTTATTAGGTACAGAGAAAAATTATACCAAAAATATTAAGCTTGAACTGAAAAAAGAATTCCTGTGAGGCAAAGGTCCCCTTTACAATTTGAATTTCTTTATGGCACGAACTTCAATTACACTTATGGACAAAAAAATAAATACAATAGCACCCATTCCAGTACAAAAACTTTTAGATGTAGAGTTTTCCTCATTTTATTTAACGGAGAATAAAAAGCTATATCCTATTTTTCTTTTTTCATGAAACATTACAAATAGTGTACCTTAACCTTTAACCTTTATTTGCCTAAGTACCTACTGATTATGGTACTCTTTATTTCGAATAACCTCAGCACACCTTTATGGCATAGATGGTATTGTTTTAAATTCATAATAGTAGATTAAGGTATGCTTTCCTATTCTTTTTTTCTTTGTAGTATTTCCATTAGTTCTATTTTATTTCGGAAACACTGCATTGAGACTCACCATTTTAAGGATCCTCAGAGATTTTCAAATCTGGTAATTGAGCTGAAAAATCAAAAATTTTGGATACTTACCAACTTCGATGTGCGTTTCGGCTCATTATCATGCTAAAATACCTATCGAAGCGACGTTTCTTATTCGACTTTGCGTCTCCAAAATACAGTCGCGCTCAAGCAAACCGCACCACCACCACCTAATTCTTAGAATTTTTCAAAATATTTAGGTAAGCTTCAAAGGAATTTTGGAAATTTTATCGATAATTGGGTAGACACCTTCAACTCTTGTAAATACAAGGGCACCAGAGAAATTTGCCGGCGTTGTCTTCCTTCTGAGACCTTTTCGAATTGGTCTATCTACGGAGCCAGTTTCGCGATTTTTCTTTAACAAACACACTACAGTGGAATGACTGCATCCCACAATACTCGCAATTTCACGAGCGGACTTTCCGACTTCAGATAATGTCAAAATTTTAATTTGTTTTCGCGGAGTCAATTGCACGTATTTTGCCATATTTTCTTCCAATATAAAAAATGTCCTTTCACAGAGCCAAAGTCAATAACCAAATGATGTAGAAAGGATAAGCTCATCCT
This sequence comes from Machimus rusticus, assembly GCA_951509405.1. Classification (NCBI taxonomy): domain Eukaryota; kingdom Metazoa; phylum Arthropoda; class Insecta; order Diptera; family Asilidae; genus Machimus; species Machimus rusticus. The sequence continues at coordinate 9,949,001 of OX608049.1, forward strand.
CTTTTATACTCATCAGGTAGAAAATATGGCGGTACCTGAGTTTTACTTCGGAGAATTGAAAGAAATCATAAAATTTATGGGTGGTGCAGTTTGCTTGAGCGCTACTGTATGTTTGTAAATAAAACGATCCATTATTTTATTTATTTCAAAAAAGGACCTACCTACACTGTTCGCCAAAAAAAAAGGTCTCGAAAAAAATTAATTTAAATAAATATTTTGTGATATGCTGGACTAATAATAAATCTTTTTTATTCCAACATTTATTTACAAGTATTTTGTTTCATTGCAGCTCATGTAGTTCAGTTCAGTTCCGTTTTGCTCTTTTGACAGGTCACAGGAGAATATTCCTTTTTTTCCACCTCCTGAGGCGGATCAAAAAGAATACGTTCCAAGTATTCCGCAGTAATAAAGAAACGCGGAATGGAATGTTCGGCATACTTTAAACGAATAAAGAAACGCTTATTGAGCGTTCCGAATATTCCGAATGAATAAAGAAACACACCCAATGTTGGTACTATAATGAAAATGAAAAAAATCGTTAGTCAATGTCTTGCATTTTAGACAAATTTACTATTCTTGAATTCTAGGTCAGATTTTTTAATGACATCTATACAAAATTGCTATGTATGCTATCAAATCCCGATCGCGATTTCTAAATGGTATTTTAGTAAGTACTATATTTCATAAAATTGGTATTAAATTTTGAGTTAATTGATTTATGAACATTATTAAAGTTGGGATTCGATTTTATTCCAAAACTTTTTCTATGAAAGAATTCTAAAAACTTTCTATCAAATTTTTACATATGTATGTACCTACACAAACATTTAATTTTTATGGTAGTGAGAGTTTTGTAATTTAATTATTAAATTTAATTTGTTTCACACTGCGTAAACTCTGATAGTTATAATTTCCAAGAAACCAAATAGTATCAATTTTATAATAATCAATGTTACATTTGAATCAATACTTCAATCCATCGAATTAGCGCATTTCGCGGAAATCAATTTATGCAATCGTAAGAAATATCTGGAGCATGGATCCAGAATCCAGAGTCCGACGCAATTCCAGAGCAACACTCGGGGGCAGTACTCCGGCTTGCGATTAATTGAATTTATTGTTAGCTTTAATGGAAATTTTTATTTTGTGAAAACACCCGACGAGCAGAGCAGTTTGTATATTTAAATTAAATTTATCGATTTCCCTCGGAAAAGGAGCTCTTTTCCAGATAAATGGCACGAAAAGAGTAATCATAGGGCTCGCGAAGGCTGACAAACTACTGCCGAACGAGGCCGAAAAATTGGAGGTACTATCGTTTGATACAAAAATTGAGAGTTATTGGTGAACTATTTTGCGGGCGTACATTCTTTTTTTCTTTGATTTATTTGAAACGATGCTCCCAGACGTTGTGCTCTAAAGAATTTAAATTGCCATCAAAAAAGTATTTGCACATACACAAGTAGTCGAAGTTGCGGCGAAGATTTATTGTTATGCGGGAAGCGGAAGATGCCAGTTAGGGCCATTTATCTTTTTTGGGAAGGCAATTAATGTTCGCCAACTGTTGAATTTTTGGCAACTTTTATGGCCAAGAATTTACGTTGTGCGCTTCCATTTTGAACACTAAATGGTGTTTTAATAGTTCAACTTCCCAAAAATTAGGGAATTCAATTCAAAAACGTCTTCTTGCCTCGCATCGTCGCCACCCGCCCGCCCATCACCTAGTTCCTTGAAAAGTAAGGAAAAGGAGACCTGGAAGCAATCCACTGACCCAATTTTTCGTCTAACCATGCAATGGTTGTTTTAAGACGACGAACACGAACCCAGAGGAGTGAGGAATAGTTTCACAGCTGTGAAAAGGGCTTTAATTACTGCATAATTTAATAATAAGAGTATGTTTCTAAAACATTTTTCTTTGCCGACACATTTCTTTTTCTTTTAATTGCTCAGCCCCTGAGCACTGTGTGCGGTGCAAGTAAATAGTCTGCAATCACCATATCACACAAAAGCGCCCAGTTTCACCTACTTTCTTCCAATTCTAAAGGAATATTATTTTAAATTGAAGATCTTCATATTTCAACATAATTATGAGCTCGAGATGTACATAACCGTCTCTGTACAAAGGCATAAAAACAGCCGAAGGTTCTTTTAGGTCAATGTTATTTGAATACCTATTAACAATTTATCTATTTTTTATGGAGGTTATTTGCTTGTAATTGTCATTGGAATAAGAACGTAAAATAAACGAGGTCCTTATAAAAATTAGTTCGTAGGGAAAACGGAGCAAAAAGATTGTATGAGTTCTTAATTTATTATCAAGTGCTGACGGTTTTGTGTCATTTTCAAAACACAAATATATAATATAATATAGCGAAAATTTAAGATTTTTCTAGTTTATTTTATTCTCTAAATTTAGTAAGCGCCCAACATGAAATTTGTAAAACTTAAGGAGAGAAATTCATTAAGGTGAATAAAAATAAGCAAATATTAAAAATCTTATTGTGTCAAAATTATAAAATAATTGAAATTTTTTATACATATGTATTATAATAGCTATGTATATAAAACCTATGATATTTCCATTATATTTATTTAAGAAAACGTAGGCTCACATAGAAGGTACATATGTAGTCTTGTTATCTCAAAGTGTGCCAAACTTCAAGATTATCTATCAAATAATTTTTGAGTTATCTTGTACGAGCTTCACAAAAAAGTGGTTTTGAGAATAACGCTTTTATAGTTTGAAGACTCGAAAATTTGTTGTTTAAACGACCCTTTCTATTATTAATGCAAATTCAGGGCTATAATCTCTCTCGATTTCGATCATAATGTCTTTCTTATGTTACTTCCGAACTTATTTTATCGAAGACAATACCAACATATTATGAAACATATGAAAGACTGGAATAATAAAAGCCATAAAACGAAACAAGGTTATGTTATATTAATTATGAAATCGGGTTTATGTTTTTTTTATTTCTCTTTTATAACAGCGAGGCGCGAGATATTAATTAGTAAGTCTACAGCTTCATAGTCCTGCAAATTCAAGTTTCTAACTCGATGCAATAAGAAGATATGACTTTTTAAAGATTATTATGATACTGGTTGATAGTTAAAACCTATGGGGTACATGGGGCACTTTTCGTTTACCAAGAACCCTGAAATTGAAATAGAATATAGTCTGGAAGTAAGTATGCTTACTTTTGAAAAATTAGTAAATCCATATTAAGTACCTACGGAATGCTCAGTGCGCAATTTCTATTCGTTTCATATTCTTTATATGTTTCTGCAGATTTATGTACATAGTTATATTACAAAATCTTGTTATTCAATTCCCATTTTCTTTTTGCTTTTTATAATAATTTCAAGATGGCATCTTCAAAATGGCGAACGATATTTTTTTTCATTTATGGTCCGATTTGATTCATATTTGTTACATGCACTTTAAATTAAAGTACTTTGTTCTATTTTTTCAATGGTAAGAGTTTGACTTACTTTGTTCCCCTGTACCCTTCATATGATATGTGCAGCCTCAAATAAACGGAAAAAAATATTTCTAGTGAGATTTTATATAATTCAACTTTAGAAAAGATATTTGCCCTATAAATTCAAAATAGCTCAAAATCTAAAGACACGATAAACCTCACCTCGGAATTTCCTTTGCAGCTGGCAGAGATCTGCTTGTGTCCTGCAAAGCTCTTGTTTTGCAGAAGTTATTGCATCCATTTCTACTAACGAATGATTCAATTGCTGAATGCGCTGCACCTGAACCGAGTGTCCCATAAATTCCCTAAGTCCCCAGGGCTCCTCCTCAGAAGAACCGAGCAACCTCAGTATCTGAAATTCAAATAAATATCGCTCAAGTAAATTAGCTTCTGCCCTCGGCTTATCCGGAGGGTAGAAAAAAATATAAGAAATATTATTTTGTGTTTCTGCTTCAACCGAGGTGAAGGTGTTTTCGATACGAAAAAAAGTGTCATAAAATTAAAACGGCAGCAAACAAATTCCAGTGCACATCTTTCGACTGAGGAACGTTTTCATTGGGGCGAAATTGGAAAAAAAATAAATATGGAATCCCTTCAAGTTCCCTAAGAAATTCCGCTTTCAATTTCACCTGGAGCTTTGCCTTTTCAAGGCGGGGTTTTATTTGTTGAACCCTTTAATGGGGGTGGAAGTTTTTTGCCTTTTATGTAATCGAAGCCCCCAAACCCTACGGGGGGTGCTCCGCCCTTCGCAGAAGGAAAACTCCTCCAATAACTCCTTACACTCGCCGCTCCGCAGCATTTTTTCTTTCCTCGTGCAGCTAAGAGGGAAAAAATTTCAATACGTGAAGAAGGATTCAATCTCTTGAGCTATTTACGATCGGATAAACAAACATTCGACTCGGTCTCATGACTCGGCGGTGTCGGTTCGGATGTTTCGTTTTGCTGGAAGGGCACTTCGGAAATCAACAAATTGATTTTCAACAAGTGTTTAACAGGTGCTGCAAAGAATCAATGGACGTGGCGAAATTTACAGTCAACGATTTGGGGGCGCACGGGGGTTGAAAGGGGTCTGCGGAGGTGCTCCATTGATGCAATTATTAATTCACCTCGGGCTCCTTCTGAAAGCGCTTTAATTAAAAGGTGATTTCGATTTGAATGGCAATGAGGGCACCTTTTATCGGACTAACGATTCAAACTCTGAAGGAGAGAGGATCGATTCAAGTCGCTTATTAGCAAAGTAAGTGGGGATTCAAAATCTTATCTTTCTTCTTATTTTTGCTCCTTGATCTATAGCTTCTTCAAAATATTTTTTATGAGATTTTATTACAAATTACTTCCGGAATTGATTTCTTGGGCTGGGGCAACTTATACAATTACGCGAATGATTGAATTCTCTTGAACTTATAAGGAATTCGATGATTTCTACTTGACCTATTACTGAAGTTGATATAAAATACTGATATTAAATCAGATTTTGTCTATTAATGAATTTCCCCTTCAAAGAAAAAATTGTTTTCTATAAATATAACTTTTATTTGCTTTTAATATAAAATTCGGCTTAAAATATCCCGGTATACACATTCTTAATTATTTTGTTGTAATTTTACCACACATTATGAGGTAAATTTTACACCAAAATTATTGTAACAACAACAACAATAATGAAGAGCTTTTACTTTAAAGTTGTGTAGTAATAAGCAAAAAAAAAGGGAAAACTCCACCAATAAATGTGTAATTTTACGTCAAAAAAACACACACTGTTTTGTGTACTTTCATGTAAATTTGAGTCCATATAAGAAAATAAATAACAATTACGAATTCCCTACATAAAAACGGACTAAATTCTAATGTCTAATTTGACAGGCCTATCAAGCAAGTACTCAGAGACTATATGTATTGTATAATTTATACATATATAAGAAAGCATCTTTATTTATAGGATATTTTAACTTATAAATAATTTTTTTACTGTCTTTTCATGGCATTACAATTTCGAGGACGAGCACAAAACAAAATACTTACGACTGTTGTAGAGTAAATGGTGTAAACTTACACCATTTTTGATGTTAGTTAAACTACCACATTTTAACTACAAATTAAAGTCTTAAAATGCAACTCGTGGTGCGATTTTACAAGGATTTTACATCGGTTTTAATTTATACACGTTGTAATTTTACACTTATTTTTTAGAGTGTAGATTATTACATATGGAATCGAACAAATTATTATTTTTTCTTATTGATAATGAGTATTATAATTCTTAATAAAAACTTTCATTGTGCTTGATAACTTCTTAAAAATGATAAAATATCATATACCTTGATAGGTTTCCAAAAATAATACAACACGTATTTCTTAGATTTTCAAAATTTTAGTAATACAATAAAAAACAGTACAAACGAGGTAGTATGATGGTTATAACAATCTACTCTCTATGTGAAAACTACTAAATATTTTGCGAAACTAAAAAACATTCAAGACATTCAACATATTTGTGGGTTTACGCGAAATTATGTACTAGAAAACTCGAAGAAATATTGATTTTTAAATTATTCAATTTGCGCAATTTTTACACAGACTCCTTAGCAGTTTCACCGTGAATTAAATTCAAATCAATCCACTGACAAGAACCCAAATGAGTTTTTGAGAAAATATTAATAAAGTTGCCGAAAGAGGCTCAGACCTGTACTGTAACATGGGATTAAAAACGGATTTAAGCGTTTGTTTTCAATTTACTGAAATGCTACAAAATAAAGATTTTTTTTTGTTTAAATATATTTATAAAAGTTTTTAGTCAGAGTTTTATGTATTTTAAAGAGAATTAGCCAACTAATGCGATAAAAATAGGAAAAATTTACAATAATAGTGTAACGACATGGCAATCAACCAAATACAATATTAAAAAAATAACCGAATATGCATTTTTTTTATGCATAATACAAACTATACACATATTTTATAAATTGCTTCAGACATAATGTACGAATGCACATATTTTCTAAAATGATAAGCATCATTGGAACAAATAAAATTAAGTATAACATCTTAACTTTCAACTTATTTTTCATCGAGTTCTTAGTTGTTTAATTAATGATTCAGTTCAATTAACGAACTAAATTAATAAAGTTCACGACCTTTGTACCTACTGACTATTAAAAGTTATTAATATTATTATTACTTTTCTTATTATTACTACTACACCTTCTAAATAAATCGAATTTGAATGTGTAAGTGTTGCTAACGAATTTATCTAATTAACTTTTATTTCCCAAGTAATGCGAAAAGGGTCATAAATAAGGTTCACTTAGTGCTCAAGATAACTCCTTCGGCAGAAGTTTCCCATATCCAATTAAACCCAGGGAGCTTAGCTCGACAGAGCCGTCGATAAAGCACTGCTTGAAAGCTCGGGAAGGGACGTCACGGGCAGGAACTGCTCCTGTATTTATCCCTAATTAAATTTGACAATTTAATTGAGAAGTCTGTTGTGCCATCTTATCACTACAAAGTTAAATAAGTGCACCTTTCAATGACAAAACGCGTTATTTCAAAGGGAAAACTTCGCGCAGGAATTGTCGACCCATTTACGTCAGGGGCGTTAATCCAGTGCAGGCACAAGGATTCGTCCCTGTGGAAAACGCCACCAGAGGGCGGACGAAAAGGAGGCGAAAGGACCTCACCCTGGACCGGGAATAGCAGGGCAAACTTAAGCTTTTAATTCTAAAAGTTACTTAACAAGTTTTTTTTTTTTTCGTTTCTCAAAAGAAAGCTCCTTCTCAAGTGCCATAAAATAACTTAAACGCTCAAGTAAACAACCGAAGGCGTTAATTTGGCACCCTTGTCAGGGCGATTTTCATGTCTATTTGGAATCTTTGGAAATGTAATTTATGCAAAATGAAAGGCAGAATGGAATTTGGGATTATTATTAATGAACGCCTTAATCGTTTCGTCTAATTACCGTGGGAAATTTTGTATATTTCGTTCTTTGGGCCTGTTTCACTAAAACGGCTAAATGCCATCCCGGCCATTAGATATTTGGATGACTTCTATTGACCAACGACGTTATACCATCAGTCTAATTGGCTAAAATTAATACTACAAATGAAATTAATTACTTACAATGGGGCGTTAAAGTTAATTGACGACATTTAGAGGGTTTCTACTGAATTTTAGATGGGAACAAATTAACTTTAGAGGTTATGCGGAAGCGTTTAGGCCAAAGTATCGATGTACGAAAAAGTAAATATCTTATAATAGTTAAATTTACCACTAAAAAATTCGTAATTTTTATGTGATTTTCAGAATGAGCACTTAAATTGCAGAAAATAACGGCAGAAACAGAATAAGAACAAAGCTGCCACAAGAGTAGAGCAGAAACTTTAAAAAGCTCCAAAAGCTCTTTTATCTGTTTGAACTTTTTGGAAATTTCAAAATCTTTTAACAGATTCCCTGTCAGAATTTTAAAGAAAGCTTTCGTGACAGATTTACACGTAACAATGCATTTGCTGAGAGAAAGCTTTCGTTTGTGTACCGTTTTCAGTTCACGTGGCAAGGAACGTGTTAATCTACGATTTTGTTGCTTTTCATTTTTAATCAAAACATTAATTCGTTACTGCTTTTCTACGAGTAGAATAAAATAGTATAGCATCCCTTTTTTCTTATTTTTATATTAAATATGTATGTATGTATGTATGTATATCTAAATTTTAGCTATTGGAAAAAATATTAATCGAAAATAAAAATTACTTAAACATTGTTCTCAAATCCAGATGATAATTTTAAAGCTAAAATTCTGTTAAACCATATCCATGGGAATAATTCCTTTATTCTCAAAACTACGCACAATTCATAATTATGCCACGGATGTTCATTACGAGAACCTCAAAATTTCCAATAACAGGTGCAAATAAAATTTATGCACCATTCATTTTCCGCCAAATTCTCGCTAATAACGTTCCGAATCGCTGATTAAGATGGTAATTACAAATCACCAATAAAGGGCACACGGGAGTCACTCACGCTATTATTTTTGGGCAAAAATCCTATATACGTATATATTCTAAACACGATCCAATCTGTATATCCGATACTCAACCAATTTTTGTCCCTCCCCGAAAATTCATTTATTTTTACTGAGAGAGTAATCCGGAAATTTTATCATTTACCGAAATGAGATTTCTTTCATAATATCCGGCGGCAACTATTTCCAATTTCCGAAGTATTGTATTTTGTTATTCAGCGGATATACACTGAAATTGGTATTTGTGGGCATATGAATTAATTGGCATTCCGTGCGGACGATTAACATTTTGTAGGGTATAAAGTAGGCATTTCGTTAACATTTCCTTTCGGTTTTTCGTTTTTTTATTTTCGAGATAATGGAAATTATGTTCATATCCTCGACAAATCTCTGTTTTTAATATCGGTTAAGCTTTTCATGTAGTTAACCGAAAAATGAGATTAGTCCAATCGTCCTGAGCTGAATTACATTATCATTACTAATTTGACAACAATTTTATTATCTTGTGAATTTCATTATTAAGAGCTCGATTTAACCAGTTAATGAATGAGAATCGATATTTACTTATTTTACTATTATTACTTTTCGAAAATTAGGAACTAAACAATTCTCTCTTTTACGTTCTAAATACAAAAACCTTTTGATAAAAAATTGTAGTAACTAGTAACAATTACACTGTTCCACATTATAACAGAAAAGTTAAAAAATTTCATATTTAAAAATTGTTCTTAAAAGTTCCTCCGTATAAAGAATAGTCATAAAATCATCGGAAACATTCATTATTTTTTCTCAAAAAATTTTTTGATCCTGAGTATAACGCTTTGTATAAACAAATTAGTATATCTTTTTAATTGGAAAATGTTATGAATATGATGAAAGACAATGTAACATGTTTTTGTTTTTAATAGAAACCAGAAATTAAAAATGTTATATTTCATTACCTTTATGATTTTCATAAGAATTCATTATTTCAGTGGAAAGCTTTTCTTTTAGAAATGCCTTGTCTCAGGCATGGTTGTTACGAACTCCAGTGTTCCCCAGGGTAGTCATCTGGATCCCTTAATGTTTGTTTTATTCATAAATTACCTTATATTTGTGATAAAATACTCTGAAATTCTAATTTATGTTGACAACGTTGAAATTTTTAAAGGGATAAATGTGAGTTTAAAAGAATAAATATTAAATAAATGTTAATAAATGCAATGTTATTACCTACCGTCACAGGCTATATATAATAATATAATAATATAATATAAACATAGCAGTGTCAATATCCAAGCAGAAAGCATATATAACTTGCTTTAAATATTACAACTACATATAACTTACTATAATTGCAAAAGAATAATATAAATGCTATGTATTATAAACTACTTATTATTACAAAAGTAAAATAGCATTACATGTTGTTCCAAGTGTAAAAGGGTGCAATATATATTATGACATTTGCGAATCTTTTACAAACTACTACATGCTGTAAAAACAAAATTATTTTATTATGCTTATTGTAAATAATAATGCAAAATAGAAATAACAAACACATATTGCACCGAGGTTTACTCAACTCCCAAAATATTGCGATATAAGAGAGCGACAAAGCAAAATTACACCCATCGCTGTTCGATTTTTTAAGTAAAATGACGCCAATCGATCACGCTGAGACCTGGAATGGGTTCGTCGGAATTACTTCTGGTATTAGAATTCCATTTCGTAGATGGGTCAAACGCAAAACAGTCGATATAAATATAATAAGTTAAAATCAGCACCGATTTTTTTTATGTTTCTTATTAATTTGTGAATGGACATGTTGGTTACTAGAAAAAAAGAAATAGAAATCGTTCACCCAAATTGACTGAAAAAACGGAGATTTTCAATTTTTTCTGACTTCTGTGGACCAAATAGTCCACAGAAGAGACGAAAAATGGTCTTTTATACAAGATTACTTTAATTGTTCAATTAAAAGCAATATAAATTAAGTACTACCTATTTTTAATTACAATAATAAATTCATTTTTCCTGCAATCATTCAAAAATAACCTCTAAATTTCCGTGGAAAATTCTTTATTCCCAAATTATTTGTGCTTCAATCATCAGTTTAAAATAAATTTTAGAATTAAACAAAGTTATGGATAGGGTTACTCTTGATAGGTGCTTTATTTGTAATTCATCAAAAAATAAAAAATAAAACAAAAAAGAACAAAAAAATTGTTTTTTCTTTTACACTGTCCGAACTTTATTTTTGCGTTTGACCCAGATAGCATATTTGTATTACAGAAATTAAAAAACGATTAGTAAATATTATATGTCTTAAAGATACAAAGAAAATATTGTAATTTTTTTGTAATTTCCACTAATTACTAAAACATACTTGTGATTACTTCCTGAAATTCACAAAATCACACTAAATTATATTAAAATTTTGTTTAGTTTTAGCAAACAAATTTATCTCAGTGAAGTGGAGTTCTTTTTTGAGTCACTGAATCGCTTATGAGCCAAAAGGACCATTTAAAATGTTAGTGTCCTTATGAAGGGTTTATAAATTAATAGATTAACATGATTTATCTAATTTGCTATTTAAAAAATGTACTTGTACCCTTTCGCTTTAACCCCTTTAGTTGTTTCTCTGGATATGCATAATGTTTAGAATTTCCTTATTTTTCCCTGGTTTATAAACAAAACATACCCTCTGAAAGGACATGTATGTAAACAAAAACAGAAACCAGAAAAGAGCATTCCCTAGATGAATCAAAGTATTCTCGGATCTCTCAACTTTATCTGGTCTGCTTGTTTTTAGTGAACCGCATTCATTCCGGAGCTAAGTGCGTGACACTATCTTCAAGAAGCATAGAACGTATCCAAGTGTCGGAAAATCCCCCAAGAAGTCTTATTACAGAATTTATTGAAATATATCAAGATATGTAAATAAGGGCATAAATCAATTTTTAGAGAGGAAGCACTGAACTTTGATTGTGGCTCCTCCAGTCCCCAAGTATTTTCCTTATACCCAGGGCTGTTTCTCACAAGATAGAACAGCTCCTATGCTCCACATCTTGACTGTAGCTGAAATTCTACATGGAATTTGTTTTTATTTTGTGCGCTCTGACGCTGCGATAAAATGTCTCCCAGACATTTTTGTCGCCTGGTTTCCAGCACCGCCACCATAATTGTCCATTATACTCGGCAGGATTCCTCCCGATGTCTTCTTGATCCTTTATCTAAATTAAATCTTAAAACTGAAGAACTTTGAAAACGCGTCGTCGTCGCCGGTTTTGTGGGTCGTGTCGTATGTTGCGGGTGACGGTAGTGTGCATGTGCTTTATGAATATTTAAATAGATCCCGTCACAGTGCAGACAATGCCCCATAACATCGCATAGAGCGAAATTTCTACCGCCTTTTCGCAATTCCTTTCAAAACATACGTTTTGTGGATTGGATTCACCTCCTCCGATCTGTTAAGATAAGACCCTAAGAAGTCTCTCGGCAATTTAATCTCTTTAATGAAAGACGTTTCGCCACCTCCTCGCCTTTTCTGGGCTACTTTTATGTTCCTATCTTTAAAATTGATGTCCCTGCCATAATCTGGTGAATTTTAGGAGACGACAGTGAAAGAACCTCCCGCCATCATTACTCCTCCTGGGAGTCATCTAGGATCCTCCTAGACACGGTTTTTGAATGAATAGCTGAATAAATGAATGAATGCACTTAGTCAATTATATCCAGACGGAGTTCGGCGAAGACACACCGAACCGATCCTTTTCGAATAAGACGAAGACTTTTAATTAAGTAAAAGCCATGAATAGCCGCTGAAATAGAGTAATGTGCCAATAATCCTCGCCCATTGTCTAAAAGTGATAACTCCAGACGGGAAATTAATTAAAGAATTTCCAGACATTTCGCTCTATGCACAAAGTTTTTACATTCGAATAGGTACACAATTGTTGGATTATTGAAAATTTACTGCCTTGGCACTCATTACAAAACTCCTCTGGACAAATACCCGATTTCTTAGGGTCTTTAAGGACCTCTCCCACTGTTTCTATTTATTGTCCACAATGCGATATTGAACTTGAGAGGGATTCGAACCTTCTTCTTAATGTGCAATTAAGTCGGCCAGTTGGCGGAGATGTGACATCCCTGTGGCGAATTTAAAGGACATTGCCCGAGAAGATTTTAATAATTCATTCGATTTGCGGCGAAGTGGTTGAGTGAGTGCACATCTCTTGCTTTATTCAATTCATGCTCATTAAATTGACCTCAAGTCCTTCATTCGACTTTTAAAACAATATTTTATGGGATATTTTTAATCATTTTACTTTATGATATAATTCAGATATGCTAAATTTAAGAAAAATGTGCGCTTTATATGATTCAAATTGAAAAGTGTATTGAGTCAAACCTATTTTGAAGGTTTTTACTCCCTTTTTCAACCTGATCTGTTCTTAAACTCGTTAGAATCGAATTGAAAAGAACTTACAAAAGCCCTTTTTAGACAAAAAATCACTAATAATGTTACTAAAATTTTAATAAATACACTTCAGTAACTTTTAATTTCAATTAAATTTTTCTTTGAAAGTGGTTAAAAAATAATCCGATGGAAAAATTCAATCGAATAATTATAGGCGGAAAAATTAATTAAAATCAAAGATTACTGAAATGAATTTATGAATATTTTATTAACTTTATTAAGGAATTTTTGTCCAAAAAGGGCTTTTGTAAGCTCTTTTCAATTCGATCCGAATAGGGCAGGTTTTTCTGGCGCTTTTCGATGGGGATCGATAAATTTCAAGCTGGACTGAAATGAGTGATCCAGTTTGAACTTTTCGATTCGGTTCAAAAAAGTGTTTATGTAAATGGTTCGAGTCAATTCTACATTGAATGGAACTGCTTTGAAAGAGGTCGTAAACGAGGTAATAGACGACAGTCTAATTGAAAAACAGAAAAATGATATTATGTCGAAAAACAAATATTTTTTGAAACCACTATTTTAACCGATTAATATCTACCATTAAATAAGTATTTAAAAATTAGAACTAATTATGCCAAATACTCAATTTTGAAAGAACATGATTATCTTTACTCAAGCGCTCGGATCGCTATCTCTGTCCGACGAAGAACTGTTAGCTCGATAGATATAATTATAGAATATTTACATATATGTATGTATGTACATATATAAATTAATTATTTTTTTACATCAATTATTTTACAGAAGACAACATTGCAAATGTGTACACAGCGAGTGATTTAGTTTCAAATAATTTCCCAGATAATTTAAACAGTTTTAAATAAAAGTTTTTTAAAAACCAATATTTCATTAATAATTAGTAATTAAGAAATGTAATTATGAAAATTGAAAGTTTATATATGATCTTTATTATTACTTTCTCAATCCAAATCCGCTTCAAGCTATAATAACTATGTGGCCCATTAAGCTTAAATTTAATTTTAAATACAACAAATTTTGAAAAGAAATGTTTCAGTCTGTTTAAGTTAAGTTAAATTTTTTATTTTGTTGGTCCCTACATTTTGTAAACATCTATTCTGAAAAATAAACAAAAAAGGTTCATTACTTCGTAAATTTATTGCCTTAACTACGATACTTTAACTAGTTTAATATTGCTGCGGCCTGCATGAAAGAGTTGGTAATTTTTTGCGGCCTGTAAAATATAAGAAACACAACAGTATTTAGGAGTGTTTTGTTTTTTCTCCATTTTCCTATCTAGAAATAGGAAATTTTTCATTGAATTGAATTTTACAAAACTTCACATACTAAGGCCTTGTGCGAATTTTAGTGAAATATGATATCATTTCAATTATTTCATTCTCGAAAACAAGGTAGCTACGAAATTATGCTTTCGAAAGCAATCATTTCAGTGACAGAATTTTTAAATTTCATTTACGCCTAGGAAATAGCAAAAATGCTATTCTATGGGCGTGTGCCAATTCAGCTTTTCAAATTCTTTTCCTTTTTCGAACATTTCCCGGAATTGTACCTGTGCCAATTAACGAAGTTTGCTTTTCATTTACTTTTCATTTAGCATTGAAGAGGACATGGAGCTCCTGTATTTTATTTTCATAATTTTAAAATATTTAAAGGATATGTATTTATAATTTCAAACATAGTACATAGTCGTTTTTATTTGCCGTTTACTTTACATTTAATAAATTATACATATCGAATGAAAAGTATTAATTGTCACACAAAAGCGAATTTCCGAGGTGGCTTTTCCTAAGACAAAAACCTTCGAAAATCAATTAGGAAGCTGAAAAGCAACCTCCCGCTCCCATACAAATTTGCTTTTGAAAAGCTGAATTGGCACACGCCCTAAGTAAATAAAATTACGCTTATCTTCATTTACGAGTATCTCCATATCTAATTATCTCTATAACCTATACATATGCCTTTTATTATAACATTATTGAACTGAACAAAACTTAGTAGCATATATTTCTCGCCTTTGATTTTTCCATGGTTTTATTTTGTTTATCACTTGTCAAGACGAATTACTCTAAATTTAGATTGTGGAGTCGCAATTTTTTTTCCGGAATTTAAATTTCGCTATAGAAATGAAAACCAACACCGTTTGTGGGTAAAATGGCATACAAACAAAATTCGTCATAAAGATTGTCCCAAGTTTGTATCCCAAAAACCGTTCCGTGTGTGCCCAGCTAATATTAGGATAGTCAAAATGATACTTTAAAAGGAATGGTACGCTTATCTTGACATTTAATAGTTTAGGTTTCATTTCAAACAATTGAAATTATGTTGAAATGATATTCGAAAATCAATTGTCACACGTCCTTTTATCGGATTTTTTAACATGAAGTGAGTATAAATTCAGGCAATTTAGTTTTATTTCCTCGAAATAAGAAATGTTTAAAATGAGTGCAGAATTACCTGCTAGTCATATAAACCTGATAACGTTTTACATTATAATCGTGAACAAGATTCGTTACCGAATTTCTGTCAAACTTTCGAAAATGTTCTAATCTCTATTTAAATTTCTCAATGTTTTTATAAACGTTTTTCTTCTTTAAAACGCAAAAGCATAGTTCATTTTTGAACTGAAAAGTGGTGTACTACAAATTAGACAAAGCTCCCAAGGGCATATTTAAGGTACCTTTGTGGATCGTGCAAAATACTTGAAGCCCACTTGAAGGGTACTTTACTAATTATTACAAGTTTTGACTTTATGCAAACCTTTGATGAAGTTTTTAATATTTTTGGGTTAGCGCCCGTTTTTTTTTTTTTTTAATCTTTTATCTGTGACAAAAATTTTTTTGAACGGAACCTGTCGCCTAAGGTATAGAAAATTCCGTTAAAAAACTTTTCACATGTTCCTATAAAACTTTCCTTATAGGTCTCTTCTCCTCTAGTGAAAACTTTTCTAATTTAAAACTTAAAGCACGCGATTTTCTCGGGCGGTGTGGAGCTGCTCCCTTTTCAGGTTTGTGATTCTGTTCATTTTAACCCAGCGGAGAAACATTTTCTTCAAATGTTTTTCAACAAGAAGCACTTTAGCTTACGAGTCGGCTACTTTAAAATAAAAAATAAGAAGAAAAGTTTTCCATTATTTTGATAACTACATAAATATGTGTATTCCGGGATAAGCACTCTTTCATAAAGTCAATTTGTTTTGGATGATTTGGGCAATTCACTGCCGGAGACACCCGGGACGTCCCTGCGGGTGTTGTGCGAATCTCCTTAAGGAAATCTTCTCCGGAAGCATCTTGAGTGATATATTGACTGCGGGAATTAACATAATTTACACGAAATTGATTTGGATTTGTTTTGTGGATAAAACATGGTTACGTTTGTATGTCCGCAAACTTCTTTAAAAGAATTAAAGGATTGACTTTTAGTAACGATCTTTTAGGCACGATTTATCTTTCAATATGTGCTCAATACGATAACTTAAGAAACTCCGTGTGGAAGGCTAATTTGTTTTCCTAACAATATCATTATTAAAATTTTTAAAGTATTTCGATGTTCTAAAGTAATGTTCCAAGTGTTCAAAAATATTTTTTATTTATTTTTTAAATACAAAATGGCGCCGAAACACGCATTGTTTCGTAGCATGTCGAAGCGGTGATGCCCAATCGGCGTGCATTCTAGCTCCCTTGAAATGCATTCTAAAACATTCAGACAAAACGGCTACATCAATCCTAATTCCTAGATGAACATGTAGTTCATCATATATAAAAAGAAATTGAAAATTTATAACACATTGGAAGTTGTGAATAAAAAGCTTAATTCTTCGGAAAACAATTTGGAGCTTAATACATTATTTTTCCATGTCTTTTTATTAAATTTTTCAAATTTTATAGGTTCATATTCGAGGTAATTAAATTAACAAACAATATACACCAATTTAAGAAATTCTGTTTTCGAGAAAAGAAAGAAAAATAATTAAAAAACATTTTTAAACACTCAAGACATTATTATGCAAGACCTATATATTCTAATAATCGTACATATAGAATTTTTATTTAAAAAAATCATGAAAATGTTTTTTTTTTTAAACTTCCTTCTACCCTTAAGAATTTTTAAAAAAGTGTTTCTTAAATTGGAAGGATCCAACCTCAAAAGTTCGTTTCCACCACTCTACCCGAATTTCTATGTTTCGATGATACACTCTGAATCATAGCAATAAAAAACGTTTTAACTGAAATTAAGAAATTGAAAAGAAGTTTTAAATCTGTGATCCCAAAAACCCATACGTACAAAAAAACAATTGTTTTAAATGCGTCTTTTTGGAATATAATTTTCCATAGTCTTTTAGTATTTCATAACCATGATGAATCGATTTTTGCATTAAAGTGTAGATTTTTTAACCGAGAGTTTTGTGCTTTTTATTTACAATTCCTTTAGAAAAACCTTTTATGAGTCCTGAAAATATAAATCAAAGTTGTAAAGGCGTAAAAACCGATTTTACAAGACGGTACATAATACTTTAAAAAAAAAAATAATAAATAAATAAGCAAAAATTCCTCTCATTTATCCAACAGAGACCGAATGAACATTTCTGTTGATAAAATTTCACAACAAAATTTTGTTTGCCGGGGAATAAAGAAAACAAATTTAAGTTAGCCAGCATCAGATGACTTCCTTTAATTGGAAAATGTCAAAAACATATTTTCTCAGAATATCCTCTAACTTTCCAGAAGAGCGCCATTCTTCGCATACATTTGCACTTGAGTTTGGCCAAGAACTTGTCAAGGCCCATTAATTATTTCTTTTGTATGACTGCAGGCGGTGCTGTCGAGACATACCCACTGATTAAAATCAAATTTTCTACCGCCTTCACTGGCAATTGACACTTGAGGCTAATAAAAATAGTTGCTGGTGAAAAGATCTCCTTTAACGTCTTTTTTTTACTTTTGAATATTTTAGATTTTAGTCTGATTTTTATATGAAATTTGAGGCTTAGGTTTCCTGCAAAACTTTTTAAGCTAGACAGAAAAAGGACAATATTAATAGTCATTTTTGATCTTAAATTGCCTCAGGGCAAGCTCCTCAGTATATATCAGATTAGAAGTACTTGCATATGGAATACTTCTTCTTTTTAATAATGAAAATTAAACAATATTTTGTTTAAGTTTTATTATGGTAATAAATAGACAAAACATAGGCGGAATGTAAACTTTTTTTACTCCTTTCGTCGATTTTATTCATGGAATAACTAAAAAATTAACTCGTTATTTTTACTAAGCTTACACGTACCTGGCGTTGTCCGGGCACAACTATCCCAATAATAAAGCCAAACTTTTATAAAAAAATATGTACGACTTTGTCGATTTTAAATTTATTATCAAAGTTGAAAATTTTGATATGGTGGATCTAGTGTTTTACATGATTTATTTACATTCAATCAATCTGAAAATTAAATTATTGACTTATGAATAAGTATTTTTAATAAAAAATCAGTTATTTCACCAACATGTGTTGAACTACGATTTTAGGATAAATGAAAAAGCCCAAGACGAAAACCTACTCGTTATCCTTTTCAAATGTGGGTGCTAATCACATAAGGAGTCTGATAAAGATTATCTAGAACTCGTAAAAAATTAAGGGAAGAGGATGCAAAATTTCTATAAGTAATATCCTTTATTCAGAAGACCGCCATGCAATAATTGGAATCATGAAGAATGTACTCAATGTGAAAGAGACATTTTTATCTACTACTTGTGTATAAAATAAATAAGTACATCGGCTAATATGAACTACCTGGTCCACAGAACACTCAATTGTTTTTTTTTCGCTTTCTTTGGAGTATTTTTAAACCTAGAACTACAAACCTATTGATTTTACCTTTAAACTACAAACCGGGGTAAATATTTACCTCACTTGTTCGTAAAATCGTTCTTACTACTTTATCTGACTCATAACTACATGCATGTTTTTGTTTTTTCATGCCAAAGAAAGTGGTGAAGAGCAAATTCAATTTGATCAAGGTCTAGTTGGTGAAAATTTGATTTTTAATAGCTTCAAGTGCTAAAAAACGGTCAAACCCTCTTTTAACACAGTTTGCCTGGGGTAGATATTTACCCCGGTTTGTAGTTCTAGGGTTAATTTTCTTCTGTAGTACTGAAGCCAGTTTCATTTTAAGTTATTCAGAATGAAAGTGAATTGTTTTTCTTAAAGGTTTGAATAAATATAAGGGTTTCGAGCGAGGTTTATTTCATAAAAAATAAGAAAAAACATTATCTTGAAATGTTCAGGGAATTTTTAATATTGATTAAACGTAAATTATGTAAACTCTTCAACCCCCTCCTTAGAATGCTCTCCTCTCTTTCAAATTGCGATGCATAGCCTATGACATTAAAGAGTTTAATGGGTTAAGCGAAACATGCTCGTAAAATTCTATCTCAATCAGATAAGTACTTTTTGCATAACGGCACAAACCGGCGTTCAAAATTTCGTAAATTGTAACAATAGTGAACAATTACAAAAAAGTAGTCCATATCACTCCTGACGTCTTCCACTTCATGCTTGTAAAGTTTGATCAAAATCGGTTCAGCCATTTCGAAATTTAACCCGGATAGATAGACAAACAAACAGAACAGACAGAAAAAAGGTAGCCTGTGTCACTCTTGATAACCTCCTCTTAATATCTGTAAAGTTTCAGTGAAATCGGTTCAACTGTTTCGAAGATTGGGCTGGAAATACAGACAGACACAAAAAAAAAAAGTAGTCTGTGTCGATCGTACCAAATTATTATGATTCATCGTTTCGACGAAACAAATATATTATGGAAATTTGACCTCAATCGGTTAAATCGTGCAGAAGTTACATGATCACTAACTGACCCATCAACGATTAATTATATTATACAGTACAATTCAATCCAGTACAGATCAATAAATTAAAAGCAAGACAATTTCATACAATTACAATTTAAGCAGATGTTTTATTCCATAAATATAGAATCAAACAATACTGGTGTCGTTACATGAAGGAATTGGTCTTTAAAACATCGTTTCTTCAAAGTTGATTTTAGAGACACCCTTACCATATACATATATATGTACATACGTATAAACATATGTATATGTTAAACTTTGTTTACTATCTAATATTTAAGTGGTGAAAAAAAACGATGTCTTAAATTGGAGGGAATTCAAATCATTTTGACTGCCTTTATTTAATTTTTATATCCCTTAAGTATACCAAAAACGACCCTTTAGGTGAACGTAAAAATGATTTCGTAAATTCTGACAGACCCGCTCCCCTTACACAGATTAAGCCCTTAATCAATGCTCTATTGAAGTTTGGTTTTTGCGCCTATCAAATGCAAAACCAAACAATTTCCCTTCGTTTCTTGGAAAGGGACAAAATCCAACTTACTTTGAAATAATGTAGTATAAAGGGCACTTCCGGAAAAGGGTTTTATCCGAGAATAGCCCGAAAAGTTCTAGCACAACAGTGTGTTAACAATTGCTATAAAATATGAAACCATAAGGCTTTATTATGGTTGACCCACGAAAAACCCTTTGAGCGGATATCGAACGAAGAGGAGTTTTATTGAGATATCCAGAACAGAGGGACACACAATTTTATTGGATTTTGACGAAACTTCACGTACCAGAAATATTTTATTCGAATGAAGGACACAAAAAGTCTTCCATGTATTTACCTACTAAATATTGGGCCGAAAAAATTTCGTTCAGCATTCTTTATTTACTTCCGTCTGTCGCCCTTCCCGTCCTCTACCGAGAAATAAGAGAAAAGTTTTATAGAAATGAGTCACACGGAATTTCAGAAAGGTTTCAGTGACACAAATTTTAATTTCAAGAACACAAATAGGCGCGTTGGATGGAAAAGGTCATTAAAAGTTTCAAGTGAAAATTCTTCAAAGAAAAACCCAGTTTTCGACTCTTCCTAATTTTGACCTTCACGAGCGCAGAAATTCGAATTAGCTTGCCTTTTGCTTACTTTTACCTTCTTCATTTCAAGTTTGCAATTAAAACCTGAGGAATTCTGCTGAAAAACTTTTTGCTTAGCCCTACTTTTACAGATTCATCTTTTTCTCTCTGCTACTTTATTTATTTATTTTTTTCTTCAAATTCAGTTTTGTTCTTGTCCGATTTTACCCAGAGGTTGTCAGGTTTTCTGTGGAGGGCTTTTTCGGAAAGAACATCACCTTAAGTACATAAAATAAAAATGCCTTTTGATCCTCAAATATCTTATGACGTCATTGTCTGCGAAGGAAGCAAGTGTTTAATTTTCTCTGAGCGATTTTTAAAATTTCTTTAAAATTACTACATCCAATTAACAGACACTTGAAAGGATAAAATAAATAGATTTTTTTATTATTTCGAACATTTCTTTTTAAAACGAATTTATAAGACTTTGATATAACAATAGAGAGAAAATTGGCCATTATGATTTTTATTGTTGAAAAATTGAAATTTTACTTTGTTCATAACTTTGATCAATCACCAGATTTGAATCAAATTTAATTAAAATTCAAAATTTATATAGGTACTTTTTTGAATTGCTTTCTTCGCCTATAAAATTATATGTCAAAAGTTCAACTTATTAGAAAAGTTTTAACTAATTGAAATTATTTAAATAAATTACTTTTTTGAGGTTTTATACGTTTACAAAAGATAATGCAACTTAAGCAAAATGCTTTAAGCCTCAAGCTGAAAATTATTATTGGAGCTAATTTCTGGTTGAAACCTCAAATTATGGTATTTAATTTTCTGTTCACTGTTCCAAAAACTCAGTTTGTTGTACTATTCAAATTTCTTTTATATTACTTCCAAAATATGAGGAAAAATGCAGCAGCATAGGTTGAATCTATGCAGTGGGCTCTAGGTGGGGAATTTTTTGAAAATTAATCTGCAAAAGGAATCATTTAAAGTCTAATTATTAAATTGTAGATAATTTTTTACTATAGACACAGTATTAAAAATATAACCAGACAAAAAAAATACATTTCAAATTTTTTGATTTAAGGTTACATATGTACATACCTCAAACAAACATTGATTTGAATGTTTTGCTCTATGATTAATGTTATGTAAGGACTTACATATATTCTGTTTGGCTTTGCTATATTGTCAATTGTAATTGTTTGAACTGATTATACAGTGAACTAACATAAAGACCTTTAAAAACTAATTAACTAGCATTATGATATGTAGAAATTTTATTCAAAAATTAATCAAAATGCAAAAATCAAGTTGTATTTCAAGTTTAAAAATAATTTATTGATATGTACTATACATATTAAAAAGAAAATTATTTATTTAATATTTTTTTTGTATTATTTACCAGTAGACCCGTTCGAAATTTCGCCTCTGGCATTATTTTTTTTTATCTAAACGCAAATTTTAAACAAATAGTGCATTTTAATGCTAAGAATGTGATGTCAAGCGAAGGATGTTGGCAGTAGAAATAATACATATATACGATTTTACATAAGTTTAGTATTTTTATATTTATGTATATAATCTTTTTTAAATAAATTTGATGTTTTAACAAGACATTTTTATTATAAAAGTAAAAACTAAATAATGAAAGATATTTCAAGACAAACTGATTAAATTAATTATTAAATGAGAGCAAACTTGATCTTTTAATTAAAAGTGATTAAAAAAATTGACTTGCCACAATAACGTATTGTAATTCTAAGTAAAAATATTAAGCAAATACGAAAAATTTTTTTTTTTTACATATATACATTTACGTCTGTAAATCACATACAGTACTTAAACCATCCGACCTAAAATGAAAGTGTCAAATAATACTAGCTAATTGGTTAGCGCTTATAAAATATTATTAAATCTTTTCAAAATTAAATTTTTAAACAGGCTACCCTTAAATACGGCAAGCAAGTATCAGGATTGAAAATTTGAGTATCACTTAAGTCTGGCTCAAACCTAATTCAAGCTTGGCACAGTTTCGTTTCATGTTGGGCTTACACTTGGCTCAAAGTCGATTCTAACCTGTATAAGGCTGGGCTTAAGCCTACCTTAAACCTGGCTTAAGTCTGGTTTATCATTATATTATCATATATTTTAATTGAAATGCATATAAATAAGTAATATGTATGTATGTAGAT
This sequence comes from Machimus rusticus, assembly GCA_951509405.1. NCBI lineage: Eukaryota > Metazoa > Arthropoda > Insecta > Diptera > Asilidae > Machimus > Machimus rusticus. The sequence continues at coordinate 9,972,073 of OX608049.1, forward strand.
TATTTTAACTTGAAAGTAATTTTAATTAAGATTGAGCAAATATTGTCTTTTCCCCGGGGTGTATTAAGTAAAAGAATTGGTATTATATCCGCTACTCAATCTTAGTCACATCCTCATTACATCCCGATGGGAAGTCCTCTGGTTCGTTCCCTCGCAGACTGCACCGTAGATCTCCCCAATAAATAATGTAAGTAAGTTAATTTGATGTAAATACAGGAGGTACCTTTTGCTTCGTTGATTATTACGAATCGCTCGTAGGTAAGAGTCCCGACGCGCAAAGGACGTCCCCATCTGGCTCAGCAATTTGTCACAAATTAAATTTACACCTTTGGCAAATGTGTGGTTCGTTCCCGTAGAATTTGTCAATGTGAACAGGTTTATACCTTTCATTTATTCAGCTGAATTGCGTAGACCACACGTTGTACCCTGATTTAGAGAGATTTTCTATTAGGTGGCTACGTTTGATAAATTCGAAAATGTTTACGGGACAACTGGGGGAAATTTGTTACTTTTCCACGAAAAGTTATTGCGATAGAACGATTCTATTGGTTGGCAAGTAATTATTACATTTTGTGCCATACCTTTTCCAATTTTGTGGCCTACAACTCAAGGGCAATCTGTGGAAATGAAAGTAGGTAATGAAAACTGTTTTCCACATACACTTTATATTTTATCGACAACAAAGCCTAAATGACACATTTATCTGGTTCTAATATTTGACGGAAAATTACCAATTACATTTCCTAATTCAAATTAACTCACATAAGAAGTAGGTACTACAGCTAGCGTTTTTGGAAAATAAAATAGCAGTAAAGAAAAATTGACTTACAGATATGGGCAGTTAATTATAAACACCCTAATGAATTAGAAAAAAACCGATTTTCTCCTTACAATTTACAACGCACCTTGAAAAAAACATTCAAATAATATTATATTTTTTGACTATAAACAATATACATACCTACATAAATACTTATGTATATGGCAAAACTATATTTAATTCAAAACTTTTACGGAGAATTAACTAAAACTTTGTGGGAAATATTTTTTGAAAAATTATTGCTTCATATCTTCTTTTCTAATATTTTGTTGAGAAATTAAATTTTTTACATCTACCTAAAGATTCTCTTTTGGATTGAGGTCCGTACTGTATGAAGGCCACTGAAGATTATAGATAAAATTGTCCTGAAGGAATTATGTTGTAAGCTTGCTCTTGTGCTTTGGATTATTATCTTGCTGGAATTTCTAAATTACAGGCAAATTCTCTTCAGCCCGCGGCAGTATTAAGTGAAACCCTATCGTGTAGCCCCAGCTTCGACTATCCTCTTTCTAACGATTATCAATTCGGAAATAAATTTTTGAGTCATATCAGTATTTTTTGAAGATCTGATGATTGTAGTTTTACGAAGCGTCTTTCTGCGCGGTACTAGTTCTATGTACTGTTCCGTGTTTTTGAAATGGTTCCCAGCACCATAAACCATTTTTACGAAGTTTTAGCGGCTTTCCCAAAAATGAATAATGGCCACCCGAATTGGGGGATTATAGTACAACTTTTTGTTTTTTTTCATTTGTTAATTACTTAAACAATAAAAATTACAGCTGAGAAATGAAGATCTCCTTGTTTAAAAATAGTAAGTACTTTAAGGAAATTTCCAAATAACTATTTTGCTGTCCAAACAAATTTAGAATAATTTAGATTAAAACCTTGTTGCGCTAGACTTGTTTACTGTTTTTAACTAATCTCAAGATCGGGTATAATTTTTTTAGTTTAGGCGAAATTTTATGATAATAAGTACCTAAATTATTATATTTTGAAGTATCAAAAGTTACATTTTGTATGGTTTATGAAAATTCAGATAAATTAACTATAAAAAATGGCTTGGTATAGAAAATTTAATTTTTAAAATATAAATACACAATAGATACAGTGACGCGTAAAATTGAACCAATGATAGTACTTAAGCGTTTTGCAAGTTACTTATGAAATGTAACAGATATCGTAAAAATGGCTGCGTAATATAGATTAATATTGTAAAGGGTCAAATTTTCTATAAAAATGCTTAGATAAATTTTGATGTTCGATTGACTGTTTTGGTGTTATTAATGAAATAACAATGTCAAATTTCACTACTTTTATCTTCGGAAATAACTCAAAAAATATTGAAGTTACGGGAAAAATGAAAAATTTAATTCTCTACAAATAAGGTGAAGATACATGTCCATGTCAGATTAAAAATAAGCGATTTGTTGCAGAAATAATGTACTGGGCAACAAATATTGAAAAACAATTGTTACTCGAACATTATTACTAGGTACTTTGACCTAAAGTAGGCCTAGAGTAGGTGAAAGTCCGGATTTGTTTTCCCGTATAAAACATGCAAGTCAGGAATTCGATCTAGCCCCAATTGAATTGGGACTATCCCTAATTTATTTGAATATGTGTGTATGTGAAAAAGTAAAAGCAGATTCTGCTATACTGAAGAACGTTTTCTGAAATATCGAGGAGATGGAACAAATTTTCATTATTTGTGCGAGATAAAAAGATAATTATGTAGTGCAAATGTCCTATGCCCAAATTTGTGCCGTTTACATTGGTAGCTCAGATTTTGAACTACAACCGCTCTCTAGTGCTGATTTGTCGCATAAACGTACCCTATTTCCGTTAATTATTAATCTGACATGGTGTCCTCAGGTAATTTGTAGATTAATAATTTTCGAGATAAAGTTACTTTTTGTTAAATTTGATCATACAAAGTCTTAACTTTATTGAACTATGTATTTTTGTTATAGAAATATTTTGAAAACATTTTGAGTAATGGCCAAAATTTGTTAATAGCTTTAGAAATTATATGGTAGTTCGAAATGAAAATAGTTCTGAGGGGTTTTTGGGGTCGCTGAAATGTTTTTTTAGAGGTTTTGAACTTACGGCTTCCAAGATATTGTAAGTTGAAAAACAAATTTCTGAACACCACGATATCTTTTACCCTCTTTTAAGAGTTTACTTTTACAAAGTAATTTTTAGTGGTAAATGTGTATGCAAACAGCATGACTATGATTTTATTGAGCAAAATTAATTTAAAACTCGGTCAAATATCCCAAGGGCTAGTGGCCAAGGGTCCAGGAGGTTTTTGGTGGTTCCTGGATCCGGAATTTGTGGACAATTCCGTCGCCTGTGGAACCGCAGAGTCCTCCCGCCGTATGTTCCCGGACAAAAGTCTGTCTGTTAATGGCACTAGGACTAATGTAAGCAGAAATGGAATAATGACCTAAAAAGTTGGGCCAGCGCGAAACTTTCCCTCTATAAGTTATTCGTTAATTACCATGGGACAATCGTCCTGAAACAAAGGCCATTCGATTCGAAAGTTTTGGCGCTCACTGTTTCTTTTCCCGACTGCGGCGATGGCGGGGACTTGAATACATAGTTTGAATTTATTTTTTCTTTCGGCTTTATTTCCTCTTTTCATTTTATGGTTCCTTTTTTTAACCTCTTATTTCAACTCAAAGGAGTCGGTAGAAGGAAGTTAATGAAGGAATTTAAATACTTCGTTTATTAGCTTATAAACTATTTGCACTGCTAAAAGCTTTGAAATTTCTGAGTTAATTTAATTATGGCGGTAGTGGTTTTTCTCTGAAATATTTTAGCAGAAGAGCCAATTCAGTGCAATTTGCTTCGAGGCTGCATGCAACTCATTGCTGTAGATTAATTTCAAAAGAACTGTTTTCATCAAATAATTGCTTCAGTCAAAAATATCACTTTAGGAAATTTTTTCTTTTTTCAATACACTGGAATTTATTCATTATTTTAACGTCCTTCGCAATTTTCATTCAATGTTTTTTTTAAATATTAAAATGAAATTCATTGAACTCGTAATTGAAAATTGGCTAAGATTTCAGGCTATATTTTAATATGAAATTATATTTCCTTTTTTCAACGTTATTTTTTCGCTCTTATAAAATTTTAGTGATTTAAGGATATTTGAAAGTATTTCATTATTATCTAAATGTTTTGTATGATGAGTATCTGATACTTAAATGGGATAAACTGTAGTTCATACAATTTTTTTTCTTATCGAGTATACCTGATCTACTGATTATTTTCATGAAAATTAGTACCTTCTGTTTGTTTCCGAAACAATATTATTTAAACTGGTTGTCGTGGTATCTCAAAAACTACTCATCCGATTTCAATTAATTAATTATTTATGTCAGCACATATTTACAGTGTTGTGTTAGCAACAATTTTAATAAAAGTAGTGATTTTATCCTTCATTTTATTTATTATGAAATCATAAGCTACCGAATGGGAAATATCGATCCGATGTTTAATTTTTTAACTTGAGATGAGCAGAACTGCCGGAATCGTATAAGACTTGTACCACCTTTTTTAAACTAAAGCTGTAATGTTGATTCCATTGTATATATATTCCGACTTCAAAAAACTATAAATTATTAAATGTCAAAAAATATGTAGTAAGAATTCAAAAGGGCTATACTTTCAAGAAAGGACTTCCTAAATGGAATAAATTTTATTTGGCTCTGCTAAAACTATTCGAACTCACATGCACTTACACTTGAATATATTTTTACAAAATTTTCCTTCGTTGTAATTCACATTTGAAACTTTAATCAAGTTGATATAGGGTTCGGCGTTCGATCAGCACGTATGTGGCAGGGGCATTGGTCATTCAGCCACACTAATGAGATCTGGTTAGTGACCCGGATCGAAATGCCGACTATTTTTGGGCTTGTCTGCCTCGACGAACGAGCATTTGTACTCAAAATTGTAGCAATATTTTTCCCAGTAATGTTCTCTGAAATATTCTAGAATAGTTTATAGGGCGTTTAAAAAGTTAGCTTGAAGTGTTCTCTTAATTTTAAAAAAATTATTCGGATTGTATTGTATCCAAAAACAAATTGGAGCATTTCAATTCGAAAAAGTTACATATAAACGCGAAGAAAAGTGCCAAAAGCAAATTTAGTCCGAAAAATTAGTTAAAAGAGCAAATGCATTCGAATTCGAAAACGTTCTATAATTCAATAAGTGGCTTATATTAAGATTTTAAAACAAAACCGCATATACTTAAACTCTACACGACCTTGGCCACATATATTTGTACTTTTATGTAATTTTTTTAGAAAGTAAGGCTGTGTGCTAAATTCCAGTTTGTATTGGACTAATTCCTGAGCTGTGCCAAATTGAAAGTGGAATTATACAAAATAACCGGTTATAATTTTCATTTGACATACATATATCATAAAAACGAGTTTTGGCAGTTTAGTTTAGCGCGCGATTTTTTCCTTTAAATGAATCCCCAATGATATAATATGTGAATATTTGTCATCAAAAAGGACGAGAGCCAAAGTGAAAGGAGACTGTAACTATTCTTATCAATGCTTCAATAAATATATTTGATTTTACACTCGTCCCTGCAATTTAAATTTTTAAATTTTTAAATGTCAGAATTAGTAACAAAATTGACCCATTGTAAACTTAAATCTATCGTAGCATTTTTTCCTTGAGCTTCTCGAAATAATTTTCTACTGGTAATTCTTTCTATTCTGGCTATTTTTTTGCAGTGAAAGGGTTTCTTCTTGTAAAAAAAAATGAAGTCGTAGTAGGTCAAAATTTAACCGTTTAGCAAAAGAAGAAGAAGCATTAGCAAGCTTGAGAATTTACTAAATGGAAATGTACTAGAATAGAACACACAGCCTAAAGTTATTCTAACTGGAAAAAAAACTAAAATCTGTTAAAGAACTACATACTCACTAGATTATACAATTTTCCAACAATAAAATCAAAATATGTGTAGTATAATAGCATTTAATTCTACTTAAAACTAGCTACATTCAAAATACAATATTTTTAAGTTTCATCTGATTGCCGTGGATCTTTCTTTTTGTCTTATTATAACAGTTCGTGGCGACACACTAAGCTAAGTTCTGTTCGAATTCATGTCTACTACGTAGTATAACAGTTTAGATTGCTTAGCTTGATGACCAAGTCTTGGCTTGGGTTGACTTCGTGTGATGGAATGAGAAAATGTTTAGGAGCATTCCTTGAATACTGTCGAATTGTGCATTTTTGTTTTACTTTGATTAATTTAAAATATCGAACTAAGCAAACGATTTACTTTGTCTTCCTCTTAATTGGAATACTACATAGATCAGCTTGTTTGCTGACGTCATAAATTGTCATAACGAGACGAACACGAATAGATTATTGAGTAGCGGTTGGTAAAAATAAAAAAAACATTAAATCACCTTTTCCACAATTAAAAAACTCGTGCCTGAATAGGTAAAGTGTGGCATTTATTCAGGTTTTTTTTAGAAATTTCTATTTGAAATTTCGAAATATAATATTTTTGAAGTTAAATGCCATTCCTTTTTTAACAATAAAAAACTTAATGATTAATAAGCCATGAATGTAAAATTAGGCGGGATAGGGCACAATAGACCAAGGACCATTTTTTCGAAATAAAAAAGTAGGTTCTTGAGACTGAGCCCGCTTATGATTCGCTTTGACTTGAAAAAAACTGGGGTGATAGGGCATTAACTAATTGTTCATCGTTGCCAACAAATGAAGATCAATATTTCTTCTATTCTGAGATGCTTGGCAAGTTGCTTGCGTCCTCGCAGGAGCACCGAGAATTCATTAAAGAAGTTTATCCCCTATAATTCCTCCATTGTAGGGGTTTTTCCTCATCGACTTTCCTCAGCTGAACTCGGCAGAAAAATGAAAGCGAACTGTGCGAAGAGATTTCATTTCCCGTCCTTAGAAAACAAAGGCCTTAATTACTACAGACAGTTTCTTTGTAGGGAATCATCGGCGGAAAGAGGGGCTGGGACGATCCACCCCCGCACCGTACAGTGTCAAATTTATTTGAACCGAAGATACAGCGCTCTTTCATCGCACTCGGACCAATATCTTATGATGAATTGTCAAGAGATGAACGAACGGAGCACTTTTGCTAGCATAAACGGAATTTATAGGTCATCCTGGTCCAGAGTGCTCGGGACATTTATCGATCTACTATTACATTTTTGTAATTGATTGCTTGTCATTAATCTTAAAAGGTAAGGGACCGGGTCCGAGGGCGAGAACCTCTCCAAAGGGCGTCCAGGACATGCGAGGGGCCGCTGAAGCTCCACTTGTGACGGGTCTGAAACAGCTGTTAAGTCCACACGATTAGACTTTTCCGTCTCCTTGAGTCACAAGTTGATCACCTCGAAATTGCCAATTTAGTGCAGGTAATCAATTCCCAATGAATTATAAATCACTTGAATAACCATGAAACAAATAAATTTCGTTTATGCGAATGCTGCTGTTCCTGCAATTATTGCGGAGATGCCGGACATTAGCTCATAGACATCGGCATAGAATTATCGTTCTCTGAGGATGAGTTATGGAAAAATAAATTATCATTCAGTCAGAATCAGTCTTCTGCACTGCCAACAGTAATGGTAATATATTGTAAGTGTGGCAAAACTTCATGCATATTCAGCTATAAGCAAAGATACTATTTATGTTTATGGCAAAAAACATTCATTCTGGCATATTGCATATTAAAAGCTTGTTTTATAAAATTCAGCCACCTTCATGAATTCAAAATACCTAGTCTATAACATACCTAATTCATGATCTTTTGCATCCGGATTGAAAACCTATTCCGAAAGTGTTTACGCCCTTTTTCAACCTGCTCTAGTCTTAAACCCGTTCGAATCTAGTCGGAAAGAGTTTACAAAAGCCCTAATAAAGTTAATTGTTTCTTTCAAAGTGGTTAAAGTAGTCCGATAAAAAAATCCAATCGAATTATTTTGGCGTTATAAGCGGAAAAAGTAATTTAAGTTGAATGTTACTGAAATGGATTTATGAACATTTTAGCAACTTTATTAATGAATTGTGAATTTTTGCCCAAAAAGGGCTTTTGCGAGCTCTTTTCAATTCGATCCGATTAGGGCAGATGTTTATGGCACTTTTCGATTTAGATCGAAAAATTTCAAGGTGGATCGAAATGAGGACTTATCGAAGTTTCGATCCGGTTCAAAAAGTATTTATGTAAGAGACTCGAGTCGATCTACTACATCGACAGTTTAAAAAAGGTCCACTATCACATGACGTGAAATATAATGATTTCGATAAATTTTAAATTTGAACTCCCAGAACACCTATGTATATTTGAAAACTGATCATAAGAAGCGAGACATCGTTAAGAACAAGAGTTTGCTCAGAACATCGCATGGAATCGTTTGGTATAGCATTTGCTACGTAAATACGTATATTTAGAATGTTCTGCAACTATAATATATATCCAACTAAAAATATATTTTATCTTGTTGAAATGTTTCTTTAATTTGGCAGTTAACGGTAATTTATTCTCTATAAAGAATATTAAGATGCCAATTTACTATGATATCATATTTTACTTTCATTTTCTCATAACACTTTTGCTTTATGTTTTGTCACATTCAAAAACCAACTGACGCAAATTCTCGCTTTTTATCGGCAAATGTGAGATCTCTAGAATATATTAAATTTCGACTGTTCTCATTTTATTTCCACTAACGTTGCTATATTCGACCATAAGAATATTAAATTGTAATTTTTGCACTTTTCACAAGTGACTGTCGGAATAGGGGTGATTATCAGGTCGTCCTTTTGTATCCTTCATTTGAATTCTTAAAATGTTTCATTTAATTCGGTCGGTTAAAAATAATTCTAAATGCATTATCATACAAAGAGCCTTTGGTTTTAATTTTTGAAGCAATTTTGTTTAAATTATTTTAAGGTTATTACATATTTAGAAAAACAACTCCCTTTTAATATTCAAAATCATGAAGTATTTATCAATGGAAAACTAGGAAAAGATTTCTTGAATTATTGTATGTTTTAAACATTGAGTTATGTAGTTCATAACTTCCTCTGTTTTGCAAGAAGTAGTTGAAATTTGATCAACAATTTCTACATACAACTGAAAAAACTACGTCTTTATTAAAAATCCTATTAAATATAAAATATTACATCTTCCTGAATTATTATGATTCATATGATTAATTTGGTTAATTGTTATAATTATATTAAAATTTGATTATACTGACTTATATATACTTAATTATTATTTAATTGGATAAATTAATTATTAATTAATTAATTGTAGATATATGTACATATGTATGTATGTGCACATTTCTAGAATGTGATTTTTGATTCTACAATTCAACACTTGATTATGAAAAATTATTTTTATTGAAGCATAACTAGCAATATACTAATAAGTAAATGTTTCAGATATTTTACAATAAAATATTTTAAGATTATGAATCTGCTTTCTCAAGTAGCTTGTTCCTACTTATAGTACGAGTTTTTGTTCTACTCTTTATTAAATAGTTATTGAAAAACTCCCAACGATTTCTAATATATTTCCGCACTTTAATATTTGAGCCTGACTCTTTAATAAATTATTTCCATAAAAGTTTTATAGATTTCCGTATATTCAGAGTCGTAAATTAAAAAGGTTAGTAAAAGTGAAATATTAGTTAAAGGAATCGGTCATCATTGTATATATTTTCAAGAGATGGGATAACTTATATTGAAAATCTTGAAGAATCAATGATCTTTTTATGTGGAGGGACTTTGACGATAAATAAAACGAAATCGCCTAAGTCCGGGAACAATAATTCCAATTTTATAGCCGAACTGGGCGGGTCCGGATCTAAAGAAAATCCCTTAACACACATAATCACTACCTTTCCGGGCCGCATCAGTGAGCAGCAACAAGCGACGTATGATCCGGATGTGAAAACGAATAAAAGAGAAATTTCTTGAAGGCTTTAAACCCCACTTGACACGTAATACAACACTGTCGTCTTGAAAAATCTTCGCTGTTTATATTCCCTTTCAGAAAATAAACGTCCGCGGAATAAGTAAGGAACCGGAGACACACTAAAGCCATAAAAAAATTATGGAGATTTAAGTCCATTTCAGTTTTTGCAACAACAACGAGAATAATAATGAAAAAAAAGAAACTTAGAAATAAAGGACTTTTGTGCGAGTTTTTATCTCACAAGTGCAGTCCAGACAAACTCTCCGCTTTATGTTTCCGTGTTAAGGAATTACGTGCCAACTACGTAATTAGAGCGAAGATAATTTAACCCCTCAAAAGGACGTGCGGGTTAATTTCCTTCCAAGATTATTTCAAACAAAAGTTTAATATCTTCAACTTTACCAGGAGACCCCATCCGCGAGCCCCCCAATGACCGGCTCCGACCCTGTGGGGGTCTTAAGGGGGCCCTGCGGAGCTCGCGTACTTTTAATCATGACGATTAAATGAAAAACAAATTAGACTTGAATAAATTACTTCCATCTTATATTGGTTTTAACGGTTCGCCGACTTCGTTGATTGAACTCCACTCAACAAGAAATGTAAACTTTCTCGGGTCAAATTACGATTTTTGAAAATACAACTGACTGTGTCGCACCCTGGGGCTGTACTCCTACACTTACTAACCATCGTCTGTTTCAATGACGATTTCAGTGCCATTGGAAACTTCGGTTATTAATTCGTAAAAATTATTATGGCGAAACAATTTATCGATTTTGTGGAAATTTGTCCTCTGTCTTCGTTGCCACAATGAGCTCTTGGCTCGTTTCAAGAGACCTGAAATTAAGGAAAATTTGCATTACTTTAATTGCTGTATTGATCTTTAGTCAGAAATTGCGACTTCAGAATATTTTTAATCAAGAAGTAATTTTATATTACTGTGGTTGATTGGTATCGGACTAAAAGGAAGCAAAGATTGCTTTTGATAATAAAGCGTAAGTTAAATTGTGAACTACAACATTTACTTTTAAAACTCGATACAAAGAGGAAACTAATTTTTATTGATAATCTAGAATGAGTTTTAGGCCAGTTCAATTCAGTTTTCCAAATAAAATTTTAAAAATTTAATTTCTGAGTATCATGTTAGCATAACTTTTTATGTACATATATGCAACCTTGTTAAATTCGTAATTATCTCGTTTATGACTTCTTGCATCCGGATTGAAACTTGATTTCAATTAAAAACTGTTTTGAGTCAAGCCTAATTCAAAGGTGTTTATACCTTTTTTCAAATCAGACTCAATATAAATCCAAGTCCACCTAATTATTGGACACTGGATAAATTTCCATTTTATTAGATTTTAATTAATTTTACTATTGAAATATAAAAGTGTTTGCAATTTTGAATGTGGTACAATGAACATTTTATAAAGATCTGATTAACCTGATGGTTTGTTAAAATTAATAAATCATCGACGTCAAAAAACTTTATATATAAAAGATATAGGGATCTATTATTATTTCCATGCCAATTTCATACCTACATTTGAGCTGTTTATTTAGAGTGTGGCATGGATCACTTAAAAAAAAAAATAAAATTAAATTCGTATTATTTTTTTATTTTAGGAATTAATTAATTAAATTAATAAAAGGATGCTATACAAAATCATTATATTAAATATGTATTTATCAATTTTCTTAAATATCTGTCCTTTCAAACATCACTTCAGTCAATAATTCTTCTAAACTAAAATTAATTTTTAAAGTGTTAAGTACATCTTTTCGAAAATTGGCATTAATTATTTTTAAAAATGTAAAACATGTCTTACACTTACATATTTCATTTTAAAAACAATTTCTAACGAAGTTATATTGGAAATTATAAAAAAATAATTGTCAATTATTAATTTCAACTTGAAACTATCTGTTCCGTGAAATTCTAAAACTACTTTTTTGATATTTAGTATCCCTTGACGGAAACTATTAGCTATAAAACATAGTAATAATTAAATTTCAACAATATTTTAAAGTTTATTATTGTAATTTCATATGCGACGCCATTAGAAGATGATCTGTGAGCTTATTCACTATTTATTATAAATAAAGTGAAAAATATTGGCTTAATAATGTTCACTTGTTTTTGTAATAACAAATGAACATCACCCTTTCATTAAAATAATCTTAGTACCAACGATAATTAAAAAAAAGCACAAAAGTGAAAACTTTTCTTAATGAGATAAAAATACATGTTTGTATGTTCATGCCAAGGTTGAAAAACAAGAGTGGTCAATAAAAATTACCTTGTTGGAGAATAAAAGTGTCATACATTTTAACTTTCCTCATCATCTGAAAAAATACTCCTTTCTGTTGTAATCCATGGCAGTAACGATGATTTTTACGACATTATTGTCGTTTTTATGCAAATATTCCAGGGTAATATTAAAATATGTACATTTTCATTATTGTAAACAAGGCCTCTCCGAAGTGATAAAATAAAAAATTTAATTAATACATTTCCATTTTCCATTTCCGTATTTTCATGAAAAAAATAATATACTTTTGTTATTGCTTACATCAATCGTGGTAATATTAAAGTTTTTTTTTTGTTTCGTTAAAACAAAAGCTCGAAAAGATTTTAATTAAATGAAATTTGTCATAAAATTAACATCCGTGAAAAGCGTGAAAAAAGCAACTCCTGTATTTATCTTGTATTTCGGTTGAGGTCAATTGTTATGCTTTACTACACACAGGAATGTGCGTATTTTACACTCTTTTTTAAATATTTTAAATTGACCAAAATTCTGTACATCATTATGTTCTCTTTATGAACGATTAAAAATTAAATTAATTGGTTTTGAATAAAAATGCTTCAGGGCTATGATTTCATGCCACCCACATAAAAGGGTCTTGTAAGTGAATTATGATTGCATCTAATAGCGGTTGCAAGATTGCATTAAATCTGTGCAATTAACAAGATAATTTGTGCCTAAGGGAGTGTCACGCACTATCATCACAATACCTGCCAGCAGAAATCTTAGGCCCTGCGGCTGATGTTCTTGGTTTATTTGCAAACAGTGTCACTCTACACCTAATTATGCTCCTATGTTATGTATGTTGAACACCAGAACACCCCGAGGCATAAATATCATGCATCTTTGTGTATCACAAATCACGTCTTTTCATGTAATGCACATTTGAATTGATTGATAGATATGACAAAGGTTTTATGCATTTCATTTTTTATCATATGACTCATAAACCAAAAGCGAAATATTTCAATATCAAGCATATATCATACAATTATTTCAGTCGTACAAGTGGAAAATATTTGTTGACACTAAAATAATTGCCAAACATATCATATACCTGATTTTAATAAACGTTAAAGTTTAAATTCGAATCGAGACAGTCTAGTATTAAATTGTGGTAGTTTTATATTTAATTAACCGATTTTAATTTTAAATAGAAAGACTGTACTTTAAAATGGTATAAATAGCTTTGTTTTTCTCGATTAATTTTAAGAACTATATTGAAAATTTAAAATTTATATTCATATAATGATAAGTCTTTCCTACTTTTAAGACAAATTTCTAACGTTCACTGCTAGTAGACTTTAAACTAAAGCTTTATAACAATAATTTGTTATTATGCCCACATTTAAAAAATTGACATGAGAGCTATCTATGCGTTACGATTTATCTGTAAAAGTTGTTGAAACGACAAAACAAAAAACCCAGTTTTTGGAAGCGTCTTTGTCTTTAATAAGACTATTTTTATCTTAAAATATGTACCTGTATGATTTCTTTTACAAGGAACGGCGTCTATAAAACTTTTATTATATGTAATTTGTTTTTGCAATTTGAAACAAAATCTCAAACTCAAGTTCTTGCTCGAAACCGAATAACTTCAAATGGAAATTAAATTTGATCAAATGCTCAAACTTAAATTTAAAAGTTGGTGCGAAATTTCTATAAACAAATATCGCCTGTATGCACCTAATGATCTTACACTAAATAAACTTTTATGACACAACAAATCATGCTATTTTTGACCAGAGGTGGATATTGATATAGGATTTTAAGGAAAACCTGAATGTATCCTCAGGTGATCTAGTTTACGATGAGCCCTTTAAAATTCTTGGAGAATATTATGTTCAAGCTCCAAAAATCAAAACCAGAAAATTCCAGACGTATTGAAAAATCCTAGAGACAAAATGAGAGTTGTAAAATTTACTATAATTCTAGATCAAGTTCAAATCGTGATTCCTATGATATATGATATGCCTATCGATTTAAATAATTGCCAATGAGTTTTTTCAGTGTCAACCCAAACTTAAGAGGCTTAAGCTTCATATCAATGCTTTTTCAATTAATTTCAATTGATCTGATAATCGATTTCACATGGTCTCCTGATTAACGTTTGTTTGATCGAATTTAGATCTTCCAATGCAAAAAATCTGCAGAATGAAGGGCCAAAGTTAAATTTTGGGTGTTGGAATTGCCATTTGGGTCGTTGGGGATATCTTTTAGAAAGCTAAAGGCCGAGTTTTATAATAAACTAGCTGACCCACACCCGACATTGCCCGGGCACAACTATCCCTAAAATAAAAGTAAATTTTAATAAAAATATGATGTTGCCGATTTCAAATTTATCAAATATCAATCGGAAGGTTAAGCGCAACGCGCAACATATCCATAGAATTTCTTCTAAATCCTGTGATTTAGATAATTTTTGCATGACGCACCGTAAACATATTACTGCTCAACTCAAATAATTTAAGAAATAAACAATATTGATATAAGGTATACTATAGTTATATGTGAATATAATTTAACATCTGTAGCTACATATTTCAGCTACAGAAATTAATTGTTGCTAAATGGTCGGTTGGTTTTGTAGTTTAAGATTTTTATAATATGATAATAAAATACATAGTATATTTTTCTTTAGTAAATTCAAAGTTATCATCTGTAAGGTAAATGTACAAAGCACTTGGACATGCTATATCATACCTTACCACATGTGCCCGAAACCTTATAAAATTATAGTTAAATATCTCTTAAAATTTCCAACATTATTAAATTTTGAAAATGAATACAAAACAATTTTCCAATGTTGCAGATTCCGAATTTAATGACTGACTTTGTAACTTCTAAGAAATTGATTAAAAATAGATTTTCAGGTTCACTAATGTATAAGAAAGGCTCGTTTTAGTTTCTAGTACTAGAAATGTTATAAATTCAAAAATTATATTACATTTGAGTAACTACATGGACATTTTTTTTCAAATTTATTAACACTTTTGTGCTACATACAGTCATATAAATTTAAAGCCACCTCCGTTTTTACATTATCAGTTGAGTTGAGTGGTTTGTATCTTGGAAACTAAGGAATTCGTGACAGCGAAACGGCAGCGTTATAAAGACCAATTTTATAATTCCAGCCAGTATTTAAAAGATATTAATACTCAATAGCCGCAGAATGTTCTTATCCACTTTCGTTTTATCCATTATGCCTAATTCTATTCTAATTTTTTCTATTCAAGGAATACGATCACATACCATAGTGGTTTAATAAAAGTTAAATTAACCTTCGAGGTATTGATGATGTTCTCAGTATATATATTCCATCACACTTCTTTGTTGTGTAATTTGAACTTCGTTTTTAATTTTTTAACCAGTTACAGTACAGCGCCAGAAAATTATAACCACTATAACAAATTTCAAAATTTGAACTCTGATTACATTTTTCTCGCAAACAATCAAACAGATTAACATTTCTTTGCAGAGTTGCAATCTTTTCTCCTTTGTGATCATTGTTTGAAGAATAAGTAATCGTTTCGTTACGAACCAATATGCAATATACAAAAGTATGCCCCCATTCATTTATTCCAGTTCTATCAAATTAAAATATCAATAAACAAATTTTTATGTTTCCAAGAAGTGTTACATGGTATACCATTTCACTTAACGCGGAAAGCATAAATAGTTGCATCGAAGGAAGTCACGGAGGTTAGCAAGTGTTATTAAAAATAATGGCGAGTATACTAAATACTAGAAATATTAATTTGGAAAATATGTGAATTTTCCCTTAATTTCATTTTTATCTTAAACACGTACGAATATAATAAAGTAGTTTTCAAAATAAAGTATGGAAGCATAAAGGTTGGTGGTTATAATTTTTTGGTACTGTACTGTAGATGAGTATTCTCGTGATGAACAACACAAAACTTTGCACTTTTTTCATGACGAGTATAGTCGTCAAACACCGTTAACTGCATATAAATCGAGCACTGTTTTCAGAGTTAAAAAAATTATAATAATTCATATTTGTATGTAAGTATAGTCTTCAATAAACATTTCATATTTTTAAGGTTATATAAAAAAAAATCGATGGTTATTCTGCTTTTGAAGGTATAATCCCTGCACCTTTTTCTCTTAGACAATAAAAATAAATAAAAGAGCACAAAAAAAAAAAGAGAATAAAAATAAATAAATTTCTGTGAAACATCACAATTCCATGCCCTTCTTTTCGAAATTGTTTATATCCACTTAAATCTCATCTTCCAACTCACCTCGGGATGAAGTGAATTTATAAATCCAATTATATTTCAGGGTTCGTCCGTTGGCATAATCCCGGAGCCCGAGAGTCGAAATGAACAAGTCCTTTTCCCCCTTAACATCAAAAGAAATCAAAATTTCTTCTTGTCGAGGAAAAGAAGGTAACTTCTTCTCTCAGCAGGCGAATTAATTAGATTTTAGTGAACCCAGAAGTGAGTATTTTTTTTTTTTTTTGGGTGCGGGAGGATGACGATAGATCCAGGGATTACGCCTAACGCTCATTTTCTGCTGAGGGTAATCCTTAGAATGGGGCGAATTTCTTATTTATTCAAAACAAACAGAAAAACCTCGGCAGCCATAAGGTGTCAAAAATTATCAGGTGCTGAGAGATATTTACATAAAAGCATTAAGGGCACGGATCCGGCTAGATTAAGGGCGGCCGCAGCGACGGTGGCCCCAATCTTAAATTATTCAGCCGCCCAATCACCAGGAGCCCGCTTCCTGCAACTGACGAGCCCCGGGGAAGACGCAAAAGCACACCTATTGGCATAACAAAAATTAATTCACTCCCCGGAGCTAATCACCACCTGGAACTTTGAAAATTTCGCTCAGTTTCTTTTGTGTCTTTGGGGCTCGGGGCTCCGGCTGCGTAAATTGCACTAACTCAATTTGGGGCCAACACCGAACTAGGGAACTGTGAATAATTGATAGTCGTGGAGCTCCCGCAGGTTGTGAGCTGGGACTCTTATCATATGATTACTACCTCCGTGCCACCTGAGTTAATCAACTTATCGCCGCTTTCATTTGTTAAGTGGTTGCGGTGTCTCTAATTGCTCCACGGAGAGGGCTGCATCCCCCCAGCATCTTCACTTTAAGACGTCCTTAAATCTGAGCATCTCTCTGGATAGTGGAGGATAGGGAGGACATTTTTCCATCCCTAAGTATGAGATTGAGATAAGATAACACCTAGAAGTAAGACATCTTACGTTTACGGGTAATGCTAATTTTCACGTAAAGAGGTTAATAAGGTGCGTGACAAAGATTGCGGTCGTTACGAAAATTGGTTTTATTGCAATCGTTATGAAAGTCTGAAATGGGCTCTAATCGTCGTAAAAAAATACATTCTAAAAATATCAGTCAATTAAATTCAGCGTCCATTCAAAAAAAAAATTAGTAGAAGTATTTGGTTTTGATTTAGGCTATATAAAATCAAAAATTGCTATAATGATTTGGAAAATACAGCTCTTCAACACAGTAACAAACTGTTACAACATTGCATAAATGTTGTTAGCAACTAATTACATCACTCAATATGTAAAATAACACTTCAAAAGTTTATCTACTTTTTCTTTCTAAAATAATTGTTTGTAATATAACAAACACAAGCATTTAAAAATAAAATGCGTTTTAAATATACCTTCTTTAATAGTGGATTATAAATTTTTCAGGGTTTTTAATGTTTTCCTTTACAATTAAATGTTTTGATAATTTTTCCTTTACTTTCATATCCGAAGTGTGGTTTTTAAAATAATAGTTGTTGTAAAACTCAAAAAATTTATGACTGTGCGAGAGACACCGATTTTTGGCCTAAATTTGTAAGTCCATGATAATTTTTTTCCGAAAAATGGCGGGATTTTGAAAAAAATAAATCGCCAGAAAATTGTTAATATATTAATTGAACCATGCAATATAAAAAATTCCATTCATTCAGCATATTACAAAAGCGTATTAAATTTAAAATATGATAATGCATCCAAAAGTGAAAATGTTTCAGTACACCATGTTTTCGAGAAACGTTTGGTTGAAAAGTAGAAAAGCTATGTTTTTACCATTTTTGAAAACAATTTAAAAAAGAACGAGTACCTTAATCGAACAAATTTAAAATATAACTCAAATAAAAAATTCTATATAAAAACAGTTATTTATAAACTTTATTATAATTGCTTCAGCAATTATAATAAAGTTTATAGTTTTATTCTTTTATACATATTAATTATTGCCTTGACCCTTCTCAACTAATCTTTAAGTATCACAAAAGATTGTTAATCCTAGATACATCACCGCAATAAATGAATTCAATTGAATTGAATTGAAATATGTTTTTAACCTATGAGACAATAAACAGGGGACATATGTAGATCTTGTATACAATGCGCCATACTTTTAATAATTTTCCAAAAGCATTTCTTTGACTTCATGATTCCATCATTTAGACTTTTTACATGATCCGACTAAAAAAATTCCAGCTTATTAAAAGGAAAAGGAAAATCAGAAGATTTGAAATTTTTTTCACTTCATAGAAGGTTGCACTTTCCTCCGAGAGCATTACGTCACTGTCACATGAATAATAGGAGAGACGTAAGCCAATTTAATAATAAGTCGAGGAATTTTGAATTAACTTTCCTCATGTACATGGGAGTCGTAAAATTAATAGACTCCCCCGCTATCCAATTTCATAGGAGATTAACTTTTATAGATATTGACGAGCGGAGACGATGAATTTAATCATTATTTATAACTACGAAATATCAGTGGGTGAGCTGAACGAATGAATCGAGAGTGCCCAGAATTGATGGAAATTGATACAAAGTAACTTTCGATGCCCGAACACATCCCCGGGAAGAGGTCCTTTACCCGTCGACCCCCCGCCCCCCTCTCTTTCCGGAGATGTCATGTAGGTTGGTTTACCGCGAACAGATAGGTGCGGTGCGGGTGGGTTCGTCGATGAGACAAAAACGAACATATCCATCCGCAATGGATTTTGCACTCTTGCTCTTTTGATATATGTATGTCGGTTTCATTCCAGAAATGCTGAACTGGACCATAATTTTTGATTTTAATGATGCTATATTTGGATGGATACAGTTTCATCATTACGACTCGAATTTATTTGATTTTTGAACTTTAAACAGTCCATAAGTAATGAAGTAATATGAGAAAATACACATTGCTGTAAATAAAATCAAAATCAATATCGATTTAATTGAAGTTGAAGTTAAATCGAAAATAGCTTCAAAATGTTGTAAAGTAAGGATCAATTCATGCTTTTCGATAATCTACAACATGTCGATAACAAGTTTTCGGAAATCGACACTTTTTGATACGATGATTCGATGTCGAAATAAAAAATTTGAACATTGAATATAACTTTAAAAATGAGTTCAATCATGATTACTGAATGAATTACATGAATACACTTAAGGAGGGTTTACAGTGGTTTTTTTCAAAAACTCAAAAATAATTTTTTTTTTCAAATTATTACCGAGGGTTTTAGAAATATCATTGTAGGGACTTTAAAATAAAACGCTCGGATTTGACCACTTGACTAGCTTATTTATTTGTCGAGTGCCCAGAACAGACTAACTGATCGCTTTAAAATTGAATGCCTAGTCATCTGCCTAACAGTCATACAAAATAGCTATCTGTCTTTTACAGAGTTGCCTACATCATAAAATTTATTTGAATGGTTTTGGAGGTTAGGAGCAGGTTTAAATAGGGCGGGACGCTTGCAACGTTAGAGGGCTCAAAGCAAACCTGAAAATTTTAAACGAGTTTTTTTCGAAACTTCATTTTTTGAACTGGCATAGGTGATTTTGAAAAATTTACTGCACTAATTGATTTGAAATTTAAACCGCTGCTTGACTCTTCAGGTGTATAGCTATAGAACTATAATTATTAATTTTTATTGTTATTTACCAAATTTGAAAAAAGAGTCAAAAAATTCAAAAGTCCGCCATATTTTTTCAATTAAAAATCCTACTTTGGATATAGCGGCACAGCTGAAAATCGTATCATCCGTTGTCGAGAAATTAACATAGATATGACGAAAAATTATTTTTATTGTAAAATAAAAATCTTTGAAAACAAAAACACGAAAACTACTGTAAAGCCTTAAATAACAATATAATTTTTGATTCAATACACGTCTACATTTTTATTAATTTAATAAATGAAAATCTGTGTCCATCTTCTTCAAGATATTTTATCAAATCTGTTTTTCTAACAAGTCATGATTACTTTCTTACACTAAAAAGAAAAAAAAACGAGAAAGCATAACATCTTTTTAGATAAGCCTCCACAGTTTTCAGTGACCTTGTTTGGTTTAAGACCCACAGAAAAGCCAGACAACTAGAGAACGCCTTTTGCTTCTAATGAAAATAAATCAAGATATGCAAATACTGACATATGTAAATCACTTAAAATTTATGGAGTAGTGATAAAAAGCAAGAAAAGGACGAATCAAATACCCTGGCATAATTTATGCAAATATTTTTGCTCCGTGAATTTTTCGTTTGCGAAAAAGTGAGGACGCGCTTCTGATATCTCTGAAAGGCGAAATACGATGATGAAAAAAATAAAAAAATAAATAAAAAAAATGAAACGAAACGAAAAAACACGATAGCATTAGGAGATATAAAAATACTTTGACCGTAAATTCCTTTAGAGCCAGAGTGTCTGGTTCAGTTCCAGTCAAATGGCAATGCTTTTTTAGAATTTCTATTAGAATACTGCCGGCATACATTATGCTGGGTAAACATGGGTGCGATGCTCGCCCTGGGGGAATGAGAGGAATTTCAGCTCTATCGCCTGCGGTTAGCCCTAAAAATTCAAGAAATTCTGTCAGTCAACTCAGCAATTATAAAACTAATTGTTTACAGTGGTCAGCACCCTTTTTATCCCTTCTGATAAATGAATTTAAAACTTTAAGAACGTTTCTTGACAAGTTAAATTTTGTAGATTCCTGCCTACGATAGAAACAATTGTTTGATTTCACAATTTCGATACTTTATTTTTACCAAACTTGAAAAACCTTGAAAAGTATCCATATAATGAAATATCGACATTAATGTTATTTGATAGTTCTCAATAAAGTAACGATATGTTTTATTTTATTGAGTAATTCAGTTCCAATGCATTCTACTTTCTACAACAATCCTCTGTAGCTTGTACTAAGCGAAACAAATAAATACTAAAACTGAGAAAAAGTAACGAAATTGGTATCAGCATAAATTTAAGCTGTTCAATGCAATGTATTAAAATTTTAACTTTGTATTTCTGAGTTATTTACATATAACTTATGTTTGGAAGATTGTTTTGCCATGTTTTTGTTATTGAAATTTTTGAATTTTAATTTTTATTGTAGTGTTTTGTTGTAAAATAAACTTCAGTCATTCTCATATTTGGTAACATTTACATATGTGAATATTTCGCCTATTTTAAATGCATGAAGTTCTAGCTACTGTTGAGAAGTATTTACGGGGGTAGCCTGGTGTGAGGGTTTCAAAAAATCGAATTTTTTTAAAATCGATTGCATATTATCCTTAGAATATGCCACCAAAGCCCTTGTAATGTAATTAATTCATATTTTCACGGGCCGAAATGAGAATGCGCCTTGTTCGGAAACTTTAAACACGTTTTTCTCAAAACCATTCAAATCATGATTTTTTAAAATGGTTTATGTTGAAATATAATAATTAATATTTTAGGTATATCTTTAAACTAAAGTCATAAAGGACCTCGCAGAATAGTTATGGAAATTGGCTTCCGAAAAAATCTGATAATAAGCGATTTGGATAGTTTTGAATCGGGGTAATTTTGAGATGCTGTATAGTTGATTGCCTTTTCAATTCAATCTTATTTCGTTTACTACCTCTTCAAAGTTTCTTGAGTGATATGTTTGATTTCGAATCCTTTTTGATATAGATTTGATAGATATAAAAAAATTCATAACCCCCTTTTCGAAGCCTATATCCCGGAAACTAATAATTTTTGGAACTTGTGCCCACGAGAACTTTTGATTGGGAGGACATGTACTATAACATACTAAAAATTCAGCCAATTTGACGGGAAGCTAATTTACATAAGGATTCTGCGAGGTACTTTTACAAAAATACGTTTTTTTAGGTAATTCTTCGAGATGCTAGAGTACAAGCCTCCGTAAAGAAAGAATTTTCGGAGGCACCTTCCCATTTCTTTTTAAAACCTTTCTAAACTTTTGCATGATTACATTAAAAAATTATTTTGAATATTTCAATATACACACAATAAACGTTTATAAAATTATAAAAATATATATATTGAATTTTTTTTTCTTTAATTTACAAAAAGTGCTTGCGTTCCCTTAAAATAATTTTAATCATCAAAAAAGAATATTGTAAAACAAAATTGCGCCACTATATAAATTTCTTGTTAATTAAGATGTTAACCATTAAATTTCGAAAAGTATAGAACAATAGAACCACGGAACACGTTTCTATAAAGCAAAAGATTTTGGGGAGCCGGCTTGATTGCAAGCAGCCCCCATTGTTGTGGATCCCTCCAGCAGGTTCTATGTGGGTCCCTGTGGGGCTATGTGTTTGAGCTGATTTATGCCCCAAAGTGTCGAAGTTGTAATCTTGCAGCGTTCGTACCGGCCTCCGAATTTGCACTGAAATTACTAATAAATTTCGGCTAACGAGGTGTCTTCGTACGAAACTTAAACCAATAATTCTTGAGCTTGTACGTTTGGCGGCATATTTGGGCCTTTCAATAGAAAATTATCGATGGCTATCGAGGTATGCCTTTTTGAGCACAGAATATAGAGGACCAATGTGGTATGAAGTGGTAAACTAGAAGTTAGGCTTGATTTTAGGGTTGCAGTAGTTATCATTTAAAAATACGGCATTCTTTATAAATGGTTAGTTGCATTTGAAAAAAAAACAAATTTTTAATTTTTTAGAATAGGAAAATAGTTTAAACCAAAATTCTTCAATTCGATTATAACTTTTGATGATTTTGAGTTTGGGGCCCTTTTAGAAAGCCAAAAAAGAAACTGAATGAAGATATTATTATCGTTAACTTTATACAAAACAAATTTGAGTGATATGGTTATCATAGCTATTTTGAAAATTGGGCTTACGTAAATGTTAATATTTTAATTTTAAATTTCTGAAGTGCAAAATCTTCTATTATGTCTTCATATTCCAATTTTTGAAGGATAAAACTTTTTATAACATGATTGACAAAATCCTTGTAGCAAGTTCTGCATTCAGGAAAGTTTCTTCTGATTTATCTGTTTGTATTAGAGTTAACATCAGTAATACACTATAAACGAAATTTAGAATTTCAAAAATATTTATTTACACAATTATTAAATTGCATTGAAATTAATCTCAAAATGTATGTCGAAATCTATGTTTGGAAATAATTAGCTGGATTTTTTAAAAAATTCAAAGCTGATACGATTTTTCTTAAATTGAGAATGCACGAAATTTCAATTTCATTTATATTTTTTTTTCGAGAGTATAAAACACTCAAGCCCGCAAATTCATCTGCAAAATTTTCAAGTACTGGGGATCTATATCTTTAAGAAGGCAAATTAAAAACATTTTTAAGACAAGTATACATATATATGTATATTTTGTTACTAACAATTTTTTATTGGAATAATACATTTTTTAAAATGGTTTTAATAATTTTTTTTATGATAAAATAGTTCCAAACAAGTGTTCACTCAACTCAAGTCTGGCGCATCGGAAATGAAAATAACAATCGATTAGGAAATTATATTTCCCTGATACTGAACGAACGCATTTATAAAATTTTTTATAATTTTAAAAATGAATGTTTTAAGAAACCAGTGTGTTTTTTTTAAATTGAGTAATTAGATAAAATATACATAGGCATTTCTGGGCCCCCATTGTTCTAGGGGCTCTGGGCTTATGCCCCATGCATACTCTTAGAGTACCTAAAATCGGAATTGATCTTGAGTCAAGGTCATAAGATCGTTTTGAGGTCAAATTTAATTTGATTGACTGAGTTTCCGAAATCGTAAAGGAAACAAAAAAAAGAAATTTTCGTTTCATACATACATATATTCTAAATGGAAGAAAAGTAAATATATATGTTTACTTAAGACGACTACATCTTACAATATTTTCACTTGATGAACACGCCTTCTCGATTTTAGCTTAAAGAAAAGGCACAATTCGCGACGGGCAATTCCTTTTAAATAAATGCCTTCAAAAAGTTTGTACAATGGTTTGTTGTTGTGACGTTCCCCTTAAATGTTATCCACTCGGTGGTGTTTTTTAATATTCCGTAGAAATCTGTGGCATATTATAACTTACATCCTCAATAGCAACTCTACAAAAAGCACCAGAATCGTTAGCAACTCTAAGCAGGCAGCAAATTGCTTTCAGAAAAGTTGGCAAGCTCCTTCACTCGTCCGGTCGTCTTATTTCGCACCGGGTCTATGTTGTCTTCGTATGTTTTTATGTAGCTGACAGCAAAGTTGCAATACATTTTCTTGGAAGTGCTCTCCGTTTTTCTAATAAGAAGAATGCTCCTATTATTGTCTGTTTTTACGCTTAATTTAGCACCTCCCAAGAAAAAGCCTCAGCTAAAAAGGGAGAGAAACTCTGTAAATTTTTAATATCAAAAAGTGGAACAGTTGGGCGTTTCTCAGAAATGTTGGTGGATTCGAATTTAAATCTTTAATATATTTTATTTTCTGCTACTATAATCTATGTGTGAAATAAAAGATTTAAAAAAGTATCTGCCACAAACTGACATATCATTTACCTCCAACTATACCTAGTTCTATAATATTCTATAATATTTTTGCAATAATTTTGACTAGAAATAATTTGTTATTGTAGTTGACGTTGATTTCAAAACCAGCAATATTTTAAAATTGAAAGAATTTGGTTTCAAGAAAATATAAATCATGTTTTCCGAATTACCGCAGCAAACTTTGGTTGCAATGAGCATAACAAAGTCGCTTCAATAATAAAAAACTGAAATGTTTGAAATTCAAAATTAGGAATAAGATATGTATATCAAATAAGATACGTTATATGAAGTTTGTAGACTATAGCTCGTAAAATTTAATACAGAAGTACTTTGAGAATGGTTTGGAAAAAATAATTGCACATTGTCGGCATGTATAGTAGAAAGGAAAAATCCTTGGGAACCAAAGTGAGGTCATTGATGTGAAGCTTAAATAAGATAGGACCAAGCATATAACTCTGAGGGACTCCACATAAAGCCTTTATTTTAAATAGTGCGTCATGGGTTTATCTTTACTTATAGAAAAATCCCATATTAAACAAACCACATTCATCACTTCAAAGAAAGATAAAACAAAATTAATTAATTTTTACAGTATATTTTCTCACAGATTAAATAGTTTTTAAAAATTCATTTGCTAAACAAATCTGGGCGTATTCTCTTGCCTAAATGCCTAAATGACGCTATCAACTGGAGTAAAACTTTCTATAGAGAAGTTTTAGAAACTCATGATTTCCAAGGACGAAAAACATCATTAGTCGTTTTTTTATGAATCCGTTCTCATAGATTAGTAAAATATAAACATTTCACTACAGGTTATTGTTAAAATAAATAGAATAAAGTAAAACTTTTGCGTGGAATGACCCTACTTTGACCAGGGGTGAATTCAAAAACCCAGTTTTACGATGATTACATTGGTTTATTTCATATGAAATGAATACCAATTGGAGCGTAGCTGACGAAAAGATTTTGGAAAATGTGGAAAATTAAGGATGCCAGAATTCGTTATAGAGGTTGTAGATTTCAAAAATAAAATTTGTTTAGACAATTATTAACTAAAAGTCATAGTTTTTCATAATAGAGATATTTTTTAAACAAGAGCCAGTTATAAAATTTTAACAGTATATTCGTATTCAGTGCACAAAAATAGTATAAAATTATAGCATTTATTTAAAAGGCACACAAAAAGTCCGATTTTGTAGACCATTATTATTTTATACAATTCAGCTTTAACGAGTACTGCGCTGAATTTTACATCAGCATAATGGAAATGTATTTTTGAACTTACCTACAAAAATACTAAAATTTTATAGTTAATGACATATGTATGTATTTATATATATGTATGTATTTATATTTACAAACTAGATACATATATGTATCTACGTTGAGTAGGTACTATTTGGATTTAAAATTCGGAATACGTCTTGTGCTTTAATTTTTCTCTTGGATAGATTTTTTAAAGTCATCTAGATAGTATCCCTCTTAAATAAAATATTTTTTTTAAAAAATTAAAATTCCCTTTGGCATTATTTCCATTAGTCCCAATTAGTGCAAACTGCAGACTGTAGGAAGTCGCTTTAAAGTAGTGTTTCATGAAATTTCCTCTGCTAAAGGAATTATCACGGGATTCCTCCATCCGGCCGAGTGAGTGAACACGAAATAATCAATAAGCCGCAAAATCAGAAGGAACGAAGGTGATTGAAAGGATTCTCGAGCGGCGTTGTCCAAATCACAGGCGTCGCACCTTTGCCAGGTGAGCCCCAAAAGCCCCACTCAACTCACCGGCTGCAAGCTGCAGTCTGAATGCACTTTTCGGGATATTTCACGAAATTTGACTACTGAAGTTGTGGAAAGAAGGCCCCCGACCGCAGATTTGTTAACAACGTGAGTATAAATTTCAGTTGAAAATGTCCCTCTGAATTGGGCTGGGATTTTCGGAGCTCTTTCCCGGGGAATGGGGGGTTTGATATTTGCGAATTTAGGCGTATATACAAAGATTTAAATCGAGCCCCGCGATATGTCATTATTCAATTTGCTGTTTTAACGATGTGATTTACGACCAGAGATAATGAGGCAGATGCGGCTAATGACTAAGTAGTGACCAGTGGCCATTGGTCGGGGCCGCTGCAAATATCTGCGCAGTTTTAGATTTCGATGAACCGTGGCCTCCAATTACATTGTCTTACAGTGATTTATCGGTGCCGGTTAGATGGATTGTTGGCGAAGCTAAATAGGCAGAACAGTGGATTTATGGCCGGCATCAGAATTGATCTAACCCAGTTCCACAGCCAGGGGAGGCCCATAAATTAGCAATAACTTTTTGTTCGCACTATGCGACTGGGGGGAGCCCCTTCTCCCAAAAAAGCCGCTGTTATCATAAGCCGAGGAGTTGGACTTAAATTTTCTAGATAAAATGTAAACAGATAAATAAAAGAAAGGAGCTCCCCACGGGGGTGTGCGGAGCCCCAAAGATATCTCGAAGGAGCCGACCGTTGAAGGAGGCACTTTTATAGAGATTTAGCAGCCACCGATGTGAGCATGTCGAGACTTTTTTAAGATGAGAAGACAGTCTTCGTCTCGAATCATCCTGCCCGCGGTGACGACGGTGGCTCTAGTAGCGGCGACGACGGCGGCGGTGATGGTGGTGTTGGACGTCGCGACGCGAGGGCGGAGTCCCAATATACCTCCTTTTAGAAAAAGAATCGAAGTCCTTTTGAAATTCCTTTTTTTTTCTTCCCAGGAATAAAGGAGGCATCAATCGACACTCAGAGTCTATTTGTTCAGCTCGGAATCTGTATGACTGCGACGGCAGGTTCCACGTAGCCGAGGTGCCCTACCTCGCAGGAGTTTTGTAGAAATAAATTGAAAATGAATGTATCCAATTTCAAAGTGTCGGTCTTATCTTATCAGCTGTTCCAATTCTCCCCTTTTATATTCCTGTACCCCACAACTCTGCCCCCGTACACACCCCCAGACTTAAAATACAAAATTGCTTTCAGTTTCTCTAAAAACACCTTCAGGTAAATGGAATTTAATTCGCACTGAAATGGATTTATGTCGCCTTTGGTTAGCTGAGACTAAAAAGAGAGGAATATTGAAAAATCTCGAGATGTTCTTCGGAGTTCAATTCCTTTTACTTAAAGGAAAGATTAGCCGCCCCCGCCAACGTCTTAGGCGTTGCGCTGAGGTGGGGAATATTTAGTCAACAAGTAGGACGTTATATCCCTTTGGGATTTTGACTCAAGGGGATCCCTAAGGAATTTAAGAAATTCAATGAAATTCAAAATCCACTGGTGTGTGTTGCCCTTCCCGCAACCTTCTTTCGCGCTCTTTGATATCCGAATTTCGAATTCCTACAACAACTTTTTTTTTCTGCTCGTTTTAAATTTATTTTTATTTACAAAACTCACTTTTGGGTCATTACAACATTAAATTAAGAAAAATTCAGTAAAACATTGTTTGTTTCTCGTTCCATACCAAACCGAAGGACCTTTTTCTTTAGTACTTTTCATTTGGTTCCATATTTTTTCTCCTTTTTAGTTTAAATATTTTTAATTTTTTTCTTCAATTTTTCCATTACTTTTAGAAATATCAAAGAAAATATAATTAGATACATATATGTCTTTGAATTGACAATAAAAAATGAAAAACAATATAGTGCCAATTTCTTAAATATTTAAAATTGATGTGATTCATAAAAAAAAAAAAAAATTCAGGGATTATGAATCATGACCCATCAGCACATCTACAGTTTTACCAGTTTTACAGTTTATTTGTTAGACGATTTTCCTCCGCTTATACTTCACACTTCGAATTTCAATCGGGCGGATGTAAGGACTGGCAATCGATTTTACCGTTTTTTAAAAAGTAATATACAAAGTCGTTTCTCGTTTTTGGTTTTCAAAATATTTTAATTCGGAATGAAAATTAGGCAGTGGCTTTAAATTAATTTCGCTCACTGTATTGTATTAAAAATAAATACTAGAAAATTTATACTTAATCCGACTTAATGAAAGTCAATGCCCATCGATATTAGTTTCATAATTAAATACCATAAATATTATACTATAATGCAAAATTTATTACATTTACTTTCAATATTTAAAACTAATTAAAATTAAATACTTACAGATTGTATTGCTTTTCGGCTGTAATATTAAGGTAGTATTAAAATTTACTCCAAGATTTTTAACCGTGTAGACTATTTTAAAGCTTAAATTAATATATTGAAGAAAACAAAAATGCTTGGTCCTATGTTTTTACGCGGTTACTAAACTGAGAAATTTACAATTCCTGCTATTGTTTACAACTTAGAACCAAATGAAGTTGTTTTCATAAATTCAATAATACCTACTTTTATTATAATGATGAATTTTAAATCCTAAGTAACATTTGAATAAAATAATTTAGAAATATGAGTTTTCATCGGTGTTCATCAACTTTTACGTAGCATTGTAACTATAATATGCAATCTTTAGTTTTTGCACAGCTACATATGTACAAGCAATAAATGGGTATATGATTCTAGTTGCGGTATTTTAAGCAAAAGTTTTTTATTTATAACAAATTTATACTTATTTAATATTAATAAGGTAATATAAAAACAATTTTCAAAATATGTTGTCTTCAAAAAGATAAATTGAAATAGAGTTTTCGAAGAGAATTTGTTCGAGTCCCCATATGGTATTTATTCCAAAAAATTACACACCGCAGCTAGTGTCTTGAGAAACCCCAAAGTTTCTTCTTGATTGCATCCAGGTACGTAGTTTCCTGAAGGAACAATTTCGGGAGACTTTCATCGATCTAAAGTTAATCAAAACCAGGAAATTGCGAAGTCTTCCTGTTCGTTCGGTTCGACCATATCTCGTCCGAAGGTGGGCACATGTGTCCCGGGTCCCGGGTCCCGTGTCCCGGGCAATTGCCACCACGAGCGACTTCTTCGGGTCGACTTGAGGAAATATTTTTCCTTTTTCGGTGGATGGCGGCGGCGGTGTGGCCAACGACTCCGAGTGCGGGGGCGACTTTGATATTTATTATTTACACAATCAACTGACAACTCGGGGAGTTGTGTCGGGACGTCCTGTCACATCCGGCAGAAGTCAAGTGAGCCGGCGGGAATAGCGCACAAAGGCACATTTCTTTATTAGCTCTAGGATGTGTCAATTACAAGGACGCAGGCCGGCAATAAATCACAGGACGATGGCTGCGCTCTCCGGCACACACGTCCACTTCACGTCCAGCCCTGTTCCCGGGGATTCCCGGCGCTCCCGGGGCCCCCGGAGCCCCCGGCCTCTGCACTTTTTCCCTTTTTCCCCCGGCAAGTGGAGCGGAAGCTTTTAATAGTGCCACTGTAGCGACTACTTGGGGCGCAGCGACTTCCGCCCGCAAACACGGAGCACGCCCGGGGAGGGGCACCGCGTGGGCGGGCCCGGCCCTGCGAGTCCATTAATCATAATATTTGCTGCGACCCTACATGAATATTATAATGTAATTTTGCCCAGCACTTCCGCAGCGCTTTGTCAAAACGGGCCAAATGGGCATTACGCGAATTAAAAAGCCAAGAGCGCGCGCTGTCCGTCCGGCTCAGGGGTGTCAGCGGTTTGTCATTTTCTGCTAGAAATATTTCATTTTTCTACTAATAAAACAATAAAATTTACCAAGTTGTAATAACCAAAAACATAAGACTACCAATTCCAAAACAAGAGCATTGATTGACTAGCTTTAAGTATAATAGTTATTTAGTAATAGTAGATAAGACATGCAGCTGTAGGTAACCTTCGGAGGTTTTTGAGCAATTTTCCTCAATCTTAACTCTAATAGGAAATTGCAACAATAGGTAATACAATATTATATTAGCTGAAATATGTTGTTTGATCGTGACCTATTATTATACATATAATTGTCCGTCACCCTCTTTATTTTGCAAAAGATGGCATGGTTTAGTTTGGCTTTTATTTCGGTCGTGTTGTTTTTATTTTTTGCTGTTCGCCTATGCTAGAACTTCCTGTTTTTAAAGAACATCCGTTGTAACCAGACGAAAATAAAATTGTGTTTAAAAAATAAACTTTGTTGTCTACTTGTGAAAAAACATATGTACTTACATAAAACTCTATACCTTACAATTATTTACTGCTAGCAACATTGTACATTTAACTATCAAGCGAAATAAGTAAATAATAATAAAAGTTGTAGGTTCTCGATCCTCGGTTGTATCCAAACTCACTGGTTTTCAACCCCCTAAAAAGTTAATAAGTATATGTAAAAAACTAATTGTTTTAACACATTGCGGACCAGGCATTTAATTGCTAACCGTACCTACCCAGATATTTCTTTGCATCAAGTATTTTGAAATTAGCTATGATTTGTTAGTAGTTAAAAACAATTTTTACGTAAAATATTTATTTTCAACAAACACTTTAAAAATGAATGATTTTTCGAACTAAAATTTTTTTAAAGTATGATATTTAGGAAAACATGTAATTAAATAAAGTGAAACACCACAAAGCACAATTAGCAACTCCGTGATATTACAACCGCCCCTGACGATACCGTATGAAAGACGAGATATCTCGTTAACGGCCCCTAAAGACGAGATATCTCGTCATCCGTCCGCAATGTGTTAAGATATTAAATCAATAGCTTAACACTTAGCCGACCAAACGGGGAGATCTCCCCGTTTTGTAAAATGTCAGTGCACGATCGATCGGGGAAATCTCCCCGTTTAACACTGTAATGCAATACAGTACTGACAAATTGTTTTATTATTTTAATAATTTTATCATTACTTTATTGGGTTTAATACTTATAGTGCTTAATTGTTGTTTATATGTATTTGAGAAAATCACTCGCGCTGGAATTGCGCCTGGATGTAGGCAATTATGTGCGGTCGTCTAAGTGTTAACACGTAACAAAAGATTAGTTAGTATTGCTAATTTTTTTTCAGTGTAAGTATTAAACCCAATAAAGTAATGATAAAATTATTGAAATACATAAAACATATTTCAGTAATGCATTGCATTACATGGATAAACGGTGAGATTTCCCCGATCGATCGTGCACTGACATTTTACAAAACGGGGTGATCTCCCCGTTTGGTCGGCTAAGTGTTAAATTTTAAAGGCAAGTTTGGCATATACATACATACATACATACATACATACATACATACATACATACATACATACATACATACATACATATTTGTTTATTTCGGTATGTATTTGTTTCCAATTTCAACTTCAAAATGTTCATTTAAAAGTTGAATATTTAATTTAAATTTGAACTAGGTTTAGTATATTGAAAGTGTTAATTAACCATTTAGAACTTAAGGATAAAACAAACTTTTCCTGTGGGAAAGTTAAAAATATCTAATTGAAAACGCAAAAGCATAACTAATTGTTTTACTAAAATTTTAAAGAAATGAACTAGAAGTTTTTAATGACAAATAAATAACCGGTCTTGAAGACCATTTTTCAATCATCATTATAGAACTTTAAAAATTCACCAATCGATTGAAAAGGAATTTAAGAAACCATTCATATTGTAGTAATTTGTAAAAATTTATTAAAATATAATGATATTTCACAGGAATCCAAAATTATATTCAACAATAAGTTTGAGCTTCCTTCAATTCGACCTATTATTCTTACTGATTTAAATAAATTTATTTAATATTTAGTTCTGTTAAAAGTTTGCAAAAATGGCTTTTAATTTTTAAGACTATTTTTCTTAAAAATTGTGCGTGACGAAAACTTTTTATTTTCAGATTCGCCCCAAATTCCATCATATGCAAGCAGTTTTTGAAATCGTTTTTCGAAAAATTTAAAGTTTTCTTAAACCCTGGTTTCATATGAATAGCTACAAAATTTCGAGTCTAAAGTAATTATTTAAAGGAATCTAAAAATTTACTGAAATCTGAGTTATTAAATTAAAACTAGTTGACAGGAAAGGTAATTTTTTCCACGAAAAAAGTGAGTTTTCC
Source organism: Machimus rusticus (assembly GCA_951509405.1). NCBI lineage: Eukaryota > Metazoa > Arthropoda > Insecta > Diptera > Asilidae > Machimus > Machimus rusticus. Next base: position 10,004,985 of record OX608049.1, read on the forward strand.
CTTAAACTTTGCGTGTAGAAATTTGTGTTATGGAGTAGGGTTCCGGGGTTTGGAGGAGTCGACGGCATGTCGAACAACCGCCCGAATGAGCACTTTCGGGGATAATCCGCGGCCGGGTCAGCCGGATGTCTGTGCAGAATACAAATTCCGATTTGGGGCCACCCACGCCGCAGATAATGTTCTGCCCGAAATAAATTGGCGCTGTGGCGGAGGCGCGAAAACAATTTAAGCGGGGCAAAGTGTTCTTAGCACTCACGGGGAAAGGTGAATTAATATTTCACTGCGGGACTCCGCTGGTAATTGCCCTCTGACAGGGCCCCAATGTAATTACCTCGCCGTGCTGCAGGAAATTAACTTTCCATATGCGGCGCTCGAGTCAATTTTAATTTTGTTTGTCGCGTTTTCGCGGACCACCCCGGAGGACTAGGACAATGTCCTTAATGTTTGCGTTCCCTCGCGGCGAACTGATTTCAACTTTGTTTTTCCGAGTTGTGGCTTTAAACTGCGCCATGCGACAGTGAGGGACGAGGACTATTAAAACTCGTCCAGTAAATGAGAAGCACTATAATTTTTGGAGTACACGTTTAACATGTTCAGTATACTTTTAATATATGATGAATAATGCAATTGCAATACTTTATAAGTTTTTCCCCAAAATTGTCTGGACCAATAGTTCTTAAATTTGCATGCTATATTCTACATATCAATTTCTATAGCCCGTAGTAATAAAGGTTAAAAAAGGCTAATAATATTAGCCAGAAGACAAGTTTTTCTTTTTAGTAATTTTGAAGAGCTTCCATCCAGCGTCATCTATCGGTATTTTAAAGATAAAAATATTGTTTTTTAAATACTATCTTTACATGAAAAACAAAATATCGATTTTTCTGAAGGTCAAAGTAGAATAGGTACCTCTTTAAGGAGGGGCTAAAGTATTTAAATTTGTTTTTTGGCATGTTTTTTTATATTTTTAATTGAATGCATAATATCTTAAGAATATTGTGTCAACATTTCAAGTCGATTGAAGCAAAATTGACGAAGTTACGAGTATTTCTATCAGTGCCGGATTTACCTATGACGGAGCCCCAAGCAACCTCAGGTTATTGGGGCCCTCATTCCAAAATTAACCCCCCTCCCCCCATTTTTTTAAAATAATAAATAACCAGTTCATTTTGCAAAATCAATATATTATTCAGTTTACTTATAATTTACTAACTAAATTACATGTAAAACCGCTGATCTGGTCACAAACCCTGATGAAAAAAACGCAGCTAATGAATAATCGATATTGTTTACATGGATTTTTTCATTTTGCATTTTCTATTTTTTTTTTCAAATTTCCGAATGTGTTTTCAAAATTTTTCAATTTTTGGGGCCCCTGTCCAAGCGGGGCCGCAAGCAATTGCTTCCTTTGCTTCCTGGTAAATCCGCCACTGATTTCTATACCTTGGTTTTGAACGTTTTATACCAGATTTTTTGGTGTTCAAAACTTTAAAGCGTTTTCCCCACAACTCACGTTTCCAAAGTCGGTGCCCCTCATAACTTCAAAACTACTGCACCGATCCTTTTGAAATTGTGAACACTATTTCTGTACATAATTTACGAGGTAACGCTGGAGAGTTTTTTTCAAATTTGTTAATAATTTTTATTTTACAATAACAAATTAGTCGATTTTTTTCGCAAAAAATCGCGTTTTTCCCTTTAAAGTGTTCCAAAAAAGTGAAAAATTAAAATTTCGAAAAACCCCCTCAGCGTTACCTGGGGAAAACTATTGTCTAACGAATGTACTTTGATTTTTTGTTTTTGGATGATCCAGCAGCCAGTTATGAGAGGCACCGCAATTCTACTTTTATCCGAGACACGTCCGAATAATTGCTGTCATTGCCGTGTTTTTTAATATTTCTTCGTGAAAATTTTATACAACATTCTTCAAATGTCATACTTTAATGTACTATTAGTTTTAACAAAAAGATTTTAACTGTGTCGTCACAAAAAATTCACAAAAACATGCCTTTTTTCGTACGAATTAACCTTAGCCCCCCCTTAAAATTGAAACACGTATCATCAGAACTTACTTCATAAATGCATTTAAATGATATTTAAGAGGGCTATTTTTTATTTCTATAAAGAAAGAAATACTATTTTCGAAAAATAAATAAAGTGAGTTCTTAGCAAAAACATTTTCAAAATTTTCCAGGCCGTTCTACCTAAAAATGTGACCTTTAATAAAGGCTGTTTATTTGGTAACCGTCCATTTGCTCGACTGCCAAGACCCGACAACAGTTAAATATTTTCCTTTTACAAAATGCCTATTGACTAAATAATTTCATTTTAGAAAATGCCTATTGACTAAATATTTTCCTTTTACAAAAAACCTATTGTCTAAATATTTTCCTTTTGCAAAATGCCTGTTGACTAAATATTGTGTTTTGAATATGGAATTTTAGCACATTTTTCGGGAACATAGCTGCCGGATGAATGGTTTGTCGGGCATTTGTAGTAAGTAGGGCAAGAAATACTTCTTTTATTTTCAAAAACTCTATTATTCAATAAACAAATTTCCAAAGTGATTCAAGGCTGAATTATTTTACAATAAAACCTTTCTAGAGGGACTCTAGCATAAAATTCGAGCAGTTATATTCTATTTATAAGTAACTAAACATTCAGACGGACAAACAAACAATTAATTTCATTTTTTAAAGAATCGTTCATTAAGAAGAAGCTATGTAATTTTAAAGAATTTGATATTAAAGTTAATTTCATAATTAATTTTTAAATAGAGCAATTAAAGAAGAGGGATAAAATCATTTTATTTTAGGGAACAAATTTTAAATAATATTAATTAGAACATAATCACCTAAAAAATGTAAGTGTGTGAAATGGTCTATGGGAGCAATTATTATAAATTGTGCGGAAATATGGTTAAAATGGCGCATTTAGAGGACATTACACCTCAGTCCGCTTAAATCGTTTTTAATCCGACCATATTCCCTGGTGTGCCATTAAATAAATAAATTGGTACGGTAATCATCATCGGCGCTTACTATGCCGATCGTTCAAATTAAAAATTATTAATCTCTTTTTATGCGATAAAACAGCAATGAGAGTGGTGCACCGATAAATTTTAAAGCTATCTATAAAATGGAAATAAAAAAGTTAAAAAATAAAATTGTCTGCATTTGCGGCGGCCTGGGAAACAATCATTTGGTAATCCCAGTCAACGAGCTTATTAATCCTTGCGAAATCCCTTTATGGTGCTAATGCCTGGACAAAGTATGGGAAAATGGTGAATTCATTTTCGGATGAAAAAAACCAGATTGTGGTCGGCCTTGCGCAAGACAAACTTTTAGAGTAAAAATGAAAAAACAAATTAAAATTATTTCGGCCGACCTGTGCGAAATAGCTTTTAAATTTTCTGAATTTTTGGGTTGTTTCGTATTTGACGGCAGAATTTTGGTGCCCAATTGAGTTGTAAAATTAAGACAAAATTACATACATCGGATTCGGAATTTATCAAGATCTTAATTCGTGATCTTATAAGACTTATGAGTGGGCGGAGACCAATAATAAGAATAATTAATATTTTGTACCGGGACAAACGTTTATGCTTATTTTAATACTTATTAAAAATATTGAACCCAAACAGATTTTTTATTTTATATTTTAATATAAAGCAATACATTTAGGCGGTAAAAAGCACAATTTGTGTAAACATATTTTGGATATTAGTGATTCATATAAAAATATTACTTATATAAAAATGAACACTCAGGGACAGATTCTGGAATTACTTTATTAATACTATCGTGAAAATAAAAATCGATTTTTGAAAGTCCCAAAAGTTGGAGACCTTTTTAAATTACATATATGTAGGTAGGTATATATATATGTATAATATATATATATGTATGTATATGTTTACACACATCAGGAACTCACTTTGATCCTTGACATGGCTGCATATCTGAAATGAAATGTGTGTGAAATTTGATGCTCTTTCCGAACCCGAGGTAAAAAACGATGTTGACCTTCAAATGATCTTCATGCAATATTAAACGTCAAGGTCACCATTGGTTGGTCCCTTTTATCTGGGTCATTTTTTCCTCAAAGTGTTTACCTGAAAAGTTAAGAGCGGGTAAATTAAAATGAGACACCCTATACCCACTTGGTATAGCTGGGTTCAAATCTAGTTTTGAAGTTTTTTCAAAAGACATTTTTTGTTGATTCTACAATTAAGTATGTACATATGTAGTTTGTTATTTGTCAATTCTCCAAATTTGTTAAAAATACTACTAGCGTAATGAAAAAGCAAAAAATCGAAAATATAAATCCATTATTATCCTGAATTTTACACTTAAACTCAAAAATATTTAAAACCACTTTTAAATGAATAAAAAAGAGGCTCATTTCCGTTCTGATTAACGAATGAAAGAAAACCGCGAGGATATGTTGAAGCCGGGCTCTTTTTAAAATGTCACAACGGATATGCATGAAATTTTTTTTAATTATAGCCGAGTAAAGTAATCATTTCAAAAAGGCCCTTCGGAGCCTGTGAATAAACCTCTGCATTCAAACAGAAGGAGTGAGCTGTCAGGGCTCATTTTCACCTTTATCACAATTGCAGCGGCAATAAATTTTGAAAATTTTAATCCTCGGCCCGCGTATATTTAATCTTCTCTGCCACTTTCAGCGCTCGGTTTGTGTTTGTGCCGGGCGTAAAATTAAAATTCCGCAATAGATCCTCGTGCTCAATGTGTAAACAGAGGCATCCTGAGCACTACTTAACGAAGTAAATTTGTATTTTTACTTTCATTTAAAATTCACAAAGTTAAGCTGCCGTGACAATAGCAGAAAAAGAGTAAATCCCCCGCCCAGTGGGATAAGGCGGGAATTACACATGCAAAATGTTGGTTGGCTCGGTTTTTGCTTCCCGAACAGACGAAAAGGCAAAAATAGAATTAACCACATTAATTCCCGACTCGGAGCTACGGTCTTTTAATTCGGGAAAGGGTTTTTCGGGTCCGATCCTCCCCGTATATCCTGCAAACGTATCATTTTCTGGAATTCTGCCCCTGTCCCCGAAGGAAAATTAACTAACGTACATGAGGTGGGTCCTGCTTTTATTATAAACAAAGCTGACCCTTGTCATATGTCATTTTCTGTGGAATCTCGGATCGTAGGGTAGTTTGGTGTTTAAGTTCCGCATAAAAAGCACATAATCTTCCACTAAATAAATTTGAAAATGCCGACTATACCTACCCTCGCAAAGAGGGTGAATCAGTTTTTATTGCGTGCCTTTGTTAGCTTCTTTTACCTGTTTTGCGGCCAGTTGTATATTTACCTTTTCATGACGAATCCTGACCTCTTTTCAGTGGGATTTGCTTAAAGAAAATTCTCAAGAAAATTCCATAGCTTGGGCGTCACAGTGCACCCGACAGACTTATACAGGGTGTTCAAAAAGTACCGGACCGGTCGAATAATTCGGAAAGAAAACATCGCATTGGAAAACAAAAAAATAGGGGTAAAATATTTTTAAAATAAGTATTAAACTCTAACAACCCTCACCCCACCCCCACCCCTGAGGGCGGGGGTGGGGGTAATTATTTTTTCCAAATGGGACCACCCATTTTTTTTGCAGATTCATATCCTTCATACAAAAATACGTAAATTTTGTCTGAAAAATGTTCTTCAATTCGGTACAGGGAGTGCGGGGAGGATGTGTATTGTGTAAAAAAGGTTTCGAAAAGGTCAAATATCTCACGATCTACACATGGAATCGAAAATAGAAAAAACACGTGTCAAATATTTTTTAAAATGCTATCCAATGGTATCAAACTCAACCACCCACTGCTGGGGTTGAGAAAGGGGAGACCACCTACCGGTGGGGTTGGGGTAGGGTTGGTAGAGTTTAATACTTCTTTTAAAAATATTTTACCCTTATTTTTTTGTTTTCCGATACGATGTGTTCTTTCCGAAATATTCAACCGGTCCAGTACTTTTTGAAAACTCTGTATAAGACATATTTTAACACTAAATTTGTGACTTGTTAGATTTTTTCGATATAAATAACATTCATTCTAATTTTAAGTTTTATATTTCTTTCTTGAAAAAATCGAATTTCGCTAGTATAGTATATCTTTCGAGAATATCTTTGCAAAAGTGAAATTAAACCGATGAAACTTTAGAGTTTAGACTCATCTCAACAGATAAAACTTTACACTTTTTTGTGAGAATCACATTTCGAATCGAAAAATATTGGATCAATTTTTCTTTTAATTACATATATGCCATTGTTATGGAAATCTGAAAAAGCCTATTTTTGCTTATTCAACAGAATTTAAGAACTTTAGATTTCTAGCCCTTTTAGTGGGAATTTATGAAAAGTACTAAAGTTTTTTTAGCTGAGGCTTATTTTTTTTAAAATATTTTCTCGGCACAAGGAGACCTTTAATTAGGTTAGATTAAAATAGGGGGTGACAGTTTGCCCCATAGAAGAAGAAAGTTTTATTAATATATTGTGTGGGTTATCATTTCAAAAAGGTTATACTCTAAGGATTCTAGAAATATTGTTTTATTGTTGGCCCAGTGATCTTAATGATATGTATAGCTCAAAATTTTCTACAAATTACCGGGGATGAGGAGCTACCACAGGTTTTTTAATTGTTTTTTTTAAATTAGGTCAAAATGATAGAATTCTACTCGAACTTGTCCGACTTTTATTTTCTATAAAGATTACAATTTTCCTATATATGTATGTACATACATATTTATTTGTTGCATGGCCCAAGCAGCAATTTGTCTGCATAACAACACTCGTCTAATTGGATAACTCGACTAATTTAATTCTGATTTGACTGAGGCTTTTCTTCGATTAATCCTAATATTTGTACCTACCTCTTAACCAGATAATTGCTATCAGTTAATTTATGGATTTACAATAAAATAAATTATTACAAAACAAGGTATCTAATAAAAGCGTAAAGACTGCCTTCCAAAATTTTATTAACTTAACAAAATGTTGGTAAGTTAACTTATGCTGATGAGGTTAAGCTCTATATTTATTTACTAAGGAATTACATATCTGATTACTGATTTTCTTATCGTTCTTATCTCTGTAAGCCAAAAAACAATAAACTAAATTAAATTAAAACTTAACATTAGCTTATGAAGTAAAATATTATATAAATCTTGTGACCTTTTAAAGTTATGCTTTTATCTTTACTGATATTTAAAAGTGATATTTGAAATTTTAATTGCGTTTCATTTTCATACTCGGGAACGGAGAAAAATCTAAAATTTTATTTTATACTATACATTGACGAACTGTTGAACAGAATTTCAGAATAATCGAACAGTTTAAATTTTTTAAATCGCGCGGAAGTATGCAACGGGCTGCAATCATTACATATCTGCGGGGCAAACCCGTTTCAATTGCTTCCTCAAATAAATTAAGCATTTTTTTTTTATCCAGAAAATATTTTAATTTCCCTTCAGTCCAGCGGGATCGATTGCGAACGGTCAGCGAATCTATTTCCCTTTTCGAAGCTGCAATCCCTGCAAACATGCCCTTTCCCGAGGGATGGTGGACGCTTAGTAAAACTTATTCAAACTCTGGATTTCAATTCTTTTTTCCACAAATTTGAATTGGCTGTGTGTGCCTTTTACATGAACCCGGTGATTTCTATTTTTATCCGGGCACAGTATCAGCCCTAGGGGTTTCCTCGTTTCCCCGCGATATTCTTAACGAGCAATTAAAAGCCAGACGTGCTGCGCGCAAAAGCGCTGCTTCGTAACTGAATAAAATTTTCAAATAGATTTCAAATGAGTTTCACTGTGTACACACGACCGAATTTTTTGATTTTAATTGAATACCTGAGGAGGATGAAATATGGAAATTCTAAAGCGAAAGGCAATACTTAAGGGCGTTAGGTGTAGTCAGAGGGCGAAAAACCGGTCAAGTGCGAGTCAAAATCACATTATTAAATTTTCCCATAAAAACTTATACTGAAATACTATACTAAAAGTAATAATAAATTTGATACCCAACAACTTGAAAAAAAAAACAACGAAAGAACAAATTTTTCCACATTGTTTTTCCTAACATTTCTTTTAAATAATTTGGACACATTTCATGAATATTTTGTTCAAATTTCAATTAATAATTTAAGCTACATAAGTATAAATAATTCATTTTATAAATATTTAGGAAAGAAGAAAATTTTATCAGCTCATTTTACTGCCAAATGACTGCATTGTGTCATATCAGAAGAGAAAAATATAAAATTCTTTGGCCCGCATTGCGCCCGATTTACCTACATATTTTTAAGCCAGCAATAAGCATGATTGTCGAACAATCACGCATTGCATCGGCAACAAGCCCGCATTTCTTAAAGTACGCTCTTTGTATGTATCAAAATTATGATTCAAATAAAATATATTATAACAAAAAATAAAACCTTTATTCTCATATTTAACAAAATATACCTACAGAAGAGAAAATTAAACAACTTCATTTCTTCTTCCGTATGTTTGCCTAGTTTTTATTTCCTAGTTCATACTTGTGTCCATTCTGTAGATTAGAAGTTTGCGATCAGCGTACAGAAATAAAGTACGTTGCAGGCGTAATTTATAAAAATTTGGGCCTATTGCAGTCTCGTTTCGAGCCTGTTGCGGGTGAATTTCGGCCCTGTTGCGGGCGCGTTTCAGGCCTGTTTTGGGCCTGTTGTGGACGCGTTTCGGGTCTGTTGCGGGCTTGAAAAATGGAAAATAATTGGATGTATATCGATCGCGTTGTGCTAAAGAATTAGATATTTTTGCTCGGGTAAACAGGAGTATTATAGGCGACCCTACTTTCTTAATTTTCTTCAAAAATTCTATGCTACGAGCCCGATTCGGGCGTATACCGAGCGCTTCTTCAATTCCGGGCGTGTTCAGGGCTCATTTTTGACTAACATATATACATCTATTTTTGCTCAGCGATTCTATTCTCGTTATGTGATTCTCGCAATAAGGAGTAAGGACACCAAATGATTGACGCGCATTGCAATGTAGGCAGCACTACAACCGCAGCACAGACGAAGCAGCACCTAAACCTAACTAGTACTTAACTTAGGAATCTAACTGAACTGGCCCACCGCTAAATATCACAGTTGTGCAAAGTCAGTCAGCAGTTAGCGCCGGCAGTAGTAACATCAGCAGTCAGCACTCAGCAGTTTTGGCGACTAGCTCACACTCATATCAACTTTCAATTATAATACCTACCTGAATTAAATCTAGTGAAGCTTACACGGTGTTTAATTCCTACATTTAGGACATTAATTCCTACATTTGGGGGCTCAACCGCCTGCGAAAACGCATAAATACAGTGCAGTTAAGAAAGTAAACTCAGTGGAACTCAACATGTGGAACCAATATACGGTTGATCAGCTTAAAGCAGAATTAGCAGCGAGAGGCTTGGACACGACAGGGCTAAAAGCAACTTTGATAGCGAGATTGATAGAAGCAGAGGAAAAAACGAAGCAACAAAATTCGGCAGGTACAAGCAGCACTATTAACCATGGACATTCAGGTAACAGTACACCAACTAACACTAGCGCAATAAGCAGTGATAACGGACTAACAATAAAAACGAATCCAGTTAAGAAAGCAGAACAATCGATAAATTTCTCACAATTTAAAGTCGGAGACATCGAAGAACTCATAGTAAAATTCAGTGGAGACAATAATATAAAAATTAGAAACTGGATAAAAGATTTTGAGGAAATCGGAATCATGCTAGGTTGGAACGATATAGAGAAATTCGTTTTTATGAAAAAACAATTAGCTGGAACCGCGAAAATTTTTGCAAGAACAATTACGTGCAGGTCATATGCAGATCTCAAATATCATCTCATCGCAGAATTTGAAAAAGAAGTGTGTAAAGCCGATGTCTATATTAAACTACAACGTCGTAAGAAAAAATCATTCGAAAGTTTCCGCGAATATTACTACAAAATGATTGAAATCGCTAACACCGCAGATGTGGACGAATTGTCGACAATACACTTCATAATTAACGGCATACCCGATAAAGAAGAAAACAAACAAATTCTCTACAATTCAATAACGCTAGAAGAACTAAAAAACAAGTTAGACATTTACGAGAAAATTAAATTCAAACTAACTAAGCCAGACGATACGAGCAAAAAGCCTACTAACAATAAACCCAACAATAATAAAAGCGGAAAAACCCGTTGTTTTAACTGCGGCTCAAATGAGCACCTCCGAAAAGATTGTAAATCGGAAACAAAATGCTTCAGTTGCAATAAATTCGGACACTCCTCTCCCGACTGTCCACATAAAGCAGGTCCATCGACAAAGCAAACTAACCTGATCGAAATACAAAACATTAAAAAGATTTACATAAAAAATCAACCCTTCCAAGCCCTGGTAGATACAGGAAGTGACATCACAATCCTAAGGGAAGACGCATATAAGAAATTAAAAAACACACACCTTACAAAACAAAAAACAAATCTTATCGGTCTAGGTCTGGGTAGGTGCCAGTCAATCGGTTATTTCGAAGCACCTTTCAAAGTGGACAATATTGAATTAAGCACAACATTCCACGTACTCTCAAAACAGTCGATCCGAGTAGAATGCATTTTAGGCAAGGACACTATATCCAAAGCCAAAGTAGTGATAGAAAATAACAAAATAACATTCCACGACAGTTCTACTGAAGAAAACTCAATACTGCACATTGAAGTAGATAACAATAACGAAATTGACGTTCCGCCGAAATATGCAAAGGAAATAAAGTCGATAATTCAAAACTATAAACCTCAAAAGAATACAGAATGCCCAATCAAAATGTCGATTATTTTATCCGACGAAAGTCCAATTTTTTCAAACCCAAGACGATTAGCGATCACTGAGAAAAAAGCAGTAGAAAACCAAATAACGGAATGGCTAGCTGACGGCATCATTCGTCCTTCAAAATCACCCTTCTCCAGTAACGTCGTAGTTATAAAGAAGAAAGACGGAACTCATCGTATTTGCATAGATTATAGGCGTCTTAACGCGAAAACTACGAAAGAACAATTCCCAGTACCAATTGTAGAAGAAGTCCTGGATAAGTTGTCAGGATCAAAAGTATTTACCAAACTCGATTTAAAAAACGGATTTTTTCACGTCCCAATGCACGAAGATAGTATAAAGTACACAGCTTTCATCACCACGAAGGGTCAATTTGAATTTACCCGTGTACCATTCGGACTGAAAAATTCACCAGCAGTCTTCCTGCAGTTCATTAATTTAATCTTCCGCGAATTATCGGCAAAGCAATATGTCGAAACATATATGGACGATCTTATCATAGCAGCGAGCAGTGAGGAAGAAAACCTAAAAAAACTTAAAGTTGTCCTAAAAACTGCAGCCGAAAACGGTCTAAATATCAAGTGGTCTAAGTGCAGCTTCCTCAAACGTCGCATTGAATTCCTAGGACATATAGTAGAAAACAGCACTATCAGCCCATCAGAAGATAAACTAAAAGCCGTGAAACACTTTCCCGAACCAAAAAACATTAAGGAACTCCAAGCATTTCTGGGACTTACGGGATACTTCCGTAAATTTATAGAAAACTACTCTATCTCAGCGAAACCACTAACCGACTTGTTGCGAAAGAACCAACCCTTCAAGATATCAGCAGAAGAACGAAAAGCTATAGAAAAGTTGAAAAACTGTTTAACACAAAAACCCGTACTACACATCTACAATCAGAACGCAAAAACAGAAATTCATACCGATGCTTCCAAAATAGGATGTGCAGCAGTATTGATGCAATTCCAGCCTGATAACAAATTTCATCCAGTTAATTTTTATAGTCGAAGAAATCTACCATCAGAAGAAAGGTACCACAGCTACATCCTGGAAGTAATGGCAGTGTATTTAGCTCTTAAAAAATTCCGCATTTACGTCCTAGGAACCGAGTTCAAAATTATAACGGATTGCATCGCCTTTAAGCAGACAGTAGAGAAGAAAGACTTACCTATAGCAGTAGCTAGGTGGATAATGTATATGCAAGAGTTTAATTTTGAAGTAATACACAGAGCTGGGAAAAAAATGACTCACGTAGATAGTTTAAGCCGATACCCAGTAACCTACATAATCGAGAAAGAGCTATTAGCGCGAATAAGAAAAGCTCAAAACACCGATGAATATATAGTAGCCATCAAAGAAGTCCTTAAACTCAAAAGCTATGAAAACTTTACAATAAAAAGAGAACTTCTCTTTAAATATGAAAATGGCAAAGAACTGCTCGTAATACCAAGAAACATGGAACAGGAAATAATAAAAATGAAGCATGAAGAAGGACATTTCGCCGCACAGAAAACTACACACCTCATTAACCAAGAATTCCACATCCCCAAAGTGGATCAAAAAGTTCAAAGCTGCATAAGGAACTGCGTTAAATGTATACTTGCCAGTAGAAAAGCAGGCAAACAAGAAGGTTTCCTACACACCCTCGACAAAGGAGACACCCCACTTGAAACACTTCACCTAGACCACATCGGACCAATGACAGCAACCTCAAAACAATATAAATACATATTAACAGTCATCGACGCCTTTTCCAAATACGTCTGGATATACCCTACCAAAACACTTTCAGCAGATGAAGTCCTCAAGAAGCTAAAAGACCTGCAGCAGCACTTCGGCAACCCCAAGAGATTTATAACAGATCGAGGCACAGCGTTCACAGCCAAAAACTTCCAAGAATTCTGCCGCGAAGAAAACATCGAACATGTATTGATAACCACCGGAGTACCTCGAGGAAACGGCCAAGTCGAAAGACTCAACAAAATCATTATTGAAGTCCTGAAAAAGTTATCAATTGACGCGCCCGAGAAATGGTTCAAATGGACCGCTGAAATACAAATCTCCATCAACAGCTCATTCCAACGATCCATTCAAAGAACACCATTTGAAGTCCTTTTCGGAATGCCAATGAGGAAGAAGGATAACGTCGATGTACTAAGCGCAATAAAGGAAGAAGCACTTAATACATTCGACGAAGAAAGAGACAAATTACGACACGATGCTAAGCAACAGATCGAAAAAATTCAGCAGGAAAACAGAAGGACTTTCAACAAAGCTAGAAAAGCAGCCAAAGAATACGAAGTCGGCGACCTAGTGGCTATAAAAAACACACAATTCAAATCTAATAAATTATCTCCTAGTTTTTTAGGTCCGTACGAAATCACAAGGAAAGGACGAAATTGCCGCTACACTGTAAAAAAATGCTCAGATTCGGACGGTCCTAAGGTCACCTCAACAAGCTCAGACAACATGAAACCCTGGAGAGAAGAAGAGGATGTGCAAGACGAAGACTCGTTCGGGCCGAACGAGGACCAGGATGGCCGGATGTAGGCAGCACTACAACCGCAGCACAGACGAAGCAGCACCTAAACCTAACTAGTACTTAACTTAGGAATCTAACTGAACTGGCCCACCGCTAAATATCACAGTTGTGCAAAGTCAGTCAGCAGTTAGCGCCGGCAGTAGTAACATCAGCAGTCAGCACTCAGCAGTTTTGGCGACTAGCTCACACTCATATCAACTTTCAATTATAATACCTACCTGAATTAAATCTAGTGAAGCTTACACGGTGTTTAATTCCTACATTTAGGACATTAATTCCTACATTTATATGTAGATTTAACCACGGATAAGTAAAGAATTTTCAGAGTATGAATGCTTCTAAAATCCGTGGAGTAACGCTTGAGGAATCCTAAACTATGGTTTGCTTTGGAAATCAATAGGTCTATTTGTGTTCTAAAATATATAATTTTGTCAAATATAGGACCGTATATTCTTAGTAGTCGGTCGAAGCACCCTTTGAATTGAAATTTATTAATAAAGTTCCAAATTTTTACCCGACTGACTCAAAAGGAGGGTAATGTTTTTTAAGCGTACGTATGTATGTACATACTTATATTTGTCTATTTTTGTGGCACATTTTGTAGCCTACACGGTTTGACCACTTTTTACATATGAGGTGTCATTAAATTCGGCTCAATCGTAGGAGTGACAGAGGGTAAAATATTAAAATATGGGGTCTGAAAAAAAATAGAAGGGGAATAAAAAATATTTTTATTATATCAAATGAAAGCCAATTCTAAATATATATTATAACACTTTTATGCTACAATTTTGACAGGAACTTCAAACAAGTACGCATGTGTTAATCAAGGAATTACAACACATATTTATTTGTTGTAAAAATTTCACTTAAAGACCACCACTTGGACTTAGCTTTTCTCCGCCTGCAATACGTTTTCCAACATTCAAGTTATATTTACATCATAGCACCATATATATTTTATTATTTGTTTAAGAGGCATCGAAGAAATAAACATTGCATGATGAATTATAAATTGCTCATACAAATTTCTGAAGATTGTAAAGCTTGTTTTTCGCTTTTTAGTTGATATAGAAGATAGATAGAAGAATTCTATCGACTATTTTAACCAATTTGAGTTAAAAATTAGTCAAAATTAAAAGTAACCAAAATGCATTTGTAACAAATTTAGCAACTTTAATAAAGGAATTTTTGTCTTTTCAATTCGATTCGAAAGACTACAAGAATAAGGGTCCATAAACATTAAATTAAAGATTTGTGACTATATCATTGAATAATAGAAAGAGTAAAGGCCCTAGACGACTTCTTTGAGGAACCCCTGAATACACTTGAAGTTTTCTATTACTTCTTCAGTAGGTATAGTTTTTAAGTATGGGTAAAAAATAAAAATATGGCACCAAATAGAAAAGTCGCATAATATCTTAAAAATGTACCTATTTTTTCAAGTTTTCGAACAGATGTAGTCTCTTAAAGAAAACGTAGTTTAAAAAATAGTCAAATTTAGATTTTTGCGCCTATGAGCAACCGGTGAGAAAGGGACTAGGAAGAAAAAAAAATTTTTTTAAATCACCTGCAGCAAAAAGGCTATCAACTTAGTTGACTTTGGGTCCCTGTAATGTGGCCCATTTACATCCGCACAAAAAGATTTTGTACTTAAAATGAAAGCCGATTGTGCCCGATATCCCCTGTGTCCATATGTAAATAATGTAAAAAGGCAACAATTTGACCGTCCAGGGATCTAACTTCGTAGAAAATCATCCATTTTCTCACTTAATGGAGCATACGTAAAAGGGTATTCGAGATTCCCTGAAAAAGCGGCAATATAGGGACTTTTCCTGGAGTCCTCCATTTGGCCCCCCGTACGTTCTCATTCAAATTGTGTCCGTAGCCAGGAGTAAAAATACATGAGGACTGCTTTTATTTATTTTATTTATTTTTTCGTCTGGTCCTGGTCCTTGTTGTAGCACGCAGAAATTTTATTTAATCAATTTTAGATCAACGAGGGGAGGCCTCCTCCATTTATTGAATTTCGGCATTTTTTGGGGGCAATGCTCAACTTTGTATGATTTCTAGGTTTCGTTTGACATTGGTTCTGGTACTCAAGGGGAGAGCGAATTCGGCTGTTAGCAAAATTGAAAAGTAATTGAACCCGGCCCCACCTTCCGGCCCCAAAGTAAAATTAACTTGTATGCCGAAATTCGGATGGAATTAAATTAATTTGATTAATTACCCAATCCAAGGACAGATTGAAAGCGGTCCCAAAATCGTAAAAGAATTAACAATTTCCTTCTGAATTGCGGTTAAATGAGGGAAAATGACTAATTTAGGGCCAAATTGTATTTTGAATTAAAAGTTTCTGAAATAGCTTTAAGTACAAAAACCTTTAGGATTTAGTGACGCAACACTTATTTCATTAGAAAAATTAGCTTAGCATTAGCCAGTGAACTTTATCATCCCCGAATCGCTTTATCGAAATTTTATCAGACTTTTGATAAAAACAAGTCACTTGAATAAATACACATAATTTATTGATTTGCATTTCCACCTATGGTAAACAAATGTTCATTGTTGATTCAGGTGATGGTTTTTTATTTTCGTTGGTAGCAACGACCACAATTGATCATTAATTCGGAATTTATGTTCAAAATCATTTCAATGAGTGATACCAACATAAATCTTTGAGACTAGAAAAGAGATTAAGATCTGCTTTAATTCTAAACAATCAATATTGAAAATAAGATTATTATATTTATTTAAAACATTGCTACCTGTCTCAAAGACTCATTTAGGTCATAATTTGTTCTATGATAAAATAGATTAAATTAAGTAAGTACGCAATAAAGCACAAATAACATTCCAACAATCCAAATAACAAGCATCTAGTTCTTAAAAAAGAGAATTCACTCTAAAGATTCAGTTTGAAAGTTAAATTACCTTTGATCGGATTCTAGCCTCTTAATAGAATAGAGTCTTAAATCTTAAATGTTAAAGTATCTCTAAAATCGTCACTATAATTTTGGCCGATTAGATTATCTACAAAAAAGGCAAATTATTTAATGTTGAAGTAGCTATAACAACTTTCTTGAAAAAAAAAATTAATAAATAAATAAATAAAATGGCGGGTCCAAACGTGGTTTCGAGATAATCGCATTTAGGTTTTTGAAATGATGTATTTTGGCTTCGCGGTACCCCTTTAAAATTATTTTTAAATCCAAATATTACTCTAAAAGTACTTAAAACATGTTTTTAATGTAATTTATTCTTAAAAAGTAAACTTATGAAACGTAGAAGATTTCTTAAAAACCTTAGTAACTACGCTGTCGGAATGTAATGAAAATTATTAATTTTGAGTCTATATGGCTCTTGGGTATTTAAACTCAAAAACTCTAAAGTTAGAAAAATATTCTATATATCGTTTATGAATTATAAGAACACTAATGGAGCACAATGTGCACCCTGAGAAACTCCTGAGTTGGCATCTATTTGTTCCGATTTTGTATTTCCAATCAACATGACTTGTTTGTGGTGAGTAAGGTATGATTTGAACCAAAATAGTAGGGAAGGATGAAAGATTCCACTTGATTCAAATATTTTTAAAAGAATAGAAATTTTTACCTTATGAAAGGATATGTGGAACCAGAAACTTAAAAAATCACAAGTCCAAATTTTGCCTTCAGAAACTGAAAAACAAATTATTGTTAAAGTTTGTTTTGAACGAATCTAGTCTCAAAAGTACTTATGATATCTTCACTATTTTTGGTGCTTTAGCTTAGTATGATGCTATAAATTCTCAACAAAATTTTATTTTGATCGGTAGAAAGCGCGGTAAGTGTAGTAAGCCAATATTTCCAATTCTCAATTGATTAAGTAGCCTTTGATTTATGACAAGCCAAAAAAGACTTCTAATTTTCGATTCATAAGTAGGCTTTGATTTTCTGATAAAAAAAAGAAGAATATTTTCTTTATGTTTAGTTTAGTCTTTTGGCACGATTCCATTGGAAAGAATATAATTTATAATTGTTTATGAAAAGGAAATAAATATTACAAAATATTATTAAAAAAGAAATAATAATAGTAAAACCAAATGTATATAAATGAATATAATTTATAATTAATAACAATAAAAGTTAATAAAGCAATGCAATAAAAGGAAGAATAATCTTTAATAGTAATATAAAGAAGGAACATCTAAATGTCTGAGAAAATGTACAAATCATATATACCTACCTTGGTTAAAATCCGCACGATAGTTTCGAATTTCGAAATGCATTTTACGTCGTTATACTCCGAGTTCCGAAAGGACCGTAGAATTTTCTAAGCCAATGATATTAAATCGGTATTTTGCAGGTTTCAGCTCAGATATTATGTCCTCTTAAATTCGTACAATTAAAAATATTATTTATTTTTTATTATAAGTTAATTAAACCTTGTACATTAGTTTTTTGTTAAACCAATATTGATCTCCTTTCACTTTTTCTCTATCGAATGGATGTCGTGTACTTACTTTAAAGATTACACAGTAAATAAAACAAACGTCATTTTCAGAATTACGTAGGTAAGCAGATGGATTTACGTAAGTTGAGTGGCACTAATTTGATGTATAAAACCAGCTGCAATTTTCGAAAGAAATCATTAGTTACTGCAACTTTGAAAAGAAAATGAAGATATCGTTCGCTTTGGCATTTCTTTTAATTGGTTACTTCTTTGCGATGTGCAAAGCATGTAACAGCGATCCAGGCAAAACTTTCTGCCAAAAATGTGCTTTAGGATATTGTTGCTACACTATGTATGGAATAAAGGCTGCGAACGAAACCGAAACTAAAGATGAAAAACAATAAATAAATATATATTTTATTGCATAAATTTTGAAATTTAATAAAATATATTTATCAAAACCTCAAAGTTTTCAAATTTATATCGATTGGCTTGAACTTTCCATGTATTCGTCAATATTATTTGAAGTTACATATTTTACAAAGATTAATAAATTTAACGTTATATTCTTTCTCGAAATGAATCAATGTGGTGCTAAAGATCGCTGCCGTTTCTAGACGATCATGATCTAGCTATAGAGAATGGATTCTTCAACTTTAACGATAGATGAGAACCTCTTAAAAACGTACATTTAAGTTTTGTGTCTGTGCAAAAACCGTTTAGTATGAAATAAACATTTAAAAAAATATCTTCAAAGATCATTATGGATTACTGACATTAATAAATATTTTATTTGACAGAAGCACAGTTTTAACGCAATATATCGATATCAAGGAAAGCAAAAAAATCATCACTTTACATTACACTTGTTCCAGAACAGCCCATACATTTGCTGTTCTGCAGGTGTTCTGCAATCTGAACAGAACAAATTTCTTGTTCTGTTCATTAGTTGTTCTACTGAAAACTTGGGGCGCTCTGCGTATATTTTTGCGCAGGTTAATGTCTCGAATATTTGGTATAAAAAGGCTGGAATATCTGTTCAAATGTAATATATAAATAACAATTTACACTGGAGGTATAAAAGGTATTTTTGATAGGATTTTTTCGGTGGATTACGAATTCGAAAATATAAATTCTCCAACACGTCAGGTTTTTGAGTAATAATAATATGAAAATTGAAAAAATCCTTATTTTGGCCTTTTTTGAAAATTTATTAAAAAATAATGGAATTACGTAGATGCTCGAAACATATCTCCAAAAACAACTTAAATGTCTAACTGCATTTATAAAATATAAGTTATTTGAAAGGTCTATCAACATTTGTTCAAAAGATACATTTTTGCATGAAAGTCCTCCTCCTATGTATGTCCGCAGTTCATTTATTTCATAGGGCCTAATCAAAAATTTATGAAAAACTCATTCGGTAAGCAAATTTTAAGAAAGTTTATAAATAACTAATTTTATATATTGTAGATAGTTTAAGTTTATTAGACGTATGTTTCACAATCGTGCGATAACCCGTTATTTTTTAAGAACTTTTCAAATGTTTCTAATATATTAATTTTCCAACGAAATGCTAACAACATTCCATCGAAATTTGACGTGCTAGAGAAATTATGACTACATATTTGGATTCACCGTGTTCAAATATATTAAGTCCACATATACATTATTTTGCTCTTATTTTGATGCCGACCAGTGTAATTATTTCTTAAGAAATGGATCTTTTGGACTCATCTTCCTCCTTAAGCGAAGATGCTGACGAATTGTCTTGAGTGCATTCTTGTAAGAAAATATTTTTCTCAGGACTATCCACATCTCCGAAAAAAGATGGTGTTCTGAACACAGTTTTAGATTCAATAATTCTTTGCATTAGAGATTTAATTTTTTTATGTAATTTTTTTATTTTTCGATCACTCGCTCGATAACGATTATCAAGTAATTTTTATTTTTCGATAGGTTGATAACAATCTAAGCGATAATTAATTATTATAAATAATATTAAGAAACATTTCGTAACTGAATCTTATCGATTTTTTGTTGTATTTTTCCACTTCTTAAAGGAAGGAAAACTATGAAATAAATTTTATTTCGAACAATAAAAACTAATTCTTGATCATTATCGAACGTTGAAAAAATAAAGACCATTTGATAATCGTTATCAAATTCCATATTATATAGACGTGTAGAGATGGTAGAGATGAGAGAGGAAGATCTTTCTATTGTATATGCATTTTATATTTCATTTAGTTCAGAAGATCAATCCACTTTAGAAAGTTATTCAAATAATGAAAATGTTAGCCAACATAATGAATTTTATAAAAGTAACGAAGGTACAACGTAAATGACAAATACAGTCCGGTCTTTATAGAATCAAGTTTATACCATTTCCTCTACATTTCAGGCTTTGCATAAAGTTAGGGTATTGATGGTAATGTCAGTTTAAAAGTTTTGTCGCAGCTGGCTCAAATATTAATTGAATATAGAAAGTAAAATACTTCAAAGAAATAACCAGCTGTCAACAACTACAAGCTGTCAATAAACGTAAATGATCGTCGTATAGCGTCATGTATCGTTCGATATTACCATTTATCGATCATACGTATAAGCCCTTAAAATCGATGAATATATCTTTATCCTTAGCGGCGTTGAGGAGCTTTGAGCTGCGTAGTAATGCTTTATTGCATGTCATTATCCGTTAAAGATACTTAGAGATACGGAGTCGGAGTGACATTTGTTCATCAGGAAAAAAATTTCGACCAATAACTAAATCGCTAACGAGCTAAATATAAGTCTTTATTTTTCTTTAACGATGAGTTACGTCACTTCCCGTCTGTTGTATGGGTAAGAAATATAAGCAATCGAAAATTTTTTGTTGGCATATCCGTGACTTTTGACCCTATATGAAAAAAATTCATAAAAATCCGTGAGGACCTTGTGACCAAAAAAAAACTCTATATATGTACTAAGTTTTAAAAAAATAATCATAAATGTATGCAATAAAAGTTTAAGAGTTGTTAAACTATAAAGAATACTAATTTTTGTACAAGAAAAATTTCGTTCGAAAATAGCATTTAACAAGTTTTAAATTTTATTAAAAAATTAGTTGATCTTAAAATTGAAACTTATAATAAAGAATTCATTCTTTATATTGAATAGAAAATTTTTATATTTAAGCCATTAAATTGTTTTTTTATTAAAATGATTGTAATAAATCTTTTAATAATAATTTAACAGTAAAATCATTAAAATTTAAAAATCCATTTCGGAAAGGGATTAAAGTTGATTCTCTTAAAACTTATTTTAAAATATGAGAATTATATAAAATAAAAATGTTGTTTTGCGTATGGATTTTTTGCAGAGCAATGTTGGAGTTAAGAATAGACTACATTTTTTTGAACAAGTTTTTTAAATTGTCTGCGCCTAAACAACTTAACAGCTTCATGTTGTTATCTTTTTTATCTTAATTAATCTCTCATTTTGGAAAAAAAACCACAAGTTTCAGTTTTTTTTTGCATATATAAGATTGATAAGTTTTGGGTTCTGAGCGAGCCTTTAAAGAGCTGAAGAGTTCTCGACTATTTACAATATACATACATATGTAGCCCTAAAAAAAAACGTTTTTTAAAAAGCATAAAACCACTTTCAAAATATGGGGCGTATATGTATGTAGCATAGGCGTTTTTTGATCTGATGTCTTAAAAATTACTTGTGCAGTACGGACTATACACTGATATAACAAACAAAAGTATTTTATTATTTTTTCTACAAGACGTTTTTGAAACAATACAAAGTATGAGTATATTTTCAAAAGCCAAAACCAATCGGGATGAATTTTAAAAAACATGACGTTTTAACAAATTTACTATTACATATTTTTTTAAATTTAAAAACTTTTAGGGTAGACCGAGGCGAATCGGATCACAGGGCGAATCGGATCAAAATAAGAAATCTGTTGATAATTCAAATATCGCATTCACATAGAACGCACTCAACCGGCGTTTTGCGTCTCTCCTCTCACCCCGCACCTCACGACATAGGCAGTATTTCGATCGCGCTTGTGAATCGCTGTTGACGCCGCTCGTCAGCGACTCGGTCGTTTGTGTGTGTCGCAATTTTGGCGCTCATCTAAGGTACGTACTTACGATTTCTTTGTGTTATATTACGGATTTGTGTTAAAACTCAACTACATTGGTTTATTTTGTTAAGCAAGGTGTCTATATTAGAGAACCAATTCGCTTTTAACTATGATCTTAGAGGTTAACGTCTAAAATATTTATTTCAAAAGTCTTGATTATGGGGCTAATCGGATCATATAGTCAGGGGCGAATTGGATCACACTTTTAAACTGATTTATTACATGTTTGAGGTTAATTAAGAGTTCATCTGCAAAACAGAGAGAGTGGCACTGCATTTACTGTTCCGAAATATTCGTTCATCCACCATCAGAGGATTGGATTCAGTGCAATGCCTGCGAAGAATGGTGCCACGAAAAATGTGCTGATATGGGGGGGAAAAAAGGACCATATATTTGTGAATTATGTGCCGATAATTAAAATTGATCTCATTATTAATTTTTTTTGATTCCAAAGCTATAGTGTTAAGAAACTTAAAATTTTGTTACATATTGTGTACGATCCGATTCACCCCGAAAATTGGGGCGATTCGGATATTTTTCTTTTTTTAGTTTTTAATACCTAATTAAGAGAATATATGTATGATTTAAGTTTTCAAATGTTTATTTCATAGCTGATTGTTACTTCTTACGTTTTTATCAATAAAAATAACATTATATAACACTTTAGTATGATTTGCTCAACCTCAAAGAAAAAGTGATCCGATTCGCCTCGGTCTACCCCACTTCAAAACAAACATTTATTTCCCTATATAGGTATTTTTATTAATCTCTATTTTCTTTATCCCAAGCTATTTGGAAAACAGGCAAGGCATCTTCTGGGTCCAGTAGTTTCACATCCTTTGCATATTGCAAAAAAGTAACAAATTAAAACGAACACCAAAGCCAATGATATTTTCATTTTCTTCTCGAAGTTGCAGCAACTAATGATTCATTTCGAAAATCGTGGGTACTTTTATACATCATCTAAGTTACGTCAATCACTTTCGTAACCAAGGTATCTGCATCTACCTAGACAAATTAATATCTGCATAATTCTAAATAGAAATATAATTTTTATTACTTAGCGATAAGAAAGAGTTGGCATGAAATACGTCCAAATTCTTTTCTAATCACTCAGTTTCGTTTATCAACACAATTTTATACGTATTATATGATTTTTATACTTAATTGTCCCCAATATGTTTACAATAAAACATGCATATATTATTATTACTTCCTTTTTTACATATGTAATAAACTTTTATAATTTACATTAAGAGTTAAGCTTTCTTGGAAATAGAGACATTTTTTAAATGAATTTATTAAATACATACATACATATAATTTTAATTCGTCGTAAGAACAGCACACAAATGCACACGTTTTAAGCAGATTAAATAAAGAATGGCTTGTCTTTGTTTAGCTGCTTAAAATGATTTTCGAACGACTGAAATCGCGCACGTAAGCTTAAAAAAATTAATCACTTTGCATGATTTTAAATACCACACAAAAAGAAATTCACTTTAAAACAGTATCGCGTAAAATAATGAAATTAATTTTATTTCGAACAATTGAAAAATAAAAACTAATTCTTAATCATTATCGATCAATCGAAAAATAAAAATTACTTGATAATCGCTACCGAGCGATTGAAAAATAAATATTACTTGATAATCATTATTGAGCGATCGAAAAATAAAAATAACTTCGTAATCATTATCGAGCAATCGAAACATAAGAATCCCCCTTGATAAATGTTATTTTTTAATTGTACCTCTGCTAGCCTAATTATAAAACATCATAGATGAATGAAGAATGTACTTCTAGCACTAAAATGAGAAATTCCTATGTTTTATACAAATGAATTCAAACTTAAATAAATGAAATATAAATATAAAAAATATATATATATAAATCTTTGATCGATAGAATATACTCGTAAATGTTTAAGAACATTTTTTAACTGCAAAATCATTAAAATTTAAAAATCCTTTTTGGAAAGCGATTAAAATTAATTTCTTTCTTCAACATGTGTTTTGAAGTTCATATAAGATCTATATAAAACTAGCTATAAAATAAAAACGTTTTTTTGCGCATATATTCTTCGCAGGAGTTAAAAATTAGACTATATTTTTTGAAATAGGTTTTTAAATTTTCTGCGCCTAAACAACTTAACAGCTTCATTTTATTATCTCTTTTATTTTAAGTACCTAATTACTCATTTTGGAGAAGTAGTTCAAGATTCCCTAAATCTGAGGGAGTATTTAAGGAGCTGGTGAGTTCTAGACTATCTAGT
The DNA here is from genome assembly GCA_951509405.1 of Machimus rusticus. NCBI lineage: Eukaryota > Metazoa > Arthropoda > Insecta > Diptera > Asilidae > Machimus > Machimus rusticus. Next base: position 10,029,231 of record OX608049.1, read on the forward strand.
ATGTATATAACCTAGATAACAAAATTTTTTTTAAACAAAACCATCTTCAAAATTTCAGAACAAATATAATTTATTAAATTTTAAAACTTGTACATTAAGATGAATATTTATTTTAGTATGTACATATTTTTATTCATCTCTTTTTTCCCACTCCCATGGTACCTGGTCTACAGCCAAAGCATCCTCCCCTTTGTGCAATAGACTCACATCCTTTGCATATCGCGAAGAAGTAACCAATTAAAACGAAGACCAAAACCAATGATATTTTCATTTTCTTCTCGAAGTTGCAGCAACTAATGATTTATTTCGAAAATCGGGGGTACTTTTATACATCTTAACTCATACAATTTCGTAAGCAGGTAAATCTACCTATACAAATTAAATTCTGCAAAATTCTGAATAGTAAATAATTTTTACTATTACTTAGCGATTAGAAACAGTTGGCAAAAATACCTTTTGTTCTACTTTATTTTTGCAACGCACTGGAAACGCGTCCAAATTCTTTTTTGATTACTCAGTTTCACTTGCCAACACTATTAAACATTGAAAATTAAATACGTATTATATGGTTATTAGACTTAATTGTTCCTAAAATGTTTACAAAAAAAAAGGTGTTCATTATTACTGCTTCGGTTTTTACAAAATGTAATACATACTTTTAATAACTTTTATAATTTACGTTAAAAGTCAAGCTTTCTTGAAGAAAGAGTTATTTTCTTAATGTTTTTATTAAGTACATTTAATTTTAGTTCATCGTAAGAACAACGCACAAGAGCACACGTTTTTAGCAGATTAAATATAAAATGGCTTGTGCCTGTTCAACTGCTAAAAACAATGTTCGAAGAAATGAAACCACACACGCAACCTTAACGAGATTAATCACTTTTCATGATATTAAATACCACGTTAAAAGGAATTCGCTTAAAAAAAGTATCCTATAAATGAAAATATTATTTATTGAATTTTTAAATTAATTTCAAGGCAGGTAACTTAATTATTAACAAAATTCTGAAAGAATTTTAAAAATCGATAAAAATTTGAATTTTTACAATGATGCCCCCATATTTTTTACATTAATAAGTAGAATTTTAATACGAGTATCTGATTTTAGTTCAAAACATGGTTGAATGAAGTAAAAAATTGTACTTTTAATTTTGTAAAAGTTTTATCTAACTTTCGGCACAGAGATGTTTCGGTGGCTTTAATTTTGTAATTCGCCTAAGAGTCAAGTGAACTAAATTAAAACTGTGGGTACAGCTTTAGTAAAAAGTGAATAACAACTGTTTGCAATTAACACGATTAAATAACTAGAATTATTTATATTTATAAAAAAATGTCATATATTTATTACTTAATTAGTAAAAGCTTATCTACTATTAGTCGACAATTTTAAAGATTATTTAATTTGCCTGGAAGTTGCGAATGAAACAATTCTTAATCTTTGATACCTTTCAACAAATTTCTTTGATTTCATGTAATTTCTAAGCGAATCACAAAACATTTTGGTAATAGATTTTGAAAAATCGTGTCCATCGCAAAGGCGTTTTTTGAAAAACGATTCTGAGATAATAACGTTTAAAGTTTTGAGCTTAGTGTAGCCTAGTGTTGTGTCCCTTAATAGTACACAGCATAACTCCGGTTCTAATGCTCCGATCATTATAAAATTGTGTGAGGATATTTTTGAAGGCTTATTATTAACTCATTTGCAATAAAAATTTTTTCGATTTTCCCGACCTGGCAAATGGCTATAACCCTTTAAGATATTTTATATTTTACTCAAGAAATGTAAGGAATTTAGTAAATTTTAAATTTATTTCGTATTTTATGGAAATAGTTTTTTTTTGTCCTCTGGGCCTGTTCCATTCTAATCAAATCGAAAAGAGCTTAACTAAAGCCGTTTTTGGACAAAATTCCTGAATCTTGTTGCTAAAATTCTCTCACAATCTCATCTTTACACTTGATCTTAATTACATTTAAAAATAATTCGATCAAATTTCGTATCGAATTATTTTAACCGCTTAGTTAAAAAAAATATGAATTTTATAAAGGAATTATAATTTAAAAGGTGATTTTTAAGCTCTTTTCGACTCGTTTCGAATGGATTCAAAAAAAGGGATTGTATTTTTTCTCAGCAACATCAACTGATTCTGGAAAATATTCGAATTCGAAATCTAGAGAAACAATTCTATTGAGATTCTTTATACATACATATGTGCCCTATTGTGTTCTACATATAAATAAATAAATATAATTTTTTGAAACAATTTAGAGATCCACTCTTCAATTTTTGTGACGAATGGACGGTAAGTGTTCTCAAAATAAATTAAAACTGGATTCTCAGTTGTTTCTATACAAAAAGCTATAAAAATATTTGGCACCGACATCTTTTCTTAAAATAGGTCTAAGAATTAATTCCATATTTGAGTCAATTTCAGGGCGGCGGGATTCTCCACCGAAATTTCCCATTTAAGTAGCGACCTTTGCCCAAAATAAAAGCGTTTTTGGCCCATTATGAAAATTTAAAATTCTGACGATCCCGGCCGCATAATATTGTCGCAATTTAATGAACTGTTCACTGAATTACAACATTCCTCGGGTGGAGGACGCGAGCCACAACAAAGGTTACTTGAGGGAGAACGGCGAGAAAATATTTAGGCTCGGTGCCAATATCATGTGTTAATGGGTTTTGGGTTTTGCCCAGAACCCCTGGAAAAACTGGCGAACATTTTTACATAAAATTCGAATAACTTTTCACTTCGTCCGCACAATGAAAATGGAAAACGAGTGTCGCTCGTGAACTGCATTGCAGGGTACATGCGGCTATAAATTTTCACTGGTTTTTCGCCCCCTGCCCATTCCCCGGTTTTTGTAAAAAATATTTTTACTTTTTTAACTTGATTTCAGAAAGAATAAAAATTAAGCCTCGAGATAAATAAAGTGGTATTGGATGAATCGCCGCTGCGATGAATGAGGTGACAAAAGTATTTTATTGCATTCCACGAACCACGGCCAGTTTATTGTTCATGACGAGAACTTGCCAGCGCTAAAGCCGTGCAATTAATTTTCAACCAGCAAATATATTTTTACCTTATTTTTATATACACCTTAATACAAAAATACAGTATATGTATGTAGGTATATATGGAATTTTTTCTTTAAATTTATATGAATATGCATGTAATTCTCGACAGGATTCGAAATCTCGCTCACTTGTAGCGTATATCATCGAATTGAAAAGAAACCGATTTTTACTGATTTTATTTGTATCAACTCCGCGGACCTCGGAATGAAACTTCCTGATTAATACCCACCCGCGGAGGACATTATCGATTGATTGAAATTATTTTGAAACTTCACTGTGCCACCACAGATATCGGGAATTTATTTTTATCTTTTTTTTAAGTCATACCTACAACGAATTGGATGGAAATAATTTAATATGCGAACCATTGACTTTGGTAAATTTTTATAAAAAAAAATAAAAAAAATATGGCTTTTAAGGTGGGCGATAAAGTTTTTGGCAGAATGCTCTTTAACTTTTTATTTGTGATATTATCACTTGTCATTTTTAACTAAATTCATGTGAGGTCAAATATTTTGGGAATTTTTATGGTTTGAACAGACCAATAAACATACATACCATGTTAAAGTATAGAGTTTGATCTCCATACATAAAATTAAGTTAATGATAAGTAATTTTATTGTTAAGTAATTGTTATTTATTTAAAAAAAAAAAAATTAAATTATATACATATACTGCTCCTTTATCTCTTTAGGCATGTAGGTATATAACATAAAGCATACATGTAATCTTTATCAAGATATTTCCTCCTTATTCACGAGTAATGAGCTTCAAATCCAAAATTTAACGAAATTTTTATTGAAAAAATCGCGACCTTTTTCTAATTCAAAGAACAACTTTTCAATAAGTTTTGAATCTGAAACCCTATAACTCCTACATTTAAAAACGGATCCTAACAAGTGAGGCATCGTTGGAAAGGTACTTTTAGCCTCTTTTGAATCGCTCGACGTTCTGCAATTTCCTTCTTGATTACCCTCTAGAACAAAAGTTTCTCAGAACACTACAATAAATCGATTGCTTTATTTTCTAAAATAAAATACGTATAGATAATTCAGCATTTAACTATTTATATGTATAAGTCACACAAGTTCGATCAATAACCCATTAATTTTTAAGAAATTTCCGAAAGTTCTTATAATAAAATAGAATTCACTTTTTGAACCGCTTAGCTTAAATGTTTGTATGTATTTCCAAAGCGAGGATTAATTTGTTTTTTGTATAACTTATATCTTGGTTCTAATTTTATCTGCTCAGTAGAATAAAAATTACTTAACGATTAAATTGTGGTCCTTTCAAACGTCTGAAACAGTCGAACCAATTTTACATGACTCCACTTTTCGAAATAGTGGAGCGAAACTGATTGCATCAAATTTGGTGTTGGGGGGTTTTCGGGGCCGCTGATTTCAACCTGACTATCTCTGATTTCAACCCGAATAGCAGAATAATGGAGGGCGAAGTTAAACTTCCACCAAAAAATGCGTAAAATTTTTACTTCTGTCGGGCGTTCCTGCCTTCAAACTTAAAGCAATTAATAATAATATTCAAACTATTTGTAGTAAAGTCCCAAATTAACATATTAATAAAAAAATACGTTTATTACACATGACCTGTTACAATAACAAGAGCAACTGCTTTTAACATATTCTTCATAACTCAATTTAAAATTATGATAATGAAAATAACCTGAAGACAAAATGCATATTCATCGAGAAGTTTGTATTAAAAACTAATTAATTATTTTCTCAATTTTATATATTAAAATTCCCATGTGCAAATATTGTTTTCCCTTAATATTTTTCCAATAAGTATAACGAATTGATTTTTGTTTGCTCCATTTTGTAATTATTTTTAACCAGAAACATGAGTGTATTTGTGGTTATGTTCGTTGATTTTTAAAAGGAAAATTGAGATAATGTAATTATCAATTAATGCGGGAAAAATTATGGAAATCCAATTTTCCGCCTTCGTTCAGGAGGAATCTTAAATGATGAGATTTGTGTTTAATTACTCAACTGGCGGTCCATCAAATTTCAGGTAAATTTGTTCTGTGACATATTCTTGAATTACTGCACGAGGTTTTAGAAAGTTTTTATTATAAAGGAATAAGGTAAGAAGGATAAAGTCAATCAAAAATACAAATTTTATATATATAAAGTTTTAATGTTTCCTTAACTTTATTCAAAATTTACATTTACTATGTACAACCGGGTTCCTTTTCATATTAAATTTAAATATTGAAAACTGAAAACAACTATATTACAGGTAATAAATTATCTCCCATTAGACTAATCCGAAGTTTATTCAGTTTTTCATATATGCATTCATTTGTTATTCACATCGAAAGTAACGTAATAAATAGTTTTTTTTTTCTTGTTGTCCTTATTAAACATTAATTCATTTTTTTCAATTTTTTTAAATAAAAATTCATATTATTTTTTCTTTTATTGAATAAGCTCATTCTATTCATAAAATCCTTCTTTATCTAAATTGTTCTATAACTGATTTTCATTAGTTATACAAAGTTTTTTTATTGACATTTTTTTCTCTGATAGTACAAAACGCTTTCACCCTTTCGTTTTTGTATATAACAACAATAAATAAGTAACAAATTGCATACGTTTTCGATTTACATAGTTTGTTTTTCCTTGACTTTACTAAGAGATTTTATCTCATTTAAACAAAAATTAAATTAAATTGTTTAACCCAATTTGAAAAATGCCTACAGTTAAAACAATTTTCGTTTTTTTTTCTGCTTCAATTTATTATATTTTTAATAACAACCTTGATTTTCACTCCACAGTACGTAGGGTTCATACGTTCCTCCTAATTGTGATGATTTGCGACGCCGTTTTAAACTGAAGTTATTAAATTAATTTTAGAACTCACGCATTGATAACAACTTTAAGTTTTTAGAAAATTGTGGGATTAAATTTAAGTTATATAAGCGGGAATATTTTGCAGATTTATAGAAGGATGTCTAAGAAATTATAATCTTCAATTTCATTAAATACCTCCAGAAGCAGTGGACTGAAATGCACAATTTACTTTTAATTCGGTTGAACTCAATAAATTAATAAAAGCTAGTAAGATTAGTTATTCGATGTGATTAATTGATCGATTAATTAGTAGTTCGATTAATGGAGTCATAATAATTGTATCACGACAAACTTTGCACAAAATAATCGATTAATATACTATCGACTTTCGATTGTTTAAAGTAATGAAATTCATATTTAATCAATCTCATACATGTCGGTATTAAATAATGGATTAATTGAAAGGAAAAGTTTTTTAAAACGAGGGTATCGAAACATTATGTTGCCATGAAAAATATCGCATAGTATCATAATAAATTAACCAATGTTGAACTTAAATTCTACTTTGGAATTTAATTGATGAAAAATCAGTATCGTTTCCATGTTAAATCATTATGGTAATTTGTTTGACTAATGATACCCTATTAGTTTGTCCCTCACATAAAAAGAACTTTGACCTTTCTTTCCCTCTTAATTAATGTAACTTAAAAATGTTGTTACTAAGTGAATAAGCTCCATTTTCTGGAATTAGAGCCTAGAAACGATGTGATATACTATGAAATTTTTAAGTAAAAATTTCAAAAAATAACACAAAATTAGTCATATCGTCTGTTAATTAAAATCCAAAAGCGACTGTTCATATAACGTCCTCTATAATCAAAATAATGCTTCAATCACGGATTCTCATCAATTAAAAGCGTAAAAGTTCAAAAATTTTACGTAATTTTTATTTTCGCTCATAGCTTTCATATATTTGAGCGTCGTGTCGGGGAGTTTAATTTATCGCTCGAGTGTTACAACCTCCTGTGAATTGCAATTAGTCGAGAGCTCGCTGTCCTCCCATCATTTTTATTGCGATGCCAGGACAGATGATTAATTATGTGTGGCTCGATCCGGAAAATTAGGTCAATCGAAGAAAATATATGAAGATAGGAAGCCAAAGGAGTTCATGTCCAGGCCGGACTGGGGCAAATCTACCCCCACCTCGATCTGACCCCAATTGAATCTTCACATCCCACAGGATGAAGTTGAGGGTTGATTCGACCCGAAAATTTTTTTTACAAAGTTATCAATGCGTGAGTGCCAAATTTCACGGGAAGAAACTGACCGATATTGGAAAGAGGACAAAATTATTTTATTGTTATTATTATTAACTTTTTTTTTTTATATTTTAGGCGCTTTGTAGAAATATCCGTTCCCATTTTATTTTATCATTTTGTTATTCGTTTTTATAAAAGTATAATAGCAAAGTTGTTTTAAAATTTTTTTAAAAACGTTGAACACTTACTAAAACGCAATGGCCATTTTGCTCTTGACTCTTCCTGACTGATGTCTATAAGTTTTTTAAAAAATTGTTTTATCTCATTCTTATTAATCTTTTCACACATGAGAGTTAATATGTGTGTCTGTCTGTTTGTCATTTATGGAGAAAATCCGGGTTAGGTTCAGCAAACTTTCGTAATTTGGAGACACACAACATTTTGTGGTATTACGACCGAAGATGCAGTTGACTAGTCTGGCGGGAACATTTTAAATTTCTGGCATACCTCCGAATTAACGTCAGAATCTTGTCGCATGATTTACAGTCCTATCCTTTGGTTTGTGCGTTTCCTCGGTGTTCAAACTTTGACTCACTTCTTCGGGAACTGTTTTCAGTAGACTTGGCGTTGAGTTCTGTTGGGATGATTTATTTATTGATTAGCTCAAATTTTTAGAATAACGAAACAAATTTTTTTATGGTTTTGCAAATTAATCAATAACCTTCAATAAAAAGCTTGTAAAAAACGACTAGTTTCAAATAAAGACATAATTCGGGGAATGTCACAACAAAAATAGAGTTCCTAATTGGTAAAAATTAAAAAGAAAGGGTTAAAGGTTGATACCCCAACTTTTGAATAGTCAAAAATTGCTCAATTTGGAAATAAATTCTGTGCAAAAAGGAAAGGAAATGAGGCATTTTTATACACTAATTGCTCGTTATTATTCATTTTGGGGCATTTAAAATAAAAACAAGTGATTTTTGATCATAAACATAAGAAGTAGGTAGTTTATAGTAATTTTATAGGGTATAAATCCAATCAAAAATTTTTGAAAATAAATACAATTTAAAACTTTGTTATCCTCAAAACATAATTAAATTTCTTGCTAAATTGGGAGATATTTTACTGCCAGCAAAATGTGATTCTAAGAATGCTAAAAGTCTCAAAGTTCCGCCTTCTTATTTTTTTAATGGGCTGATTTTAAAATTTAATCTAAATAATTTTCCTCAAAAAAAGTAAATCATAATTCTCAAAGGGCTTACCTTGAAATATTAATGAAATGAATGAATGCAGTTTATAATACCGTGATTTTTTTTTTAAATATATAAATTATTTTTAAATTCGGATATATATAAAAACATAGGAAATAGTGGACACCTTCTCTAATATAGTAGACAAAGACAACTTTCTATTATTTTGTACTAAAAATGATATATGAGTATGTATATGTTTCTCTAAAAAATATAAGGGATTGAAAGAGATTTATTTACTAAAAACCGCTACCTAAATATTTCTTTAACTGAATCTTTAGAAGTTATAATAAAGTTTAAAAGATACGTCCAACCAGAAGCCATAAAATTGAAGGTTTGTGTATAGTTTTATCAAAACAAATCGTCCACCTTTACGAAAACTCACCTGTGGTTTTTCAACAACTAATAAAAACTACCAAAAACATCGTTTGAAAACATCCATCGACAAGTTTGTTCTATTCTAGTATTATGAGACCGAGAAAAGGGCTGGTTTCGAGGCAACCGTGGGGTTGGTTCAGAAGCGCCTTCATAATTTTGTGACCTTATAGTGCTTCTGAGTAATAAATATTTTTTTTTTTTTTAGAAAAAAAGGGTTATATCCGGTTTTTCTACAGGGAAAAGTTAATAATTCACAGCCAGTGCGAGAAGCTCAGCGAATCGTGGGCGAAACTTTGCTCAGATTGTTAGTAAAAGGGCATCTCGGTGGTATTCAACAAAAAAGGGTTGCAAGTGCGACGCGGTTGGTGTGGTGATGGTTTTTGTGCAGTGACCGTAAGTGGAATTATCGAAGGGCGGAAAAAAATCTATTTTACTTAGAGCTAGATGGGGGCTAGAATTGCTAGCCTTAAAAGGGGTTGACACTGGCACAAGCAGAAATTGTTAGCAGAAAACGAAGGGCTGTGGCTGGGTGTTGCTGAAGCGTGTGCAGAAGGGTCAGGAAATAAAAATTCAAACATATAGTAAAGATATGCACCCTGTGGCGGGTCATGGGGGTGGGTTAAAGCAAATAAAATTGAAAGCAAAAAGAAGCTTAAGTCTGATCGAAAAGCCATTTACCGCCTCTGCAAAACAAGCCGGGGCTGAGGAGACCGGGTGACCTCCAGGCAGTGACGTCGTGGCCATCGTCGGCGAGGGGGCGATCCCGGCTGCAACGACGCCCGTCGGAATCGCTGCACCAGCGGCTGCAGTTGTTGTTGTTGCCGCTGTAATTTTTGCAGAATTTATGGCCGGTTTATGCGCAAATATCGGCGGTGGTGGGGGGAACGTGGCGAGCTGTGACGGATGGGACATGGTCACCCCGGTGATGGTGTTCGTGCCGTACATCGAGCTCGTCGAGTACATCGGGTGGTGCGCCAGGTCAATCTATGTTTGTGTGGGTCGCGTTTATCGCAGCATCCAGTCGCCGCCGGGTCCAAAGGGTTCCACAGGAAGAGGGCAGTCGAAAGATGCGAAGGTTCGGTGGGGGGGAGAAAAAGCAGTCGTAAGTATTTTAAAAATGGTACAAAACAGTTGTAAGTAAACAATGAAAATGGGGCAACCTTTCTAGAAAAATGAGCAGAACCTCGAGACTGGGCATGGCATGGGTCTAGAAGATGCACGGATCCAGAAAGGGAAGAGTGAGGCTTAACCCCTTACCGAATTCGAAGCCATATATGGCTGCTAAAGTTTTTAATTCTTGTTTTGTATGATAAAAGATTTTTTTTTCAAAATCAACTTTCGATCCTAATTGAATATGCAATTTCGAAAAGGGCACATCTCGCATTTTTTCATAAACATGTTTTTTTCAAACCAATGGATTTTAAATGCTTCCCTCTACCTATTATGTTAGAAAAAGAAACATCTATAGTATTTTTTCTACTGTTGACGTCATGGCGTGTACAGAAACATTTTCGAAAAGGTCACAACGCTTAAGAGATGTGCCCTTTTCGAATTTATTGTAACATAAGCACGTTAACTTACATAATACTACTGACTCTTTTGTTATTGTGATTTAAAGCAACAAATATATTGCGTCATTCATCAGTCATTGCGCTGTCTGAAGCAAGTAAAGACGTAATTTTACGCTTTCACAATGAGTTTTGATTCTGGCAATGAAATTCCAAAAAAAGGAAAAGAGGAGTAAGAAATACCGAAGAATATAAAAACACGTTGTCATAAAAACAGGTAAAAATAAAGTTTGTCTTTGATCCTAAAAAACTTGGTGAAGTAATCGAAAAAAATTATGTACATACATAGATCTCTGAGGAAATTTTCGTTCTTTCTATAGTAAAAGGCATTTGAAAATGACAAAGTACCTAATAAATAAATAAAAATTGTAGATATTGCACAAGTGAAACAATATATACCAATAGAATTAACAGAATTTTTTGACTATAAACGACAAACGAAAGAGAGGCTTCAGAAGATGATTATTGGAAAAAAGTCTCTTAATTTTATCCTTAATTTAAGTACTGCTCATTTTGAATACCTCAAATCAAATTTCTCCCAAATTTATATGGTTTTTTCTTCAAATTATTTGAATTCAATGTCATGAATTTCGAAAAGGGCACATCCCAGAAAATAAAAAATTTATAAAATATAGTTTATAATAAGATAAACATTAAAATTTCTATAATTTTCGATTGCTAGTGCAAACTGCAAAACTATTAAGTTATGTCCAACGCGCTCTACTTTAAATTATTACTGCTTCTATCAGTCGAAAAAACACGTAAAATGATAAGTAAAAAAATCAATAATTTTAAAGTATACTTTCTTTGCATACTCAATAACATGCTTTTTCGTGTTTTCTTTGGTTTTTGGGCTTCAATTTGAAATTGACATATTTGGCATTGTATGTATGTGTTCCCGTTTTAAAATATTTTACCGATAATTTTTTTTTCTAATTTGGATTGATTACTTACGACGGCAAATAAAGGAGGTTTTAGCTAAAATAAAAAAGTTATTCCATCTTCTTCACAATTAATGCAATAAGGGGTTAAAGGTCATAACTTTCCTGAACTAGGTTTAAGTACAGTGGAGACTCGATTATCCGGCCCTCAGTTATACGGATTCGCGATTATGAGTACCAACCGCGATCAAATTCATAACTTTATTCAAGTCAACTCCACGCCCCGGTTACTTTTTTCTGCTCAGGGTACTGGTTGGTTTTGTTGAGTAAACCCCGTCAGGGCCGCCTGGGTATTCTCAAAATTTATTTCAATAATGGACAGAAATTAATGGTTTTATAGCCTACCGATGACCAGTCTCTTTTCATGCTTTTGTCTTGCAAATTTTAAACGAGCTTCAATGAGACGGCCTAAAATTTTTTGGGCTAATTTCATTTTAGCCCTGCGAATATGCGTCACTGCAGCAACTATTTGGCTGCAGTAGGACTCGGCGAAATCTGCAGCACCGTTTTTGCTGCACATAGGACGTAGCGCTACGTCCTATCGAAATTTTTCATGTCCACAGAATTTATTCGGGGTGCGACATCTTTATAGTTGTAAAGTCTTTGTTAAGACACTTTGAAGCCTATGCAAAGTAATGCATTCTGTTTGCAAAAATATAACTAAATCTATTGAATAGTTTTCGAGATACATATTTGCTTCACTTCCATCAATGTGGAAAATGTTCGAGAATACCGTAAAATTAAAAACCTAGGGCATCACTTACATACTCTTATTATAATTATAAACGGAGTTTTTGACTAACGTTAAACTGCTAGAACTCATCAAAATTGGAATTTTTAAATAAATGTAAACATTGAACTTGAATTCTTGATGTTTGGGAAGGGATTTTAAAACCCCGATCGCAAAGTATAAATTTAAACAATTCATCTTGATGTCTTAAATAAAAAAAAATCCTAAGCTGAAAATCTAGCAATCTCTCTCCTTTGAATTATGGTTTAAGAAGACTCAAATTATTAAGTATCATCATAACTTCCATTTATTTCACTGATTGTGAGAAGAATTTTTATGGATTTGCTGGCAATTAAATGTTCATGACATCAATAATTTTTCGAATATAGTAAAATACTCTATAGTTATAGTTTTGGCGTCCCTAAGATAGTTTTATAGTACTGGCATCCGTGTGAGAGACATATCGATATATGCGATAGTATATCAAACTACAAAAATGTATGGTTCTCAAAGAATCAATGTAGTTAAACATTTCTTTCAGCGTCTCATTATTTTCTATAAAGCGATGTTAGGTATAAAGTTTTAAAATTAAACAAAGCCATTGAACCTTGCGACATTCTGTAGAAAGTTGGCATTTTTTCCTTGATTTTGTAGAATCGTGATCATTGGTCAATTATTGATAACTCCAAAATTACATTTTTCAGTACAGGAGTTTAAAAGTTCAATTATTACACATATTCATAAATTCAGTTATTATTCAGCGTGGTGAAATTTTTAGTAATTTTATGATTGTACCAAAGAGAAGTGATAAAAAATTATACCAATAAAAATGCATTCCCAGTTTTTGGAGTTATCGTTAGTTGACCAAAAGACACAGATTTATAATATAATAAAGTCATTTTATTTTTAGATGTTGAGGCTAACTCCATGAGAATATTTCAAAGCTAGTGATAATAAAAATTATTTAGCTTTACCTGTTAACTCAGTATGACGATATTTTTCGTTACCCGGAAGATTACTTCAATTGGTGATAAAGAAATTTTTCGCCACGGAGGCTTGTAAACTTAATATTCGTTTTTTTTAAATATTTTTATCTGTTTCTAGTTATATAGCAAATTTTGCATTGAATTTAATTCTAAAAGCTGTTATGTAGCTATATGAAGATTTTCAAATTTGAGAAAAGTGCATCAAATTGGTATTTACACATCCAAACTTCAAACCTTGAACCAAATAACCAATAACGTTTTCGTAAAATAAAAATTGATAGCTATGGGTAACAATTTATACATTTCAATTGAGGCCAAAGTTTTCTGCTTAACCTTGAACCGGAAAAAAAAGCTAACGCATTACGTTCTCGGTCGTTGTTATTTAATTAAAACCGACATTGTTGTCGAAATAAATGTAAACAATAATTGAAAAACGATTACTTTAGATGCGAAGAAAAAGTTCCCATTTTGAAATGAGTTGAACGAAAGTTGATTTCACTATTGACACTATAAAAAATTAGTTACGTTACGAAAATAAGACAAAATTAGTTAAAATGAATCTCAGCCTAAATTTTGTAAATCGAGGATTCTAAATTTAAATTGGATCCGTGCCTGATTCCGAGCGTCTTGTTTCTTTAGACTTGGAAGAGACCTCGGTGAGCCCTTTCAACCCTAGCTAAAAAAAAACTACATAATGTGCTAAAATGGGTGCAGTCTGGGCGCCTACTGTGCTCAGTTTTATGTGGGATTTTTGCTCATTCTGGGTCTGGTGTTGCTCCTGGTGCCCTCAGCTGGATTCGCTGGACGGCGGTGGCGAAGGCAAGAAGATTGAAATTTATTACCTGAGCATAAATAGTTGGCTCCAGTCGCTTCGCCTCGGACTGCCTCGGCCGCCCCAGCGTCGCGCTGCAGTAGGGGATCCGCTGGCCAGATGCATTCTGGGTGGCCACGGCCAAATCAGCATAGGTGATATCAGTCTGCGGGGAAAAGGGGGAAAACGTACAATAGAAGCGTTTAATATCAGTTAGACGAACAATAGATCCTGTAAGGGGCCCTCTGGATATTTTGATTTACTAAGGGTCAGGGCACTTTTAATGGGAAAATCGGGATAAGGAGTGGAAAACCGTGCAGAAACGAGCCCCTGATTTATCGATATTGCACCGCTTTCGCCGAGTGGACACAGGGTGATCAGGGTCTATTGTGTCGCTCAGTACTTTCGTTTAGGCGAACTATCGGGACCGTCCCTTATTTATAGGGGGTATAGGCGAAATTGTCAAATTTTACAGGATACATTTCAGTTAGGGGCCTTCAGGACATTCTATTTCATCGTTTGAGGCTTAGCGGATAGTACTAATTTTAAGTATGGACGTACTCGACAATTTGAGTTAGTGTCGAAATCTACGTGATTATGGTTCGTAAAATTGTACTGTGTGGAACATTTTCATGACTAGAAGATTTCAATTAATTTTAAATCATACTTAATCGCAAACCATGTCTTAAATTTTTAACAAACATATATTATTTTATTATAGACTTATTTCATAAAATCCAAGAGACGATCAACCTTATTTTAAGTAAAGGATAAAATTCTGACGTGGCCTGTTGACTATCAAAATGTATATACTTACATACTATATGTATATTTTAAAATTGGTAGTTTTAATTAGTTTGAAAAATTTATCGTTTTACGAAATTATTAGAACAACTACAATAGACATTTAAAAAAACAAAACTTTATGAAGCCCACATTTGGTTTATAATACAGTGATGATATTTTATTTTAAAAAGCTTTAGGAATTCTTTTATTAAATTTAACATATATGTATGTATGTACTACATGTATTTTATATGTTTGGCTCTTTTTTCACTAATGAATTTTTTTCATAAAAACTCACAAATAGTCACATTTACATTTGAATAATTGCTTATTTTATAAATTTTTAGAAATTGAACCTTTGGATCTGTATTTTGAGGGGAACGTGTGAATTTTGACTAAAAATCGTTTGTTTTTATGAATTTTTTTTTATTGCATTCTTAAAATGTCCTCTTTCATGTAGCATTGTGTGCACAAATCACAATTTCAGGCGTTTTTTGACTTTGTTACATATATTGCATTTGTGGTTGCTGATTAATTAAAGATATATGATATCAAAATTCTGTTAGACAGATAGTCTACTTTTAGTTACTTATTAACAAAAACACTGCTTAGTATACAATTTTTTTCAAGCAAGCAAGTGCGATTTTGTTACACTATGTTTATTGATAACTACATATTTGTATAAAAATTTTCATTAAAAGAGTAGATTCTAGCCATTTTACTGAACGGTCTTAAAATGAGCAGATGTAAGTATTTACGACAATCGATATAATTTAGACAAAACGAGGAAGATGTATTTTGGCTTAGTGTAAGAATAATTGTTTATATTCGGAAGATAAAATTAGACAAGAGTAAGCTAGTAAAAGAAATAAAATAGGTTAGGTATGTGTATTTATTTTTAGTTCCATGAAACTTGAACGATTTGAAAAACCACATTTCAAAATTTAAAACTAATAACATTACTGGTGAACTCTTTCTAATTGGTGTAATAGAAAAACTGGGCAGATATTTAATACAAGTTTAAAATTTACAAATTTCTGATACATGCTTACGTGTAATTATATACAAAAATTGATCAGATCATTCGATCAAACCTTTCTGCGGATAATGCAGTTTCTTTTGAATGTCGAAAAGAATTTTGCATTTAAGTAGAGTTCATCATGATGAACATTATCATCTTCCGAAAATTCGTTTATTTTCTTATTCCGAATTCCATTGCATGCACTGCATAGTTTAGTAGATCTCTTTGCATCAACCCCTTTGACTTTGAACAATGTTTATTCCCGGCAGATGGGTCCGTTCAGAAACGTTTCCGGCTAAGTAGTTCACCAGTGCAACCCCTTTGTGCACTTTTCCCACGAGCTCAGTGATTTTTTTAAACCTTGCCAGCGGATTCCTCCGGTTGATTCCCCAAGCGCGGTGGAGTTCGAGTTCATAAAAAAAGTAGAAAATATCATGATGCACAAAACTTTGAATCTGATGCACACATTCTACCCTTAAAAAACTCCCCCGCACTCTCCCCATTTTCATATACTCGTATATTTTTGTATTTTACCGAGCCGACCCGAGTAAATTATTGTGGCGCGGGGCACAGAGCAAAAATGTTAAGGGCAAACAGCACATTTATTTTAATATTTGTTTGTGCAGTTTGCGGCAAATTGCCCTTTTCTTCCTGTTGTTGCTGATAATGCGCAATTTATTATATGGAAAAATGTTGCCCGCATTGCGAATAGAACACCCAGCGGGATGCTTAGCGAGAAGGATACACGCGGCGGCCCCACATGAGGAAGACAAAAGCGAAAAAGGGTGTTATTTATTAAATTCTAAAAAAATAAACATGTCAACTCACTGTTTGGGTTTAGGAATCAAAAAGAAGTTTTTTATGTGTAATCATTTGCATACATTTGTTGAATAAGGCTTGAACCGGGCTTAGATCAAATTTAAAGCCGAGTTGAGACGGGTTTCAGTTAGGATTCAACTAGGATTAAACTAGACTTAGGCTAAACTTACACCAGATGTAAGATAAATATGTCAAGCTTAAACTCTTCTTGAGTGCAACTTGAATCAAGCTTTAAATAATTTTTGAATTTGGTTTAAACCTGTTTTAAGTTGAAATATATTTTTTTAAAACATTTAATAGATTGAATGATTTAGCGGTTAGATAAATAATTCAGCATTTCTCGGGGTTCAGTTCAAATGCGTGCTATTCTGCATGGAAAATATTTAAGCAGTAGGTACGCATACTAAATATTATATACATACATACATTATTATTGATTTGATAACAGCTCATACATTACACAATTATTCATTTTACTGCCCAATTGGATTTTCGCATATTCTCGAAGTTATTGAACTAATAATTTTAAGATATTTCAATGCTCGTTTCTGTTTTTTTTTACTGCTCATATATTTTATCAAACACGCCCTTAAAATCCTTTAAAAGCCTTTAAAATGACAATAGTTGATAAAATAAAATATCAATTTAAATTTTAGATCACTACACCTAAAACCATTTTATGTAGATTGTATGCAATAAACTTTTTTATATGAAAACTAAAATATTGAACTTAACGTTGAATCGCTGGCACTTTACGAGTATTAATCCACTTTTTTCTACTTTTCAGCACGGTGTATTTTAGTAATATAGAAAAAGTTGTTTATGGATTTTTAAAAAATATGAGGGGTAATTGGAAATTTGTACATTGTTTGATTCTATATTTCTCCCTCTCTTTTCTCTTTATTATTATGTGCTATATATTTTAGAAGTAACTTTGTAAAACTCATTTACGGTGAATGCATTTTCTACTGAAACATTTTATGAAATATTGTTATAAATCCATAAGTTTCAGTCACCAATTTAAGCTGTGTCCCATATTTGGGGACAAAATAGTAAGGAAACATATTTTTTAAGGTAAAACATGTTTTAAAAATAAATAAGAATGTTTGGTACTATTTCATATTATTAGTTTTAAAATAACAACTATTTGTTACTTTTACAGTGAATATGCACAATATTAGGCAAGTTTACTCTTGATATTATTTTATTTAACAAATTTATTTATAAGTCTAATAATGCGATGCCAGTTTCCTTAAATTTAGGTAGGGTTTCATTCAGTCTGCTTTTAAGTAGGCTAAACTCAAAGCCCTGTGAAAACCAAATTCATTTAAACTTTGCTTACGCAAAGGTTTTGGTTTAATTTAGCGTAAGCTTAAGCCATCAGAAAATATTTTTTTTTTATTAAATATAGAAAAAAAGTCAGTTATCGAGTCTACAAGGACACACCTCTAAAATCCATGTATCAGTCAAGTTGCCTTCTAATTGCTCGAAAAGCAATCCTCCTCCTCAGTGTGATAAAATATGCCTTATATATTCTAAAGCAGCACCTTCGCGGTTTTGTGTAGGATTTCCGCCTTTTTTCCCAATTTAATGAATAAGGGCAAAGCACCCCCTAAGCCCAGTGCATTAAGGTCACTGAATTCTGCGCAAATCCCCTCCCGCAATTAGGCCTAAGCAAGCTCGGGATAGCTGAGATAAAATTTGATTTTCACCCCAAACGGAAATAATCCCTCGACTGCTAATAAGGTTCGTAATCCGCGGGGATTCCGCCCTCACAGAAAATGTGAAGAAATTTTCTAGAGTGTGTCACCGGGGCGCGATGGGAGCTGGAGAAAGGAATTACTTACGCGGAATTACGCGACTTACAGTGCGAAGTCTCTTTTTTTTTATTCCTTCTACAGCTCTTAACGTAGAGACATTATTTTATATATATTTTGTTTTTTTTGAAAAAATATTTTTACCTTGGGGGTAAATCTGTCGCGCGATAATGTCGACGAGTCTTCAGTCATTTATGCGTACATGTGCTGCAATTACGCGCGTCACACAACGCAACGGGTGTGAGCGTCTCCGTGAGTGTTAACAGGGGACAAAATGACCCGACGACAGGCGGCAAAATTACGCTCCCGGGAGAACACTTTTAAACACAATAATTGCGATGAGTTAGCGTGACTTCGACGATGGAACGCTGAACGCTAGCGTCGCGACGTCGGTCGGTCGCTCATACTACGACCCTAACCCCACTTCTTTTTTCCCGCCATTGTTATAGTCTGCCCGCATAGAGATTTTCCGGTAGAGGATTTCATTTTGCGGAAACTACTGCCTCTAAATTGTCTTTTAACGGCCCCTTGGTTGAGCCCCATTCCATTCATAAGGGCCGGCGAGGCGATGCGGGGGGCGTGCGTCGGGACGCCGGAATGCGCCCAGGGACAACCTGGGCGGGGGTTTGGGGCAGGGATTAGGGCTGCGGTGGGGTCCTCTTACCTTGTTTTGTTGGGGCGTATAACCCATTTTGCTCACTGGTATTAATGTGTTATACGTCGTGATATACTGCGGCGTGTGGTGGTGGTGGGGCTGCTGCTGGAGGTGCTGCTGCTGGAGCAGGTGGCCCTGGGCCTTCTTCTCGATGACGCCGTAGGGGATCCGGTCGTAGGTCGACGAGGTGATGACCGCGTTCTGCTCCGCGAGGGCCGCAGTCGCGTACGCCCGCGTGTGGCTGTTCGTCGTCCACTCCTCCTCCTCGTCCCGGTCATCTAAAGCGGTGTCTATTGGGTCAAAAGGAACTTCATCACATTGACATCAGTCAATGAGATTTTAATTAGGGACCACAAAACTGTTATTTAATTAATTAAAAAACAAAATAAAGAAGAGCTAAATAAATACTAATCTACAAAATCATTTTGAATTTTCATAAATATGAAATATCAATAAACATTTAACATTTAACCTACATATATGTTTTTGAATGGATTGAATATTATTCAATTCGTTCAAACGATTTCAAATTTTGCATAAAATTTCAACAAAATTTTTACATCGAGAACTCTTTCTGATTCAATTATCAACTTTTTAAATAAAAAATCAAAATTTTTGGATTTAATCCATTACTACATTAAAGCTTTTCAGTCAACATGTAATATTTATCCAATTATTTATTACTTTGTAGAATTTTTGAACGATTAAGAGTTAAAAAAATCTGTTTTACAATAGCAGTTTTTATTAATAGATATGTGATAATCGAAATTTTCTTATTTTCGTTGTCTAATCTACCAAACAGAGATCTTTCACCCGTATGCCATTAAATTTGAAAACAAAAATATCCTAAATTGACTTTTTATTTTCTGTTGCTATTTTTGGTACAAAAATATAAATTAACCTTAATAAGAACCGAGATCATTCAAAACATTTTGTTTACTTTATTCTACTAATTTCATTTAACTTTTGTAGTTTAAAAGTTGAGAAATGCTATGTATTTGCGGTTATAAATTACCTCAAAATATCGAAGATCTTACATCAAATTTACTATTTTTAAGTAGGTACAAGCTAAAAATATTAATTTTAAAAATTTGAAACTCAGTTCAAAAATTGCGTGTAATAGAGGGGTAATTTTTGTTTTGATCAAATAAGGTGAGTGGGGCCTAATAAGGGCATCCTTAAAAATATACGTACATATATGTATGTATTAATAACAATGTAGTTTTCCGTACGATTTTTATTTTTTGAGTCATTTTGCAACACTATCTATGTACCTATGTATGTTTGTGATTGTATAGCTTTTAATTTAATCCACTTATCTTACATTATGTAAAATAACTATTAATTATAACCATATCAAAGTATCTGAATATAACTATAAATAATGCGGTGATATTTCTGTTCGGTAAGAAGAACTGCGGTTTTTGACACAAGAACATTGTTAAAAACATTATTTAAATGCTGACAGAAAATTGGCTAGGAACAAGAACAAAAACAAAGTAATTCTTTCCTTAATTTTGTTGAAATCTATTCTTACAATATGCATGTTCATTGATAAAAATCCGATAATTCATACGCCAGTTTCGTCACCGGACTTAATTAATTGCAATGGAAACTGAAAATGAAGCTATATTTCGAAGGCTCAGATCACTTTCATTATTCACTCGAAAAAAGTCCATAAACAATTTAAATTCGTAATTATTCTCAAATTAATAATTAATTAAAAAATTAATTAATTAAATAATTGAATAGTTTATAACGGCTGACTGAAAATTTTAATCAAAACGTAATTGTTATTTAAAGAAATTATTTATATTCACACTACTATCATTTGAGTTTATAACAGTTGCTGTCCCTGGAAAAAAATACCTTGAGGAATGATGTCTGGATTTTTGTCAATGCTGTCGCTGCTCGTCTGACACGTTTCCCGTCCGATCCGGATGTCCTGCACCGACTGACCGTTGTGCAGGGTGTCCCTGCTCACCTGGTGCGAGTAATTATTCCGGTCCCGGCCGGAGGAGCCCCTCATCCGCACAACGATAACAATTATTAGAGCAATAAGAAATATACTCCCGACGATTCCCAGGAGGATCCCCAGAAATGGCCGGATGTCTTCGATTACTGGCGCGTAAGCTAGGGATAAATCTGGAAGAAAAAAAAAATATAGGTGATAAAATATTTACCTCGTCCGCCATTCATCTATATAAATTTTTACCAGTCTGTTTCTCGGGATCCTTAAGCGTATAAACCTGCAGGACGGTTGAATTACTGCGTCCCTTTTTATTCTGTGCTACGAGGAATACATTATATCCGACGCCAGGAACTAAGCCACGGACCTCGAAGTAGGGCGTCCTGGAGGAAAAAGATTTTTATTGATATTTTATTCATCTAACTGAATGCGAAATTTATTAGCGAGGCGCGAGCTTTCATTAATTATTGATAAGACCGCTCCATGGAGCGCCTTCTGCCATTAACCGGCCTTTCGACGGATTTTGCGGCTGTTTACACCGCCATCGGAGCCCTAGAGTTCCAGGGGGCCCCGCCCCCGTCAACTAATGTCGACCGTTGGGTGTATTTATGTCCTGCGAGCACCAAGGTGCTAAAAGCGGGAACTTATTTGAACAGCTCATGAAAAATGTACGTTTCCTTTTAGCGCGACTTCAGCTCCGGTTTTCTTAAGAAGAAAAAATAAGAAAAAAATATTTGAAGGCGATTGAATTACGCTACACATTAACGTCTTCGAAGTAAGTGCAATGGAACCGCGCACGACAACTTCAACAAACGGAGTTTGGGTGAACTTATTAAAATTAATGGACTAGCACTTGCCCATTTCCTTTGGAGTGCACATCCACAATTCGACAAAAAAATATATCAGCGGAGCTCTTTTGAACATTCTAAATGACTTTTTTGAAAATATATTAAATAAATTCGTAAATATCCGAATTAACTTAAAAAAATCTGTAATAAAATGGAGTATACTAACTCCTAAAATATAATAGAATTTTTTTTTTCGGAAGTTATATTTATCCTATTCGAAATTTTGTTGAGCTACAAGTTATGCTTATCTTAACATTCCCAAACCTGTATAAACATTATTTTTTGAGCTTGGTACTAGAATTTAGTGCCCTACTAAGTAAACCAAAATGTTTTTTTTTTTTCAAAATAATTAAATTAGACTATTAAGAGCCAGTTCACTTTAAAATCAGCTGTTTTGGTTCAGTGAGTGGGTCTGACAGAAAAATATTGATATTACGGCGAATCTGGAGATGATTCTGGACATAGAATCTTAGTTATAGCAGACCCACGCATTCGAGTAGTTTCAAAATAGATTTCAAAAGAAACGAAAATTTGAAAACATTAAAGCAAATTTTGTAATTAAAGCTATAATTGTTGACTGTATTTTACATGACTTATGTATTGACCAACAAGTTGAATTTGATAATGTAAGGGAAGAATAAAACCTACTAGATTAAAGCACAACAATTATTTTTATTAAGGAAACGATTTTCTTGCAAAATTGCTAATTTCAATTTCTTCTACAAGCATTTGTTTTAGTATTCCTGCTTATAATTTAATTTTCTAGGCAGAGAGTCGTGCAATAATTCTTTTTTTGTGTTTCTTCAACATTCCACAAGGTCGCATCTAAAAGTAGGTACATTTTTATATCAATTCTACAATCAGTTGTGTTAAAATCTGACCTTGAAGATCTACGTTTAATAAACTTTCTATCTGAACTGCAAATTATTTAATATTTATACAAACAACATTCAAAGGAACTGTGCTGAGCCAAGTGAGGACTGAGGTTACTCAGTTCTGACTCAAAAAAAACTAGAAGCTATTGTTAAAATTCCTACTTGATAGCAATAAAATTACTTTCATTACTTTTAAAAATAAATGTAGAGTATAAAACATTTCATCAATTCCTTTACAACTATTTTGTGTTCCTCTATAAATCTACATTTTCAAAATATGTAGAGTTTGTCGGTAGCGTTAACTTTTACCTGCACTTATGTAAATTATTATAAAAATATAAATGCACTATGGTGGAATTATTTAGTGGTCACATTTTCTTGTAAAAATTCTACTCAACTAATTTCATTATTCACACTGTGACAACTACTGAGACGGCGTACGCACTGACGTTATCCAGTCACAAAACATTTCTGCGTTCATATAGAAATTTAAGGAAAAATTCTGCAAATGGTGCATTTTTGAGCGGATACAAAAATTAATACAGTGTAAACGTATTTCAAAATATTTATTGAAATTCATTTTTTTCTGGCCCTGCTTTTTGTCAAATCGTGTGGTTTCTTTTTTGAAATAAAAGAAATAATGGACCATTTTATATACAAAAATATTCTGGAGACGCTTCGATGGGTATTTAAGCATGATAATGATTCGAAACACACATCGAAGTTAGTAAATGAAAATGGGTTTCAAGGTCTTGATTTGCTGGCTCAATCACCAGATTTGAATCCTATTGAATATCTTTCAGCATTTCCGAAATGAAGCAGAAGTAATAGAAATACTGAAAAAAAGAATGGGAAAGACAAAGCATACCTCAATGTACTATTATGAATTTAATAGCGTTTATGCGATAAAAGTGTACTGAGGTTATTCAAAATAAAGACTACCATACTAGGAAATGTTGCTTTACTTGAAGATTGTTAGTTTTTTAAATTATTTTAATTAAATTGAGTTGGGAATTTGTTATGAAGTCAAATATTAGTAATGTTTCATGAAAGGAGTTACTGCCCCCTAAATAAAATTAAGAAAAACTTTACTGGAATGGTTACTATTGTTTTGAACAAAACTATTTATTTTTTGGTCCATATAAGTGTAGATTTTAATATGTAGCTAAAACCTAAAATTATAAAATAAATTTTGTAAACTTCGAAAGAAAGTCCAAATAACCTGTTTCATGTTAGTTAAAAACCCTATTATATTAAAAAATAAAGTCAAAAAGTCGGTATTTTAATCTTTTATTAAAATATTGATTTAAAGCCAATATCGGAAAGGTATCTGCAGCTGGTGAAATGTTAATGTCGCTATCGTTCGAAGAAAGAAAAAACAGGATAAGGATTAAAGAGGGAAAAGAAATCCTTAAAAAATTCGCTGACAATCATTTATATCGCACGAAGTGGGAAATTCCCATTTTGTAGGAGCTCCTTCCTGTTCGGTAGGTGCTCCTTCGCAAATTACGAGAATCTCAATGAAACATCAGGAGGAAGGAGTCTTTTCACCGCCATTGTTCAGGAGATAGGAAGTAACAAGCAGGCGACAAGATTTTCCCTGGGACTCCCGTCGGGGATTAAAACAAGAAAAACATGTTAAGAGATGCAGCTGCAGGAGCTGCGCTTTCCGGATAATGCACCAGCCCTGTTTGATGGCACCGGTTCGGAAGGACTCGCATACTTACTTTGATTTGTAAATCCTGGGATTACGAGTGGTCCCATTCACGTACACCTCCATGACGAAGTCCTGCTCCAGGCCCCCGTCGAAGCCCTCCATGCATTCAATTTGGAAACTGATCGAGGTCTGATTCAGCACCGTGCAGTTGGTCAGGGGATCCGGCTCACCTGTGCGGGGGAGGAAACGAAATCGATGTAACACCTTAAAATATTTGGAGACCGGTCATTCGGAAGCAAAACAAAACTAATGACCCCCACAAACAGAAACGACATGGCAGCATAGTGGTCAAAAACCTAGAGTTCGAGGACAAGTTTACTACTTTTGAAAGGTGAGCACTCACCTCACTCACTATTTGGATAATTCATTTATCTAATTCGAGGTACAAACTGTCTAGCATTTAGGTTAATTCAAATTTAATACAAATACAAGTTACAAGTACAAATATTTTATAACATTATTCAAAACTATTGCGTCTTTCAAAAATCAAATTCTAATTCCGTTTTTATGCGAACTTTTTTTACGTGAATTTGATTTAATACGATTAAAAAAATATATAGGTACATCCCTTTTTTACGCCACTTAATTTGATTTAACGCGGTCCAGGAAATTTTAATTTACTATTCAAGTCTGTCATAAACGAATGCGTATGAATTATTATTATTGATAAAGCAAATGATTTCTTTTGGGTATATGTACATAATGTATTTTTAATCCATGTCTTATGGTTATGGGTCAAAATTACCTAACGTGTACTTCATAGAAATCTGAACTGTAATAATTCATACATAGCAGCCCCAATTTGAAGACTTTTTCTCATTACTTTTAATAAATAGTTTTTTATCTGTTCATTTAATTTTTGCTTATTAGGTATATTCTAATGTAGCTATAAAATGTATTAAATATATCAATAACAAAGAAAATTCTAATAGGCTGACTTGATCCGTAAACACGTTTTATGTTAGTTTTTTCGAACACTGGATGAGGGGTAAATACAATTTTTAATAAAAGCGCATTGAAAACGATAAATCCACATACTTTAATCATATTATTTTAGCTGATTTTTCAATTATCCAACCAATCTCTTACTTTTTTATATGGATACCTATATTTTTTTACGTGAAATTGTGGGGAAGGTATCTATCTACTACTACTACTTTTTAAATTTTTTTCCAATTGAATCGAAATTATTTGTTAATCCCGGAAGTTTAATAGTTAACAATTGATTATCTCTTTCCTTTTTAAAATATGTTTAAATCGAAAATTTGGTTTCAACTTTTAATTATTCCATTATTTTCCTTTCATTTAATTTCGAAGATTGTATAATAAAATTCTTGAAAGAATAAAAAATAAACTTATGTTACATAAGATATATTCAGATAGCCGTGAAATGTTTTCTAAGGAAAAGCCAAACGATTAATTCTAATAAAATTTATTTACTTTTATTTCGAAAATAATTTACTAAAATAATTTCAAATTTCTTCATCTTGTTGATTTTTTTCATAACTGACACTTGATGATCTTAATTGGTCGATTTGCGTTTCATTGAGATTTCAAATCTTTATTGATCTAAACTGATCTCAATCATCAATTATTTGACAGCTAATCTAAATTGATCTACTTTGATTTGATCTGATCGATATCAGGACTCAACGAACAGACCTAGTATGAAGTCTGCTTAAGGTAGTAATTCTAAATTTTCTACTTCAGTACAGTATAAATTTTTATATGTAATATTTTGGATATTAAACTATAATACGTAATGCATAAAATACTTAATAAAATCAGACTTTCAAAGAGCAACTTTTTTACTTTGACTGGACCACTCTGTGCCATTTTGATCAATAAATTGTTTCTAGAGTGGCAACAAAAAGCGTTGAAATTTTGTCGTCTCATCTCGTCTGGAAAACCACAGGTAAATAAAGAGGGACCATGGTACAAACCTGCAGGAGTTATGTTGTATACACAAGGCTCGACCTGATTTCCAATTTCGTTGCTGGCCCAGCATAGAAGAGTCCCATAATCCTGTTGATGTGTGAATATATTAAATATTATAATACATACCTACATATAACAAAAAAAAAAAGGTAAAAAAACAGGAAGAGAATTAGGTCACCCTGTGAGGCTGGAAAATTAGGCTAAAAGGGTGATAATCAAGAAAACAAAGCGTAAAACTCACGTGCTCCGTCATGGGTGTGTAATGAGCCACACTGCGTGCCCGGTCGATTGCGACTAATGACGCCGGAATATCGATGGACTCGATTGTCGAGGCATTGAATTTCCAAACAAACGAAACCTCGGTAGGGTTCGCTTCGACCTCGCAAACAACTTTAACCGTCTCCTGGCGTCCCGAACTGTAGATTGTCCTCTGGCCAGGTCTGCATATCGGGGCAACTGCAAACAAATGCGAGAAACTTAGTATTAGTAAGGCAAACAGTGGCCCGACCTCTGAAACGCATGAAATTCTAGGTCTATTTTTCCTGGACATAGTCTCTGCAGGACTATCAATGTGAAAATTAGCCCAAGGAGCACAAATATTGTTCCCGGAGGACCACTATCCAGGTGGCTCCACCCCAAAGTGCCAAATTTCAGATTGTTTGCACTTACATCGAATGTCCAGCTGGACGGCATTGCTCTCGCCGTCCCCTTCCCGGTTGCTTCCTACGCACGTGTAGAGGCCGCTGCGGGCGCGACTAACATTTTGCAGGACTAGACTTTGATTCGCAACGATGATTCCCTCCGGGACGTTATTATCCAAAACGTTGCCCTATTTTGCATGAAACAAACAATAGAAATAAAGTTAATCCCCTGAAATTTTATAAAAAAAAATAATAATAATAAATATCGAAATCCAATTATAACTGAATTGTTAAAATTTAAACAATTCAAGTATTTTTGTAAGGAAAATAAGATCGTAATAGTTTTGGAGTTGCTTATTATGAAGATGCACTCAAAAATTGTAATATGTAGGTTGTATGACAAAATATGTAGTAATGTTTACAAATAGAGTTCATAAAAATAAGAAAATTAAAAATATAGCCTAAAATTCGGATATAACAAGGACCGATTATAAGAGATATTCAAATTTTATACCAACAAATTATTTAGATGGAGTGAACAGTTTTCTAAAATAAATAAAAACATACTTATGATCTTATGGAAACGTACTTTCCACTAACTTAAATATTTTGAGACTTCTAATATTTATTATAAAAAACAAAAGCTTAATCGTTATTATTAACAGTTATTTAATAACTTTTAACTGCCAAATCAGAAATAAAACTTATCAAATGACTTTTATTTTTTTAGATCAATAATAAAAGTTATCAGATAATATTTTCAAGAATAAATAATTGTTTAAATCTAGAATAAAAGTTATCAAGTAATTTTTATTTATTTAGATTAGATTTTAAGGTTTTTAGATCGGAAATAAAAGTTATTTTGTAATTTTTATGTTTTAGGACAGGAATAAAAGTTATCATGCGATTATTAATTATTGGAGTTATGTTATCGTTATTACTGATAATTTTTTTGATATCGTTTCAACTAAACCTATTGAATCATATTTTTTGAATTTTGTTATATTTCCAGTATTATATAAAATTTCATGCTGAAAATATTTTTTAATATGGCGAGGATTGGCACCCCGAAATCTCAAATTTAGACACATTAGTGACCTCGCTACACATTGCAAGAAGAGATAGAAATCTTATTTTCGTTCGAATAGATAAAATTTAATATGAAAATCACAGAAAATGCAAGAAAATAACTGAAAGATAGGAAAAATTCCTTTTTAGAGTGACGGTTATACCGAAATAAATCTCGACCAACCTTCCTTTCAACCTCCAAAAACCCACTATCGTTTCATGAGGGTGGGTGCTACCAAACCTTTGCGCGCCCTATAAAAGGCCGGCTGAAAGTCTTGAAAGTTCCAAATTTTCTATTAGAATTGTAAATGGACCACCTCTTGGAGCTTCTGCGGTTAGAATGAAATTGAGCAAGTAATTTGCAAAATTTCGCTGAATTTACGAACTTTACGTAACAGCCCTTAGTTTTCTTGTTGAAGAAGGGCTGTAATATAACTCAGCAAAAATATAATATAATTCACGTCTTCCATTTCGTTAGGAGTTTAATAACGAAGTAAAAGAAGAAAAGTTTGAACAAGGTACTTAAAGAACTATTAAATACCAGCTTTAAACTAATAAACCGTCTGAAAATTAAGGCTTTACATTCTAACAACTTACAAACTAAAATGTACCATTTACGAGATACGTCCAGTTTTATCTATTTGGGTAGGTGCTTGTTTTATTTTACAACCTGTAATGTTCTTCACATACACCTTGTGAAGCTTAAGTTACGATGTCATAAAATAAACAACTCTACTCATTCCAATCACCTCACATTTCGCTTCCGTCAGCTCTTACAAATTATCATCAAAGTTCAAAAACAAATGCTGGTTTTAGACCGGAAGCTTCTTAGGAATTTAATAAAAATTTCGGGTCGAAAATGGTTCAATTTAAAAAAGATCAGAAGCTTGTTAGATTTAAAATCAATAACATAAATTTTCCTGTATTTGCCATAGATTAGCGTCAATTAAATAGTTAATTTATTTTATTAATTATTATACTAATTAAATCAGTAGGCGCAGGCTAGCGTCTTGCTTAAATTTTTTAAATTAATTTTGGATAGTTTTATATTAATGTAGGAACTTTACTTATAAACGCAACTCAGTTCTTATGTGTTTGTGTGTTACTAAATACGTATAATGATTATTAAACTTATTTTCTGATTGAATTAAAAGTAATAAAATTGGACTAGAAGCGTGAAATATTTATGTAAAATAATAATAATCCAATAAATAAAGGTTCATTTTTCAAACTCTCCACCTGAGTGCGGGTACAACTTTGTTGTCACTCACTCTTCATACTGCGGATGTAGAAAATGTACTTGATTGATCACATTACCTGAGATAAATTTCTTTTATGCCAGAACAACTGCGCCGAAAATAGTTTCAGACTTTCACCCACTTAGTTTAGTCTCAGTTTGTTTTTTAACCCCAAAAAACAGCTCCCTTAGAAAGCCAAAAGAAAAACTCTTCTACTCCCATTGGAGTAAACTTGTCAGTTAAAGTTCTTCCACAAAATTCAAACAAACATAAAATGAATAAGTAAATATTCAGAGATGCGTTTCCTCCGGAAACTATGGAAAAACGAAAACAATTTCCCTTTGGGGGGAAAAAATATCTTGAAATTTTTATTGAGCGAATACGAGAAATGTGCAACTTCCTACAATTCAAGCATGTTGGTCAATCGTTGAAAAAAATGAAAGAAAAAGTCTCATGAAATGCATATTTGAATAAAAGGACATTCGAAGAAGAAGCAAAGGAGCATAAATTCTTATGATGCTTCAACTTGCATTGGTAGTAAAACATGCTTTGTGTAAGAAAAATCGTTCAACGATTTAACTGGCAGTGCATCTGATTATTTGCAAGTGTCATTTTGGTTGTCCACAAAACTTTCATACGAACACGTTTATCAGTGGATTCGTTATTTTTTTAAATTTTCTAATAAAACGTCTTTCTTCTAGTAAAATGCATTTTAAATTTCTTTCAACATTTCGATCTTACATAATCTTAAAATTCCTAAAAGGGTAAACAGCCATCTGAACATTTGAAATTTGATTCTTTTTGTGTAGTTTGAAATTAGATTTCTAGTTAACTATGCATTCAGAAATTCTAAAATATAGGGTCAGATTTTCAAGAGTGTTTTTGCAAACAAAATACATGTGCTATATAGTTTTTAAAAAAATATATAATTCTACATATTATCTTTTATTATACGAACTTTTTAATAAACTGAACCCTAAAAAATAAGTAATAAAAGAGAAATGTTAGAGATTTTTAATAAACATTTGTTACTAATTAGTGATTTGTTCTTTATATATATTCATTTTATTATTAGACTAGCTGACCCGCACCCGGCGTTGCCCGGGCTGTACCTAAAATAAAAGTAAACTTTAATAAAAATATGATGTTGCCGATTTCAAATTTATCAAATCTCACTCAGAAGGTTAAGCGCAATAGGCCCATAGAATTTCTTCTAAATCTCAGATATACTTTTTGCATGACGCACCATAAACATATTACTGCTCTACATTCCCTTTCTCTCTTCTCCCCTCTCACTATCCAATTGCAATGCATAGCCTATGTCTCTTATGAGGTTGTGCGTTACGTACCCATAGAATTTCATCTCAATCGGATAAATGATTTTTGCGCGAGTCACCATAAACATCGACTCCAGAAATATGCAATTACCAAGTTTGGTGGAAATCGTATAAACTTTTAAATTTGACAGTCCACCATTTTGAATTCGGAAATTCGGACAGTCGGGTTGCAATCAGCAATTTCACTTTTCCACCGGCACAACACAATCCAGGAGCTTCACCGCTGTATTTTAGCGCCTTACAATACGGACAAATGACGGACATTTCTCCAATTGTTACTGATTTGGCTGCACCGTAATCGATTTCCGGATCATAGTGGAATGCCGTTCGTTCCAGATTCACAGGAGCACTGCGTCGGCGTAATCGCTCATGTTCATTGTGTCGTGCTCGCTGTTGTTGCGTTTGATGTGCACGAATTCGTTGCATTCTAAATCTATCCATTTGTTGTTCATTTTCAGTCGCTCTCGAACGCGATTCGGTCATACCAATACGACTATTATCATTATCAGTCGTTCGCTGGTCATCAGTGCGGTTTGTACGTGAGGTAGCTCGTCGCACATTTGACTGACTTCGATAACCTATGTCAGCTCGTCTTCTCCTCGGCATTGTAATGAACAATAAACAATATAAAACGACACGTAATTGTTTTCACAATCACTCAAATCTTTCAATTTCAATCACTGGCGTTCAGAATTTCGTTAACAAAAGTAAACAATTACAAAAAAGTAGCCTACTACTGACAACCTCTTCATGTCTGTAAAGTTAAAATCGGTTCAGTTGCTTCGAAGATGAGACCGGACAGACAAACAGGTAGAAAAAAGTAGCCTATGTCACTCCTGACAACCTCCCCCTCGAAAACCCCCAAGTTCCAAGTTTAGTGCAAATCTTGTAAACTTTAAATTTTAACAGTCCGCTACCTCAAATTCGTACAAATGAAATCAGCGACCCCAAAAACCTCAAAGTACCAAATTTAGCGGAAATCGCATCTTTTAAGAGAGTCGGATTGAAATCAGCGACCCTGAAAATCTCCAAGTTTCAAGTTTGGTGGAAATCGCATAAACTTCTAAATTTGACAGTCCGCCATCTTTAATTCGTAAATTCTGAGAGTCGGGTTAAAATCAGCGACCCTGAAAATCCTCAAGTACTAATTTTAATGGTAATCGCATAATCCTTTAAATTTGAATGTCCGCCATCTTGGATCCGCCATTTTGAAGCATGCAAATAAAAAGTACATATTCTATGTCCATCTCCACGATATACTCTACCTGTGTTCCAAATTTTATTTGAAGCTGTTGATCCGTTTTTTCAACGTGTTGAAATATCTACGTATAGAAATTTTCCTTAAGATCGGTTGAAAGGTACAGAAGTTGATGTGCTGCAGCGCCATCCAGTGGCGAGTTATAGTAAAGTGAATAGCGCGAAAATATTCACCGTGTTCAAGTATCTACGTATACCAATTTTCATGACGATTGGTTGGACGGTATAGAAGTTAATGTGCTGCAGCGCCATCTAGTAGCGAGTTATTACAAAATGGATAGCGCGAAAATATTCATCGTGTTCGAGTACCTACGTATACCAATTTTCATGTAAATCGGTTGAACGGTATAGAAGTTGATGTGCTGCAGCGCCATCTAGTGGCGAGTTATTACAAAATGGGTAGCGCGAAATATTCATTGTTTTCAAATACCTACGTATACCAATTGTCATGACAATCGGTTGAACGGTATAGAAGTTGATGTACTGCAGCGCCATCTGTTACTTATGGTTTTCCCTATTTTAGTCTTTTTAAACCATCCCTGTATTATAGCGAACAAAACAAAAAAAAAATTATTCAAATCGGTCGAGCCGTTTTTGAGTTTTAGCGAGACTAACGAACAGCAATTCATTTTTATATATATAGAAGAAGAAGATATGATCCACTTTTAGTTGAAAAGTTCATGCAAAATTTTGTTTGCATTAATTATAAAAATTTAAAATCTTGATTCGTTTTTGGCACAGCTTAGAATCTTTAGGGATGTCTTCGGTGTATTTGGTCTTGTAGCACAGTAAATTCCTAAAACGTTG
This sequence comes from Machimus rusticus, assembly GCA_951509405.1. Taxonomy (NCBI): domain Eukaryota; kingdom Metazoa; phylum Arthropoda; class Insecta; order Diptera; family Asilidae; genus Machimus; species Machimus rusticus. Next base: position 10,061,845 of record OX608049.1, read on the forward strand.
TACTAAAATACAACGTGCAACAACAAAATACAAGTGACATATATTGTATTAAATTTAAGTATTAACAATAGCTCATGCCTCTAACTTTTGAATATTAGGGTCGAATCACAATCAGTGCAGTAGCCTGGACTCTGACTTTTTTATAACCGAATACTTGCTTATGGATTGCAGAGCTACCAACCTGAAATTAAGCTAGAAAAAAAATACATATTTATGATGGAAAACAACAATTTTTCAAAAATGTCATTTAAAATGTGCTGGAAGGTGTCGTTCGACGGAGAAAAATTAATTGGTAATGGAGCATCCGTATTTACATAGATAAATAAGTTTTCTTCAAAGTTGAACTTACTGCAATGATTGTGTTTTATGAAGTCAACTTTACGACAAAAAATGCTTCAAAGTCAACGTTACTGCATTGATTGTAGTTCCGGCATTACACCCTTGTAACATTTTCTGCCTTCGGCTACTGCGATTTTTAATAGATAGAAATTTCACTGTCACTGTAAGCAAATACTACAAAGATATTTGAATAAAAATTCATCGAAGAGTGAGTACAACTTTTACATCAAGTCGAATTCAATGAAAAATTAATGAATATAAAGAAAATGCAGCTGTTACAAATAACATAATTTTCCTGGCTTTTTCCTATTTTATAAATTTACGAAACTAAACCCAAAATTGCTCAATTTTGGTTCATTAATGAGAATTTAAGAAATCATGGGTAATGGGGGTGAAAGTGGTTATTCATGAATCCCCCCTGTTCAATAATTCTCAACCATGAAATGACTAATTGCTGGATCTCACGGCACATCCTCCCCCACAGCAAAAAGAAAAAAATAATGGCAATTGCGAAACTAATTTCAGTTTCACGGACAACGAACTAAGTTAAAAGTTTTTAACAGGGTAAACACTTGTGATTGTCCTGTTTTCGCTCACAACATAATGAATTAAATTTAATTGAAGAAGATTGCCGCAGGAGAAGAAGGCGCCGCGGCGTATTCTTTTGTGAGTATCAAATTCAAGAGGTTGCTTTTACAGGGTGCCTCAAAAATATAATGGGCGGTTCTCTGGAAAGGGGGAGAACCATTAACAAATAAAGAAGGGGAGAAACTGTCTAGTTGCTAAGTCGGGGAGTAATCGCTAAATTGCTGCTAAAATAAGGGAGGCGTACGTATTGTCTGGACCTCTTTTTAACAACACCAAACATTTCCGAACAAACATTTCTGACAAGACGGTGTTTTTGCTCTAAATAGGTGATTACCTTTAAAAGATTGAGGAAGAGATGGCCTCAAGCAAATTTTATATTTTCCTGTTTTGTTTTTTATTTTCGAACCATTAGGGTAAACCACTTTTAAAGGGAGTAAAGTACACACAATCATCTCCTGTATTTTTTCCTGTAAAATTCATATATAACTTGAATTGCCTTTCTCCTAAAATTTCTTGTATACCTATGCAGATATAAAACCAGATTCCACAAATTTGTGAAAATCCGGAATATGATATGTCTGAGAGTGTTGATAGATTTCTGAATGGTTTCAACACATCGAAATATTTTCTGTTTGTTGATTACACCCAAAGATTCGTGACATATCCTCGCATAATGGAAACACTCAGCAATGTTGCTGACTGAATTTCTCATCATTCATGCCCCGCATAAGTACCTACAGGGAAGACATGCCCTTTATATCTTATTTCCTGGCAAAAGATAAATTGATCCGACACTCAACGCCAATCACAAGAATTGCATGATTTTGACTGGATATTTAATGATTTATTAACACTAAGCGTTTTGTCCCTCAAGAACTTTAGTTGGGATTCAAGGATCCCAGAGAAGAAATATCTAAAGACATGTGTATTTTATATTCATCTAGTAAATGTCCTTTGTTATTTTTATACAGTAATTTATTAGGTTTATTAAAGAATATGCCATACTTAAATTAAGCCGGGTCCTTTAAATTTTATGTCAGCATTACAATTAGCTATTGATCATTTATAGCAGCAATCTATGTTGAATTTATTTGGAAAAATAATCATTCTGGATTTCAAGGAGGACGACTTCAAAACATTCGAAAAAATTTAAAAACTTAAACAGAAAGTGCATTTTGGATCTTTAAATCTAATTTTGAAAAAAAAAATCTCTAGGTATTGTACTTTGACCAAGTATATACATAACTGTGTTCGAAATCGAATAACACAGTGTATGTTTAATTAACCCCGTAACATAACTAAGAGCTTGTTTTAATTAAAACGTTTATTAAATATTATAAATAAATATATGTATATGTAGTACCACGGCGGTTTTTGGCGTTAGCAAATTCTTTGACAACTTTGTCCAAATCGAGTTTACTCGATAATTCGTGTTCTATGGCCAAAATAGCAAGTCCGCATAAACGCGATTGGAATTCGTATTCATTATTATTTAATTTATTGATGACAATTCGTAGCTGACTCAGTATAATCAGCGTCGTCACATTACTGAGATATTTAGTACCACCAAAACAATGCCTCGATGGTTTTTCACAGTCCGTCAAAGCACGAAGTTTCGTCGATTGCCGCGCGAAAAAAAAATGAATTTTTGTTGCGTTTATTTAAACTCGGAAACAGCCTTTTAGCTGATACTGATAAAGATATTGCGATATAACAATAAATGAATATCTTTAGTTAAAGTTAAGTGTGTGACTTCAACTTTATTTCGGCATATATTATCAAATTATTTTTCATTTATTGTTGTTAATTTTTTAACAATAACATTGTGTGATTGAAGTAAATATTTTATTATTTTTTAATTTTTTTGAAAGTAACGTCGGTCTCATAGACAACAAATTAAAAACATATAGGTATACTTAATATACATATATCCTTTATTTACTTACAAATAAGCGTAAATTAAGAGAAGAGAGTTATTATATTTTAATTAAAAATAGAAAAGTGGCGTTTAGCATATGCAATTTTGGCAATTCTAGTCTGTTGTAAGCTCAAGCACTAATTTACGTTAAGCCATTAAATTTAGTCCCATAAACTTAGTTTACGGAATATAAAAATAATTTGTAAAACAAAATTATAGTTACAAAAGGCAGTAATTTGGAAAATTAAGGAATAAAGTGATCAGAAGATATTTTGAAGCAAACGAAATATGTATGAGATCGTCCTTTGTAGCTCTTCTTTTTTTCTGTTTATTTCTTCTTATTTTATTTTAATATTTCAGTTTTCTTTTAAAGCATTGAATTAATATATTTATTTGTATAATTTTATTTATTAATAAAATTTATAAGTGTTAAATAAAATAATTTTATTTTTTACATTCAGGATAGAAATCAAATCCTTTTATTTATTTTATATATTTTTTTAAGTAATTCACTTCAAAGGAAATATGATGTAAAAATTGAATTCCATAACAGAGTTGAGAGAATCAAAACTCTGAACTTTAGCAGAAATCGTTTATGCCCGATACATGTTTTTAAATAGAAAAATTCTGAATAATAATAACTTGATAAATTTGGTTACAGTTTTAAACTTCGAGTTCATTAGAAAAAAAAAAATTATTATAAAGGCGAAAAAATCTAGATATTTATTAATTTTCCTCAATCCATAAGAATGAGCTTAAGCATTCAAGTGAGTTTTCGTGTTCAATCCATTTCAATTCATACCCTTTCCTAGTTAGTTCCATAGTTTAAAGCAAGTTCTAAAATGAAAAGAGTGGGGATAACATGTCGTGAAAAATAGGGTCAAATAGCGCGTGCCCTGAATTTAAGAGGACAACTGTTTAACACAACAATATTCAGCGATATGCCGCATTTCCGGAATGAATGGTTCTATAACTCCGGACGGTTTGTTATCGGTGGGGTTCTGTTAAAATGCAGAGAAACAATGTTGCGCTTTTGTTCGAAATCGCGCTTTTTGTCTGAATTATTTCAAAATTTATTTGAAGAGCGGCATGAATCAGGCGCTCGACGGTGGCATTGCATAGATGGAAAATAGGACATAGAAAACTATGAAAGTTAGGGGCGTTTATAGAGGGCGCGCCGTACGGGGGTTGGAAAAAATGGCTTCAGCGCAAATATTTAACTTAAATGTGAAAACCATTGTAGCGCACAAAAGCCATAAAAGAGGGATGCGATGGGAAAATGTGTGGGTTTTTCAACTATCAGGGGATTAAGTAGTACCAGTAAAATGTGGTAATTGTTAAAAACCGGATATGCATATATCTTTCCACGTTTTATTGTACATATTCATCCGATTGAGGATCGTCCCCTGGCCTCGTATGTTTGCGCCCCATTGCGAAAAAGTTCGTCGTTACCACAAAGCCATTCTATCTCTTTCTCTCGCTTTTGGCGCAAAAAAAATATTATACGATATACATATGAAAAAAGGGAAGAATTTAAACAGGTTTGAAAAAAAATAAAATATAAGCGTTTTGGGAATTTGTGAATTCGGGTTTTAATGCTTACGTTATGCCGCCAACTGACTCTGTAGACCCAGGGGTTGGATTTTATGTTACACTCGAAATAAACGTCGGCTCCCTCGCGGATTGTGGATGTGTTTAAATTTGTTCCAAATTCCAGGGATACGACCGGTATGTCTGTAAAAAACACAACAAAAATATAGAGTGAAAATAACACCAACACTGGATGTTTTCAATGAAATTGTATTTTTTTTATATTAACAACAAAAATAAAAAGTAAAATTGGAAACAAATACACCATGCTAATCGTAATCCTCTCTTTTTTGCATGATATTCGAAGGGTAGTGGGTCGTTTTGTATTAAGGCCGCACGCACACTTACAAACGCACCGCACGACCCTTCTTTATAACATATTCAACTACATACAAACTTATTTTATATGCGTGAAATTTTTGCACGTTCGTAAAAGGCGCTTGACTTGAATTTTTTATCCAGTTCACATTAGCAAATGGGCTGTGGCGTAGGACCGGAGGGTTGATAGGAGGGGCGCGGGATTGGGGTTTGCTGGAGTACAAAAGGGGGGCTCAGCGGGGAATGTAGGGTTCAAAGGGCCTTACAAAGGATGCGGAAGACGCACAAGTGGGTGGTTATTGTTGGAATTACAATTTATTCTGCGTGCATTTATGGGCTTTCAAGTGTCGTGCTCGCGTTTTCAAAAAGTTCATTCGTGTTCGGAATGTGTCGTATGGGACCTACCCCTGTACCACACACTCCGATGGGGATGATGGTTAGAAAGGTCTCCACCGGTAAAGAAATTTGTTTCGACGAAATATTTGTGGCGCTCTAAATAGAAATTGTAACATACGTTCGCATCGTGCAGAAAAGTTATTGAGGAGGGGCAAATGCCGCCACCACTGCTCCACCGTTTGTCAGAGGAGGCGTCAGGTAACGTTGCGGGGGAGGATCCCCAATTAAACCTTCTTCTGTGCGTTTCCACGTGTATTAGACACATTGCGAGGTGTGCCTCTAAGGCTTCAAAATTACTTACATTTTCGGTGCGGCCGTGGTGCGGGGCGAACTGTTACTCACTTCACTCGTAATTAATTCTGTCTACCAAAAAGGGAGCTAGGGAAAGCAATTATTGTTCATTATGTAAATTTTTCCGTCAAGGCGAGGAGCTATAGTCTGTTCCAGGAGTCTTAAATTACTTAAAGGGCGCGCGGTGAGGCCGCGGTACAGGTTAGAGGGGCAAAATTGCTCACTGTAAAAGGCAAGAAAACACTAAAAAGTACTCAGACATCTTGACAACGGCATTATTCACACTAAGGGATTAGTTCCGCAAATAGGTTTGGTTTATGCGAGAAATATGCTCCTTTTGATGAACCGGGAAGGATCATTTTGGTTGCTATGTGGCAGTTTTGTGGTTGCGAAACAAGTGCATTTATTACGAATTTAAATTAACTAACAATTTTGCTGATTTTTTATATGATGTAATAGATTCCATTAGACGCTGGTCTAAACAATTTACTAACTCAAATTTTGTAAGGTGGACTCATTAGCAAGATCCGTAAGAATATCCATTTTAATACCAATATATTTTTATGAATCAAAGTAATACAAAACGAGTCTCCATTTCGTCTAACGAATATTAATCAGAAATACTAGACGTACGTTAGATTCAAGCGAAGTATTTTGATTTTACATATTATATTAAAATTAAAACTAAATACCTAATTGATTCACCTAATCCTGACCCAAATTCTAGCTATTTATCTAATTTAGAAAAATTATAACAATTGACACTATGAAATTTTAATTTTAACGATAGCTTCATTGAGCGAACTATTGCACTCATTTTAATGATCGTCTTAAAAGATTTAAAGAAGGAAAGTTCTTAAAACAATATGATTATCTATTTCAAACTTTTAAATTTTGTCAATATTTTGATTGTTGATTGTTTGTTTCAAATGCAATAAAATTGTATTAGTTTGACAATATGGTGAAAAGTAATACACTTTGAAAATCATGTTTCGAAAACCACTGCACCATCAAAATTTCAAATTCTGTTGGTTGTAGGTTTGTTATTTAAGGAAAGACCATTTTTTGTTTAAGGAGGTACACTACCATGACGCTCTGAAAAAAGGGAATAAAGAAATTTTGTTGATGAAGATATAAAGTATATAAAAAATTTTTTTTGTTATAGAAGTTTTACGTATATTTAGAAAAAAAAACCAATTTAAAAATTACAAAAATATGAGCCACCTGATTTCAAAACCCTTCCTTATGGTTTACATACTTTTTCCATGAGGCATCGTTTGAAAAATAAAAAAAAATTATTTTTTTGATTTAGAAAAGTAATAGCAAATATAAAGCAACGAAAAAAAAATTGAAAATTATTTGTATACATGACAGTGTTTGAAAAAAAACCTAAATTTTTATGGAGCGCTTAACCTTTAACAATTTTTAAAAAACTAACGCGGCCGGCGCCCAATCAAAAAATTGTATGCTACATCTTAGATATTGATATTAGAAATATTTGGTTTAAATATTATCAAAATCAGTTTCGAGAAGACTTGCAAAAGAAAAAAGGAAGGAATATTCGTTGCTGCGCGCATTTCAATTCACTGTAATTAAGGTACTAATTTGAAATTTGACATGTGGAAACGCTTAAAATATTCTGAAAAGTATTGGTAATAAATCTAAGCGATTTTATTTCATTTTTTTATATTATGAAAATCTCAAGACGGTGTAACTTCTTAAATCCGCCTTATTAGTTTTTTTCGAGAAAACAGTCATTCGTATATGATGAAATATGAAAAAAATAAGAGTTGTAGAATAGTCAGTAGACTTTACTACAAATACTTATCTATAGTATTCGAACATGATACGATTTTCTACGGCATGACTCCTTAATGAAATCAAATCGACTGAATAACCGGATGTTACACTTTCTTGAATGCAACCCATCGCCTTCATCCATCATTAAAATCAAGTAACGATGCCTTCGTTCAGTTTGATTGTCAAACCAATTGATTCTCAATCACTCGGAGCTAATTTGCATAATACGAGCGCCATTAATAGGCGCATTATCGGGTAATATCTTTTGCCAGAGCAAATCAAATTACACTAAAGACATTTTGTCAGTTGCTCTCGAATCTGCAGCCAGGCTCGAGGTGCGTGCCCTCAAAATGCAAGCAGCATTAAAATTAAAGCAAATAGGCTTCGAAATGAGATTAGATGGGGTTGCGGGGCGGCAAAAGATTTATCTTTGGCATCACCAAGTGGTGGCCAGGAATTTGCGAGCCTTAAGACCTTAAGATACAGGTAATAAAACGGCAGCCGCCTTGGTGAGGTCCTTTCACCACTTTCCGGATAATTATAGCTTGTGGTCAGCCCGGATTGACTCAGAGTTTGGGAGGATTTCGAAACAACCACAGACCGCATTATTATTACCCGTCATTCAAGGTGTTTCAAACGACCACTAATTGATTAAATAACTCATGAATTAATGATCGGAATAATTTCTCCAACATTAGGTAATCCAATTATTTGAATATATAATTTGTTTAATAATAATAATCTAATAAATTAACACTTCTTTTGTAATTTTCACATAAGCAACACAGCAATTTATGTTTTCCCCTTTTAAACATGCATATAAAGGGAAGCTTTCAGGCAGTTTTCAATAAATTGGAATGAAATATTGATATACTAATTACTTTTTTATTTTTTTACAAAACAACGCTTAAAGGTCAGATTCTCTAATAAGTAAAAAATCCATCCAATCCATTTGAAGAAGTAGCAGAATACAATCGAAAAATTAATTCATAAAATAGAGTGAATGCACTAGTAGTTGACCAGGTAAGATGTCTTTCCTCTTGCAAATTAAAATAAAAACAAATATACTTTTGTGAATTTCCAATATGTAATCAGTATTGAATAATTGAAAAAGTCATTATTTAAGAGGATTTAAAAACCATACCATCCTTTTTTTATATTCTTCTTTTCTAAAAGTGATCCGTGTTTATATTCTAAATTTAGCAAAAACGCAGATGCAGTCACCCTAATAACAAAATCTGAATTTTTCTATGTTAACATTTTGGGCGTAAGTTAAAACATTAATCTTATTAATGCTTGAACGGTTTGTCCGACGACTGTTTTAATGTTGACTTTTAGGATACCCTGTGATACAAACCTACACTTGTTTCTGATACAAACCTACACTTGTTTCAAAATTAATAAATATAATATAAGCGAGAAATCCAGAATCATCACCTGGATGAATAAGGTGTATAAAATCGATGGGCTCACATTGTACATTTTTTTTTTAAATATTAATTTTGTTAAAATTAAGACGTCGCTAATATTTTCTATTATTTTATAAATACCTAAATAAATTCACCGAAGAAAGATAAAAGGGTGAAACGTAAAACAATCAATGTAAATAAAATAAGTTAAAATCAACTCCGATTCTTGGTGTTGTTTTTTATTAAATTGTACATGAACTTGTTGGTTACTAGAAAAATAGAAATAGAGATCGTTAACTCATATTGACTCAAAAAACGGAGATTTTCAATTGTATCTGACCACAGAAGTGATCAAATATTCGACAGAAAATACAAAAAGTAGTATTTTATACAAAATTACTTTAATTAGTTCATTTAAAAGCAACATAACTTAAGCACTACCTCTTTTTTTACAATATCAACCAACCAACCATTCAATTTCAAATTATTTTTGTTTCAATCATCAGTTTCGAATAATTTTAGAATTTACCAAAGTTATGGATAGGATAACTCTTGACACGTGCTTGATCTGTAATTCAAAAAACAATATTCTTTTTTTACTTTGCACTGCCAGAACATTATTTCTATGTGTTTTATGTTTGACCCAAAAGCATTTTTAAAAGAACATACCGATGTCTCATAAGAACTATTTATTACCCTAAAATATTTAAACTTATTTTGAAATGTAGGAAGCAAGTGCAACAGCTTACAAAGGACAATGCCGGATTTTGTATGGAGAGTGGCGTCTTTTTTTTTCGCGCGGCCATCAATCAAACCTTGGTATTTCAGTTCAGAATAAGGTAACAAACAAAACTCTTCAAGACATGTTACTTCTGTTCTCAGTCAGAGCCGAGTTATAAAGGTTTGAAGTTTGAAAATAATGCTCAATTTCATTAGAAAATTATATATTTTGTAGCAATTTTTTACTTAGGTTTCTCAACTACTATCACACTAGTGGCGCTTAAAAGTCATTCGAGGTCACTATAATCTACAAATGTTCATGAAGGACACACAAAGGTCAAAAATTCATTACTGTAATTAGGAGCCAAGAAAGTTCATTGAAGACGATTAAATCCTTTTTTAAATGAGAGATTTATTTTAGGATAAGAAAAGCTCTATTGTGATTCCCAGATAGGAAAATTGAAGAAAGTCATAAACAGTTAACAAAATCACACTAATATTAGCATAAAAATGATTTCTTTGTAGCTGGCCTTTTTTGGTGATTTTGGTAAGTAGACGGTGTACTTTCCAGGATTTCTGTGAACTGTGCCTTTGAAAGGCCAATATAATAGTGAAAAACGTCGACGAAAAATTCGAAAATAACTAAATGTTAAGATCGATGTTAAGGTGCCAATTATAAAATGTGTGCGACAATACAAATCCAAGCTATGATTGTTATTTTTATATACGGCCATAACAATATATGCATAAATCTATATTTTTGAATCTAGAAATAGTTTTTTAGCTTCATAATTATATTTACTATTGATATATTGACCTTTATGGACGTCCATAGCGTATAGTAGACCTCAATGAACTTTTATATGGCTATAGTGTGATAATAGTTGAGAAACCTAAGTAAAAAATGGCTACAAAATAATTAATTTTCTAATGAAATTGAGCATTATTTTCAAACTTCAAACCTTTATAACTCGGCTCTGACTGAGAACAGAAGTAACTTGTCTTGAAGAGTTTTGTTTGTTACCTTATTCTGAACTGGAGTACCAATGTTTGATTGATGGCCGCGCGAAAAAAAAAGACGCCAATTTCAGGCATTGGCCTTTATATACCCATTCATATTTATTTTTAATTTTATTTCAAGAAAAATGCTTGCACACCTGGCTGAAAAGCGACATCATAATCTTAAATTGCAAGTCAAACATATCTTACGATTCGAAGCGGCGGGTGGGCACAAAAATTTCTCCGCTTATAGCAATAAATTGCACATTTTCCGCTGACATAAAAGCAAACAGTGGGCGGATATCGGAGCGCCACATCAGTAAGAATTATTTCCTCAATCAACAGAAAAAAAAACATAAATAAATAGAAGACTCATTGTCATCGGTTTTATACTCACGATATATATCGAGCTTCCATCCGTCCTCGATCCCTGATTCAGGTATCAAAGTTTGCTCAGCACGACAGGACAGAAATTTCCCTCTATCGTCGATTGTCGGTATAAAAGTTAATATTGACGTTGTCATATTTCCATCTGAGGTGGTCTGCAAAATTTACAAGGCTTTTCTGTTATATATGGGAGATAGATGGAATAGGGATGTTTTTCTATCTGAATTCTGGTAAGCTGCCCCCGCGGGGGTTGGTTGGCATCGTATAGATCAACCCCGGGGCGGCACCACGGCTTCGGATGTATTGAGGTAGAAATAGAAATGAAAGTGTCAAGATATCGAAACAGCAGGGGCACTATCGACTATCGAGGGCCCTAGATATGCTATGCAGGTGAAAAGATATTCACTGGCCCCTAGATACTTACTATCTCGTGAGTGTTCCTCATAGGAGTGCTGCCCTTCCACCAGGTGATTGTTGGGGCCGGCCTGGACCCGACAACCGCACAATGGAGCTTGTAGGAGCTATCTGCCGAGAGCGGTCGATTTTCACCTTGCAATTTCACCCATAATGGCCTCACTGGAATAGAAAACGATATAATCAACACTAACGAACTTGTTTGCGCGACCGCGAAACAACGCCAAACCCAAACGACAATACCAGAAAAATCTATGATTTTTTGATTTTTTAACTTGTCGGCAAATTTATGGTCAAATAGGTTTCGAACCTTTTCACCCCCTATGTCAGCAATTTTTTTTTTTATCTCCAAATCGCCACTGTTGCCGCGGTTATTCATGATCCATGTCAGCGGCGCTATTTAAATAGATGTTTTCGCAACTAATGAAAAGTGCATTGATTTGATACTGCTGTTAAAATATTTGCTTTGGTTGTAGCCAATTCAAACCAACCTCGGATGGGGCTCCCATTGGGGAATGAATTTAAAAAATAAAAAAATAAAAAATCGAAAAAATGGCAGATAAATTGTGGGGCCTTGGCTCAGTCGTAGAATCGATGAGTGATGCTTTTTTGCTGTGTTTCATTTTTCGACAGGCATAGATCAACGATTGTTTTACGACAGCACTCAGTTCAGAGTTATGACTCAAATAAATTCATTTTCATACTTTCCCAACTAATAAATATAATTATTATTCATTTTTCCTTTTAAAGTTTAATGAAAACTCTATTGAATTTTATTTCGAATTAGCTTTTACGGAGATATAAAAATCACAATAAAAAATTTACGAGTATAGAACAGCTATATAACTAAATATGTTATACAATATTATATGTAATCGATAGATTTCAATTTTTTAAAATGCAAATATACATTTTTTTGTATTTTTTTTACTGGAATTTCTAGGATAATTTAAATTAAACAAAATAATTTGCGTCCACCCAATCTTTCTTTATTTAGCTATCAACCAGCTTTGCTAAAAATATAAAACCCCTTCTACCAAAATAGGTACATATTTAATTTTGCAAATTACACATAGGAAACAAAATGTAAATTCTAAACGAATAAATTTGCTTGGCATATAGAAATATAGACATGAACCAAAATATATTATTTTCTGAAATAGCTTACAAATGAGCAAACAATTTTAATGAAATCATTATTCCAATTCATCCTTACAAGTACAATGCAATAGAAATCATATAATTTATTCCTAGAATCCATAATTCATTTAACTATTTATTGTCAAGTTATGCCTAAATATAAAACAATAAAATGAAACTTACTTTTTAATTATTTTTCTATTACGAAAGCCGACGGATCCTGCTTATTTTTGTTCACTCGCACGACTAAATATTATTTGACACCATTAAATTAAAAGTCAATTTATATAAACATCAGCTAAGATTTTGGTGGAGTACGAATAGACTGTATGTAATACAAATTACCCCTAATATCAAAAAACGAAAATATATACAATTTTTCAATTTGGTATCTATACAATACATAAATATACTTATAAATTTAAGGGGACCTACTCTAAAAACTAAAGCCCTTAAAAAACACTTTAAAGATATTTAAATATTATATAAATATAACAAAATGTGTATTCATATATGGGGTATTCTTTTTAGATGAGAAATCCCATGCTCATCAAAATTGGTTTGAAAAACTATTATTATTAGTACTAACTACAAAATGAAACTTTATTGGATATTTAGCAGCTCAGAAAAGTTCAAAGTGCTGTTCAATGAGCAAGCCTGCTCCTTTCTGATCTATTTTGCTCTGACAATTTGTCTGAGCTGAACTGCTCTGTTCTACTCCAGTCTACTTTCTGGTCATTAAACAAACCTAATAACTCCATAGTGAATCCTATTGTTTCAAGTTAGTTTTAATGCTAAAGTATTATAGTTTAAAAAAAACTAAAATACACGCTTCCTGAGGTGACGCTTGCGATATGACAGAAACAATTATCCGTTGAAGAAACTCGAATTCATTGCATAGATTTTTTTTTAATTGCTCATAACAAATTAAATTGTTATAAAAAATTAACTTAACAAACCATGCATTGTCACCCAAACTAAACGTGTATCAAAATTTCAGCTTAATCGGAAACCGGGAAGTGGAAATTTAACTTCTAAGATTTTTTTACATAGTAAGTAACAGGTGAAGCTAATAAAAAATTCAAAATAAATCCCAATTTATCGCGATTGACTCAAAGAAGATTTTAGAAAGAGCTCGTTATGAATCTACCCTCGGAGTTTTGAATTTCATGATGACAGACATGACCGACAACCCTTTTATGTTTCTTGACACTTTTAAAAAATCTACATATGTACTACATATGTAGTTTCAAAAGTTTTTAAGTAATTCTTTCTTTTTATTTATTGCGTTTTACCATTTAAAATTTTAAAATATATAGGTATACATGTGTAATTCGTTTGGTATTAATTAAGTTGAATCAAAAGTCACCAAATTTCTATCCTGAAATTCTCAAAACTTTCGTAGCGAATTTTTCTTTCGTAATAGGTGAGTAAAAGAAAATTGCGTATTTTGATTTGGTATCTTTCTATCTAAATTAGAGAATTTTTAAGTTTTTTATAGTAAATACTAAATTAAGAAATGTATAAATTTATGTATAGTATTTTAATTTCTTCATTATTGCTGCAAAACCTTTTAAGAATTTTGAGAGTTCATAGAATTAAGTAATAAATATGAAAAACTTTAGTGATTGTTATAATCCTCGACAATTATTCCAATTAAAAACATTTACAGAAAACTTCTTTCAATTAAATTCTGCCTCTTCACTTTAACGGCTTAATAAGTTTCTAAAGTTACTTGAAAGTATCGTCATTCACGCTTATCAGAACTATTATGAAATTATGAACAAACGTTGCGTGTTTCTGTTGTTGAGAAACACTAAATGGCTTGAATTAAGTTCATAAAATAGCGAAACAGGATAACAGAGAAAAATCGGATGCAGATATTTTCCATATTTTGAATTAATGCCGCACAAAGGCCAGACAGACTTGATTATGGCATGGAAATTAACCCACTTTCACCCTTCACCTGCACCCAATTGCAATTATTAGAAGCACCTCGGGATGCTGTGGATCCCATTTTTATCTGTGTATGCTGTATCTAATTTTTTTTTTAATGCCGCCACTCGGCTCAGCATCGTCTCCATGGTGGAGGAAAAATATAAAAATAAAAAAACATCATTAGTTTCAACTGCATGAGCTAGAAAAACATTTTCGTTTGTGCACGGAATTTATGCCACAAAGAATCTCTCGGTTGGCTGGCAGCCTGCTGGCAGAGGACCAATTGTTTGTCCTTACGAAACAGTTCCTTAAAAAACACCGGCAAGACGAAAAAATAAGGCTTGATCCTTTTGCACGAAGTCGGGCAACAAGTCCTATAAGAAGGGGAAAAAACGCAAGAAGATAGGTAGTGGGGGGTTGGAGAAAAAAATATATTAAAGCTGACCTTCTTACGGGCTTATCCCCGGGTATATCTAGACCTATGTTTGAATTTTTATCCCCCTTATACTGTAGAGCGAAATTCTGGCATGGAGTCGCGTTTTAGTAAATTAATTAAACAAGATTACAGTGGTACTTACGGTTCATATCGAGTGTCACGGAACTGCTAATTGGTGTCGTTAGATTGTTGTTGAGTGCCTGACACGTCAGGACCATGTGAAGGTGTCGCCTCTTCAATTTCTGGATCTGCAGGACATTGCTAACTCGACGGTCTGACAACACTGTTGAAGTGCCATCGAGAAGAGTGTTTTCATGCCACCAGGTTACGTTCGGTAATGGGCGTCCTGAAACAACAGACGAAATAAGAGAAATACAAATATTTTCCTTTCACAATTTCCCAAGACGAAGAACAAGAATAAGAAGTTGTATATCCCAGAGTATAACCCCGGGCAAGTCGTTTTCCCACCTTCGAAGGATGAAGGAGATTGGCAAAGAACGTAAACCTTGCCAGGGCCAAGGGGGCACACCTGAAATACACCTGAAATACTCGTAAAACAAGAGCGGACCCTTAAGTAGACAAATTCTGGCGAAATTTATTATTAGGATGCTGCTCCGCCGGAAGACTCTTCAGCGGGCTTCCTGTCACAAAGGACCATCTTAGCACTTTACCTCAGTGCGAAGGTCTCCAAAATTTTAAGGCCAAGAAACGTGAAACGACTGAAGGACGAATTAAACCGAGAAATCTTTTAACGATGAGTTCCCACTCCGTGGTATATTTAGAATAATTTCTCAGTACAGTTGGGCTTTGGAGTGAAGTAAATCTTATTTTCCATGTCCACTGGGATTTGCCCAGAAGTAATTATACCTAATTTTATTAAAGCACTATCACGAGTTTAACTATAGTTTTTAAGATTCCACGAAATATTATACAGTGGAAATTATAAAATAATAAATCAAGTTTACCGACCAAAATATTCAAATATCTACACTCTAATTTTATTACTATTGCAAAAGTACAAATTTTTGCTTTAATTCTGCAAACTATTGTGAATTTCTATCATTTTTAACCCTCAAGAGAAGCACTGGGTATGGGATACCCCGGGGTGAATTAAAAGTGTTTGTCCCTTTTAAATGGTTAAGTTGAGGGGATGACTTTGAGTGGGGGAAAAAATTGTACTATCCCCACTACAGATCCCCCACCATAGCCATCATGATATGTAGTAGTAGTATTTTTATTGAAAAATTTGATTTTTGATTTTTCAAACATTTATTTATAGGTTTCTTTCATTTTCGTTTTAGCTTAAAATGAATATTTTGTCGCATTAATACATTTATAATGTAAGTTTTGTAATGTAATTTAAGTGTTTGCATTAATAAAAAATTAATGAATTCATGTGGTTAACTAAGCATTACTGTTTTAAAACCAGTGAACTTTACCAAATATATACATAAATATGTTTTTTCAATTAAAGCTAAATTATGTAATAAGTATCTGAAAGTACATTAAGTCTCCTTTTAAATGCCGTTGGAAGAAAGCTTTTATCTATTAATTTCGCCTAGATATGATGGTTTGAATAAAACATCTCATTTTAAGCTTTTTTATTAAATTGTTGCTGCTTTTTTCGAAAGTATTAAGAATACTATTTTTTTCTAGAACATTTTATAGATATATTCTTTTGGCATACTGTCTGAGGTGTACATTAAAAAACATTTTATTAAATTGAATAATTTAATCAAAAGATATTAATTATCAAAGACATACGGGTATGGCATACCCATGTGCTCCTGAATCGGGAAGCCGCTTCTCTTGAGGGTTAAGCTTCTTGTATCTTTAATAAAAACGTTATTCTTTCCATCGTCATCCCTAACTTGTTTAAATGTTTTGACCAAACTATAAGAGTTATCTTGATGAAACAAAAATGCTCGATGAATGACAATCAAAAAAAAAAATGTAGTTTTAAGTTTGTCAAGATAATCGATTTTATGACAAATTCTTAACATTTTTTCAATTAAAAAGGAAGTTTTTTAAGATATCTGGGCAAAATAAATAGTGAAATGTAGCTTCTAATTAGCTCATTAGCTTCATTACAAAATTGTAGGTTCTTTTTGGAAAATTTCAATAGCGTTGTTTCTATCGCTGTTGTTCGATGATTTTGTTATGAATGTGAAGGATTGAAATTCTAAGGGGTTCCAATTTTATTATTTAGAAATATAACCAATATAGCCAATTTTATTATTTAAAAATATAACAAAAATGAAAAGTGCCTTATGAAATAATATTGAAAATGGGCTCACTTCCTTATAAAGTAATATTGAAAATGAGCTAAGCGCTTTTATAAAAGATCTCCGATTACGTTTTCTCTGAATGTTTTGATCATTCGGTAACGCAACGTCCATTTTTTACCTCGAAGTTTAGTCACCTAACCGCTCAAAAAGTAATTTTTGATTTTTTGGCACTTAGACCCTCAACATCTGTGTTATATTTCTGTACATTTTGAAGACAACTTTTACTACCATTATAAAGGGTATTCAATGCCCTTTCAAAGAGGGGGTTATATTATCAAAATTTGTTAAGAATGCCCCCAAACATTTGAAATTTTTTTTTAATAGTATGAATAAAGAATTATAAAAATGATTCTGGGTTTAAACGTTTTTAAAAAATTCGCAGCTTAAAAATTATTACATAATAGGTTAGAATTTTCGAGAACTAAGTGCTTCCGGATAATTCCAGGGTCTAATTCATGAATTCAATTCAACAAAGCTTTTGGGGTCTTTTTGACCCAAGTTTGGATAAACATGTGAAAATGTGTAATTAAAAAGAAATCTATTAGCTATTTCTCCCATCCTATGAGCATTCAAATAAATATTTCGCTGCGGAATTAGAAAAGAAATACAACTCCTCTCCTTATCCCATTAAATGACAGGGTGGGTTGAAAACGTGCCATTATTGTGCCAAAGATGTGAAGACACCTCGCGGTGCGCAGTTGACAAATCGTTTTAATGATACACACCCAGAAAGGTAAAAAGGGTCCTGGACCCACCGTAGCACCGTCACCTCCTTCGCTTTGCCATTGACACGCGAACAGGGTGACATTGATGAGATATGCACGTCAAGTGTGCTCTCACCCTGCTTATTATGTCAGTGTCATAGAGCATGTCATGTGCGAAAAAAGGGAAATTACACAAAAATACCTGAAGAATGGATACGCCAACCTGATACGCGAGGGTACCGTTGCAAGGAGCACACCTTCGCAAAGTATAATTTATGAAGGCTACAAGCAACCCAGGCAATGACAACAGAACCCCCCGCCCCTCCTCGCCCCCGTTCCGAAGAAGGCGTGCTGAGAGACCGCGTCACAGTTCCTTTCCTTTTTTAAATATTAAAGGAGCCTTTCAGGGACTCGTTTTTTTCATCATCTTCTTCTTCTTCTTATTTTTCGCTTTTCCCAACTCAAAATGAAAAACATACACGAAACGAGTGTTATAACTTCCCGTGAATTTTTCAAGGAGGAAACGCGTGGAAAATCTCATTATTAGACGCGAAGGCAAATTAAACAAAGCGTGAAGTGTGCCGTCGGGTCCAAATTGTGATGAAGCACGATCTTCTTTCATTTCTATTTTTAATAAGTCCTTTACATCCACTTTTAATTAATACCATCTTATTTCATTTTTTGTAATAATAAATAGAATGGCTTTAATGCATAAAAACTGAGCAAATGCTCAATCTTAATTTTTGTATAGAAAACTGGAGCTCAATCTCAATTTAGGTGAGTAAAAACTCAGGTTTTCTATATAAAAATTAAGATTGAGTATTTGCTCCGTTTTTATGCATAAGAGCCAGTAAATGAACTTTGAGTCCAGGTCAAGGTTTCTTGGTAAAAATATATATGTATACTCGTATGTGTACTAATTAGGGTTTTTCAAGAATTTGTCGGTTCTAAAATGTCCTCCTTGCATAGAATCCCGGCTGGTGTGCCACAAGGTTCAATTCTCGGCCCATTATTGTATAACACTTATACTTCTGACTACCCAATTCTCCCTGATTTTCAAATTTCGATGTACGCTGATAATACAGCAGTGTTTACTTCGGACCGAGACGTTTCGAAAATTATAACCAATTTTTAAAATGCAACGAGTTGAAATCCCTTGCCATTACATTCCATAAAAAGCTGCTATTAAATAGGCATATTCAGGTAACATTTCCAAAATCAATCTGATCAAATCTTTATATCCCTTTATAAACCGAAATTCAGATCTGAACGATTAAAAGTTAATCTTTGTACATATGTACATATCTAAGAAATCTCGTTATTTATCATAGGTAATAAGTATTTACATACCTATAGATTAAAAACGAAAGTAATTATTATTTTATTTTATTTGATATTAATTAATATTTTTTTTTATATATTATGAATATTTTATTTATTTTTACTTTTAAGTTTGGCTAATAAATTAAGATAATCTCATGAATCTTCTGTAAAACAAATGCCTAACGAACTTATTTGACAATCATCAAAGTAGGTACTTGATTTCATTTCGAAGATTATTTATGATATGCACAGTCGTCCAGTAAGTAAGTAGGTGAGGGAGTTGCATAGTGGATCGGCGACACTCATTTTACATATATTGCTTTAATAAATAACTTACTAACTTACTAACTACTTTGTACATTTTTATAGGTACTATTTAATTTTCTTTATATTTATGTAATTTCAAAAAAGCTTTAAAAACCATTAAAACTTTTAAAATATGATAATTTCTTAATTTCGCAAATATTTTCGAAAACAGAACTTAGAACAAATGTAAGCTTTAAGATTTGAATTACTCTTTAAATTATTCTAAATGATAAAAATGTTGGTTGGTAGCGAAAAGCGTTCAAACTGTACTTTTGTAAAATCGTACTTCGACTTTGTTTTTTCAAAAATGTATAAGGAAGCATTTGAAACATTTTCGTGTATATAACCTATCCATGAATTCAATTTATGATACTCAAAGTAAGTTTATCAATATTTGAAAATGTTTGAATATAACAAAAAAAATTCTAGTTTGTACCTTCGCAGCACGTGCTCTCGTAAGTGAGGTAATAAAAGCGCACGCTTATTAATCTCAAAAGAGCCGGAATACTTTGATATTAGAAAATAATGTCAAGGTAAAATATTCCGCAACTCAATTTTGACCTTTCGACTCTTCTAAGGAACAAAAATTAATGACGATAAAATTATGCATGTAGTAAGACCCACTCTCCTCCCTCGGAGAGTGTCTTGATCTCGTTTCAAAGAATTCAATTTCAAGAAACTTAAGCCTCGCACAGACGTCGGTACATTTTCGTGATAATTTCAAGTACAAGTTCACCGCTGTTAGAATCACTTGAAACGTCCCAGGAGCGTGGGACTAGTGTCACTTAATCCCATTTTCTCCACTTCATGGTTAATCCGGGACGAGTGTGCGATTTTATGCTCCCCCATGAGCTGGCGCACCTACGACCTAGTTACCTTTTCCTAAATTAGTTATTCCAGGAGGTCTGAAAAGGAAACCACATCATCATCACCCGCAGTTGTTGCCGGAGAGCGGTTAACTACCCGAATAAACATATCACGTTTTATACCCTCAGGATGAAAGAGGATATTTCACCAAGGTAGCACTTTTTCTTCGTTAATTTGATTCATAAACGCAGAGCTCAGGTCGGACGATGCCCGGAAGAAGGAGCAGAACAAGATTCCGGGGGAGCAATATTTTGCTTGATTTTCTCGCACCACCAACGAAACCCAGCCATGCTTCATTTATGAAAGCTAAACTCAGAAGAATAAGTCCTGGGCACAGCATCCCAAGGACCCGGGTCCTCCTGCGAACCGGGATATGCGTGCTCTCGACGTACGAACATAAGATATAAAGTGAGCATTTCGTTCCTTACTTACCGCCTGAAGAAACGCACGTGATATTTATCGAGGCCCCTTCATTATATGGCCCTAATATGTAATGAGGTATATGCTCCCCAGAGTCATCTAGAATAACCAGCTTTTCTGGAGGAACTGCAAAAATAAGAAAATTTTCGTGAGAAAAATTGAGTGTGACGATATTTTCGCGAAAACACAATTTTTTTTCCTTTCCCCTACATGCCACACACATTCCACGCACATCACACGCACTCCAAACGCTAGTCAAACTCAGTAAAAGAAAACATTTTTTTGAAATATGTAATCCTATTTGTGTCTTGTACTCATAAGCCTAAGGAGGAAATTTTTTACTTTTTTAAATTTTAAGAAATACGACATCTATCGTTTTTTCCTATAACATTGTTTTATAAATTAAATAATTTAATTTAATTAATTAATTAAACTTATTTAAGGCTACTTCAAAAATGAAAGTGTTTTTGGACTGTGCCTGTGTGCCAAACCAGACTTTTCTTTTCAAAAGTTCGTTAAAAATGTACTAGATTACGTTGACTGTGCCAAACAAGCGGAGTCTTTACAAGTGATTTTGTATCGACATATGAGCACACGCAAAAATGATATTAAACAAAATTGGGAAATGGATGAATAAGATAACGAAGTTATAATTTTATTTCTTCAAATGCTAGTAAACTATTTAAAAAAAAAAAAGGTCGCCAGGTTACTTTTTGTTGTAAAGTCGACTTTTCAAAAGAAAAGTTTGGTTTGGCACACAGCCTTAATTATATTTTACACGATAAAGGATTTAAAAACGAAAAAGAATAAGCTTTAAAAAAGTCAACTTGGTCTAATAAAAGAATAAAAATATAGTTTTGAGAAAAACGCTTAACTTAAATTTTTTATAATTCCCACAAATTTTGGAATTTAAACAATTTTTTTAGATTGAAATTTTAAATATACGATTCAATTCAAGTTTACAAATCGTTGTTTTTTCACTGCCTTCCATTTCGCAAACAACAATCGTATAATGAGAATTTTAAATTTGTTTTCTCCGTGATTTCTCTTAACCTTGGGAAATAAAATTATTTTCGAGGGCTTATTAAAGTATTCTTGAGTATTTATACTACCATTTCCTAGAATCTGCAATGTTTCCAAGCATTCTCTAGTATTAAGCTAAATATAATATAAGTACATATTTCCGTAACATTTTAAAACTTGTTGGAGAATTGTGTTGAAAGAAGTGATAATAATCATAAATTTTCAGAAAAACTTTTTTTTTTGTACTTTTCCCTAAATACCCAGTTTTAATAAAGCTATCAGCGTGTAATCTTTTTCAAACAAACAAAATTAATAACTTCAACGTAACACGTTGACGCTCACGACGTTTATTCAGGTATAAACTATATTTAAGCTTAATTGACGTCTATAGACGTCGTGAGCATCAACGTGTTAAACATAGGTACTCAAGTACTAGCACTAGTCAATTTCGAGAAAATTCATTGATATTCGATATTTAAAAGTAAGCTTATCAAAATAAATAAATAACATTTTGAATATGGGTAATAAATATAAATAATTAAATATTATTATTATTTTGGTTTTAATATACAAACCTATACCAGTATAAACAAGTTTCAAGATAAATTCGTTTGCTCCTTTTTAACATGTGTGTAAAATTATGAAACGTGATATATTTCCTCTACATTAAGTAAATTTGTTCGGTTTTAAGTAGATGTTTCCCTACATTACAAAATCCATGGTATTTATATATATTTTTTTCGTAAATTTATGAGATGTTTTACCTCAGGGCAATCGATATATTCACTTAACCGATATTGCACGAACCAATAATCCTTAACCGAGCGGAGCTCTTCCTTTTGCCCTTTGCCTCTCCGTGCCCGAAACTCTTCAGATTTATGCAAATTAATGCTGAAGCGCTCTTTACCCTCCATTTGTTTTAGTTCGAAGGCTTTTTATTTAATATTCACCCCACTCCTTCCATTTAATTAAACACAAATCCCTCAAACGAGCTCTTGAAGGTTTTCTGCTGACAAGCCAAACAGAAAAAATAACAACAAAAAATAAGACTCCTTAGACCCTCTTCGACAACATGCACTATAGAAGAAGAAGAAGAATAAGAAGTAAAAGGAGGCAGTGTTGCGTATGCGACCAGAATATTTATGTATGTTTATTTTTATTTTCTGCAAAATAAGCGTTAATATCGTAAATTACGTAACAAAAGGCCAAAATCCCCGAACACAGCATAATCTGGGACCGGAGTGTGACCGGTGATCAAAGTCCACTCTGGACTTATATACACAAAAATTTGTTCTCGAAAGATGCTTAATCGCTCTTATTTCGTTAACAAATTTCATTACCACATGTCACAAATGGCGAGGACGGCCAGCATAAATGTAATACAAATCATGTTGGGTTTCGAAAAGGGCGGGAAATCCCATAAACCGATTAAATTGGGACCCGTTCCGAGGAATGTCGGAGAGATTTTTCGTACGATTGTATGATCATCATCTGTGTCCGGCAGTCGGTGGTTTACAAAGCAAAAAAGGAATTCAATAAAAGGTTCCCTCCGATGACACTTTCTCTCTATAGTGCATGCCGCAGCATATATTCTCCGAACGTGTCCCAAACGCCCCCACACTCATGCCATTCTCATACATACTGGTGTCTACATAAAAAAGGGGTAGTTCAGACGTTTGCTGCTATATGCACATACTTATCACTTTCAGCTGGACTCTTGAGTTTCTGGTCGGGCTCTTCTGGAAGTCCACCCGGCATCGGTAGACGCCCGTGTCAGCACTTCTGGTATTTTCGATTGTCAGGCTGGCCGGTTTCTCCGTCGTGTAAAAGTGCGCCCGGCCCTGCAGGTTCTCCCCGTACCAGTGCGAGCCCTCCTCGAACTTCGATTGGCGAGTATCAAAACTGCAAGAGAAATTTTAGAAAGGGTTTTAATAAATTTAGGGCAATTTACTATCAATAAGATGCACTTATGGGCCAATTAGAGATCCCCACGTCCGACTAAAGCTAAATTGTTACATCTAGTTATTGAATTTGGCAGCTGGTATCAGCTCCAAAAGTGGCATAACTATCACGGTGTAGGTTCCTCACTAAACATATCTTAAATTTTTTTTCAATTTTCATTTACACATAATTGATTAATTACAAATAATTAAAGAAGTAGATCATTTTGGCCCAAAACAACACGTACATATTTACATATGTAGGATAGCCAATTTTCGAATATTCGATTTTTCTGCAAACTTATGTGGGTATTTTAATTTAACAACTACACACAGAAAAGAGAGACATTTTGAAAAGAAATATTGAATATTTTAATTCACAACTTTCCACCAATTTTTATTTCCAAACAGAACATATTTATAACAAATATGTTTTTCTTTATATAAACAGAAACTATTTAGACATAAAAATGTTCACTTTTTTACTCTAAATGCTGCTGCTTTTATACATTTGAAGGAAATTATTGGGAATTATAAATTAAAAGTGTTAATTTTATTTTAAATATGTATAAACTATTACTCGTTTTCAAAAATCATGCAATAGAATATTCAAATATTTTAAAAGCAAAGTGGGCACATTCAAAATAGAAGTATCCTTCCTTTATTACAAAAAGCTTATCTTTTGTTTGTAAATACGGAATAGTTCCTTTCTCTTTTATTTTTCCTGCCTCGCCTGTCACAGTTGCATGAGCTGTGCATCAGTGCAGTAAGAACTGATCTCACAAAAAGTGAATTTTCTGTCCCATTATCCCTTGTAATGGGAGTAAATTATTTAAAAGTTTTAATAATAAAAAAAGTAATGTTCAAAGGAGCTACTTACAAAATTGATTATTTTTTGAAAAAATTGGAGCAGAATTCATATTTAATTACTATTTATGTATACTATATGAAATCATCGATATTTTGATTTGTGAAAAAGAGCGTTATTTTTTGTCCATATGTGGATCAAATTATTTTATGTAATTATGTATATTTGAATAAATAATTTACTGAAATGAAAAAATGTTAAGTTAGTAACTGAAGTTTTGTTAATTTGTTTAAGTTACTTTTCCTATAAATATATATGTATTTACATTTAATTTGATGTTTTTTTTTCAATAAGTGCATGCCACTTATCGCCTAAACTCTTTTATTGAAAAATAAGTTCTGAGTTTTAAAATAGATTTTTAAAAACAAGCTTTTATCGCATTCTAAATGTCGAACCCTTTCATTTGATACTCATATGTATCATGGGAATGCACAAAAGAAAAATAATCCACCACCTTGGGCCGTCCGCCATATTGGATTTAGAATGACGTCACTTAGCTAGCCATGCATTGTCATCCAAACCAAGCGTGTATGCAAAATTTCACCTCAATCGTTTGAGGATAACTGCTTTAAAATTAACTTACAAGATTTGTCCCGAACATACATACATATACATACAAACATTGCAAGTTAAATAAAAGCTTGTAAAAAAAACGTACATATAAAGATTTTAACGTAAAGTGCTGATCAAAATTAAAATGATTTCAAAGACAAGTTAAAATAAAAGCGATAAATTTTGAAATGAAACAGGTTCGATTTAATTATGAAATATTATAGTTTTATTTTAATAACAAAATATTTTTATCAAATTGTAATATTTCTGCTTCAACAAAGTATTATTTTGATTTAAATATTTTAATATTAAAAAACTCAGATGGGTAAATATGTTCGAAAATGTTACAATCCTATATTTGATCAAAGCTAATGCTCACGATTTTAGTTGTATTGTTAAAAAAATCCTGTAAAAATTTCTTTTGCAGCAACATTTTGGAATTTCTTTTTAATTAAGTTAGTTAAAAGGCATCAGAACAACAAGGGTATTTTTGGTTATCATTTAAAAACTCAGCATAATATCGAGATTTATTTGATGGTTTTTGCCGACAAATATAATTAATCAAATACGCCGCTTATTATAAAAGCTGGAGTTAATTAAAATTAAAATACTTATATTATGCTTACCAAAATGGGAAAAAATTTCAGCAATCGAGCTTTGAGTTCTATTGTAAATGATAGAGCTCAACAAGTTAACTTTGATAAAGTAATTACTAAATTTTTCTTAAAAAAGTTAGCAAACAGAATTTCACGTAATATGTATATTGTTTTATTAACTTAACTTAGTGTGAAAAGTAAAGAAGGAAAAAAAACAACACTAAACAGTAATCCTATAAAAATTTCCATCACTACTAGAAGTGCACAATGATTACAATTACTGCTTAATTTGAAAGATATGGTACATTACAAAATAATATAAATATATATTATCTCAGCGTGAATTAAATACAATCGATTAAGAATAGATTCAATAAAAAATTCTAAACTTTGCTTTTCTCAAATTAATTAAGAATTATTTTTTTTTTATAATTTCTATTTAGTACATTTTTATAATAATATTTTCAAATACGTCCTATAATTAAATGAAAACTATTTTTAAAGGAATTGAAAGCTATATCGAGTTCAGTATTAAGGACCTCAACATATCCATTAAAAATAACAATTTGAAGAAAGATTAGTGATGAGATATATTATTTCCTTCTAAACCTGAACAAATTTATATTAGCTTTTATAAATTTAGTTTACGTTTTTCCTCTTAAAGTTAAAATAGTTATGCCATTGTATGTTAGACTTAAAACTTCAAACGAACATGACTTACGTGAAAATTGGTTTTGAGTGGCCTTCCTTATACCAAATGACTAAAACTACTCTATCTTCGGGCACCGGTGGTGTAACGTTGCAGGGCAAAATTCCAACTGTTCCCTGTACAGCCTCTGAAACAACTAGTGGACCTGAAATTATATAAAATAAAAGAAGAATTTGAAACTGTCTTCGATATATCCTTAAAATAAAGTACATATAGAGTGACGGGTGATAAGATCTTCTTAAGGATAATAGGAAAAAAACGGGGGTGGAGGTAGACGGGATGCAATAACTTCTTAGAGTGAAGAAATGGATGTATGGAGGCAGACTTTTCGCTAAGTTTGAAATTTCAGTTTTCGAGCGCGCACAGATGGTACTTGACTCAGGAAAGGGATGATGGAATTCTTGGCGCGTTGTTCCATAATACCAGAAGCTAGAAAACTACTCTCTTTCACATCCACTACAATTTGATTTTACCCATTTTGCCCCATTTTTACGAAAGACACTCGATATATGAAATATAGTTATTCCATCCATCCACCCCCACCATTTCAAGACTTCTATCGATTCTTCCTGTTCAAGAATTTCATCTCAAATAGGACTAAAGGCAGCTTAGCGAAGAAAAAAAAAAAATAGAATGAATCTGACACACGTTGCATTCGAGTGCAATCCTCGCGGGGCTGGAAATTGGAGAGTTGGAGTCGGCAACAATTTGAACTTATTGAATTTCATATATGTATGTCCCAAACTTCATTATCATTCTTCTGCCAGTCATCCTGGAAGAATATAACTCTTTGGATTTTTATTAAATTTTACGATTCCCTGCATTCGATGCTTGCGAATTCTGGTAGCATATCGAAATTAACTTGAAAAGAGTAAAACAACAAAAATCAGAGAAGTTTCCCGATTATGTGCGAACAATATCAATGGCTTCTTCTTATCGGTGGTAGAAGAACAAACTTCTCAAGTTATTCAAAGTTCCCGAGGGATTTCGATGGGTTTGGGGGAGCAACTCCGGTGTGTCCTATGGAAGAGAAATTCTGCTACCATCCCGATATCTTATGAATTCGATTACGCGTTACCTTGACACCGGTAACCATTCGTCAGGTATTCTGGTCCTCATCATTCCTCCCCCGTCAGCAATTTGTATGAATTCATAAACTCCATTAACTAACTCAAGACGCTCCAAGATGGGGGCTATTAAGGAGCAGCTATGATCCATTGACCTTCGTGAAATGAAAGAGTTTTGCAAGATAAATGGACCAGAGTTCTTGCTTGATTACCATCCCCCCCCCCCCCAACAAATTCCCGTCCCAATCACTTCGAGGGCTTAATGATCTGATCTTCCTCCTGTAATTTATTATAAATGCTCGGCCCCATTTCATTTTGTCGGGTGGAGTTTAAAAGTCTTAAGCACTTAATTGTAAGAAGCGTTGAGAACGTCTTCACAACAGTACAAAAGCATGCTCAAGACGGGGATTTTCAGTTTTCACCCTCATTTTTCTCAATATACGCCCTCAAACATATGTGGCCATATTCGGAGCAGGGTAATAAATCACTCAGACCGAAGGTTCAAGGACCTTTCACTGTGATGCAAAATACATCATCTCATCTTCTGAAAACCCACCAAAAACCCTACACCCCCAAAAAAAAGAAGGAAATCTAAGCTACGTTGCAAAAGAAATGTGTCCCTCTCCTGCTGAGTGACACTTAAAGTCCCCGAATATTTTCAGGTGGAAGTCATTATTTTTGCCACCTTTTCAAATCAGTTGAGCCCGGACGGATTTTCAGGACCTCCACATTCACATAGTGTGGTCGTCAGATTCCCATTAGTTTTCCCCGCATCAAATTATCTTTTTTGGATGTGTAGGGAAATTTCCATACAAGTGCAAACCTCTTCCTCCATTTTCATCCCCCCAACGGGTGGAGGAGTTCTGCGAATAACGCCGCAAATTAGGAAAGTTTTCATTAATTTCAAAACCAATTTTGGTAGCTTCAATTACGTGCACAATTTCAAATATAATGAGCATGATTTTTCCACCAATTTGTTTGCGTTTGGGACTATTTGGTTTGAGGTTTTAAAAAATGTTTTACATTTAGTGACACTGTTAAGATAAATGAAACGGAAAATTAGGAATTATATATACCATCATAATGTTATTTATTTCTTATGAAATATTAAAAATTAGCTTCTTTACAAATAATTCACTCTTCGTATTTACAGCAATCAGCTTTTTTTTTGATGTAATATAATTTGAACACGTTTTTAATATTTTTGGAGTGATTTTTGAAATAAAAAACTATTTGTGAAAGTATAAAGCGAGGTACCGTGAGGCTAAAATACATATATCCTTTAAAAAACTTAAAACTTAATCTTGTACTCGTCGCCTAGATTTCAAATCAGCTACTCAATCGATGGCTCTGATTTATTTAATATGTTGTTGAACACATTTATGGTTTTCGCCTGAACCAGGATCAAAAGGATCGGTAATAAATTGTTAAATTTTCAGTCGATTTTCTATAACCTCAAAAATTGTTTTTTTTTAAATGTCTGCCATTTTGTTATTTATTTATAAAGAAAGTACCTTCTAATTCGTAGCTATTTCAACAATAAATTATTTGCCATGTTTTTTCTTAAAGTATCCCGAATGGCGATCGTATTTTTTTTCTTTTGTAATTGTAATGCCCACAAAAAGCAATATACAAATTCCAAAAATTTTTTTCATACTCTTGAAAGGTCCTGAAATATACCTGAAAGGTTTTAAAATGATAAATTTGTTCTCTCTATAAAAAAAAAGAATGTTTTAAAATAATTCAATAATTTTAATAGTAAAAATAATTGAATAATTTAGTAAAATTCTTTATAGAAAATGAAATACTTCGTAATAGAACACATTTTGTGTTAGAAATATTTCGTTTTAGTGCAACTTTCTTTTAATTATCATTATTTTAGTGATTTTAAAATTGTTAAACCATAAATATTTTTATAAAAAAAAAGGTTGTGCCAAATTTCAAGTGAGTAAAATTTATGCTTTTTTCAGTTTCCCAGTTGTCGAAAATTCTATAAAATTAAATTATTATATTTTATTCTTTAGCATACAAATAAACAATATATACATATAAGTAATATGTAATCTTGGTAAATAAACTAATTTTATTAATCGTATTTATATGTATTAAGTTTGTAAGTTAGGGCTTTATAGAGGGTGATTAAAGCTATACTTTTATAGTATTAGATCACAACATTTTTTTAAACATAAGATACAATTCGAAATGAGTTACTAACCCCTTATAATTTATTCTCAAGGTCATCTGAACCTTTCCCGCGGCGTTTGATTTTCATGCAAACAATATAACCTTTCGTTTCATTTTTAGCTCGAGACTTTGTTTTCTCTGTAAATTCGTCAAAGTCTTCATCTATATGGCGCGGAGCGAAAAGGTCTCCTGCAATTTTAATTTTGTAGGGAACTCGGCAGTAATGAAAAAAAAGGCTACTGTTCGCTTTGAAAGTCAGAACTTTACTCTTCTCTTAGATAGCTAACAGCGTACAGCGGTATCATACCGTCGGCACCGATAACGGCATCGTTTAGGCTCACAGGCAAAATTTTGCCTGTTAACAGATCGGAATATTTTCTCCTTACAGCTTCGGCCATCCTGATCATAATCGACCCGATTATGATACTAACTACTTTATCGGTGCGTCAGGCTTACAACCATTATAACGTATGAGTAATACTTAAAGCTTAACTAAGTTTAGATTACAAAGCTTATATGTACCTGATTAAATTACAAAATTCGAAAGCGCTTTAACGCAAAATTTATTTTCTTTAAAGTACAGAAAGCATTCATTATAAGATTTCTATTTTATCAGAGAAAACCTACCAAATCAAATTGAGATATATAAAACCTATACATATGTATATACAATCATATTTTGATATCGAATTAAATAACTTTCTTTTTCTCTTTTTTATTTTATTTTAATTACAACAGTATAAATGTAACTACCTTTAAACTACAGCTTTTAAAATAACTGATTACATTACAACATTCGAAAGCGCTTAACACAAAATTTTATTTCTAAGTAGTACATTAATCATTCGGTATAAAGTTTAAAAATCTTATCAGATAAACTCTAATTGAAACGCACACAATCACATTTTAATTACTGAATTAAGTTTTTCCTATTACAACGATATTGCGACCGATACGACACCTACCTTATTTTATATGAGGTGTTTATAACATAATTTTACATTCACTATGCTGGAGGCTCATGCAACAACGATCGGTTGGGCTTCAGTATTATTTGCAGCCTCAGGGTCGGACGCACTGCTATTATTAATTACATTAATATATGGCCTCATATTGGCAACGGAACAAATTCCATGATAAGGCAATCGGCTCACTTGAGCATTGTCAATATCAGCTATCCTGTACCTATCATTTTCCAACACTTCAACGACCTTGTAAGGACCACGGTACTTGGGCAATAATTTCTTATTAACACCGGCAGTTGTAACGACGTTCCTGATCATGACCAACTCATCTACTTTATACTTTCGGGGCAATTTGTGGCGACTATTAAAATAGCTCTCGTTATAACTTTGACCCTTAATAATTTTTTGTGCAGCCTTTGACCTAACATCAGACAAATTCCGGGTAGGATCACTAACATTACGCTCCTGCAAATACTCAGCTATCAGATCACAAACCAAACCCCTTTGATTGACACCATAGAGCAATATACTGGGTGTTGTGCCTATACTTTTGCTAACTGTATTATTAAGTGCAAACTCTATTTTTGGTAGACTCTCATACCAATTTCCAGTCGTATCATCCTTAGTCTCCTTTGCTAACATTGGAGTAATTACCCTATTAAAACGTTCAACTTGACCGTTTGATTGTGGAGAGCCTGTCGCCACTTTAATATGTTTTATATTATTCTCCATAATATATTTGGTGAATTCGTCAGACGTAAAACAAGTGCCTCGATCGGAAATAAGCTTACTTGGCCTGCTATACGAAGAAAAGTACGAATTCAAACAAGATATAACTTCACGGGACTGGGTGGTGCTCACAGCGTACAATTTAATAAATTTGGTGAATGCATCCACGACTAAAAATATATATTTTTTCTTTGTACGAGTGAGGGGCAAGGGTCCAAAGTGGTCGACATGTATAACGTCAAACGGTTTATCCCCTTTCGGTATGCTGTGCAAACTGCCTTCTACCTTTCCTGAAGATGGAGAATAATAAACGCATTTGAGACAATCTTTAATAGAATCCTTTATTTTTTGCCTCATACTAGGGAACCAGTAATACCTTTTTAGATGTTCATAGCACTTTTCTGGTCCTAAGTGGCAAAGAGCCTGATGATGAGTGTGAATGACTTGCTTTTCCATTCTTTGCGGAACATAAAATCGCACGTCTCCCTTCGATTTTCTATAGACTAGCCCATTTACCAATTCAAATGTTTTATTTTCTTTTTTTTCTAGCTCGGACGCAAGTTTCTTAATTTCAGGATCATTACTTTGAGCTGCTGCTAATGCGTACTCAAATGTGCTTTCCTCAACGACAAGAATTTCTGGAAACCTGCTCAAAGCGTCTACGTGTTGCATTCGGTTAGATGCGCGATGTTCAATAGTGTAATCGTAGTCTTGGAGCTCTAGGGCCCATCTTGAAATTCGGGGGTTAAGCATTTTCTTTTGTAACGTTAAGGTCAGGGCTTGACAGTCGGTTACTATTTTAAATTTTATTCCTGACAGGTAGATTCTAAATCGTCTCAGCGCATATATAATAGCTAGAGTTTCAAGTTCGTAACTATGGTACTTAGCTTCAACGTCAGTCGTCCGTTTTGAAAAATAAAACACAGGATGGAACTTTTTATCATCCTGACGTTGAAGTAGAATAGCCCCGAATCCTGTACTGCTAGCATCGCAGTGAAGCTCAGTCTCACTATGAGGACTATAAATCGCAAGCGTAGGCGCTTGAAGAAGCTGAGATTTTAACAAGTCGAAAGTTTTTATTTCTTTCGGGCCAAAATTAAACTGGACATCTTTTCTAACCAAGTCATACAAAGGTTTAGCAATCACTGCGAAATTTTTAACGAATTTTCTAAAATATGAGCACAACCCCAGGAAACCTTGCACATCCCTAGCACACTTGGGTATAGGAAAATTTTGTATCGCCCACAAATTGTCGCGATTAGGTCGTATTCCTTTTGAATTAACTATGTAGCCTAAATACACTATCTCCTCATACAAGAACTTACATTTATCGTATCTCAGCTCCAAAGAATGCATATTTACCAATTTCATAACCTGCTTCAAAACATTAATATGTTCATCGATAGTTTTAGTAGCGATTAACAAGTCATCCATGTACGAATAAAGCTTATCAGAATTTATCAACGGTTTAAAGATTTGATTGACATACCTCTGGAAAACTGATGGGGCATTTTTCAGCCCAAAAGGCATTCGTAAATACTCAAATTGTCCTAGAGGGGTCACAAACGAAGTATACTTTATAGAATCTTCTGCCATTCGTACATGATGAAATCCGCTTCGCAGGTCCAATATAGAGAAGTAGCATTTGTCGTGCAGACGATCCAACAAATCTTCAATAATTGGTAGGGGATAATTATCTTTTACAGTGTGCTTATTCAGCTCCCTGAAATCTACGCACATTCTAGTTTCCCCATTCTTTTTTTGCACTAAGACGATGGGACTTGCATAAGGGGAGCTACTTTCCCTAATAATATTTCTTTTCAATAGATCATCTAAAACCTTTTGCAACTCCTGCTTTTGAAGATAAGATAAACGTCGCGGTGCACAATAAAAGGGCCTATCATTGTTTAAATGTATAGTCATTTCGTAAGAAATTTTAGGGTTAGTACAAACATTGTCTTCAAGCTGATTATTTCCTAGTACGATATTGGTTATTTGTTTCTTTAGGTCGTATGAAACATTCTCGTTAATATTTAAATTTATACTATCCCTATCGTCCATAACATTAATGCATAAAATATCTGAATCAAAACTTACACTTTCGTCGTCTTCCTGTACGCGATCCTTGTTGCATGGCCTTTCTCCTGTATCATTTATGTTGACTATATTCTCTTCATTTTTCGTCCAGTTGAATTTTAAGTTTCCTAGAGTCAAAAAGTCACGACCTAAAATTGCAGGATATTTCATACTTAAATTCTTAACAACATAAATCTTTAAATTTACAGTTTTGCCCTTGAACTCTACGTTACTTATTATACTACCTACAATTTCTAATTTGCTGTTGTTGATGCCTACGTAGTTTTTGTCAGCCGTCCTCGAATTGGCCCTCGTTATGTGGTGAGATGGTACAAAGCATTCCTGGACGAAACTAATAGCACTTCCCATGATCAGAAGAGCGTCCCTCAACTGCCGCATCCTGGATGTTCATGACCTCGCCTGACTTTGGGCACTCACTGATGCGATGACCTAGCTTGCCACATCGGAAACATGACCCTCTGGCTCGTTTGGGTTTCGTACATTTGTTGCTGAGATGCCCCACCTCGTTACAATTAAAACATTTAAATTTCTCCTGCCGCACAGCCGCCGATTCTTTAGAACGATGATTACTTGCCACATAAGTTGACGCCGGTTGACTAAGTTTTATTTTCTCATATTTTCTCAGAGCTTCCTTTAACTCGAGGATGGAGTTTGCGCCATATAATATAACCTTATTGACAAATGAATCCGGTATGCCGCTGATGATGTATTGTATTAAGTCGGCTTCTTCGATGTGACCCAATAATGCTATTTCTTGCATAGACAACAAGTACGTACGGTAAGACTCATCCTTTTTCTTTTTGCGGTTTCGCAATTCATTGTGTACATCCGCGTTTGTGACTCTGGACGAAAACTCTCTAATTAGCAATTCTTTGAGCTCGGGCCAAGATTTAGGTGTAACGGTTCTCAAAAACAGTTTTGCTGTACCGCTTAGCAAGCGTTGTGCGTAGACGAGCTTTGTTTTAGAGTCCCACCCAAAAATACCAGCGGAATCTTCAAAACTTGCCACCCATTTTTTGATGCAAAAATTATCATCCCCAGTGAAGCGCACAAAGGATTCCTCAACGTCTTTGAAATTAAAATTTACTTTATTGCATGCGGCCTCACCTTGATTGGTTAATTCGGCAAGTTGTTGTCTAAGGTTTAAAATTTCTTGCTGCTTTCTAACCTTTTCCCTCAAAGCTGCTAGTTCCACATTTAAGTCTTCTTCAGCCAACGTTGCGATGCCATCTCTCGACGTTAAATTAGGCATTTCAGGTGTTTCGTTAGAATCGCTCTGCAAATTGTCGTCAGGATCACTTTCCACAAATAAGTTTCTCGGGAAATATTTCTCCAACTCAACTAAGGATAATTTTCCAACAGCCTCGGTCAAACGCAATTTCAATACCGGTTTTAATCCCGTAGATTCCAGGCCTAACTGCTCTAATTTTTCTTTTAAAAGTGGCACAGTAGCTCCTTCTATAAACTGGTATACGTGAGGCTCCATGTAACTCAACCTTTTGGACAAAATTTACAGCACAGCAACTTAGGGCAACAGACTATATGAAAAGTTTTAAGTTTTAACACACTTTTTATCGATAATGATCGTCCGAATTATTTCCGATGCACTTATGCACGTATTTGAGGTACATATACCCGACAAAAATGTATAAAACTTTCGATCACCGATGATCATAAAAAATAATTATAATGAGGGTTAAATTGTATAAGACATTCATTAATAGCCGATTTTAATTGCCACTAAGTGCTAGGGTTCACATATCCCACTTCTGATAAAAACTGTAGGGAACTCGGCAGTAATGAAAAAAAAGGCTACTGTTCGCTTTGAAAGTCAGAACTTTACTCTTCTCTTAGATAGCTAACAGCGTACAGCGGTATCATACCGTCGGCACCGATAACGGCATCGTTTAGGCTCACAGGCAAAATTTTGCCTGTTAACAGATCGGAATATTTTCTCCTTACAATTTATACATGTTTGTATTTTGCCTACCCGACGGCATTTCCCTCCCCACGCGCATTCAGGGTGAAACCCGTGTTCTTTCGTATATTTCTGCTGAAACCTTAAATGAGTTCATAAAATAAAAAAAAATAAGTAAATAATGTAAAAAGCCGACCAAAAATCCCCTTGAGTATAATCGAAAACAAATGAACTTAATTTTGAAATGCCCTCTCGAAGCAGGTATCCGAGCAATCCTGATAATAAAGTCCCTGCACGTGCTTGTCCCACTCCCGTCCACCGACCTTGACACAAATAAATCTAATTTGGAGGAAAAGTTTGCCCACAGATTTTCTCCGAATAAACAACTCGAGCCTCACAACTGAGAGAAGTATCCGTTTAAAAGAAAAAAGCAAAAAAAAAATCGAAGACGAGGAAAAAAATATTATAAGGCCGGGATTTCGACGGGAAAATCGAGTGCTCCGATGAGCAAAACATATTTAGGGGATTTTTCAACATGTCATAATCTGTCATTCATCCTGACAGCCAACCACATCCTTGCGCCCGACATAGACCTCCCCTGACAGGCCGACATAATGAAGGAGATGAAATTTAAAATCCCTCTTCATTACGGCCGTAATGCAATTGGTATTTCTTTCGGCATTATTAATAGGACTTATCGTTCGGGGTGGGGGTCGGAGGGGAATAGGGGATTTGGTGGTGAAAAATATGTCCACGCCCGCTTTTATGTTTATCATCCTACAATTTCCCTAGCGATGTTTATGGAACGACAGGCATGTGAAGATTGCCGATGTAAAAGGTCCCGCCCCAACCTTTTATTACACCAACCTTTAACATGACTATGAGAGGGGAGGAAGAGAAGAAATGGTGGGGTGGGGATAAACCTTGGGAGCTTCAATCAAACTTTTCAAATACATTGCACCCAAGTCGCTGGAGCCGGGAACACGTTCCAGCATAACTTTTTATGGGTTTCAGGAATCTGCGTGATGCACCCAACATATCTCGTTTTTCATTACTGCCGGCATTCGGGTCAGAGCATATTTGCCCCTCCCCCTCCCCACCATACCCCACCCACAACTGCATCAAATAACGCAAATTAATGCATGTTTGAAAGAATTCTGTCATAAAAAAAGGAAATTTTATTATAACTCACTTCTGGTGCAATGAGAGCAATTATTTTGAGGACGACAATTTCAAACTCAAAAGTTGGTCGTTGCGACTGTGTCCAGATATAAACATGTACACTATTTTGTAGATATATATATATAGGCGGGGAAAAAATTTGCGCATAGAAAGAATTAAACATAAAAAAAAAATATGTATGTACAAATATACGCGACATTTCTGCTCTCGGCACATTTTACGATGGGGGTCGAATTGGGGGCGCCGCGAATATGGCACCAAACAATACCAAACATTTTGGATGACTCTCAGGACGGACGATTTATGGGTGTTTTATCATTTCGAATAGTGTGATGTTTTTAACTCGACATTAGAACTTTTTGCACTACCAGGGGGCGTTATATCTGAAAAATTGTCAACTGAAATGGACAACTTCAAAAGGTTTTCTAGAATAGTGAAATTTATATATATATATATATATTTATCTATATCGTAAAAAATGCAGAAATTGTTTCAAACAAGTTAGATAGACAATTTTGCCCTAGAGGCAAACCAATTTTGAGTTTTTTGTCATACTTAAATTTAATTATTAATTTTTCTGTTCCTGTAGAGTTTATTATGTTTGGTTTGAGTTAAAAATTACATATACGTTTACGAACCCGGTAAAAAAGCGTGTTTTCGAATATAATTAAAAAAAAAAAACCAAATAGCTAAATAATTGTTAAATCCAAAATTAAAGGACATTAAGTACTTAACAATAATTTAATATTCTGAAGAATAAAAATTGATTACACTTTTTAATTTAAAAATCTGAAAATATTTTATAAATTATATTAAATAAAAATACAATTAATATAATATTCCGGCAAGTGTTAAAGCCTCTAGTAAGTATTTTACTATAATAGCTAAAGGTTCTAATTCTTATTTAAGTCATGATACATATTTTGTTCTCTTCAAACCTTTTTTTCGAAAGTGTTACGTGACGGACCATCTTCGTTTGTGAAGTAGGATTGACGGTGTAAGAATAATATTCGAATCCTGAACAAATATTTTAAGCTTAGAATGCTGTAAAACTTCAAATTCAAGCTCTGGTTAACCCTTTCAGGAACAAATTCCACTATAATGGCACCCTATTTTCTTCAGTTTTCATTTATGATGAAGATATTGAAGAACTTGAGATGGCTCAAATATTTTTTCATGGGATTCTAGTAGCTTTTAGAAAAAAATCCTTAGATCAAAAATTAGACTATCAGTTAATATAATTAGTTAAAAATAATTAATGATAACAGATCTCTGAATTTTTAGATTTAATTCGACTATAGTCATTTTTTGGATAAATTTACTGAAATGACATATTAAGGTTTTCGGGATGACAGATGAATATTCTAAAAACCCCAAAAAGTCAATAATTCTAGCTGCAATCATGTGTATACCTACCAAGTTTTGGAAATTATAAATAGCAGATCCAGTAAGTTAGAACATTTCAGCTGGAAATATGAAGTTTGTAGGTATCTATGGGTTTTTCGTACACCATCGTGAATTTTGTAAATCTGATAACGAATTCGTGACCCCAAAAACCCATAAAATTATCATAATATTCCTTGTAGGTCTACCTCCAAAATGTGCTCCTGAAAGGGTTAAGCAAGGAATTTGACAAATGTAACAAAAAAGAGTACTTTATTTCAATTGACAAGGTAATTAAATATCTAATTTGATGTCATATTAGTATAACCCAAAAATACTAATATTAATAAACATATATGTAGTATATAATAAAACAACACCAGTTGAATGTAGTGCTGTCTAGACAGACAATATATGAACAAAAGCCTAAAATTGTGACCACTTTAACCATTAACCAAAGCATCGAAAACGAAATAGACACAGGAAATATATCTGCAAAGTTCATGAAAATTATAGCCAGGCTAATTTCTGTAAAACGTACTCGAACAATGGATCGTGGTGGTCGTTTGAAGATTAAATCTCTTTGCGAGCAATGAGCATCTGCTGTAATCATATTCGAAGCACAGGGTCTTTATTGCTCGACTAGCGCAACGAGGCACGGACGGGCACAGGGTGGGTGCGCGAGATGGCCACCCTGTGCTCGTGGTTTGCCATCAGAGCCGAGGCGGAGCGCAGCCCAGAAGTTTAGTTTAGCAATTTCCACGGAACAAACTGATATAAGTTCATACAAAGCAATAACATTATCTAAAACTTTAAACGAACCCGCCGCGAAGAGCACTTCTGGGGGAGTTCTCCTTCTAGCTTCTATCTTAGTTCCCTAACTGAGACATTGTTCTAAATACCTGCAGATTAGCGCTGATGTTGCCCTGCAGGGCTTTTATCCAGGAAGCGAAGTTACTTTACGAAGCCCTAGCTGAATGCTTTGTGCATTTATAACATTTAAAAGTGAATGAATTTTTCTTGCGTCCGCAGTTCATTATATTTGAAGTTGTGCGCGGTTCTGGTATGCCAGGAACGAGCCTGAAAAACATTCAATTCCACTCAAGCAATTTGCTGGCCTTTGAGCGCAAATTGCAGCGTACCATCGTTTTGCTTTGTGGTGCTAAGCAAATCAGAACTGGCGCTTCAGAGTTTTAAAGGTGGGCTCTGTTCAACAATGCATTTTGCATTGTTTCCACCAAAATTGTTCGAGTCGAAATGTTAACTCAAACGTATGTTGTCTATCTCTAAACTTTGAAAGCAAAACTGCGGAAAATTTAAAATCTTGAGGCAAGTAAAGGCTCCTAGGTACATAAATAGTTTTTTTGTTTTAGAATTAACTCAGTATGCATTCTTTACATTTTAAAATCTGCTGCTTTTCTGAACATGTCCTTATATAACATTAAAACGTTATACCATTCGATTGATTGGTCAACAAGAACAGTTTTGTTAGAGTTGATACTATAGGCTATTTTAATAGCGATATTTGGCGTAGATTGATGCAAATCTAGAAACGAGAAAACTCCAACACGTAGTTTTTGAAAAATAAATGAAAGCATCTGTTCTGGAACACCTTTGAAAATACCTTAAAAAGTAAGAAAGCGTCTTAAAAACTTATAGCACATTGCATATGAAATCTTAAATTTTAGAAACAAGAACAAAGTTCATTATAAAACTAAAGTTAAGTAGTTTTATTGAAGTAAATTTCTCATAGCACACAGGAAATTGGAAAAAGAAATTCGTTCGTATTAAATATTATAAAAAAAAGTTACAGTTAAATTTTGGGTTGTTTCGTATTTTATAGTAGGTCAAGATTCACGGTTTTATTTAAACCTAATCATCATTTATAATAACAATTTTAAAATTTTCAAAATAAAAATAGCTAAGAAAAATTTATTGTTTTTCTACTCCGTTTTTTCTCAAAAGACTGATATTTTGGATAATTTTCATTTTCGGATTCATAATCTACTGAAAAAACATAAAACTTGTTCTGTTAAATAAACGAACATAGAAAATATTGATCCATAATAAGTGGAAAAAAAAAAATTCACTTGGAAAATAATGAACTTTAAAAATATGTATTACAATTTTTAAGAAAATTGTTATCTTTAAAGAATTCCCAAGACCAAGATTGCAAATATTTTGCATTTCTATAATTGAGGTATATAATTATTATACATATACATATGTATAGTTTTGTTTTGTTTTTTTGAACAATCGATGTATTTAAAAATATTGTTATTTCAGATTTCCATAATGCAACTAATTAATTACCTATTTACAATTTTAAATTCAAATAGATATAAAAAAGCGCGCAAGTGCGAGTAAGACTTACGCTAACGCATAACGTTGGTACTTGTGCTATAACACATTTCATTGCGTCAAATTTGAAGATTTAAGGTCAACAGGATCAGCAGGAAGTACTCTATAGTTTTTGATGTGTCAGTCAGTGAATTAGACTGTCAATATAAAAATACACTTTGAGAAGTCGTATATCTTTTCATTTTATTGAGTTAGAAACTTCAATTTCTTGCTATACTCTGAGGTTAAGACTTTATAGTACTTGGTGCTTTTTATATTTCAACTCGATGCCTCTAGCCATCTTTTATAGGCTTAGAAAAAGGCTTTGTCGGTGATCCCTATAAAGGAATTTTTCATATCTACGTGGATTGAAGTAAATTTATATGTATTTTTTAAGTAGATATAAAATGCCATTTTAGAAATAATGACTTCAATAATTTTGTGTGCTCAAAAAATTCAAAACAAACACTTAAATCCAATGTTACAGCACAGGTATTAACCTTTATCTACAACCTTATTACATATTTTCTCAAAAAAGGGTTTAAACCTACAAATATTTTCAATGTTTTTTGCATAAAATTTTTTTAGTTTTGCAAAATATTTAGTAGTTTTCATTAGAGAGTAAATTATTATAGCTATCATACTACCTTTGTTATACTGTTTTTTTATTGTATTTCTAAAATTTTGAAAAACTAAGAAATACGTGTTTTATTATTTTTGAAAGCCTATCAAAGCACCTGATATTTTTTCATTTTAAGAAGTTGAGTTATATAGGGTGAAAGATAAACTAAAACAGGTATATTTAGAATATGAAAATTCGAATATCAAAATAAAATTTTTAATCGAATAAAAGAATAGAGGTATAATATAACGCTTAACTCACAGTTTTCTATTCTTAAATTTTAATAGGTAGGTATATATGTATGTACATTTTCCTGGAAGTTACTTAATGTAGCTTACAAATCAATATAAAATAGGTTTCATTAGATAGAATACCTACTATGAAAATATCTTCAAGTTTATATCACATGTGCATACTTCAGGGTTGACTGTAACTGACAGCATAAATGAGAAATAGTGAATTTCGGTAGATTTTCTTGGATTCGACAGATTACAAATATGCCTGATAGCATAACCCTTAATTGGAAGTAATTTGAGATGATGCAAATTAATTTTGTAGCATCATACAAAATCCGAGAAGGGATGGAAGTTGAAGCCCCCATAATAAGCTTTTGATCACGACAACCTTCTTCCCCGAAAATTGCCCATCGGTCCCGGGGAAACAAAAACTCCCATTTCGGTTGGGTAAAACAGGGACGATATCCAGGCCCTGATTGCTTCTTTATTATGTCGCACATTCACAGAGGCATATGCTTAATAGTGCATCATTAAGATATATCTGGTCAAATAATGAATGCTGCTTAATTACCATCACCAAGGATATCCAATGACATGACCGACTCCGACTATGCTCCTCTGGGATTTTAATGGAGCCCCATTCTGGAGCAGAACGGCGGCCTCAACTCCCGCACCCGATCGAAGAAGATTCCAGGAGTATACAGTAGTCGCCATAGAAAAGGATACGCCATGTATCTCTACGGCAAATAGGGCAAAATAGTTGCTGTGCGGTGAATCTAGGATAAGTGATAAAATCGCCGGGGAATGGAGGTCAAACTCTAGTGGAGCTCTTGGGGGTAAAGGGGCTAATAAGAGTATTTGTTGGGGGCACTTATGGTTCTCAAGATGAGTTCTTTTCCCCCCAAAAGATTGTTATCCAAGTTTTGTGTAAACAGGGATTGAGTAGAAGAGGCGAATTTCTTTGAGTACAAAACGCCCGTTTTTATATAAAGCCGTCTTTTCGTAAAAAAAGAATTATTTTTTGGGAAAAAGAAAATATCTCCATTGAAGCGTGTAATTTTATATTGCACTGCAAGGCGAAATGCTCAAGGATCGTTTCCTTTTTCTCAAATAAAAAATTGTTTGCCTTATTGCACCGTTGAAGCGTAACAAACCGCTGAAAGATTTGCTGAAGACGCGAAAAGTAAAATAAGAGCGCTTTGATCGTAGGTCATTAAATATTATACTGCCCATCAAAATTAAAATTATGAACGCCAATTACAAAAGTCGCTCATTAAATTCTGTCTATAAAACGCCCCTTCAGAAATAAATAGAAGCTATATAAAAACAAAAGAAAAAGGTATAAAAAATCGCTGTCTTGAAGAAATCTTGAGCCGATTGGGGGCCTAATTAGCTAGCCTTATGTGGACAGGGTGAACGTGAAGTTACGCAAACAGCCTGTCAATAGAAAAAAATAAAAACAACATAAAAACTTTTTTTACATCCTTCGCCGCAGTAAAATCCAAGGAAAGACGACGACGTCAAGAAAATGAAAGGAAAAAGCTAAGAAAGCCCCCGAGCTGACTCAGCCGAGTCGTTAAGAAATTGCAATGGGTTTGCGTGGCACAGGAGCTCTATGGTCATTTTCTCTGCAAGAAATAGGTACGACAGAGCATATTCTATGCGGTCGCATAGCGAGTACATAAATATAAAAGTAATGACGTCGTGACATAAGTTGTTTTGGCAGTTTTCGCTCTGAGGTCGCTTGATATTAACAACCGGGAAAAAGAAAGTTCCCCAGTCGTCTTCGTCGTTCCTTTAAGAAAGTAAAAGGGCACGACCGGGGAGGCGACGACAACGACGTCAGAAACAGCAGCATACGTGCGTACTTACGAACGTAAGATTATTTCGCCTTTCCCTGAAAAGGTAGAACGAACACCTACCACTTTTCGTTTCAAGGTTTAGTTTGAGGGTTTTATGTCCTCCACCATTTCACGAAATACACCATCTTTTTGGCATGAGTCTGTGTACCAAAGATGCTGAGTTGGTTCATCCAGAGGAGGGGTTCGTGCCACTGACATACCCACTGATAAGAGATTTAGACTCGTCTATCGTTTCAGCAGATTGCTCGAAATCCTTAGATTTGGATTCAAGCTATGGTGGATTTGCAGCGATAGACGACGAATATCCTCCCCTGAGGTGCACATTCCTTCAAACGTTCCTATTTGCACAGCAAAGTGATAAAATTGTTACATATGTCATTTCATACGCCAGCATTTTTGACAGGACTTTTCTCCCTCAGGAAGATAAATATCTTAGGAGGATATCCGCCCGGTTGAAACAGAAGCCAGAGCAAATTTGCAGACAATAAAATTTCACTGAATTGATTCAAAAAGCTGATTGCAGCACAAATTAGATTTTGAATCAGATGAAAATTGAACGTTAAGCTTTAAAATGCAAAAATATTATTAGACACCTTTTGTAGAAACGAATTTAAATTTACAAAAGGATGAGCCTTAAAAAAGTAGATTTTGACTTGATACATAACACAGCGCAGCATCAAATTTGCCACCGAACAAATAGCACATCATTTCTGTGGAATTTTTTCCATACATTTGAAATTTGGAAATAAAACTACTCAATTGGATTTAGTTTTCAATAAA
The DNA here is from genome assembly GCA_951509405.1 of Machimus rusticus. Taxonomy (NCBI): domain Eukaryota; kingdom Metazoa; phylum Arthropoda; class Insecta; order Diptera; family Asilidae; genus Machimus; species Machimus rusticus. The sequence goes on from OX608049.1 coordinate 10,105,489, forward strand.
AATAAGGTTGAAAAGTACAAGAGATCGTTTATTTATTTATTCGCTTAATACAAGCTACAAATATACTTAACACTTAACTTTTTTTATAATTTATGAAAAATAACGAATTGCTGTAGGAGTTAATAACTTTAACTTTAAAAAAAGTTTGAATCTTAAACTATTACATAAAAATCAAAACAGCTTTGAATTTGTCGAAGTATTCTTCAAAAATTATATTTTCCTATAAACCAATTATTTTGTACAGTACCATGAAAGGTGAATAAAAATCATAAGACGGGGCCGGCCTACCAAAAATTTGTTGCCAAATTTTTTAAAAAGGTCTATAGATACTCAGTGGAAAAAAAAGCTCTAGAAATGACATCATTTGTCTTGCCGGTACAAAAAAAGTAAAAATTTTTTACCCTGTGTTATCTAAGAGTTAAATTTAAAGTTCTTGCTAACTTAATTTTCTATTATAATATAAAACTTATTTGCAATATTCGTATACGTAAACTTATTTTAATATTCGTTTTTCAATTAGCAAGTTTTAAAATTTCTGAAATAAATATATTTATGAAACTTTCTATTTTAGTTTCGGTTTTCGTTTTCAACAATAATCATAATTTTCGGATATGTCACTAAGAGAAAACGTTTAGCAATAAGGAATTTCTGATTAAAGATTATCTGCAACTTTCATTTTATCGTTAAGGGTTTTTTAAAATAAATTCAAAAGTAGGCATTTTTAACAATTTTTGAGAATATATTATGGAACCTGGACCCAAATCATATCTTCGATAATTATAATAATCGATATCGATCAAAAATTATTGACCGACTGTCGTTCTTGCTACATGGAATTAGAGTTGTTAAAACAGCGGCAAAACTTAAATTTGTGTGACTACATTAATTTAAGCTTAATTTGGGAGCTCACACGAGGTCAAGCTAATCCCACCCAGAGCATTTTTTTCATTATATGTTTTTTTTTACGCTCAGGGTATTGAATTTTTCATCATTGGATCGAAAAAATGATGGAAATATATAAAATTAACTATTTTGAAGGGATGTATTATGTAGGTATTCCTTACTTCACCTTGGAATTTTAGATAAAATTTGTGCATAACAAATGACAACTTTTAAAAATGGTATATTTTTGATTTTTATCAATTCGTCGGTATGAAAATCAATAGATAGAGTGTCGTCTTATGTACATTAAGTTCAAACTTTGCTAACGGGCTAGTTATATCGTTTTCACTCTTCGATTGTATGACTATCGAAAATTGAATTACATGATTCAGACCGCGACAACTTGAAACAGTCAAGTTTTCTACAACAAGGTTTCTATGTTACGAGCAGCGAAAATTGCGGCAGTTCTTCTATAATGCGGTCTCCTTATAACGTGTTTTTCATACAAGAACATACAACTCTACTGGCTTGAGCAATTTATCTATGGCAGCACTTATTTGATGTGTTAATTTTTTTTTAAATTGACATTTATGGGGTACTCTCACTTCCAGTTACCAGGGAATTTCCCTAAAAATTAACAAATAATAAAGCATTGGTCTATTTTAATTTATTCATTGAATTTTCTATTATAAACGTTTTTTCACATATAGGTCTGATTTATGAACAATTCTGTAAATGAGGTACGAATTAATTTAATTATTAATTCTGGGTTTCTTATAATAATAATGGATTTGTCTTATTTCTACTTTCCTCATAAAACGGTTTCCATAGAATGGGTTTCCTGATTATAACACGGTTTCTATATAACACGGTACGAATTAATCGCGTTATAGAAGACTTGACAAAAAAATTATGTATCAAATCATAGAAATTAGTATATGTATGTACAAGCCAAAGATGAAGATTTAACAAATTTATTGTTAAATAGGAATGAAAATTATAAAAACACTCTAAAAACTGTTTCCCGTAAATTTCGATATGTTATTTCCTACTCCACAGTCCACATATTGATTTGAATTTCAAAACATCAGATTTTTAAGAATTTTTACAAAAACACAATTCTGATGTCATGTTCTTGGTGTATAATACCTACATATAATTAAAATTTGTATAAAAACCTACAAAATTAGTTACTAGTTATTAGTTACTAACTACTGCAAAACAGCAGAAAACGGAAAGTTTGTAATCTAGGCTGCAGTGAAAGCTCATTCTGCTTCTGCTTTAAATTTCTGCTCCTAAAAAATTCCTTTCTGAACGTGTGTAAGGTGGCTGTCTAACATGAATTTCAGTTTTCAAACAGTGTTAACACTCAAGATAAAGTGGATTCCGTTTAGGTGTGAATAAGCCAACACCTCCCACAGGAGATCAAAAACTTTTACGAAAGCGAAAGAAGTTTGAAGAAAATTCACCATGCGCAGCAGAATTAATAGCGCACTTGGCATAACTAATGGATTACTGCCGAAATAGCTCCAGTATGCAGATCTGCAGGGCTTTCCGGGTAATTACCTATTCCTTAAATTTTAAATGTCCCGAGTTCTAGCCCATTCCAGCCGACTGATAATGTGCTCACATCATCTCCGGGTGATCCGGGTGCACTCTGAGTGGTGCATATTTTACGATGGCGACCGTACAAAATCTTCCCCATTAGGGCACGTTCTTACATTTATGATTCCCAGTTGAAGAGTTGTTTGCCGAGCTCCTGGAAAACTGAAAGGCGAAGTTTTCCCGGATATTCCGAAAGTTTTTTATGGTACTGCTTCAGTGGAACACGTTCATATTTTGCTCCCTCATAATTTTCTAATGAAAGCTCTGACAATTTTATATATATATTTTTTTTTATACGTCCGGATTAATTCCGAGTCCGAAACCTTCGCGCGCTTTCAAAAGCCCTTTGTTCACATGTGCCGTTTCAATATTTCAATCAGGCTAATGCGCTCGTAAAACTGATCCAGTTCAATAGAAGGACTTTTTTTTCAGAAAATTTTATAGAAATAAAAAGTTGAGAAGCTTAAATCGATCACACAGCCCTGACCGGGTCCCGTCCCGGCGGCAGCCCCCTGGGAATCCCCTTTGGCATCGAGCTCCCAATGTCCACCCGGGAGAAATCTGCATACCGCCACTTTCAGGGCACACATGGGAGTCGTTCGGCTGCAAACTGCAGGACTAAAAACAGCAAATGCATCGCCTGCAAGCACCCTGCAGAAAGGACTTTTAAGAGGGAATTCTCAAAGTTTTCGTAGAGAAAACTGCATGCTACTCGATTCACCTTTTTATACTATAGAAAACACGAAGGAGGAAAACATGAAAGGGTCGCCGGGTAAAGGGCGAGTTCGGAAAGTAGCATGCATGGCTCCTTAGCTTTTCGGCATTTCTACACCGAGGAATTTTATAGATTGCATTCCTGCAGCGGATTACTAGACTCATAATCTTCCCGATTTTATCAACAAACTGCTTGTCCATCCTGCTTGGGTGCATTTCGGGGTTTTTATTGCGGAAATTCTTTGGGAAATTGAATTTGCGCATTTTATCAGCAAAACTTTAGGGCAAACTGTCCCATTCCTTCCTTTTTGGGGGTTAAGGAAAAAGGGAAAGGACGACGACGACAACTGAAATTCCCCAAACCCCCCGCTTCTGCTTTAGTAGTTGCGAAACTACTGAAATGGTTTGCTGCATTTAATTGGAAGTTAATGTCCAAGAGGACTTTTCCGGAACACATTTCGTAAAAGTGCTTCTGATTGCATTTTTACCTGTCGTCGGCACAATAACTTTTAAAGGCGATTATATTTTTTTTTAAAAATGTAATTTTAAAGTTATTTTATTATTGCTTTATTATTATTTTTTTCAGTCATCATAATATCAATTGATATAAAACTGTAAAAATAAGCAATTACAAACAATTTTACTAAAAAGTTAAAAACAACGTAGGGACTTGAATAAGTTTTGGTGTTCCACAGGGTAGCCATCTGGGTCCCTTACTGTTTACACTCTTCATCAACGACATCGTAGCTTTGTTTCGATAATGATGAATGCTTAATTTATGCTGATGATTGTAAGGTATTTTTGAGGATTAATTTCGTCGTGGATTGTTTTGCATTGCAATGTGACTTCGATTGATTGGTGTTTATCTAACCATATTCAATTGAATATATCTAAGTGTAAAACTATCACATTTCACCGCAAGCTAAAATCGGTATGTATAATCCGATTAAGTGATCGATAACGTATATATTACTAAAGTTGATGAAATTACTGACCTCAAAATATTTGGTTTTATTAAACGTAAGTCTTACGATTTCAAAGATATTCGTACTATCAAAACCCTCTATTGCTCCTTAGTTAAATTAATCTTCGAATATTCATCAGTTATTTGGTCCTCTCATTATGATACACATTGATAAAATTGAATCTGTACAAAAATCTTTTCCAAGATTTGCATTATACATATAAGCTTAACTTTCCCATTATACCATCTTAAAAATATGTATGTACAAGTAGATGCCTGCTTCTTTGTATTCAAAATTTAAAGTTAAAACGTGATGTTCATAAAAGACATTTTCTCCAATAAGATTATTTCTCCGAGAAGAAAACTACATTAAAAAAAAAAAAAAAAATTGAGAAAGTAAAACCTAACTATGATTAAAAGGCTCCTTTAAAAAATAGAAAATGTGGAAAATCAAGATAGCAAATTATATTTTAAGTTCGAGTTATTTACAGTTTGGTTTTCAATTAGTAAGAATATTAGATATATAAATAAAATATAAATTATATATAATATTTTTATTTCTATCGCCGTTATATTGTATATACATATATGTATATTACTATGAAATTATGTTATTTTTTCTTGATAATAAAAACCTTTTTATTTTCCTATCTTTTCAAATCAAAGTTAAATTATAATTTATTCATTTTTGCAACAACATTAATTTTTGTAAGCAATTTACGCACTGGAATTTATTATCATCAGTTATGCATGGTGAATATTTTCTTGCAGTCTTGCTATAACTGCTACTAGATGACGCTGCAGTACATCAACTTCTATACCGTTCAACCAATCGTCATGAACATTTGTGTACGTAGGTATTTGAACACGTTGAATATATTTGCGTTATTCATTTTGTTACAACCTGTATTTTTGGAATTTTGACGCTCAATCACACCAAAACGGGCTAACAGATTTAAATAAAATTTGGAACACAGATAGAGAATATCTTGGAGATGGACATAGGATGCTTTTTATTTGCATGCCTCAAAATAGCGGATCCAAGATGGCGGATATTTTTTAAAAGATTATGCGATTAACATTAAAATTGGTACTTGGAGGTTGCTGTGAGAATTTACGAATTCTAGGTGGCGGGTTGTTATATTTGAAAGTTTATGCGATTTGCACTAGCGAAGAAAGACCGGGATGCCCGGGCAAAGCCGGAAGCGGGACAGCTAGTATTTAATAATGTTGGTAATATTTATTAGTGAAAAACTTAACGTAATAAAAGAATTTACGTACGTAATAAATTTAAAAAAAAAATTATACCTTTAGGAAGGTTCCAATATTATTCAGGAAAAGTTCGATATATATGTAACTTCTTTTTCTTTTATAAGAATTAGTTTCTCCTAATTTTATTATATAAAGGTCCATAAAATATTAGCGCCTATTTTTCTCAGGAGTCAGGTTTCCATAAATATGAATATTCATTCATTCAATTCTATATTTTTCCTCGTTTATACATAGAATTAAGTTAAGCTAAAATGAAAGCGATGAAATATAAGCAAAATTAAACAGTAATTAAAGCAAGAGTAAAATATAATTAAAAATCAACAATAAATAAGTAATATATACAACATTTAAAAAGTTTGACTAGATCGATTTTCCTTAATATTTTATTAATATTTTTCTTCTAACCGCTACAAAAATCCAAGACTCTCTCAAGAACTTCTTTCAATTTCCTGTAGCTGTCTAAATCGATAATTTTACTGGAAAAAGCCAGCCGACTTACATAGAAAAATAAAATTTCTTTATTTGTTCTGTGGTAAAAATCGGGAAATATTTCTTTTGATGGGGAGTTGGGGGGAAAAAGGAAGTCAATCATCAACTTCAAATTTCCTCCCGGAAGGCCCCAGGAAAACTTATCAATCCGGTTTTTGGAGGTTTTCTTTCTAAGGCAGAGAAATTTCCCGCGACGACCTTCCAGCTCAAGGACAAAACTAAAAGGACAATTTTGTTTCGTACTTTGAACTGAACTCCTTAGGAATCAAATTGTTTTGTAACTCACTTCTCAGTTTTATTTTTTCTCAAAAAAAAAAAGTATATTGCGGGGGTGGAAAATATGGAAGTGATCTATGTTCGACAAAAAAAAAATCTCAATTCCTGCTGACATAATGGCGAGGAAATCTGAAAATATTTCTTTTTTTCGTACTATACAAATTTCATCAGAGAAGTTATTTTCATTTTTATCAGCAAGGCGTAACCGAACCTCCCAGAAAGTTGGTCATTTTGGTTTCTTAGAAACCGCTGCCGCCGCTGGCTGCCCTTATTTCCGAACAGCCCCCATTCCGGCGATTCTTCAATAGGTTTGTGCTGGTCGAGGAACTGAACCACCACCAAAATGGGTCCGGGGAATCCCCGCTTTTCTGGTATATGGCTCCTTTAAAAATCTTTCCTTATGAAAATTTCATGTACACAGATTGTTTTTTTCGCCGGCCTTGTAATGGGATTTGGAGGGACGAAAAGGGATGAGAGTTTGCCAAGAGTAGCGAGGAGATGAATAGCGTTTTCCAGAAAGGATATGCGGGCGGTGCTCCTGTAGGAGGAGTTCGGGGAAGCCCCGAGCTCCCGCAGATTCCCGCTGGATCTTATTCGCTGGCTGTCCTGCAGCAGAAAAGGGCTTATAAATCTAAATAAAATACATATCAGTGGGACTTACTGAGCGTCGAGCAAGTGCCTGGGAGGGCGTCTTGTTCTTAAGTCAACTGTTTCAAACTCCCTCAAATTTTGCTAGAGTCTGATCGTTTGGGAAGATACCAGATGCCATGGGGAGTCGAATGATATCTTGGATTTTAGAAGAAAAGATCTTTTGCCCTTCTTTCGTATATTTCAGTTTCAGCATTTCAACAGCATCCTCTCGTGTACAAAAATCCCATTGTACGAATCCCGACGAAACTGACTCCCTTTCTTTCTTCTATAGACTATAGATAATCATGTGTGCATGATAGAGACCTTTGCCAATGGAAAATTTTTCCAAGACGTAACATTTCTGGGCAATAAAAATGTGATGCAATAACCCTTTTATTGCATTTCCGTTGAAGATAAACTTTATGAGTCTCGCGGTGTCCATCATACCCGGTGAATTTATAGCCAAAGAAATTATTACTCTGTCGAGAATTTCACACTTGCACGGATTTTTCTTGCAAGTCCATAAGAAACGGAAGTATTTTCTCTAGAACACGAAACGTTCCAATTATTTTTCCTTGAACGCGTCATGGAACACTTTAAAAGATAACTTCAGTTAAACTTACTTTCGTCAAAAAAAAATTTTAAAATGTATTTTACTGAGGTGACGACTTCGTCGAGAGTCGTCATAAAAATTATTTATAAATGTGAAAATCGAATTTTTGTCAGTAGAAAGATTTTTCCGTAACAAGAATTTGTTGCAAGGGATTTTATTTTCACAGCAGAACGCTTCCTATCAATTAAGTGGGTTTTATTCGACGACTGCAAATCTTAAATCTTTACCAGAAAAATATTCACACTTTACCCAAATCAATTCACCTTTAAATGTTTCAAAGATTTCATTCACAGATTACATACAGCGTTCATCATCAATCATTAAAATATCTTTAAAGCTTAAAGTTTTAAACGGCATTAATCATTACTCCCATTCAAATGAGCATTGCAGGTAATTATAATTCCATGTAATGAGGTGTTTCATTATAATTCCTCATTCAAGAAATTAGAAATGAATTAAGACGTGATTTAAATTTCCTTATTCTTTTTCAATTTCTTTTCATTACAATCGTTTTTAAACGTTGAACATTATTTGAATATTTTTATGTTTATATTTATATTTTTTATAATTCACATTTTAAATTGAATTCTTAAATGATATGTTTGATACCCTACATTATACTACATGGAATTATAATTAGGTACATTTAATGCCTATTACAAGAATGGAATTACTTAGAAATTGATTACTTTATAAGTCTTGCTTTAAGTAATCATGCCGTTAAGTTATATTTCATTATATCCAAATTATTATTTTGCCATGAAAATAAAAAACAAACTTTATAAATTTAAATCTTGATTATATTCTAGAAGAAAAATGTTTCAAAAATGCATACTTAAAATATTATTTTAATTACACACAATATCTCTTACTACAAATATTCGCGTTCACGTTTTCAAAATTAGCCAGTCAAAAACTCAACTAATTTTTATTTAACAAATTGACTTGAAGTTTTAGCTGTAGCTTCTTCGGTTTTATTATTGATATACAATTAGGAATTGTCGATTTTTTTTTTTTTTTGTAGCAAAAATCATGTACCTACATACATATATTATGAAAAAGAACATTTTATTTAACATTAACTTTAAAATTTGACGGTCCGCCATCTTGAATTTCCTGTTATAGTTTAGGAAAGCGAGAGTATAGAATATTGCACATCAAAAATTAAAATGTTACAAATTTCAACCCTTTAAACAAACCTACTATGAATGGTTAGAATTTAATATTTACTATGTATAAGTTTTAAATGAATATACATTTTTTTTAACTCTTAGGTTGGAAATAGTAGATAAATATATGCATAAATAAAAATTAATAAAATATATGTAAACAAAAATATTATTTATTTTAATTTTCTCTGCTGTTTTAAGTTTTCTTGGAAATAAGTAGCATTTTTGTTATGCCATATACCCTATAAGTTACTAATCACAAATTTTTATAACCAAAAAATTCGGAATCATTCAATTTTTAACAATAAAGCAATGAAAAATAACTCATTCACTTTGTGTTACTTTGAAATGAAATTTTCTTTAACCGATTCTTCTTATTATGTGTTGTATGATGGCTACATTCCTCAACCGTAGTTTTTCTAGTTCTTCATGCTCATGTACCTTTCGAGTGTACGAAACCCTTCCTCTCTGATTATTTTAAAGGTAAGGATTTTCCATTTACCTTGGTCTGAAAAGTTTGCGGTGCAGCGACTAACTCCATTGCAAAAACCTTCATTTCGCCTTTTTACTCAGTCAGATGCAATTTACGTCCTTTTTTAAATCCCTTTTAATTTTTTTCTATTTCTACATCAATCCAGAGTGGAGTTAGAGTTATTTCGGTCCTATTGCCTGGAAGTGTTGAAGGCAACAAGGAGTAATCCGGATGCGGTCATCATCCACTCCAGTCTGCATCTTAAAAACGACTATGCTGCGAATGGATGGATTTTGGCATCGTGAGCTCATGACCTGGACTAAGGGCGAAATACAGATCTTGCTGAATTTAGATTTAGGTTCGTCGACATGTGGAAGAGATGCAAAACACTGATTGACCGGATGTTTTTTGCTCCTTTGGTCCTTTGTACATCTGCTCCGACCACTGGAAGAGTGTTGCGATTCGTTGCAACTGGTTTCACAAAAGATGGTCAAGAGTTCGACAAAAAAAAACTGAAGAGTTTTCTTGCGAAATGTGCAATCTACAGACAGACAAACAAACAAACGAAACAGACAAAAGTATCGGTTGTTGTGGAATGACCATTTTGCCAGCTCTGCACATGTAACGTACAGACGGCCATTTTCTTGTTTGTCTAATTGTTTTTTCATCACTGCAATTGAGGTTAGGAATACAAGCAAACGGAACTTGATTTCTTCTTCTTCTCGGTATCTACAGAAAGTGGGAGGGAAAGGGGGTTTAGGGTTTGTATTTTTCCCTCGGGTAAATAGACCTCAAACGGACATTCGGTCTCAGTTTCAAAGTACTTTCTCAGTTTGTAGGGCCTGTAGGGCGCAGGGCGCACTCTCATTACGAGTGGACGCCCTCTGGTGAGCTCAAATTAAACACAAAAGTTGTTGGCTTTTTAACATCTCACTTTGACCAAACTCGAGGAGTTCCATGGGAATGACACCCCCCACTCCACCCCACCCCTGCAGCATCCATCTATCTAGTTTAGGAAAACGTAGGGGGGAGGAAATAGAAGAGTGGGGTTCAGGGGGTGGGGGAAAGAAAATGAAACATCATTCCTGGCAACCCCGGAGATAAATTGTTGGCCAACTTTCGACGGGGGTGTGATGAATGGGCGAAAGGCGCTCCTCATGCACACAGAGCGCGAAAGAAACGCTGGTCCATCGATTAGGAAATTACAGGGGCGGGGGCGTAGCCTGGTCTTACGGGGGGGGTGGTGTGTAACTTTTCCACTCTCGTGAGTTTGCCCTGTGTCAATAAAAGGGAAAAGATACATGAAACTTTCCGGTCTCCTGGAGGCAAAATTCCTCAGTAAAGTAAATAGACGAGGGATGACATCAGAGTTTTTGCCTCTTTCGGTTGTGTCATCTTCATTGTTCCATCCCCGGAACGGAAAGGCCCAAGGTAATTAACGAAATATTAATTTTCACTTTGCCGGACTAACGAGTCCCACAGCAAAACGCTGACTGTGATTTCTCTTTTTGGGCACTCCTTAAGCCACTTCCCATAAGAATTAGTTCCACTCCCGGGCAGTGGCGGCGGTGAAAAGGAGGGGGCCGGCTGAAGGCTACTCCTCGAAGGCAATTACAATTTCCATCAAAAAGTGAAAAGGTGCTCCGTGGCCCGGAATGGAAATGATGGAAAACTACAGGAGTTACCACGAAGCGATTTCAGAGTGTTTTCATTTTTTGAATAGGGCACTTTTTGTTACTGACCTTTAACTTCTTCAAGTTTTAAAAAGTTTTACTCCAAATGAAATCTGAACTACAAAACACGATGATCGGCGGTTTTAACTTTAAAATAAAAGCATAAAAAATATTCAGTTTTTCTGAAACTAATTAACATTGAAACTACAATTAAATTACAAGTAGGTACTTTTATAAAACTACTTCATATTACTTAAAAGGCCTTGAAAGTACAAAATATATCTAGACGAATTAACTTTTAACTAGAGTTGGATTTCAAACTTAATTATTAAGTACCTTAATATTAAAATTTTGTTTTATTTAAAACTGTTACCAACAATTTAATTTCTAAAAATTCAGTTTATTCCAAAGAAACATAATGTTGATCTGTTGAATCTATCGAAAAATATTCTAAACAACTTTTAGTCGTCAATGTCCAGAGTGTTGAAACAACTCCTCTAATGATGACACATCGGATGACTTATTCCGACCGGCCAAGATGTTTGCAAGATGAAACTAACGCTGTCTTAAATATTAATATACTTAAGGTTTCGTCAGTTTAATGTGTTTCAGTAGAGGTTTTGCTTTAACCACAAAATTGTGATTATTATTTAAATATTTTATGTTAGTAGACTGTAGCTGCATTTTTTTTTTCATTATCTTATCTGGTTCAGGTCGGATAGTAAAATTTTGCATCGAATTTTAAAATCCCTCACTTATATCAAAATTTTAAAATTTGTAACAAGCGCATAAAATTGCCATGATATGTACATATTTACCCACCCAAACTTCAAATCTTAAATGAGATAAATATTTGGATTAGTTTTTGACGCAAAGTGAATGTAAATCCAGGCAATCTGATTTTACTTTCGCGAGTTAAGAAGGGTTTAATAAGGGTAACTTTCCATAAATTTCAAATCAGTGCAAATTCCTTCTAAACCTAAAACTGGAACCGATTTGAAAAAAATGCAACCTATAGCTGTAGTTTTTAGTAATTTTTGGAAATATACATATGTACATAATGTATTTATAAGGAAGTGCTTACTCTTACTTTGAAAAACTCTGATTTTGAATTAGGTAGTTAAAATCGTTTACCATTTAGTGATTTTTACAACCTTAAAATTTAAATTTTGTGTCTAAACTTTTAAAGGTACCTATGTACATTTTTTAGATTTGTTTGTTCCGTCACAGTCGTTTTCCCCCTTAAAGAGCAAAAACGGAAAAGGTTTAGAAAACATGCAAGAATGTCATAAATTTTTATACATATGATGGAAAGGGTGACAGAATTGACTTGGATATATATCAATCTTGTGCGACACATTCCACATTCCCTGTTTCAAATTCGTCAATTTCGGCTATTCTGTGTTTTTTGGCATTTTATGGGAAAATCTTCGTACAGCAAAAATAGAACAACGTTCTAGAAATGGAAGAGTTTACATCCGAAAACCCATCCCATACATGCCCCTAAATGGCGAAATTACATGGCCCTGTCTCGCGAGGCGGAGATGAGAAACTAATAAAAAAATCTTTTTTTTTCTGATGCGCGACTCCATTCATCTACTAGACATAATATAATCCTGAAATCCGCTGAGATTTTTGCGCCAAAGTTTTTGAATTGGGTGGAATCGCACATGTCTCGTTGTCGTCGTCGTCGACGTCGTTCCTCGACGTCCAGGACGAATTCAAGTGAATCTGAAATTCGCTTAACCGCAACTGGAAATGCTTGCCCTAATGGCCCTTTCCTCTATTCATCAACATGTCTGCGCTTTTATGGAACAGTTTGCAAATTTCTTACGAGAGCATCTACTCAACTCCACCCCCGGGAGCCGGGGATGGCCCCAAAACTGGGGCACAGAGCATAGATGGAGCTCATCCCTCGGGATCTAGCCGGAGAGTGCTTATGTATGCATAACTCTTGGCTCGAGATTACATCAGGCGAATCTGAAATATTGATGCCGTGCGAGCACACGGACGCTATACGCGCTTGCCTATGTATTTTGTGGCGCGCATTATTTGTGGTCAAAAAGGACATGTTCGAAATCAAACTTGTACACGTTCGCAGGGCGTCGTTGCGCGTGAAGTGGGGTTGGTTCAGAAAATGTTATCCGAAACTTTTCCTAGAAACGCCTCAGAAGACGGCAATAACTTTGCGCGATGTCCGGAATATTTTTCTCCAATGCCAAGACCCTTTGCGACGTCTTGAATATCTTTGAGATTTTTTCCAGTCGCAGGCGTCTTTCTAGCCCCCACATGTGCAACGGTTTAGAATTGTTGCAAAAATTTATCTGTCTCGTACCCCGCCATAATTTTTAACTCAATTTTTGTTGATATTGCAGTCGGTTGGTGCCCGGTTTGGAGGATAACATGGGATAGCGTGATAACCACATTTCTTGGAAGTATATCTTCTCCGGGACCCACCACCACTAAAATGCATTAATATTGAAATTTCATCGAAAATAATTCAAATTACTGATCTACGTGATGGTCGGTCGGTGTATGTTCCATAAAGCGTCGTAATGTGGTTTTATTGGAATAGCTCTGGGCGCACGATAGACACAGCCTGAATAATTCAGATTAACAGGATGCCGACCTTAATCTTCCCCTTTTCAGTCCTGAGATATATCTCTCCGGGTTCTGGACTCAATTGTCGGACAAGCTCTTAGTCTCTGGCTAATCCTGATTTGATTTTCTGCACAATAGCATTTCCAAGTTGATAGAATTTTACCACACTTTCAAGTTAGTTATTGTTGGAATTGAATAACGTTTTCATGTTGACTTTATGGTTAAACAACGTATCCATGGAGACAAGTAAAATATATTGAAAAGTTAGTTTAACAACTATTAACGAAAAAATTATAAAAAAAATTTACCTTGTGTTTGATATATTAAACTCCTTAACCAGTTTCGGACGAGAATGGCACGATCGGTACACCGCTTTTAAGCGGCTCATAACTAATACTATTTGCGTCTGAAAAATTAGAGGGGTACATATTTTTATAGCTTAAAGTGTGCCCTTTCTGATAGTGTCCATAAAATTTTTCCAAAAACTTGTTAACTGGACATGTTGTACTTTGTTGGAAAGGTAATAAGATGGACAATTCGGTAAAAAAATTAAATAGGTGCATTAAATACATGAATTTCGAAGAAAATTCGATGAAAAGATGAATTTTAGGAAAGTAGAATTCATTTTTATATTTTCGAAAGTGACTGATTGGTCAAAATTGTTGGTATTTTTTGGAAATCACATTAGGATAGTAGATTTTGGGCGTGATTTGTATGTCGCTGAGTTTAGCAGGTAAAAAGATAAAAATGAAATAGTAGTGTATGTATGTACAACCAGTGTGTATGTAAAATTGGATTTTACGAATCACCCTGTAACCTCCAAATGGGTGACATGTTTCCCCTCTCATACAATTTTTTGTTTCTCTAGATAAGTGCTTTCATCCTACTCATTTTGGATGAGGATTCTGACACAACCGAACCATATTCAATTATAAATATGTATAACAAACAATGCAACGAAACGAATAATAATTAGTATAAATTAGTAGAATTATTTTATAAAACGTACTACAACTTTAAAGATTCTTTTGTCCATATATGAATACACAATTAATTAACTACTTTTTAAATTTGATTTTGGATATCTTGACTTGGACTTTATATTGGAAAATGATTTTCAGCAAGAAATGTTTATCCTAAGTATCTTACCTTTGAACATAATATTACAATAAAAATACGCCTTTAAAATTAAATTCATAGATTACCTATAGAAGCCAAATAATCAAAATAATTAAAATAAAATCATCAAATTTGCGCTCGGATACTCTGTCTTTTATGCTTTCGTTGCCAGTTGCCGATGATTTAGAGTAATTTAAGATTTTGTTTTTACTTTTGTTACTTACACATATTGTTGTACATATTTTATTTACTATTATTATTATTGACTGATTGATTTGCTATTAATAGGGCTAATTGGCTTTCCACACAAATATTTAAGAATACAGATTCTAGGTATATTCATTTTGATACAAATTAATCAAAACCTACGTAGGTGGTTACAAAAATACCTCAATAAGATGTTTTATTTCTCATTCAAGGATCCAGATTTATTTGCCTTTAATATTGTAAATAAAGTATGAAATTAATTTTGGTGAATACGGTGTGAATTACGCAATTTTGGTTACATTTAACAAAGAATCCCACGCCTCGCCTCGTAAAAAGATATACTCATTAAATGTTATAAGGAAATTTTAAGAAAAGGGCCTTTGGGGTAATTTTGTTACGGTAGAGTATTATATTTCCATTTGTGAATTAAATTTCAAGATATGTTTTCTTCATATTTATATGCCACAAGGATTCTGAAAGGAAGACGCATCAATCGTATGTGGCTTCAATGGCCTTAATATTTCTGCCTTTGATTCTCAAAGTATTATTTGCTCGAAAAGTTCCTCTCCAATCTAAGAAAATGGTTCGTCTTCTATGATGCGGTGGTACACAAGTCATATTACATTTCAATAAACACCCATATCAGAATTTCCGCGAATTTCTTGTTCCATCATCTAGAAACGGAAGAGAAAGACGTTCGTTCGCGGGGGCGGAGGAGGCGGTGGCGCCTCAAAGAAGCAATATGCGGTGCGGGTATCAAAAGGACTCGAACAATGAAATGGTTTCAGTTATTATATTTGCAGATAAGAGAGGATCCATATACATGAAGGTTGTTTGCCCCTGGCAGAAATATGTTTCTGCTCTGCGGTCTATGCAAAGAGTCTCCGGGTCCCGGGACATATTATATAAAAGTAAAAAGTGGAAAAGGTCCTGTGGGAGCCGCACATCAGTGGCACACATCTTGCAAAATAATGGATTACGACATGGAATACAAAAGTTTCATATGGTGAAAACTAAGAAAGGCCCAATTCAAAAGCATATTGCAAGGGTTTTGGTATATTGGGGATGGTATTCCTAGAAGAAAAACATCCAGCTCCTGGAAGAAAATAATCGAAAGAAAAACTCTTCGTTTTTCTGGACAAATAATTGCCCCAAAAAGCCAATGCCAAAAAAACCTGAAGTTTTTTCCCAGTATCAGGTTCAGTTTTCCTGTCGAAAAATTTTCCGCCCTTTTTCGGTTTTTTCCCACCAAAAACTGTTCAATTCTCTGGGTGAATCTATAAAAGCATTACACGGAATAAAAATTTAAGCAAACCAAAACCCATGGTTGCCCTCGACGATCTCATTTCCTTTAAGAATGATTTATGCAGAGCTGTAATCTTTACTCAAGGATTTGCCTTTCCACGCTTTGAATACGTAATCAGTTGAATCCTGTTTTATGAGATGGAGATGAAAAGCTTTTGGTGTATTGATTGACCTTAAATACAATTTTCAAGTACATTTGCAGCAAGATCCCAGTCACAGGGATACCTCGGCCCCTCCCAGAGTTATAAAATATTTATAAGATTTGGAGCGTAATTAATTATTTAGATTGAATAGGCAGCGAGTGAGCTCGCCAAGAATATTTACATTTTTTTCTATTTCACATTCACCCTGTAAATCGGGCTCTGTACAATTTTATTTTTGGCGGAGAGATAACTCAACATCGGGGTCAAATTTATCGCTGATTTATGCAGCCACCCGTAATGACGGAATTTTTTAAGAGTTCACCACGTCCTCGGTGAGATGTCAGTGGCATTTCCCTTCAAGGAAGTCATATTCAAAAATTCTGTTCTTCTGTCGTTAGAATGTAAGGAAATAAAAAAATGAAATGTAAAGTAGTTGCCGAGGCTGCCGAGGCACAATTGTCAGAAAAGTGCTTCTTTATGCAATCGATTTGGTTTGTTTAAATTCGTTGAGACAAATTTTTCTGAAAGGATTATTCAATTTCACACCGTTCTTTGTGTTTATTTACTGGTATATACAGAAAAAATTTCCACAGCTCAAGAACATTAGCAACACGAAAAAATCTTTAAAGGAATATTTTCTGAAAAAAAGTAAATAAATGTAAAAATGAATTCTGTTCTGAATAAATAATTTCGATGATAGTTCTCGTAACAATCAGGATTGTGCATTTCTTTTCTTCTTTTCAATTCCTTAAAATGTAAATTTTTAAATTTTATAACTTTTTAAATAGTAATTTGAGTTTGAGTAAAAAGAGCAAAGGTCCTAGATAACTGCCTTGTGGAACACCTGGACAAATTTGAATACATAGGGTACAATTGCTAACCGTAAATTATGTCATAACTGTACTATACATTTGGGTCTCTATATAAACTTTTATAATTTTAATGCTTTTATAATGAACTAGCCGTTCATAGAGAAAAAGTAATGTACCAAACATGAAAATAGGTTCGTTACTTCTTGAGATCTCGTCGTCATGCCCAGCGATATTTAAGACAAAAAATAATTTTGCGAAAAACCCATTTAAAGTTATATACAGTGAGGTGCAAAAGTGATTCAATCTTTAAAAAATATGTGTACTTTTTAAAAATACTTTATTTTAGAGACTTTATAAGTACAACACACTATTTTATCTAGAAGCTTCAAGGCTGGCAACACACTTCGAATTATTTTTCTAAGAAAAAATCTAACCATATTCGTGTACCGTTACTTTTGCATAGATTCAGTTTTGCACCATGCTTTTCGTTAGTTGCAGTCATACTCGTAGTCAGCCTACAGAAGTGTGTTTTATCCAGAATTTTATTATACTTCGTTTTTGCTTTAATTCTAGTAAGGTAAAAATGTGTGTTTTGCACCAGTTTAGTTTCAATTAATTATAATTTTTAAATAAAAGGAAAAAATGAAATCTGTTCCAGTACATGTTAAAAAACAAGTCGAAGAGCTCCTGAAAAATGGAAAGTCGACACGTTTTGTGGCGAAAAAATGTGGTGTAAGTCAGGCAACAGTAGTTCGTTTAAGAAAAAAATGCGAATTGGACAGTGGGAGTTCTCCAGGAGGTAGGCCCAAGAAACTATCGGACCAGGATGAGCGCGTTTTGGTGAAATATATGCTATCTGGAAGTGTTTCGACAGCTTCAGAGGCCGCAAAAGAATTGCAGCGAGCTACCGGCAAACAGATCAGCCGATGGACTGCCAGTCGTACGTTACACAAACTTAAAATTAAGGCCATTGAAAAGAAAAAGAAGCCGGCACTGTCAAAAAAAAAATATTAACGCCAGAAAAGCCTTCATCAAGAAGTATGAAGAATGGTCACAGGAAGAATGGAATAATGTGATATGGTCTGACGAGACTAAAATCAACCGCTACTGTACCGATGGAAGGTCTTGGGCTTGGATAAGGGAAAGGGAGTGTTTGAAACCTAGACATGTGAAACAAACTGTGAAGCACGGCGGTGGCTCCATTATGCTGTGGGGATGTTTTAGTGCTTTTGGAGTGGGGGAATTGCGGCTGATCGAAGGTACCATGGATCAAAATATGTATAAAGATATTCTAAGGAAAGAATTATTAAAATCCATGAGATGTATGCCCATTCCTCAAAGCCAAATCATATTCCAGCATGATAGGGACCCAAAGCATATGGCCAAAAAGGTGCAACAATGGCTTCAAACACAGCAGATTAACGTTCTGGATTGGCCTGCACAAAGCCCAGACCTCAATCCAATTGAGAATCTTTGGGCTTATCTCAAATCTGCACTATGCAAGGAATACACTGCACCACCATAGCCGTTCTTTGGGAGAGAGTTCAAGAACAGTGGCAAACGATACCTGTAAGCCTTTGCAAAAAACTCGCTGAAAGTCTACCAAACCGGATAAAAGAAATTAAGAAGTCTAAGGGGCTTTGGACAAAATACTAAATTACTATTAATTTTTGATGAAGTTATTTTATTTCTATGGTGCAAAACTGAAACATTGTAAAATTTAAATTAATTGTAGTTATTGAATTTTTTTAAATTTTTGTTATAGATAATTTAATTCGCTGAGGTGTACTGAAATAAAAAGTAGTTTCATTTTGGTATGATTTGCTATCATTTTTAAATTTAAGTCTTCAAAGTGATTTCTCAGGCAACATTGAATCACTGTTGCACCTCACTGTAGGCTTGATATGATAGACGCAAAATGTAAAATCACTTACTTAAATCGGTATAAATCAGTCACTTTTTAGTTGCAGATAATATAAATATACTAATTTTATATTTAAAAGTTGGTTTTTTTGACCCAACTTTATAGATATTGACGCCTGAATTTAAGGTAGGTATACTATATACGTTCACTGTTCACATATTAATGTATTTCTGATAAGTCATAAGTTCTCGTTGACGTCCGCTTAGTATGACTTCATTGCCATTTTTCTTTAAGCGAATTTGTCTGTACTTATTTTTATACAATGTTTACAATTTTTTAAATATGATGAATATGAAAACCCATATTGACTAACTATTTCACACCGATATAAAATTGGTGCAAATAAAACGAAAAAATTATTTCTTATTTTAAAAATAAGATTTTTTTATAAATTTTAAGTAGTATCAAATTATAGTTCATAATCAACAAAATTCTCGATGTAAAGAAAAAGTAATGGTCATTTTTGAGTCCAAATGTAGCGACTTAGTTTGAATATTTTAAAACACTATAAACTTACTGTAGATGCGGGTTACTTTAGCTCTAGGGGGTAACTTTGGCTCAAAACAAAAAAAATATTGAATTTCCCACCTCTTCGTAGCCTTAGCCATGACTGTAAACTATCTAGTTCGAGTCGGAAAAGTTAGATGGTTTTACTGGCGTCTATTTGTAATTGGTTGCACGAATTTTTTTTTCAAAATTAAAACTGTCATTTACGCTTTAAATCTGCAGTGAATATTTACGTAGTTATTTTAGGTCTGAAAACTTTCTTGTGTAACAGAGGACTGTAGAAAAGTTAATTTTTGTTTATGTTTTTTTGAAAATTAAACATTTTTGTACGTCGGATGCTTCATTTGTTTGTTTTCTATTATTTCAAAGGACTTACATTGGCTTAATACTTACTTAAGTTTATAGTTTTTGTGCCCAAACCATCTGCGAGCCAAATAACCCTCTTCAAAGGACAATTTTGGCTCAAATTTAAAAATAATAAAAAATATATTTATATAAACTTGTTGGTATATATAAAAGATTATTACTGGTAGACTGCGGATTATATGCAAATGCGTATTACGTATTTATTACAACAACAAATAATTTCATAGCAATAATTATTTACAAAGGGAAAAGTTAAAAATTAAACAATAAAACCCAGAACGAAAAATAGTTAATTGATTATATTTTAAAAATATTTCAAAATTGCTTCTTAACTATCATTGCAAGATTTTCTTTTAATTAAATCGTTAATCTTTGATAAAATAATCAGTAAAGTAATCAAATAAATCTTCACACCATTTTATTCCACTTTAAATAATTCGTCCCTGAAGATGTTGAAAGAAAAGCTGTACAAATTTCAAGAAATGTAATAACTTTTTCGTATCAATAAAAAAAGTATACATTAAATAAAGTTATTATAAAATATTTGTTAGCTAAATATATAAAAATATTTAAATATTCACCTTTCTGCTTTCTTTCGTTTCTATTTCCAAAAATAACAGACGAATAACAAAAATTATTATTAAGTATAGTATACAAACTAAAGGATTACTGTCGTCCAATTTTTGACAACCCATATCATTCTATCAGACAATAATTCTAGAAAATATGTTTAAAGAATTGCTTTCTTCTCTGGTTTTCTTATCTTCGAAAGAAAAAACTACAAAAAAATACAAAAAAATGTACTTTTTCTTCACAAAGTCCTATCCTAATGTCTCAAGTCTTGACAAATGCCAACAAATATATTTTGCAAGGATAGCTGCCATCGAAAACAACTCAAGTATCGACCGAACGGTTGCAAAAACAAAATATCTAGAAGAAACTTGCCGAAATAACACTAATCATCGATACCCCGCCTAATTGTTTTATCAGATAGACATCGGAAGACATCAATAAGTGGTGCTGAGCAGACCTTCCGTCCGATTTGAGGTAGCAGATGCTATTTTAGGGAAACCCACCAGAAAAACTGTGGTGCCCCGCATACCGAAAAATTTGTTCTGCCCTTCAATATTGATTAACAATTATGGTTGAATTATGGACAATTTAGTTCTACGGTGAGACGGTAGTACACACGCGCACACGCACATAATCGATTTTCTTCCAAGAAAACTTTGATCCAAAAAAATCAAAATAACATATTTACTCAAACATAATTTGAGTCGCCAAATCAAAGGTTATTCACACTTTCCTTATTAGGCGTATGAGGAACATGTCTTCGTACGTGTGTTAAACGCACGAACAGTCGTTTAGGACAAATTTAAGGTAATTTGTTTGGACTAATTTAAATTTATTGACCCATTAAATGTATTAAACTCTTCAATTTGGTGTAGTTTGCCGGTGGAATAGCCGCTTGTTTCAGAATGGCTTAAACAACAAATTGGATAAAGTACATCCAGTGAGCATATGTTGCGTTGGAACTTGTACTTTATACTCAATCTCCCATAAAATATTGATTGAATCCAAAATAAAAATCTCATACGACAACTTTGATACGACATACCAGCCATGGTTCTGTCGTAAAGTTTAAATTTAAATTCTGCACCATCATAAAACTTTGATTACTTGCACCAGTGTCCGATGGTAGAGATAGTGCCATAAGAAGTAAGTACCATAAAAAACATACTTACTATTCTCTGACCTACAGTAGCATTTTGATGCAAGATTTCGAATAAATCATAGATTTTTTTTAAAGCGAAACTTCTATAGCTGCGTATGCAAGAAAAAGCTGATTTAGTTTCCAAGCTGAAGTCAACCCTAGAAGCCAAGGATCGGGGTGAGCGCGAAAAATCGTCTTCCCTAACAATATATCCATTTTTAAAGAGAGTACACCCAATGATTTAAATTTAATGGTACCTTTATGGCAAAAGCGAATAATAGCTCAAATTAGGCTTTTAAATGTACATAATAGTCGAATTATTAGTAAAAATTGACTTTTAAATCTTCCAGAGGATAGTTATTGTCATTTGTGCGATGAAACGGATAGCTTTATCCACAAATTAGTTTACTGTATAAAATTTAAAGAGATGAGAGAAAAATGTATGCTAAATAACTTCTCTTTAAAAAGTGATACCTTTAAAAACATGTTGAGTCTTCAGAATGCAATAGTCATTAAATCATTCTCAACATTAATACTTGCATTTACTGAAAGAACTGAGTTTATCATCAATGTAACAAAGAATAAATAAAGTAAATTAGAAATATATAACTAAAAGAAGGTAAATTCTATGAATTCTTAAAGTAATTTTTGTTTCTTTACTCCTTTATAATTTTGTATTATTATTATTAATAATAAAATTATTCAAAACGACAACGAGTAAAAATTCAATTGGATTCATTGCCCCCTTCTAAGCCTATTTACACAAATTTAGACAATAATTTCATATAATTAATTATACAAACTGAATTGATTACAAGTCCAAATTAAAATTCAGGAGAACACTACTATCAGAAAATCTATATCAAGCTTCAACTGTATTGTGCTTAAAACTTTAACTTAACTTTATAGTTTTATTCAACTCAGTTAGCTTAATTATACTACACTATACTGTACCTCAACTTTGCACCTACACTCTATTTGTATAATTTTGCAAGAAATTGAACAAATAAACTTTCTTTTTCTACTTTTACTAATAGCTGCCTATACAGCACTTTAGAATGATGGGTGAAAACCGATGGAACGAAAATTTGTCGGTCAGTACTTCCGCGAAATTGGCAAGGTCCGAACGAATTTGACAGTCGGTGTGATGCCAGAATTTCCCTCAATATATGTATTTACATATTGTTATTTCATTTGCCAAATTAATTATTAAAAAATTACGAAGAATCTTATTTTTTATGCCTTTTCACTTCTGTCTAGGGTGCGTAACTCAAGGATTTTTTTTTCAGTATATTTAGCACTGTATGTAGACTTTTATAAAAATGTGTCCAAATATTCGTAAGCTTTAAATCGAGGATTTCCCTTCCTTCAGTCACTGTCGAACTTTAATGTACGCACAGAAGCGTGCGACGAAATAAACAAAAAGTATTGATTTGGGCCACGAGGCAATTTTAGTATATTTGCGAGACAGCTTTATTTAGCTTTGTCTATATTTTGATGCGCCATTTTTTTTTATATATGTATATATATTTTTCTCTTTATTGACACTCCAGTCTCAAGAAAAAAAAAAACATTGCTCAGGCGGTGAATGTCCACAACCTCCGGAAACAATGGGAAATGTTTACAGGGAATTTTCATGCAGTTGTTCTGCTATTGTGCTTAGGATAAATAAGGTTTTGTGTGGGTACAGAGACCACTTTCAGTTATATTTTCGGGTATAACGTTGATTTTCGGGATAATAGAAAAAGGTAGCATGTGGGTTTTTGCGAATAGTAAACAGAAACGAGAAAAACAAAAAATTTCTCTCGAATTTAAAATAGCTTTTATTGTGATGAATGAATTTTGAACAGAGAACCTAAAATAGCATAACGAAAAATAATACTTCCTCTTATTTTTCATCTGAAATCATCATAGTAGTTTATAAAGTAAACATTAATGAATTGTTACTTTCCGAAGAAATACATGAAAAGGATACAAATACATATAATAATCTTGCATTAAAATAAATAAATTAGAGTTAAGTTCCATATATTTTTTATTTGGAGGGAAACGAATGTAGGTACAAGTTGGAAAATCATGTTGAAATAATTAACATCACTAAAATTATTTACAAATTTAAAAGAAACACTAAGGTAAGGCAAATTGAAAATAGTAAAACTGTAAAGAATAGGGGTCGTAATTAAATTCTTACTTTCAATGGTTAACAAATACCTAAAGTGCTACAAAGAAACCTAAAATTTGAAATGATATTACATATACTAATATTTAAGAAAAGAAAATTAGTAAAATTAATCTGAAAAAACAATTGATTTCTAAGACAAAAACTGCATGCTTTTTTTTCATATAAAAAAGTGAAATCTAATAAGCCTAACCCATAAATTCCTTTATAGCCGGCTAGTATGAGAAAGTAAATATAAAACTAATCTTCACTATTTCGTCCGTCCTCTAATATTTTGGGCATTTTTCAATTTCATTCATTCATTTTCAATTTTTATGATTTGTGCAGTTTTGTATATGTTACTTATTTAAACGATGAAAAATTGAGTGGGCTCCTTGATTTAATAGTATCTCTTTAAGTTACAACTGCACTTTCGATTTGGAAATAGTTAGGTAAACTTCGGATCGATATAGAATACTAAAATTAATAAATTCAATCGTTAATAAATAGCACACAAAAATTAAGCTAAATGGTAAATGTCTGGAAATATTTCAATTTTTAATTATGCGTTACCGGTGTAAGTGTATTCAATTAATAGCAACTAAACTATTGTCGTATTGTTTTCATTTTAAGATGTAATGCCACTCTAGAATTGTTCAAATTTTATTTCGAGTTAAACTTGGAAAACCTGACATAAAGTACTATAGTAACAAGATTTATAAATACTTATTTCATAAAAATATTTAATCAAATATTACGACATTAAACTTGAAATGCGTTTATCTCAAAACCATATTTACCAGAGATCTTCTTTTATAGAATTGAAAAAAAGGCTTTTTATTCCAAATCAAGCCACTAAGGAGAAAATTTACCTGCCACAGAACATTATTCATAAGAAAAGATTTTGTTTGATAAATTGTGCCGTCATCATCAACTAAACCAATTTTGTATTACATTTGTTATTTTTTAATATTGTACTTGCCCAAAATTTCCTTTACTCCTTAAAACCAGCAAATTTGTATAAAAGAATTTTTTCGAAAACGATTTAAGATGAATTTTTCTCATTTACCCTTCTGGTTCAATAGAACTGCCAATAAAGCCAAGAAAAGAACAATTCACCATTTAAACATTCTTTTTACCTTAATAAATTGAAACGAAACAAACAAGTTGTTTTTTTTTTCAATTTTTCAAAGTTAAAATTTCAAATCGATTAATAAATCCTTCAAAGTAAATACACCCCCATAATAAAGTGTTTCTCTTAGTCCAATTTGATTTATTGGCAATTACATTTATTAAATCGACCCTGATCCTTATTTCTCCCTCAAATCACCCGCAGGGTCCAATCAAAGCAACCCTCTCAAAGTGTTCCCAGAGCTCCTTTTAAGGTCGTCTCGTGGACCCAATTTTTCGCCGGAGGGAATCTAGAAATCTAGTTCACACCCTCAATTGAATATTTACGTAAGTGGTGCAACCGCAGATTCGTGTAAGTATATGTGAGATGCTTTTTTTTTGTAAAATGCATTACCCTCAATATTCAACCCTTTTTTTATTTAAAAAACATGTTGCTTTATGCACATGCACCAAAACGCGATTGTGGGTGTGGGTGGAGAAAGTTTTCTTACCTACTTAAGCGCGGTGATGTCTTACAACTTTTACCCGACTTAAGAAAGTTTCTTTGGAAGTTCACCGCAAAAAATTTTTTTATATTTTCTTTCTGTTTCTATTTGGCCTTATAGCGCTCTTGAAGAAAAATCCCCGAAGGGTTTGGAGGCTAAGGGTATAAAAAGAACTTCAAAGGAACGAATTTTTTCTTAATAATATTTCACAATTCTTGTCTTCGTCCCTTCTAGAATTTCTAGGGTAAAAAGGAAAATATTACTCCTCCAGTGGTTACAGTCAGAGATAAATTAACTATCGATTACCAATCGGAATATCAATGAAATGGTTGGGAATTTTTTGTTGTTTGGGGGTGGACATTTTTTCTTTAGTAAAGGGTATGCAAAACTCACCATTTTCTTCCTCGATATTCCTTGAGATGACAGGTCTTATTACGGCTGGATGAAATCCAAATGAAAACAACAACAAGAAAATCCAACGAAACGGCATATTTTAGCACAGAATTGGGTACTGCTCCAATCGGGCAAATATCTCATCAATCCGCATGGATTATTAATTTTATTAATTTTATTATTATTATTATTTATTATTATTTATTTATTATTATTTTTAATTTAGCCTATATATAGCACACATGTACATACATTGCAATTTTTTTTAGATATATATTTTAAATATATTTATTATGGGCGCGCACCGTTCGAATTTATTTATTTTGAATTGAAAAGTCGTTTATTATTGTAATAATAAAAATAAAAAATATATTTTCATGTATTAATAATAATAATAATAAAACCGCGGATGTTGATGCTGTAATCGCAGATCACTTGGCCGCCTCGTAATAACCGAGGCTCCAGCGCGCACCGCACAGCATCACAACATCATCACACTATCGTTGAATATTTTTATTAATTTATTATATTTAAGATAAAATCAACATAACTCATAAACGAAAAATAAGCACACGTCACGTCACGCACACGCCACTTCCTCAATTCATTAAATATACGCACCTAAATTTGTAAATATAGTGTGCTAGTTTTGTAGTTTTTTTTTTTTGTCGTTGCCTCAAAAAGATGCTCCAATTTATCCACATATAGCATAATAAAGAACACCGCGAATTTAAATAAATATGTAACGGTACATTCGCGCAGAGGCCCCTATTTATTTATTTATTTTGCATGGATGCTGAATAGTGTGGCATCGGATGCTCTGAGAATATTTAAGTGACTATGATTCAGCGTTGTGACCCACTGAAATGCACTTTTTTTTATTATCATAATCATTATAATTAACATATATATAGCACATCTCGTCCGAATTGCGGTCCACAGAAAAATTTACATATTTTTATTAGAGTGACAAATTACCCTTCATGTAAAGATAATTTCCTTTTTTTTTTTTAGCGGTCCAGCCGCGCACAGAGTCTCATCTCAAACACCGCCCCCCTTCTTCATTTATCGCGACCGTTCGCCACTGTTTGTGCTCGAATCACGAAGAATCCAATAATTTTCGGAAAAATTATTAGTAACATTATCACGTAGATTTGTAAGATTACGATTAAAATGGGATCCGTAACACCACCGAATAGTACTCATCATTTTTATTTAGTAATTTTGAGATTTTTATATTTTATATTAGAACGTTTAAGGTATAAAATGCGGGATAATTTAAATATTTAAAAAAACTGAATAATCGCACTGTTTTCAATGATTTTTATTTTTAAATATAGATCGAATCCGTTTATAAAAATGTTGAAAAAAAATAAGTGATATATATTTTTGTTCGTATTTTAACCCGAAAACGACCGTACCCGCGGGATCGTAAACTCTCACTAAAGATTTAGTGCGGTGGTACAGGCCGGGAGGAGCATGGAAAATCTGCAGAACTTTGGGATAGTGTGTGACGGCGTAGAACTGCCAGCCGACGGTTTTGTTCAGTCCTCGACTCGACGGTAATGCGATAATCGTCGTGTTTCGAGCTTGTTTCGAAAATCGTGAGATAAAAAGCCAACAGTGAGCGAACGGACGGTGCGCCGCCACCCTTACCCGAAAAAAATATTAAATCAACAGAGATCAGAGATGCTGTAGAAGTCGGACCTGGATGCTGGACCCCGGGACACCCAATAGAGCTAGAGAAAAGCTCTTTTTACCAGCTGAGGCTCAAAATATTCTACATTTTATAAACGTCTATATAAAACGCATGCGTGTGCTTTTAGATTTGGTCCAGGTTCCCACAGCATCCGGGAGTATTTTTCTCCTCCAAAAAATAAAAAATAAAAAAAATAATATTTATACATCATCCAAACTTAAGGGGATGAGATAAAGCATTTCTTTCTTTTTCATTTCAGAAAATCGAAAAGGGAGAATTAAGACACCCTCACCGTGGCGAACAAGAGCCGTGTCTGCTGATAAGATGCTTTGCGGTTGACATAAAGTAGAAAACCCACCAGCATCTCACAGCCCTCAGAGAATGGGGTGTTTACTGATAAAAATATTTTAAGACGATCTCCTCCGTTCATCTCAATTCGAAGATGATGCTACTCTCTCTCTTCGAGTCTCAGATGAAGACGGAGACGGGCACATGCGTGGGAATATGTTCGAAAAATAAGAATATTATTATTTTTATAAGACGCCTTGTAACTAGGGGGTGGTTTTGTGGTTAACTGATTTTAACGACTATAGCAGAGCTCACCGAGTCGAGGGATGCTGCATTTCACACTTGCGGCCATATAAAGCTGTACCATTCTAAGATAATGCGCTCCAAAATCTTAAGAGGCGCTACGATTAAAAAAGACCGGGCGTTGGTGCGGGTGGTTTTTAAAAAACAAAATCCACCTTACTGTCTAATTGTTTTAGAGAACATTTTTCGAGCAATTTAAAATGTTTCTACACTTGAAAACCAAAGAGTCATTCTCGGTGGAAGGCCTTTTGTAATGATTTCATTGTCCTTGTCCAACTTTCTTAAGAAAAGCAGGTCGGGATTTTAAGAAACGCGAGAGTTTTGGGCTCTTGTCGTCTTTTAACACACATCCAACTTACATTGCTGGGAACATCAAGGACAAAATTTTCTAAAACTAGAACCAGAGAGTTGTTCCATTTTAAGCGGAATTATAAAAATAAAATTCAGGAACAAAAACGTTTTAATTTAAATAGGTATACGTCACCTTTAAAATGAATTACACTTTCAAAGCTGTTTTATTTTTAAATTAAAAATTATTAGCTAAAATGCTTCGCGAATTATTTTAATAGGTAGGTACCTAATCGTTTGATTAAAATATATTTCAATTTTAATTGGAAACGTTACGCCTTTTTTTAAATGTGGAAACGTTGAATTAAAATTATTTAAAATGCAATTATGATTAAATGGGTCTAATGCAAATTGATTCAAAACATCTCATATTCAGGATTTTTTCACATTTTACTTTATTTGTATTCGAAATCTAAAATTTATTTGATGTTGGGTCCACCATAGAAGAGCATTTGAAGATATTTAAAATTGACATACATACCTACATATATTAAGACAATTATAATTTCCAAATTCGTAAAATTTGAAATTATACCAAAGTAAAGCAAAATATTACTGTACCAGAAAAATATAACAAATGAATTATTTATATTTTCTTTTATAAATCTTCACTCGGCTTTTATAGAATTTGTCCCGAATTTTAATGCTACTTAATTACCTCCTTGTGGCTTAAAAAAATTAATAAAAATAAAATAAACAGACGACTGATTAACAAAATCTTCCACTGAATGTAACTTTTTTAATCATGTAAAATATCAATATTGATATGAACAAATTAAATAAATTAAAAATATTTACGAACGAAACATAAACCATTTTCATAATACAGAAGAACAATTACATTAAATTAGGGAGAATTTCGTAAATTTAAAAATGATGTATTGTATGTAAGTTATCTATTGTTATCAAATGTACAAAATGTTTTATAAAATTAATGTAAAATTCGTTTACTGAATTAAATTACTACAAAATTAACAATAAATCGTTTTACTTTTAATAGAGACGTCTTACTTAAATTAGTTTTTATAATGTAAAATTAATGATTAATTATTGTTATAAGTTCATAATGTAACGCTTCCTAGTTTTTTTTTTTTAAATTCTTCATTGATTCGAAATCATCGTGTTTTTCGTATATCCCAATATATATATAAAATCGAAAGTTGGTTTGTTTGTTTGTTTGTTCGTTTGTTCGTTTGTTCGTTTGTTCGTTTGTTCGTTTGTTTGTTTGTTGCTCAATCACGCCTAAACGCTCCGTCCGATCATTTTAATTTTTTGAGTGAAGACACTACATATTCCGGCCTAACATATAGGCTACTTTTTATTCATGGGATTCAAAATGGCGGACCTAAGATGGCAGCCAATAATTGTAAATAGCAAGGGATTGCCATGAAAATTAGTACGTGGGGGTTTTCGGAGCTTCTGATTGCGAATCTCCGCTCGAAATTTGGAAATTCAAGATCTGCGGATACAATATGGCGACTAATAATTTTCGAACTTCAACGAATTTAATTGAAAATTGGTCTATAGGAATCATGAGGCCGCTAATTTCTAATCTACTAACAAAATTTAGAAATTTAAAATGGCGGGCCCACTATGTTTGTTACTCAATCACGCCTTAACACTTGGTCCAATCATTTTCATGTTTGAAGTGAAGGCACTACATATTGCGACCTAAGAAATAGGTTACTTTTTATTCACGGGATTCAAAATGGCGGCCAAAAATTGTAAATTTCAGGGAATTCCGATGAAAATTGGTATCTGGGGATTTTTGAAGGTCCTGATTGCGAATATACATACTTTCGAAATTTGAAAATTCAAGATGGCGAATCAAGTATGGCAACCCAAAATTTCCAAATTCAAGGAGTTTAAGTGAAAATTTGCACCAAGGGTACTAAATTCGAATCAATTATCAGAATATAGAAGTTCAAAATGGCGGACCCAATATGGTGACTGATTTTTTAGGAATTAAAAGAATTTTCATACCAATTCTGATATGGACAGCGGTACAAAATGCGTTTTGGATGGATCACATTCAAAAAGCATTTCTTAAGTATTTAACTAAGTAGTGTTTATGATACACCGGGTGAAACCGGTTTACTCAGCTAGTTCTTCTATATAACACGAAAAATTTTTGTGTGGGTTTCTTAAAAGTTATTGTTTTATCACTTTTAATCTAAAATTCTGCAGGAAATAGATCCAATTGACTTGAAAATTTAAGTAATCTTCACATTGTGAATTGTGATAGTAGGTATAGCTGCGTTTTTTTTATGATCAGATCTGAATGTCAAATTTCGCATTGGATTGAATTGTTTAAGCTGTAACCTATAGCAAAGTTTTTCAAATCTGCAAAAAGTTGAAATTGCAATCATTTTTGCCCATCCAAACTTTAAGTCTTGATCTGAAAAATTTATTGGATCTAATTTTTGACGTAAATTTAATATAAGTCAATGTAATTTGATGCTCTTTTCACAAAATTAAAGAGTTTAGCTAGGAGTCACTATTTGTAAATTTAAATTCAATACAAAATCTGATCCGGATCAGATCATCAAAAAAATACAGCTAGTGTTAATACTTTTGTCGATTTTGTAAAATCTTTTTAGAAATGTTCAGATTAAAGTCACTGATTTTGAATATATTTTATAAAAATCAAATCCATGTCTCATTTTACAAACATTTCCTCAATTACAGTTCGAATAGTATGAGCCCAATAAAGTAATAAATCGGTTTTTTCCAATAAAATATATGAAAGAAATGTTTGAAAAGGCGAACGTGAGAGACATAAATTTAAGCCTTAAAGGTGACTACAGATCCCCGGTGGGTGCCTCCGCCACCCCCTGTTCGGCCCCAATTGTGAGTTTTCCTTTTGGTTATTATGCAAAGGAAAATTCAGCTAAAAACATTTCACATTTTCTGCAGACTGCGAAGCGTATCCGTTCCATTTTAATAAGGCTGCGAACCCGCGCCGTGACATCTGTAGTAATAAAACTGATGCAAGTAAAAGGGCGACTGGGACCGGGAGCTCCGGGGTGCTCCAAGGAAAGTGGGGCCCTTCGTCGTCGCCACTGCCACTGTCGCCGCCGCCGCCGCTGTTTACTGCAGGAGGCGACATGCATGGGTGTCCCCAGAGCGGCGAAATGCGCATTTTCGCACTCGGATGCATCCCACCCAAGGGAGGAAAACAAAAGGGGGGACACAAAAACTTTATTTTGCATAATATTAGTAATTTTCAGGGGAGCTTTTCGCAATTATTCCGACACCGGGTGCATTATGAGCTCCTTATGTGCAGCGAGACGTTTGGGCGGAGCACAACAGTTCTTTTATGTTAACAAGGCGCTACATCCATTTTCGCTCGGTGCGAAACTTTTCAGCGGAGTCCCTTTTGTTGGGGGCCCCACAAACGGGGCCATCATTTCCATAGTCTGACAGTTCGACGAGGTGCCGGCTTTGTCTCTACGCCCGACGAGCCTTTTGTTTTTCCCGCCCACAAGGGAGCCCTGCAATTATTCCATATAAAAAATACAAAAAAGGGCGATCCTCATTTCCCAAATGCTCCCTTTTGCAGGGTCTACCAGGACCTGGGATAGATTTTCCCCAGTTTCCACCAAAAAACTTTTGCTAGTTCGCTCTGCTCGATAATCAGAGGGCGCTGTCTAATGCGGGGGTGGTTTTTGTAAATAAAATTTATGCAGGGACCGGGGAGTTTGCAAACTGCAACTGCACTTTTTACCTTTTGACTGCACAAATTCTAATGGATTGTCCCCCGGAAGCCCGGCCAATTACTTAGTCGGAGGGCATCTGCAAAATATTACCTTTCCTTCTTTCTCCGCTCACTTGTTAGTTTTGTCCTGATTTTGTTTGCTTGTCCACCCTGTGGTTTTGCACACAACTTTTTCGCGTCGGTGCATATGTTTCATAAAAAAAAACGCAGTGCACCCAGTCATAACTTTGAAATTATTTACATACTTCAACTTCAATGTTTTTGAAATGTTCCACTTACGAAATTGTTATAAGGTGGTTCCTAAGTTCATTTTAGTATAAATTTATTATAGATTTTATGTATCAAGAATGTCCAAAATATATCTAAGTTAATAAAGTTCCTAAATGTTTAGTAAATTCATTCCACATTTGACTTCAATTAATTTTATCGTTCAAAATAGTTTAAATAGTCGGATAAAAAATTCTATACCTAACCACTAACCACTTAGAACGACAAAGTTAATTAAAGTCAAAGGCAACTAAAATTTGTGAGAACTTTAACAACTTTAATAAGGAATTTTTGTTCAAAAAGGGCTTTTGTAATCTCTTTTCGATCGTACTACAAGATAATAGCCCTAAGCTTGACAAACCTTAGGTATTCAAAATTATAATCTAACTCAAAGATAACAAGATCGATTAAATTCTTCAATATCGTCACAATTTCAAGACTATTTGTTCATTCACTAAAATCACATCTAAATATTTAAATTTTTCTTGACTATATAACTTGACTGAACTAATTTTCCCAAAGATGAGGTGAGGTTTACTTGATAATTTGATTTCTTGCTGCCTCGTCTTCAGCTTGGCAATATACAGTACAGTGCCAAAAAATTATAACCACCAACATTTATACTTCCATACTTTATTTTGAAAAAAACTTTATTATATTCGTACGCGGTTAAGAAAAGCATTAAATTAAGGGTAAATTCACATATTTTGCAAATTAATATTTCTAGTATTTAGTATTATTAACCATATTTTTAATAACACTTGTTAATCTCCGCGATTTTCTTCGATGCAACTATTTATGCTTTCGGCGTTAAATGAAATGGTATACCATGTAATACTTCTTGGAAACATGAAAATTTGTTTATTGATATTTATATTTGATAGAACTGGAATAAATGAATGGGGGAATACTTTTGCATATTGCATATTGTTTCGTAACGTAACGATTTCTTATTCTTCAAACAATGAAAACAAAGGAAAAAAGATTGCAACTCGGCAAGGAAATGTTAATCTGTTTGATTGTTTGCGAAAAAAATGTAATCAGAGTTCAAATTTTGAAATTTGTTAGAGTGGTTATAATTTTCTGGCACTATACTGTACATACCGTTCTCCATTAAAATAGGACTTGAAAGGTATACCTTAGCTACCAAGTATACCAAGGCTGTAGTTTTATAATGCAACACATATTTGACATGATAAGCCAAAATTAATTTAAGTATGAATCAAAACAACTTATTTTCCCAAGTTAAAAAATATATGTATAATATAGGTAAAGTTAAAAACATTTCCAGGAATACTTTTTACTTAAATTTATTTTTTGAATAGTATATTTTATTCAGTAAACGAAATATGTAAATAAAAACTGTTTGGTGATAATCAGGAATGAATATTGAATTACTATTCAATAAGCCCCAATTTAATTTTTCAAGACGATAGAAAGCTATATACAATTAAAGTATATTTAACAGTTGATATTATACATAAAATAAGTACAACTGAAATGACAATGACTATATGAGGAGTACTTTTCAAATTCTTTTATGCTAAGTCTCTTAGAATTTGGAACGTACTCAAATTTAAAATTATAACGATTTACATCATTTTACTTCACAATATTAAAAACGATTACTTCACACATACATATTAAGGAAAGATTTTTAACCGACTTAAAAAAGGGGAGATTATCATTTTAATCCATTCGCTGCCAAAGACGAGTGTACTCGTCGTTGGCGATATCTGAATATTTGACTGAATATGTTCTCTGGAGTGAATGGCTTAAATCACATCTTAATTTTGATCTTTAGAACAGATTGAGTTTGAGGTTTCCTTACGGCTTTTGATAAAGTTTTTTAGGAGTGTTCATTTGAAGTCAAAAGTGACGTATATGTATGCTAAAAAAAATTTTCTTAGTACATATCAGCAGTCGTGTAGAATTTTTTACAGATATCCGATGGAAACAATTCTAATTTAAGGTTTTTACCCTAAATGCGAATTTCTACATTTCGTCAAAATCCATGAAGAAATCTCAAACTCAATTTATGCGAAATGCCTGAATTCTGATTAGTAAACAAAATATAATTGTTTCAAATTTCAGATATAATCATTATTTTTGGTCCCTGATATAATATTTTTTTCAAATTGAATAGTTATTATTTTACTGCAGAAAGGGTTCAAATTTTTGTTTAAGTTACATTACATAGGAGCGGCAAGAGAAAAAAATAGATTGTTTATTGTACTACTAGTAAGAAAATTGAATTTTTTTTTATATATTAATATATTCAATTGTTTACTTGTTTTAAGTTTTAATATGATTTTTACATAAATCGAATTACATATCCGGTAGATAGGAGTATACATGTAGGGTTTTCTTAATTAGAAGCTAGAAATTTAACTTTGAGGATGATCGGGCCGAAAGCAAAACTCAGGACGTCCGACTACTTTAAGCACTTTATTGCGAAAGAGACTGATTAACAGTCTTACTGTCCTATTAAGCAAGAGCCTGTTGACCACTACTCAATCGATCGAATGTTATTCTTGTCAGTGTATGAAATTGGTGCATTTTCGATAGTTATCAGCAGGCTTTTACTTTTAACATTTAGCTTAGAAGTAACTGATTCTGGTACTACGTTCGATCGTATGCGTATGGGTACGGTTGAATTTCGAAATTGAGCCGAGGTACAGGTAAGTAATGAAATTTTCGTTTCGAAGCAAATTAATAACTTTTTTTTTTCAGAGAGAATTGCAGCGACTACAACTCGGCCAATCCTGACACCAAATCGTCCTCGATTTGAGTGCAGGTCGTGAGCACCTTATATTACGACTTTTCATATAAAAGTTTCAACCTCGACCGCACACGCATACCATTCACATTGATATTTACAATGATTAGAAATAGGAAACTACCTAGCATATATACATTAAGATTAGACTATTAGACATCTTAAAACCGAGTGTGCATAGGGCACAAAGTGATGATTTAAATAAATCTTAACAAAATTCATACATGTTGCTTAAGTTCAATATACGGTTTCATGTTCTGTGGAGAGGTTACTCCTTCGTAGGGAATTCTCGATATCTGCAAATTCTCAATATCCTTGAAGCAGAACTGTGCTCTTGCGCCACTTAATTCTACATCACTTTGGCACAGCGATGCTAACCTCCTTTTCAATTGCACGATTTCTGTTTGTTTTCTAATCATCTCGTTTAGATCGTCTATTTCCTGTTGCAGTTGCCGACTACCTGATGGGATCTGCTCCAAGTTCTCGTCCGCTTGCTGAGGTAATACAGGCGGCGCCAAAGAGACATTCGATTCATCGCTGCTACTTTCCTCATCACAATTAAGAGATGCCATGATGTTGTCCGGGAAGTGCTCCTCTAGCTCCTGATCGGTCAGATTTTTTATTTGTTCTCCCAATCGTATTTTTAGGACGGCTTTAACGCCTACCGTACTCAAATTAAGTTTTTCTAGTTTTTCTTTCAGGGCTTGGACTGTTGCGTTCTGTAAAAATCTTTCGGCACGTGCTCTGGCCATAACCCTTATGTTTCGAAATGCATAAAATCTCGTAATGTTAATTCAGTTTGGGCGCTTTAAATGCACGTTTTGCACTTTATGTTGCTAACTTGCCACAGATGTTCGGAATAATTTCGGATTCTGCAATCATAAATAGCGCGCGGTCCAGACATAAAATACCGCGTATGAAAATCACAAGACTTATCGTGTGAGTCTCCGGGCTCATAGAACACAGTAAATCCGATTAAACTTTAAACAATTCCCGCAAATTAGCAACTAATCCCACTTCTGAGAATTTTGTAGGGTTTTCTTAATTAGAAGCTAGAAATTTAACTTTGAGGATGATCGGGCCGAAAGCAAAACTCAGGACGTCCGACTACTTTAAGCACTTTATTGCGAAAGAGACTGATTAACAGTCTTACTGTCCTATTAAGCAAGAGCCTGTTGACCACTACTCAATCGATCGAATGTTATTCTTGTCAGTGTATGAAATTGGTGCATTTTCGATAGTTATCAGCAGGCTTTTACTTTTAACATTTAGCTTAGAAGTAACTGATTCTGGTACTACGTTCGATCGTATGCGTATGGGTACGGTTGAATTTCGAAATTGAGCCGAGGTACAGGTAAGTAATGAAATTTTCGTTTCGAAGCAAATTAATAACTTTTTTTTTTCAGAGAGAATTGCAGCGACTACATACACCTAGAAAATAAGTTAAACGATAAAATTCATTCGATCAATCGAAATTTAATTAATTTCCATTGAAAAAACCGAATCTGAATTGACATGAGAACTCATTAAAAAGAATTATTCATAAAAAACATTAAGCGACTAAGTAGAGTAGAGTCCCATAGTCAGCGAAAGAGCTCGACAAAATTCGAGCAGACTCGCATTGGTGCATAATGGGAGCAGACCAATAAAGCCCTTCAAATGAAATTATGTCACACGAGCCTCCATTAAAGTTGGTCTGTACGCGAATTGCTTCCTTCCGCAAATTATCCGTCGAGCGATTAAAACATTATAAAATCAACGGGTGCAGAATCGACTCACCGTCAAAAAAGATGGTGCGGGAGAGTTCGGCGTCATTAATGAGCTCGATTCATTCGCTTCATATTTGGTGGATGGTGCGCGTCGCGCCGCCCCCGCGCCAAATCCGCGAAGCGCGACTGTTTCCGAGGGGGGCCGCGAACTGGGCAGCTAATGGCCAGTGGGGAACCGCAACATGAGTGCAATGACGATCAAATTAGGTTGAAATGTAAACACGGGGAAGCAAAAGTTGGCAGCCGGTGGTTTTTTACGTGCAAAACGGACGCGCTTTTATTTGCTTCGCCTTTAACAATTAACGTGGCCAGCCAATTAATTTCTGACTAATTGGCCTCAATAAAGTGGCATTGTGCTGGATATCATGAGTTATATGAGCCACCCTGTGCCCGGCCCGACTTCGGGCTCCCTTGGCTCAGAGGGCGCCTCTATCCGTCCCAAGTACACCCTTTAATTATTAACTGTCCTCATTTAATTTGCTAAATGCTAACGACACAAACTGCACGCCAGGTGAAATTAATTCCCTGCCAATAGTCGGGGTTGCTGAATATTTAACTTGCCCTTCGATGGCTAATAAATCGGAGTAGGAGCCATGCGGAAAATTCCCCACTGGAATTCACGGCGTTACTTAGGGCTGTGACGCCAAATGTGGCACCGCTAATGGGTAGATAATTAGTGAGAAGGTGACCCCCAATACCACTTTAACCTTCACAAACTAAACACCGCGCCTGGGTGATTATTCGAATTTGTTTACAAACTCTAACTTCTGTAAACATCCAATAGATTTTAACTCTGTACCTAATCTAAATCTAAAATAACATTTACTTTGGTTCATGTAATTTACATAGCAAATTTGAGTATAATTAAACATTTTTTTTTAATTCATATGGAGAAAAACTTGTTAAGGAATCACATAATTGTGTGGTTTATACAGGGTGACCGGAAATTGCTGGCATTCCTCTCGGGAGAATAAACTATGACTAATTTGGAGTGATTTAAACTATGTCACTTGGGGGTCGGAAATGCACCATTTGAGAGAAATTCATTTCGTATTTCTTTTTACAAAAGTCCGAATATTCTCCCTTTTTGGCCTGAATTTTTCCGTGATCTCATAGCTTACTAATTGGCCAACCTTCCTAGAGCTAAAAATCACAAAATTTCCTGTTAGATTTTATGTTGTTACAATAAATAAAAAATATAAAATAAAAATTCTTCACAGAAGTGTCATTATCATAAAAAAATTTATGAAACTTGTCGTAGAAAGCATTGTAAATTTGTAATTACATCTCAGTATCCTCAGCTATCCAAAAAGATTTAATTTTCGACGAAAACATTGGTTGTTGGTTTTTTATTTTAATTTGAAAAGTGTACAATAAGTAGATTTTCTCGAAAATGGTGCAATTGCGATCCTCAAGTGATATAGGTTAAATAACTCCAAATTAGTCATATGTAGTTTCTTCTCCCGAGAGGAATGCCAGCAATTTCCGGTCACCCTGTATTTAGCAATAAAAGATTAAATAAAAGATAAATGTGTACAAATTTTAATTATTAGATTACTAAATTCAAAGCGAAGTTTTCCATTAGTCAATTGATTGTTTAGGGATAGTGCATATTAAATTTAGTATTACTTAATTATATTGTTACAATTTTGCCAGCCGAATGGCTGGATGACAAAATTGCACGATCGGCCTCTCGTTGCAACTCCGATATAAGAACGGACATGCAATTTTGAGATTTATTTTTTTAATAATAACTGCTCGGCCGCCGAAGCAGGCGAGCCAAAAAATTGTCGGCATTTCGATCCGGGGCACTGGCCAGATCTCATCAGTGTAATTTGATTAAAATTCCAAGAGTGAATTACAATGAAGGGAAATTTTGTAACAATATGTATTTAAGTAAATACAATGACACTATCATTAAGTCGGTGTATAATAAAATAGAATATGAATTAAGAATGTGCGTATTCATATTTGCTATATTTGTTAATCTTTTCATAAGAATTTATAATTTTTTATATTACTTTACTTGGTATTTCAAAATGTTGAAGGTTATTATTACTAAAGAATAATTTGAATTGCAATTCTTTAATAGGTGTATCTGAACTGACTATTTCTATCTAAGTCATTAGATTCGTTACATTGAATTGTCAAAGATTAACAGCCAGATTCGAAAAGTCACAAAATATTGAAACAGGCAGTTTGGACTGTTCAACATTTTCATACATAAATCAGAATTTATTAGTTTTGAAGTTAACATGAAAATTCAAAATTTTGAAAGTAGATTAGAAATTAATATCACTAAATTATCTTTCCGGTAAAACCTCTTAAATTTCCATATTGATTTTGAATTTCCAAATTATTCCGAAACTAGTAGCCATAAAATATTAGTACTAATTATCATCTAAATTCGATGAATTTCGAAAATATTTGATAATCATATTAAATTTTTAAATTTCGAAAGTACATTCGCAATAAGGACCTTTAAAAACCGCAAAACGCCAATTTTAAAAGCAATTCTTCGAATTTTACAAGTATTGGCCACCATCTTGGGTCCGCCAAAAGAGATTTGAAAATTGATTTCTTTTAATTGTCTAATCAAGACTTACTAAAGGCTACTTGAATTAAAATTTTGAAATTTCTGCATAACACGCCATCCTTTTAATCGAATAAGTTATTTTGAACTTCTAAATTTAAGATTTCAAATTAGTGACTTTGAAAACCTCTAGGTACCAGTTTTCATGACAAAGCTTTGAATATACAAAAACGTAACCTTTAGGCTAAAATTAGCACGACTTTTGTTTTCTTTGTGCCAGTAAAGAGGGTAGATTACGTAAAAGATTATGTGACTTGTTGTCATTTTTGTCGTTACGTGCCGAAATCAGCAAAAGGAAGTAACAAAACTCAGACGAGTTTCCTCGAAAAAACAATAGAAATGTTCTTACAAATCAAGGGTCGCTCATTGGCCGATGCGGGTGATAAGAACAATTGGTTAAATGTTAGCCGTCACGTAAACCAATGTTACATAATATATCGCTCATATCCACGCCAATCAATCTTGATTGATTACGTGACATCAAACTTCTGCAATCAACTTCGAGTGTGTTTCCTTCCGCTCGATGAGCAGTCGTGACTTGGCACTTTCGGGAATCCTCCCACCCCGAAATCATTGAAATAAATTAAGATTTTTGCATTAAAGTGCCGAGGGGGTTAACCAACAATCACCCACACTTTTCGCTTTTGATTAATTATTTGCTCGTCAGGGAGTCACTGCATTTTCATGCGATAATAAATATCAGCTCTGTGTTTATCGTCTCGCAATTTTTCTATCTTATCGGTTTGGGGGTTGAGGTTTTAAAATTTGAATTTATAATTCGCAGACGAGACGAAAACGTGAAGCGTTGAACTCAGTTCACTTTTGGCTATCTTGGACGAATCACCCCAGTTGTGTTTTACGACCTACGATTTCGAACATTGTCGTAAACCATAAAATCTTCATGGTCGCAGAACCCACCACCCACGCAACCTTTATGCTCCTCCCGGAGGGTTTCCCGAAGGAGGAAGAATCTGCAAAGAAAAGTCTGCACCCGCAGCGCCTTTTTTGCCATTTTGCAGTCTTAATGGACCAAATGGCTTACATGGCGTGTTCACACCCCACCCACATTTTCAATTTATCAAAAGTTGACGTGCCCACATTGCACGTGATGGAATATAAATTGTAATATTAGAGTCCTCATATATCCCGGCCGTAATCTGGTTGCCTACTCGATACGCCTGACTGCTCACTTCGTCCTGGCATTTGCATAATAACATTATTTTCTTGCTACACTCCTTGCACCCGAATAAAACTTTCGGGCGTCTCATGTGGGTGTAGAATGTTTGGCTAAAAGATTTTGAGTTATTGCGAGAAATGTTAGCTTCATATAATTTTCGAGCAAATGGAGGACTCGCGGTAGAAACTATTTCTCGGTTCGGATAATCACGTTATCTCATCTTTGCCCTACCAATAAAACCGAAAATTTCAACCCCACGCAGCCGTTGACAGTGGCTCAGCCAATCCTTCGAGCGAACTTAAAAGTCAGACTATCATCCATCTTCGAGGAAAACGACTTCCACACAGGAAGGATCCATAACACGTTTTAGAACATTCCATCTTACATCCTGCACAAAGTATAATACTTTGTTGCACAAACTATAGCTCAGATATTACGACTTTCGAAAAGCGACTGATAAATTTTTCCAGTTAAAGTGATTCTCGAAATTGCTACATCTAAAGATAAACTTATGATGAAAGTTTTGGAACAAACATTGTAAAATTTCCATAGAGAGATTTTTAACTGATAGTTCAATCCATTCTTCTTTTTATTTTAAATCCATTATTAATAGATATAACATTGCACAAAATACAAAATTTTTAGAAATTATTAATTAGTATAGCTCAGAAACTGCTATACAAATTTGATACTAGCAACCAACAATTTCTTATCTTGATTTTTTATTTTTCGAAATTGGGCACCGATTTAAAGTTCGGCTTGGACGCACAGACTAACTCTCTTTGTCTTTGCTTCACTTTTTTCGCTTACAAAAAGGGACTAACATTTAATTATTTTAAGTTCTTAGATAATATCCTCATTAAATTATGGTTTTAAATTGTGAATGTGATGATCGGTTTTAAATTGCTAAAGTCCTTAATTTTCTAAAAAAAAATACCAACCTTATAAAATTCTGGTGTGAATACAGGCTTCAATTTATTCCTTCCTCGTCGTATCTGTTGATAGTTTCTTCAGAATTTAGTTGGCAACCTTTCTTTATTTCAGTTCAGTTTTTCCTCTGATCCTAGTAACTTCTTCCTCCATCAGTGGTTAGTTCTTCTGTCTTCTGTTAAGCCTAAAAAGATTAGTTATGTTTTAAAAGCCAAGCTATGAATCATTATTTAAAAATGTGCTTGAGTCGCCAAATGATTTCAATAGCTAAATTATACAAGGAGTAACAAAGCAAACAACATAACCAGACAATTCTAATTGCTTTATTTAAAATTTAGAATTTCCAATTATGGGTTAGAATAAAATGTTGATGAAATTTTGTATTGAAGATCAGTTTTATAATCAAATATGAAAATGCTTTTACAACAAAATTTTTAAAGATACTCGTATGAATATTAATAATATCGGTTAAATTTGAAAATTCAAAATTTAGAACTGCTCCAATTCCAATATTTTGTTTTACTTGTTGCAGGTGCATAATTACGATTACCGTCCATTTGCCCGACTGCAAATGCCCGACAAAACGACAAATGTGGTAAAACTCTATTCAAAATACAATATTTAATCAACAGGCATTTCGCAAAAGGAAAATATTTAGTCACTAGGTTTCTTGTAAATGTATGTATATGTATGTAAAACATACTTTGTATACTTTTTTTTACATACCTATATATGTGTAAGAAATATTTAATGGGGTTTAAAAAATACAGATAAATCGATTTCCGTCATAGAATACATACATTTTGTAGACTCGTTTTAGATGGATTGCTACATATTTATGTAATATTTGTTAAGTCTTTCAACTAAAATTAGACCATGGGACACTAAAAGAGCGTCGAAACGAGCTGGCAAAACATAAAGGTAATAAAATGTCGAAAGCTACTTAAAAACGACTCAAACCCAGAAACATATATGGGATTAATTTTGTACGGCTAAAATATAGTTGTATTTCCGAAAAACCATTTCCCCAAACATTTTAGTTCCGATGTCAATAATTCATTCAATTTCCCAACTGAAAATTTTCGGGAAAATTCTCAGTAAAGTTTATAGGCTAGCCACTTAATTTATTTTTAGGGACAACTGC
Source organism: Machimus rusticus (assembly GCA_951509405.1). Classification (NCBI taxonomy): domain Eukaryota; kingdom Metazoa; phylum Arthropoda; class Insecta; order Diptera; family Asilidae; genus Machimus; species Machimus rusticus. The sequence goes on from OX608049.1 coordinate 10,148,128, forward strand.
CATTAAATTTAAACAGACGTGGAGGTCCGCAGATGGATGTAATCAACAGAGGGAAATCAAATTTATGTCCGTCCCGGTATTTAATTTTGCGCTATTTCGTCAACGCAAATTTAATGTTGCCCGCAATAAAATCGTTACTCATGCCTGAATTTCAAAGGTTAGCTGGCCTGGTGGTTAAAATCGTCTCGTTGAAACTAACGAAGACAGAAACGTACGTCGGGAGTACAACAGTTTTGCAGGAAACAAACCCGCCCGGTTTTTGGAGTGGGTATATCAGGATTGGGTTTGAGTTTTGGGTTTGGGTTTGGAGGGGTGGGCCTACAACCGACATATACCCGGATGAAAGGCAGACTTCAGCGTGTCTCCATGCGAACAACCCCCCGATTTAATTTATTATCTCATTGGCTCGTAAGGACAGAAAATCCCTCAGCCCTTGGTGTGTAGTACACGTCTCCGGGTGTATGCAAACTTTCTTTTTTTTTTTTTTGCTATTTCGACCTTTTCCTGTAGGTAAGGCCGGTGGATGGTGGCGTTTCTTTTTTTCCCAGTTTTTACTTCTCACGTCCGCCGACCCGTCCCGGGACCCGGGTCCCCGGCCACGACTATCCAGCGTATTGAAAATACGCGGAAGTGTACGAACATGACAAATGGCGCTCTGAAAGAAATCCCTGTAAACGGATGAGTGGCGTCGAAACCTCGTAAACATAAGCCCCCATTGAGAAGTTTTTGTGTTCCATATTTTTTTCTCAAACTTCTTTATATACATATATATATTTTTTTCTTTACGATCTTTTAGAATCCTCCCCCGCAAGAATGGCTGATGGTGCGGGAGTAAAACTAACGATAGAGCCTTTCCTCGCCCTTCGAACCCCCCCGCCATCCAGTCGGATCGGTTCAGCGAAATAATAACCCCGCTCATAGCGCGGATTATGTGAAATAAACTCGAAAAGGGCAGCTTACCCGGGCACACACCCCTCAAAATTTGCCAAGTCGTTGGAGCGTTTTAATAATTTTAGGCGATGGGGATTTCCACCTCTATGGTTTATTGGGGCATAATCTCTGATGAAGGGCCCTGTTTAGCTCAAGGAGCGATCAGGGCGCCGGAAAGTACTTCGAAAGAATTATTGATACCCGGTGGTATTTGTAAAACAGATTCCGCGATAATCGGGCTCCATAAAGGGGGTATAAATAAGATCCCTTCTTTTGTATTTGCTCACATTTAAGATGTTCTGTTTCCTTAGTATCTTAAGGGTATTAGGTGTTAAAGGAGAACTAAATCCTACGAAACACAAATAAATAAACATAATTATTTGGGGTTGCTGATTACGGAAAGAAATGTTTACACATAGATAAACAAGAAAATATTTATTTTATGTGTTTTATTGACTCTTTAAGATGACGTTTTCGAAAATACCATAATAATTTTAGTTGACATCTATTTTTAAAAATAAAGTGATTTTCAAAACTATATCAACACTTAAATATTTACATTTTTATAACACTCTAATGAAAGTATTTTTAATTATTGTATTATAGAATACATAGTAAATTGAAAATACATCAATAAATAATTATTATTTTACACATTTAATAACTACATATACTTATATAAGGCTACCGTCCACTTGCCCGACAAACGATTTGATTAAAAATCATTTGCTCGACAACCCTTTTGCCCGATACCTATGTTCCCGAAAAATATGTTAAAACTTTCCTGTTCAAAACACAACATATAATTAATAGGTATTTTGTAAAAGGAGTATTTTTAATTAGTAGACAATTTGGGAAATATTTAGTTAATAGGCATTTCGTGGTTGTTGATTACAAACCAACTGTAAGAATTACAAAATTCAAAATGGTGGACTGTAAATTTTTAAACATTATGCAATTTCCACAAAAATTAATACTTGGGGATTTCGGGGTCGCTGTTTTCAAACCAATTCTCGGAACTTACGAATTCAAGATAATGGACTGTCAAGTTTTAAACTTAAAGTAGAAGGAAATGTTCGAAGCAGATTAAGTTTGAGATCTCACATATTTTGGCGAAACGTTGTGAAACATTAATTTAAGGTCAATAGTTAAAAATATGTGAATTGTGGTAGAAATCGCATTAGCTCTAAATTTTAACAGTCCGCTATCTCGAACTCTTAAATTCGGACACTTATTTTGAAATCAGCGACTCAGAAAACCACACTTGTGAAAAATACTTGCCGGATAATCCATGTCGGGCAAATGGTTGTTGGGCATTTGCAATCGGACATTTTGGTGATAGCCACCATATCACCATTCGTGAAATTGATAAAAAACTTCAGTTGTAAATACATTTTTAATACTTTGTTGGTCCCTCTCAATTCTCTGTTAATGCGAAAAGTCTGTTCGACGCACATTCAACGAGTTATTTTATTGTATTTTCAGCAATTTTAGACCAGGCTGCTGTTTTTTTCAACGTGAATTAAAACATTGAATATTTCTATTAATGATTGATTGATTGATGTATTTTCAATTCATCGTCTATCCTGTAATATAATTAATTAAAAATACTTTCATTAGATTATAATGCAAATATGTAAGCGATGATATAATTTTGAAAAGCACTGTATTGAATCGATTCTACGTTTTATTCATCCTACATAAACTTTGTGTTTTCATTGCGTATCAATAGAGTTTTATGGATTAATCTTTAATATATGCATTCAAGTGTAAGCTCCAAATTGTAAGCACCTTTGATTTGTAACTGGGATAATTAAAATGTTTACGATAGACCGTAACTTTTCGCTAATACCTATATATTAGCTATAAATAAATTTTATTTGATATCTCTGTCACAATAGGAACAAAATGCCTCTTAATTGATAAATTAAATGACAAAAAACGTTAATATTCCTAAACGCGCACTCCAAATGCAAATTTCAATGCGTATGATGCAATACATCTGGAATTATGGATGCAGTGCAACGAATTAAAATCTCTCTTTCGTCAATGGGAAAGTTCGCTTTTGTTGCGACCAGCTCTAATGAGCTCAATGTAGTCCACAGTGTCGTGTTTCCAATGATTCAGTTCACTGATGTTTGTTGAAATTTGATATAATTTCCTGGCCGGAACATCAAATTATGCTTAAGCTGTTAATTATTCAAATTATTTTGGGAAATGCTCTGTATAGAGGAAAAGCATATTAAAAGCAAAATATTATTCTAATTGGATTTTATGTTACTAATAAAATGAGAAAATAGTTTGGAATTAGGCTGATAGAATGGTGCGGATGTAGTTGAAAAATATTTTCTTTATTTTTGTAATTTTATGAGAAACAACAATGCCGAATTAGTGAATATACGTATGATATTGGGGTATTACATCCCTATGGATGAAAAGAAATGACTTTTGCTGCTGAAAATTTTAATTGAGGTGTCCTTGTATAGTACATTTTGATGAAATATTAGCTGCGGAAAATTTATATTGAACTGAAGTTTATATTAACCTCAGAGATATTAGCACATATGTTTACGTTTTTAGAAATTAAAATTATGCTAACTGGAAATAATAAAACCAAACAATTTGAAGTATGGATAGCATTTTATTCTACTCAAAATTAACTACTGATTACCCTTTGCCTTACTGAAAAAATATCCTAAACTTTGTTAAAAAAATTATCCAATGTGCCTATAAAATTTGATCAGTTTTAATGATTGCTTTGTAAGAAACAAAATTGATAAGGTGAGGTTTTTTATTTTTTTACTAAAAGCATTTTATTGTTAAATATTATATGTGAACTCAGTTTCCTTTTTTAAAAATTAAGTAGACAATTATTCAAATAAAAGATGAAATAACTTTTTCCTCCTTTAAAAAATTCGTCTCTGAAGAGGCTAATACTTCCTTAGAGAATAAGAATTATGAAATTTCATTAACAATGGCATCTTGAACTAAACAATTTTTATATTACTTTTTGACTTAAAAGATAATAAAATTCGTTTGATGTTTTCTATAAGTTATTCATGGTAAATTACAAATTAAAAAAAATCTTCTTTTGTTCTGGATAGAAAAAAAAAACGTTATTTAAGGATTTTGAGTCTTAGCAATGAATATGAATATAAAAAATTTTCGATAGGAACAAAATAAATATTGAAGATTTTTGAAACTATCGTTCAAAAAAAAAAAAACTTTTTAAACTAAATTAAATCGATGGTTATGGTTCTATTTTTTTAATTATGAAAGAGAATATTTAAGTTTATTATCTCAACTGCGAGCTCCAAATAAAATGCAGGCTATAAAAAAATTAAATTAAGTAAAAATAAACTCACAAAAGGACAGTCATAATAGTAAAAGCATTGCTAACAACTCCTAACACCTTAAAATAAAAGATTATACACACTTAAGTGCACAGAAATTTGTTCAGAAGATAATGTCTTAATTTAGAACTTTTATTGTACAATAGTGTTTTATTGTCCGAGATACATGGTGGCAAAATAAACCTTGGAAAGTAGTTTAAATTTACGTTCGGTACCTTGTAAAAAAGTCAAATCTTCAAACGAAATACAAATAAATTTTGTGAAGAAATAAAATTGTAAATAACTAAGAACTCATCTTGCCGTACGAAAGCCCGAAAGCTGCGCCAATTTGGCCATTAAAAGCAAAGCGTTGAAAGCCAAGCAACGCTCCATGAAACCATTAAACTTTTTTCGTAATAAAATGGCAATGATGCCATTAGACTAAACCATTTAACATTATTGGGCCATATAAAACCAATTAGGAGTCTGCGATTCCGAGGGGCGAGGAACCGCACCGGCCTCCTCCTTCTCGAGCTAAATTTCTCGTGTATATTTGGGCAGTGGCGAACTAATTTCAGTTCATGAAAGGCTGTTAAGTGCAAATTGCCACTTTTAATAAAGAAGTTTTATGAATTTCACCCAAAAAACTTCTCATAAGTTTCGCAAATTGTGATTAAGGGAAAACGTAAATTGCTTTCAAGGATCCTATTTATGGGCAGGAATTTTGTCATTATCGACCTATTAAAAGTGCTCTGATAAATGATCTTGTCCACAGTTTTGGGGAGGGGAGAGGCTTCTTCTTTTATAATTTTTATTTCAGAAGTTTTTCGAGAAATAAAGAGAGTTTCACGTAATACTGTGAAATTGGGTGAAGATAAAACTCTCGATGAATTGAACCAGAAATCATGGGTCTGATCGAAGCTAGAATGCCAATTTATCGATAGTAAATTTTCCGTGAAATTGATATTTAGATTTTCATAATTATTTCAGTTAATTAATAAAAATGTAAGGCTAAATTTTAATTACATATTTTTGTTAAGGGACCAGACTAGACAGAGGCATAGAAATTTTTCTTTATTTTATTTTTTTTTTTTAATTTAAAAACAATTTTTAGTTTATCTAATGCACCAATGAAACGTTTGTTTATAATTAAAAAAAAAGTATTGATTAAAAATAAAAATTCTTCGATTACGCATTAATTTTGTATGACTAGAATGTGCTGTATAAAGTTAATTAAGATCCATATCAAGTAGTTTTTAAAATATCGCAGTCCTTAAAATGCAGTTTTGAGAAATATCATCTTTCTAAAGTTTCAATATTTGCACTCAAAAGTAAGAAAATCCTGCGGTTATTATAGTATATGTCTAAAACTACTCATTGGATCAACTTGGAAATATTCACAGAATTTATACCTTAAGAAAATGCAAAACCGATTTTTTGAAAAATCTCACTAGCTTAGTGGGAAGAAATTTTTCAAATATTTGCATCAATTTTGACAGTTTTTGGCATAGAGAATCGTATTGATTTTAAAAAGATATGGAAATAGAAAATAATTTTTATAATTAATTAAACACATTTCACATTTTAGCCTATATACATACGTATGTTCCTTCAGAAAGCATGATGCGATGAACAATTTTATTTTTGAATTTGCTCACTTCAATTTTGTATCCATAAACAAATAAAATTCTATTTTTTATATAGTAATTCTTATTCTTCAAGGAATTTCATCATGTAAAAGGATTAATTAACTGGTCAACATTTTTAATGTTCGTTCATTTCACAGAACCAGTGAAAGATAAATATGACTTTTAGGTTTTTGAGGAAAATAAGATTAAAACTAAATAAGATCGCATTTTAATCATTTTTAATCATTTAGAAAAATATAAAATGAAACGTGAAAGGAACTCGTAACGTGGCTCAAATTAAAACCTAATTTTTTATCCAAATATATACGAAATACCACAATTCCATAGCTCTTACTAAGCATATTAGAGAGCTATTGTAGTTTTTCATGATCGTGCGCTACTTATGATTTTCATTCACTATTTATTGTATGAAGTTTAAAGTTAACGAAGAAAAGTGATATTCGTAGAGTATTTTGGAGTCTTAAAGACTTTTGTATTTTAATAACTAAAGATTCAATCTTTAAGTTGAGGGAAAATAAAATCTCCTTTTTATTTTGTAACGATTTTTCTTATATGTCGAAAATATGGTATGCAAACCTTTTTTCCTCTCGAAAACCTGACGTGATGGGACCTGTTCGTGTCTAAAGTCGTAGTCTGCAGAAAAACATCGTATCGGTGTAAAAATTCTTGCTGCCGTGATATTATGTAATTATTATATTATACATTAATTATATTTAGTTAAAAGTTTGAATTTTTGGGAAAACTTGCTAAATATATTGTATTTCTTTCTCTACAACAAATTAATCAAATGGGCAATCAGTAATTAAACTGCTTTATTGACATTCGAAAAATTTCTTGTTGTTGTATTTATCGATTGTTTTTAATTACGCAAAAAAATACAAAACTTTTGACTCTAAAATTGCACTATTGAAGGGTTCAGAAGTTACTTTATCGAAAATGTATTCTATAAGAAAAAATACCGAGTTTTCGAATGCAAAATTGTGGTTTATATCATCACACTTACAAAATTAAAATTGAATCCAAAATTGATAAATCCGTATTTACGTTTAAAAAAGGACGGATGAACCTGTACTTAAAGATAAAAGACCCTCGGATGAAAAATAGCCTCCTTTCGTGTTGATGCAAAATCTTCCCAGAATCCGGCTGTATCAAGAGGGAGACATAAATAATTCCCGGCCAATGAATCTCCCTACTTTGTTTCTTTTATTTATTTTATTTTATTTTTTTTTTAAATATGCCTGCCGGCGGCTAAAGTTTCCTCAACCTCAGCCATCAATAACAAATTTGTATCGCTCGAGAGTCCACGAGGAACATAAATCCCAGTGATATAGAATCAATATAAATCACACGTCACGATAAATATGTCAAATACTTTAAATTGCCGTTTCAGCAGTAAGCCTATGTGTGTCGTGTCGGGATCACGATAAGCCCTTAAACTAGAAATGGCGGGACATTGTTGACGATTATACAGGATATCGCCCAGGATCCAAAACCGGGGAAGCAACCTTAATGCCTCCCCGGATCCATAGTAAAAATTTTTCCCCCGCAAAAGTTTTCCCTAAGTTGTGTTACTTGGCACCGAAATCTCCTTTTAGCTTAGTTTTTATCTGCCCCTGGGCTTTAACCTTTCGCCTTCTTCTTGTATGAAAAGAAAAATATAAAATAAAATCACGGCGTGATGTAAAAAAAAATAATGTCTTGAACAGCTCCATCTAATGTACTAAGATATTTTCACGCGAGGCTTAAGAAAGAACGACACCATCAGTTTTTCACTCCATTTTTTGGAATACATTCAAGTTTTCAATTTCAGCAGCAATTTAAATATTTTTGCCTGTTTTCTAGTCTGCAGTAAGTGTGGATGAGCCTAAGGCAAGAACATAAGCAGCCTACACTTATCTTTTCTCTGAATGCGACTTTTCCTTGACTTAACTCATCATAAAATGTTGGTCATTTTCTCAGTTTATATGAACCCAAAAACCTAAATAGTTGTAGATAAATTTAATTTGTTCATCTATTTATGCAATAAAATGTTATGAAAGTTGCTAGTTATCTTTAAGGGAAATTGTTTGTTTGCTTTATTTCGACTAAAAAGAACAGCAACATGTATAAAGATCTATTGGATGAAGTCCTCTTAAATGTTGGTGATTGGATTGGTTGGATTTTTGAGCATGACAATGCTGTCGTACATGCATCTAATGTTACAAATGAGTTCTTGAGGAATCGTTTTGGAGTGGCCCGTCTATAGTCCCCACCAGACCCCATCGAGAATATATGGGGAATACTCTCGAAGTGTATTTTTAAAAATGGGAGTAAGAATAAACTCAATATCTCGGCAAGCGACTTGACCAAATTATAATAAATCGGGGATCTCATACGACATATTAATTGTTATCAAAACTTTAATAGTGGGCCTGATTCTGGTTGTCACCTCACTTTTCGTGACGTGACAGCTTATGGCTGAATAACGAAGAAATTAAAGAAAAAATTAAAACAAGCAATTCAGCCATAAGCTGTCACGTCACGAAAAGTGAGGTGACAACCAGAATTAGGTCCAGTGCCTCCAATTTTATAGTTTTATTATTGAAATTGAATTTGGTCTTGTCTCTACTTCGTTCTAAATTAATTGATTTTCTTGGATTTTATGCGTAAACTTAAATAGAAATATGTATAGTTTAATGTAAAGAAATATTTTAAATGATATGATGTACAAATGATATTTACTGCTGCCAAGAATATAGCAAGAAAATTATAGTTATGTTTTTTGTGGTCACTACTTCGTACAATGTATCAAAAATGGAATATTTAATTCTAACTTAGAACTTTTTCTTTTTGATTTATACGCAAAACAACAGACTATTTTTAATTGGCTGATGTCTATCTAAAAATAAACTATTTAAAATTTTGTTCTATTGCGGAATTTTAACTCAACATTCTTAGATAGTTATATGTACTTTCGATTAAATAAAGATTAATTCAAAATTGACTTGAAGAGGTTTCTTAATCCGATTCATTTTTTTTAAACTTAATGTTTTCATTCTAGAATTCACCAAATTAATACTATAATTTACACTGTCGGACAAAATAAAGTGCAAAAGCTCATCTATTACGGAAAAAGGCTTCTTCTTGATAAAAGGGACATCCAATTTTCTCTTAAGTGCATTGAAAGCTTTCACTGATTCGTCAATTTTCCGTGTGTAAAAGCTGTTCTGAATTTATACGGTTTTAGTTTAGAAATTCTTGCAAAACTTAAAACACCTGCAATTTTCTTCGGACAAAATAAAGTGAAAACTTTAAAATACTTGAGCATTTCTTACCTATAATTGAAAATAGTAGGTTTTTTAACGCCAATAAAACAGATAATGTACTTTAAATGTTTCAGTAACCTTTAAGTCATCTGTAATGAAGTCTTTTTACTTTACTCTTTTTTACTTTTCGTTGTTTCCTTTAGATTCTTTGAAATGAGGCAACTGTCCAATAGTGTGAAATATAAAGAAATATCGGAAAAGTACAATATTTCAATATAAGGAGCAAGAAAACTTTTGAGAAATACAGATCGTTAGGAACAAGAGCCAGTTCGAAAAAGACATGCAGGAGGGAAAGAAAGACAAACACACGAACTGACAGATTAATTAAAGTACAAACTAAACAATTTCCACTAAATTCAGTCAGAATTATTAAAGAGGGATTGAATTTGAGTATTTCGTCGCGTACCGTCCATAAAAGATTGAACGAAAGTGGATTGAAAAACGTTTACGCAAAGAAAAAAACATCTGCTGCGGCCGGCTAATATAAAGAAACGTTTCAAGTTCGCAAAAAAGTATGCTAATATGCCTCAAATGTTTTGGGACCGCATAATTTGGTCAGATGAGTCAACGTCAACGTGTATGTTGTGAGCCATCGCATATTTTTTTGCGAAATCGGCCGACACCAAAGAAACATTTATTAAACAAAAATAATTTTGAAACAAATTGTATCCGACACATTTTTTATATATTTTTAAAATAATCCCAAAACTTTTCATAAACATTTCAGAAACATTTTTGATATATTTGAGAAATATCCTAAATTGTATCTTTGGTGTGTACGTGGTTTTTCAAGTTTCTGGGAACAAAAATGTTTACTCAGTGTTTTCACAAAAATTCTGTTTTAAATTTTTTTTCTTTCACAATGTTTCTTTGGTGTGGACGCGGTTTAACAATAAGTTAGAAAACTTGTGTGAGTTAGAGTAGAAGCTCTAAATTTTAAACTTTAATCGTAACGTAATCCCAGTGGGCAATTGATTTTATTTTCGCAAAATAAAAAGTGTTTAATATGGATATTTTTTTATAAATAATAAATTTCATTCCAGTGCGAAATCTCCTACCAAACCTAGAATCGAATCCGATTTTAAAAAACCAAAGTTCATTACGGTGTACTGTAATTTACTTATACATTTATAATGTTATTTATTTATAAGTATGTATGTGTATTAGATGCAAATATATACAAATTATCCACAACATTTTATAAATTGCTTTTAAGTGAAAGTGGTCATTGTCCTAATTCTAACGACTCAATTACGAAAGAATGCCAGCGCATGGAGTTTCCCGCCAAAAAGCATCAGATTTGTTAATAGAGCGGCACATGTTTGGGCCCATTTTCGAGCGACACCTTTATTCACCCAATTTGTTTTGTAGCCGGGGTCCATAAGCCGACTAAGCACGAAATATTCAAGTGGCCAGGGCGCACCAAACATTCCCCGGAATGAGAAATATGCGGCCATAATAATTGAAAAGTATCTGGATGTCCCCGGATGACTGCGAACATGGCCAACGGGTAGGGAGTGTGAGGGAGAAAAAACGACGCGCCGGGCTTCGACACCCGGGAGACACGAGATGCCTTTCATTTATTTTAACGACAGCCAGACGGACGACATGGGAAGTGAATTTGCATAATTATGACATGAATTCGTTCAATATTTGATGGCGCGGAGCGGGCGCAGTTACATTTGCATATGGAAAGCGCTTCTGAAAGATTTACGGCGGTGGCGACCTCTGCGTTTGTGTTCGCGACCGCTCCGCGACAAAATTTCACAAAATTTCGATCTCCCCCGCCAAAAATTAGTGGTGTCCGTAGGCCTGGGAACTGCGAACATGTCCATTAGCGGATGATACTTTCGCGCTCCTTCAATTTGAATAATTGGCTTGTTTACCAAACTGTGGCTCGCGGTATGGGGATGAAGATGAGGTGGAATGCATTCCTTAGGGGTAGACCTCAACCGGATTGCATTCCTGGCATTCTCCCAAGGCAATTTTGAGGGATGACAGGAACATGATTTCTTATTCCGGGAACCTCCCGCGGGAACCACTGCAGCTCACTTTCTATGACGAGGAGATACATTTTGACTGGCGGGGAACTCTTGTCGTCCTCCAGCGGACCGAGTAATCTGGTTAAATGTTCCGAACATAAAGATTAAAGCGCATAACATGCAAATCAGGGAAATTCCTTTCATACTTCTTGGCTTTTTGACAAGCACACGATGCGGAGGACTTCGTATTTTTTTTTCCTCTCCCGATTTCCATTTATTTTTCTTTTTTTTTTTCTTCCATTTTCCCTTATTTTTTCTGGTCTTTCTCTGTTTGACAACTCCTGAAGGATGGCAGAACAGCGCTAGGGGAGCTAAATTGCTCCTGGTAGCTCCAAAGTGCTCCAGCTTAAGCACACGACCAGTAAAAAGGAATTCATACGCATATCCTTGGGCTTTGCACTATCCCATAACAATGTCAAGTGAAATTGGCTTGAAAATTTTCGAGTGCTTTCCCTTTTTTGTGGCCGCAAAACTTAGCAATTTAGACAAACCTACAAAACACATGTATGTAGAAAGTTTTCCTAAGCGTAGATATCATAAAATATGAAAAATGGCTAAATAGAGGGAAGAATGGCAACTCAGATACAATTATGTTGTATGTAGACTTTTTTGGGATTTATGGTAAAAATTACGGACATTGGAACCTTTAGAAGTTGCTAATAAGTAGAAAATGTAGTTAAATTTAATTAAGATTCAATCTATGTTTGTCAGCCGTCGAAGAAAGCAGCGTTTTCTAACTCAGCAGAATATTCAGTTAAATTTAAAAAAAATATTATTTGATAAACATACATATGTATACCTACTTATAGTGTCCAAATAGCAAATAATTTGATAAAACCGCTCTATCCTTTCAAATGTGAAAAAACTGAATTGGTAGATAACGTAAACAAATGAGGATATGGGCATTTTGGTACCCGAAAAGAGTTTTCTATGAATCAAATTATTCGCTTTCATGTCATATTTTTAACTAATTGTTACAATTTTGAAATACTTAGAAATAAGAATAAATAAAACAAGTTTTGTAATAATAAGTTGTCAGTTCATTCTTCATTCAGATTTATACAACCTTTATCTTAAACATTTCAGATTACTTTTAATTTAGCTATTTTCCACTTATAATGCATTAGGTAATAATTTAACTCGCCTTTGGACTGTTTATTTGCTTAGTGATTGGTTTGTTTCATTTTTCTCATGAATATGTATCTTATAAATTCAACAATAGTTATAATCAGAAAAAAATATGACATTGACATGACTGTTAATGTTAAACTGATATTATTTCTCATAACGACTATTTTTCTAAATAATGAAACCTTTCAAACCGTTTATACATAAATTATTTTTATTGGTTGTAATTGGTTTTCGGGTACCAGTTTTCATACATTTTTGGCCATCCTCCTTTATTATTAACACTTTCATGGCTGTTTTAATTTATTATGCCCCTATCTGGCCTGACTGTACCAGGACCTAAATAATTAAACCCTAAAACAATCAAAATAAAATTAAAATTAATAATATAAAAATGTTAAAGCTTAGCAAGGTTTTTTCATTTTTTTAAATTTTACCTTCATTTTGTATAATATATTTAAAAAAATTAATAAAAGTGTGATTTTACTTCTTTCCGTAGATTTTAAAGGTCCACTTCAACCGTTTTCATTAAATTTGATATGAACATAATGTACATGTAAGGCAAACACCAAAAAGGTAGACATGGATGAAATCTTCGATATTTTGCAAATAACTTTCAGTCAGTACCTATTATAATCATCGAACTAAAGATGGAAAATAATTAACACCAGCTTCAAAACTAAAGCCTATATCCAAAAAAGGTTTCCACTCATGATTATCGTCAGAAATTTTGTTTTGTTAAAATGTGGTAATTTTAAAATCTCTAAAAATAACCATTTTGTTTAATCAAATCTAAATATTGTTGGTCCAATTTGAGTATGTAAGTTAAAACTAAATTTCTTTTCTTATTTTTGTTAATTTGATGTTTTTTTCAGAGAAATTTGAGAGGGAATAAAGGAATAGTTTAGATTTTAGAAAATCTTTTATAAAGATCAAGCTAATTTTTTAATGTTTAATAGTTAACATAACTTTATATCAATATAAGTTAAATTCCCAACACAAATAATATTGAAAATTAAAAATTTTATTTTTATTCGGAGGTTTTAAGACTTCGTATATCAAGCCTTATATTGAAGTTTCACTCCAATAATTTTAATAACATTTTTTATATAGCTTCTTCTAAACGATAAAATGATAATTATGGAAAACACTTATGTATAAAATCAACTTCTCAGAGATTCTTGGCTCGAAAGTCGAAAAGGGGCGAAAATTAAAAGTCGGAAACAAGATCGTATCATAAAATCAAACTAAAACGATACTTGTTTAGTTTCGTTTATCGCACAAATAATCAAGTTAGAGTAATGCATTGAACGAAATTTTAGAATATTGTCCTGAATTTTTTACGACTAACATGAATAAATTTTCCCTGGGTCTTAAAAACTCTTATGTGACCTTTTCGAGCTAAAATAGTCGAAGTGGGTCCATTTTCGTGGACAATAAACGAATGACCGCTGGCTTCCTGCGCAAAAAGCATTGCAATCTTCTGTCGAAGTTGCTCGCTGCTCTGACCACTGGGCTATGCGACAAATTTCGCAGCATACTCGTAAAATGGTGCAAAGTAGAGGAGGGACCTGTTTTCAGCGGAGGGCGAGAGGATTCCTTTTATCATTCCGAAATGCGGAAACGCGGCGAATTTCTCAAATTCACTCGCTGAAATTCCGCTTTTCAAAGAACTGGCAATTTGCATGTGAAAAAGAGCTTCACGCCTTATGTAACATTTTGCTGCACATGGTGCGGCGTTGCGTTTCCCGGGCTTTTGGTCTCATATCATCTAGTTAGCAACTCTTGCATAACAGCTGCTTAATATGATTCGCATTAATAAGCGAATTTATTTCGTAAAGTGGGGTTGGTCTAATCTTTATAAAAATCTAGAAAAAATTTAAACTAGATACAAAAATAAGAAAAGCATAAAAAGATCGGAACAAAAGCGAAATCCGCTCACATGCATATCTCCTACCTTAGCTGAGTGCTTTTTGTGGTATGGAGGATTTTGGTGTAATGCATTCAGCGGGTCTGGAGTGGATGTGTTGCAGATTCCGGAACCTTCGTTGCAGCATATTCAGCCCGGACGGGCGCTGCAGAATATTGTTAGCTACCAGGGGCGTCTTATGTGCCCGACTGTTTTTATTAGTTTTGTATAAGTTCGCTGTGTCACGTCCGAGGCGCATACGGGGCCCACCTCCTTCTTAAAGTTGAATCCTTCCCGAGGGAGAAAATTAAAATTAATTGAAGTGGTTCTGCACATTGCGACATCCGTAAGATGGTTTTTTTATGCGCTCCTCAATATTTTATGTTGCGAGCAGAGAATGCACTGATATTGCGGTGCACGAAAATCGCTGACTTTAACTTAGGATATGCTCACTTTATAATCATGACACTGCCACCAACTAAATCCCATTGCTTCTTTTGAGATTTTATGTTGTTCCATCGCATGTTCTTTTGCTTTCTATGCTCTAGATTGCATTTTATGGGCAATAGTTCGCACTAAGACGTAAAATTTTAATGGCAGTTTTGTTCTCTAAGATTGTATCTTGAAAAACTAAAGCATTTAATGTTTACTTTAAAATCTACTTATGTATCTTTTTTAAATTGGCCGATTCTAAAACTAACTTTAAATGTCTACAATGTTCTGAAATGTAAAATTTATGAACTCTCTAATCCTACTAAGGAAATAAAAACTTGTTAAAAATATTAAACAAATGTATGCGCTTTTCAAAATTAGGGGGTCGTTGGAAGAAAAATGTCGTTTCAAGACAACAATTTAAAAAAAAACATTTTATGCACCCATTTTTGAAAGTATACACTTTAAAAACCATATATGAGATTTACAGTGGGTTGTTCTTTTAAGAGGTCATAATCAATCAGGGGATCAAATAATTGTAACTTTGTTTAAAATAAAATGTACATAGTCAGAAGAATATTTTTGTAGAAGGTCCGAACATGCTTATGTAAAATTATTGAAAAGACAAAATTGTATTTATAATATTCAAAAAAGTTTTATAATTTAAATAATTTTTTTGTTGTTGTTTAGTTTTCAGAAATTTATAAATATTACTGTATCATAAATAGTAAAACTCCATTTTTCAGCAAAAGTTTCTAAAAAAAAGTTCATTTTTGAAGCCTTTTAAAATGAACCGATTTTGCATTGAATTGAAATTTATGAGTAAGTTATCTTTATAAAATAATTTTTATTTTGCGCAAATAAAATGGATTTATATCCGCTTTTCGTTAAAAATTCCATCCAATCATTTATCTGGTTCAAAGTTTAAAGTTGAACCGGTAAGTACAGTAGTAACTTGATGAATTTTCCTCAAATTTTGATATACTGACGGCTGAGTAATGACTCTAGTTAGATTCTACCCTGGTAAATCAATGTATTTTTTCAGTTCTTAGCATTATCTACTTCAAAAAACTTTTAACAAACTTTATTTAAGTCAGTGAGAAATTTTCGTCTTATATGTATTTATATGAATACGAGAAATGGCGTAAGGTTGGAATTTTTAATTCTTAGATGAAGTATACGACTTTTTTCAAAAAGGAATTGTTTTATTGCAAATTTTGTTTATTTGAAAAGAAAAAAATGATATATAAAATCCTCAAGGGATAACACAAAATAAAAATTTCCGAATCCACTTTTTATTGAAAAAAAAAACCCAAATACATATTGGATTTTTCGAAAGTTTCTTCAAAAATTTCTAAATACATGTTATGCTGCAGAATGAAATGAAAGCGCGTATTAAAGTCAATGTAACTAATCGACCGATTATGGTGGCAACATTACATCATCGTTACTTGAAATATGCCCCTTATTTTGAGATATTAAAATTAATAAAAGCCCTAAAGTGCCTTAATGTTTATAAGTTTTTAAGGGCGCTCTAAAGCCCAGCTTTAACCGGCAAGTGCCCGTGTATTCGTCGGAGGTCGGTCGATCAGCTCGAAAGGTGTGCACCTTATGCTAGTCGCGTATTAAATTTTAATAACGCCAGAATAGAGTAATAAAGGTTAACGAGATCCATGTCAGTGTGCCCTCATATGTTCGTTGTGGGCGGGGGCGCGGAGCTCGTATTCATAAAACTTTTAGCAGTTGCTACCCTGTTTCCAATAAGGCTCCGTGCTGGTACCCATAAAATTTTGTTACAACATAGTTTTATGAGGCGCTCTCAACTTTTTCATAATTTTTCTCGACTTAACCCTATCGAGAACGTGTACTAATTAAAAGTAAAGTCAAGATGTTCCCTCTAGACGAAATTTATACGAGTACTCTATAAAATTCACCGGAGCTCGGATGCACGACGGCGTCGTTGCCGTACTGCGCCGCAGGTTCCTATAAGTTCGCTGCAGCACAACGTGCAAAGAAGTACATCGAGTAATTGTGGATTACGACGAATGTTCAAATTTTGCACGTACCTAGGAGCACTATCCGTCGTCTTCGTCTTCGTCGCTGTCGTCTAAGATGGAGGACGGGGGCATGCTAAACTTGGAGCACACTTTAGCTAAACTTTCAGTTTTGGGGGGTATTAAGCCAGAGTTGCACGTTAATCGATTATCCCACATGACACCGTAACAAGACCGGGTAATAAATCATCTGGAAGAGTGTCACGTTCCCGGCACACATATGACGGGTTCATTCACACTCTGTCGCCAGAAATCTCCCCGAGTGGGGCTGGCTCACTTTTTAGTGACGAAAAAGCGACCACTCCAGCCCCAGTCCCATCGGCCACACATATCTTGCCTAGGGGCTGGGAAAAAGTATCGATATTTTTTTACTCGATACTTTTGCCCAATATTTTTGCTCATATGAGTATTTTAATGGCTGTATTTTTTATTTAACACACTTTTACTCATGCATATTAGCCTTACACGAACAAAAATCTTAAGCTATTTTAATCCAGCCCAAAAGAGGCACCGCACACCCGTTCTATACCCAAATGAGACTGAATGTAGCCTGCCACCAGAACGAATTAGTCCTAACGCGCCCAAAACAGCCCAAACAAGGCACGGTTCGCATTGGTCCAAAACAAAACAGAAGAAAAATTGATTGCGATCATATAAGTTTAACGATCCAGAACAGTCCAAGTGAAGCTGGGCGTATTTTTAAATGTTTGTAACTGCTTTGGGCATTTTTATGCCTATGATGGGCGTATTTGTTTGTTTGGGCGCGCTTATGCTTTCGAGTATGTGCCACATTTGGGCGCATATGTTCCAATGTACAATATTTACTCGGGTTTAGAATTAGTTTTAAATGAACCAGAAACTCAGAAATAAGTATTTTTAGCAATGAATTCAACTTCTGAAAATTTTTAAGAAAAGTATAAGTACGAGTATAAAAAAAAAAATACATTTCCCGAAAGTACAGCATATTGTAAATGTTCAATTGAAATTTTGGGTTTAATTCAAAATATACATACATATATCTCAAAACCATGCTTTTAAAGTTGGTAATCAAAACATTTTGACCAAAATTGTAATATTATTTTAACAGAATATATACTAACTCTAAATCGTTCGATTTTATTTTTTACAATGAATATGAATGAACTTTAAGAAAGAAATTTTAAAATGCAAAAACTTTATTTCAATATCCATTTTTTTTTACACCAATATATGGCAACTCAATTTTGATTTAAGCCTGTTAAGTTATTCTATCTTGATATAAAAAAAAAATTTTTAAAACAAAAATTATGTTCCGTCATTAACTATAACAAACAAAAGCCAAATGATTATATGAAACTAAAATTTATTTTCACAAAAGTGAATTGATAACTAACTACCTGTCGTTTAGTTGAAATATTTATTTTCATTTGTATTTAATCTTGATTAGTATGGTACTCAAAAGATATTGCTATCTTATTGTACACCAGAGCTATAATAATAAATAATAAATAAATAAATATTTTATACGTCAATCCACACATCAAAATTGCAAAATTAAAGTACATATTGGACTTTCATGGTTTGTAGAATTCAAATCAATATATATTTATATATATAATATTATTAGGTATTATGTACTCAACCATCCAGGCGATAGTTCTATTCACACTTAACCGATTTTTACTCGTCACATTTCCTAATTATTAAGGGATCATTCTCATTTTTCCCTTTCATTTCGAAAATATGATTCTTGAAAAGAATCTTAAAATTTTATTCAAAAATGCCTAGTATTTTAGCTTCTACAGCCTTTTATACATATGTCTAGTAACTAAAAACTTAAGATGTGTTTTTCCTCGAAACGCGTTTTTTTTTTTAAATTGAGAAGAGTGATAAAAAATATTATTCAGCCGATCTCTGCAATTTTGCCAAGTTATTTTACATAGGTATAAGTACTATTAACTATCGTCCCTAATAAATTCATTCAGATATGTTGAAAATTTTTTTTTTATTGAAAAAATTTTGAAGAAAGAACATTTTGGAAAAATTTGAAATTTGACAGAAAAGTGCTATGAGTGAAAAAATAAAGGGATTCATTGTACGGGGTGTAATCAGAGACCGCTTTAAAATATTTTGAAAGTAGTTAATTTCAAGTAGAATAAAATACTGCCCATTCTACCATACAATTTTTTTGATTTTATTGTTGAAATATAGTCTAGTGAGTAGTTCTTAAACAGATCTTAAGTTTTTTCTAGTTAGAATAACTTTAATTTCTAAAAAATGAAGTATGAGATTAGTAAAATATTTTAGGAAATTTTACTACAGAGTGATATGGATGTATGAAAGACAGAAAAATATCGGTGCATTATAGAATTTTTATAGTATCGATTATTTTGATCAAACATTGTATCCCTAGTATGCTTCACGCCGAGTCGGGGAACACCGAGTTTAATGGGCCGATGTTGTATCATGTGCCGCTCATAAGAAAGCGACATTTGACGTTTTTTCCCCTCCGTCTTCCATGGCCTCTTGTTTACCCAGGCGGGAAAAGAAGGTCACCCCAAGAAAATAAGTGGGTCAGCGGCACTTTCGTCTCACGAAAGACCGAGGCCTGCACAAATATTAAACGTCTCGGCCGGGGGCTCCGGAGACTACGGGGGCCCCGGGAGCCGGCCCCCGCAAGTGGCGGAGTCACTGATCTGCGAAGATTGGAAGTGTTATGCGATGGCATTTGCTCCTTCCTCGGCTCCTCCGCCACTGCGGCAATAAATTCTCCCAATTTGGAAAATCCTTGTGACGTGCAATTACTGGACCAGGAAGTTGTTGTCCAATAACGACATCGGGTGGTGGCGTACTTGGCCCTTCCGAGCGGAGAAGACCCTGTCTGTTTCGTCTTGAGACAGCCAACAATATTTGGGCTCGGATACTCGGACTTTTTAGTTTCTGCCTTAAAATTGGTAGCATATGATATTTAAGTATGTATAGACAAGCGAACACTTAAGGTAGTCAGACTAATTCCATCTTAAATTCTTTATTGTTGCTGTGTTGTTTTCGTTTATCCAGAACAAAAGGATATTTTGCTAAAATTTCTTTATCATGAATAACCTCTATAGAAATAATTTGAAATTTTCTAAAAACACATCAAATTGCAACGACTTTTATTCATTTCTAGTTCAAAAATTGATCCGAAAATTGTTCAGTTCAAGATTTAAAGTTTTGCACGAATAAAACTCATGGTAATATGATGTATTGCTGATACAAATTGCTAATCCTTATTCTGAGGAACTACATATTAATTAACATCAGTTCAATATAAATTTTCCTATTGTTCTATAGATACGAGTTTTCCCTATATTTTGTTATTCGTTCACTTGAAAATTTTAAAAGTCCAACATATAGCTTTGAAATGGAATTACATTTATTTAACACTGCCCATAATTAAATAAGTTTTTGATGTACAATGAAATCGAATGTAACTTTAGGGACATCTATACCTAGTAATCATATTTATATCGGCAAGATAACGCTTAAAATTGCTCTGTTCTTTTTCACATCGGATCCGGTTCCAGGTTTTGCATTAAATTATAATTTTAAAAAAAGGCTCATCAAATTGCCAGGATATTTAGTAATCCAAACTTCAAATCTTGAACCAAATAAATTTTTAGATGAAGTTTTTGACGCAAAGGGAATGCAGGCAATTTTCGCAATATTTTCACCAAATGAAAATTGTTTGATATGGGTAACTGCTCAAGAATTTCAATTAAGTGCAAAATTTCCTCCAAAATTTAGAACCGAATCCGATTTTAAAAAAACACAGTCAATATGTATTTACTTAAAACACATTGGGTTAATTTATTAATCCTCATATAAATAAAAAATT
Organism: Machimus rusticus; assembly: GCA_951509405.1. Taxonomy (NCBI): domain Eukaryota; kingdom Metazoa; phylum Arthropoda; class Insecta; order Diptera; family Asilidae; genus Machimus; species Machimus rusticus. The sequence continues at coordinate 10,168,765 of OX608049.1, forward strand.
TACGACGCAGTAGATGAGTCTAAATCTAAATACCACTGGTATTCGTTTGTCAATTCGTAACGCTCATTAAAACTATATTTCTAGAGGTTCAAAGAAAATTTCTAATTTTGGCTATCAGTGTTCAGCAAAAAATAAATAAAATATGACATAATAACAAACATATTCGAGCAGAAAATTAAGTAGGTACAACATTAATCAGAAACATCCAAAATTTATAAATGGTGTTTATTCTGATTGATATTTAAAGGGACGGAATAATTGCAATTTAAGAAAAAAACCTCTGTGTTGTAAATTTCTTATAAAATAAAAATAAAAGTTTGTGAAGTAATAATAAATTGAGTAGTGTCACTTGTTACTAGCTCCAGTTACAATAAAGATAATGAGATTTCGAAATTGAGATTTCCACAAAACTTTTTGAATTGAACAATTTTAAGATTAATTTTTGACCTAAAAGTGTATAAAATTCGTTATAATTTGATGTTTTTTAGAAAATTTTAAATTTGTCTTAAAGGTTATTCATTATGAAATCAAAATCTAAGCACAAATTCCTTTTGTTCTAGAAGATAAATGAGAAAAACCAAGCTAGTTTTGTATAACTCAAAATTATTCCATTGAAGGCGAAATTAAATATTTGGAGCATAGATAATTATCATTCTTGCACAAATAAATAAGAGACCCAACTATAAATTAAGAGAAACTCATCCAGCTTCCAAAAACTAAAAAAAATGTTTGAAAACTTCTTTGGGTTATTAATTAAAATTTCTTCTTCTAAATTTTTCCCCTCAGACTTAAGAAAATTCATTGTACTATTAGAAGAATTGATTGTACAATAATTTCGATATCGAGGCATGCATGGATGCACTAATTACAATCGATATGAGAGCCAATAGCCAAAATTCCTTACCAAGCAAATCACTTCCCAAAATCTTAAGTGAAATCAAAGAAAATTGGGTTAGGTACTCATCTGTGCTTGGGTCGGGGCAAATATCAAAATGGAATTAAGTAATGGAATTGAGTCATTCTCGTTATTAGTTCTGATCTTGATTTTCATTCCAATGTTTGTCCACGTATCAACTTTCTGCAGACACTCGTCTTTCCCCAGCGACTTGCATTGAAAATCATCATCCTGAAGTTCCTGTGGGATTCAAGAGTCGGGGGATGCTCCCAACTATTGCCGGGGAGGCGGTGCTGCGGTCCAGAAAAAAATTTGCATCCCACCCTAATGTTTCCATTAGAAAGTTTGCGCTTTTGTGTTTGGTTTGGCAGAAATGCATTAGCTACTCAAATATTTTTGTTGGCAATCTGAAATACCTTCTTTGGAGCAAGGCCACAAGCGAAATATGCTCGGTGGACTCATTTCTGCACAATAAACTTGTTCGACCTTCCTCGGCCACGTGATTGCATAATTTCAATTACTCAGTCGAGTGAAGTGTCCGCGGTGTTCACCCAGGGGATTCCCCGGTAATCCTCCCGGTGACAGGGTGCACATGAACCACCCACACCTACCCTAACCCCCCCTCGGGGGAGGAAACTCTCTGCGGTTGCTCCAGACTGAAATGTATTCAAAACTATAAATGCCCCGCACCGATGGAAGTGGCTCAAAAAGTCGGAAAAGTTACCCCATTCATTTAAGAAAACTGTGAGAAAACACTTTGTGAAATTAAACAGAGCACTAACATAAAAAGCGGCGAAGAATAACAAGTTGGGGGTTCAGCGAAAATTATTCAAATTTATCCTTTCATTAACATTTTAGTTCCATAAAAACTTTAGGTTTACCCACAGTCGGGGAAGAAAAAAGAGATGAATTCCATTCAAAAACGGCACAGCCCCAATGTAAGACGCCGGTGTCGAAATTTTACCAGAACCACCCGGAGCCAATCTTCAAGATGAAACAAAACCGAACAAGACGTTTTTATGGCGATTCTGTAACCCAAGAAAATGGAAATATTTGAGTAAATAAAAGTTTAATTCTTGAGCAAAGGGCTCAGCTCCTTTCCATTTGCCTGATTAAATAAATCTCTTTATCTTGTGTGGTGTAATTTGAATATCAAATGGCACCAAGAGCCCAAAGACGTTTCAACATTTCAACGTCCGCGCGCTAATGCCACCCGCCCAAACCAAAACCGAATTATTCTTGCTGCTCCAGAAACTAAAATCCGAGAGTTGCAAATTTGCTTGTTCATGATTAAGGAAAATCAGGGCCTCGCCGGGATTAATTGCCACCACGAAAACTTCACGGGGCTATCTTGGGGCTCAGCAAACCCCAGCGCCGGGCAAAAATTCTTAGGAACTTCTACCCTCCGGCTGGAAATGGTTACGGCAGCGTTTTATGTAACGCAATAGCTTAGCACGGCACTCATCCGTGTTTCTAAGTTTGGTCCAACCATAAGGAAGATCTCTGACATGGAACCGTCTTTAAGAAAACAGTTCTCTTGTAAGACATTTAAGGGTTGCAGGTATAAAATTAAAATGCTCTGGTTACAGAGTTATTTTAATAATTAAGGTGCTAAGAATATTCACCCTGACAAAAATTGTTACATCCTCTTTCACCGACTACGGGACATGAAGAAGCTTATTGCTGCTCATAATTTTATACCCATGCTTTTCGTTGTTTCCCTGCGAAAGGCTTAATGGTAAAGCGGATTTTAGAAAAAGGGCACAAATCATTTGAATCGTAATAATCTTCTCAGTTCTGCAATCTATTTAAAATGTCTGGAATAAAAAACATACATACATACATGGAAGCATTCTAAAACAAGTAAAATTCGCAATCATCAAAGATAAAAATGTCTGCAAATTGCAACTCGTTTGTCGCATTTATTAAATTAAAATAACAAATCAAAATCAAGGAATTTTTTCTATTTTAATATTTGTTCCTATAAAAAATACAATACTGTGAATATTTTTGAAAATTTTATTGTTCGGGAACTTTTAGTCCCGAAGTATGCCATTTTTTTGTTGATCAGAGGAGGAAATCAATGTAGGTTTAAAATATACCTCAAAATATCCTATCTTTATGAAATTGAATATTAAAAACCATCACGCCTCTAGTTAGAACTATATTTCGGTTCTTAGACTTCTTCTGATTAAAAGTTATATAAACTTATAGCATTTATGATCACTTCATTACGGTTTCAGCACTTTTTAATGGTAAGAGTTATAATAAAAATGAACTGCAATGTTTGCAAATCGAGATGAAAATAATATTTTCTATTTATTTAGATGTTATTACCAATAATAATTTTTTTTTTAAGCGTGAAATTTCGCCTCAAGTCTAAAGCAAAGGAACAAATTTACGTAATAATATCAATGTAATATATATTATTTTCCGTTATATCATCTACATAAAGTTAGAATTTATGCTACCTATAATAATATTTATGCTATATTATATACATATATACACAAACAACTTTTTTCCTAGTAGAATAGAACTAGAATTGTATTCCTAGGAATTCTAATAAATAAATGAAAATAAAAGTACTAGAAATGTATTGGCATATTTTAACTAGAATTCTATTTACATAAATTACTAGAATTGCTGATAGGAACAGTAAAATTCTATTGACTTTGCTTTAAATAGAATTATATTATTACTAAATTTGAATCCAAATTTATTGGATTTTTAAACGTAATCGGCGGATTACTGATTAGATTTTCGAAATAGTAAATGTAAATATATCTAATAGACATTTCACATAAGAGGTTTTATTCAACAAATACGAATCGGAACATTGATCGATGTTTTCTTCAAAAGATATTGTTTAATGCTGAATAAAATGATAAAGAATATCGAAAATTTCATTTTATTTATATGAAAAAATAAGAAACGAAGCATCCCTTTATTCTTTAAAAGTTTTCTGGAGGCACAACAAAGAACGCACTCAACTCTATGTTATATGAAAAACAGATGAGAAATGACACGTTTATACTGAAATTTTCTTCTGGCTTCGAATCTGTTTCAGTATTAAAGAACTATAATATTCCAATAAATTTAGAGTTTTTTTTAGCTTTTTTAGCTAGATCTAACGGAAATTTGTTTTCTCTATATTTCAAAGAACTTTAAAAAGAAACTCAGTTTTAGTTAGTGTAACTTATTTTCTAGTGAAAAGCACTAGAAATCTAGACAAACTCAATACTCAATACTAGATACCATACAGTCTAGTAACATTTCCCCAGAAATTAGAGTATAGTCAATTAATTAAATGCATTCATATTTGGGCGAATTTGAAAATAATTCAAAATGAAAAACAAATCAAATGCCATAATGTTCTTCATATAGGATGCCCGAAAAAACAAGTATTATTCTCGAAAATTCCAAAAATTCTTAAACGGCTTATAAAAATTATTTCATTAAACTGAACTGTTTAGAACTTTTAAAACGCATAAAACGAAACGTCTGTGCATGACGAAGAAAAATTTAAATCGCTCCTTTTGGTTGCGTCATTTATCGAATCAATGTAAAGAGCGTATTCTAACCAATAAATTATCGAATTCATTTGTCATTTATTGTTTGGAAATGAATATATTATAACAAAAAAACGAGAAAAAAAACGACACCATGCACTATAGAAACCTAGGGCACCAAAAAGTTAAATCCGGAATTGGAAACCATCGTTTATACTAATTGATTGATCTATAACTTAAAACAAATTAAAGTCAATCAAAAACAGACTATCTATGAATGAATAATTTAATCTATTTAAGTAAAGAATAAAATTATACTAACAGCTTCAAGAATTCAGAATTGAAACTTAATTGCTATATTAAAGTATATCGATTGCATAAATTTATATTTTAAATCGTTTGATTCCCTTTAATGAAAATTTATATCGCTTTTACAGAAAATTAAATTTCCTTTTCATAAAAAAATAAAAAAAAATATCTCTCACCCTTTACTTTAAATAAAAAGGATTTTTTTAGGTGTTGGGGTGGCAAAATCCTTTTGCGATGGATAAAATCATTTTATGGTTTTCAAGGAAATTACATTTAATCCGGCCCGTCAAATTGACGAATAAATTGCCTTCCGCGCGAGAGCCATATTCCGGGAATCGGTTAGAAATTAGTCCGTCCGGGTTGAGGGCAGAACTTAAAATTTTATGTAGCCTTCCGATTAAAAATGATTAACTGAGCATCCCCGGCCGGCCGTCGTGATTAATTTCATCCGCCGGTAGAGATTCCATAAATCAGGAACGCATTAATTTATGGCCCCGAAGATATCAATCGTTTGAGCCGCGCCGCTACCGTTCCGCGCTAATCCCTGCACGCGGGCGGATTACCGGAAGCCGCAGAATATCCAAAGTATAAAAAAGAATTGTTAGGTTAGGAACTTGGGGGGATGCTGGGGCTTCATCCCCTGGCCAAGTTCAATTGCTCCGCTGCGAGCGCACTGAATGAACTTTCTCGGGGAACGTTAAAAAAATTGTTCTGGGGGTAAAGTTTTCTTACCGCAGAAAGAGTCGGTGAACACATCCCGCGGGAACTTCTTTTCCTATTTATCCCAAACAGAACGGGAGCTCTGCGACTTAGAATCTTGCGACAATCTTCCCGGATTCCAGCCGGTGCCGCCCGCGCTCCAGCGGCTATAAATTCTATCTGCTGAGCAACTTCTGGTAAACTTTAATAAGCTTTTTGTCAGGTAATAGTTCGGAAGGAGACGTCACACTTTTCCGAGAGGACACATTTTATTTTCTTTAAATATAAAAAAGGACTAGCTGTTGCCCGCGACTTTGTTCGCATCCAATCCAAGGCACTTTAGTTTGCAGGATTACAGAACGTGCCCTTTTTTCTGCGGACTGCATTAATTGTTGTACGAACTCCATCTAGGAGACAGATTGAAGAAATTTTGAAATTACTATAATCATATTTACTATACATCTTTCCTAAGAAAACAAGTACCTTTTCAGTATAAAGAAAATAATAATAAATAAAAATAAAATAAAAAATTAGTAAAAAATATTATAAATTATTATTATTAAGGCGTGAAATTTATTTAGTGACCACTTTTTCTTGCAAAAACTGTACTAAATATCACAATTCACCCTGTGATATACAGGGTTACAGGAAACTCGACGTATTCCCGTCAAGACGACCAGGCTGTATCTCATGAACCGTGATAGTTAGACAGTTGAAATTTTCATAGATGATGTATTTCTGTTGCCGCTATAACAACAAATACTAAAAAACAGAATAAAATAAATATTTAAGGGGGCTCCCATACAACAAACGTGATTTTTTTGCCGTTTTTGTAGATAATGGTACGAAACCCTTTGTGCGCGAGTCCGACTCGCACTTGGCCGGGTTTTTTTAAGCTACATAGCATTTTAACTCAAGTAGCATTAATTTTCTTAAATCAATTAAAAACATTTTTATTCATAGCTATTAGATATTAGGCATTTATGGGTATTTTGTGGCTAATTATGTTTTGTTACTAAGTCTTCTACAAATAAAAATTAGGTTGAATGACATTCCATGAGCCATTATTTTATAAAAAAAAATGTGGTAAAGGAACTAAATTGAATATTTTTTTCAAAAATCACAAAATTCGGAATAACTCTAAAACCGACGGCCATACATACAGGAGGTTAAATTTGTTGCATTTGAGCTCCTCTATCTCGTCGTGACAGGAATACGTCAAATTCCCAGTAACCCGGTATATAACTACAGAACGAGCGTACTCATTGACGTTATCCAGCTACAACACATCCCTGCGTTAATATAGAAATTTGAGGAAAATTCTACAAATAGTCCATTTTTGAGTTGACAAAAAAATAAAAACAATCTTATGTATCTCAATATATTTATTGAAATTCATTTTATTCTGAAACTTTTGAGGCGAATTGTGTGGGTATTTTTGTTTTAAATAAAGGAAATAATGGAACCTTTTATTTACAAACATATTCTTGAGACTTAAATATTGTAATATGCAGAATGGAAAACGCAAATTTCTTGAATTGCCAGCTCAATCACCAGATTTGAATCCTATTGAATAGGGGGGTAAGTCTCAATTCAGCATTTCCGAAATAAAACAGAACTAATAGAAACACTAAAAAAATAATGGAAAAGCATACCTCAATATATTACTATGAATTTCATAGCGTCTATGCCACAAAGGTGTGCTGAGGTTATTCAAAATAAAGACTACCATTGGAAATACTAAGGAGGCAACTAAAAGTTTGCTTTAGATTTACGCACTAACATATACAGAAGTTCGTTATTTTATTAAATTATTTTAATTATTGCGAAGTCAACTATTTGTAATGTTTCATGAAAAGAAAAAATAGGATATATGTATGTAGCTTTTTATTCTTCACTAAATAAAATTACGAAAAAACTACATTAAATGTTTGTACTGAAATGGTTGCTCTTGTTTTGTTTTTATTTTTTATCCATAAGTGTATGTATTTATTATTGCGGCCATTTGATCCCATTATAATTTAAACTTACTTTAAATTAATAATATCATAATTCCAACAAATGTTATACACATCTAAAAGTTGTAAGAAATAAAAATATGAAGTACTCAGAGCCTTAAATTTATCTTATTAAATAGCGACATCTAGCAGAAAAAAATTAAGAACTAATAGTAATACAAATACTCGTAGGTATATATTTTTTAATATACATACATACTTATTTTACTCTTTTCGAAATATTCCTATGTTAGAGGATTAAGGTAAAAGTTAATAAAATCTCAGCTTTTATCAGGGACCGAGAATAAAATAAATAAAAAGAAACATTTTTTTAATGTATAGTTCATTGTAATAATTTTATAAAATGCGTCGTATAATTTCCCTATCTAGGAGTCTGAGTTCTATTGCTAAATAATAAAATATAATTTTATCAAAACAATTTTTATAAGAAAACAGAAAAAGCTTAAAAACTTATAGGTCAGTTTTGCTTATTATAAATTGGTGAAGACAGTTTTCTAAAAACTATTCGTAAATAATTTTAATCTCAACCTTTCAAACAGTAGTTTTATAAAATTCAACCAAACTTTCTTATTAGTAAAACCATTCTTAACGTTCGTACTCTAATTTCGGATTCGTTCGCGTTACTCTAGAAATAAGTATAAATAGAAATAAGTAGAAATAAGTGAGCTGGTAATCTAAGTACCTTTTTATTTTGGGATATCGCCCGAATTTAATATATTATAAAATTGGAAAAGTATTGTAAGAACTAACATTTTTCATTTAATATTTTTTCAATTTGCCTTCAGTTAGATTATAGAAAATTCGATCGAAAAAGGGGCATTGGCGAGAAATATTGAACCAAAATTACTGAGAGTTGTAAAATCATGACGATGGAGAATTTGCAAAGTTTAAATAAGCAGCCCCGAGGCACCCTTCGTTTCTATTTCAGTGAGTCTTTCCTGTCAGGGGTGCTGTGCACTTGGGAATGATAAATTTTAGTTAAGTGTGCTGACAAAATACATTGAGGCGAAGGAAACCATTTACAGCATTTCCGTAGAAAGCAATCAAAATCGTAATTTTGAATTCAGCAGAACTTCGCCCAGGATCCTGGATGCTGGCGGGTCCATATCCATACCCTTGGCAAATATTCTTCCCTAAATCTCATAAGTACTGCTGACAGCACCTCATATTTCGCCACTTAGCACCATTTTCGAGAAGAAATTGTTTTCCATCTTCCATGAGCGGCGGTGTGCAAAACATATATAGAACATAACACGGGGGGAAGCCCCGGGGAACCGCCCCCGCATAAACCCAAAAGACCCTACGTGCGCTGAGTTAAAAATTCTGTTTGAGCGTGGTCGCCATGTCAAGTCCTTATCTTGTGTCTGTTTCAAGTCCTTAATAAATTCATGGCTAGCTGAAGTTCCCGCAGGAGCTCGCTCCAGTTCCCGTCTGTCAGCCGGGAAGTGCCACTCATCGGGTTCTTACAACTCACCCGGAGGACATAGGCTCAGATTGTTTTCTCGACTAATCAGACAGGTGATGCTGGCTGCCACCGGATGAATCAATTGGCGGCCGCTGTATCTTTTTCCCCTTCCCAGGTATCCCCAGGTGGGCGGAAGGTCCCGAGGGAAGCGACATGTTGAATGGTAAATGGATGTCAACATCGCCAGTTGATACTTTCATTATCTGCCCTCGCAAACCGATGATGCATTATTCAGGCGCGGCCGATCGGGATTCCATTAACAAATTTGAATTTGCTTTTGTGTAATCGCCGGACAGGTAATTTCGCCATATGGTCGACATACCCACGAACCATCCCACCCGTCCATCGGGATAAATGACCCAGGAAATCCTTGCAGCAGAAACGTCTCCTGAACTCTCCCCCTCAAAATCCTCCGAAATCCGATCGAATATGAAATCAGAATTATTTGCATGTAATTTCGATGACAAGGACACTCTACGGGTCAGTCGGTTAAAGAAAGGTACAATTTCAGAAATTGTCCGTCTGTCTGTCTGTCCGATCCTGGAGCCAATCCCATCCCCTTGCCCCCCATACGGGAGAGGGAAAAGCAATTCAAACCGCGATTAATGATAATCCCAGAAATATATACCGAGGCCATTTTCCATCGGATGAATTTTAATGCATACGGCACTAAAATCGATTTGATAGCATATAAAGCGCGTAATGTGAATTATTATGAAATTGGCGTTAGGGGTAATCGTCGCAATCTCATTTAACAATTTCGCGAAGAATTATGTTCGCTGATTATTCCCGGGAGGTAATAGCAATAAATTTCTATATGTGCACTGCGGATGGTTATAGCTCTTTTCGTAATTTACTTTTTAATTATTTTCATTTTGAAATTCGATTTGGTTAAAATATTTATATGTCTTTTATATCTGTACCTACTATCTAATAATATAAATCTCACTTATTTTTTCAAAAATTGCATGTTTTTATATCAGTATATGGTAATTTTCATAAATATGCACACAACATAATTTTCGGGGTCGGTGATTCTAAATATAATACCCGTATAAATATAAAATTTAAATACATACTATAAGTTATATAAGAGAAACAAAACATTTTAGGGAATAACTACCTGTAAAGTACCTCCTCATAGTATGAAATTTCAAAATGACGGTTCCAAAATTTACGCAAAATATTTTGAATTTCAATGTATTACCATTAAAATGGGTACTTTTGGATTTTCGATGTCACTGATTTTGAATATACCTACATATATTGTATTAAACACAGTCGCCACATTTCGCCCTGTTGAAAGTGAGTTTTTTATGGAAATATGTAGGTATTCCCTACTTGACTTATTGAAACGAACGTTTTTTAAAACGTTACGAACGTATGAACGTTATTACATTTGATTTAAAACGATAGGAAAAATTGTAGGTTATGACATGTGTTGTTTTTTAATGGATGCTTATTAAAACAAACGGAAGATTCCTAATAACGTTCCCTTACATGGACCTATTGTCCGGAAAATTAGAATTACACCACACCAGTGATTGAAAACGGACTGATTAAATATTATAATATAATTGGGTCAAACGCAAAACAGTCGATGTAAATATAATAAGTTAAAATCAGCACCGATTTTTTTTTATGTTTCTTATTAATTTGTAAATGGACGTGTTGGTTACTAGAAAAAAAGAAATAGAAATCGTTCACCCAAATTGACTGAAAAAACGGAGATTTTCAATTTTTTCTGACTCTTCTGTGGACCAAATAGTCCACAGAAGAGACGAAAAATGTCCTTTTATACAAGATTACTTTAACTAGTTCAATTAAAAACAATATAACTTAAGTACTACCTATTTTTAATTACAATAATGAATTCATTTTTCCTCCAATCATTCAAAAATAATCTCTAAATTTCCGTGGAAAATTCTTTTTTCCCAAATTATTTGTTGCTCAATCACCAATTTAAAATAATTTTTAGAATTAAATAAAGTTATGGATAGGGTTACTCTTGATAGGTGCTTTATTTGTAATTCATCAAAAAATAAAAAATAAAACAAAAAAGAACAAAAAAAATTGTTTCTTCTTTTACACTGTCCGAACATTATTTTTGCTTTTGACCCAATTACTAAGTACTATTTTTATATAATATTATTATGAATACCATTTAAGTTCACTACCCCTTGCGGAATTAGGTGCAGAAAAATATATTTTTAGAATTTATACTTTTTTGTTAAACATATCTTTATAGAATTTGTATTAACAAAGAAAACGAGCTTTTGGTTATTTTTATTTATTTTATTTATTTATTTAAATTATTATGAATAAAGAAATATTGTACTTAATGATCGAAGTTTTATTTATTATTTTATCTGAAATATTTTTTTTTCTACAATACTTTTACGAAATTTATCTCTTCTTTAAAATTGTTAAACTTAAAAGAGATTTTTACCACAAATTTTACACCAAAAAAGTTATAAATCTAAAAAATATTAGCTGAAAATGAACAGAAGATTCTAAAAATTGAATCGAGTTTTTCATACATTAGGGATAAGTATTTAAGTATTATGTAGTTCATGCCTATCAGTGAGTTTCGGATTTTCGTGGCTTAATTCCCAATTTTTTTTTGTACTTTATAAAACAATAAATGAAGGTAACCTGAACGTCCGTAAACTTTTAATATTAAAATGATTTATCACTTGTTCTATGACATAAACGAACATCAAAAATGTTAATCAGTTTAATTATAAAGGTGTGCTAACTTTTTGTTTGGAGTTGAAAAAAAAAAACAGAAGGAAGAAAACTGCTTAAAAATCGAATCAGACAGTTTCAAATTATGTTTATGCTCCTTCTAAAGTTATCCCAAATGTGGACAAATGAGGTCTGCATCTGGTTCAGACTCAAGGATAAACTGAACCAAAATAGGGCTAATTTAAACTGTCCCTTTTGCAGCCGCTTATAATTAATCAAACCAATGAAAAACTTTTGTGTAAATTTTGTGGAAAATTTGCTCTGTGCAACAAGCTGAAGCGGGGTGTCAACGCGACCCGCAAAACATTTGCGATTTCGCGTCGCCTTTAGGTTTCTCACGATTCCCCGGCCCCGGATCCACCGTTCAGCCATCAAGAAAGCTCTCTTTATTAATTGTCACGAGGATATAAAGGCAGATACTTTCTCCGGCAATTACTTAATTTAATTAAGATAAAAGCCGAGGCTTCTCAGCTCGTAAAGTCCTCGTGAACATTGTCAGGGCTCCTTCAAAATATCTTTGGCCGGGAGAGGCGGCCTTTCGCGCGCGACGCTTGTCGCACTGCCGTAGCATAATTTGGAAAATGAGCAACATAAAATTTACATTAACAACTCCGCCCGGCTGCTCCATTTTCCACAGGGTTCTCTCGGTTGTGGGACTTAAAAACGCCTATCCACGTTTTGCCCCCCGAAGATGTTTCTGTTTACACTTCGAATTAGTTCACTCTCGGGGGTTTATTGCATGTACACTTTGCAGTTGCTTTTTATTCCAGGAAATTAAACGGAAACAATTAGACATATCGCCCTGGATGGCGGGATTTTGTCTTTCTCGCCCAGGGAACACTATCCCGGGAGGAGGAATTAAGTGGGAACCAGCTCGGCACGACAGTTTCCACCCCATAGACCGTTTTAATAAAATTAACTTTGAAATCCTGGAAACGTGTGAGGGAATCAATTTTCTAAAGTTGTAATTTATAACCATAATCTAACGAAATTGGAGGAACCTACCACAAATTTTTGGGGAATGTTGGGTGGGTTGGAAAACCTTTACACGAACAAAACTCATAACACTTACTTCTAGTCTAAAATCTAGACAAATAGGAAATAAAAAATTCGGTTCTACAGGGTGGGTCATGTATGTTTAGGTCCTTTTTTCAATCGATGATTTTTAGTACTTAATGTTATCTGTTCTAAAAAATGTTGTCTGTCTAAAAAATGTTATCTGTTAAAATGTTATCTGCTCTAAAAAATTCTTTGACATATGAAAAGGCCAAAGTATGCCATATATAATCATGGAGCCGCTAACAACACAAAAGCATATTTTGATTGTCCAAATTTATTATGAAAATGCCCTTACAGTGAATGGGAAACGTTATTGCAACATGTTAACTAGTTTTATGTGGCCAAAACACACAGAATGAATTGGATGTCAACGACACTTGGTTTCAACAAGATGGAGCGACATGCCACACAAGTCATGCAATACTCCATTTTTTGTCAACAAAAGCCGATCGCTTAATTTCAAGAAATTCTGAAGTTCCTTGGCCATCAAGAAGCTCGTATTTAACACCACTTGATTATTTTTTGTGGAGTTATTTGAAAGGTAAGGTGTGTGCTAATCATCCACATACAATTCAACAACTTAAAAACAACATTCGAGCTGAAATTGAGGTCATTGATCCGCTTTTATTGGCAAAAGTCATCGAAAATTTTGATGTTCCCATGCAGGCCTGTAGACGAAGTTTTGATGGGCATTTGAACGATTTTGTTTTTCATACATAAATGGACCACCTTTCATTATAAATAAAAATGTTTGACTTTTCATCCCAAAATATGTGTGACCCACTCAGTACAATTAGTTTTTACATCAGGTTTCCCTAACTACCGCAACAAACAAATGCATTAACATATATTATATAACATAACAACAAACTGAATATCTTCTCAAATGTTTTAGAAACCTTCGAATTTAGTTGAGAAAAAAAAATGAGTCAAAAATACAAATTAATTGTTTGGTCTCATTAAATAGCTTCCAAAAATAAAAAAAAAATTACGACAAAGACATATAAAGTAGAAAATTCATAAATTCAGAAATTACTTGCCAAAGGACTAACATTTTGAATGGCCTGCGGTAAATTCCTCCAAAATTGGTTTGGTTCTATTTTTTGCAAAAGTGACCAGTTTTCTATTCTGCTATTTTTGGACTGTTGCAGTTAGCCACAGGGTAGAGACAATAACAAATTATAAATATTTGGCTGATAAAGTGTTATTAATTATAATAAAATAATAAAGTTTAGTTAAGATTTTTTCAAACTTATGGCTATGAAACCACTAAGGACACGAAGTAAATCAAATAAAATTAACTTATCTGTACTTTTTTACTTATTCACAAAATACTTGCGAGTAACTCTCGTTTTATAAGGACCTTCTTTGCAATTAATTGAAACATGATTTTAAGTATAAGATACTAAAATAGTTATATGTACATATGTATGTATATAAAATATAAATTAGTTAAATCAAGTAGAATGTGGTACACAGCTAGAGATTGCAACTGACATACATACATAAATAGCGACGAAAAATTTCTCTTTTACAAGTAACCTGTAGAGATTCATGAAATATAATTCATATTTGGTTTTCAATTGAAGAGAATTTATTACACGGTTTTTGCGATAATTTCTTGGTAAATCTTCTAAAATGTATGAAAAGATAAGTCATCTTGCCCTTTGGTAAAATTGTGAAGATGTAAAACTATGTATTTTGTTATTAACAAAAGATAGGTAAGAAATATTCGTCAAAATCGATACAGTAGTTACTGTCAATATCTTATAAAATTTTTTTATTTTTAAATGTCTGAGTAAATGGAAGCTATGATTTAATTTTAATCATGTTTTTGGGAATTCAAACTTCAATGCGCTTGTAACATTGTTGAAAATCCATTTCGAGGTGGCAGTTTTTTTCTCAACACGTGCATTCTCTTAAAATGAGACATGTGCCTTGAGAATCGCACCAGACGTGAACAAGATATCCTGAAATATCCATCGCAACCCATATGTTAAATCTCCGCAAGGAACCGATAGACACTTCGCACGTTTCACGCATCAATCTCTTTTAGAAATTGAAACATTAAGGCGCCTTCGACTCCTCCCTGCGGTACGCCGTGTTGGCCGCCGTCGTGCCAAGACGTCGCGGCGGATTGGCGAGAAGAAGTAACAATAAACCGAAATGGTTGTAAATATCTTACAAAGATTCGAGATGTAATATTTAAGTTGGTTGCACGTTCCCAGTTCAATCACTCAGCGCTAACATCGCATCAAAAGCAATTTCGAATGATCTGAAATCTCTGGCGGGCAGAGGCATGCACTGCATCTGAAAGAATTTTCTTCGGAAAAATATGAACTTTTTTATATTTTTGGGGGCGGTAAGGGAACACCACCGGCAGCGGTTTTACGTATTCGTCTCGTGCATTTGTGTGCACCTACGTGTGGGGAATTTCAAAAAATTTTTATGGCAAACGTATAATTTTTTGTGTAATTTACGAGACGGCAGCACTGGCTGACAAGGCACAAAATTTTTATCATTTATGCCCCCCACGAGAGTAAACTAATGGAATTTATCAAAAAACACAAAAACGCTAGGCTGCAACTTTTTTACTCAGTTAAAGAATTTTTTTTTTTTTACAATTTTAATTTGATGTTAGCATAAGATGGCAATCAATAAAATTTCAATCATTCCCATCAAAGCGACTGGCTCCTAAAAAAAAATACATGTATTGCAAAAGCATTTAGCGCCAGAATTTTAATTCCAACCACATTTCAAATAAATTTTATGAATGAAACATTTGCCCAACAATTTTATTGCATGTTAAAAGTGTTTTCGTAAAACGATAAAAATAACTATTTTAATCAACTTTTTATAAAAGCAGATGCAGTTTACAAACGAAAGGGAATCAGTAATGCAATTTATTTTTAATGGTATTCGTTAGGGTTTTGCGCTTACGAAATGATTTTGAAAGTAATATTCAGAATTAACTCAATTATTGAGTTTTTGCTATGAGCATATGCAAAAAATTCATATTTTCTGCTTTTTGACTATTTCAGTAATTGGAACGCGTCTAATAATCAATTCTCTGTAATTTCAATTTAACGTCATTAATGCCGAATTGAACAGTGCAATAATGTGCGCAACAGGAATTTCATTTATGTGTTTCCGTCATATGCTTGTAAATTTTCAAATATTAAGACATTTAATTAAGACTGTTTTATTTTATAATTTTATATAGGTATGTTATATTCCAGTTCCACATTTGTATAAAAATAAAGCGTGTCAGTTAATAAATTTGGTTTTTTTTTTTAATTTTTCAAATTAGCTTATAACAACTTTAAGTAGGGCGAAGTTAAATAAATCGATTGTAACTGCTAACAAACACGGTGGAAGTAAATTTTATAAATAAAAATAGCTTATGAAATCCGTTTCGAACTGAAAATTAAACTCAAAATAAACAATTAACGTTCAATTTTATCGTTGTGAAATAATCACTTGTTTAAACAATTTTTTTATTGAATCCGAAGTATAATATTAAAATTAACAAAAAAGTAGAGATAAAATTGAATTAAATAGCACCTCTCTAGAGAATCATTCTCTACTATTGTAGTATGTAATAATAAAATAAGTATAAAATTCAGTTGAAATTGTGAAAAACTGTTGAAATTAAATTTGAAATATGTAGGCTAAAATCGTTCATCTGATATTAAACATGATAAAAATATTTTAAAATGAAATTTTTAATCACATGTAGATTGGATTAAGGGGGCATTCGCTTTCTAAATGAGAAAAAAATCTATTTTTGTTTTTTTACACAAAAGTGTTTCTTAACATCATAGCAATACTGTCCTAAAACCATTTTGCGAAATTCAAAACAAAACAAAAGTTATAGCTATATATGTAACGGAAGGTACTTCGTTTTACAAGTAAAAATTATTGCACAGAAACTTTAAACGCGTTTTTCTCAAAACTACTTTTTTTCAACTGGTACACATAATATCTCAAGTTCTACTCGATAGATTTTAAAAAATCAAAACGAATTCGATTCGTTAACATAAATACTAGAACATATACCTATAAAAATGCATATAAGTACCCCTTGTTCTTCTTTATGCACGTACTTTTCCCAAAAAAAAGGAAGATTTTTGAAATTTTCAGAAAAACACTCGTAAAACAATTAAAAAAATTAATTTTTTTTTATGTATATGTTCTAGCAAAAAGTCTAAAGGACAGAATCCATTTTGAATTTTTTCTTTATGTTGTCCAGGAAGACCACAATTATGTGTACCAGCCAAAAAGGGACTTTTACAAGACGCCTTCTGCCGCCGCTAAACATAACTAAAAATTAAAAAACAAAAGTTTTTTTGTCTTCTTCAGTACCTATAGAGTAATGTCTATAAATAATTTTTTCAATAAATACAGTAGCCTTTTTAAAAAAAATCCCAAAAAAGTGTGTTTTTCCTCAATTCTGAAAGCGATTGCCCCCTTAAAGTGATGCCATGTAACTATAATATGAACATTTGTTAAAATCCATGGAACAGTCTACATAAAACATTCATATAAATACAAGTATAATATATATATAAAATTAAAGTAAAAAACATTAATAGAAGACAATTTTTATTGAAGAGTTCTAAAAAAGTGAAAAAAAAATTAATCTTAAAAAGGGATGATATAAAGAAGTAAAATTTTCAAAATATAGAAAATTTTGGAGCAAACAAAGAGAAATGAGGATTTTTAAATGCTTAAAAATTTTTAAATACCATTGCACACCAATACTCTACAATATACATATATAATAATAATTTTTTTTACTTTAATATTACTTTGTACTTTTCAGTTACAAGCAATGTAGTATTCTTTCTAAAGATTCTATGAGGTTTCTAAAAGGTTCTATAAAATTTCTAGTTCCTAAAATTGTCCATGAAGTTTCTAGAAGGTTTTCTGACGTTTCTAAAAGGTTTCATAAAATTTCTAGACGTTTCAAGAAGGTTCCATGAAGTTTCTAGTTG
Organism: Machimus rusticus; assembly: GCA_951509405.1. Lineage (NCBI taxonomy): Eukaryota > Metazoa > Arthropoda > Insecta > Diptera > Asilidae > Machimus > Machimus rusticus. Next base: position 10,186,467 of record OX608049.1, read on the forward strand.
ATTCTATTAGTTTTTTTCAAGATTTTATAATGTTTCTAGAAGGTTTCATGTTTCTAGAAAGTTATATGAGGTTTTTAGAAGGTTCCGGAAATTTTACAATCATTTCTACCTACAGTCATTTAAGTTCAATATAAAGAATCCAAAAATATACATAATTTATAGTTCCAGAATTCTTAGAAAAGAAAATTTTATAGAGGAAAACCAGGAATTTCAAAGTAAATATAATATAAACATAGAAAATAATCCCTAGCTCAATCAAAGGTAGAGTCGTTTTTACAAGAAACCCCTCATAATTTTATCTATTATATATATACCTACATACGTAACATATATTAATATCAAAGTTGAACTTTTGCTGCATTTCATCTTCTAAAGTGATAAAATTTGAAAATGCTGCTGTCAAAAGTAAAAATATTTATGATTCCATAAAAACGTATGATAAAAATGTCCAAAGTATCTCAAATCGATGATCAAAAAGTCATTTTCCGAAAAATGAAAATCTGCACTATGCACGTACTGAAAATGAATTTCCTGAGAAGCGTAAAACCGCCAAGTAAATAGCTTTATTTATTCGCCCATTGGCACCAGGGTTGCCAACCATGAGAACCACAATTCCCGAAACAATGAGCACCACGTTGATAGTCCCGAGGGACCAAAAAGGGCACGTGGATTGCACCTGTTCCTGAAAATAGCAACACTGAGCGCCGTAATGCAGTTCAAATTGGGGGGAACAGATAAATCCAGTAATTTAATTCCCGACCGTCTCGGCAAATATTTATCTTGAGCTTGAGAGCAAGCAGTAAAGTGGGGAACTCGCGCCCTGGAACGAGGGAGTCCTGTGGGAGCCGGGGGAGCAGAACCGGGGTCACTGGATATAAATTTAAGTTGTGTGTTTGGAGCGCGGCGCTTAAAAATAAAAATTCCCTTCGAAGCCTCGAAGACAATGGACGAGGACGCGGGAAGAGAGTGCTTCAGGGTGAGTCTCATTGAAATAATCCTTTCGACATTAAAACCCTCGTAATTTATGACAACAGAGGACAGGCCCTAATTGGACAGCATTAAATTTTCCCCATGGATTACTGTCAGTCCTGCGTGAAAGGGAGATTTAGGGCGAAAGCTATTGAACGCTCCACCCTGCCACGAGAGGGCTATTTATTTATTTTATTTTTATATTTTTTTAGGAGGTACAAACAGCCACATTATCCAAGTGCACTTACAAAAATATATGGAGTATGCTCCAGAACCACCTGGATTACTCCTAAAACAGGATTTGAGGGTTCGAGGGGTCTCTGCACAAATTCAGGCTAACTGTGGGACTCAGGTGCTGATAAAAGGGGCATCAACCCAAATTTTTAATTTTATTTAAACCTAAACCCAAACACTTTTGTTTTAAAAAACGAACGAAACAAGATGTTTTCGCTTTCATTATAATATAATGATCATAATTGTAACCTTAAAGAGCATTAATCTGATGGTCAAGACTCAGTTTTGTTCTTCCAATTTTTTACTATCAGAAACCAAATAAATTATACCCTCTATTTTCCTTCTTTAACCCTTAAGAGGACGAAACCCATTTAAGGATCAAAACAAATTAAATGTTTCTTTTTCATAAATTTTTATTATTTCTATTGAAGATTCTATTCCCAAAGTTTCAAAATTAAGTTGGAATTGGTTCCATAGCTATAAACATACTCGAATGGTAATTTGTTTTTCAAATGCACAACTTATTTTCAACTTGCGGAAACTTTAGCTCAAAAAGTTATTAACAGATTGGTTTAGAATAAAAATATAATCATTATTTATTTAATTACGAAGAATATGAACCTAACTTATTCATGATAGCATAATTTAAAGTATTTTTAATTACAAAACAATTACAAAAACATGGTGACAATTTTACAATGTTTTTAAAATACATCCAAAACATTTAATTTTCAACATGTTCAGTTAAAAGTAGGTTCATGTTCTTAGAAAATATGTAAAATATATAAATATTGATTTCAAATAAGAATTGTAACGTCCAAAGAATTCCCGCCAGGAATCAACTCTGACGACGATCTTCGGTGTACGATGGCCGAATTATAAGACCGCTTCCGTCGGAAACGGTTTGAAAAAAATTTGAATTTTACTCGAAAGCATTAATAAAAGGATTACAATTGTTAGTCAGTTACTAATTATTTTATCAACCTAAAAAAATGTATAGAAAAAGCTTAAAAACCAGGCTGCTAATGCGTTTTCCCCCATCAAGTATGTATGAAACCAACAATCATCCAAATGAATCTACCCAAAAAATGCATAATAATAATCGTCATATTTATTATTAACGTGGTTCTTAAATAAGCTTTCATTTAACACTCTACAGGATGACCTTGATATATTAGGGTAAAGTACGGATACATTTATTTATTTATTTATTTATTTCTTATAGGGTTAAACTAAAATCTGCTACCCTATACTAAAAGCGCAAAGCGCAAAGGTCCTAATTCTACTTCTAAAATTAATATTAAATTATAATCTCATTGCAATTTTCATTCTAAATTAGATTTTGATTTTATATAGTCTGTGCAGGATATTAAACTTATATGTAGATGCCCCAAGTGTCAAAAGTGTAATTAGTTTTTTAATCAAATAGAAATCTATCCTGTACGAAAAGAATAGTTGCCCTGTTTTTTTCAGAGTATAGTTGCTGAAAAATCCTCGCCCTCATTCCGTGTAATGAACTGAGAAACAATGTTTTAAATAAAAGTTTCGTTATTTTTTTCCATAGAATCTTAGTCTGTAATTAAAAATGCGATTCTAATTTGGGGTGGGGGATCGAGTTTGATGTTTTTGTGATCTCACTGATTTTTTACACGCTGTACATCTTTCCATCCAGAACACTTCAAGAACATTTTCCTCAGAGTGACACCAGAAAAATAAGGTTTATTTTGTTTTTAAAAGATATAATGATATTAAAATATGGAACCATAATATTGTGCTGTTAATTCTAAAGGCGTTTATCCCAGCAGCTAGATTGCGTATTGCGGCATGTAACTCACCATTTAGGCATATATCCGATTATATTAGCACTTTAAAAAAATTATTTTGTACTTTGCTTAATTCTAATTTGTAAAAAAAATTTAAGTTATTGTATTCCTATTTATCATTAATAAGCTATGTATATGCCGTGAAAAACTCATTCCTTAATTCCTAACCTATTCGCTAAAATACAAAAATTTGAAACAATGGGACATCTATCCGTGCTTTATCCTTATATGTTTTTTTCATTAACCAATTTAACCCCTGAAATTAACACCCAGAATCAAACCTCAAGTTGTTATATTTCACATCTATCTGTAATAATTCACAAATTGCATTATTTATGACATATATATTTCCATAACATAATAATTAAAAATTAATATTTCATTTTCTTTTCCATTGTTCCTTGTCCATTTTTTAAATAACTTTTCGAAAACAGCCTTTTATTACCTTCCTATTTACTTGGTAATGCACGGAAAAAATATCTGGTAATAATTCTTGTATTTTCTGATGGATTTTAGGATAGTGCATTATTTTGGTAATATTTCCTGTAGCTTTTAAGGAAATCTGCTGCTTTTTCAATATATGTTGCGGATTTTATGGCAACGTTCGTAAATTTGTTGGGAACTATTTTGCTATCCCAATTTTTTTTTTTCGCGTGCACAGAAGCTTTCAAACTCCTATGATCAGATTATTTTAGAAACGTTAATCCTAATTTTCAAAAAGTCATATAATTTTCATAAAAGTCATGTCGTTACTCGAAGATCAGGTAAAATGAGAGATATGCTTGAATTTACACCATTTTATAAGAAGTCATATGCTTTTTTATATGACTTATCAGATATTAAGTAAAAAGTAGGCTGAAGAATGATTCCATAACTGTTCCACTTTTCTCATTTTGACACAGAACACTAAAACTAACCCCTCAATCGGATTCAGCACCCATGGATGGTTTTTTATTAAATTGAAGTTCATTTACTATGTACGATTCAAAAATATAAAATGTTTCATAAATAATTAATCAATTCTTTTTTTCTTGGTAGAAAATGAATGTCTGTTTGTAATACGACACTAAAACTCCAAAACTGTACGGCCGATTGAGCTGAAACTTTCACAGAATGTGTATCTTGACTAAATCTCGGTAAACCACATAGTGCAAATACGATCCGATAGGTGGTGCGCGATTGGTATCGGGCTCATTCGTGTAAGTATCGTTCAACCGATCGTCATGAAAATTTGTATACATAGGTATTTGAACACGGCGAATATTTTTAAGGTATCCGTTTTGCTATAACTCGCCACTAGATGGCGTTGCATAACATCAATTTCTGTACCGTTCAACCCATCGTCATGATAATTTGTATACGAAGGTATTTAAACACGGTGAATATTTTCTAGCTATCCGTTTTACTATAACTCGCCACTGATGGCGCTGCAGAACATCAACCTCTATACCGTTCAATCCATCGTCATGAAAATTTGTATACGTAGGTATCTTAATGCGGTGAATATTTTCACGTTATCCATTTTGCTACAACCTGTGCGTTTGGATGTTTGGCATTCAATTACGCCAAACGAGTCATGAGTTTTAAATGAAATTTGGCACGCAGATAGAGAATATCCTGAAAATGAATATTCTCTACCTGCGCAGACGCGAACTTTTAAATTTAAAAGATTATGCAATTTCCATTCAAATTGATACTTAGGGGTTTTCGGGGTCCCTGACTTCAACACTCTCAGAATTTACAAATTCAAGATGACGGACTGTGAAATGTAAAAGCTCATGCTATTTCCACCATACGTGGTTTTTGGGTGTTTTTGGGGTCGCTGATTTCAACCCGACTGTCAGAATTTTTCGAATTTAAGATGGCGAGCTGTCAAATTTAAAAGTCTATGCGATTTCCACCAAACTAGGTAAACCACATATGCGAATGAATGCGGTCCAATAGGTGGCGAACGAGTGGTATCGGGTTCATTCGCGTATCGTTCAACTGATTGTCACGAAAATTGATAATTTCTGCTGTGAGGCAGCAAAGCGCACCGGGACACAACTAGTTTTTACTATACAAATCAGGGCATGTTTTTTTGCTTCAATTTTTGTAATCATACTGACAAAATTTTTGATTAGCACACAAGACAAATCGCGATACCAGAAAGAATTTCCTTGGAAGATAGGAAACCTGCAAAATTGCTTCCGCTGAGCGAAAACCGAATTCAGGCCTGGTGGGGCTGTAAATGTCCAGTCTGGGAGCCTGGCAAATACAATACAACTTACATCGAAGTGCCCCACAGGCCGAGTGCCCCGCGCTCCACTGGCGGATTGCAGAAGAAAGGGCATCGGGGGCAAAAAGATAGGGCATCTTGGGTGGCAGGGTTTATGTCCATTCTTAAAAATACAAAGTATACGCAGCGGGGAGGAGCGGGGGCGCAGGGTTCGGTAGTCGGGCCGGCAATAGAGAACTCCTTAAAGGAGCATCAGAGGGGAGTAATGCGAAAAGTTTGCTCATTCCAAAATAATTCATTTAACTCGTTCTTTGTGCTTCCTAAACGTAATGTAAATACTTAAACTTTGCCCGTCCAAAATATCGCGAAAATGTCCGCTCTTCGAGCGCTCTTGATGCCCCACCATAGTAAAAATGTGGAAAAATCGGGTAAAGTCACCGACATAAAACGCTTTATAACGTCGACGGAGGCCTCGTAAAAGCGCCCGCTGTAAACATCTCGAGTTTGGCTGAGAGTTGTTATACATCGGCAAAATGGGAAAATTCTGTGGCAAATTTTTCCGACATTGATATAACAATAAAAATTTAGTGTCAATAGAATTGATGTGACCCATATCAAAAACCGTCAGAGAGAAGCGATATCTGCCATGTCACTTCATATTATTGATGAGAACTGTCACAATGTTACTGGAGCGAAATCGATTCTGCGGCTGGATTGATTAGACGGGGAAGCCCCGGATGATTGGGAAATGCCTTTAATGCCCCCTCTTATCCGATCCGCATTATTTTGAAATTTATTTCCATTTCCCAGATCGTTTTCTGGCTTTTGGGTGCAATTCCGTTTTTAGTGGCGCTCCCCGGGTTATGTTTCCGGTTATGGCTGCCTCAGATACGCTCTGATACAACCCAATGAATCTGGATCTGGTTCCAAAAATATTCGACAATTGCACCACGATTTGTGTTGTGGAAATTTACTTTCACACTTTTTGCAAGATAGACGCATTCGAAACTATCATATCAGCGATTTGGAAACAAAGTCAGCAATTTCCGCATTTATAAATTTTACAAAAATATGTAAAGTCGATAATCTGTAAAGACATACTGATGATTGATTTTTTAGATATTTCGATAGATTGCTATAAAAAACTTGTGTACATACATATACATACATATATGGGGACACTCCACGCCAAATCGGACACCATTCTGCTTTAATATTTCTAAAACATTTTTTTTCTTTTAGTAGGTAAAAAGAATTATTATCCGTTTCCAATACGGAAAAGCAAAAATATAAAAATTATAAATTAAAAAAAACAGAGACCCCATCTTTTGCCCATTATCAAAATAGACTTACAATTTTTCAAAGATATTAATAATAATTTTTTAATAACGAAACATTTGAAAAAAAAACCGGTTAGTTTAAAATTAAGATTTATTTTTGAAACTTAGAATCTTATATGTAGTAATATCGATCAAAACATTGTTTGATACCTTTTAATGAAAATTCGTTAAAAAAATGCAATTTGGCCCATTATTCGCAAACTTATGGGCATTTCAAAAAATAGTAACGTAATTTTCAAAAATTTATATCTCTTGAATGGCTGGATAAAAAAATTTAATTAAATCATGGTGACTAGTCTGAACAAGTAGATACTAAAAAAAGACAAATACAAAAAAATCAACAATGCCAGAGCAAAAACGTGTCCGATTTGACGTATAATGCTCTGCTTGTATGTATGACATGTACCAAGTTTTCATCAAGATTACCTTAAAATTTTTTGAAAAACCAAAAAAATTATATTTTGGACTCTTTTCGTTGTGAAGCCTTTTTTGAAGAAAGTCTAAAAATTGGTTCAACTATCGAAATTTTTAAATTTTAAACGATCCAAGCAGTATCAAATCAAGGGCAAACGAGATTTTGAGATTGTGAACATTTTGTTTTTTGCAACGTAAAAATAATATTTAAATATCTTTTAAAGGTCAAAGTAAAGAAATTTTCAAGAAATAAGTACCCTATGGGACCTGTATGAATTTTTGAATCTTCTGAAATCGTTCTTAAAAATTAAGTTTCTATAGATTTTTGTTACTTTATACATTATATTATACATAGCTCCGTTAAAAGTTGAAGTAGTAAATAAATACATAGTAATCTTTTTGGAGCTCAATTGATTTCTAATCTAGTATTTCAGTTTACAACTTTTTATTTATATAGATATGTAGTAGTAACCATTCATTTGTATACATACATAGTAATGAAAAATAAGTCTCTTCTTCGCACCCGAAATTAGATCTCTATATTATATGTAATTGTATTAAATTTCTTACCCAGCAATTCTGGAGTATGGATGTTTCTGTATGACAGACTTCAAACTTATACAGATGATATACAGCTTTTTATATTTTAAATTGTTGTCTACAAAGTTTCCGGATCCAGACCTTTCTTTCTCTTAATTTCAATAAATCTAAAAGAAAAATAATGTAAATGCAGCAAAATTTGTTTAATAATCATAAATACTATACTATTGTATATCATACCATTCAAACCCGGAAAAATGTTCTATTAAGCAAACCTGTATTGATCATAATTGAATGAGCATTTATTGTTTTGCAATGAGATTTTAGAAATTCCATCCTCTTGTAAACTGTTTGCTGCAAAATTAGATGTACCAAGCACTGAAAATAAGGATACAAAAATTGACAACAAAAATAGATGTGTACTTTAAAGATAATTAAATTATTTGTATATGGCTCGTTCAAGCCTAGTTATATTATATTAATGATACATTTGAATTAAATGCGTAACTCCATCACAATTTTAAGCAGAAAAATATTTTCCTTATATTTTACAGAGTAACAATAAATTTCGTGACGGTACTCAATAATGTTTTTTGAATACTCTCGAGGGAGTAAGAATTGTGGTAAAACATTTTTTTTATGTAACGATGGTCTAAAATTTATTGAATTTTTAGCAGGAAATTCCTTTTCAGTTGTGAGAAAGCGTTCCTTCCTCAAACAAGTGGAGAGCTCCAGAATATGCCACCCCGTGCCGCCCATACATATTTTATGCACACAGACCCTTGTTTCCGTGAGCGACACACCACCAAGAGCAGATGCCCCAAAAACATATGGCCATTTGGTTGAATGTGGCAACTGAAAATGTTCCATGGCTTCAGCACATCTTCGAGAAATCCACTTGAGATAGAGTCAAACGCAAGGAATAACTTTCCGCCACATCCTGGTTTATTTTTGCAGCATATGTTGCCGCATCATGTTAATGTGGTGGAAGAGGGAAATTCACTTATTTCCGTTTCCATAATTTCAATTGTTTAATTCTAAAGCATTTTCTCATGATTAACTCATAAATTTTGACCGCAAGAAATTATTTTGTAGTCATATCCGAATTAAACTCTAGTATAGACTTACAAATCAGTTCAAATCTTATCAAAAACCAGAAAAATAAAATTTTAAGGTTATGTCTTAGTTTTACAAATTGCCAACAATTTAAAAACACTATTAGTTAAACACGCTGCCGTCACACCTCTAAATACTGACGTAGGAACAAACGTCATTCATTAATTTCTTAAAATTGTGTAGCAAAAATTTTATTAAACATATTTAAAACTCTCTTTTTTCATAACTCAATAGTTTTTTTTTTTTTTTTTTGAAAATTTTACTTTTAACTGGACGAAAATAATGAAATATTATTTCTAAGTTGGATTTTTTTTTTTTTGCAAAAATAATCATATTTACAATTTTCAATTTTTTGAAGTAAAAATGTAGAAACATATTCTTACGATAGTGTACTTTCGTATAAAAATATTTAAGTGTTAATTTCAGTACTTTTAAAAGTATGTTTATTCTGCAGATTGAAGTGAAAATTTTTGAATAATCGAAAAACTTAACATAGGATTTGTAAGAGGTGCGATAAGGTAAACAAAATTCAAAATTATGATTTTACAACAATCACTGAAATGTTCATCATTCCCGATAGTTTTTGATCGTAAATTGAAGGCAATTTGAAAAACATTGATTTATACTAAAAAAAAAATCTAACAGTTTTGTAGTATACAATATCTTCCACTACACTGCTGTATCAAGTATTATATCACTTGTATAAATAAAATATATCACTTGTATAATTAAAATTATTACTTAATTAAACGTAAAAGCAAACGGAGTATTTTAGACCAAAGTACCTAAAATAAAACATTTGCTGAAATTAATTTTCCAGAAGCTAACTGAAATTATGTCGAACGACAGATTACAGCACAAATTCAAATTTAAACATACGTTCTGAGATATGGAGCCGTAAACTTTCCGTGGGGTCTTTTAGACCCCCAGTGACTACAACTGATTAATATGGCAAAGAAATTGAATGTCCATCTTAACTTATAAGTTATTTTTCTAAATACGGTAAAAATTAAAAAAATATTAATTTTAGGTTTTATAGTCGACTAAAAACATAAATTAAAAGATATAAAGATATATCTAACTGAATAACCAATCCAAGCTTAAATTTGCATTTATCTGCAGTTATTTAAATCAGTTGCATTTAATTCAATCGGATGCTGAAGTAATTCTATTTTCTGAAATACCTCTGCGGAAATCAAGCTGCTGAAAATTTCTCCCAAATCCAATACACAAAACAGAGGCTTCATTTGTGGCAACAAGGGAGATTTTGTAAATTTCCAGAGAATTAGAGTTTAGTGAAATCCGAGGTGAACTGACTGCATAAATCCGCAAGTTGTCTTTGATTATGTCCTTAATTAAACCTTTAAGCGCTCATCCCTATTCAGCTCCAAGGGAATGGATAAGAAATAAAAAAATACGAAAATCTCCATCTTTTGTAATCTCGTTGGCTCTCCATTTAGTAAATAATTCAGCCGTAATTTGGAGCTTTGACTCATTTTGGAGCAATTTCCATTACTTTATGCACCAGCACACTCGAGCCCGGAAAGTAGCTTCGTCAGAATCGTAACCTTTGGCTGATTTTCTCAAGGAGGAATATTTTCAGTTCCACACCGCACCCACCAGAGGAGATCCTGTAAATTACTGACGTCTCATTTATAACGAACGTGATTCTGCACAGATCGAACCGATTTGCCTCTTCTGGGTCCCACGTAATCTCCTGATTGAAATGACTTCGGAATTTTTTCTTCCCTCCGAGCCAGGGACTACTGCTAAATATTCTGCGGATTCTCCTCGAGATAGAAAAGCCTAATATTTGCCGAGTCGAAAAGACAGTAATTGTGGAATTGTTAGGCACATGCACATGTCTGCATACTCAGGGCCTAATTTCGTTAATTAAATAGCTTTTGTAATTCAGTTCACTGACCAAGATTTCATCCTTTTATACGTTTTAACAGTGGGGAATGAGGCAATTTAAATGTTAATCGCATTTTTTTCATTGAATTTCTTCTTTTATGGTACATATGTTGACTACGTTTACAACCCAATAAGACAGAATTATAGAATTTATTAACAGCTAATAGAATATTTTAATTTGCATATATTTCTACTTTCTAGACTAACTGAAATCTAAACTCATTAACAGAATTAAAGCTTTTTGAAGATCTACATCGAGAGAAAAACTTTCATAAATGTCACTATATTACATAGTTATATTTGCTAAGTACTAAAACAATCGATATAGTAAAGTCATTTTACATTTTACTTGAATAGTAGGAGTAATTATTAAAATTCGACTATTTCGAATAGACATAATTTAACACTAGAAGCGCCACCGTCCCATTTTTGTCCCATCCGCATGTTTGACTGTCTCTAACTTTTTTATTTTTTAATTTAACCTTTTGGCTTTTACTTATATTATGTAGTTAACTAATTTAAAACGTTTTCAATTTTGTAACAAGAATAGTTTATGAAAAAAAAAACGATTTACCTAGAACTGCCGCTGGGTCATTTTTGTCCCATCGTTGTTTTAAAGAATTATTTAATGCACTATCCGCGCTCCGAGGGGTTGCGGGGGTGGAAGGGTGATGTGTGAAACAATATGGCTTCTTGCTCTTCTAATAATAATAACTTATTCACAGATATTTAGTAATTTAGTACAGTTGGTATTACTATGTGAGCTGTGATGACTTTGTTACTAAACAAAAAATATGTGACTAATAATTCCTAATTTGTTACATTTTTGTTTTGCAAGAATTAAAAATTTGCTATAACTTAATTAATAAAGGTGCTTCAAATATTTTACAAAAAGTTTTAAACGTAAATTTCGTTCCTTACATCAATAATCATAATAATAAATAGACTGGGACAAATTTGGCAAATTTGAAATTCTGATCACGCAAAGTTGTATGATAATTTTAATTATTTATTCTACACTATCTTCTTATTGCTGCATTGATGATAGGAATGTTTCTGCTAGAACATAAGGATAATTTTTTCTTGTAAAATTGTCTTATACTCCTTGCAGAACTCTTACACCGAATATTATTATTTTTTTCTAGCATAAATATTTTCACGTAGATGCTTTTTTTATTTTAAAGAACGCCACATTTATCAAACATATTGGAACTTTCATTTTTAATTATATCCATATAATGTGTAAATATAAATCAATACTAATTATAAACATACAAATAAATATTATTCGACTTAAGCCAATGTTGAACTAGGCTTAGGTTGGCTCAAAATAAGTTTTAGTGCAACTTAAACCAAACTCAGTTCGGCTTGAGCTAAGCTTAGATAAGGCTTATTTGCGCTAGATTTCAACTAGATTTGAGAAAACTTATACTTAAATCATAATTGAGCAAATTACTCATTCAGCAAATTACTAATTTATGATATGGCGACAGACAGCCACTTCTTAATTTAATTAGAAATTATCGGCTGTCAGTTGTGACGAACACTCGTTTTGTTCGTTTCTTTTAATTTGTAATGGGAAGTGCACAGTAATGTTACAACTGGTATAAAAGCATAAAATCAGTTGAGTTCTAACGTATTTTTCCTCATTTAAATCATAATCATCATAAATGATCAAGTTTTTCATGATTTAGCACCCTGAGCCCATGACAAACAGTGTCTAAATTAATAATTAGTACTAATGATTAATTTACGTCCGCTGTCTGTTTTGCTTAGAGTATTATACTGATCGTAAAAGAAATAAAAATTAAAAAGATTAAAAGTATATAATAAATGAATAAACATATGTAAATAGGGAGCTATTTGAATTAAAACAAACCCGGGGAAGATGCAGCTGACTAAATCCGCCAATAATGAGCACTTAGTAAATCCCTTTTTCGCATCGCCTGAAGTTAGCGCGTTGCACAATTGCCAGCTCGGCTGTTAATCCGCTGTCGAATTTGGCCAGCAAAATTGGAGCATTTCAGCGCATTCCTTTTACAATGTTTAAAGTGCTTAAGGGGCACAAAGGAGCGCCAGGGCCCCTGAAATGCGGAGGCAACTATTCATTACATCGTTTCGACTCCTGCGCATAATTTTTGGGCGAAAACCCTAAAAAGGACCAATTCGCCCAAAAGTTGGGACAAACTTCGCGCCCGGGGAGCTCAACGCCCAAGAGAGAGGTAAAAATTAGCTTAAATGCACTTAAAAGTTATTCGGATCCGGGGAAACAAAAGTTTTATTTTGTCATTTATCACAACCATTAACAATAAAAATTTTTGCATAAAACAAAGGGTAAGGGAGGTTTTGTCTGCCAGCCAGGAAGTTATTAAAAAAAAATTTTTTTTAAGCCGAGTTTCAAGGGCTTACGAGCATTAAAAATTATACATTTGTACTTCCATTGTGCGACGGGAATTTCGTATTCAAATGAGCTTTTGTGGGAAGTTCTGGGAAAGTTTAATTTCATGCGAATTTCAAGTAATTTTCAGTTGAAGGAGCTTTACTTGATCTCTCCTCGCGAGCGGTGTAGGGCTCCTCAAGGGCTCGGGAAAGGGCCCCGGCCCCGGACCCGGCCCTCCGTCGTGCATACCACGATAAATTACTTGCGAACAAGACCCGGCCAAACTTAATTATAATGTTTCCCCCTTTTTGCGATCTGCCACATGGAACAATCGCAAAAAGCCCTTGGATATTACTTCGAGCCAGCTGGAAAAAGTTAAAGCCGCGCCCCGAGGAATTTAAAGAATTCAAGGTGAATTAGAAGTTTGAGTGGAATTAATCTTTCTTATGTCAGGGTGGCGCAATTTATGCTCCTTCCCGCGGCGAGAGAGGAACGGATGCGCGTGGCATCCCTCAGTAGGTACCATTTTTCTATTTCAAACAGAAAAAAATAGGTTTTTTATAGGGGTTGAAACAAACAAATAGTCTTGTTTATCTCGAAAGAGACGAGACGAGACGACGAGAACAAAGATAAAATGTAATTCACAGTAAATGTTTTTCAAATTTTATTGAAACTTAACTAAAACCATTCTATGAAAGGCATTTAATTGAAGTTCATTTAACAGAATCTCAACTTAACCTCTTCTCTCCCTTGGCCATTTACCTATGCGTACGTTTTGTTTTTTTAGAAATTAAAATTATGCTAACTGGAAAAAATATTAAAATCTGTTAAAAAACTACTCATTAGACTATATTTCGACAATAAAAGCAAACAATTTGAAGCTTGAAACTTGAAATTAACTGCCTTCAAAACATTTCAAAGTTGCCTGATTACCGCAAGGTTTCGTTTTACTTTTTTTGGAAAAAATTCTAAATTTGTGATAAATAAATTGTCCAATGTATAAAATTTGATCAGTTTTGATGATTTCTTTCTTTTAGAAACATAACACGTGAAATGAGGTTGTTTATTTTTTTACTAAAAGCCCTTTATTGTTAAATACATATGTGAGCTCAGTTTCCCCTTTTTATACTACAAATTAGTTTTCAAAATTTTTCGTACTTACTGAGTAGTTGTCGGTAAAAACTAAGTAAACATGTAGTCAAATAAAATATGAAAACCCTAAATAATAAAAATAGAGGATGCGACATTAGCCGATTTAGCTGACCCAAATTTCCTGATGTGTTAGTGTGTTCACTTAAGTAGTTGTAATTTCAGTGCAGTATGAAATATTCATTTAGTGGAAAGTAGGGGCATATATAAAACCGCGAAAACGTGAACTATATAGCCCCTCCAAAAACATTTTTTAGACTACACAACTGATTTGAGTCCCATAACAGCTAATAGCCGATGACATTTTGTTCCCATTTGCCCCATAGCAGGCTGATAGCCGATGACATTTGGTTCCCATTTCTAGTGCCGTTTCGCTCTCTCTAATGTAGTAAAAAAATTTCCCTTCGTATTTTCGGAGGGAGAAATCTTGTCGCTCACGTACAGGGCTTTTACACGTTATGGCGTAACATGTACTCTATGATCTAACTATGAAAACACTTTTCCCTCCTTTAAAAAATTCGTTCTTGAAGAGGTTAAATTAATTACTCGAAATGATTAAACGTTTTAGCCAAAACTCGCCTTCCAATTTTAAAAATTATAATATGTAAAATCAATAATACAGACAGGTTTTCTAAATACTTCTTCTATCTAAAGTAGTAGTAGCCTTTATTTTGATATTGATAATTTTACTCATCAATAATCACCGAGAGTTTCATAAACAAACTTTTTAAATACCTAATTATTTTAAATTTTAGAAACTCGCTACTGAGTAAAGTGTGATGAAAGAACCGAATATGATTTAGATTCTACTACTACTCCTTTCTTAAGAATGAGGGAGTTTTCGTAATTTATTATTTCAATTAACTTTAATTTGTTTATTGAATTTTTAATTTAATGTTGAAATGAACCGAGTTAAATTTGTATCTTCAGAACGCGTGGTTTTATTCGAAATACGAAAATCTGGCATAATTGTTACTGGGAAAAGTTAAAGTCGAACCCTCAGGAATTTAAAGAATTCGAGGTAAATTAGAAGTTTTGAGGGGAATTAATCTTTCTGATGTCATGGTACCAGAATTTATGCTTTATCCCATGGCGAGGGAGGAAAAACGCGTGGTATCGCGCCATCCAAAAAATAGTGGTAAGGGCTGCCACCCTGGCTGCAAATGACCTTTCCAGGACGAAAACCCTTGTCAGCAGCGATGCTTTATGGATTTATTGAAAATAGAGACGTGTATCCGATAAAAACGAAACATCAGCACTCTCCGGGGCGAATATTTCAATTTCGACATAGAACTCCTTCATCACGTAGACGGGCCGGTATCTTTCCGGAGTGGAGGAGTCCCAAGAGAGCATCATCATTAATAAGTCTTAACACCTAATAGAACGTAATTCGTCCCTTACGTGTGCGTAATTTCAAGCAGCAACAATCAGACACGTTGTCGTATCAATCACGTGATCCCGAGGGACCTCCGTGACACACTCCGGCCATGCCTTAGAAATCTTACCTTTTCCCTCTACGCCACTGGGACCCTCACTATCCGGGGCAGGGTCCCTCGGAACGAACCCTAATTTACTGAAAACACATAAATTTGCTCGGACTGCTCTCAAAGGGTTCAATACACCTGCTCTAAATTCAATTGTTGGTGTGATTATGTGCGGGCGACCCGTGGAGACGCATTCAACGACTCAAGGAAGTAATCGGAACCTGGGAAATCCGATACTTGACTCAAGAGGTTACGGGGGGCATTAGTCCGACGGCCCTGGAATTACAAAAGGGGGCCCCCCAAGACCCCGGGAACCTCCTCCGGATTACAGCTGTAACGTACTATTTTCGGTGAGAGGCAACTTTTCGCTTTTCGATGTGGATATCCGGATCTCTTGGGCAATTCCCCCTGGAAGTGAAAATTCGAATGTCTTGATTAATCATACTTTAAAAGAAGTTGCCTGGCCAGCTCCTGAAAGGTTCTAAGGTTCTGGAGGTTTGGGGCTATCCCCGGTCTTGTCCACCGCACCACGGCTGCCTCTCCAGTTGTTCGGAATTCTGGATTTGCTGCTCTGAGTGCCTGAGACTCCGGTGCTTTGGGGAAGATTAACCATGAAAACCAGGGACGGGAACCTCTCGGCCCAATTTAGATTTTGATTTTCCAGAGTAATTCTTAGAGATCTCCATGACCCTCACCCTTACAGTCGAGGATAAATTGAAAAGACACTTTTTACCAATACCAGTCATTCCAGATTTTACACAAAGAATTCTACTATAATTTAAAAGTGATTCCGCCTTTTTATTACATATACAAGTTTCAAATGCCTAGATGTTTTATTTGATTTATACAGTGACAAGCACGCATTTTCAACAAAACTTTATCAATAACACTAGTCAACACTAGTTTTGGTGCCGAGAAGCTGTATTTTTTTTAACTTAGGATCTTATATTGATTACATTAATAGCAAAAATTTTGATATCCTATGTATATGTGTAGTTTTCTAGATTTTGTCTCGTCGAGAAAAAAAGAAAATTTACATCCAAAACAGAGCATTGATTACATTATTATTTAAATAAAAACAATTTGGGGTATCCACTGCTTGTACCTATCCACCATTTCTGACTTAATGTAAGAAAAATAAGCACTTTTTATAAAATCTTTTATAGGTTTTCTGAACTTTTTAACTGTGTATTTACCACGAATGTAGCAAAACACATTTTGATCATTGAGACAACTTCTTCGTGATGAAGACATGATATTAAAATCAATTTATTTATATAAATGTATCGATAAGCACACGAAAGTACTGATTGCCAATATTCAATTTATACGTAGGAAAAAAAAAATGAAAAATATTTTTAGTCTTGCCAATGCACACCTAATACAAAACCACTAACGATATCTCGGCACCAACAAAATTTTTTTTATTTGTTGACCTGTGTAATTTTTTGTTTAAGGATTTTCCACAACTTACGCTTAACAAAGTTTTCAGGAGTATGCAGAAATGTAAATTAAAAATGAATGGCCCTTTCCTTTTTTGCGTGAAATTACCTACAGAATACGATATTTAACCCTATTTAGTTAGGGGAGACTGGGTACGGTTGAAACAATTTAGCTTTATTTGTCCGTAGCATCGCCATCACTGAACCAAGCACCAATTGAGACATGTTAAATACAAGGGCGTGTTTCCATCTTCCAATTTGCAGTATTATTTGAGTGCCCAGTGTTTTGTAATTTGTGTAAAATCAAATTTAAAAAAAACTAAAATTGTTTCAACCGTCCCCATATCAGGGGCGGTTGAAACAGTTGTTTGAATCAATTAAAACACATACAGATAATACAAAATATTCTTCAGTCGTCTTAGGCAATATTACTACTTAACAACTGCAGATAAAGTAGGTATCTGCTTATCGAAAACAATAAAAATTAACAGGATTTATTTTAAAACCGAATTTTAGCTCTTCGCATAGTGAAATTACTTGAAAATATAAACTAAAAGAATATTTCTATTAACAATGCTATTGATTTTTTTTTAATCGTCCTGCCAGGCGAAGCCTTTCTTGCACGTACCCCCGGCATCTATAAAACAAGAAATTTAAATAAATAAAGCAAGAAATTTAAATACATAAATTGTTTCAACCGTACCCACAAAAAATGTTTCAACTGTCCCCGACACCCAATTTGATACAAAACAGTTTATAGTAATGGCAAAAATCATTTTACACAAATACTAATTACGCTGTCATGTTCTAAAAGCATTGATTCAAACACAACTATACCACTCTACACTGTCACTTTAATGAAAAGTGTAGTAATTGCAAAAAGTTTTGGTACATAAATATTTACTTTTGCTTATCAAATAACGATAGGGCCTCCTATAAACAACCACAACGCGTAGTGAGCGACGCGCCACTCAGATTTGTGTTCGGACTTGTCATCCGCTTCTTTCGTCCCTTACACCCCTCCCCCCACCACACACGGTTCGAGAGATATTAGCACTGTTTCAACCGTCCTGTGTTTCAACCGTACCCAGTCTCCCCTACACTGGGTAAAATCTACCCCGACATTTTTTACCCGGAATACGACACATTAAATTAGAGAAAATGGAACTCCACCGCCAAATACAGGTAGATTGAACCTGTAACTGGAGAAGGTTTGAAAAGTAAAACAGTAATTTTTGATATTATATTCTCGAGTGGAGTGGATTTTATCCAGAGCGACTATGTCATTTTCAGAAAGTTAAACTTAAAAGGGTTTAATTCGAAGCAGATTTAGGCTGGCAAAAATCAAAATTTTCTGAACATTTTGGATTTGAATTTTTGAAATATTTAATGAAGAGAAAATCGAGACAACATTAAGGAAAGACAAATATTTATTTTTCTAAACTGAAACAGCTGAAACTCTTGCTATCTTATTTTTAGTATAAAATTTAACAAATTATTAAAAAGATTGGGCAATTAGAAAGAGATTAATACAAATACTTAGGGCTAGAACCTAGAATAAATTATGAACAGAACTATTTCATAGTTAATACCCTAGTTAGACAGACAACGCTCTAAATCATCATTTACTAAATGAGTCATTTAGCATAAATTACTAATTAGTGAAGTGGTGACACACAGCCATTAGAAACGATCGTTTGTCAGTTGTAACATTTTCTATGTGACAACCAAGAATAGCGCCAAAATGGACCGAAATGAACCAGCAAATTGGCTTTCATTAATTTCATTACACAAATATAACGACTTGGAAATGAAGAAGCAATATTATATAAAGGAATTGTCTGATTTTCAAACGTTTATTAATATATGTGCGAAAGTTTTACTTGTTCTTTGTAATGGATAGTGCATAATAACCATTGATGAAAAGCATCTGGTCTTTAGCAAATTATAAATTATGAAGTTTTTCGTGATTTAGCGGTCTGAGCCCATGACACACAACGTCTAAATTAATAATTAGTACAAATTAGTAATTTACGTGCGCTTCTGTCTAAAATAAGTTCCTCTAAGAATGACGAAAGAAATTTTTAGTATAGAAAACAAATACATAGTTTTAATTTTAATTTTGCAAGCGTTCTATTAATTTGCCGTAAAGTGTATAATATAGGTAGGTAGGTAGGTAGGGGTAATTTCTACACAATTTCTACCAAAACCTAGCACACAGCTGGGAGAATTGAAGCCATTAAAATTTATCAGGGGTAGAGAACAAAAAAAGAAAACTTTGGTGCCCTCTAGAAATAGGGCATAGAGGCAAAAGCTGGGGCTTGATTGGACCCGAAAATTACTCAATCGGGTCATGTTTACTATGCAAATGATTTTGTTCAATTGGATCAACATGTGGTGGTTAATTAAAGTGCGAGCGAGCTATTTGCAGCTCTAAGCCGGAATTACCCGGGAAAATTACCCCCACCGTTGCCGCAACAACCATTCCAACCGCTTTTAACATTCGAAACATGTTGGCCAAAATCTCAACATAATGAGGAACTCCACCTACACAGGTTGTATACATTCCATTAAAGTTGTAAAATTGGCGAAAAGTTAGAGTAACAGCATCAACATCTGAAGGTACTCCGTGTACAATGCGTCGAAAGTTTTTTTTCTGAAAAATAAGGGCGAAATAAAAAGGAAAAATTTGAAAACGAACCCGACTGCCATGTCCCGGGGCGAATCTCCAATCCGTAGGACTTTTCCTAACTTGTGTAATGGGTAAGAAACGACATAAGCTTAATGGGTACGGAGCAGAAAAGAGTCTGCCGGAACACCCTGTGAGACGGAAGTGCACCCTGTCAGTACGTTACGTATGGCGGAGGGAAAACTTGAAGCTTGTACATAACTTTTCGTCTTTTCGTCGCTGCAAGGTGCACCCTAATGGAGTCACATTCTGGCTCCGAACTCCGAACTCCGTACTCACGGAATGCTTTGGATGTCACACGCCCCATGTTTTTGAAATTCAATTTTCAAACTCTACTGACAATTTTTGACAGGAAGAATTTTAAATTATCTGTCTATCGATATGTTAAAAAAAACCTTTTTCTTTTAAAATTACCATAAATTTGTTAAACAAGGCTCTTACTTTCTCCTCGAAGTTATAGGAAATTCAATTTTCAATAAAAATTTACCATCAAATAACAATAGTTTTATTTATAAAAAAATAATGTTATTTTTCTAGAGATTTAGCATGAATCAACGTAATTTTTGTTATCATCATTTATCAGTAGGTACTCGTTCAAATTTCAACGATTTTTTGGCGGAAACTATAATTTAGTTGACTATACATATGTATAACCAAGGCCAATTTTTGTGATATAAAATTGCTTTCTATTTGTCATTTTTTTTTTCTAAATTAAATTAAAATGTTCTGTAATTTTTCTTAAAAAAGGCTGTTTCTATTAGTGTTTCTAGAGTCGCTGATTTTTAATTTTGTGCTTGATTTTGAGAAAGTAAAATGTCACTTTTATAATACATACTAATTAACATTGTCATATCTTAAAAGGGTGACCTGGTGTAAAATGCAACACATAAGTACATTTTGTCAATTAAAAACAAATTATTCAATATCCATTTGTGCAATTATACTAACGTTTATTGTGCGTATATTGAAGAGTTCAAATTAATTTTTTTTAGGTTTATTATACGAAAGTTTAGGCAAGTTTTTTAAAATAATATATTTTTGTAAAGTTTATGAGAGTAGTTTGTAGACGCGTAAAATATTAATTATTTCATTTAAAAAATCATGATTTGACAAATCAATCCGTTTTTTATATGAATGTTGTACGTTGTTTTTGTTTAAAATTTTTTTAAAATAATGTTTTTAGTACTAAATGTAAAATATATACTCAAGGCATTTAATCACCTTTAATTTGAAAAACAAAAACTATTTTGATCCGTAGAGAAGTTTTTTAGTTATCATGCATGCCCAGTTTCAAAAATATGGCCTTGAGAAAAACGCGTTTAAACTTTCCGAACAAGGAATTTTACTGCTCGCACATGCGTACTGATCGATCTAATTTCGACCCGCGAAAATAGGAATTTATAATTAGGGTTTTGGGAGCATATTCTAGGGATAACCCTACGAACGATTTAAGCAAAACAATCAGGTTTAAGGGGTTATTTAAAATAACCGAATTTTGATTCTAAATTTTTATGAAATAACTTTCACTTCCGCTTTACTTCTTATATGATAATATCCTAAAAGTAAAATATTATAGTAAATGTATAAAATCGACGCGAAAACTTAAACTGACATATTTCTAAAATAAACACATACAAGTATCTGAAAAAAGTTTTCTTAAAAATTCAAATGACAACCCTTGAAATATAAATTGATTGTTTTTGATTATTTATTTTATGAGGTTTTATAGATTCGAAAAAACCTAAAAACGTATGTAGGTTGCAAAAACAAAAAATTATGACCCAATTTATAATTCTGAAATTTCAGAATTCTCAATAACAAACCTAAATCCGACCTTTGAAAGTGCCCCCAAAAAAGAACTCTACTATATTATTGTATATGTTTTATATGTATTGTGTATATATAGTATAGTTTAAATTTTTATAATATTGACCATATTGCTTAAAGAATTCGAATTATCTTCCAATGAAAGGCTTCTTGAGAATATCAAAGCCTCTATTAGTATTTTTATTTTGAAGTAAAACCTTGCCTTGAATAGACCTTTTAAAAAACAACAAAGGAAAATCATTTCTTAACAATAGTGAGAAGTGAGTGAGTGTGTCTCAACAAGAAAACGATTCGATTTCTGTTAGATATTAAGAATTCGTCTCAAGCAGACCTGTAAAATTTCAAGTACCAGTACAAGTACAAGTACCAGTACGTGGACTTAGAAAATTTCAAATACCAGTACAAATACCGAGTACTTGTACTTGTACTTAAAAATTTTAAGTACTGGTACTGGTATTGGTACTTATAAGTCCCATATAAAAATTTTAAGTCCTGCTCAAGTACTTCAAGTACACCTCAAGTACCTCAAGTCCAGCGCAAGTACCTCAAGTCCAGCGCAAGTACCTCAAGTTCAGCGTAATTATCAGGGATTAGTAAAATTTAAACTCATTCAGAGTAACTTTTGTGGCCATAAATAACTTACTTCAAGTACAAATTTGAAAAAAATCGGTCATTAAAATTGAAATATTATATTACACTACTGCCTTAGGGGATGAAATTTCTAAAGCTGCTTCGTAAATAAGTGTGAGCAATTTTATGTATAATATATACCTACATATACATATGTACACGAAAACAATAAAAGTCTCTTTTTTTTAATGCCATTCTATTTTTTATCCTTAGTAAGCATAGTAGTATGTGCATTACTTGCTTTTAATAAAACAAGCTTTTCAAATGTTTTATCTGACAATGACTGCCTTCAAGAAAACAAACGATCTACTGGCGCCGATGATGTGAGAGGTGTATTACACTTTAAGAAAACCTTTTTCAGATATCTGTTGAGCATATCAAGGTCTTGAGTTTTATCGCTCATATACCTACATTAAAAACTCTTGCTCAATTTTGGCATAGTTTTTAGATTAATTTTTGACTTAAAAGTGGATAAAAGTCGTTGCAATTTAAATTTTTTTTTTTTAAATTTTAAATTGTTCTTATAGGGTAATCATTATTTATTTAAAATTCAAGCAAAATCTTCTTTTGTTCTGGATAGATTAAAAAAACACAGGTATAATTAAATTGAAAAATGCACTGATCACTTGATAAATTTGCAAAAGAATTTAAAAATTTAATAATCCAAACGTCAATTCCACAGATTAACTAATCCTTCAAACAAACTTGATAATTTGCTCCCTTTTTTAACAAAAACTACTCTCAAATCTAAATAGTTCGGTTATCAGTCAACTATCGCTCAAGACTGATCTCACTTACATTTAGGAGCGAACAAAATTTATACAAGCTGATCAGCTAAATATAAAAATAAAACTTGCCATTACGTTAACCTAATTAACGAAAGCAGAACGTAATAGTTGCCCTATTACTATAGTACTATAGAAAGAAGAAGACAGTCAAGCTTGTTTGTTTTTGAAAGCAAATCATTTACTCACTAAGGATAAAAAATAGAATGGTATTAAAAAAAAGATACTTTTATTGTTTTTGTGTACATACAATGTAGGTATATATTGTACATAAAATTGCTCACACTTATTTACGAAGCAGCTTTAGAAATTTCATCCACTAAGGCAGTAGTGTAATATAATATTTCAATTTTAATGACCGATTTTTTCAAATTTGTACTTGAAGTAAGTTATTTATGGCCACAAAAGTTACTCTGAATGAGTTTAAATTTTACTAATCCCTGATAATTACGCTGAACTTGAGGTACTTGCGCTGGACTTGAGGTACTTGAGGTGTACTTGAAGTACTTGAGCAGGACTTAAAATTTTTATATGGGACTTATAAGTACCAATACCAGTACCAGTACTTAAAATTTTTAAGTACAAGTACAAGTACTCGGTATTTGTACTGGTATTTGAAATTTTCCAAGTCCACGTACTGGTACTTAAAGTGGTACTTAAGTCCTAATATACTTAAGTACTTCACAGGTCTGGTCTCAAGTTCTCAAGAATTAGGAAAGGAGTCGGAAATGCCCAAAGCCTAGTTCGCCTATTAATCAGGAGGGCGGCAAGGTGCGTTAAGAGTTAAGATAGCAAAGGTCGAATGCGGCCCACGTAGGGAATATTCTAATAAAGTTCAAAGCGACCTTAGTGCTCTCATGCGAACATATTATTACCCCTGCCAACCCCCGGTAAATGTTTATTTTATCGCAGAGCACTTTGTGGTTTTCATTACCTTCGACTCCGCCTCCGACTCCGACTGCGACTCCGACTGCGACTCCGACTCCGATTCCGACTCGAACTCCATTCCTGACATCAAGACTATTTTCGCACAGGAGCAAGGAAATGAACTGTCAGCAGTAAGTTTCTGCTGGCTTTCATCATAACCTACAGCTCTCAAGGATGGTCTTTTTGATTGATGCCAGATGGAAATTAGTTTTCCACCATTCTCTGAATTTTCAAAAGATTTTAGTCCTAGCCCTCTGTTTCCCCCGGTGGCTGAGCAGAAATCGGACGAAAACCGTCTATGCCAATTCCACTGATATACGGCCGTGTGAGGCGGGCTTTTCTTTAACACACCCCGTAAGTGATGAAACGAGATTTACGGGGATAAAATCTCAATTTCTTCTTCTCGTATGTCTTCATAATTAATGTGACTGCAGATCGTAGAGTCGTCTATTCTGCTTCGACTTTCCTCGAAGAGATTTTCTTTAACCACTGAGGGATGGAACTGCTATTTGAAAGTTTTTTTCTTTCTTATTAGATCCGACCAAACGATGCCTGCGGCGTAATAAGAATCCCTTGAGATATTAGAAACAATATATACTACAATAATAATTAATAAAAATATCATTATTAAATTTTCTTAAAATTCGTTAAAATTCAAAAAACTTGAGCCGCAATATTGATGCGTCACTGAAGTCTCATGGATTTTGATGAAACTTTGTAGGAATGTCCATTTAGGGTCAAAAGTGATGAATATGAAAACAAAAATTCTCGGTCGCTTATATTTCCCGAGATATTTGACTTTAAAATTCTGAAAAGTTGTAGTTTTACAATCTTTTTGTGATTATTATTTCATAAAATAAGTCCGTGTTTGTCACCGTCGATAAAGTCAAAAACTAACTTATCTTTAATGGGTGAATGTCAAAGATTTTTGAAGAATTTTTAAGGATAAAAAGATGTTTTTAATTTAAGATATTTGAACAGTTTGAAAAGAATCTTTGTGAGAACATGCAAAAATTTGTGATGGTAAAATGTTATTTTTCGAAATTTTAAAGGTATATACAATTGGAAAGTAGAAGTGACCGACACATTTTATTTCGCATATTCGTCACCTTTGACTCGGAATGAACATTCCTGCTATATTTTATCAAAAACCGCGAGGAGAATTTAAACTCAATCTATTCCAAATTTCCATTTAGCACTTTAATTACACAGACAATTTTAAAGTCCTTAGGTTCTATAAATATGAATCACAAAAATACGCGAATTCTTCTCATACCTTTCCGTACTTAGAAATACATATTTTTTCAGATCTTCAATTTTTAGGTATTTTTTTTTTTATAAATTAATAAGCAAAGGCATCAAGTCCACCAAAGACGAGGAATATTATTTCATTTTTTTATCGAATAAATTTAAAAAGCAAGTCGAGTAGCTTCGCCTGAATAAAAAATTTGAAAAGAGAATTTAAAGCGGGAAATTCGCTGGGGGCGTATTTAACGACCTAACAAAGGACGAAATGGGCAAATATTTAACATGCACTCGACCACTAAGTAAGCCTTCTTGCAAAACGGTTCGCCAATTTTGCGAAGATAAAAATTTACACGAATTTTTCCTCATTTTTTTCGCTATTAATGTGGTGCAGATAATCTCCTCGCTCTTAGAGTGTTTCGCCTTTTCTTCGTTTATTTTTTGTTTTAAAATTTTTCGAGGCAAGGTTCTAAAGAGGAGGGTTTTCGGCATACCCAGTAAAATATCTTTGTATACATAGATGAGACTTTTAGCGTTTTATGCAGGACTTAATCCCGAATTATTGGCAAAGGAAAAAATTACGTTGAAAGGTTGAACGAAAAGTTCAACGTACTCAAATTTTTGGTCATAGTCCATGAAAGTGCTAATTGCCTATTTTTAGTGATGCAATATGAAGAAAAGTTAAAAAATATCATCAATAGGTACTTTTGGCATTGACTTGAAGAACTTTAATGATCGAAAAACCTGTTATTATGTTTAAAACTCTTCATGACGAAAAATTTCGTCATACCCATTGAAGTAATCTGCCGGGTATGACGAAATATTTCGTCATACTCAGTTAACAGGTTAAAAAGAGGTACCAATTTTCATGCTCATCATTTTTCTTTATAGGTTTATACAAGACATACTTTTAACAATATCCGAATCCCAATTTTCGAGATGTTCTGCCGATAATTTATGATATAAAAAACAATATTTTTTGAATGATTGTTTTTCAAAATAATGGTCTATTCTATATGTTTCTAAACTTTATACGATTTTTGTAAAAATAAGAAGTTAGTAAGAATATACCGAAGTCGTTAATTTGAAATCGTTTACCGACATTTATCATTTTTGAACATTTCGATTTTCGTATTTGTGTGGTTGGTATAGCTTATTTTAGATCATCCTTTAAAATTTATTTATATTAGTACCTAAACTAAAATCATTAGAATTCAGAGGTACGAAATGATTCGAAACTCAACTAATTGTGAAAGTGCAATAGCGCATTATGCAAAAACTTTTCCTCTGAATGCTCACGTGCAGCAGCACTTGTTAGTTTATTATTTAAATGCAGCAGAAGCGATACGCGCGTAGGTGTCGTAAAAGTGGGTGTGCGGTGAGCATCTTATCTAAATTGTGGATATTAACATATATTAAAATAATTGTCACGTAATTATGTTTGCGCAAATTATTTGGACACCTTTCGATGTACATAGTTATCTTACAGGGTGGCACAAAATCAGAGCAGTAATGATCATCTGGCGCTGTAAATCAATGTACACATAGCACATTAATGCGAGTACACACTGCCGGGAGGCGTTCTGAGGACGAGGCCGAGGACGGGACTCGACCCGGGTGTGTACCAAATAAAATAATCCACCCTCAGGTGAGCCGGGAGAGCCGGGCACAGAACGAGGACAAATACCTGCGCCAGGTAGCAAGATAATTCCGCTCGCATGGTGGAATGAACACGCTGCAAAGGAAATCCCGAAACATCCAGGAATATCCCCCCGGCGGGGATAAGCAAACAGGCGGGACACTCGCACACATGCGACGATGAACGACGCACGGCAGCGCACGGCGCACGTATTTGTACGTGAACCGACCGACGTACTTCCGTCGAACGAACGACGTTCTTTATGCGTTTTATGAACGCTTTTATCAGGCCCTATGTAGGGCTAGGGCTAAGGCTGGGGTCGACCTACCGCCACCCCCTAGCCGCGAATTAACGAAGGGCATTCGAGTTAAGACGGAGATCAACGTGTTACGGCATCGTAGGGCCGCTCTGGGGCTCCAAGACAATCTAGAAACTAAACGAATAGAGTCAAGCATTTCCGCACAGGTAATAAATTTCAATTTTTCTCTCTTTGTTTTCCGCCAGGGTGATACTGAGGGTGCGGGTTTAATGCCGGAGCCACAAATCGATTTTAATTTTTTTTTCCTTTCCTTCTATTTTATACTCTACTACTTTTTTTACTTTAACTCTACGTTCTACTTTGTGCCCTTGTGGTTGCCACAACTAGAAAACCGGCTAAAAATCGGAAAGAGAGAAAATTTCGCATCGCTGATTGTGCAGAGGGAGAGCAGGAAGAACCACCCTGTAATTCCGATGCGGCGGATTGATTCGACCAATTTATTTTCTAGTCATGATTTTCAGATTACTGCAACGGAAAACAAAAAGAATAAAGGTTTAAATTATTTACTGAGAATCATCTTCGTCGCGGTCACGCCGCAACGCCACCGCAGTTTATTGTATTTTCGAAAAAACCAAGGGGATTCCCCGACCGGCCACCCATCGATGAGATGGCAACAAGAGACACCAGATTTTGTTGTAGAATATTTTTGTTTTCCCGTGGGAAATGTGGCCAATGATGGTATTTCTTTATAAAAAATAAATAGAATAGAAAGATTGGCGATTTCTTTTTCTCCGATCCTATTGTTTATTATTATTACACAAAATTTTTTTTCTTTTCAATAAATTGACAAAACATTTCTGTGGGATATTTTCCGTAAAATACCAATTCGTAAATGTATAATGCCCAATTAGCTCCCATTTTGGATAAAAATAGGATTTAAATAAAAAAAAGACCATTTATCATTTATGAAAAATCATTACAAAATAATGGATTGATCCAGAAGCATGAACATTTGTTTTTCAATTATTTTTTAAAAATGGCCAAAATATGATCTTTTGACTCTATTTTTGTCGCAAACAACAGCTGGATTGAGCATTTTAATTTACGAATACGTAACGTTCGGAAAAAATCCTATAAAAATAATATAGGTACCATTTATTCAAAAGTATTAAATAATTAAATTTGTCGACCACTGTTATATAGTGAAGAGCAAAACTGAACTGTTCATTAACTGTAACTGTAACAGATATCGTAAAGTTGGTTGCGTAAATATTGTAAAGAGTAAAATCGTCTATAGAAATTCTCATATATAAATTTTAATGTCCGACTGCTCTTTTTTGAGTTATTTATGAAGCAAAACTTTCAAATTTCACTACTTTTATCCTCGCGAATAACTCAAAAAATGTCAGAGTTTATGGGAAAAGTGGTTACAATCAATTTTGTGCAGAATTTAATTTTTTACAAGTTAGGTGAGGACACTTGCCCATGTTATATAAAAAATTAGCGATTTTTTGCAGAATTATAACATAAATGTATTGGGAAAAAAAATATTGAAAAACAATCTTATCTCGGAAATTGCTAACCTATTTCTACTAACTATAAATCTAATGTAGACAGGTGTCCTCATATTAGAAAAAGATATATAGAAACGCTGATATGTTCATTTTTATTTATTGAAATGGAGTGTATATGAGAAAAATTCCTTTGTATTATAGGTTTATACTTTTTAAAATGTCAAAATAAATAGAAAATATTCTTATGAAATCCTTGTAATTGCTTTTTCAATAATTATTTATTTATCCCTGAATTCTAATATATCTTACATTAGTAATAGCATAGGACTGAAAAATATGAAGCTTCGTGCCAGGTATTGAGTTCAAGCATATGTAGACGTGGCACTTTTTTTTCTACTATAGAAAAATTTAAACTTTAATTTGATTATAATTTTAAGCTGTTACTCGATAGGTATAAGAATGCATCAAAATAAAAGAATAGTAAAAAAGGGTTGTGTCAAGTCATTAGCAGAGGTTTAAGAAGGCACTGGTATATATTCTTGGTTACTAACTTTGAAGTAAATTTTAAACATAATTTCAATTGGTATAGTTATGGTCTAAAAATATGACCGTAGAAACGATATATCCATTCCTGGTTCAGACTCTGCCTAGGCACGAAGATATTTTATGAATAGTTACTAAACATTTTATTCTGTTGGGCGATCGTAGCGATTTTTTTGCGGCGGTAATAGTCCAATACTATTTTTCAAGAACAAAACTTAAAGTAGGTACTTGATTTTTATTTTGTTTGAGGCACCTTGGAAAAATAAAAATAAATAAATAAAAAAATAAATACAAAATTTGTGGATCATTTAATGTCAATTGTAGAAAACAAAAATTAGAGAATATTCAGTTGATGGTCGAAAGTGTAGATGTAAATTTTCTTTTAAATAAAAGTTGTTTTTTTATAATACAATATTTAATGTTAGCTTTCTTTTAGAGGCTCACTTCATATGACTAAAAAAATTATTTTTTAATTTTTAAAGTAGGGTCTCAAATCGTAAAAAAAATAAAGTAAAATAGGATGTCTAGAAGTGAATATTTTCTGAGACCTTATTTCGCAATCTTGCCTGGGTTGGAAACTAGAGCTATAAAAGCAATGTCTCGCTAACAAGAAAAGAGTTTAACAGACATCGTTTTAGATGAGATCAGATGATCTTATAAAAGTTGCCTGTTTACGAATCTTTTAGTTACCGTCCAAGCTCCTGGCGAAATTAATGGGCTCACATAAAAGTCTTATAAAAGTCTGCCAATCTCGAGTCCCCCGCCCCCGTCATCCCTTAAAGTCGTCGGAAAAACTTTTCTTATCCCTTTTAATATTCACTGTTTAACCCTATCTTTTCAGCCGTTTTTATTCTCATTCAAATTGGATAAATTTATCAAGCCCGACTAATCGCTTCGTCATTTTGTTGTCATCAGCTTTCATTGCTGCCATAAATTATGCAGATAGGAAACAGACTTTGCGGGGAATTAAATTCATTGAGGGCGCGGCAAACGAGCTCCCTTCTGAACTAAGGGACTCTGCGCCAACAAAGAAAACTGCAAATCATTAAAATTTCAGTACGCTCCGCACTGTGCGATATTGCTCTATTTAACTTTAATATGGCACTTGACTGCCTGATTTATTCACATTAGCGGGAGCGCTTTGCGCTGAAGTGATTTAGCTACTTTTGCCCTACGACAAAGGGCCGGGGGATCACCAGATGACTTCATTTACAACAACCGAGCCAAGACCGAACAATACTCGAACAAAAATTGAATGAAAATCAAAAAATAAGTAAAAATTCCATTCATTTTTCCCCTGCATAGTCGAGTTAAGGACTATAATTTTGGTACATTTATATTAAAATTTGTTGAGTAATCCCTGCAAAGGGTTGAGCACAATGGTGGCTCATATGAAGACGCAAATTGGCGACTATTTAACTCACCTGCTCCCTCAATATTAAAGCCCTTCTAGGAGGGTTAAAGCCCGTGTAATTACTTAGGAAAATTCATCAGTAACACACGTTTACCTGATTTTCAGGATTTTCGCAAAATCCCAGCCGTTCGCTCAACTCCATAGCGGCCGCATACAGTTGCAGGATGCATTCAGAAATTGCATATAAGTACCAATCAGAACATGCAGAGATAATCAAAGTGCTCAATTGACTGAAACCCACTCCATTTAGAGCTGGTTTGAGGCTTGTTGGCGCAGAAACGTTGTGCGGCTTCATTATTTATTCGAGGCTCTATTGAACATAAAAGTGATACGGAATATGAACGATGAAAAAAAAAATATTTGATAAATAGGTCTGTATAAATAAAATTACGGAATTTAAAATAGCTAATAAATAACATTGGTTCAGTAGATTTATTCTACAATAATTCTAACCTAAAAAAGAATACTCCTTAATTTAGTATTCAAAAACTTCTTAACATAACGCTAGTAAACAATTTTATCAATGATTTTATTAAATAAATAATATTTTAGAATTTTTGAATAATAATGCATAGTAAAAGTTGGACCAATTTCTGCTTGCAGCTATTAAAATCTGAAGGCATTTTTTATATTTCAGTGAATTCACCAATTTAATAACCAAACATCTGATATAAATATATCTAACTTTAAAAGGAATTCTTTTCCGCATTCACAAACAAAAGTTCTCTTCATGAGTTCTCGTTATAAGAAAAAAAAAATCGAGCTTAGAAGTTTAATAGTAATTTCTCTAAAAATCATTACAAAATAATTGACTGTCTTAGCAGCTGCAAAATGTGAAATTTTTTATTACTTTTGGAAATGCATGTAACCCCGAACAGTACGAAAAGTTGAGATAGGTTCCAAAAATTAAAAAAGGCATATTGTATTTTTATAATAATCATCTTTTCTTTTTTTCAAACACATTTTTGGAAAGTACCTACGTATGTATGTTTAATTCCACTGCCACTCTTTACTTTTGATCAGAATTGCAAAGTTTCTGAGAAATATTCTTCGTTCTTTCTTTTAACACTCCTATTGGCTTTGAATATAATTAATTATTTAATAATGAATAGTTTGAAAATTTGCTAACAATTATTTATTGTTACTATTTCTATGAGAGATTTAAATTAAACTAATTTTGTATCAAGTGCTATTAAACTTATCTCTTATTTACTTATTCTAAAAGTACCTACCTATGTAATTGGTGTAAATATGAATTAAAAGGGACTATTCTTACTTCCCCAACAAACAAAAGGTGGCACCTATTTTAAAAATATCTGAACCAACAGTTGTTTTTTGATAAAAATATTGACAAAAAAATTTTCTATAAGAATAAAAACACTCTTCGTAAATAATCTTATTGAAAAACACAACACCTTTTAGAGCCGTTTAGTTGTTCTAGGGTTTTATTAAATCTCGAATCTGTTTCAGGAATACTATTATATGTTATGTAAGAGTCATCTAGAGGGTGTTCAAAAAGGATTGGACCCTCCTGTCTCGAAAAATATTGTTCGACGAAAAAATGATCAAGGCAAAAGTTGTGGGGTTTCGAATGGACGAACTTGAACTTGACCTTCAAGGTCACTCTGAAATTCTGAAGGTCAACTCTTGTGTTGGTCATGTTTTCTCTGAACAGTATTTTTCGAGATAGGCAATCCGATACTTTTTGAACACCCTGTACATTTCGAAGAATTCATGTATTTTTTATGAACCGAGAGTTCAATTCAGAAACGTAAGTACTTTTGCATGCTAACATTTTCTAATTTTAACTTTAATTATTAACCATCTATGGGCCGAACTTTTGTCTTGACGAATATATGTATGTATATTGTGACTTTAAAGAAACAACGCCTTACAACGTAGGTACCCATATTTAGTACTACAACGTAAAGTAATTCACCTACTCGCGTTTTGAATGAGTACTTATACTAAAACAATAAAATATTGTCTTTTCTGAGATAATGAAGAACTAAGTAGGTACCTATTATGTCCAATTTTCTTTTTACTTCTGGCTTTTAACGAATTTTATTGTAAAGTTTGAATAAGTTTTGCTTTGTATAATATAAGTATTTTATTTTTTTATTTATATTGTATAAATAACCTTGAGAGTAGGTATAATATTCGTCACTTTATTATCTCAGACAAAACAATATTTTATGTCTCTTTGTAGGTAGGTACATATACAATATTTAAAAATGGATTCCCGAAATACTTTTTGTCACTTGAGAGTCACATAGCTTTTTACATACAAATAGTAACAAATATTATTTATGAAATGCAAAATTAAATATGTTGTATTATTAAATGTATTTATCATTTTTATAATACCTCTCTGTCTTGTTTTATAAACATCGATAGAAGAATAAAAATGTATTTCACAAGACTGTTCCTTCAACTTTTATCTGCAGCAAAATCTAGAAGTATTCCATTGATTTTTCAGGTTGGAACTAATAGCGATTATCAAGAATGTTATTGGTAAAAAAGAGATATTGTATCATAAGGTGGTTTTGTGGAAAATCATAGAACTATTTATTAAAAAGTATCGCTTGCCTTTATTAATGAGTGACTTCAAAGTTACACGGACCCATAGAGGGTTAAAATAAAATTATAAAAGCTTTTATTTACCTATTATTCTTGCTCCTTGTATAGCACCTACTATTCGAAAATTTATATTTTGATTCAAGAATTCTTTAAAGAATGTTTCAATGAAGTTTTTTTTATCTACTTTGAGAATATGTATAAAGAGCTTTAATGAAAAATGTTCGAATG
Organism: Machimus rusticus; assembly: GCA_951509405.1. Taxonomy (NCBI): domain Eukaryota; kingdom Metazoa; phylum Arthropoda; class Insecta; order Diptera; family Asilidae; genus Machimus; species Machimus rusticus. The sequence continues at coordinate 10,219,770 of OX608049.1, forward strand.
TCGTTTCACCGGTCAAGTGGAACAAGTTAAATCAAAGTAAAAGGGAAAGACATCGAAAGTAAGTTAATTAATTGTTAATGAGAGAATTTGAGACAGGAACTTAACTGGGGCAAGGCAAGAAACTCTTAATGCCAGCAGTCCCCGAAAGGAGCTGATTAAAAAGGAAGAAGTCGTTTCGTCCTAAAATGACTAAGAGGATCCAGAACAGAAGTCCAGAAGTCTTCGGTGAAGTCTCCAGCTCCATTCGTCCCCCCATATGCGATCCACTCGAGTAATAAGCCCCCTGCAGCAGGAGCTCAGTAATCAAAACTAGAGCCCTAAAAAACATCCGCATGGCTTTCGGTGTAATAAGATTTCGCTTTGATAGGGCAACTGAGTCAGCGCTCTTTACGTAGGCAATCACGGCCTGATGTTTTTCTTGGGTCATATTGGCCGGATTCTTTTCACTAACCCTGCCCTGTGTGTCTGCGTGTAATGCGAAAGGATAATTCCGTCATTAAGTTTGTTAAGGGGATGTCAAACTGAATGAGTATAAAAGGGAATTACAACGACCTGAATTCGCTTATTTTTACACACGCAACGAAAATCTTGCCTTGCGACAACGTCAAATTCCTCGACGCTATTTCGAACGAACGAACGAAGGTGTACCTTTTTTTTCTACGTAGATATATAGTTACATCGGTACAAAAATACATATGTACATACATACATACATACACACATACATACATACATACAAACATATATACATACATATAAACATACATACATATATACAAACATACGTACCACCGCCACATCGTATGGGTGCATTGGGGTATAAGAAGAAAAAAACCCTACAAATGTCTTCTTCGTGTAATTGAAGGGCCTTGTATAACTCCAGCAGAATCTTGAGGAGGATGTTGAAGCAATTTCACTACAAATTAACGTGTCAACCAGCCTACTGAATAATTAAAGTTGTGCCGCCGACGACGCCGTTTCCACCGCCATTCGCCCGGACTGGATCTAATTAAATAGAATAGGACAATGGAAGGTCATTAAGTTTTTGCCGGTGACTGATGTTCCCGGCCTTATGAAACTGACGGAAAGTACCATGTAACATTTGCGGCAAAATGAATGAGTTAAAAAGGTGTGCTTTGCTTTGCCCTACATCCGCTGTCACGTGAACTTGGGTTAATTTGAAAAATGATGAGCCTTAAAGGTTCATAGAATAGGTATAATCTTAAATTTTAGTAAAAAAATTTAAAAAACAAAAAGAATCTATTCTTAATACATGGAATGCTAAAAATGTATCCCTTCAACTTCTTAAAAATAACAAAATATCAACAAAAAAATATATTTTCAAAACTTCAGTAATGCAATAAAAAACAGTACAAAAAAGGTAGTGTGATACCTATAATAATTTACTCTCCATACGAAAACTACTAAATACTTTTCGAAACTAAGAAGAGTTTATTCAAAACATTGAACTTATCTGTTGGTTTACATAAAATTATGTGGCAACTAACTAACAGCCAAAATCACCAATTTTTAAGAAAATTCCTAATAAAGTTGCAAAGAAAGGTTTGTACCTGCAACATTGGATTCAAAATGGATTTAAGAGTTTGCTTTGAAAAACTGTCACATGGACTAACTAGAGGAGGTTTCCTCTATATATATTTTAATTCTAAAATATTTCGAAAATTAAAATAAACTTTTATAAAATAAGACTTTATAATAAAAACTAAAAATTGAATGAAAGCAAAGCCTACATATAAACTATTCTTTTTTAACTTTGTCTTCTTGATTTATTCCTAAATTACGAATCCCCCCACAAATGTAACACGATGTTTTTCAATGTACCAAAAGGCAGTCGTCTTGGGCCCCTATTGTTTATTATAGATTAAAATAAATAAATTCGACGGTCAAATTAAGTCTAAATTATTCCCGTTTTCAAGTCTGTTAATATAAAGCCAATTACTAAAAGCGTAACAGAATTATAAAACATAACTTTTAAATATTAGACTTAGCGCTCTTGACACATTTTCAGAAAAAATATTTTTACTAAAATTTTAAAACAATGAACAAGGTGAGCTTTTTTAAAACAAAACAAAAACATGCTCTTGAGTTACGTTTAAAAATTTTAGCAATTGAGATAATACTTTAAGTCGATTAGTTTCTTCTTTATACTAATTATACTATACTTTTGAGCCACCCTTAGTAGAACCGTCAAATTTTACAATTATCCTAATGCAAAATATTTTAAAAGATGATTCGGTAAATTGTAAGATTTAACACATATAAACATTAATAGAAATTAACGCTTAAGCTAAAATATCACACAAAATTTTTCTAAAATGAATTAAGCTAACAAAAAACTGGCTCGGCTATTCGGGACTCGGGCATTTAGTGTTCCGTACTAGATTACCTAATCTATACTATATAATATAATTACTATATAATTAATAGCTTAAATGTGTCATATAACATGGATCGTACTAAACTTAAACTCAACAATTTCATGAATAACCCTCTTATTCAAAATACTTTTACCAGTAACGTCATCTAACGGCGAGAGGACGTAGCAACTGAAGAAATTTATATTGGAAGGTAGTTTGTAAGTGATAAAAACAAAATTATTCAAGGTAACCTAATCATTTTCGTTCAATCCAGTCCTCATTATCAATGTTCATGATTTTTTTTCAGAATTTGAATGCCTATAATTTTTGAAATAAGACCAGCGACAGAACGCGTTTTTTTCTAAAAAAAAAAAAAAAAACATTTTTTATTTCATAATTATTCGCTTCCGCCTCCCCTAAATTAAAATTAAGTTTTTTTACATCATTTCTGATTTTGGGCCATAAATAGCTAAAAGTGTGCCAAATATCAATTCCCTACATCTAATAGTCTCTAAGAAAAACGGCTGTGACACAAGGACGAACATACACCAACGTGATTTCATTTGTCCGATTTGATACGGAACACTAAACATTAAACGAATTGAGAAAGGCATTAAACATTTTTAATATTTTATAGTGTATAAACTTTATTGGATTCAGTGATTCAAAGTATAGGTGCAAAGTGGTTAATATTACGATGTTTTGGATACTTTATTTTATAAGAAGCTAAAACTTCTTACAGTAGTATAGTAGTCAAAATTAATTACTAAAATTTGTTTAAAACAAAAATATCCAAGAGCAGCAACATTAACTAAAATATTAACATATTCTTTTTCAAACCGAGCAATAAACGAATTTTGGTAAAAATTATTTCTTTGTACTGTCGGCGAATTAGAATAACCTCTTAAATCGTTTATTTGAAACAAATTGACCAACAGAATTTTCATTTCTAAAAATTATTGCTGAATTTTGTAGAACGTATGAATGAGGCAAGCAATTCAAAATTCTTCTGTGTGATTATTTTAAAAGTTTATCAACTTGTAACAATGACTACAAAATTCATTTAATTCCCTATGAATGTACACATTTCTGAGAAATTTATTGTGAGCTAATTTTCACAACTCATGAAATGTGTCTATTTAAGTTATTCCAAAAATTCTAGACAAAATGAAACATTCGTAATCCACGCGGTGTATTTGAATATTTCACAAGTTATTTAAAATACAAACCTCCAACAATTCGGACGGTCTCTAATTTTTTCTACTTCCTGAGCCCACGTCCTCTTTGAGGAAAAAGGAATTTTAAACGCTGAGAGCTCTCCATTGACTTCAGTAAGAGGCCATTATGAAATCCTCTAAGGAATCCATTAAGCCACCCCCACAAAAAAAAGTGGATAAAAAGTGGCCTTGCATGGGCTAAAATATTGAATTTTCCAAGTGCACGGAAATAGTGCTTTCATGTTCAGCACCATTTTAATTATATCCGAGGATATGGTACGGGGAGGTCGAAAAATTTGCGACTATCCGCTCAATCAATATTTTAAAACATTTACATTCATGATTGCAACGATGCGGCTGTGTTGACAGTAAAGTGGAGTGAAAGGTTCACTTTACTGCGACATTATGCAAATTCGAGGGCTCATTGTTCACTGAGGCGGAATAGCATTTAACGAAATGCACTTCCAGCTGAAAATGTGAAAATCAAGCTTTTACATTAATAAAATTAGATACAAATTGTCACCGCCGAGTGCTGATCGGATGCTGTATATTTGCATTCGGTCCAGTCCAAATCTATGGAGCCTGGTTTCCCAGTTTCGTTCATTATGGGAAAACGCCAGGACAGCCGGGGAAAATGTTTACAATTCCCACTGAATGCGTTTCAGACCATTGATCAGCATTTACCTAATTTAGACGAATCATTGTTTTTTAAAATGTATACAGTGCGGCTTCGATTAATTCGTTCCCAGGGTAAGGGAAAGATATCGAAGATATCGACCAAATTATCGGCAAGTTATCGTAAACGAAAAAAAAGTAAACTTTACAGGGGGTGATTTTCTAAAAGGTTTGCTGTTCTTATTGTAAGACAACATTTTGAGAACTTGAGGAAAGTTGTAATTACTATTCATATTTATTGTACATAATGTATATAATCAAGAAAATCTTTAAATAAGGGAACTAATTTTTTGGGCAGCTTTTTAAATACTCGGGATGTTACATTGGGCAGTTAATAATACATTTGGGCAATAAAAGAATTTTATGTAGCCAGTAATATAGTAAAGGAATTCGATAAACAAATTAAATATTTTAACAGTAAAATGAATAAATGGGCAGTTAAATTGGGCAATCCTCGGCATTCGGTTAATTGACCACGTACCCCTGAGATTTTAAAAATTAAAATTTTTTTTACAGAGTTTTATTCTTTAGATTGTTTGAAAAAAAAATTAAGAAAATTCCACTCCGTTACAAAGTTATAGCAATAAATAAATGTGACCGGAAATCGAGTTAGGACGGTTACCCCCCGCCCCTCTCGCAGCTGCGTTTCGTATTTCTTTTGTTCGAAAATGAGGTCGTTGAAAATTCTAATATTAGTTGAGGAAGAAGGTCTACAGTACGAAGCTGCAATAAAAGACTAGTGGTAAGTTCACGTTGTACCTACCTACTAGAAACTTTAAACGCGTTTTTCTCGAAACTATGTTTTTAGGCAGTGTCTGCACGATAACTCAGTCAATTTTCAATATTTTTTAACTTTTTGTTTTCAATTCTTGATAACTATTTTCTCTATTGTCTCACGAGATGGTTTTTTAATTTTTTGGTTATGGTAAATTTTTTATAAATTATCAAACACTAATTTTTTGTTTTAAAAGTGCATATTTGTTGTATCGTTTGGGGAGACGGCGGGATTATTACAAATAACCGGATTAACTTGTAAACAAAGCTTTATTTCAATTATTAACAGCAACTTAAACTTTCCTGCTTCTACTTAGCTCGACTGCTGGGAAAAGAGAGAGGGCAACGTGAAGTTCGCTTTGCTTCAATTAATTCAACCAACGGCATTGCCATATCCTACATACTAAGGCATATACAACAATATTAAAGAAATACTGTAATTTATTTATTTTTGAAAAAAAATCCCTGCGTGAGACTATAGCTACTATGTATGTACATTATTTTACAAAATTCTTTTTTATTTTTGCAGATTGGATAATTTTTGGGGCAAGTTGTCATCCAGACAAAGAGGCGCCATTTTTTGCGTTAGTGATGAATTGATATACCTATGTAAAAAACAATTCTAATATTAAAAAAAAAAAATTTTTCTTATAATGGAAGAGATCCTAACGAATGTTGCATAAAAAATTTAATTCTTTTTTCACTATACTCTATACACTATACAGCCTTGGCCAAAAGTATTAGGCACCCTAGTTTTTTCCATGTATCTTACAAAATAATTCCAAGAAACATTTATATTGTTTGTCAATATGTTCCTACCGATCATTAATGGTAATTAAGGTAATGAACCCTTTCCTAGAAGGACCATAAAACATCTGGTTGGGAAAACTTATAAATTTGAGATTTTTTAAGAAAACTTCAGTTTGCAATTATTGTTCGTAGTGCAAGCAAGTGTTTAAATTTTGTTGCTCTTTTAACGGATTTGGCTACTATAATTATGAAAATGCCTAAAAGAAGGAAATTAAGTGAGCCAGAACAGTTGCGAATTTTGTTTTTACATGAGCAAGGCAATTCTCAAGTTGAGATTGCTAAAACTGTGAAATTTTCTTGTTGTGCAGTGCAAAGTGGAATTAAACGTTTTCTGGACACAGGATCACACAAAGACAGAAAAAGAACGGGTAGAAAAAGAGTAAGTTCGGAACATGATGGCTGAAATTTGATTCGAGAGTTTCTCAAAAATCGCAAAAGAACGTCTTCAGAGCTTGCTACTAGTCTGCCTCATCAGATTGGTAGGCCGATTAGCGCTAGAACTACAAGAAGAAGACTTGGAGAAGCAGGACCGAAAGGTTGCAAGGCTAGGAATAAGCCTTGGCTTTCAGAAAAAAATAAAACAGCGCGTCTGGAATGGGCTTTAAAACACCAAAGTTGGACGGAAGCGGATTGGGAAAACGTAATATTGTCCGATGAATATAACTTCGAGGTAAGCTTTATTTGGTTAATTTCAATTATTTATAACGGTTGAATTATGCTCAGTCCGTTTGTGAAAGCATTTTATGGATATTGAAAATAGTGCTAAAATTTATTAATTTTCCAGGTCTTTGGCACCCCTGGTGTCACGTTTGTGAGGAGGAGAGTAGGTGAAGCTTACCGTCCCGAATGCGTCGTGTCCACGGTCAAACATGGAGGGGGCAGTGTAATGATTTGCGGTTGTATGGCGTCCGTTGGAGCGGATGAAATGGTTATTTGTGAAGGATGCATGAACAGTAAAAAATATATTGTCGTGTTGGAAGAGGTTCTACACCCATCATTTACGAAGATTTACGATGACACCAATGCGGACAACATAAAATTCCAACAAGATAACGCGCCATATCACACATCTGCAACCAGTATGCGATATTTAAAAAAAACAATGTTGATCTTTTGGAGTGGCCTGCACAGTCACCAGATCTCAATCCAATTGAGTATCTTTGGTGTATACTGAAGCGGAAGATACGGGAGCACAACATCACATCAAAAACAGGGCTGAAACAAATCATCCAGCAAGAGTGGAAAAAAATTTCTCCTGAAGAGTGCTTGAAGCTTGCACGGACAATTTCTAAAAGAATAGCTGCTGTGATTAAAGCTAAGGGCGGACCGACTAAATATTAATAATAAGAATAAAGGACAATAAGTCAAACCTAACTATAGTTTAATTTCCCCTTATCTGCGCAAATGAACCGTGTGGTACGATTTTCATGGGGTGCCTAATACTTTTGGCCAAGGCTGTAAAGGTTATATTATAATACTAATTTTTCAAACTTTACTAGGTTTTCAACGCGCCCAGAAGTATGTGATCCCTTAAAGCTCAGAGAAAACAGAAGCAGTCGAGTAAATCATTTATGAGGCACAAGTTTTTGAAAGTTTTGTGTGGCAGCTTCTTGTTATTCGATAACATTTGTGTTAAAAAACAATTTCCGCTTAAAAAGTCATTTGTTATTTTAAAAATATGATATACTCCATAAATGCGTGCTTATCTTGGGAAAAGTGCCTAGTGCACACAGTGTTCTTAAGGAAAATTAAACAGATTTAAGTGGAATTTTGCAGATATAAAGGAATTTTGCGGTGGAAATGGCTTTAACGAACGTTGTGAACTGCCCAACCTTTCATTTTACGTCTCAAATATTTAACCTACAGATCAAATTTTTTTATTTTATTACTTATATTTTACTGTCTATTTAATATTATTTTATTTCCCAATTTGATTTTCGCACATTTAAGTACTTTTTGAGGTAAGTACTCATTTTAAAGTCATTTGTTTTAGTTCTTGTTTTCATTTTTTTACTGCTCATATTTTAGCGCCCAATAAGTTATTGAATATACAATTTGTATTGTCTTGGATCTTAAGAAGATATATATGTATGTACATAAAAATACAAAATTCTGAAGAGTATTGAAAATATTACATACAATTTATAAAAAAATAACGTTAACTCGACAGAAATCTTTTGAAAATGTTTTTTGAAAAAAAATTATAATATAATTGATTATTTAAAAATATGTATGTATGTATATGAAAAGGGACAATTAGGTACAGGAAATGTTTATATATTTTATCATATGCACCTAATGTAGAAATACTTAAATACTCAACTTTGGTGGGCCGATATAATTAAAATATGTACGTTATAAATCAATTAGATGTCAGTGTAACGCCACAATTTAAAATATAAATTTAGCCAAATGAAATTTAATGTACCTATATGTATGTAGCAATTGTCAAATAACATCTAAATTAAGTGAAAGCAGAAATTGAACCTTTAAAGTTTAAATAATAATCACAAATTTAATTTCGTTTACGAAACCATAACATTCGGAAAAGGCTTGATTTTGGATATGTACATTTTTTTAACAAAATTGCATTAATTTTTGAGATATTTGCAAGATCTTTCCTATCCCCAGCGGCCAAAGGAATCTTTTTAGAAAATTTTCTAATTTCTTCTGTCATTAACCCGACAAAATATTTTTGGGGCGAATCGTGAGGGCGCCAAAGCAAATCATCCCCATGAAACAATTACTCAATTTAATTAAGATGAGATCCAGAGATTTTCAGCTCGTGAAGAGCTGAGTGCCCCGTTTTTATATCCAGTAAGTCTCCATTTATTTCCAGCGCTTATGCTCATCCCATTGTCGACACCCTAATTTAGCAAATGAGCAGCATAAAATTTACATCAAGTTTGTCCTTTAAGTCGTCACACTTATTCCGTCGCGGCGTGTCACCAAATTTTCTGACGACGTCGACGTCGTCGGCGGTGGCGGACGGCGGCGTCGAAGACAAAAACGGCAACATGGGGGTGGTGTTAAACTTTAAAAAGTGTAAACAAAAGGCGGGTCGTGCTGCAGTAAGGAATTAACTCATTAAAATGGGTCAATGGCTGGGTCCTAAGACGCGAACAACACGAGCAGGGATTAGGGCCTGACGAAATTGATTACTGGCGTATAAATCCTGTTAACTGTGCAAAACTTTCGAAGGGATTTATTCTTTTCTGCCAAAGTTTTATGTAAACTTTCTGAATTCATTCAAGTGAATTTCACAGATTTTCCCCCGACTTGCTCCCAAAGCATAAAAGTTATAGTGCCGGATGAAAACAGATGAAGGGCTAAAGGAATGAGAAGTTATATCCACTTAGATTCTAGGGCTCTGTAGATGTTCCCTAGATTCTTCCTTGCATAGTGGTTCTCTTCATTAATTGAGAAAAACTGTGCACTGTCCCTTAGCTGCATTTGAAATTTGTCTTAAGTGAACTTTACTAAGCTAACACCCTTCTTTGACTTATTCCCTTCACTGAGCGTAAATCCCGCATAAATCCCAAGAAGGGTTTTAAGCATAAGTAGGGGCTTATCTTTCCAATGTTAAAAATTTTATAATCAGTTAAAAACGCATTGGATTTAGCACCTCCACCCTTAAGAACAGTTCATGTGTCGAAATCTTGCGCTTCTCCCTTTTCAAAGTATGTATGATGGCTTAAAAGACGTTACATTTTGAACTTATATTATATAGTAATCGTCTAATGAATAGAATATGAAAGTTCAATTATTAAAAATTATATAAGTATAACATTTTCATTGTCTACAATTAAGGAGCACAAATAAAAATATTCCATTTCCTTAAATCTAGTAATAATGTTAAAAGAAAAAAACCCCGGCCAAGTGCGAGTCGGACTCGCGCATGAAGGGTTCCGTACCATTATCTATAAAAACGGTAAAAAAATCATGTGTGTTGTATGGGAGCCCCACTTAAATATTTATTTTATTTTAATTTAATTATTTATTTTTAAAGTGAATATACATATAACTAAATATTCCGTGAATATTTCAAGCGTCTACCTGTTGCCGTTATTAATAACGAGCAAAAACAAGCCAAAAAATCACGTTTGTTGAATGGGAAAATTTCAACTGTCTAACTATCACGGTTCATGAGATACAGCCTGGTGACACACGGACGGACAACGGAGTCTTAGCAATAGGGTTACGTTTTACCCTTTGGATACGGAACCCTAAAAATACACTGATGGTCTGACAGTTTTTATTTGTGCATATGTATATAGGGCTATAAAAAGTACATTTTCTTTATGATTATTTGCAAATTTAATTTTTAATTTTGGAACATATTGAGTTTGCCGTCTGCTCACGGATTTTGATAAAACTTCGAGAATGTTCTCATTTAGAGCCAAAAGCGACAAATGTGAAAAACAAAATTTTCGATCATTTGCACTTCCGGAAATATTCAAATTTGAAATCTTGCCGCCAGAATTTGTTTGCAAATATTCACAACATTTTCTTGCGAATTATTTAAAAACCTTAAATTAAAAACATTTCAACGATTTCTTTCTAAATTATTCTTATTTTCAGCACTCATACAGAAATTCGGCGGAAACTTTTTTTATTTTAAGGTTTTCCCATAATTTTCAAGAAAAAATTATTCTAGGATGGAGAAATTGTGGTGGAAAACTATCACTTTTCATAATTTTAAATTATATTATATTATATTTTACTTTTTTAGTTTATGTCATTCACCCAAAATATATATGTACCTCAAAGTCTATTTAAGCCCTTTTTTTTAGTTTTCGAGCAAGGAATTTATTTCTTAGGTTCTCGCAACGTCTTAAAAAAAATTTATTAAAATCTTGAAAACTAGCAACAGAAAATTACTTTCAAGATTTTAAAAGAATAACTTTCATTTTTAAAATCTGGTACCAAACCTGTAACGAACGACTCGAAATACCTCAGTATTGGTTTTTGGGTTATATATTTAAAAACGTAAATATGCCTTTTTGAAGTTCATTAAAACTGAATCACTCACAGATTCTTTTAATGCGAGTAGTTTAAGAAGAATAAAACAGTTTTATATACATCTGAGATGATTTAACTTTTTGGATTCCTACTTAATTTTGTTTCTGAAGTACTTAAAAACTGAAAATCCGGCAATGCACCTAAAAGAAGTTTGTTCCGGGCAGATTAATGATTTTACTTCCTCATTTATTCTGTAGCTAGAACTACAGTGAAAACGATGAAATGGTTGAAATTCTGGAGTTTCATTTAATACCCGAAATCTTACAAATGAAATTGAAGAGTGATGCCTTGAAAGTGTTATCACGTCAACAATTCAACGTTATGGTTTCGGGGTCCTTCTTTCAACTACCCACGGAGAATTTTGAGTGAAATCCCATTCTGCGGAGTATTTTTGAGATTATAAAAGGGATTTTGCATAAAACTCCAATCTGGACATATCTATAACTTGGAGCACAGTCACCTGGAGTCCTGGAAACAGGAATTAGGTTCAAAGTGGCAGGCACTGGTACCACCGATGGCTGCCGCGTGAGATAAAAACCTTTCGACCCTCCGCCCCCGCCTCGAGGTTTTGCGGCGGGCAGAAGGTAAAAACGTCAAGAAACCAGAAGAGGACAATGTAAAGCCCGTTTCGCATGAAGGCCTGCTGATAATTTTGGTAGCAAGTTTAAATTTACGGTTTGCTTCAGATAACCGGGGGACAATGCAATTGAAATTCAGGTAACGTTTCATTAATGTGCATGCCCGGAATAATTTATTCCCGGGATGACGAAACAGCGGTGCCGGGACACCAGACCCATCCACGAATTATTCCAGGGCCACTTGAGACGGCTTATTACCCATGAAATAAATGTTACTTTTCTCCCGAGATGGAAATGCTCGGGTGCATGGGGCCCGGGTGAAGTTTTCGCCGATTTGAGCAAAGCTTGCTGCTACGTGAGAAATAAACAAGTCGAGAGCTCTGCACCGCTTAATATCTTAACTTGCTTGCTTAATTTTATCTAAAGCGTCTTGAGAATTGTTAAACGTCCCTAAATAAGAAGATTACTGCCTTTTGCACCCGGGGGTAGGTAACTCACTCCCCCCGTCAAGGGCAAAAGTGAACAAATTTGCTTTTAATTAGAGAGCTTTTCGTCGTCAACGACCGTTTTTGGACTTCTAATATATGTAAAGCTTTAATATTTCTTAACTCGTCCAACTATGAAGAATAAAAAATTAAAAACCGGATATTTTGTGTGTCTGTATGTTCTCTGCCATTATTTTTAGAAATTGAGCAAATTTTCACTATCTTAAAACATTGTTTGTTAGGAGGGAAAAGAATAAATCAATCTTACCACGTTCCCTGCTAGAATTTACCAGATAGCTTTATTGAGAGACTTACAAGTAAAAATGCATTTGCTAAGAGAAAGCTTTTATTTGTGTACCGTTTTCGGTACACGTGGCAGGTGAAACATCTATTGACCCCCCGAATTATTGAACGTCCCTAGGATCGAAAAGAGCTTACAAAAACACCTTTTGAATTGCAATTCCTTAATAAACTTCCTAAATGTTTAGTAAATTCATTTCAGTTACCTTTGACTTTCAACACGGAAAAAAAATTGTCGGGAATATCGCGTCGTTTCTGGCAATATTCCTGTATTTTCCGATGGATTTTGGGATAGTGCATTATTTTGGTAATATTTGTGAAAAAGACAGGAATTCTAACCAAAATTTAAGGACCAGCGTAAAATGTTTACATTATTTCCTGTAGTTTTTAAAGAGATCTGTTGCTTTTTCAATAAATGTTGTGGATTTTATGGCGAAAACGTTCGTAAATTGGTTGGGGATTTTTGATATCCAAATTTTTTTCCGTGAATGAAAGTGATTAAAACAATTAGATAACAAATCAATAATAATAATCAATCGATTATTTCAACCACTTTGAACGACAAAATTGATTGAAGTCACAAGTAGCTTCTTCGTGTGAGCGTGTGTACTGCGTGTGCTCCTCTATTTGCATAAAGTGACAGTATTATTGAGTTTAAATGTGAGTGACAATAAGCCAACTGAACAAACAACGAGATATGGAACAATAGTCGATGCTGTATTTTCAAAACACCTTGATAACACGTCATGTTTTCATTTAAAATCTGCCTGGCGTCCAGTGACGGCCACATTTTGTTGCTCTGCGTCACTTAACTTGTTAGAAAATTCTAGCAAAAACACGTGGAAAAAAGTTTTTGAAAAATAACAATTATATTAAACAATAATAAATAATGCATCTAACGAAAGACTCATGACAAAACTTTTAAATACAATATTGAATGAATGAAATGTTCAAACAATTATTATACAATACAAATAAATACACATGTACTACATCGCTTTGAACGAAGAGTTAATATGACCCAAGCAAGTGCCCATTTTAAGGGCCTTGAAATTCTACAGTTTGAATGGCTTAAAAAAGTTTGATAAAAACTTGGAAAGTAAATAGAGCAAAAGGATATTATGTTGCAAAATGAAAAACATCTATCCAAAGTAATTTATTTGTCTATCCTTTTCTAAGATCTTATTGAAGGATCCACGTAAAATCATATTTGTATATTGTATATTATATTAAAATATGTAGTCATTTTGAAATAATAGTTAAATTTAAAAAAATTAGAAGTAATAATTTATTAAATAATAATACATCATTGAAATATCTTTTTTCTTCAATCGAATATATAAATAATTAATGAAAAAAAATCTAATACTTAGCTGTTTACAATTACGTTCGTGAAAGCAACGACAATATTTTAACATAATTCTCATGATAGCTAGAAGACGTGGCGTGGCAGAGTGATGTCCTAGCTATTACAATAATTTGTTGTCTCAATTGTGCCATATGTCAAATAAAGCATATTGTTTTATTTACCGTGTTTATCTTTGTTTGATGTAAAATTTGAATTGTTGTTGTTTGTAGAAGAAACTGTATGTCATAGAATTTGTAAACAACATAGCTTTTCAATTATGCTATAAATTACGTGAATTTTTCAGGTAAAGTATAGTCTGTCGACAAGTGAGAACATGTTAAGTTTAGTAGTGTTTTATTTTGCTGTTTCGGTTGCATCTGCACAAGATGATATACAACCTAAAGTAATATTTGGAGATTTGGTTGGAGATGCTATCTACGATAATACTGGTAATACTGTGGTAAATGTCGTTAATCGTGGAGAGTTCCCATACATGGTGGCAGTTGAATTCACAAATCCAAGTGGTCACCTTTGCGGGGGTGTGCTCATCGCAGCGGATAAAGTCCTGACCGCAGCCCACTGTTTGAAGGGCCGGGAAACAATTCCTCTTCAAGTTCGCGCAGGACATCTCATTAGAACTGATAGCGAAGCCCAAGTTCAACCTGTTTTGAGATCTGAGATGCATCCCAAGTTCAATACAACTCTACCAGGTGATACTGCCTATAGTTACCTAAGTTTCGACATCGCTTACCTCAAACTTCAAAATCCTTTTAATTTGACAACTTTGATTCAACCAATCAAATTGCCTGAGATTGGACAAGAGTTTGTTGGTCAAAATACGACAGCCCTTGGTTGGGGCCAAACGCAAAGCAATCGTCCTTCCCCATTTTTAAAAAAAGTTGATCTTAAAGTATTGAGTAATTGTGAGAAATCTTCCATCCACAGTGGAGATCCCTCGAAAATATGTTTGGAGAGTTTAACCCCCGAAGGTAACACTTGCAGCGGAGATTCTGGTGGACCAGTTGTTATTCATCATCCTCGAAAACCAGCCGACGATATTTTGATTGGAATAAATTCACATGGTAAAAAACCGATTGATTATTGTGTGTCAGAAGTTTTTGCCAACGTTGCATTCCTCATGCCTTGGGTTAACACCAGAACTTAAATGAACATATTTCATACAAAAATTAATTGAGAGTTTTGCATTCTAGAGCTCAACATTTTACAGTTTACAGTGTTTTTGTCAAATTTAAAAAATTAAATCTTTAAGTTTTATATATTTCAGTTTTATTTTAACATATTGTGCATAATCTCCTTCTCTAATTTTGTTTAACACTTTCATCCCGAGTGGTACATATATGTATCAGGGAAATTTTAAACTACCAGAAAGTCATAAAAGTCCCTAAATCAAAGAATATGGAACTACCTTACAAAGAATGTTCACTCTATTTTTGCGGCGCAGTTATCCCTACCACAGCCCATTTTGGGAAAAATAAAACAAAAAATTTTCCCATTAGTAAGACAAGGAATCTTTCCCTGTTTGTTCCAAGTCCGAATTCCCATTTAAATTGCCTAGTAAAGAATAAGGACGGCAACAATCAAAATCGCCGCACACACAATGAAACCAGAGTTCACCTATTATGGTGCGGGCTTGTTTAGCATTGCTTTTTCTGGCATTGTGTTGGTGCCGGCCCGGCCGTGCTTTTCATATAGGAACTGTCAGAAATCGAATGGCTCACTCACACATTCAAGGCGTACACAGATGACTTTTGTTTACGTTTTTTCACCACAGGTTTTCTTATGCGGGCTTGTTTTGCACGGGAAGCAAATGCCATTGTATGGTGAGGCGAGCTAGAGCGTGATTCGCTTAACAGGACAGGGTGGTTCTTTTATATTGAGTTTTTAGTTAATGTATGATAAATTGTGGCTTATTGGGCCAATTGTTTTTCTAGATTTCCAAAAAAATTATGATCAAATATAAATTGAATTAACAATAAATTTCGGCATAAAGACTCAATTATAAAACAGTTTTTCGTTCATATTTTCTTGGCACCCTGTAAGACTGTATCAATTCCTCCAAGTTCCAAGTTCCGCCTCCCCATTTTTCATCTCTTTTGCACCGCAGCGCTTAAGCATGCTATCGACTTCTGCCAAAATTGTGGGGTTGGGTGGAATAACGGTACCAAGGTCACAAAAAGATAAGGAGATAATTGCCGGAGTGAACAGTCTTTGTAGGCTCTATAGTCTTTGCCTAAATCATGTAGGAAATCACCACATCGTGATATTTGCTAATGGCTATCAGGTTATGCACTAATCACGTGTTAGTATATGTGCTTTCATTGACAGTAACCATTATTAGTGAGCGTGATCGGCTTTTTCTATAATGTTGAAAGTTTTGAAAGCATTTTCGTAAAATATTAGGTACATATACCAGCTAGTTTCAAAAATGTATTTACTAGTCTGGTTTTCACTGTAAAATTTCATATAAGTTTTTGATAATTTTTTAATTGGAAATTTTTAGGTACATACTAAGCTTTTCTTTAAATCGCGTTTCAATCTTCTAAATTATTGTAACATTTTGCAGATTTCAGATTTTCAATGCCCAAAATTTTTTTACTTTTTTATAATGTTGTAGTTAGGTATCTTTATCTAATTTTTAAATAAAATATATCTTGGTTTACGATTAAACTAAAAACCGACAGTCGTTCTTATTATTCTTAAAATGTTGATATGTTTACTAGTCTGGTATGTAGAATTTTCATCTTTAAGTGACCGGCAACTTTAATAAGTATAAATAGGAGAGTCTAAAAAGGTTCAGAAAATTCATTATTGTTGTTGTTTTTAGAAAACCAGCGCTTAAATATTGTGAGGACTAATCCAAAAAGTTTGACGATGAATTATCGCAGGCAGGATTTAAGAACTTAATGTATCTATTTAAATCGCTGATCTTAAAACAAAAAAAAAATTCCTTACTTCGGAGAGATCTTTTAAATACAAATGTATATTCAGTGGCACAACTACATAGATGAAAAAGGGACCCGGGCGATAAACCACGGACCTATTTCATAGAACTTACAAGCCCTACAATTTTTTAACTTATTATTCGACATTCATCTAGCTCCGACAAGTATAATTTCAAAAATTGTTCAGGAAAAGTTGGCAATATTTGTTGTAAAAATCGACAGTGGAAATAGTTCGTGTCAAGAAGTGAAAAAAAGTCGACAAGTGCAGTTTCTTCTAGCAACTTTAAGTTCCAATAAACAAAGAATAATGACAATAATTTGCTTGTAACGACAATTTTGCATAGGGCAGAACTTATCGTGACAAATAACTTATTGTTAATGTACATATAACAAACTTCTTAGATATAAATTTTTTATAAAATATGATTTTGTCATATAATTGGTAAAATTGTAGTAATTATCACACTTGTCAGTTTTATGGAATAGGGACCAGGCCCCTTAAATAACGTCATCTTTATCAAAAGTTATATAGTAGAATTGCTTTTTCAAAGGTGAAAAATTCTCATATCACCATAAATAAAAATAATAAGGAGATGATAAAGAAATAATTAATTAATTAATTTAATCAAATCTTAAATCGTTTACTTGGTAATACAGCTCTCAATAGTATTGCGATACTATAGGAAAAATGCAACTTGAAACTCCTTTTATATTTGCTTTATTATTAAATTTAAGTTATTATGACTTAATAATGAAGTGCCAAATTAATAATTGATAAAATAATTTCTAATGACTGAAATTCGTTTAAAAATATACATATATACATATTATATTATATACTATACTATGTACGTATAGTTTCGCCAATATTCAAAATTTTGTTGTGTAAAATTTTATTTTTAATGGCGAGTCTTAACAGCTTTCCGGTAACCCCGGAACAATCAAAATTCGGTATGATTGGTTTGACCGAGAAAAATAGATCCAATTTTAACGATATTATACTTAAATATGATGAGTGACAATATTTTATTCTGTCTGAACTATTATTTCTCAAGAAAGTATTTTTAGAATCTGCTCATTTAACTTAGTTTTCATTGACTCATTCGATTTTTTGTCATTTTAGCCATTTATAAGTTTTTGTTTCTTCAAAGATATGTTGTGAGTTTCTTTGCATTTAATTTCATCTACAGGCTGGAATGAAGTGTTAATAATCTTGTTTTTGGACTCAAAATAAGTGCTACCAACTATCCCGAAATTGTCTTGGAAGTTGCTTTAAAACCCTAGGATACTCAATATTTCAGCGTAGACGTTGAACATTCCAACGAGATTCGGCACCATCACACAAAGCGATCATAACTCAGAAATTGCTAAATACAATGTTTTGAAGTTCATTTCTTCTGAATAATGTACATATGTCGAATTCTCCAGATGTAAATCGAATGGCTTTCGATCTTGGCCATGCTGGAAGTCTGGACCGTTTTTGGACTTCTAATATATGTATGTAAAGCTTTAATATTTCTTAACTCGTCCAACTATGAAGAATTGAAAATTAAAAATCGCATATTTTGTCTGTGTATATGTGTCTGTATGTTCTTTGCCATTATTTTTAGAAATTGAGCCAATTTTCACTATCTTAAAACACTGTTTGTTAGGAAGGAAAAGAATAAATCAATCTTACCACGTTCCCTGCTAGAATTTACAAAATAGCTTTATTGAGAGACTTACAAGTAAAAATGCATTTGCTAAGAGAGAGGTTTTATTTGTGTACCGTTTTCGGTACACGTGGCAGAGAACATGTTAAATACGTAAAGAGAAAACTTTGTACCCCTTTTTAAGCATATTGCAAGGACGGAGGAGTGTGAGATTTGGCATAATTAAAATTTATATAGAGAAGAAGTGCAGAACGTTAAAATTTATATATAATATGTGTTACAAATACATTAGATAAAATAAAATAAATTCATTATTTGCATTCATACTTTCAATGTCAAACACATAGTAGTCTGTGTTCAAACTGTCGTAATTTTATTTTTGACAGTGCCAATTTCAAACGCATAGTAGGTTGTGTATATTCGTATTATTCGTAGTAACCCCAGTACGTTCAATTTCGACCACAGGGCGACCACTAGTATTTATTAATGTGAAACATCTATTGACCCACTACTTATTGAATGACCGTAGAATACAAGCGAGCTTACAAAAACACCTTTTGAATTGCAATTTCTTAATAAAATTCCTTAATGTTTAGTAAATTCATTTCAGTTACCTTTGACTCTTATGCTATGGACAGACTACTGCAATTGAACTAGTTCCTGACGTCACGTTCGATATCTAGGAACCAATTCAATTAGAAGTGTGTCACCTATTCGATTCTGAACTGGTTCAGTTATTCTATGAGTGCTACGACCTGAAAATAATTTATTTAATTGCAAAAAACTTGCAAATACAGGTTGAAGTGATAAGAAGGCGAGTCGAAACTACGACAAACATAATGAAAATGCCAAAATATTCATATTTTTAGTACGCTATTTTTACGCTACTCGCGCTGAGAGCAGTAAAGGTTGTAAAAATTCATTTTGAACTAGTTCAATTGTACGGATTTTGAGATCCAGTTTACATGGGACTTTTGCATGGCCTACGTCATTCTGACGTCAGGAACTAGTTCAATCGCTGTAGTCTGTCCATAGCATTAAGGGGGATAGCCACTGTGACGGCCGAAAAAATGAGTGATTTTCAAGAATTTTTTTGACCGGGTAAATAAAGGAATTTTTGGATCGGGTTTTTGATTTCATTAAGTACACATCCAATAATGTTTCCACAATTTTTTTTTTTTTTAATATTAAATAGTTTCAACAATGTAAGCGATGCCGTAGAGCTTGAAAAAAAATCCCTCTCCCTGGTCGCATCGATTTCTCAAAAGCCGGTGATCAGAAAAAAAAATAAAAATTCTTATTATAATCTGTATGAATGTAGTTATCGTTGTACGTGGCCGTTTTTTGTTTTTTTGATTTTTCACAAAATGGCGACCGATTGAAAATATTTTCATTTTTTCGACCGTTTTTTTTTTTTGGTTTCAAACAGTTTAAAAAATAGTAAAAAACAAAATTTTCCGAATCGGCTACGCTTAACCGTAGCCACTACTAAGACGAACGAAACAAAAAAAAAAACAAAAATTAAAAATCGGTTAAGAATTGTCCGAGCTATCAATGCGACGACGCGTTTAAAGTTTTCAGTCCATTTCTCTCGCAATGAAATCATGTATCTTTTAACATTTTCATACCTATATTAAACTAAATTTTGACCTGCAATTGTGTACACATATTTTTGAATATATAAACTTTGATTTAAGACAAAAAAAAAATTTTTTTTTTGACCCATCACAGTTGCTATCCCCCTATCCCTATTAAAACAATCAAATAAAAAAATTCAATCGACTATTTCAACCACTTTGAACGCCAAATTAATTGAAGTCACAAGGTAGCTTCTTCGTGTGAGTGTGTGTACTGCGTGTGCTCCTCTATTTGCATAAAGTGACAGTATTATTGAGTTTAAATTTGAGTGACAATACGCCAACTGAACAAACAACGAGATATGGAACAACAATCGATGCTGTATTTTCAAAACACTTCGATAATACGTCATGTTTTTATTTCACATCTGCCGGCCGTCCCATGACGACCACATTTTTTTGTTCTGCGTCACTTAACTTGTTAGAAAATTCTAGCAAAAACACGTGGAAAAGATTTTTTTTGAAAAATAACAATAATAATAAATAATGCATTTAACGAAAGATTCATGACAAAACTTTTAAATACAATATTGCATGAATGAAATGTTCAAACAATTATATTATTATACAATACAAATAAATACACATGTACTACATCGCTTATGACTTTTCGCATTCGGATTAAAATTTGATGCGAATTGAAAACTATTTTGAGTCAAGCTTATTTCGAAGCTGTTTACGCCCTTTTTCAAAATGGCTCTAATGTCCTATAAAAAAACTCCTTTATAAAATTACTGAAATTTTCATAAATTCATTTCAGTAACCTTTCAATTTTTTGTTTAAAGTGGGTAACACAATCCTATAGAAACATCCAATCGAAGTATTGACGTTATGTGTAGAAAATTAATTTAAGTTAAAGGTAGCTTAACTGAATTTGAGAAAAATTAAGCAACGCTATTAAAGAATTTTTTACTTCAATCTGCGTCGAAACGAAGACTTATCGATCCGGTTCAAAAAACTATTTATGGAAGTGGTTCGAGTCGGTCTATAATTATTCTTCTGAAACCGGTTTGAAAGAGTAACAAATATTTTTGTTCCATTTAGCATTGGAACATTGCAAAGTTTCACTCAAGTTCGAAGGATGGTTAAAATCCAGTTTAATAAACATAAATTTAAACCTAGTACGATTTACGAGGGTCGTTCAATAAGACTTTAAACAAATCAAAGAGATCGTAGTGTCCTCCTTATTTGAAAAAGAAAAGGATTCTCTTCCATCAACACAAGGCATGGAATTGAAATTCGAATTATTACAACAACCACTGTATTCACCGGATTTGAGCCCCAGAGACTTTTTTTAATATCGAAATTTGAAAAAATGGTTAGCGGACAATGGTTCACTTTGAACGAAGAGTTAATATCACCCAAACAGGTGCCTATTTTGAGGACCTTCCGAAATTCTACATTTTGAATGGCTTAAAAAATTTTGAGAAAAACTTGGAAAGTGTATAGAGCAAAAGGATATTAGCTGCGTTTTTTTTTCACCTGGGTTTGTGACCAGATCAGCGTCAAATGAAAAAAACGACTCAGGTCAAAAACCCGGATTAGCGATTTGTTTTTTAGATGTTGGCACACCTTCCTATAATAACTAACATTCCTATTATCACGTTTTTAAGTTTTACTTACTTTTTATTAGCCATTATTACAATAACTCTAATAGATTCAGATTCAGATACATTTATTCACCTTTAAATCACCAATAACTCTAATAAATCAACGTAAACAAAGCAGAAACGTCAGAATTGTCAGAACTGACAACATTTTAAAGACGAAATATGGGAACAGCGCATCTGGTAGAATTTTTGGATCTAATTATCTGAGTTTATGATCGAAGCTGGTCAGAGACAGGATTTAGTGACTTACATGTAAAACCGCTGATCTGGTCACAAACCCTGATGAAAAAAACGCAGCTATTATGTTGTAAAATGAAAAACATCTACCCAAAGTAATTTATTTGTCTATCCTTTTCTAAGGTCTTATTGAAGGATCCACGTAAAATCATATTTATGTATATATTGTATATTATATTAAAATATGTAGCCATTTTAAAAGAATAGTTAAATTTTAAAAATATAGTAGTAATAATTTATTAAATATAATAATACATATTTGAAATATATCTTTTTTCTTCAATCGAATATATAAATAATTAATGAAAAAAATTTAATACTGAACTGTTTACAATTGCGTTCATGAAAGCAACGACAATTTTTTAACATAATTCTCATGATAGCTACAAGATGTGGCGTGGCGGAGTGATCTCCAAGCTATAACTATAATTTGTTGTCTCAATTGTGCCATATGTCAAATAAAGCATATTGTTTTATTTACCGTGTTTATCTTTGTTTGATGTAAAATTTGAATTGTTGTTGTTTGTGTCATAGAAACTGTATGTCATAGAATTTGTAAACAACATAGCTTTTCAATTATGCTATAAATTACGTGAATTTTTCAGGTAAAGTATAGTCTGTCGACAAGTGAGAACATGTTAAGTTTAGTAGTGTTTTATTTTGCTGTTTCGGTTGCATCTGCCCAAGATGATATACAACCTAAAGTAATATTTGGAGATTTGGTTGGAGATGCTATCTACGATAATACTGGTAATACTGTGGTAAATGTCGTTAATCGTGGAGAGTTCCCATACATGGTGGCAGTTGAATTCACAAATCCAAGTGGTCACCTTTGCGGGGGTGTGCTCATCGCAGCGGATAAAGTCCTGACCGCAGCCCACTGTTTGAAGGGCCGGGAAACAATTCCTCTTCAAGTTCGCGCAGGACATCTCATTAGAACTGATAGCGAAGCCCAAGTTCAACCTGTTTTGAGATCTGAGATGCATCCCAAGTTCAATACAACTCTACCAGGTGATACTGCCTATAGTTACCTAAGTTTCGACATCGCTTACCTCAAACTTCAAAATCCTTTTAATTTGACAACTTTGATTCAACCAATCAAATTGCCTGAGATTGGACAAGAGTTTGTTGGTCAAAATACGACAGCCCTTGGTTGGGGCCAAACGCAAAGCAATCGTCCTTCCCCATTTTTAAAAAAAGTTGATCTTAAAGTATTGAGTAATTGTGAGAAATCTTCCATCCACAATGGAGATCCTTCGAAAATATGCTTGGAGAGTTTAACCCCCGAAGGTAACACTTGCAGCGGAGATTCTGGTGGACCAGTTGTTATTCATCATCCTGGAAAACCAGCCGACGATATTTTGGTTGGAATAAATTCACATGGTAAAAAACCGATTGATTATTGTGTGTCAGAAGTTTTTGCCAACGTTGCGTTCCTCATGCCTTGGGTTAACACCAGAACTTAAATAAACATATTTCATACAAAAATTAATTGAGAGTTTTCATTCTAGAGCTCAACATTTTACAGTTTACAGTGTTTTTGTCAAATTTAATATTTGTTGCTATAGTAATAATGTGCAAATAACTAAATATTGAAATTAAATCTTTAAGTTTGATGCATTTCAGTTTTATTTTAACATATTGTGCATAATTTCTTTGCTGATTTTGTTTAACCCTTTCGTCCCGAATGGTACATATACATGTATGTACCAGGGAAATTTTAAATTACCGGAAAGCCATAAAAGTCCCTAAATAATGGGGGAAATTGTACCACATCGTGATATTTGCTAATAGCTATCAGGTTATGCACTAATCACATGTTAGTATATATGCTTTCATTGACAGTAAGCATTATTAGTGAGCGAGATCGACTTTTTCTAAAATGTTGAAAGTTTTGGAAGCATTTTCGTAAAACATTATATCCTCTTGTTTCAAGAAAATATTTGCTAGTCTGGTTTCCACTGTAAAATTTCATATAAGTTTTTGATAATTTTTTAAACATCACTTGGAAATTTTTAGGTACTAAGCTTTTCTTTAAATCGCGTTTCAATCTTCTAAATTATTGTAACATTTTGCAGATTTCAAAAAATGCCCAAAATTGTTTAACTTTTTTTATTGTAGTTTTAGTTATCTTTATTTAATTTTTAAATAAAATATATCTTGGTTTACGATTAAACTAAAAACCGACAGTCGTTCTCATTATTCTTAAAATGTTGATATGTTTACTACATAGTCTGGTATGTAGAATTTACATCTTTAAGTGACCGGCAACTTTAATAAGTATAAATAGGAGAGTCTAAAAAGGTTCAGAAAATTCATTATTGTTGTTGTTTTTAGAAAACCAGCGCTTAAATATTGTGAGGACTAATCCAAAAAGTTTGACGATGAATTATCGCAGGCAGGATTTAAGAACTTAATGTATCTATTTAAATCGCTGATCTTAAAACAAAAAAAAATTCCTTATTTCGGAGAGATCTTTTAAATACAAATGTATATTCAGTGGCACAACTACATAGATGAAAAAGGGACCCGGGCGATAAACCACGGACCTATTTCATAGAACTTACAAGCAATTTTTTAACTTATTATTCGACATTCATCTAGCTCCGACAAGTATAATTTCAAAAATTGTTCAGGAAAAGTTGGCAATATTTGTTGTAAAAATCGACAGTGGAAATAGTTCGTGTCAAGAAGTGAAGAAAAGTCGACAAGTGCAGTTTCTTGTAGCGACTTTAAGTTCTTATAAACAAAGAATAATGACAATAATTTACTTGTAACGACAATTTAGTATAGGGCAGAACTTATCATGACAAATAACTTATTGTTATTGTATAACAAACTTCTTACATATAAATTTTTTATAAAATATGATTTCGTCATAAAATTTGTAAAATTGTAGTCATTATCACACTTGTCAGTTTTATGGAATAGGGCCCAGGCCCCTTAAATAATGTCATCTTTATCAAAAGTTATGTAGTAGAATTGCTTTTTCACAGGTGAAAAATTCTCATAAAATCATAAATAAAAATAATAAGGAGACGATAAATAAGAAATAATTAATTAATTAATTAATCTAATCACATCTTAAATCGTTTACTTATTGAGAGCTGTGTTGCGATACTATAAGAAAAATGCAACTTGCAACCCCTTTTATATTTGTTTTATTATTAAAATTAAGTTATTATGAAATAAAACTGAAGTGACAAATTAATAATTGGTAAAATAATTTCTAATGAATGAAATTCGTTTAAAAATATACATATATACATATTATATACTATACTATGTATGTATAGTTTCGCCAATATTCAAAATTCTGTTGTGTACAATTTTATTTTTAATGGCGAGTCTTAACAGCTGTTAATAAGAAGTTTGGGGTAACCCCGGAACAATCAAAATTCGGTATGATTGGTTTGACCGAGAAAAATAGATCCAATTTTAACGATATTATACTTAAATATGATGAGTGACAATATTTTATTCTGTGTGAACTATTATTTCTGAAGAAAGTATTTTTAGAATCTGCTCATTTAACTTAGTTTTCATTGACTCATTAGATTTTTTGTCATTTTAGCCATTTATAAGTTTTTGTTTCTTCAAAGATATGTTGTGAGTTTCTTTGCATTTAATTTCATCTACAGGCTGGAATGAAGTGTTAATAATCTTGTTTTTGGACTCAAAATAAGTGCTACCAACTATCCCGAAATTGTCTTGGAAGTTGCTTTAAAACCCTAGGCTACTAAATATTTCAGCGTAGACGTTGAACATTCCAACCAGATTCGGCACCATCACACAAAGCGATCATCACTCAGAAATTGCTAAATACAATGTTTTGAAGTTCATTTCTTCTGAATAATGTACATATGTCGAATTCTCCAGATGTAAATCTAATGGCTTTCGATCTTGGCCATGCTGAAGGTAATACCAAAAAGTATGTGAGTATGTTGACACAGTGTTCTGACACATTTTTGCAGCATGCGAAACTTATTTCGTCTTTAATACAAAATTATACACGTAAAAGGAGGATATATCGAACAATAAACTTATATATAAAAAATGTAATATATATTTTGATGTTTAGCTTTGAACGAAGGAAAAATCTTTAAAAGTGCATCTATTATACCGTTTTAAATTGGTAACACTTCACACCGGCCACCCTGTACATAATTAAAATATGGTAATAAAAAAATATAGGGCCAACACTTTTTTAACAAAAATCAGTTAATATGATTTAATTTTTTTTAGATGTGTTCTAAGTCCAATGCTTAAAATGATGCCAAAAACCTCTTATATAAAAATTAAATTTTGAATAGGAAGTTAACACCTTGACGTCGTTGTAGACTCTCAAGATAAGACAAAATTAGCCAGGTATGTGCCAAGAACGTTTCCTTTTAATGGGAATGTCGACAGTTTGCATATCCCATTGAGAGGTAATTGGGTTGAAGGGTTTGAAGTCAACTATAAGGTCATAAAATCGAAAGTTCCCTCCACTCCAGTCATTAGTTTTAGCATAACAACCCCGATTCAGATCAACACGGCCCCTTGTTGCCTGCAAAGTTGAAGGCAACAAAGATAATTTGTGTGCGACACCTGCCCGCTAAGGTCGTTTGCTTATCAACGCTCAATAATGGACCATAATCGGGCCCTTTCACGTAACCGATCAACAGAATCCTGAAACAATCTGTCGTAATGTGCTATTAAACAACATTCCAGACTCCGGCATTGAGATATAAATTTTTAGGGGGACATAAAGGGGTACAAAAAGGGGTTTGGGGCCAGCGTCGTCGCATCGCATCGCATCGGTCGACACCCCCCGCAAAGGGAACGAGGAGGCATTAACCCTTGATTGTGACACATGAACATATCTACAAACATCAATTGAAATTTTGAAACCTTTTGAACACTTTCTGTTATTGCGGGGGGCCTTCACGGGAAAGGAAAGGAACAATGAAACCTGCTCCTTGAATAAAACCAAATCCCAAAAATAAAGAGATTTCCAGAGATTTCCGGAGATTTGCTCCCCCGATGTTCGGAAGGCTTCGGGTGTGTGTTTATCTAATGGAAGAAAACGACACAAACTTTCTCAATTACAACGACTGTAAAAATAATAATGATAATGCCAGTGAGGCCATGGCTTTGCATCCCAATAAATGCGAACAACTGGCATACGTGGGAGCTCCTGCCGTTTCGTAGATATTAACAAATTACGCCTATTTTATTTTATGGACTTTTCGTTTCAAATACGCTGAAAGGGCATAATATTCGGGTGGGTTGGCAAAAACGATATGAGCATTAGATTAAGAGGTAAAAGGTATGCTGCCGAGTTTTCCTCCTAATGTTCAAATACTTGCAAAAGTGCCATATAATGGCTCGATTTTTCGCACTCAACATACCTACGAGGGTATAAATAGGAAGGGGTTTTTGAATTTAGTAATTGATTTTCCGAGTACTCTATTTTTATTGGCAGATAAATGTACGTACTAACTAAATGGTAAATTTAGGGAAAATTCATAGAAATTTTAGGAACTAAGAACTTTTGATGCTATATGTATATTCCATATTCAGTTTGTAATAATATACTATAAAAGATACGAAGGTAAGGTTCTACGGAAATAAAGGTATTGATAAATTATTTCTGCACTCTTTTAGTTAATTCATAGTAACTAGTAAAGTAGTATTTTGGTCCAAACGAGAAAGTGCCGCCCAGAAAAAAAAAATTTATATTCTGTTAGAGCTTGTCCATCTAAGCATTTATTATTATGGCACCAAAGCTGTAGGAACATTGCCCTTGGTTTCATTAACATTTGAAAAATCAGCCATTTCATGCATTTTCGACGCAATGAAATAGCAAAAACAAGTGACGTTTTGCCGTCACAGTACATTTTAAACATTAATAGTACCAATGGTTCTAACGTATACCGATTCTTGACATAAAAAATCACTTTTTGGGGATTTTCTAACTAAAAAACCACGTGATCGTTAATACAGAGCTTATTTTTTCTGGAATTTAATGATAATGAATGATAGAGCCAAAAAGGGTTAAACCAGGTAAAAGCAATCGCTCACTATTATTGTACGTGCATCATAGGTAAAAGGACGATTCATGCTAGGCATTTGCCTTCAATGATGCCCCCAGCTTTGGGTTTAGAGAGCATCATAGTTTTACCAGATGATGACGACTTAATTTTTTAGATTATAATTAATATTACGTATAAAGCCGTAAAACAATGATTATTTTTAATAAACATAATATTACATAAACTATATTTTTTTCTTTTATTTTTTGACAACAACCTTAATGTAAAAACGGGCTTAGGAATATTCTAAGGCACAATAGGTGCACAAAATGATGTTAAAAAAGCCCTAAAAGGTTTAAAAAAATCAGATATAATTTATTTTTCAAAGATCATATTAGAAATGTATGAAAAGACAGATTTTTTAAACTCATATAAAACCAAGGACAATGGTCCTACAGCTTTGGTGTCATAATGATAAATGCTCACATAGATAATTTTTAATAGAATATAGCATTTTCTTTTTTGAGCTGGTACTTTCATTTTTGGACCAAAAATGTATGAAAATCGGATGATGTTCTTTGAGAATACTCAAACAATTTTCTATTTACGTTAAAATTAAATTCCTTCCTCTCTTCTTTAATTTGTGGACGATGTACGTACTTTTCGGCCGAAGTAATTGTTTCAGAAAAAAGTATGAAAAAAATGTAATAAAAATCCCACAATTATAACTTAAAGAGATTAATATCATTTTTAACTCCATTTTACAAATAAAAATATTTGAACACAGGCAAAACTAATTTTCCCGCCAAAATATCGAACTTTCGATTTTAGGCCTCCCATTAATATTTGGACATGCTTTTCAGTGATGGATTCAGCCTGTTTACACCATTTATTTCGGAACTGAAGAACACTGTTGGTTTGAAATTTTATTCTCTGGAGTTTAGAAGCCGCTTCTCTAGACAATCCTTTGTATAAATTTCAGTTTTTATTGTCCCTTGATTATAAATTATTCAATATGTTTTCCACACGACCATATTGCCTGCCATATCAAATAATTCTTTGAGTATTTGAATGCTTTTCTTTTTCGTCCCCATTTGATAATTTTCAAAACACTTTGCGCAGTTGATCATGAGATTTTTAATTATTTTGCCAACTTGCACTGGGAGATGTTCAGATTTTCTAGGTAGCTGTCCAAGAATAATTTTCGTACTAAAGTTCTTTAGCCCTCCATTGTTCGTAATTTTCAATCGCCAAATCTCAATTGTAAATATATTAAAAGAAATAAACCCTAAAATCAATGCAAGAAAACGCAGCCTGATCGTGCAAGCATAAATAAAGTTTTAGTAGGGGAGTGTTACCAGCAGTTTTTAATTTTTCTCTTATCTCCAATAGGTATGTTTTTGAAAAAACAATATATATTTTATTAAATAATGGCACATTTATAAAATTAATTTAAAAATGACGAAACGTGACCTTATAAATTACAGCCTGAAATGTACGTAGTATTGCACAGTAAAGTAAACAATTGACCAGGAGCGGGCAGAATGTGTTGCAAATTTATTTTGCAAATAGTCAATTATTACAGAATTTAAAAATTGCTCCAAAAATTCTGAAAAAAATTCAGTGCATTGTTTGGTTAATTATAAAACTTTTTACTCTCCACCATTTTTTTCATTAGTGCATTATTTTCAAGAAAAATCTTCCAAAGGTCAAAGTAGTATCGGATCATGAAAAGGTTTTTTTTTTTTGAAAATAATGCACTAATGAGAAAAATGGTGGAGAGTAAAAAGTTTTATAATTAACCGAAGAATGCACTGAATTTTTTTCAGAATTTTTGGAGCAATTTTTAAATTCTGTAATAATTGACTATTTGCAAAATAAATTTGCAACACATTCTGCCCGCTCCTGGTCAATTGTTTACTTTACTGTGCAATACTACGTACATTTCAGGCTGTAATTTATAAGGTCACGTTTCGTCATTTTTAAATTAATTTTATAAATGTGCCATTATTTAATTAAATATATTGTTTTTTCAAAAACATACCTATTGGAGATAAGAGAAAAATTAAAAACTGCTGGTAACACTCCCCTACTAAAACTTTATTTATGCTTGCACGATCAGGCTGCGTTTTCTTGCATTGATTTTAGGGTTTATTTCTTTTAATATATTTACAATTGAGATTTGGCGATTGAAAATTACGAACAATGGAGGGCTAAAGAACTTTAGTACGAAAATTATTCTTGGACAGCTACCTAGAAAATCTGAACATCTCCTAGTGCAAGTTGGCAAAATAATTAAAAATCTCATGATCAACTGCGCAAAGTGTTTTGCAAAACTATCAAAGGAGTGGGACGAAAAAGAAAAGCATTCAAATACTCAAAGAATTACTTGATATGGCAGGCGATATGCTCATGTGGAAAACATACTGAATAATTTATAATCAAGAGACAATAAACACTGAAATTTATAACCCTGTTACGAACAGCCAACACGAAAATTTAAAAGTGAAATTTTTGAAATTTCAACCCCGCCAATCGTTTGTAACTCGTTTGTATCCGTTTGTATCAAAAATTATTTCGTTTGTATCCCTCTAGTTTACTAGAAATTAAGGTTTTAATTAAGGCTTACGATCAGCCAACACCTTTTTCAAAATCATTTAAAATCAATTGTAAAATAGACTTTTGGGTACTCAATCGATCGGAAATCGTTTGTATCCTCCGAATATGCTATTGAAAAGTTTTGTATACCGCTTATTTTTCCATAAAAAGCGAAAAATAAAATCAATTTTTGTCTTAATTATAAGCTTCGGTTTTTTGCCACACATGTACTTGGCGCTCATGTTCAACGCCTTCTAGTGTAGCCAAAAGTAAACTTGTAGTGAAAATAACAACAGCGGTATCCTGTACTACAGTGCGTTCCATATTTATAAGCCACCATCAAAATTCGAGTTATTTCTGCCAAAGAACAATTTGAAACAGAAACAGTTTGTGAGGGAATTCCTCTATGAATTATTTTTAAGTATTTTTGCTTGTTTCATATTTCTAAGACAGTTCTACAGAAGTGCAGATCGAAGCAGCTCTTTTGTGCACAAGTTAATAAATTTTTATTTTTATTAGCAATTTAATTAAGGTTTAAGATGCAGCCCGCGCGGTAAGTCACTTAGTGAAATTAAAATTTTAGACTTTAGGGAAGAAAATCCTAGCATTAGTGATTTTTCAAAGAAAATCACCCGTTGCTGGTGTCTTATCCGTAATTTTTTAAAAAATTTCCAGTTATATAGGGAATCAAAAAGAAGTGGACGAAAGATTGATTTCCAATATATCTTGGAATTTTTTAAAAAATTACGAACAAAACATTAGCAACGGGTGATTTTCTTTGAAAAATCACTAATGCTAGGATTTTCTTCCCTAAAGTCTAAAATTTTAATTTCACTAAGTGACTTACCGCGCGCGGGCTGCATCTTAAACCTTAATTAAATTGCTAATAAAAATAAAAATTTATTAACTTGTGCACAAAAGAGCTGCTTCGATCTGCACTTCTGTAGAACTGTCTTAGAAATATGAAACAAGCAAAAATACTTAAAAATAATTCATAGAGGAATTCCCTCACAAACTGTTTCTGTTTCAAATTGTTCTTTGGCAGAAATAACTCGAATTTTGATGGTGGCTTATAAATATGGAACGCACTGTAGTACAGGATACCGCTGTTGTTATTTTCACTACAAGTTTACTTTTGGCTACACTAGAAGGCGTTGAACATGAGCGCCAAGTACATGTGTGGCAAAAAACCGAAGCTTATAATTAAGACAAAAATTGATTTTATTTTTCGCTTTTTATGGAAAAATAAGCGGTATACAAAACTTTTCAATAGCATATTCGGAGGATACAAACGATTTCCGATCGATTGAGTACCCAAAAGTCTATTTTACAATTGATTTTAAATGATTTTGAAAAAGGTGTTGGTTGATCGTAAGCCTTAATTAAAACCTTAATATCTAGTAAACTAGAGGGATACAAACGAAATAATTTTTGATACAAACGGATACAAACGAGTTACAAACGATTGGCGGGGTTGAAATTTCAAAAATTTCACTTTTAAATTTTCGTGTTGGCTGTTCGTAACAGGGTTATAAATTTCAGTGTTTATTGTCTCTTGATTATAAATTATTCAGTATGTTTTCCACATGAGCATATCGCCTGCCATATCAAGTAATTCTTTGAGTATTTGAATGCTTTTCTTTTTCGTCCCACTCCTTTGATAGTTTTGCAAAACACTTTGCGCAGTTGATCATGAGATTTTTAATTATTTTGCCAACTTGCACTAGGAGATGTTCAGATTTTCTAGGTAGCTGTCCAAGAATAATTTTCGTACTAAAGTTCTTTAGCCCTCCATTGTTCGTAATTTTCAATCGCCAAATCTCAATTGTAAATATATTAAAAGAAATAAACCCTAAAATCAATGCAAGAAAACGCAGCCTGATCGTGCAAGCATAAATAAAGTTTTAGTAGGGGAGTGTTACCAGCAGTTTTTAATTTTTCTCTTATCTCCAATAGGTATGTTTTTGAAAAAACAATATATTTAATTAAATAATGGCACATTTATAAAATTAATTTAAAAATGACGAAACGTGACCTTATAAATTACAGCCTGAAATGTACGTAGTATTGCACAGTAAAGTAAACAATTGACCAGGAGCGGGCAGAATGTGTTGCAAATTTATTTTGCAAATAGTCAATTATTACAGAATTTAAAAATTGCTCCAAAAATTCTGAAAAAAATTCAGTGCATTGTTTGGTTAATTATAAAACTTTTTACTCTCCACCATTTTTTTCATTAGTGCATTATTTTCAAGAAAAATCTTCCAAAGGTCAAAGTAGTATCGGATCATGAAAAGGTTTTTTTTTTTGAAAATAATGCACTAATGAGAAAAATGGTGGAGAGTAAAAAGTTTTATAATTAACCGAAGAATGCACTGAATTTTTTTCAGAATTTTTGGAGCAATTTTTAAATTCTGCAATAATTGACTATTTGCAAAATCAAAAAAATATGCTCAAAATATTATCAAAAAATTCAAGTGCATTTGTTGAGTGATTTTAAGAACTTTTTATTATTGACAATTTTTCGTAAATGTGCACCATTTTCAGTAAAGAATTCATGAATGTTTTCGCGAAAATGTTGCAGTTTAGGCGCCATTTTGAATATATTAAGGCGTGAAATCGATCTCCAAACGACATATTATTAAATTTCAAACATTTACCCACCGCTTAGTGGGGTTCCAGGGTCATTGCAGACGGAGAACCCCTTGAAAATTCGATTTAAAAAAAAAGAAGTGCGAAAAAAACATTTTTTTTTTTGGCTTTCAACTACTTTTTTCTATAATTAACAAGTTTTTGGAGCAATTTTATGGGCACTATCAGAAAGGGCACATCTCAAGCTATAAAAAGATGCCTCCCTCTAATTTTTCAGACGCAAATAGTATTAGTTATGAGCCGCTAAAGAGCGGTGTACCGATCGTGCCATTCTCGTCCGAAACGGGTTAAGATAGCTTAAGATTTCGCACGACAGCATACTCACAACTATAATGGCCTTACCCCATCTTTCGTTAACTTTCCGAATCTTTCGCAAGTCTTAACCATACGGTCCCGAGCGTACAAATCTCAGGGGATCTTAACAAAAGTAACGTTTTGTGGAATTAAAGTGGCCGTGATTTGAAGTTATTTGCTTGAAAATAAATTCGAAACCTTTGCTGCCCCACGCTATGCACATTAAATTCCACTGACACGCTGTCGGTCCAGATTTTTTGACACTTCTGTCAAAGAAGTCTTAAGACAATTATAGTTGACCTTAAGATTTTTTAAAATTTGACAGAATATTAACCAATCTTAGGCAAATTCAACGAAGAATCTTAAGGAGTCTTAAGACCATTATAGTTCAGGCTATAGTGAGGTTTAAGTGTTGTATTCACCAGGGGAAGGCCAGGGTGAAACTCCTGCTTACGTAACTTGTTAGTTTATTCTATTTATTTATTCATGTTTTTTATGAAATTAGAAAATATATTCACCAATAAAAAAAAAAATTAACAAATAAATAAAATAAAATAACAAATTACGTAACCAAGAATTGCACTTTGGCCTTTTCCCCTGGACTTACAGCACAAAATTTTTTTGTTTATTATTTATTTCCATTTCATCAATAATCTGCTTACTACAAAATAAACAAGCGACAAACTAACTGCAACGAAGCTGATATTTAACTTTAGCTCTCGTATAGTTAAAATCAATTGTATTATAAAAAGAATTAAAAGTGCGTGACATTGACGTAAGAGGTTCAAACATGCCGTAATTAGTTCGATGAAAAGGAACATGGAAAAAATTCAGATCTCTCAATGAACGTGACAGGACAGAAATGTTAAAAATGGCAATAATCTCTGATTAATTAATTCTGCCCAGCAAAAAGTCGTAAGCAAAAACTACGCGAAAATTAGTGCGGTGATGTTCCAGAGACTGAAGCAAAGAAGCTTCAGACGGTCCGGATTGTTCCAAAGAAGACCTCTAAGGGAGAACCTAAGGAAGCGTTTCTGAACTGCCGCAAATACGCTGAATATGTATTTTGTAAGACGGAGACCACACTAAACTGGCATACTCCAAGATACATAGGTCTAACAAACGTGCAGATGCAGTATAAAGACCTAGTGATGTAAGGGTCATCAATTTTGAGCCCATCTTGATGAGCTCAAACCAAAAACCCACCTCTACTCAGCGAGTATCCGTCAATGGAGTAGTTAAAATGAATGAGATTTTTTTTTCTAGTGAAACGCATGTTCATACATTTGTCAATATTTAAAAGTACATAAATGATTCAAAATACACAACCTATGAAAGGCAGCAAGGTCAGAATTTAAAAGAGAACAGTCATACTCGCTAGAGACGACAAGCAAGATCTTGGCATCGTCAGCAAAGCAAAAAATTCGCGAATTTGGAAGAAATAAAGAGACATTATTAGTAAAGCTGATGAAGAGTATAGGACCCAAATGACTTCCCCGAGGAGAAATCTTCATATGGATAAAACGACACGGATACGGAATAAGACCCGTTAGCAGCGATCAGATAAACAGGAACGCAGCCAAGTGACGAAAAGAGACGGGAAACCGAACAATTGAGACGTTATTTCCAAAAACAGCCTTTGTCCAAAACATTGACTTTTCAGGACAGAATAAAAACAATTTTTTATACATATAATTAGCTAAATATAAAGTTTATCTACATATATTTATATACTTATAGAAGAATTGTGTTAAACTTTTTAATTTTAATCTTTTTGTAAAAAAACATGCAATCTACATACAAATCTTGGCGGTTTTTTAAAAACATGAATTGTTCACATCAAGATTATGTGTGCTGTAGACTGTTTTTGTAAAAACCAATAATATCGCCTAAAAGACTTCAATCCTAAGTGTTGCCGGCAGTCAAAAAGTAAAATGTGCCAATAATGGACAAAAGCTATTTTTGTGAATAACGCCTCAATTTATGTAGTAAAATTCGATGATTAATTCTATCGAAAGCTATGCTAAAGTCAATATACACACAGTCAAACTGTTTGCTCTTTTAGATATTATTCAAGCAAAAATTGGAGAATTCCAACATGTTGGTGGTGGTAGAATTACCCTTAAAGAAACCGTGCTGAAATGAGTTTAAGGGCCCTATTCCCAAAATTAATTCGCACGAATTTCGGAACTTTAGTGTTTTCATTTTCGTTCGAAGCGAATTCAATGCGAAATTCACACAACTTCACTTGTTCTAAAATTCTTACGAAACGAAAAAACACCGAAATTTTACACTTTCATTTTCGGTGTCGTATTGCAGTTAGTGGATTTGAAGGAAAATTGACGAATATGTAAGTTGAACCAAATATTTTTGAGAGTTTACCATTTAGAACAATCAAAAAATATTATTCTAGGGGTAAACATACAAATTCAAGCCAGTTTAAAGCGCTTGTGGAACTTATAGAGAAAAATCCCGAGGTGGCCTTATTCAGTAAAGGGATACCAGGAGCTGCATTGTTTAGAACCACCATGCCGTGATCTTAAGGGCTAGAAAAAGGTTTGGTCTGATTTCAGAGTGAACATAAGAAAAAAATTAACCCGATTCGGTTATCGCGGGTCGCTGGAGACCCGAATCATGTTTGTTTTGTTGGTGTACCAAAAGCTTAGGATGACGTTACAAACGGATTAAAAATATCCTTTACTGTTGGCCGGCACTTTCAATTTTGGGCCTAACTTTGTGTGAAACCTGAATGGTCTCCTTTAAAATTTATAAAAAATCCACTCTCTTGAGACGTGAGGAAATGATATTTCCGAATTAATTTCGAAAGCCTGTTGTGCTGTTGTCTACACATACTTTACAATTCGTCCGAAAATGAGAACACCTAAATTATTTTCGTACGAATCTAATTTTCGTATTCGTTTTCGTATTTGCACGAAAGGGCATACAATGAAAACTCAGCAAGTCAGCTAGCACCGATCGAGTTATGCTTGGAGTTAATAAATCTCCAAAAACGTTTAGGGTCATCGTGTAAAGAGTCCAAAAAGAGAGAGTATGAGGAAGCTAATTCAGAAATAAATTGAGGACGAAGCACATGTCATAATCCTCGTCTGTTCGGGAAATGCAAAATCTCTTCCATACTTTAGTTTTTAAGTTCTTTAAATGTCTCAAGGCACTATTAAACCAACATCGACCAGAACGTGAGCCGGCAGACTTTGTAACCGGAACGCAATGCAAAAAGCATTGAGACAAAATACAATAAAAAGAGTTAACAACGAGGTCAATGTCAAACTACTCGAGAACGGAGAACAAGACAGAAGGAATTAATTAAGTTTTGAAAAATTAGCCTTTTTGATGTTAGTAACAAAATTCAGGAGGTATAGAAGATTTCAGTAAAATAAGATTCGACGAGAAAACAACGTGAAGAGCAGGATGAAAACCAGTCTCAGGAATCACTATCAGAGGTGTTCGATAGCACCTGGCAGAAGTACAACCGGTGTTCGTTGAGAAAACAAGATCAAGAAATTGTCCACCATCATTATGAATTTTGGATGATTGCGATAGTCCAGTAGAAGAAAACAAGCTATCAATAAAATTAGTAGCATGTTGAGAAACCCCAACAAAAGATGGTACAAACTCGCAAATGTAAAAGCAACACAAAGCGCTTCAATGTCGTCGCTTAAAGGGACATCTACGACGGCAAGAGAAGCTGCGATGAACCGCGCAAAGCACACCTCCAACCACAGGGGCATCCAAAAGGACACCAAGGCGATCACGACAGAAGATTAAGTAGTCCGGGAACATCGCTTCAGCATCGGAAAACCTACCGCACAACCATGTCTCCATTGAGCAAACAATGTCAAACGAAGCATCAGCGGATCCAGTAAAAGGCCGCGGCGTCTTGCAGCCTAGGCCAGTTACGTTTGAGTAATAGATTGACAACTCAGAGATGGGTTTTTTGTCAAGATAGAAGCGGCGAGCCCAGGATTTTTGCTCTGACATAAGCTGGCATGTCACAAGACCAACATGCGATTCAATATGTTGTTTGATGTCATCCTGCGTAGTATCCGGGTGAACGCGAGATGAAGATCTGGCGATTAACCACAGCCGGACGTACAATTCCAGTGCTTTTAGATGAAGTCAAAGCTACATTAGGACCTGGCACCATATTAGGAGTAGTGGATCACCTAATAGAAATGGATGCTGCGGGTGACAATGCTGCAGGCGTAGGAATGCTTCTGAAGGATCAGACATGACGCGCTTGGTCTTAACGCGCGTGAGTAGGGCAAGTATCATAACCGGTCGGATATCATCAAGAGCTGGTAGCAATGGATTAGGCTCGGCAAGTGAGTCACGCAATTTTATTGGAGGCCGTGTACATCTTCGAAAGGAGCTCTAATGAATTCCTGCCAATGAGGGAGGCCGCGTTCAAGATTTTATCTAATTTTTCGCGGAATAAATTCAAGTCGTCGTACATTAGCTGTAAGCCGACGAATTTCGATGCCATAGAGTTTTCCTTACCAGCAATTATGGTCTGCTCAGTACATATACAATTTGTCAGCAATTGTGCGCAAAAATTGAAGAACGTGGCAAGACTTGATATCTGCACAATTATCACAGGTAAAAGACCCATCAGGATTAATTATCGTATTTCATTTAAGGCAGGAGGGGTGGAAGGTGTGTTGGCAGATTCCCAAACACGGTACTATATTACTAGTAATGGATTCAGATGGCTATTTTCAGTATAAGAGTTTCGAAAAGAAATAATTAAATAAAATGTGCTAAGCCACTGGAAGAGCGAAGACAAAAACCTGCAAAAGCAAAGGCTATCTGCTGAAGTCAGTCTGGCGATCAAAGCAGGTAGGTGTCCAAGATAGCTGATCCAACGTGCACTAATCGTTGGTGGGAGTCCAAGATGGTAGGTGGGTCAGAAGACAAAAAGATCCCGATGAAACCAAAAAATACTATACTAAAAAATATGGCTTAAGACAAGCGCTGGAAAAGTGGCCGGATTGGAGTGAAATTTTTGCGGAAACCTCCCGGCCTTGGAACGTATAAATATGCAACAATTTTTGCTGGCAAAATTATTTTTCCCGAGATTTTTTATTAAAAAGGAATTTTTTTCTCGGTCTTTTGCCGCACAAAAATTTGCATATTTACAGCGTATTTCCGCAAAATTTCACTCGTAATCTCACAATTAAACACTTCACTCACTGCTTTAATTGCAAAAAACCTGAAAAGATAAAGTTTTAAATTATTATTTAAAATTACTCACCTGCTGCAATCTGTCCCTCTTGTTTACACACTGATCCGTCATTTAACTTTACAATTTGCCAGCGCGCAGGCGCACCACTTGTTGCGGCTACGTTTATATGTGAACATTTTAAAGCTACCAAAATAAATGAAAATGTGTGATAATCTTAAGACGTACATAGATATAACATTTAAAAAAAAATTAAATTTTTTTGTAATATTGAAAAAATGAATTGTTCTCATTAAACAAATACAAATTGTTCATAAATTTTTGTTGCATCTTTCACAAACTTTGAAAAAATTTAAGATAAGAATAATTACGGATTCGTTATTTTGTAATTTTAAGTCATGAATGGTTGTCAACAAAAATAGTAGTGAAATTTATTTAAAGTTTGTTTTACCTTTATATTTGCGTATCCTGCTGAAGAGCTTATACGTTTCCAAATGACCCAGGAGGTAGCTAGTCCATTCGTTTTTGTTGACGGGGTATCGCCAGTAGCCCTAATCCCCGAAAAAGAAAAAAAAAACAATTCATCCCGAAAATGAAAAAAAAAAAAACAATTCATCCCGAAAAAGAAGAAAAAAAAACAATTCATGGAAAACCATAGAAGTCCTGCGAAAAATTGAATGTTAGGAATTTAAAAGAAATTATTTCAAAAAATCCTACATCAGTATCGGACGACTCTAAAAACTCTTCATACATTTCTTCACTACTCTGGGTTTCCTGATAAAGTAATAATTGTTATAAGTTTTCTAAAATTAATAAAGTGGTCTTACAACTGCAGCTGTGGATGTTTCTCCTTCTTTATACGGATTGTATAATTGTCCTGCTGCCTTGAAAACTCCAAGGTCGGGTCCAAATTTCTGACTTTGCAAAATTTGACGAATAAAAATTTGGCAACATAGCAACCAAACCAGGGTTTCCTCCGACTGTATTCGGGCAATTGCCCTTTGGCGTGTCGCCAGAGACTTTCGACGGTATTAGTGTGAGCGCCTGTTTCCGGATCTTTGAAGTTAACCGAATGGTTAACTTTCAAATGCCGGAAGGACGCTTCATCCACACCATCGTAGGCTTTCCAACAATCGCTGATAATCGTACTTCCTGGTGCAATCCACTTTTCTAACAGTGGTATCAGCGTTGCAGCGTCGCGACGCTCAACAGGCACGTGAAATACATCTCCAGTCTCTCGGCATACACCGCCAAAGACCCATTGCCCTTCTACGTGGTGGCCCCTGTGGTACTTTCTTTTGCCAAATTTTGATTCGTCAATTTCGACAGTCATATTTTGGCCGCCTAAATTAAAGGAAATGGAAAATTAAGATGCTAATATGATTTTATTTATATTCATACCAATGGGTTTTTCTTGTCTGAAACCAAAGTCCACTGCGACTTCATAGCAGAATGAATTCCAATCAACAGCAGTTGTTTTGGAAACACTGGCTTGTCGTTGGATCACCTTGAGTTCCACGTTTAAACACCAGAGATTACAAAAGATAAGAATCTAAAATTATTAATCAGGTGAGTTTCTAGTAATATCAAAAATTATGTTTAACACATACTTGCTCCAAAGTTAATTGCGAATTCTCGAAAAATGTATTTTTTCGGAGCGCGTGTACTGTGTTACAGGTAATGGCCTTCCGTTTCGGTTTTTTTATTTTTTTGAAGCAACCCCACTTGAAGTTATCCTTCTTTGACGTGTCACAGATTAGCTTCATCAAACCTTCGCATTTGAGGCACTTGAGGACACCCTCTTTTGCGATGAGTCCCCATTGTCCTAATTTTTCAATTAGGACCTTAGGCTCCAGCGCTGCCAGGACTATACGTCTAATATTAATATGTTCTTCAGCCTAGGAAATGAAGGAAAAATGAAAGTATGAATTGACAGAACATTTTCTTTTTACAAAATGCCTACTGGCGGAGGATTTTCCTTTCACAAAATGCCTACTAGCGGAGGATTTTCCTTTTACAAAACGCCTATGTATGTATTATATATGTGTGTGTGCGTGAGCGTATGTATGCATTTGAATATATATGCACATTCGTACATACACAGACAGGTTACACACACACATACAAGTTGCTTAAATATTCATAAATTCAATTTAGTTGCCTTTGACTTCAATTAATTTTTCCGCAAAATAATTCGATTGGATTTTTCTATCGGATTATTTTAACTAATTAAAAAAAACTAATAAATGAAATATTTTATTCAAACTCTTTTACATATCACATTTGGCGAATATTTTGTGAAATTTTCATTTAGAAATTTGAAAATTCACCTCATTTAATGTGATCCCTCAGAATAAAGTTCCCTTGACGTTTTCACGATAACTCATTATAGATTCATCAGAAATTAAAAAAGAATTATTTCTTTTAATAGATATAGGTATATATCTCATACTTGGACGAAGGAAGAGAAAAAAATATTAAAGTTCGAAAATTTGGCAGAGTTGTGCACAAAAAGGTTCTATTTTTGGTATAATATGCACCACGTATTGCCTTGTAAATTTAGTAGTGAAAAAAAATCGTTAGTTCAAGTGCTACTCAATCTTATCTTGAATAAGTGTACACGTTTTGAACAGAATCGGTTCATTACTTTTTGAGAAATCGTGTCAACAGACTTGAAAAGTAGAGTTTTGAGTAAAACGCGATTAAACTTTTCAGTTGACATAACACGGAGTCTAATGAGAGGAACTTCCCAAGGCTCTATCTCCTAAACGTTTACTCTGATTGCCTTAAATCGTTGGGAGAATATTCTAGACATATTGTACTATCTAATGGGACAATAAAACATTTTTTTTTCTTAATTCACAAACCCATCCCTTAAGGAATTTTGGTCCGAAAGGGCTTTTGTTAGCACTTTTCGATCCGATTCAAACGGATTCGGGGATAGGGACCACTATTCTATATTCCTATAAAGCAAAACTACTTCCTTAAATAGCATTTACATGGAAATACAATAGTACAAAAATAGCAGCTAGAAATATTGGGATTAACTTCAACTTGATAATAGTTGCGTTTTTTTCCACAATTGGACCTGAATCAGATTTAACAGGAAATTTTGCATTGAATTGAATTGAATTTATGTACAATTATCTAGATTAAAAAATTTTAGTTCGTAAAAATAAAATCAAATGGCTTTGATTATCACTTTACAAAAGTATTGTTACAAAATTTCCTCTCGTTGTAATTCACACTTGGAATTTTAATCAGGTGGATATAGGGACCGGCGTTCGATCAGCACGATCGTGTCGTCTGTGGCTCGGGGCACTGATCATCAGCCACATTGACGAGATCTGGCCAGTGCCCCAGATCGAAACGCCGATCATTTTTTGGGCTCGTCTGCCTTCGCGGACGAGTTTGTTCTTAGAAATAAAACCCAAAAATACAAGTCCGTCCCTATGTCAGAGTTGCAACGAGGGGCCGATCGTGCAATTTTGTCAGCCAGCCGCTCGGCTGTCAAAATTGTAACAGTATCTAATTAATAAGAATTAATCCAAAAATGTTTTCGGTTCAAGATTTGAAGTTTGGATGAATAAAAATCTTGGCAATTAGATATGCTTTTCGAAAATTTTAAAGTTTTTATATGTTTATGTATAAACAATATTTCCCTCATAAACCCGAAGAACTTTCTCCCTCCTTTAATTGTACATTAGCTTAGGTAGTTACATAGTTAGTCGATGGACTGATGATGCCCTAATAAGGCGAAACGCGTCGCACTCTTGTATGGATATTATAAAAGTGGTGTCAATATTAAAATGAACAAATATGTCCGTTTTTGGTACATTTTTAAAAATAATGAAACGTCACCTTATAAATTACAGCATGAACTGTACGTATTCAAGCAATTTTGTTAATATTTTAGTTGGGGAAAAAGAAATCCATCCATAATCCATAACTCGTAAAGTAATGACAAAACAAATTCCGACTTGTGCTTGTTTGAAAATTTACATTTTTTTTGATTGGTCGATTCAGCTGTGAGTTATAGAGGGTAAAAGATGGAAGTAAGCAAAGAGAAAATTCAGTATATTTTATAAATTTGAATGGTGTTTGTGGTCCCGATAACTGTCACAGCCAATTGAGCCAATTACGGAAAATTTTAGTTTCATCAATTCCATATCTAAGATATTCAATTTCAATACACTTCGCACAAGTGGGCACGTCGTCGAAAATGTCACTAAAATTATGAAAATTATGAAAGTAGATCGGTATATGCTCGGGATCTAAAAATCAACCACAATACCATCTGCCATTTGGATTCAAAAAGAAGTTCGATGTCTAACCAGCCAGGAAGATTTGCTGTGCATTTGGTGGGACTGGAATCATCTACTATGAGCCAAATCTCAGATCAAAGAGTAAAGGATAGGACATTAGAAAATTTAGGTGAAGCAATTCCCGTGTTGTGTTGGTTAGTTTACGTTTTGGTGTGTGTGCACAGTGCCGCCGAAATAATTAGAAACAAGAAAAAAGGGACACTAAGCCGACATGATCACAGCCCCACAGTGCAGTTTTTATACGCGCCGTCACTACGGTAGCCCCCCACTATCACGCCACGGTAAAGGCATTTTTGACAAGAGGCTCCGGCGCTTTCTCCTTCACTCTTATGTAAAAAACGAATTCCCCTACGATCTCTGAAGAGGGGAAATTGCTTCACTCACGAACACGGCTTTTACACAGAAAAAAATGTCCTATCCTGTACCATAGACAAATAAAAATATAGATAACCCACTTCGAACAAGCAAAACGCGACCAAAAATTCTGAGAGCTCCACAGCGATGCCTCCACATGTGCGATGGCATCCGACGAGTTCGGCGAAGGAGAAGTCGCATTTGTTCGGCACGCGATGCTTTTCTTGTGGGCATGCGATGCTGTGCACGGCCTGCTAAGGCGGCGCTGGCCCTGCGGTCGGCTTGTTTACTTCGCTGCTGTTCTGCGCAAGGGGCTTGTGGGTCTGTTCTACCGTGAAGCGCGAGGGGATTGAATTTTTCTAGGAATCCTCGGAGTTGCGGGCTCTGCTCAATCAAGGAAAGAAATTCCCACGGGCAGAAGGCATACGGACAGATTCATAAGTTTGAATTATCTAACGAAATTCAGATTTTTTCGTTCGATGTTAAACAATAAAACAAAATTCATATATTGACTTTGATTGTGCATACTGCATGCACCGGTCCTAATACGTGATGGTGAAAGTAGAGAAAAATTGTAGGGCTCGTGCAGATGAGCGTTAATTAACGTTGCGAAACCGACAGCTTTTTATATAAATTTAGTTGTTCATATCTTTTTACATTTTTCACACCTTATTCGTGTATGCATAAAGATTTCTCTACTTTTCTTTAAGCTAACAACTATATGAATTTAATTAACTCTTTCTAATCCATCAAAAATAAATCTTTATCAAATCAAAATTTTGAAAGAATACCTAACATTATTGTTTTAATAATTGCTTAAGGCAATGAAAAACAAAACACCGAAAACGAAAAAATCTGAATTTCGTTAGATAATTCAAACTTATGAATCTGTCCGTATGCCTACTGCCCG
This sequence comes from Machimus rusticus, assembly GCA_951509405.1. Lineage (NCBI taxonomy): Eukaryota > Metazoa > Arthropoda > Insecta > Diptera > Asilidae > Machimus > Machimus rusticus. The sequence continues at coordinate 10,263,806 of OX608049.1, forward strand.
TGGGAATTTCTTTCCTTGATTGAGCAGAGCCCGTAACTCCGAGGATTCCTAGAAAAATTCAATCCCCTCGCGCTTCACCCCACAAGCTCCTTGCGCAGAACAGCAGCGAAGTAAACAAGCCCACCGCAGGGCCAGCGCCGCCGCAGCAGGCCGTGCACAGCATCGCATGCCCACAAGAAAAGCATCGCGTGCCGAACAAATGCGACTTCTCCTTCGCCGAACTCGTCGGATGCCATCGCACATGTGGAGGCATCGCTGTGGAGCTCTCAGAATTTTTGGTCGCGTTTTGCTTGTTCGAAGTGGGTAATCTATATTTTTATTTGTCTATGCCTGTACTCTTTGATCTGAGAGCCAAACACTAATTTCGGACAACTACTGCCAACAATTGGACCATTTGCAGCTAGCGATTGACCAGAATTAGTCAACAGGAGAAGTGTTGTGTTTCATCAGGATAAAACCAGCCACACACTCTATAATGAATCGCCAGAAAATCCGGGAACTTAGATGGGAAGTTTTGATGATATCTTTTTTTATCATTGCAAAATTTCTTTAGTGAGAAATTAGCTTCAAGAGAAATTATGAAAATCGCTTAGTCGAGTTTTTCGCCAACAGGGACCACGGCGTCTATAAGAGAGGCAGTATGAAGTTACCTAACTTTTAAATGGCAACAAATTGTAAAAAAAAACATGCATGTTTTACCTAAATCGGAAAATTCGAACCATGTTAAATAAAGTCTTGAAATAAACATAAAAATAATGGATTTCTTTTACCCCAAACAAATTTTATCTTTTAAGATTCAAGATTTTATGTTTTATGCTATGGACAGACTAAGTAATTGAGTTTCTAATGTCAGAATGACGTAGTCCATGCTTCCATATGAACTGGTTCTCAAGATCCTCAAAAATTAAACTATGTATGTAGTTCAAACAGAGTTTGCAAATGCTTTATGGCTCTAAGCGACAGTAGCGTGAAAAAAGCTAAACTAAGGATATGAATATTTCGGACTTTTCATTATTTTGGTTTTAGCTTCGGCGTGAATTCTTATCACCTCGACCTATATTTAAGTTTTCTGTAATTAAATAAATTACTCTCAGGTTGGTAGCACTCATTGCGCAGACACTTGACAGGTAATGAGAGCTGTTAACAGAACAACTGAACCAGTTCAAAATCGAATAGTCGACACACATTTTATTAAACTGGTTCTCAAATTTCAAACGTGACATCAAGAACTATGCGGTTCAATTGCTGTAGCCTGCCCATAACTTAAGGTAGAAGGTTTTATTCAAAAGTTGCTAAGAAATATTCTATTTTAGTTAGTTATTACTTCTGGTAACCCAGTGCTTGCAAATGGTAGTTTATTTGTTTGGTACTCAAACTGCAAGTTATAAAATTTGTCTCCTTAGTTCCTATTAAAAACAAAAATTAATAAAACTGCCGAACATTGAAATTGAAATTATAAATGTTTTCATTAGCTTTTTGAAAATAAAAATATATATATTTATAAATGACTTGTTATTTTAATAGTACATAGTTTATTTTGGGAAGTACTGTATTATCGAAATTGTCTTCAGAAATATAATAAATATTAAGCATTATTATTCTTGTTATAATGCCGATTACGTTCAGTATTTTACTTGCAATCATGGCTAAAGTTTTGTTTAATTATGCAACTTTATTGTTGGCATGATGATAATACAGAGTCTATTGAAGTTGTCGCCATAGTAAGGTATATTCGTTTACGCCATTTTCGTCTATGTATGTATGTATGTATATTCTGCTATCTATGACTATGGATTTATCGTTGTATCTGCGGAGTCGTCATATTCTGTGAGTGGCGTTGAAGTATCATCGTACTCTTTGTAATCGTATTCTGGTTCTGATGTTGGAAACGAAACACTGTCAAGGTCAATAGATGGTACATCGATTTGTGGTTTCTCAGGTCTCGGAGGGCTCTCGGGTCTCCCGGGTTTGCCAGGTCTATTGGGTCTCTTGGGATCCTTGAGTCCTTTAGGTCCCTTGGGTCCTTTGGGATCCTTGGGTCCCTTGGGTTTCTTTGGTCCCTTGGGTCCCTTTGGTCCCTTGGGTCCCTTGGGTCCTTTGGGTCCCCTGGGTCCTTTGGGTCCCCTGAGTCCTTTGGGACCCTTCAATCCCTTAGACCCCTTTAATCCACCAAATCCTTTGCCCGAAAATATTCCTAAGCCAAATTGTGCATCGCACGAGTCCAAGAAAATATCTAAGAGTATAACCAGCAGAAATATCAAATATAGATTCATCCTCGAAAGGTTTAAAACAATTACTGATTTTTACTCTTAGCGAGTAGCGCTTTTATTCTCAAGAATTTGTTTACTTAATTATTTATCATTACGGTGGTGTTAGAAACTGTATTATTATGAAATATTTACTCAGGTGCACCCGATGATACGATATAACGACGCAGTTTAACTAATTTTTGCGCATAACGAATGATTTTTTATCGATAACAGTTTTGCCTTCGCTCTATAAAAAACACTTGAGTAATTTTGCAATGTTAAACGCTGGCACAAAATTTGGCAATAACGTTGCAAATTGTACGTTGTTATACCAAATTTACCATTCCTTAGATAGCATTTACATGGGAATACAAAAGTGCAAAAATAGCAGCTAGAAATATTTCATAAATATTGAGATTAACTTAAACTTGATGATAGCTATATTTTTTTTCACAATCAGACCCGGATAAGATTAAGAAGGAAATTTTGCATTGAATGGCAATTTATAAACCCATGTTAAAAAATTTTCATTCGTGAAAATAAAACCAATTTATACCCACTTTGCATCAAAAAATTAATCCAAAAATTTGAAGTTTGGATGAATAAAAACCATGGCAATTAGATGAGCTTTTCGGAAATTTTAAAATGTGTACATAAAAGACGCCTTATTCAATTCAATGAAAAATTTCCTGACTAATCTGGGGCCCTCTTATTGAATCCGTTCGAATCGAATTGAACAGAGCTTACAAAAGCCCCTTTTTCGACAAAAATTCCTTAATAAAGTCGCTAAAATTCTCAGGAATTTATTTCAGTACTTGTATAATTCAATTATTTTTTCGTTCAAAGTGGTTAAAATAATCCGATAGGAAAATTCAATCGAATTATTTTGACGTTATGTGCGAAAGGAAAAATTGATTGAAATGAAAGGTTACTGAAATTGGTCATTTTAGCAACTCTTTTAAGGAATTTTTGTCCAAAAGATGCTTTTGTAAGATCTTTTCGATCCGAAGTGAACGGATTCAAAAACAGGGTCCCTGATCCAGATCCGATTGTGAATAAAAAACACAGATAATATAAAATTTCAATTCTTTCTTTTAAATAGAAATTTCAAAAGCATACAGATTTTGTGGGCACATGAAACCCTTAAAAGAAGCATTTACATATTTGGAAGATGATTTCATATACGGCCAAATATTGCAGATATCTGTAGAGCTCATCCAGCTCAAATATCCCGCCACCACAAAAATATTGAGAACTAATGCTCAAAAGTTTAACAATTATTCAAAAACTAAATAAATTTAGATTTTGCACACTCGAAAAAGGTACCCTTAAGTACCAATTTTCAAATTTGAATTTAATCTCAGAAATTTTTTCGAAATAAATCCCGATAATCTTAATTTATTAAAATATATCTAAAAAAATTTGTTTTGAAATTTCAGTAATAGATCTAAATCACCCTGAAATTCTCTGGTTACATCATTGAAATTGAAAAAAAAAACATATATATAATTCTAAAAATTAAATTCTCAAAATATAATTTATAGCCTTTATTATTTTATTATAACTATAAATTCTATGCTTAAAATTATGTTGCCATTCTGTAGAATATATTGGCTCCTTTTATAGGTAGTGGATGTGCCTCCGTGTTAAAGACCCATTCGTCGAGAGGCAGTAATGAATCGTTAGAAAATATTAAATACAAATATTTCAATGTTTCGGCAAGGAAGTAACTTTGTTGGACATCATCATTTTGTCCTTGATCTTGATAGACGTCTTGTAGTCCACTGTAACCATGAGGAACTCTGCAGTGCTTCTCAAGAGCCTGAACCACCTCCCAGCCCCAATCCCTATATTTTTGGTTATGAGTTAGCCGCCACAAAATAAAATAGCTCTCGATTGTTTCTGGATACAGATTATAATTTTTGTTAGAATTATGTGGTGTTGCTTCATATAATCTTGTAAATCGAAATTCTGCAGGACCCAGTTTTGTCGGTGACTTATTGTAAATTTTATGGCATGTTTCTGTCAGGCCTTTTCCAACTCTCATGAACATATGAGTGTTGACATTTTCTTTTGTTTTAGCCCCCAAGGCGAAAAGACCACCTGCAAAACATGCTAAATGCTCCATTTTGTTATCAAGCGCTTCTAGATCGTTGAAAAGGTTTAAATTTGAGACATATATTGAACCTTCTTCACTCGTTCTAACCATTTTTTCAATAACCAACCTCATCACATCATCGAACATTTCTCGAGCCTCTTCATCAGTTTTCCCCGATTGAATCCATGATTTTAGAAGATATTCATAGAAACTGTCTCCTTCGCCTCCTAAAGAAATTTTAAAATTCATCCATTTTCCGGTTCTAGGATCTATATGGTTCGGATAAAGTCCCTTTGGTTTTTCAATATTCTTTAAGAATTTCCTGATGTCTTGGACAATTTTTTTATAAAGTGGATTCCCTGTAATATCGCTTAAATATGAGAATTCAAGGTGAAGGGTTCCAAACTCGGATAGAACACTGGCATCCATGATGTTAAAACTTTCTCCAGTTTTCATATTTACGATTCCGTAAGGTATTCCTGTTGGGGTTTTGAATGCTGGTAGAAGTTTATCAGCAACATATTGAGCCTTTTCTTTGAACAGATTATCCCCAGTGAAGGCGTATAAACTGAGGAACCCCCCAATTAACCGAATATTTGTTTCAAACACTGATAGATATTCGTCAATATTTCCTAGGGTAAAATTTTTAGCGATCCAGTCCCTTCCTTCTTCGAATTCTTTAGATAGACCCATAAGATATAGAGTATCTAAACCATCAATAATACTTATTCCCAGATCACTTCGTCCAAATATTCCATTATTCGCTGTTTTAGTTATAGGTCTTAATTCATTTTTCCCCCATGCGTACAATTTGTAGTTTTTCCAGGCGTGTAACATCATTTCTTTAATTTTGCTACGCTTTTCTTGAACGTCCACATCGTTGTCTTGGGCCGTAAATTTGTACTGGCAAATCTCCTGGTCTTTAGTTGCCACTATTACAAAATATATATATTTTTTTATAAATCTAATTAATTTAAAAAAATATATTACCATAAGCTTTAAAAAGAATTCCATTTAAGATAATTGTGCAGGCCACGAGCAGAAAAATGTTTAATTTTAAATTCATTTTACGATCAGAACCAAAGATATACTGAGTCAAAAAATCTCTAGAAAAGCTTTTTGTGTAGCAACAACACTCAGTGAAGCAATTTCTGAAAAACAAAAACGTGTCTAATTCGATGCCTTTGTACAATGGGTACAAAAATATCACTATCAAATAATTATCTTACATCACGGAATTTTTTAATAAAACTTATATCAAAAAATTTTGAAAAATTACACAGCTTTTAATTCCACCAAGTTTTGTCTTCATCTGTAGTTTCTCTTCATTTGAACAGTTGTTTAATATTCTGCGATCATCGACGAATTATTTCGTGTTTCTTGATGAAAAGAGTTAATGGAGTAACTTGTGGTCTAAGTCAATAAATTCTAAAGCCTGGAAAGGAATTGTTGATCCACGTTTTCAGACATTGTGTCTTGTTGACATGCCTCTTTCGTTGATTATCAAAATTTCATTGCGGAAAAAGAGAAGTATTAAAATTATGGACTGATGTTTTGTTACAATTTTTTTATTTATTAAGAATAAAGGGATTTTGTTATTATTTTTAAATTTCAATTAAATGTATACTTAGATGACAATATTTCATGAAGTATAGAAAAGTAATAAAAAAAAAATATTTTGATTAGTCGAATATTTGACCGACTTAAAATTTTCGCATTGAAGTATATGTATATGTAGTGAGCTACTTTATTTTTGTCTAATACAGGAAAGAAATCTTTATATGTATAAAATCCTCGATGCGTTTGTTAGTTAACTCTATCTGTAACTTCTGAACGACTTGACCGATTGAGGTAAAATTCCCATAATATATTTACTTTGTCGAGACGATGGTGACATTGTAATTGTAGCATATGAACACCATTTCTGTATTATTGCGTTTTACTACAGACACACAGAGTTTGAGATCTTGTAGTAATTTTAATTTCGAATGGAAATTACGAAGGTGACACACTGCCATTTGGACAGCTTGGCTAATTTATCGTGTTTACTTTTTTTAACGTTTTAACGTTTGGAAGCTTTTAAAAACGCGTGCACTTCTGTTTTTCTATAGGTATATAAACTTTCGTGTCTGTACAGAATGAAATTACGTATTTTTTATGTAATTTCACCGAGAAGATTTCGGCCCAAACCCATCGTTTTTTTCCGGATTTCGAGGTAGAAATTAGGAAAATGCGTAATTTCATCTTTTGTGTGTCTATTGTATTAAACAACTCAATATTTTCATTATATTTTCATTATTTATTGCTAATTTAAAGTGGCACTGCGTTGTGCCTATTACAATGCATACAACTGAAACTGCTGAAGTTAATTACATGAAATTTGGACGTAGGTTTCTTTTGTGAGGTAAGCACCCACTCACTAAGAAAGGATTTTACGAATTTCTTCTCTTATAAGGAGATAAGATAAGATAAAAGATATAAAATGAAGTTAAAACCATGAAAATTAGTATTTAATCTTTTGATTAGAAATTACAAATTACGGCGTTTTTGGAAAATCATACCCTACGAGGCTAAAATATGATAGATCAAGAAAGTTTGTATGATTAAGGGTTGATTCCTATAATCCTGAAACATAGATTTTTAATTTCAAACCAACAGTATAAAAACCAGATTACACGTTTGTATCTTTTGAAATTATGGACTTCCATACAAATCCCCCAGTTTATCTCTATTCTGTTTTTATTTCTATATATTTCGAGATCCACGCAGACGAATTCGCGGGAAGGAAGATAGTTATATTTTATTTAATAACTATGTACTAAAAAAACCGGCCAAGTGTGAGTCGGACTCGCGCACCGAGCCACCGAGGGTTCCATAGAAAATTATTGTTTTTGTCATATAACTACAAATTTACGGTTTTCCGGGTTTTCCCTTTACTTGCGCTATAAGACATTGCTTCTTGCCAAATTTCATGATTCTAGGTCAACGGAAAGTACCCTATAGGTTTTGATTAAGAGTGTCAAAATATGAGGCATAAACGGCCGTATCTTTTGATTGCGTTGACTTAGAAGTTTGATTTTTTCAAAGCTCCAAGGGATTGCAGACCTAAGTATTTGATATTAATTTCAACTTAATATCCCCACGCGTTCCTGAGAAAAAGGGTCTTAACAGACAGACAAACGGACAACGAAATGATCCTATAAAGGTTCTTTTTTCCTTTTGAGGTAAAGAACCCTAAAAATGAAGTACGTAAATAATATTTTGAAGGATTTTAGAAATCATCATTCTATAGTAGGAATCGAATCTATGTAATTATTCAGATTCATATTTTGCCAATTAGCTCTAAAATTTTATTTCAAATTAATAAAAACAAAACCAGAGTAAAGGCAGAAAAAAGCATTAGTAAACGTTTCTGCTTTACTTTAAAGTTCCTGATCTGCTTAATAAGCTAAAGTGTTGTTATTGTTCTGAATTTGCTGATGTTTTCTGTTTTAAGTGTCTCATAATTCTTATAAAACAAATGAATGCGAACTATACAGCAGCAGAAATTTTAGTGGGTCAAATATGATACTTTTTTCGTAATTTATGAGTGATTGTATTGTAGCTAATGCTCTTTTATACTAGGGATAACTTTGAAAGTTTGATATCATTTAGTGTCTTTGCAGACTTCAAAAAAGAGAGTAATAAATGGCGAGAAATAAAGTACAATTTAAATTTATTGCATCCCTCTCGAGGCAATAAAACCGTCTAGTCACTCATATCAGTGCGATCGTAATTTATTACTTTCAAAACTAGCAATAAATGTAATGTAACACCAAAAATAACATTTCGTTCCATCTTGCACAATTATTTGCCAGGCATATAGATCTTTCCCGAAGAGTTATAGAATTTGATTTAAACCCATAAAATTTCTTGCTTTTCATTGAAACATGTGTAAACTGTTCGTATCAGCATTTTCATAAGTTAACATCAGGTCCCCTGTCAGGGAAACGAAAAACTGCGAAACTTTTCAAAGACAAATAGCTCAGCTTATGTGCAAGAAATTTGCTGTAAGGGGGGAATGAGCGGCGTCAAAATCTCGTAAACGTAAGGAGAACGTTTTTCTTCGAATGGCATTTCCCTTCTCCTTTTACAAAGCAATAAAATGAAACTCTCAACCATTTGTCGTCGCGTATGATGCTTCCGATTTCTTTTTTTTTCTGTTGACTTTTATGCTTTTTGCCCCTTTGTTTTTTTTTCACATACCCTAACTTTCCCCAGAGTGGTTGAATATTATGGCATGAGTTCGAAGTTTCTGTAGATTTTTTCACAAGATTATTTTTGCGAAGAACTGCTTAACCTCCCCCAAACTAAGAAAAAACAAATTTTTCACATATATCTAGCAAATTTTAATGTTTTAATGTTTCTTTGCATAGAAAGCAATCTTTTTATTATTCTTATTAATCCTTCTGATTATGTTCTTCTATTTGAATATTAAAAAAGTTAACTGTGTTGTCCATTGTGCCGAATAATGTTGCTGAAAACATTCACGTAATTTCAAACTATTAAGGCATAAGAATCTACACTGAAAGAACTCCCAAGTAAAAATATCTAATTCTTTAGAACACCCGCAACGTGCCCTATGTACACACATACCTACATTTTCCATTTTTAACCCCGCAACAGGTACGGTTGTCGAACAATCACGCCTATAGCACGCCTGCACCGCGTCTGCAACAAGCCCACATTTCTCAAAGCACATCCCGGAAGATGCCCTTAACAGAGCAGAACCGTGTCCGCAACAGGCCCGAAACGCGCCCGTTATAGGTCCGCACCCACAATAGGCCCTAAACATTTTTATTTTTTAAGAACACAAAAAACGTCTAATCATTAGCGCAGTCAGGGAAGTACTGGCAAAAGAGACGCGTATAACTAACACAGTTGTTGCCTGATTTTAATCCATCCAAAAAATTTAGAAGTTTGTGATTGGCATGCATAAAAGAAAAAAACGTTGCAGGCGTAATTTATAAAAATTTGAGACTTTTTTTTACTATCCTTAGGCATCCAATACTCAAGTACTTGAATACTACCTATAGGTATAAGACAGTATTCAGGTAATATAGATTAATTTACTCAAATACTCGTACTCACATTCAAATTTTGAAAGCCCTAATTTGAATCCACCTCGAAAAGTAGGTATTAATTACTTATACTCATGCAGTTTAATATCTTATTGAAAGGTTTCTTTTTTTTGAAATTGCTTGCTTCAAACAGTTAAATGAAAAATTTCCAAGAAAGCTTAATGCTTTTTATTACATTTTAATTTCGTCGTAAAGATAAAGGTTCAAGAAAACCGATTTTATTAGAACAACCAAATAAAGAAATTTTTTTTACTACGACCATTTGAAGTAAAAATATTCTGATATCAAAACCTTGCAGTTTGCAATTTAGTTTCGTTATAATAAATTTGAAGTTTTCACTTATTGCCTTAACTAAAGGATATATTTTCGTTTTACAACCCTATTCCGTAGTTTATTTTGAGTCTATATGTTTTCATCTGACTGATAATTCCCAGATAAAATGAAATATCTTGTCGCAGTTCTCTTTCCAAAGAAAATGCGTCCCGTTTTCATAAATTTTTCCAGTCGATAATCATGAGTTACTGGCAATAATGTAGTGGTTTGAACATATCCTTATAATTTGATTACTCCCCGACGCTTATTTGCATCGTGGGTAAGCTAAATCGAGCGAAACATAAAACTGCCTAAATTTGAATATTAAATCATTCGAGATCCTCCAAATCAAAGCGAATATTTATTCAATTCAGTGACCTGCAAACAGTTGAGGCCCCGCAAATGAGGCTTCCAATCAATTTGATCTCATTTGCAATTTTGTAGTAGGTCCCCGAATCGAATGTTTCAATTTTATTTTAAATTATTTTTTCTTGTTGGTTGTTGCCGCTGTTTTAGTGTTTTCGCCCTCACAAAATTAAATTACGAGTTTTATTACAAAAAAGGAAAATATATTGGCAATCTTACTTTTAATTAAATTTCCCTTTGATGTGCTATTTGAGACACTAAAGGCGGATACATATGTGAGGATCAAAGAATTTGTTTTTGGCGGTTAAATAGCGACGATATTAAATATTTTTACCAAAAGTAAAAGTTTAAATTGGCAAAACAATTCGCAATAATTGTATAAAGTAAATGCTCCCTCTGAAAGACTAAGAAAACTGAATAAAAGTCACTCTTCCCTCGTTCGCAAGACATGCAGGAGGGTTCTCGAATTGTTAGAAACTTCAAAAATTTTTTGGTATGAAAATAAAATATATATAGTATGTATAAAAAAACAACAAAAAATTGAACTTTTCCTGTCATTCCTTCTATCTGTTGGATGGGTGCGGGGGTGGGTATATTAAAAAAAAAGACAGCAAAATTGAAATAACATAATTCCCTTAACCCTGAAGGCAAACAGAGAAAAATAACAATAATAAGTTTGAGATCTTTTTGAACTTTACCCAGCTAAGAGGGAAATTTTAATAAAAGTTTAAAAAACATATTTGCGAGAGACAATACCGGATTCAGCAGATAGCTGGTAAGAAGCGGGGTTGGGAGTTTATTTTGGAATATGTTCCCGGTAAACAAGCAGCGCTAGTCTCCACACTGCCACCAAGACGTTTCTTATTTTCTTATTGATAACGACTTTTTAGAAAATTCTACCCCTAAGCGGCAACGAACCAAGTTTGGAGAATGTTAGAAAGGTCGATGATACCATCTTTTTTATGGAATCTGGAATAGCAAGCAAATGTGGCTGCAGTCTGGACTAGCACTAAATCAAAATTTTTCCTAACGACATTTTCTATACAATGGATTTCGTTTTCCAGAAGTAGGTACTAAACACATCCATTTCCTTGAAAATCACCAAAGTTCTGTCTAACCCCCGAAAGTCGAAAAGTTATCATCTAAGTGAGTAAGTTTTATCTTAACATTATTTCCTGACAGGGTTAAGAAAGTTTAACGAAATGACATCTTTTTCGTAGCTAATCAGTTTTAAGGGTCATCAAAATGACTAATTAAATTTTAGAAGGGTTTTTTCTTTCCCTTCAATTTTTGTTTCACATTTTTATGGAGATAATTTTCTCAAGGTCGAAAAACAATAATTTAACTCTTCCAAGAAATAAAAAGACATTAAAGAGCTTCTTTAGCAAATAATTTATCGGTTTAAGACAAAACAACGATAGGAAATTAAAAACATTAAATTACCATTTTGTTGTGGACACTTTAACCAGGGTAAGATAACCAATAAAAATCCTTGCCGTAAACAAGGTGAAAAAGATTTACAGCGCCCTCATCCCTTAATTGTGTGATAGTAGTTGTGCATTTTCCATCCCCAAATAGTGCTTAATTCGGGCGATTCCTCCTCCTGGTGGTTTGCCCGGAGTCCTGTTCGTTTGCATGGAACTTCATAAAGTGAGATTATCACCCATTTTTCATTTAAAGAGTTATTTACGATTGCTGCATGAGTATTTTTGAGCCCATAACTCCTTCCTCTTGTTAAATCTACTTTTTAGAGTTAAATGAATGCAATAATAATTATGTGAACTTTGCGGATTTCATTTCTACCTATGTTTTCGTGAATTGTAATGGAATAATAGAACTCAACATCCGAGGTCTTAGGGAAACACAAATTGTATTAGGGAAATTCAAGAGATACTGCTCTTTTTGGTTATTAGTGTTATACTGCAGGAATTTGGAACAATATTTTGGTTTAACAATTTTGCAATAGATATTGTAGAATTTAACAAAAAATACATATGGTTAAAAATAATGGTTCAGAATAATTGTTTTGATACATTTGAAGAATTCAATTTAAAATTTGCAAAATTATTAATATTCAGGTGGCTATATTAACAGATAACACACAGGCCTACAAAATTTTGCTGATCAAAGTCCTTTTTTATTTTAACACTGTTGTCATGAAGTTTTTGGAGTTCAACACACAACACACAACACTTCTTTGAGAAAAATTCCGTTAAAAAGCAAAAAAAAGGCATTTCAGTCAATTTTTGAAAAATTCTTTACAAAATATCGGAAAGTAATACGAGCTTTTCAGTTGCTACACAAAAATTGGGACATTTTGCCAATAACTAGAAATAAGAAAAGCTTAAAAACTCCTACGAAAATCCGTTTAAATTAACTTTTTTCAGACGAATTTAATTCGTATAGGTACAATAAATATTGAACAAATATCAGCGCAGAATCAGTTTCTTCAAAGACGTCAATTTGTCAAAATACGCATTTTCTATCTTTTTGACCCTATCTTTCTCAAAAATGTGATGTGGTGGAATATTTTCAATTTCAGATTCTCAATCTACAAAAAATATTTAAACCTTTCATATACAAATACAACTTGTGCAGGGGGAAACTGTTGTTGGCCTGTGTAATAACTCTGGTGTTAAAACTCAATTCGTTGAGATAAATCTAACGAAAACCATATAAAACTGAAGTTTGAGAAGCCTAAAAGTATTAAACTCGCATAATATGTTGGAAATCTCATTAAAACATTTTGTGTAACGAAGCTCGTAAATATTTTATGCAATAATTCGATAAGGTTTCTGTGTATGTTATTCTTATTAGTGTCCATGAGTATTTTAAGTCTCATACGTTTCGTTTCAAAAATCGCAGAGATCGAAATTCATTCGAGATCATTAGTTCAGTGTGAACTCAAAGAGTGAATTTAGTGTCAAAATTAATAAATTTTTCTAATTATACGTTATGAAATTGAAATCTAATAAAGATTTTAAAGTTTCTGACGCTCTGCAAAGGAAAATTAACAAGTCTTTACTAGATCAAGTCTTAAGTGAATTATTCGCACATACTATGTATGTATGTACATAGTTCATTTCTCGATCACGCATTAACTACTTAATAAAATTATTTTAAAAAAAACTTCGCTATGATAATTTAAAGATTTTATCATTTTATAAAGTCAATAGTTTCTTGTCTACATTTATAGACATATATAGATATGTATATGTACTTTTATAATTTTCAAAATATTCATGTGTGCTATCTAGAGCACGCAATACCTTTAGAACAACGTCCTATGTTATAAAAACCGTGTTTTTTTAAGCTCTGTTACTGGCAATTTAATAAACCGACGACTAAGTGATGCTACTCATTTTCGCAGTAACTCTAATGGATAATTCTATGAACTTCAGATTAATTTTATTTTGGGCTTATATTATCTAAGTCCTCTAACATTTCCAAAGTATTTTCAATTCCGAAAATAAAATTATGCAGCTTCCATTTTCAGTTTTGACAACAATAACAGGTCGTTAAGAGATTAACGAACTCTTTGAGCGGCATTTAAATTTAATGTCTGATTAACGATAAATGTCCATTAGCACATGCTGAAACAGTCACTAGCCCTAACAGGCCGTTAGCGGCTTTTAACAAATCATTTACTAATTAACAGAGTATGGTGAAATCGGATCTTAAGCTTGGAGTATATTTTTCTTTTCGTACGGCATTGTTCGGGGTATTACATATTTGGCAGTTGTCTCTGTACGTACGTATTACATCGATTGCAAATCCGAAAAAGTTGCATTAATAAGGACTTGATTTTTCTATGGAAGTCGATTTGAAATACCAAGGTCTGTTCTACAAGTTCATTTGTAAGTTATTCAAATTTTATTCTACATATGAGCAATATGAGGAGTCCAGAAGCAAAATTTGCACATTCTAGTTTTTCTGATTTTGAGAAAATCAATAAAAACGTTTGTTTACTCTTTCAGTTTGTTATTCTTATTCACAAACGAACAAAATTCCGTCCCTTAATTTAAGAAGTCCTGTAGTTCTTGAATTTTGAAATGAGAAATTTTTGGAACAGTGCTAAGAAATGAAATAGTTTTGTTGCAGCCGGAAAGGAAATGAGAAAGTTGCGTTGCATGAACATAAACATATTTTATTTCATAATAAAAAATAACTTTTCTTCATAATGTAAAAAAAGTAAGTCTTGCTTCCAGACTCCTCATATATTTAACAAAAATTAAAATAACTAATTTTTCTACTATATTTAACAATAAATAGGTTTATATAATTCGTACATCAACTAGTTTCACTAAAAGAATTTCCATACATTAAGTTATACATATTTCCATTTTAAGTATACACATAATATCAAAGAAAATCAATCAATTTAGAACGATTTAAAGATAATACCAAATTAAATGTTTATAATAAAACTAACAAAGAATTAATATTTTAAAAACGCTTTTCGAGAGGATTCCCCTCAATGGGATTCAGTTGGCGACTACAGACGGGCCAGTCCAAAACGGTCCCTCAAGAACTTCGTACGCGTACGACAGCGTTGTCATGCTGAAAAATCCAACTTCCTTTTGCTATATCATCACCAAAATTTTAGAGGACTTCATCCAATATATTGTATCTACTTGTAAATGTTGCAGTTTTTAATCGTAATGAAACAAACCTACTACCAAGAATATAGTAGAACAATTAGTTATTTTATTTTGATCTTATCATTATACTTCGTAGAGTGTATGTTCTTTAAAAAAATATATAATTAAAATAGAAACCCATCATGAATTACCCGAATCAGTAACTCATCCGTGTTCATGAACTTAAGCAATTTCACGCCTTACCACCACCAGAAGCGGTGAAGTTTCTAAAATTAATTTTTAATTTTACTATCATGGATAAAATTATAATTATTATTATATATGCTTTTATTTACATAAACGCGTTGTCCTTTATCTGAAACTGTGTAAAGTTTCGAATGGAGTCATAAAGCAAACCTCATTAACTTAAAAGTACACTTCAACGCCCCTCATATGCATGCATTTACATATTACAGGGTGCAAAGGCCTGCAAGGGTTGATGCATGTGATGCAAAAAAAAAAAAAACATATATGAAAGGACTCCGAGTGCTACACTGGTGCTTTTAATGGACTTTTAAGGGGGTGTGAGGATTGAAGGGGACTCGTAAGATCTTTTATGCATCGTTGCCCCCTTCCGATATTACGTCCGTAGTGACTACACTGTGATTTTCTCACGCCCGCCCTTTTTTTTCATACTTAGAAGAGCAATGATCACTTGCCGTCAAAGAAGTGTCCTAAGTGCGTCCTACGTACTTAATTTTGCATCTAAAAGGTGTTTTCGCTAACCCTTTTCCAGCAGTTAAAAGAAGGTAGCAATTTTTGAATTTTTTCATCTGTCTTTAGAAAATGGCATAGGCCCCATTTCCGTAGGGTTTCTCATCGCATGAGAAAATCCAGAATCAGATAAAAGTTGAGGGTTACTTTAGGCACTGAAATCGAAGTTTAAGTTGCCGCAACCGTTGCGGAAATTTTATAATTGTACGTCGTCCTGGTGAAACGCAAACGAAGTTAGAAAGTCATACTTTAGGTGGTGCCGCCAGAGTGCAGCACACGTCTCTGGAGTTGGTGGAGTCTAGGAACATGCAGTAATTAGTGTACCGTGACACATGTAGCCATTAATCAAGCCCTTCCGAGCCCTCGCAGGGAACCAAATTTATTTGTGCTCGGGCAGGAAAAGTATGGGACAACATGTGGGGGAAAGATTTTCGAACGTCAGCCTCTGCCAGAGGAATGGGTTCTGGTGAGGCCCCAAGTTTTCCTAGTTTTCATTCCGTAGGAAATAAGACGACCAATTTAATGGTTGAAGTTTTCCTAACTGAAAGAGAATTTTATTTGAACAAAAGCTTGAGGCGCCTTCAGACGAAGGATGCCTTTCTTCTTTACGTAACGAAAAAAAAAGAAAAAATATATAGAAGAAATCATGAAAAGTTGCGTGAGACTTTTTATTCCTGCGGAGGAGGAAGGTTAACAAAGTTAGATGGTTATAAGCCTGATAAAGGATGATTCATGGCCCAGGAAAATGGGACAGCGTGCACACATCCATTGCACAAAATTGGCCAAGTTAACTCTGGTATGAGAAATTTTCCAGAAATTTAAACCTTAATCAGATATGTGGGAGAGAAGTAACGTCCTCCTAGCCACAAACGAATCTAAAGATAGCTGGGGCGAGGTTAAACTGGCTCAAAACGAAACGTTTTACAAAATAAAATGTGTTATATTTCGTGTTCGTTGTCTGGGAATATGTGAAAGGATTCTTGCCCTGGAAAACAATTCACCTTATCATTTTATAAAGTCAAATCATTATAAGTACCTTTTATAAAATAAATATAGCGACATATTAGTATAGGTTATTTAATTGAGTAATATAGTGCACAACCTTGTCCATTTTCAGACATCTTAACAAAAACAAAAATTTTTTCAGATTTATTTGAATTCATTAATATTGTCGGCTGTTTCAAGATATTATTGATAGAGTAAAATTCATAAAAACGCTTCTACTTATTAGCCAAAAATTTAAAATTTCGCAGTTTAAGAAAAACGAAAAGAAATTCGTTATAAGCATAACTTTGAAACTCAAAACATTCAGAATTTAAGAGTTCTTAGGAGATGAATTTTGAGATTTATGGTTCAGTTTCGAAGTTTATCAATGCAAGGTCGTGGATTAAGAAGTTTTGTTCAATATTTACAAATTACAAATAGGACGGCTCCAAAAGGGCTTATGATTTTTCCCCATTAATATTCTATTCGACACAAAACTCTCAGAGTTTCAGGGTCAATAATATAAAATTAATTCGGTTTATTAAACAACTTCTTAACTCAATTTGATTCTCTTTATTAGGCACCTAGTAATAAATCTAGAATAACGTCAAACGTAATATTATCTTAACTTCTTTAAATAATAATTTAAGACTTTCCATGGATGGATTTGGATGCATTATTTATATAAAATCCCCTCTTGTTTTTTCAAACCGAATATATCATACAAACATAACTAAGGGACAAGCAAAAAAGACACTGTCTATAATTTTTGTACAGGTGATTATGCGAATTTAAATTAAACCTAAACTGCCGCGATTTGCAATTAATTTTCTATACCTTTAATGTAATATTCCTTCAAATTTAAAATTGTAATTATAAATGAAGAAAAATTTGAAAAAGGGTTGAAATTTTAACATAATTAGTATTATTTAATTCAAGGAAGAAATTGAGTACCAGTCAATTTGATTAATGTTAAACAATTATTTCAGAATTATTGTTTGGGATGATCGTAGAAAGTTTAAACCTCAGTTAAATAATGTTCAAAATTTCAAATAAATCGTTTTTCCGTAGAATGGTTCTAGAAATGCTATGATATTTTTAAACTTTACCCTGTTCTAATGCCTTAAATGTTCCTTGTTAAAATTTAATAAAGTCGAATTGATCGATCCACTGAGCTACATTTTAGGACCAATGTGGAGTTAATCTCACGGATAAATTGAAATGCATTGTTGAAAAGTTTTTCCAGAAATGCTAATGGTCTAAAAATCTTTTAATCAGGGAATCAATTAAGTTAGGTGATAGGTTAATATAAGTTGTAATTATTATAGTAGGGGTGACTAGGGCTTGTATTTATTATAGTAGGTAGTATGCACAATTAGTTTTTTTTTTCCTTTTTTAATTTAATCTCACTGGATTTTTCTAATTTATTTTCTCCCAAAAATAAATATCATTAACTTATATTTCGGTTAAGTCATACAGAAATATTACAGATGAATGGATTATAAATTCTAGCACTAATAAATTGTATTGTATACATCGTATATACTTACAATAAGTAAATAAATAATAATAATGAAGATTCAACAGCATATTAAATTAATGTTTTTGAAATTGACAAACGCTATTTCGCGAAAACTTCTAAAGCCTATGTTCACATTTTTTTTATTATTTCTTTTGTTATAAATTTTTGCATAGGCGTTTTTTTCCCAACGTTTAACTCAGCTTAATCTAACAATTTCTTTTAGAAAGTACGTCATTTCTTTAACTTTCAATATTTCCGAACTACTTTTTCAATACCTAATTTTAAGTGTTTGCTGTAAGAAATGTTTTATTTATTTATTTATTTTTATTTATTTTTTGTATTTCGAGTCATCTTAGGTGCAGTTATCATGCCCGCCGCCGATTTTACCTTGCCTTTTAAGGCGCTTAGTATAGCACCATCTTTAAGAAAATACTAACAACAACTAAATATGTTATGTATGTCCTTTAAAGATGTACAATTAATTTTTTTTTGTTTCTATACAAGGTGGAAAATTTTATCTTGCTTTTACATATTTATTTTTTTCTTGCACTCAGAAACTTTAGACTATATTCCACTTTCTTTGCATTTTGTTTTCATTTTTTTTTTATTTTTTTTTTTACTACATACATATACCTTTCTAATTGTTTTCATTTATTTCTATTGTTTTTTTAACATGTTCTTCACTGCCAGAATTTTCAAGATAGCTTTCGTGAGAGGCTTACACGTAAAAATGCACTTGCTTAGAGAGAAGTTCCTTTTGAGTACCGTTTTCGGTACACCTGGCAGGGAACGTGTAACCCGGGGTATTTCATGTGGGAATTGAAACCACAACTCCAGAATAGCATACCTAAAGAATTTTAATTTTAAAAAAATTTACTTAATAAGTACTTAATAAAGTTTCTAAGATATAAAATATTAGAAAAAAAACACGCTTTTCGCTCAATTAACCGTAAATATTTAATTACCGTAGTAATGAGGTACCTAATTAATTACAAAAGTAATTAATTTCTTAATAAGCTCTATTTCCAACAACTTAAACCGATTTCAAGCAAGTTAAAATGCTCCAAAAAGCCTTAAGTTCATTTCCCATGACATAGTAATCCGGTTCCCATCTGCATTTGAATTATTGCAAAGAAATCATTTGTACATAAAATAAAAACCGCCAATTCCCCCCGCCGTTCCCAATCCCCTAGGATTCTTTTAACGAGACAATTCTCAACTTTTCTAATTAAGAATTTCCGACTAAAGTTTGCTTGCTTAAACCGACCAACTATCCTGATTCGCCCTCAAAAGAAGGGAAGTTAAAAGCGGGGCACTTTCTTTTTCCACGCAAAGTCCACACAAGCTCCTTTCCCTTGCTCGAAGGGAAGAAAAAAAGAAGAAAATATTCAAGATCCTTTGAGGTGGCCCCTGCTCCCTTCTTGTGAAGGATTGAAGAAAACCAACACGATTTCCGGAGAAATGAAGTTTTCATTTGCAGAAATTTTTCATTGTGCTTGAGACTTCGTCTGCCTCCTTTCCAGGAGTTCCTCCCTTAAAAATGTATAAAAAAAAAATAAAATAAAAAACTTTAAGTTTCGCTTCCCAACTAAGAGAAGGAGTGTCTGAAAATTTGTCAAGTTACTCGTGTTCGCCCCGCGGGAAAAAAAAAAACATGAAATTCATAGAAATAATGCTCGGAGTGGCTGCATAACTATTTCGCAGTTTTGCATCAATTTGTAGCAAACATTTCCTCCTCGTCCTTCCTCAAGTCAGGGATAAATTGTGGGCACTTCTTCTTTTAGAGTAATTTTTAAAATTATTCTCTCCCAGATGTTTGCGAAAACGTAAACTGCAAATTAATGTTTCTTCCCTTTTCTTATTTTCGAGATCTGCTCCGAAACGAAATTGTGTTGCACTCAAGCTCTATAGTACTGAAAAAAAAAGAGGATAACCGCCCCCGCACCGCCGCCCGCCGCGCCATCTAGCGTAATTACGACGGCTTTCTGCTCCTCCGCCCTAAGCAGAGTCGCATTAACTTTTAACATAAAAGAAAGTACCCAGGGTTGCATCGTTGTTTCCACCCCCCACCAAACCAAGCCCAACTCGAACTTGACTGATCCCGAATGACGCATTATACTCCTCATAACCGGGAACTTCCCTTCCAAACATTTTGGGCAGCTTTTGTCAACTAAAAGCCGAGACAAATTTCTTGTTCGCGGATTTTTTTTTTCCAAATCTTTATTTTTTTTTTCAATTCTCTGCCGTCTAGGTAGCTTGGTATCTTTGCTTGGCTTCCCTCAGCCTCCGACGACTACGTCTCAGAAGAAATTTTTCTTGGAATAAACGTTACTGTTTACAAATTAGGGCAAAGGAATTAAATTTAAGTAAGTCAAGCGGTGCGGTGAGGGCGAGGGGTTGGAAAAATAAAGAAATCTGACTTCATTAGCAATCATATTAAGGAAGCAAAGTCCACACTAATTGGATTTTATGTTTATTTCTTATATAACATACCTTAACAGGGAATTATTTAGTATCACAAGGCAACAACAATATCGGGTTGATTCAAGAGAAGTAATTAGACTGTAAAACTTCTTTTCTTGTATTTATATAACAAAAATGTTGTGTGAGAAAAAAATAAAGATGGGAGACTTACAGAATTTTTGCAACGTCTTTTCACTTTAACATAAAAAATATATTAATTGATAAAATTCCAATAATGGTTTTTGAAAGTACATGTCTAAAGGGATTTATAAAAATATTTGAAGCTTTTGAAAAATTGTACTTTCGAGATAATCGCGTTTTTAGTTTTAGTTTTTAGATAACTTTTCAACCAATGCTCTGATCTCTATGAAATTTTGTACAGATATTCTTGAAATTATTTACTAACAGAAAATATAATAAACCCTTTAAAGGCGGATTTACATTATGAAAGCACACAAAATCTGCAGAAAATATGAAAAGGATAGTTTATTAAATTTGTAAAGCGCTAGAAGCAATAGCTTTATCACCTCACACGTACAGTCCCCACTAATTTGTATGGTATTATTTCGAACTCTGACATTTAATTTTGTCAGAATTTCAATATAAGGAATATTTGTGTAAAAATTATTACTTGAAATGGATGCGGAAATTCTCGTTTTGTTAGATTTATTATTTAGTAGTACGGAGACCGAGTCCGAAATGGAAGAAAATGTTTCAGATAATATTTTCACTGTAATAAATAAATAAATAACAGATAAATTTGCCTAAGAAAAATTATAATTTAAGATAATAAATTAAATTAAAATTATTTGTCTTTTTCGCCTTCGACGCCTTCCACGTTCCAGAGAAATGACAACGACAACACCAACTTTCTATAAAATTATGGGGTATAGTACTACCCAATTATTTAAGAATATCAAATTTGTAATGCCAATTGCAATCCTGCACCTATAAAAATTTGCTTCGGGCAAGTAATTTTTATGTTTGAAAATTTTCCAGACACGCACACAATCATAAATGCAGAACCTGCAAAAAATGCGGAACACATTTGCTGGTCGTGTTACTCATTAATAAATCGTCGGTAAAATATAGTCCCTCTCGCTCTATTTTTCTGCAAAAATTGTGTGCCATCATAATGTAAATCCGCCTTAATACATCGAGCTAGAATATAACCATCTGTAGTTAGCAATTGTGAAAAAGCACCTCTGAATTTTACGTAAGAGATTAGGAGAGGTTGGTACAAAAATATCCCGCCAGGGGGAACTCATCATAAAAGTGTGTAGACGACCATAATTTATAAAATTTAAGATTTCCTTGAAATGTTAGTCTATCGCCTAAGAATTTACTATGTAATTAATGTGGGCTTAATAAAATTTCTCAATTTACCGATCTGCCAAACTGTGGCACTAGCATAAGTACGTTCACTGATCCTATGTGAATTCAACTGCATTTAGCATTTTTAAATGTATTAATTATTTTAATTATTATCTTCGATGTATTATTTATTTTTATATTCGTTTTATGTTACATAACTACACAATTTTCTAATCATAATTCGCGATAATTAGAATTTCTTTTTATTAATGTTTGTAATGTTTTTCATCAATTCCAGGAACTCAACAACTTTAACCCGAATTGTGTGAGTTGCTGGTGTGGCGACGACGTCATGACGTCAACTCAACTTTAACTCGTCCTAATTCTAATTTCAACGATAATCCTTCAATTTTAACTTTATTTCATCTCAACTTATTTCGCCTCTACAACAACAGGCTTGGAAAGAATTTTTATCGACGAGGTTTCTAAATAAAATTTAGTTATTATTATTTTTAAACGCTTTTATTTAACTTGAGTTATTTAGCCTCAAATTGCAACGAAAAATTCTTATACTTTTATCTTACCAAAACTTTGCAATTTTGCATATACAGTATAGTGCCAGAAAATTATAACCACTCTAACAAATTTCAAAATTTGAACTCTGATTACATTTTTCTCGCAAACAATCAAACAGATTAACATTTCCTTGCAGAGTTGCAATCTTTTCTCCATTGTTATCATTGTTTGAAGAGTAATTAATCGTTTCGTTACGAACCAATAAGCAATATGCAAAAGTATGTCCCCATTCATTTATTCCAGTTTTATCAAATATAAATATCAATAATCAAATTTTCATATTTCCAAAAAGTATTACATGGTATACCATTTCACTTAACGCCGAAAGCATAAATAGTTGCATCGAAGGAAGTCGCGGAGATTAGCAAGTGTTATTAAAAATAATGGCGAGTATACTAAATACTAGAAATATTAATTTGGAAAATATGGGAATTTTCCCTCAATATCATTTTTATCTTAAACACGGACGAATATAATAAGTTTTTTTCAAAATAAAGTATGGAAGCATAAATGTTGGTGGTTATAATTTTTTGGTACTGTACTGTACATGTTCATCTTCGATGACAATACATTGTGAATGTGTTTTTGGAGGAAAAGTGTTTCTAAACAAAAATAATTTTTTTTTATACTCGTTTCATTTCCACATCACTTATTTAAAATCTAAACTAATTAAAAAAATAGAAAAAGCATCAATTCACTTTTAATGCACAGTCTAAAAATGAATATTAATTGAAATAATTAATTTCTTATATTTTAAATAATAAAGAATGGAGAAGAAATACATATTTTTACTTGGTAGATAGAATCATCTTTATACAGACCTGTTAGTAAATTTTATTTATTTTTCCAAACTAAAAATGTTCATTGGGCTCGGAAAACTCCTAACAAAAGATCGGGCTTCGGACTTCTTTCTTCTGTGGGGTCCGAAAGACCCCAACCAAGCGATTAGGCCTACCGCTATCTTTTTAAAAATTTATTTACATTTATTTTTCCAGAATCTGTAAGTTAATTATTTTTTTTTATTTGAAATATTTCATTTGTTGGAAACCTTCTTTGGGTCCTCCGAGAATCCTGCCAAGCGATTGGGTCTTTCGTTTGTCTTTCATCAATATAATTTTGTTCAGTCCGTGATTTTAAAATCATTTAAATCCACTTTACGTGAAGAATTCTAATGTAAGTAATTTAAAGTACATAAAGTTTTTTGTCCTTTTAATAACCAGAATTTGTGCGGAATGTTTTTGGAATCAGGGCCCCTACTAATTTTAATTCGAAATTCAGAACTTATTTTGAAGTCAAATGAAGCCTCAATGGGTTTTTTTTTAATTCAAAGAGTTTTTCTTGTGTGGAGGAGTTCTTTCGAAATCATGAGACTTTCTTTTTGGACTTGTGCAATTTTCTAAAATTTTTCATTAAACGATTCAGAATTAATTTACATATTGTTTTTGAAATTCGACTTTATTCAAGCTCTGTTAAGAAATAAAAAATAACGCTGACTTCAATCATTTGAAAATTTCCTAAATGAATTTTTGTTTATTCTTTTTAAAATTTCGAAGTTATTAGTACGGGAAGGTTGGGGGCATATCGAGGCGATATCCACAAGTCGTGCGTGGCGTAGCGCTTATAATTAATTTTTATTTTGTAATTTGGCTTCAAAATTTTAAGCAGAGCCCAACCTTTTGGTTGTGAAAAGCTTTATTAAAATCTACCTGCGAGAAAATTTAATTCTAATTTCTTGTTTAATTTCATGTTTCAAAATTTTGACTTAATTTAAGGTTATGTTTCCAATCTATACTAATATTATAAAGCTGAAGAGTTTGTTTGTTTGTTTGGTTGAATGCGCTAATCTCAGGAACTACTGGTTCGAATTGAAAAATTCTTTTTGTGTTGGATAGTAGATTTATCGAGGAAGGCTATAGGCTATATAACATCAAGCTACGACCACCACTAGATGGCGCTGCAGCACATCAACTTTTATACCGTTCAACAGATCGTCATGAAAATTGGCATACTTAGGTATTTAAATGTTGAGCAGTAATATGTTTATGGTGCGTCATGCAAAAATTATCTAAATGCAAGGTACGTAAAATATCGCTCACGAATGAAAAAAATATAAAATTCCCTTATTTTTTTCGCTCGCGAACTGAATTTTATTTTTCAACTCGCGAACTTTATTTTTGAGGGGAATTTTATAAATTCCATTCGTTCACGGAGAACGAATGCAATCGCCTAACCTAATACAATTCGTTCGTGAGAGCGAGTTTAAAATGAAGAGAATTCAATTTTTCTCTAGAGAGTGAAAAAGAACCGAAACGAATGATTCTTTTTCATTCTTTGAGTCTAGTTCGTGGTGCATGCGTCGTGCGTTTATATCAGAATCAGGTAAAACTTGCAATTATGGGTCGCCGGAAAGTTTTTGAATTGTCTAAATACGTGCTTTATGATGAGATATCTAATTCATCAACGTGTTTGGAGTGTAGAAAAATATTAAAAGGACAATGTACGGGGAATATAAAAAGACATTATGCTACAGTACATAAACTAAATTTAAATAATTAAGACGATCCTGATCTCGGTCGCTTAGCCGAAGTAGCCAGCAACCCAAGTTTCTGTTGAACGGGCATTTAGCGCCCTTTCTACTATTTTAACCAAAATGAGGTCAAAGTGGTCGAAGGAAACAATTAATAATATTTTAATTGTAAAACTCAACGACAATGTTTTAAACAAAATATGTATTGACATTTAATTTATAATAAAAAAGTATAAAAATTGTTCACTAATTTTTATTTTTGTGTGGTATTGAATTTGATTCACGAACGATTCTTTTACAAATCACTCGTGAGCGAAAAGTATTTTTCAATTCTCTGAAAATAAATTTCGCTCGCGAACGGAGAATTTTAAAAATAAAACTCATTTTATAAAATTCGCGAGCGAATTCAAAATAAAATTCTTTGGTTATTATTCGCTCACGAGCGAATTTAATTTTTTCAGTTCTCCGAACCCCGTCTAAATGGCAGGATTAAGAAGAAATTCTATGGACATGTTGCGCTTAACCTTCTGAGTGATATTTTATAAATTTGAAATCAGCAACATCATATTTTTATTAAAATTTACTTTTATTTTAGGGATAGTTGTTCCCGGGCAACGTCGGGTGGGGGTCAGCTAGTTTTGATATAAAAATCAAAGGGTTCGTATCAAAAAAATAAGTAGTGTCTTTATCATTCAATATCGTAAAATTATACGTTAAAGGTTCACAAACAGTTGATGCTTTGAAGTATGTTAAAATATTCAATTTGTACAAATGTACTCAAAAAGAAGTACATTTCCTTTCAAAAGCAGCCTATCTTATACTGAATGAGTAAACAGTATCGAATTTTTCAAGGAAAAACTTGGAGAAATGCACTTCACGGGATCCTTTTGGCAAAAATCATATAAAAGGGATGTGAAACGGCGGGCTCCACTTCGCTTCTATCATGCAAGTATTGACTCATGAAATATTAAAACTTCAATTTTCGGACATGAATAATTCACGAGAGCATCTGTAAATTTTGTGCAGCGAGTGTTTAAACTTATTTACTTTCATTTCAATACATATCTCGTAATGTGAAAGGATAGCATATTTCGTAATGTAGCGAAATTATAATTCGAAAATGTCGTTCTTTTTTTTTAATATTTCCTGCCAGATGCCATTGTGATAATTTTCATATAAAATTATTTGCTGGTGCCACACAATTGAAAGAGACTGAGAATCTGGCGCGGAACTAAAAATGCGAAGGATACACGTAAATATCCATTGGAGCTAAATATTCGATATTTACCCAATGCTTCAATCATTTCCAAATGAAGCGAGGGCACTGTTTCAATTTGAAGCACCATTTTACATAATTAGCAATTAAAATCTCTGATGAGCCCCACTGCAGCGAGCATTAAATTTTAATGGGACATTCAATCCGCTTCAGCTGCGCAGGCAGCAAAAATCGGGGGAGTCTGGCCATCAGTCCCTCTGCTGGGTGAATAAATAATTTTTAATGTGATCGAATTAACAGCAATTATTTGCATATCTCGAACTGTTTGTTCCGAATTCTTTAAAATATTCCAAAAATTTGCTTGTCCATTTGTTTCGTCTAAAGGGCAATCCATTTAACAATAAGGTCAAGCAGATTTTTATATCGGAAAAATAAAAAGAATTTCTCAATCCTCAGATATGTTTCAACTTTTAAAATAAGGGTATGTTATCTGACTAAACTTATTACATTATGTTACATAACATATAAATACACACAAAAATTAAAATATGTTAAATTTTGAAATCGATGAAATTAAGAACAAGCAACAAGCAACAAGCAAGCAAAACCTCCTTAATAATAGAAAATATTCTATAATATAGGATTACGTTAAAAATCGGTACTTAGGGATTTTTGGAGCATCAACATTTTTAAAACCAATCCGAAAACTCGAATACAAAATCTACCACTTCGCTTAAATCAAATTTTGAAGTAGTATATTTCTTAGGTAATTTTTTAAATAAAGTGGGATGTTTGTAGTGATGATATATGTAAATGATGAGTAAAAATTGTTAGGAATCCCCGAGTACCAAGAAGAGTTACCCTAAAAATGTGCCAAAACTAGCTTAATTGTTTGACATTGAATTTTAAACTAAAATGTATTCGAAATGAAAGTTTATGATGATCAGAGAAGTTTCAAGATGATCATCTGTTTCAACTTTGAGAAATGAATAGTCAAATTTTACCAAATCGAGTTGAATAATGAGCTGTTGGGGTTGATTTCGTGAATCTAATGTCTACGAAAACAAACCAAAAATGTTTGATAATTGTTATTTAATGATCAACTTAATCTAAAGATCACCAACACAATCATTTTCGGATACTTTATAATTTATCTACATTTTTCTTGCTTTTGGGTAGTTTTACCCTCTCTCATGGGTATGTTTAACAATGTTTATAAATATTTATATGTTACTGACATTTCCCTGTTGATAGCATATACATATTTGAAATCAGTAATTTTGATGCTTTAGTGATCAAGTTTTATTTGCAATTTTATATTTCAAAAATTCAGTAATAGAGTAGAAATTAACGCTCCACAAAATTCCTAAGTATCAATTTTCAACGTAATCAATTAAGGTACTATTACCGTCTAGAATTTTCAGAAAATAATTTTTTTTTTTGCATTTTTCGATCCATTATACCTTCAAAAATAACTAGGCAAAATATTAAATCGAAATTTCAAGCCAATCCCAAGATATAACGTCTTTATTGAAGCGCGCTTTCGGGGCACTGCATGTGCCCACGAAACTTTAAACGCGTTTTACTCGAAGTGACATTTTTTGAACTGGCGGACAGTTCATCTCCGGATCTAGTGGGTCGATTTTAATAAACCTTGAAGCATTATGTTCGTTTTCATTTCCTGCGTGATAGTTTACCACAATTTGGCCATAACAAAAAAAATACAATTTTAGTAGCTGAAAAAAGGTCGAAAAAATGGTCGATTTTTGAAAAAAATTTTTGAACGTCCGTAATTTTTTTTCTTTTAATGATTTTTCAATCTTTCTGGTAAACTATCACGTAAGAGCTCTTCCATTTTAGAATCCTACTTGAATTTTTTGTTTCAGACTTCCCGTTCCAGAGATGAACTGTCCGCCATGGAGCAGTGATTTTTTGGGGAGTAAATTTTGGCACCCTGTATAAAATGCACAAACAAGGGATAATAAAAAAAATATTTTTTTGTAATCTTCAAGAGTTGTATAATACTGTAGAAAAAGTTGGATTACGATATATAATAAAGAAAGTAAAGAAAAAAAATGTTGAAAACGTGTCATTTTTTGCGCTTCTAGACGGTAATAGTACCTTAAAATATTTATGATCGGTTATATTGTTTGTTATATGAAAAAAAAATTATAGGAGGATTTGTTTGCTGATCCAAAGATTATGCGATTTTGAAATTAATGCAATTTATAGATATTTCAATCAATTTTTCTGACCCATGTAGGTACTACATATTTCGTAAGGAAAGCTTAAAGAACATATAACTACATATGTAGGTATATAAAGTGTTTGTTTTTAACTCTACATACATACATATATATATATGTACAAACATATGTGTTTCTCTCGAAAATATATAGTGTGACAGAACAATTTCGCTTTCAACTCCTTAACCTACAGAAAAAAAAATTGTATAAAATTAGCCTAGTTATGTTAATGACTACAATGAAGAAAACGCGATTCATGGGACTATTAAGCCCGATTAAGCTTGGAGAACCCAAAGGATCTAAAAAGACGTCTTTTCTGGAGACAGTCGTTCCTCTGAAAAACGCGAAAGTTACCCATCATTCGCACGCTGGGACGCGGGACTCGAGACACCAATTGGAGGAGTTGATGTGCAGTCCTTACGTAGTTAACTATGCACTTTACGCCCGTTGTGTGCACTGTTTTGCTCCTCCGCCCGCACCTCAAGTTGAGCTACTTGAGCCATCTAGATTCTAGAGCAACCTACTTCTTCTAAGTGCATGAAGAACTTCTTATCTTTCAGGGTGCGACAAATCCTTCTCGCGAGCAAAATAAAGCTAAGTGTTCTTTTAAGGTAATGGTATATCATATGTTGCTACACCGTGCCGCACCATAGCTAAAAGCTCTGGAAATGACATGTTTTTCGTGCACTTTCCAAGGCATAAATATTACTTTTTGGAGTGTCACCAACATATTATGCATATTGTTACGAAGTGCTTTGTGAAAGCGCATAAAATTTTGAAATAGCTCTCTTTTGTGAGCTTCGCAAACGATAAATCTTGCGCTATAACAGAGGTGCTGCCACCGCGCTTAGATTTGGGTTTCCTTTAATTATCCCCTCTAATTAAGCGTCACATAAAATAAACAAAAGTAAGTACTCTCGCTAACGAAAAATTGCATTTTTTGTTTCTCCCAGCCGGTTTAAATTGGGATAGTCAGAGAACTGCAACTTGGCAACACCCACACAAGTTCAATTACCGCTGCATCACTTGACAAACAGACCAAAATTAAATTTGCATTTTTTTTTTTTCATAGAGCACACTAAAATATTTGCATTTTTCTACAATAAATGGGTTCAAAGAACATATTACAGAATTTGGTTTTAAGGGAGATGAATGCATAAGACTGCAGCTGGTGCAGTTGGCATGGCAATTGCAGACATGTTGCAATCAGCACATGAAATTCACTTTGTGACAAATAAAATATTGATATGCCTTAAATTGTTTGTATCAAATTGTTCTGCTTTAATGTATTAAACGCTTGACGCATACAATTTTACTTTGAATATTTATTAATTTTTTTATAAAACTTAGGGTACAGTATTTTATTTTTTAGGTCAAAATTTTATAATTCAAAATGTCGAGTAAAATATGTCGGGCAAAATTCAAATAATATTATGATTATATTAAAAATAATTAACATATACATATACATATATCATTTCTGCTTAAAATTTGTTCGAATATTCTTAGATTTACCTACTTAAAAAATAGAAATGTTCTTTAAATGTAAATTTTGGTAAAAGACTAACTATCACCTAATATTTAAGTAATAGGATTTTAAAAAGTTAGGTAAAAAAGAAATATCATTTCTATCTAAAGTCTGATGGATCCGTTTTGAATCTTCTTAAAACTACATTATAACATATTCAAAAATGTCCCTTTTGTTTTGCTTAAAGCTACCCATTTTCTATCAAAAAGTTTTGAAACGAACAAAAGTACTATGCTTATTATTTGGCTAAAGACATGTTAATTCACATACACTATAAACAAATAAAAAAAAATTACTTAAATAAGTCACAATTTAGTAATCACGCGCTGGTCAAAGCCGAGCGTTCGTTTCGTTATTGCCATTTTAAACATTTTTGTTCATTATAACTGAAAATGAAAGTTATGTGAATAGAGGATAAAAACTCCTCAGTCTCAACCCAAAGAAAGACTCGTGGTCAAATTTCGGCCTTTTTCGAATATACACTTATGGCAAAAAAATAAATAAATAAATAGATACAAAACATCCCTGTGTTAATATAGAAAATCAAACATAATTCCACAAATGGTGCATATTTGAGCGGAAAAAAATAAGTATATCAAACTAATTATATTGAAATTATTAATAATTGACCATTTTATTTGCAAATATATTTTGAACACGCAAATGGGAAACGCCGCTTTGAAGGGTGTTTCAGCATGATAATGACCCAAAACGCACATCGCAGCTTGTAAATGAGAATGGGCTTCAAGTTCATGATTTTCCGGCTCAATCACCTAATTTGAATTCTACTGAAAATCTCTTGGGGATCCTTAAATAGCGAGTTTTTATTCAGTATTTATTTATTGATTGATGAACTTTTGAGCATTCCGAGTTTTAAAATATAAATTGGGACCCAAATATCTGAAAACTGCTATAGGTCTAGTTGGATTTGTAATGATTTATCTTTGTTAAGATTAGGGATAAAAAGAAAATCAATTTTCTTTGCATTAGTTTTAGTCTTCAATAGCATCTAACAAACAACTTATTTTTAAAATGCATAACACTAAGTGTATGTAATTGAATAATATTTTTTACGTTAGCAATGGATAGTGGCCAAGATTAATTTTTTGACATATAAGAAACAAACTTTTTTTATTCAACATGCAATATGTAGAACAATTATGTACCAAACAATTACCCTGAAAATTATTTTGTCTAATTATAATTGTAAGCTTATTGTGAACTATAATATTCAGTCCTGTTTTTTCAGCATGAAAAATTCAATGAGTTCTTGGGATCTATTTAATTTCTTAAAATACCTGAAAATTATTATTAATTTCTTATCGACCCTTTGTTCGTTTATCTGACGAATTTGAAACGCTAAGCACCTTCGTAACAGGGATTCTGAATAAAATATTGAACAAAGACTAAAAGCATTGTGAGATTCCAGAACCTTTCGTTAAATCTGCTAATTTTTGCAGCTGAAGTAAATTGCAGGGTTTTCATGGGAAAATCGCCATCGTTCCCAAGAAAATTTCCGAACAATTCGTTGGCTTGACATTGACTCTTCATGATAAATTGAGGATACCTGATAGAAAATTTTCGGATGGTGATGAAGGGCTCCTCTCCGATGGCGCATCAGCACCCGATGCGCCCCTTCGCCGGATGCCGGCGCATAGCGCAATGGCTGGAAAATTTAATTACCCCCAATATTAGAGGGTAGAAATTGCAGGGAGAACAAAGCGACGAGCGGCAGAAACCTTTTTAATTACCTCTCAATTTTCATTAGCATGCGATGCCCGAGATCAAAGCCATACCCTTAGAAATGAGAGGCGAAGCTTATGCAAACGAGATGGCTCCGTGTAGAACTCGAAGTAATTAACCACAGATGTAGCAGGAAGCTGGGGCTGGTCCAGAACGCCTCCCCGAGCCTCCTCAGGCTAAGTGTGGCTGCACATGTGGGTAACAACAAAAGGGTCAGTTCGAACCTTGGCCGGACCTTTTCAGGTCCACCTTGCTGTTTACGACCCTTGCAGCGCCGGCACACTGCGAGAAATTGAAGTGATTCTGCTTAACATGAAACGGTTCCAGGTGCAATTTAGGTGCCAGTCACTTGCGGCACACCCGGCAATATCACCTGCACCAACCAATTGACTATACCCATTTTTTGGAGCCACCCTGTGTGTGTGTGCGTTGCCGGTCCATGAGCTAGAACTCCGTCCAGCGAGCGGCTGCAATTGATATCATAAATTGCGAGCACCGTTTGCATCCCCTCAGATTTCATTTAATTAGAACATATTGTTGGCCCACAATAAGGGCGGGTTCTGGCAAGTCAATTTGCTTTGCTGAAAGACACCTTTTATTGCACATTGGACGATCCTGCGCAGGCTAAGCTAAGTTATAGTCTAGAAATTAGACCACTGGAAGGGTAATAACTTTACCCCGTCTGAGTCCTCGAACCATTTAATTAGAGACAGTTCCGAATTTACTAAGTAGCGCCACAAATTTGAGGCGACCATGCCACAAAATGTAGAGATTATATAAAATTACGATCAATTTTCCATTGCCTTCAAACTATTATGTTTTTCGACACATTTATGGAGAGGAACTTTTAAAGAAAGAGTACAACTTTTCAAACAAATTTTTACCATTTAAGTTACAAAAACCAAAAATTCAATTTAAAAAGATTATGTCTGATATATCTGAAATATAAGCCAAATCGAATCTGATAAATTTATTAATTCGATTTATACATATATATTATACGCAAAAAAAATATATTATATGAAAAAAAAAAAAATTGTTTAAAGTTTTAGAAAATAAGCTTAAAGCTTTAAAAATAATTTGAGTTATGATTTATTAATTAATTAAATTTTAACAACCATGCACAACGTGAATTCTTCATAAATCTTTGGAAGCCAAAAACGGCTTGAAAAAATCCAAAAACAAACTTTTTTGTATACTTAAAAGTTCTAAGAATATATGTGCAAAAAATATTCATCAAGATATCTCTCTTTAGTTTCTTTAAAAATACATATTCTATTTTTCAAAATAAAAATTTTCGAATTTTGAAGTCGTGACGTCCGGTCCTCTTAAATCGAGGTAAAATATTAAAAGTTCAAGTACACGAAGTACCTGATTTTATGGATGAAACATCGCCACTGTTTGCAATTGTTGACTTGAATATGTTTTAAACATTTATGTTATATTTACAGAAAACATTTTTCGCCCTTAAGTGATATTGCAGTGTTCAATAAGCAATTTAGGGAATCTCTTTCCTATTTAAAGAAAAAGACTATATTTATTTAATGTACGGTTTATTTACTTTATAAGGAGGGTTTAAAGTTGCTCTCAATATGTGATTTTATCAAAAGGATGTAAAATGGTCCCTTTTTGGTTTTATAACTCCATATATTCTTAGAGCATATTTACGACCTTCTGGTCGGTGATAGAAGAAATATTTAATTCGTAAAAAGTGCTTAAAGGGAGTACGTCTCAGCTGGGACAGGACAGGACAGGACAGAGCAGGGCAGGACACCTCCCCGGGAGGATGTTGTCAGGAGTCATAAACTTAGAATCGATAAGCGAATTTTGCATTTAAGCAGCCTGAATTTTGTCAGGAGCGATTTACTTCCCATCTGGAGGAGAAGGACTATGGGAGGTGGTTTCATTTTTGCCTTTGAGTCGGGACCAGATCCAGCCTTCGACTTCCGTCGCCGGCTCGAACCCCATTATGCCATCATAACAAGATAAGTATAATTAACTTACTTAGGAAACTTTCAGGGTACTTCCCTTATTTCACATCCTTTCTGATATTGGCTAAAGACGTTAAGCCAAAAGCAGATGGTGGGCTACGTCTTTAGAGCGAAATGAGATTTACCCCCGGTTATGGCGAAAGGAGGGAATTCCCCGACTTCAAATTACTTACGTTTCCTTCCGCGAGACGGGCTCTTGTTCTTGGTCTGACTGCCTAAATAGCAAATGCTGCTTGTGGCAAAATAGCTTCTTTCCTCCGATTAGGCAAGGCGCGGTATGCACTACCGGATCCCGATCCCGATCCTGATTCAGGTCCTGACCCCCGATTCCCGGACTTCCCGACTCCGGACAACGCGGCCCTTAGACCCCGTCACTCGGGACTGGGAACAGTCGGAGGGATTTTCGTTTTTAATTTTCTTCGTTCGCTTTATGTTTCACCGCTTCAACCCAAGGTAATATGACATTCTATTATCTCGTTGAGAATCGACTCGACAGGAGCTCCCGAGGAATCCTGTTTCAGTCGTAATGATGCCTAAGACCCTTCAACTTTCAATTACTCGCCCGAATCAAATGACTTACGAGTCGCATTACTGCTCTAGGAGTTCCCGGCAAATGCTCGGGATCAGTGTGGGATTACGCGTAAGAGCCTTTGGACGTGCCAATTCGCCTAGTCCCGACAATTACTGCACCTCCATTTTGTGAATATATCCCTCCTTCATTTTAGTCGTTCTATGCCTAGGAACGTTCAAAGTAGCTTTTCTAGCTCCATTCTTCTCCTTGTCAGCCTAAAACCCAAGCAAAATAGATTGAGGTTGGCTCGACAGTTTTTCCTGGAAGTATATGTTTACTAAAAGTAGGTATAAACCAATTTACAGATTTTAGGATTTTGCAAGTATCAGTTATCAAAATAAAAAAAAAATTATCTTTGCCAACAATTCCTCCATTTTCTGTTTTATTTGCCAACCGATTTTCTTTTTGTTTTGTTTCTTTAGTAGCTTTTGACGAGCTTTAGTATTATCAATAAAAAATGTTGGTAAACACATAGTAGTCTGTGTACGGTCGTATGGTCGAATTTCGACCACAAGGCGACCAATAGTTATTATAATTTTACGAAAATTAATATACATATGTATATAGACTTATTTAAGTCACAGATTTAAAATTCCCAGAAGAAGTTTGGATGCATAAGCTTTTACCCCTTATTTGATTTAATTTAAGGAATTGTGTCTCTTTTTGCTAAGTATCTTTTATTAGTTATTTTGAGTTTAATAATTCATTTACTTAACGTAGATATACTTTCGATGATTACACTGGTCTGTTTTTAACATGGCTTAAATGAAAGCCTGAGTCCTAATCTATGAATATTAAGTATGGTATAACTTATCTCCACTTGGCGAATACGTTTTTAAGACTGCAATGAAAAAACAACAGGTTATTAAAACAATTTTTCGTATTGATTTTGTGCTAACATGACTTCTAGTAACATTCATCAGGAAACGCTAGTTAAAATAATATGACTTAGTCATGTTAATTATACAAAACCTGGGTTTCACTGATGATTTCGAAATTCTTCAAAACTTTTTGTATTTGTTTGTATTTTTACACATTTGCAGACGTGTAGCCTGAGGTGTTGTCTTGAGGTGAGCGAAGAAATCACACCGTGTTGTCATCTTAAGAAATCTGGCGGGTGGCACTAGGTACCATGCCAATGCCGCCGCGTGGTTGCGCAGTCAGCTCTAATTAATCAATTAAAAAAAAGCGGCCAAGTGCGAGTCGGACTCGCCCATGAAGGGTTCCGTAGCAGCAAGTAACATAATATAAAAGTTCTTGTAATTCGTTGTAACTTTGATCGATGTTTTAATAATAGTAATAGGCACCTATTACAGATTTATTATTAGAAAATAATGGTTCACGGTTTATGCATAAGGTTTATGTTTATGAAATTAAATGTTTTTATTTTTTTAATTTTTATATTTGAGTTGATTGTATGAAAGGTAAATTGCGGTTTACGATTTATGACGTATTAAAAAAAAACTAATTACTAGATCTCGTTCAAATCAATTTTCGGTGGAAGTTTGCATGGTAATGTACATCATATATTAGAAACCTCAATATCATTTTTGAAGACCTATCCATAGATACCCCACACGTATGGGTTTGATGGAAAAAAAATTTTTGAGCTTCAGTTCTAAGTATGGGGAACCCCCAAAATTTATTGTTTTTTTTTCTATTTTTGTGTGAAAATCTTAATGCAGTTCACAGAATACATCTACTTACCAAGTTTCAACAGTATAGTTCTTATAGTTTCGGAAAAAAGTGGCTGTGACATACGGACGGACAGACAGACAGACAGACATGACGAATCCATAAGAGTTCCGTTTTTTACCATTTGGCTACGGAACCCTAAAAAGTATCTAATTAGGAAGCCAATTTTAAGACTCTTAATGGGATGAGATGCTCTAAGCGACCTGCGCAACGGATTTTAACAATCGATAAATGACACCTCTATACCCCTTTTCATCAAAAAATTTAAGTTATAAAAATATGCAGGTTTGTATGATTTGTTAAACCTGTCTCAAAAATAATAAGCTTTAGTACCAATTTTCACAGACTGAAAATCTTAAGCTTGGATTAAAAAAAAAAATAAACAGTCTTCTTAATATCTTAACATTTTTTTAATTAATAGTACTTAATACCAGGAAAGTTACAAATATTTCCATGAAACTCTTTAATAACTCTAAAGTTGTTCAATTTTTCCCTAAATACAATCGACGTTTGAAATCATGCCAAAACTTATTTGAATTGAATCGTAAGCAATTAAATCGGGTCAAACTTGAAACGAAAACATTGGCCAATCGAAAGGGGTTTGGGACATGTTTGTAAACTAAAGTGGTCGAACACCCGAAGTAGAACCACCGGAGTGAGATGAGACTTTATTTGCTTTAAATACAAATTACCACTGAATACGGTCACTTTGTCCTGCATATTCATGCGTCCTGGAACTAAATACGAACGCGCCCCAAGGCGGGATCCTCCGAGAAGATAGTCGAGGGCAAGGGTGCGGAGCGGGGCGGTCGTTAACATTAAAGTCATCGCACCTAAACGCATTAAATCCCTGGATCCTCTCGGCACCATAAAGTGTTAAAGTAAACATTTATTATTCATGCGTGTGCGTATCGAAAGTTTTCAATGGGTGGTGCGCTCGGGAGTGATAAAACCTTCTGCGTGTAATTAAATAAACATATTCTGATCGAAGGACTTTATTACTCGTGTCACAGGAAGGACGCACATTCTTATCCCGTTTTCAATCTCAACTTATTTCAAGGGGGAATGTTATTACTTATAAGATTCTCGATTAAGGAGTCGGGAACTGAGCGCACCCCAAATACAAGAAATTTTCCCGCCAAAATTCGGCTTACTGAAGAC
Source organism: Machimus rusticus (assembly GCA_951509405.1). NCBI lineage: Eukaryota > Metazoa > Arthropoda > Insecta > Diptera > Asilidae > Machimus > Machimus rusticus. The sequence goes on from OX608049.1 coordinate 10,300,842, forward strand.
CAATTTGATCTATTATTAAATGAGATAGTGCCCTACATTGTGGCTGTAAAATATTCAATGATACTTATATAATTCCGCTGATACGGTTGCTGCAGACAACATAAAATCAGCGTGCGTTTTATGGAATATGGGGAAAGATAATCCAAAATGGTAATTTCACTATAAAGTTTATATCGTAAAATGATAAGGGCAGTCACTTAGCTGGAGCTTGGAGGAGTACCTTGTTTTCAACATATTAAAAAATTTATGAATTTTTTTAAACATTTGTTTATCATTAATTCGAATTTTTAACTTTTCGATTTAGATTTTTAGTCACTTTTTAAATACCAAATTTCCTAGCTTTAAATGTACTTAATATTTAAGTTATTTTACTTTTTTTATGTTTTTCATGAATTGATTATATTTATTTTTATTCATTCTCATACCGAATATTTCGAGAACTTCCAAAATAATGAGGGTAAAGTTCGTCATCGATTCTTTTCAAAATTGAACGAAAAACTAATTTGGATATATATTATGAATTTTGAAGTTCTAATCCTTCTAAAGCAAGAAAAGTCGAATAATGCAAAACTTTTTAAAAGTTCAGTTTGTTTTGAAATTTTCTACATTTCGAACGGAGGTGAATTCCAAAATAATTAATTCAAAAGTAATACTAACGTTAACGTCTGATGTGAGGAGATTGAAGTAAGTCAAATAATAATTTGAAATAATTCTATTTAATCTCTTAAAAAATATAACTCAATTTGTGCAGTGCATAGTAGTAAACCAATAACATAAAATTTCGAAAGGATGGACCTTTTTCGAAAATTTGTTTAAATAACTGGGAAAAGTTACATATGTCCGGCGGACACTGACATTTTTTTTGGATCCCTATGTGGGCTTTTTCCAACTTTCAAATTCTACAAGAAATGGCGGCACTCTAAAAAAACATTTAAATTGTTTGCCTGTTTTTTTTTTCTTTCGCAGCCTGGAAAAGATAAATAATATTTCAATTTTTCAATTATTCTAGTACAAGCTACCAAAAATGGTATAACAAAAAGAAAATTAGTTAATTGCATTTGAAGAATCCAGGACGAAAATTAAAAAAAAGTTCGTTTCGAGAAAAAAAGCGTTTAAATTTTTACGAGTACAATGTCATGAAACCGACCGTGCGCGCTCGACTTTCGAGGAAAATATCGCGGAAACGGAAATAAATACTCAGTAATCCTTCTAAGTGGCCATTTTTAAGGATATGTCGAAGAGATTGAACCAAAAGAAAAAAACCAAATCTTTAAAACTGCTCAATAGACTACCCCTTTAAGATGGCGGTAACAATTGTAAATTTCAAAGAATTCCCATTAAAATGCGCTATTTTTTTTAATTTTTGGAAATACTGATAGAGAATCAATTTTCAAAATTTAAATATCGGTGACCATATTTTTGGAAACTTAAAGAATTTAAGTGGAAAGTATTACCAAAGTTATACTAAAGTCCGTAATTTCGAAACCTACTATCAAAATTTGGAAATTCAAAATGCCACTTCGAATATAGCGAAAAATTAGCAAAAAAACTCACTTTATTTAATTTTATTTTTATTTACATATGTATGTAGCAAAATTTTCGCATAGAGATGATGCAGTGGTGCAGGTTGCATAACATCTCCAAAAATGATGTTAAAATTTTACAAGCTTAATTAATGTCCATTAAACTTAATACTGATTGAATTACCTGGCATTGGTCACAATACATACAGCCGTAAATAAATTAAATTGAATTGTGTTTTAATGAAAAAGTTATTATCGAAAAACTTCCTGTTAAAAAGAGATTCACTCAATAAATAAATCAATTACGAATGTGTTCAAAAAGTAGCTCTCACCAGTTCAGTTCTATCGTAAAATGGAAGTGAAACTGGACAATTTCGCTGTCCGGGGGCAAGTCAAAAATTGAAAAGGTCGGGCGTTGGAAGTCAGGGGCAGACCGATTGAGACAACCCGAAATCATGACATTCAATAATGTCGGGATCATTTATCAGTCGTACCGGTGTAAACAGGAGATCCATCTGATGGCCAAATAATCATTTGTCAATGTAACGAGAAACGTAAATCATGAGGTAATTGAATTCTACTCAGCACCTTTTTGCGAGGGCTTGTCGTTCATTACGCAGCATTGACTTCATTGGACCTATTGGCCCCCGAGTGGCGGCGGCGGCGGTGGCGTCGGCGTCGGTGGTGGTGGCGGCCGCCGCCGTCGCTCCCGGACAGGGGCCCCAGACGACTCTGTTTACCCGAATTAGGTTTGAAAAAGTGGCAAGCAATTAAGCGATCTCATTAGACACAATTTTACCGGGCTATGCCCCCGGGGGACAGAACGGCCGGAGTGGCCCCACTAAAATCGAATTGGCTCACTTTTTGGATAAGATAATTATGCTAATCTTTATCCCTGTTTTGTCAGTCATGGGACCCCATCAATTTGGCTTTTGTTTGCACACTTCAACAATTTTCGAAGGATCTCGCGCGGGGATAATATGTTTGCAGATTATGGCGAGCCCTCCACATTCTGGAAAATCAGAGGCAGTCAGGGAAATTTAAATTAGTCATGAAATATTTAGGGTTCTTTTTGCCCTAAGATATCAATAAATAAAACAAATTTTAATAAAACTAGTATCATTAAATTCTTCTTCAGTATAGGGAAAACTTCTCCATAATTTCACTTTAATCAGAAAAAACAGTTTCAAAATAGAAATGTCCATCCCATAATTAAATAATGGAGACCTATAAAAATATTTGAGAAAAACAATAATTATAGGTCCCGCTGTTTTAGCTTTTATAGAAGAATTAATTCGACCGAATTTTGGATTTTAATTGTTCTCATTTTCATTCAAAGCGAATTCAATGCGAAATTCACAAAACTTTACTTACTCTTAAACTCGAAGGAAACCGAAATTTAACACTTTTATTTTCGGTGCTGCTGCAATTAGTAGATTTAAATCAAAATAGAAAAAAATTGAGTTAAATCAAATATTTGTAAGAGTTTATTATTTAAAACATTAAAAATTCAAGGCAATTCAAAGTGTTTATGTAGAAAAATGCCCAAGTGACTCTATGCAGTAAAGATATGAAAGCAAAAAAAAAAATTCGTAAATCTCAAATTTATATTATTTTTAGAACACATGACAGTAAATGCTTAGATTTACAGTGAAAAGTTAAGTTGCAAAACACTGCACTTATCCTTAATTCATCGGTGGCATCTTCTTAAATTGGTATGACTATTTTTACTTTTCTTCCTCCAATTGAACATATAAATATAATATATATAATATTATATATTATATAATTCATCTTAATCCATAACTTAATTATAAAATTTATAAAAAAATATCTTCCTATACGAAATTGCATTTTCGTATTGATTTCGAAAGCTTGTTTCGTTCCCTGCTATCGCCAACACGCACTTTTTTCAATTCGTCCGAAATGGATAACTCCTAAATTACTTATTTTAGTACGAATTTAATTTTCATATTCGTTTTCGTAATCACACGAAAATAAGTACAGGTCCCATAATCTTCCTTTTGCTATGTTTTATTCAGAGCTGTAAAATTATTTTACATTACTTTGAAATATTACGTTTACGAGTAATTCAGTTTAAACTGGATTTCCAGTACCATTACTAGTAACGGTAATTAAAATAATTGAACAATTGCCACAGTTACTGCTACTGGTACACTGTTACGTCACCATTACTGTAATCAAATAAGCTTTTTTTCTTTTTTTGACTCAGTCCTTTGCTTGATGTTTTATATAGAATATATAGAATTCGGCTTTTAAATTCGAAATATGCATATAGTTTTCTGTATTTTAATAAATTTTCGTAATGAAATTATTCTTTCCAGATTTATAATATACGGAAAATTGTATTTAAAAGAAAATCCTATTACTTATTCAGCACCAAAAAAAGTATCAGATTTGTTTGCCACGAATTAAAAAGAAAATCTATTTTGAAAATATTGAAAGCCTAACAGACAAATTATATGAATAATGAACAGTTTTTATTTATTTTGTGTTTCTGCTATGAAAATATATTTATTTCGAATTTATAATTTTGTTATTTTCGAATAGCTAGTATTTAAAAAAAATGTTGTTTTTTTGCTTATTTTGATTGAAATGTTTGTAAGTAGTACTAGCTAAGAGATTTTAAAATGTTAGTCAGGACCCTTCGAACATATTCTTTTAATGCGCCACTGTCCGCGGACACTGCAGTATAAAAAAATGAATAAAATTAAGGATGAAACTTAATGGAAAATTTCAGTGGTGTGGATTTTCGCGGTATTTTTTCCCGGCAATTTTAAAATGCTTAACGCATTTATTCTGGCAAGCCGAAGGTAAGAGCTCAGAGCTATAAATTTCTCCAGTCAACTGTTTCGTATACTGCGACGTCAGGAATAATTAAAATTCTTCGGAAAATCAACTGAAAACCCAATTTTTTTTAATACATGTACGATAAATGAGAATTTTATTCTGTCAAAAACGGCGTTTCCTCCAAAAAATGAAGTTCATTTTTAATTTTGGACGGTGTTATGGACATAAATCATTATGAGGCGGCGATGCAGTTGAAAATGGACAAAGCGAGAGTATCTTTTATATTTTTTTCGTTCCTCTGTTTTTGTTTACTGCAGTTTTTTTAACAGTGGACGGAGCCAGCCACCCAACAATTTTTTTTTTTATGCGAGGCACATTTCAGCAATTTGGTCTAGTGAAATGTCCAAAATTATGTTAAGCGCTTTACGACCGAAAGTAATTGCATTCTTCAATTTTAAATGAGTGGACGTTTATACCCCCGGCGAATTGCTTGCTGGGTGCAAGAGGTCGACTAAAGTGAATTTTTATGGAAATTTCCCTTGGATGGAGACTTTAATTGTTATGAGAGGTTTATTATTACAGGAACATAAAATGGAAAGGTAATTTCTTTCAAAATATTGACCTTATATAGTCAGTCATACACAATTCAAGACTAGCTCTTTTGCAGTTCGTTAATAAAGAATTCCAGTTTGTATACATTTAATACATATTATATTTAGGGTGACCACTAACTATGGAATTTCTTTGATCTAATAGCAATATTATTAAATTTAACACATAAAATTAATTTAATTTATCGAGAATTTTTGAAACTACATATATAACTAGACTATACTAATCTACGCTCGTTGGCAATTGAATTCCCTGATAAGAGGATAGTCAAAATATGAGAACTTTTCAAACATTTTAGCTGCTGTGATCATTATTTTATCATTTATGAATTCAATGTAAGCCCTCCGGTGGAGTTATGCGATGCAAAATTGCCATGGAAAAATTATAATCCGTTTGAGGATTATATTTTGAGAAATTTGTAATCTTGTTATATTCATTGCATATTTGTTTATATGTACATACATTGAAACCAAATATCACCTCCAGGTAGAAAAGCTCGAAATACTACACTGTAAAAAATAAAATAGTAGACCCAAGAACACCAAGTAGTTGCTCAATACTAACTTCAGGTGAATGATTAGCACTTAAGCTAAGTGCCTAAAAATGAAATAATGGAACTATTTTTTTGAGCTAACTGCGCGCCGTAGTTGCACCTACAAGCAGACTAATTAATACCCTAACAATTGAACAAATGGTGAATTAAAAAGAATAAAATTGATCGTTATATTCGTAATTCGGTGCAAGGAATGCATATCCACTTGAAATAAAATGAGTACTATGTATGTATAATACATCCATTGAAATGTTTTCTTTTCTGTAAAAATGATAATGATTTTTAATCAACAAATTTATAAATTTGTGCCAAAATTAGAATAATGCTTTCAACTATACATTTAGTTGGATGAACAGAATTCGAGCAAATACACCGTGTAATTCACAGAACTGATTCCTGCGTTTCAACGTAGTTGAATGAACTACATCTACTTTCAAATTTGTCCAATTTTTTTTACAGTGTTACAAATGTAACATCCATAACACGTAAAATACATACATATATCATTTTTTATTTTATTTTTAAATCTTTTAGAAAATTAGAGTTTTACTCATCACCCGCAAAAATTGCCCACTAATATTTAAATTTAACATTTAACATTTAAGGAGTTCGAATCTGTAATTGAAATTTGAAAATTAGTGAAACTGGATCCAACATGGAAATTTTGAGGTGACTGATTTCGAATTGATATGCCATTAAAATTAAAAAGGTGAATTAGACAGATGTAATTTTAGGTTTTAGAAAAAATGTACAAAAAACAAATTTTTCGCTAAATTCTCAACTGATATTAAAGACTATTTGAATATCTCAACATACGTTAAATTTAATCAAAATTCCAGACATATAAATATTCAAATTACATGAAAATATTTCCAGAATTGTAAACTCAGGGATGAATCCTTTATGGAAATTTTGTAGCAAGAAAACTAAAATGGGAAATATTGAAAATCAAAACTATGAATACCAAAAATGAAAAACAAAATATCTCATCTTTTTTAGTAAGAGCTAAGAATACTTTAAATTTAAGACATTTTCATTTCATACACAAAAGCACTAAGAAATTCGTAAAATAAGAGGAAGCCGAATAAAAAATTCATACGACCTGAGAGAGATTCAAATCATGACTTCACTTCTCATTCGGCTTATAACAAATTCATGGCAAAAATCAAAACATTAATATTTCATAAAGTTTTCGAACGGCCAAGGAAGAGTAAGATTCCAGGGCCAAAATAAATTCCCCGTCTGGGTAAGTAAAAGCCGGGCGAGGAGACCTGACGAAGTGTTTACATTTTCGTGAATATGAGGGAGCCCCAAAGCACGTTATCGATCATCAGATAAAATGCGGAGCCCCTTGCAGGAGTCTCGAGGTCATATACAATTAAAATGACTCAAAAATTTTGTCCAGGGCGCGAAAATCCTGCGAAACTCTTCGAAGGAGGACAGGACAGGGCCTTGGGTAGTGTTTGGGGATGAGTCTGGTGGGTCAAAGTAAACCGGGTCAGAGGACCCGGAAAATGATTGCATTAAAAGAGGGTGAAATGTGCAGAACCACCCCCATCCCCGCCTAATTCCTTCCTGCAAAAGCCCTCGTTTTTTGTTTATACTTGCAGATAAGGGCGAAATTGTATTCTTTCTTCGCAGCTCGCGCCCGTGGGAAAGGTCCTGTTTTGTACTTTTCCTCTTAATCCCCGGCAGATTTCGTCCCGAAAACTCCCTAATCCGTATTTATGTTTATTTGAATTATCTCCTGATTTATGCCCGCAATTATCAAAGAGTTTCATGCGGTGGCACAACTTCGCCGTTTTTGTTTTTTCTTTATTTTTTTATACATACATACATATGTATATATGATATATATTTTTTTAAAAAACTCCCAATGATTTATCTGAAATATATTTGCCCAATGACACAGTTTGTGTAAAAAAAAAGAAATCCTTTCACTCCATTGGAGCACTTAAGTGATGAGAGGATAACCTTCGGGGGCAAGAAGCGGAAACTTGAAGCCATTTTAATCAGCAAATTGTCTCTGATTGAACGAAGTGGAAAAACAGCAAAGAAATTTTTGGGAAAATCGCTAAGATCTGTGCACAATCACGTCCGTAACAAATGAAGCGTCAATGATGCTTCCGAATTTATTTTTTTTTATTTTATTTTTTGTTCAAACCCTCCCTGATGTTAGTGCAGGGAAATCACCCGCATAAACAGGGTGAAAACAAATCCGGAAACTATTGATAGTAATGGAATTGTTTCGACGATAGATTGATTGATTGTTACTAAATCTGGTCTGTCTGCGTCCACTTAAAGGAAACAAATTGACTTCATTCAAGGATCGATGAATGTTCGAACTTTAAGCATCGAACTTTCATTCTATTTTCTTTCTCAAAATTCCTAGTCAGAAAGAGCTGCACAATTAAATCTACTATTTATAAATATATTATCTCGTTTGTGACCTTTGTATCCAGATTAAAATTTGATCCGAATCGAAAACTGTCTTGAGTCAAGCCTATTTCAAAGGTGTTTACGCCTCTTTTCAAATTGCCCTATTTTTAAAGCCGGACAAAAATTCCTTAATAAAATTGCTAGAATGTTCATAAATTAATATCAATAACCTTTCACTTCAATTAATTTTTTATTTCAAAGTGGGTAAAATTAATCCGATAGAAAAATTCAATCGAATTATAAACGGAAATACTAATTGAAGTCAAAGGTTACTTGAAATGAATTTATGAAATTTTAGCAATTTTATTAATATAAGGAATTTTTGTCCAAAAAGGGCTTTGTAAACACTTTTCAATTCGATCCGAATAAGGCAGGTGTTTATGGCACTTCTCAATATGGATCGCAAAACTTCAAACTGGATCAAAATGAGGACTTATCGACCCGGTTTGAAAGTCTCGATGATTTATGGAAGCAGTTCAAGTCGATCTATAACAACTAGAACTGGTTTGGAAACAAATTATATTTATATTTCGGGTACCATACTGCTTTTGTTTTTAGGGACCCGTACGACTTTTGCTTATATTTTTGTTACAAAATCCTGAAAATGCAAACCTCTAATTATTAATTCTTAATAATACAAAACACGTACATTCGTTCATTTGATGTAATTTTGTTCTTTTTCGGTTTTTAATTTTATGTTATCGTTATACTTCACTTTCAGGATTTTATTTTTCGAAACTAAAATATTTTTCCAACTCTTTTTTAACTTAGCGAACACAATATCCGTAAAAATTATGAAACCAGTTGCACTGGTCAATATCAAAACTTGTTTTCGAAAGAATTTGCAAATCATTTCTATGTACATACATACAATATGATTTTTTCAAAGATGAATTATGAATTCATAAATGAAAAGTTTCAAAGATCTCCCATTTTTAAGAAACTATACATTTCTTCTCAATACACTTCCTGTTAAATTTTTAATTAAAAATTTCTAATAGTTCATGAGTTATGTCCTTTTCTTAAAACCATAACTTTCCAGGTATCAACTATCTAACCGATTTGTCTGAAATGTTTACACAACGTTCTCGACAGTATCGCCTTTGTCCCCTTACAGATTTATTGATTTATTTTGAAAGATTTCGTATTAAAACAAATCAAATATTTGAAGCTATATTATCAGAACTTCACAAAGTCGAGAATTTTTCATCTGACCAAAATTACTCTTTGAGACCCTAAAAATTTAAAATTGTAAATTGAGTTTTTAAAGAAAAACACTCTTAAAATTATAAAATTATGTTGCGTGTTAAACATACTTTATTTTATAATAAGGCATTCATTTAAAAGTCAAAATTATTCGAAAATTTTTCAAAAACATGGTCGATTTTTTTTCTAACCTGACCCGTAATATTTTTTTTTTAGTACTACCCAAACACAGAATACATAGACTTAAAAGGAGTAGGAAAACTACACTACTCCAAACAATTAAGGGAACAAAAAAAAATCTAAATTTTGTAGTGATTTTTGACGGGCTGTATCTAAGCTAGAAATGATCGTATCGAGGATCTAAAACAAGCGTATTAAAGCTCCACAACTCTAGTTTTTTGAACTTTCAGTGAAACAAATTTTCAGTTCTCACGCAATCCAAAGAAATAGAGTCAAAAAAATGTTTCAAAATTTTTAGTATTTTTTCTTTCGGTCCACGGACTCGGACAATTTTTTTTGATTTGACCACCCTATGGACCGAATAGCCTGTCAATTCAGCTTTAATTTTCTTGTTTTAAATCCTTGCTACGTCGATATTCAATATCCAATATCCGATATTTAGCGAAAACACATTTGTATTCAACAATCGATATCTCAGGAACCAATGATCGTACAGAAAATTTAAGCGCAGTTTCGGAAACTGGAATAAATTTCCTAAAAGAATCTGTCAAGGCATTTAAAAAAACAAAAAAAAGTGACTTTTTCCCTTGTTTTGGTAAATCGACCGCATTTTTGCAAATACTGATTTAAAGGCTAAGGTTTATAGGTTTTTATACACCTCAGTGTACCCCCGATAGTCCTGCAAATCCGCAGATCGATACATTGGACGGTTCCTTCGGCCCGATTGATCAAAATTTTTGAGAAATTAAAGGAACAAGAATTGTGTTCTTAAACATCGGGTTTGGTAATCTTCTTAAAAATGGAAAAAATCATTTTTTTTTCGACTTTTCTTGCAATTATTCATCAGTCTCTTTGTAAATTTTAAAAAAATTAAAAATTAAAAAATATTTAAAATAAAAAAAAATTTCTTTGGAAAAAAAATTTTATTTTCCAGATTTTTTTTTTTAAATTTTCGATTTGTGTTAATTTTAATTTAATTTAATTTAGGGACAGATTTTAAGACTCAAATGCTTATCCACCGTGGCAGACGAGCCCACTAAAAGTGTCGGCGTTTCAATCCGGAGCATTGGCCAGAACTCATAGGTGTGGCTATTGGCCAGTGCTCCTGCCACAGACGCCACGATCGTGCGGATTGAACGCCGGTCCCTATATCCACTTGATTAAAATTTGAACTGTGAATTATCACGAAGGAAAATTTTGTAACAATATACTGAAATTTCATAATTTTTAATTGTTATTAATCCTATGATGAGTTTATTTTCAATAAAATATTTTTTCAAACTCCACATCAACCGAACTATTTTGTGTCCGGGTAGTATTATATTCAGTATCATCTATAGTTTCCGTTATCAATTCTCTGGCTTTAGTTGCAAAGTTGCAAAAGTCGGAATTTATATTCCAGAGTATGGTCCATAAAAATAGGACATAATTTCCTAAAGGTTCATTCCCTCAGGACGGCAAAAGAATTAACCTTCCCCGCTGAGTGTACACCTCCAATATATTAAAATGGCATCGATGTCGTCAGTAAAACTGCCATCTGTTCAAATTGAAAAGCGAAGAGGGTGCAGCTCAAGGATGCGGGGGCGGGCGCCCAGTTCGATCCAATTTCCCACCGAATGCTACTTTATGTTACTATCGCTGTTACTACCGAGAGGAGCCCCAATGCATCCTTTTTAAAGCCAGAATCAATCGCATGAAACAGTAACGGATGACAACGCTTCTCCCGGGACAAGAAAGAGGCAAATCCGGGGTCATATCATTTTCGCTTGGTTCTCTTTTTCATCCCAGATATACTATATACAATATATATCTATTTTTTTTTCTTCGTCCTCATAACGTAGCTAACTCCATCCTTTATCCAGGAGCACATGTGCCATTCCGGGAATCGTTGACTAAATGTCACAGGAATAACATCAGGCACTGTGATTCCGAGGAGCTGACTCAGGACGCTCTGGGAGAAGTAAACTCATTATGCTAAACTATTAGACTCCCTGCCAGTTTTATTGTGGCACCTCCCCCGCAGTGGTCCCCGGCTGATGTGGCATCATCTGGCACCGGGGAATTTTTACTATTTTTTCCCTGAGCATGTACAAAACTCGGTCGGAAGGTATAAAATTCCCTTCGAGTTTCGGAATAATCATAAAACCGGGGAGGAGACAGAGAATTCTAGCTCTGTGGCAAAGACACAAGTTCCAGGAATGCTTGTTGGCTCAATAACTCGGCATTAGTCGGAGACCAGCAAGTAAACGATTCCCGCCCTCCAGGATTCTAACATTTTGCTGATGAGAATTTCTGGACGCTAGTGTCTATTAAAAACTAGCTTTAGTATGCGAAAGTTATTTTGTGGGGTGCTAATCTACCCCACTTTTACCATATGTTAACACAATCAATCCTCTATTAACTTCAAACTAATAACACGCCAAAATTAAAAACAACAAAATTTTGGGAGCAAGAATTTTCCTATACTCTAAAAAATACATATAAACCAAAATGGGTGCAAAATTTGTGTAAAATTTCACCTCGAGTTGAATTTTAGGATATTGATGTGTACACTACTAGCCTATATTGCAGTTTCGGTCAGTATGGCAATACAAATTGTATGTTCAATAACTTATTGGGCGATAAAATATAAGCAGGAAACAAAATTAAAACAAAAAGCAAAATGTTCTGATAATGAACAACTCAAAAAGTACTTGAATGCGTGAAAATCTAATTGGGCAGGAAAATTATATTAAATGTGCAGTAAATTGTTGGTAATAAAATAAAAAAAATTGAGCGGTAGATTAAATACTTGTGTAGTAAAATAAATCAATAGGTAGTTAGATTGGGCAGATCTCGGCGGTTTATAATTATAAACAATTTTGAAAATCTTTACACAAGAAAAATGTGTTTGGTTGGAAAATTTGCGCATTGTTTTACGTAAAATTGCATCATATGGAGTTTTCCTTCTGTTTTACGTATTACTACATAACTTTAAAGTAAAACCTCTTCATTATTGTCGTAAAATTAATTTATAATGTAGTTTTTTACTATTACAATAAAACAATATAAGCAAATATTTTGGTAAAACAAATTAGAACTTTATATATCCTCAAATTTCATTTTTTTATTAAAACTATTAAGCGGCGTTATTCTGACTCTGAGTGTCTATCGCATAAATTGCGTCAAATGAAATCAATAATATTAATAAAAAAAAAAATTTCAGAATAATCTGACAGCTTTCTCAGATTTTGCAGAATTGCATTTTAATTTACTGATTAACAAATTTAATTTTTTTCTTAAATACATAAATGGAAGAGTTTTTTCCTCATAGATTAGGAAGATACATGAAAAATGGGTTTATGGGAAAAAGCAAAATTGATTTAAAATGTTTTAAAGCCTTTTGTATTTTTATACATATAATAATAGCCTAAAATTTCAGATATCTCTTGAGTAATATTTGAAACTCCTGGACTAATTCATTATTTTGTACATTTCTCAAAAACTATCTACTTAACTGATTCTGCTCAAATTTTTATGGTATATTCGGTGCATATAAGTACATATGTAATTCTATTCCGAGCAAGAATTATTTTGTTTCTCTTTTTAAACTAAACATATTTTTTTAAAACTTTGCCAACGATTTAACATTTAAAAATTTCACTTTATTCTACTTCCCGTCATAGCTACAGTCTAATAAATTAAAATAACGCTGTAGTTTTTAATTTTTCATTCCTTTCTTCGAAAAATTCTAAATTATTTTTAAAATGTCAATATGTGCATATGTATATAGTAAAAATTCCAAAATATACTTTCATGGTTCGTCCCTAAATTAAAAAATTAGAATTTAAAAAATTCAAAATATGTAGGGGAGAGTGGGGTGAACCGGGACGGTAGGGTGAACCGGGACAGTGCTGTTTTAAGTGTTTTTATTGTTATTATGTTGGTAATTTTTAGTGTATTATGTTTGTATTGGCCCTCAATATTATTTCATAAGAATTCAAAGCCACTACCTGCATCATTTATCATGTGAGGATTATTAATAAAAAATCGACACTTGTCAAAGTTTATTTTGCTCGAAGTTAAAGGACACCTAATATTATGGTTTTTAAGACTAAAAAAAAGGTAAGTTAATAAAAAGTATTCGTTAGTATGTTATCTTTTAGAGTTCACATGGATTTTGTGATAACCTCAAAAAATTGTAATAACCACGCGTTTGTTTAAAAAAGTAGCACCGTCGGGTGAACCGGCGGACACGGTTTCTGGGTTAACCGAGAAATGTTGTGGCACTCTTTTAGCTATTAAATCGACTTAAATTCATTATTTATTAACAAATTGTCAAAAGTTTTTTTATTAATGATTTTTACATTTTTTCAAAGTTCAGACCAAAATGCCGAGATATTGCAAATTTTATATTGTTTATAATAAAAAATTAAAAAAAAATATTTTCAAACATTGTTTATAATAATATCATAACATATTTTTTACATAAAAACAAATAAAACTACTGAGTTACAGCATAAACGTCACTTTTACCTGCTTTTTCTATCGTGTCCCGGTTCACCCCACGATTTTTTGAAACTGCCGATTTGACACTTTTTTTTTTGTTGAAAATTAAAAGTAATAATATTCAAAAAGACAAATAATGAAAGGTAATAAACCCATCTGCAGGATAGAATATTAACATATGAAAAAAAAAATGTTTATTAAGGTTTTATAAAGCCTTAAACAAAGTGTGTCCCAGTTCACCCCACTCTCCCCTACATACATGTACAAAGATAGTAGTTTTTCATTTTCTTTTATGATACCCTTTCTAATGGCTTATAATAAAATTAGAAAATCAAAAAAATTATGTAAATACAGAAATAAACTGACAGTAACTGAAAAGCAAATGGAAATTTCCACAATTAGAAGCATATCATAAAGTTCGATGATTTTGAAAGAAACCATAAAATCCACGAACGACACGGGGGCAAAGTAATCCCTGCACGTGTGAAATTCGCCTAAAGGAAAAAGCCAAAAGCCGCCCAACCCTCCACCCACCCCCCATTCAGACCTACACGTGAGAAGTGACGATGACGAGTGGTTAACAGGGTGCAAATAAAATAGATTTTAATGAGCTCAAGAAATGTGACGCGAATCCACCCCCGCACCTTTTTACACACACATGCACCCATCCACAGGGTGGTGAAATTTTAATCAGACGGTGACATAAAGCCTAATTACTCATTAAGCCATAAAATACACTAAATTACTCTCACTCCGCACCAGAGGACCTCTTTGCCAGGAGTTGTATTTTATTTTCGGATAAAAGTGCTTCTAATAAATCCCCGGGGAGAGCACTCATGTGTCCTTATTCAAATTTACTGTCGTATGATTTCCATTAAGAGACGTCTAAAGCGTTTTGGGGAATAAGACTGGGAGCGGGCATTTTAGATGTACAAAATATTTTTCGTTTTTATTTTATTTTTTATAATCATGTCCCAGAATAAAAGGACGCCAAATTATTGGTCATCGGTGAATATATCCAGAAAACGACAAACCGTCTAGACACGAGTCCACTTCTCCTTGAGCGGCCCTTTTCAGACTGGAAAACCGCAGCGATGTGGGCCATGACCAGATAAAATAAATCGCTCCTAAAAAACGTATCATTCCGTGCCACTGGCTTTTATATAGATCGTTTAATTTGTTTTTATCTTTTTGCCCGCTCCTCAAGCTCCACCATCAAAAATTTGGATTCGATCGATTCCTCTAAGTTTTTATGATGCAGCAGTGTATCTTTTTTTTTTTCTTGCCTTAAACGACGACGACGACGACGACGACGGCGACGCCTGCCGTCGGAGACAATGAAAAGCCGCCGAAGTTCACTTCCCTGGAACCAAAAGATAAGGGCTGATTGGGGGCTGCCTTTTGTGCCCAAGTGCTGATTAAATTAATTTTTATCGGCCATCCTGTAAAATACACCCCCACGAAAACGTACGTTCCTGTGTAATTTTCCCTGCTTACTTTGTAAAATTTCGTGAGATTTCGGGGACTTTGCTCTACGGCAATTTACTTTGAATTGCTTTTCAATTACGGGAAACATTCCTCCGATGACCACCACCACCAAGACCCTTACCAGTTAATTGGCTAGAATCAGAACGGGCAAAATTTATCCGAGCCCGCAAAAGTAATAACAACATACCCAATTAAAAATTGCATCTTTTTCATTTTGGTTTTTCATTTTGGTTTAAAAGATTACACCAACTTGAGATACTTAAAAATAAAAAATGTTTGGCCTAGGTTTATTACCAATACTTTTCAGAATATTTTAAGCGTTGTCACATATCAAAATTCCAATTATTACCTTAATTATAGCCAATTAAAATGAGCGTCGAAGCGAACGTTCCTTGAAATTTCACGTTTGAGATTTTTTTCTTTTGCCTTTTTTCTCGAAACTACATTTTTCAAACTGGTGTAAAAGATATCTCAAGAGATACTCCACCGATTTTGATAAAATTTAAACCACGTATATAATTATACGTAACACTACTACGTATTGTATGTATATGTGTATAAAACAAATTATTTTATTTGCATATTATACTTTATAGCATCATCGAAAACCTATTTTTAAGAGCGCCAAGGTGATGTAACCCCTATATTTTCGCACTTTATCTTTTTATTATATTTAAATTAGATCCCAATAGTTCAGTCTAGATTACTCACTATCATAGCAAAAAATTACAAATCAATTAAAACAAAATTTTTGAAATGATCATGGGCAGGGAATTTTTCCACCTCAGAGCTACACCAAAGGGCCAGCATAGGTAAAATAAGTCCAAGTTTAAATGCTATAATTATGATAGTAAACATTTTTAACACTGCTCTCTGTCACAAAAGTCTTTAATTCGACAACTTGTTGGAAGTAGTAGTAATTAAATAGAACATTTTGGGTAATAAATGTTCCTATTGTAATTTAAAAAAAGGTAAGTCGACTGAAACGCAAGTACACAAAATAAAATCTAAAAGAAAGTTAAAATACCCAAAATAATTTTTAGTCCATAGTCCTTACTTCGAGTATCTTCAAAAATAAATTGTATTTGTCGATTAGTTACAAAACGAAACTTCTTGCGAAATCTGCTATTACATATTTTATTATAAAAAGCTGAACACATTTTAATGCCAAAGTTATAAAGTATTGAATGTTAGAAAATTTTTAAAAAGTGAACTATAGTAGTAAATTCCCTTTTCATATGAACTCATATATGTATGTGTACAAAATCTCATACTACCTAAAAGTAGTTATTTTCGACATAAATATTAACAAAATAAGTAATATAATTTATATTTTAATAATTTGATAATTATAATAATAATAATAATAATAAAATACATATACAATTAATGAATAATATAATTTATATTTTAAACTCAAAAAAACGTTACAATCAGAAAACGATTTTCGTTTTGCTATATGTTCATCGTTTTCATAAGTAGAGGACCATCAAAACAAATATTGATAGAGGAATATTTGGTGTATTAAAATTGATGAAAAAATTTTATACGTTTTACGAGATAAATTATATATTAAAACTTTCGGTGAGATTTTATTGATATAATATAAATTTAAAAAAACATCTGTAGATATGTGAATATTCTTTAAAAATAAGGTTTTTCACAAATTTTGAAACTTTTTATCGAATGAACATTTAAGAAATTCAGGACACCTTGTTTCTTATAAATTCGTTTGCATCAATTCCTAAATTCCTAAATGGAACCTTATTTAATTTTAGAATTTACTTCTTTAAAACAATTATTCATCATATTTTTGGTAGTTTCATGCGAATATTATTAACTTGATTTTTTGGATTATTTTCTTATATCATATCATAGAGATGTACATTATATTTGTTTGCTGCAAAGGGCTTTTATATTCTTCATGTATAAATTAAATACCTTTTACTATCTGATTTTTTTATTACAAATATGATTATATACCTTTTATTACGTGACTATATATATTCGCATTAAAATTATTAACTACATTTATTACTTTGATATCAACATTTATAAATTTAACTTTTAAATACATACATGGTTACTCGAACACAAAATAAAATTCTTCTTAATATCCTATAAATTTGTATATGTCTACAAATTTTCGGGTTGTTCAGCGGTTAAAATGCGACAGATCAGAGGGCGAGAAAGTAGCGCTGCAGCGCGACTTGAAACTTTTAATGCAAACCATAAAAATTATTCACCGAGAGCATTGCAGTGCCCAAGCCTCAAACCGGGGCAGTAAGTGTTTTGCATGTTTAATTAAACTTTCGTCAAGTCCTGTGCTAGGCAAAAGTGCAAACATTCCTTCGCATCGTTCCAAGCTGCAGATCCTATTTTAAAAGTGCAATTTAAACTTTCTCCATTCCGGAGACTAGACTGACACTTAATAGTGACAAACCTCCAGGACATTTCGTTCCAAAAGTAAAAAATAAAAAAATATATGTATATATATATATATCTATAGTATATAGTATAGTAAGATAGTAAGTCGGAAAAGATAGAGCTCCTTTTCGAGTAGTTTGTACCGCATTTCAGTCCGCTCTGCTCCGGAAAAGAATATTTCTTTTTATACATATATATTTTTTTATATATATCTTATGTCTTACGAAAAAAAAGTATACCCAAGTGAGCGATAAAGTCAAACTTTTGCGGAACTCCAACTCTGTTTGGGTTCGGGTTAACTTGTTGAAAGCTTTTCGACTTGATAATTGTTGACTACACAAACAGAGATTTAAAACTATTTTACTAAAAACCTCCTGGGGGTTATAACATCAGATTACGCCCCGCCCCCTGTCCGCCCGCGAGTTCTTGCTTTTGGTGAAGGTTGACCATCTGGTTCTAGAATCGTGTTTCCCCCCTCTCCACACCCTGTGTATCGAAGTGGGGATGAATTGTCAGTTTTAAACTTTTCCTGGACCCGAAAGACCTCTGGTAAAGAGCCAAACGACTTCTGAGGACGGAGTTTTATCAGTTTCGAGAACTCCTCATAAAATCGGGAGGAGGCTGGCTAATCGCATTTCAGCGCCTGAGCCGTGTCGAGGGCCCAGTTTCAGGGTCTGGTAATTAAAGGGATGGTCCAGAAACAAAATCCGAGGATTCCGGGGATTCCCCGAACAAGGAGAAGCATAATCCTTCCGTCGCAATTTTCCACTTATCATAACTCGTGGCTGTGTCCCCGGGGCGGCTCGAAAACAAGAGTAAAAATTGAAATCCTTGGCATTGGCCCCCCCATAATCAATTTCCGTGATTAGATTACGCTCGCAAAGTTCCGACATATGGTTTGGCACTGCTTTGCACTTCTTCCCCATTGTGTCCCTTGTTCCAGGATGTTCGCAACAGCAAACACTTCTGGTAGAAAGGTCAGCATATACCCAAAAGGATTACGAAAACTTTTTGCGGTTGAAAGAGGTCCCCAAAGTTTGATTTTGGCATCGAATCAAAAATAGATCGGGGATTTTCGATTCCATCGAATACTCCTCTCTCTACTCGAAGACTCCACAAAACTCCGATGATGTAGAGTTTTGGAGGATGCTCCCCACAAAACTCTCCTTTCGGAGGAGCCCCCGGACGAGGTGGAGGACCAGGACACAAACTTTTGTCCAGGACATATCGTCGTGTCCTCCATACTTACAAATCATGTTCGGGAGTTAACTAGGACAATCTTCTCTGAGACGGAAATTGGAAAACGATTCTTCTTAACGAAATGCGATTTTTGAACAGTTTGTCATACGAAAATTTTTGGCTCTTCGTGTATTTGTGTGCGTGCAGCCGTATCTCATGGAACACGAATGTCGTCCTTCTTCGTTTTTAGTCCCACACGACAGAGGAAGTCCTTGTTTTTATGGATGCAACTCCCAAACACTGTGCCCATTTTCTGGGAACGTTTTACTGAGAAATTAGATATTTATGAGGATGCCCCACAGGAAATGGTTAGTTTTCTGATCTCATTTTTCAATATTCGTCCTTGTTTTCAAAATATTTTACCTTCCAATAATTTTGTAAATTCAAATTGTATATTATAAATGAGTCCATAAAATTTATTATGCTCTGTTTTTCAATTTTATTTTTTAAAGACTTTAAATTGGAATCTGGTTTTGTTTTTAGAAATCTATAAAATAAGGAAGTTAAAACAAAACTTCACTTTTCCACTTAATTGAGTCAAATGTTTACATAATATGGACTGGTTTTAATTAAATCATGTTAACATATTGTTTGTTTACCCGTAGTTATTTTAAATAGAAATTTTGAAAAGTTATTTTATGATGTGCCCTTTTTTAAAAATTCCAAAATAAAATTATTTTCTTAGAATTAGTTAGTTTTTAATTATGGTATGTAGTTTGTGAAAAAAATCACAGGGATTTTTTTGAATTTCTTCCAAAAACGAGTACTAATAATGTATACGGACCTTATAAGTATAGACTATTTTGTCTAAAACCTTAACTTCTAAATAGAGGGATTTGTGGTGAATTTCATGCATTTTAATCCATTTTCAGATGGGGCCGAAAACCGACCTTATTGACTTCCTCCTTTTAATGGTGCTTAATTTACTCTTTCTGGCTTAGTGATACGTATATAAAATAATACAGATGATTGAATTACAAATTCTAGTACTAAATGTATCCTTTTATCTTGTAAAATGCCAATTTTGAAATAAATAAGGTAAAAGATTAATTTGGTTTTGCCTAGAATTCGCACGTGATTGTTTTTATATACATAGTTATAAATGACTTTTTGAAATAAACATAATTTTATACTTATGAATTTTATTATTGGATAGGTGCAGTTTGAACAAAACCACTATATTGAAGACGAATTTTCTATTGGAAAGTTGCTCTTTGAATTGCACTAGTTTTATCATTACTTGTTGATTTTAACATTCTACTTGAAATACAATAAAAAAGTTAAAAATAAAATCAAAAAGTAAGTTTCATTCTTAACCTCCTCAAATATTATCGCTGTGTTGTATTTTTAATAAAATATGTATTTTAACTACTAATCGATCATATTGAAAGTAAAAAGTGCAAAATATAAAAAGTGTGAATTTATGAATTAAGGAACACAACTTTAGTTCATTAAATATGAAAGGCCCGAAATTGACTTTTAATAATTTGTGAAATTTGTAGCTAAGCCCATTAAGTAATGATTTTAAAAAAGTAGTATGTTTAATGATTTCACATAGAATGATCCTAAAATATCAAGTTTTCCCAAGACCAAATTAATTTCAACTAACAACTGCCTAATGACAGTAAATTCAAATTATTATATCCGTCCCAAAGGACTTAAACATGTCACCATTAAAACTTTACATTAGCATCATAAAATAGCGCAATTCCTGAGGAAGATGGACAAAGGTAGCATAAAAACGAAATCACTCAACAGGAGGGACAGTGGCAAAATACAAGGCTTTTAAGGAAATTGTCGTAACACATCACCTCGACCAATTCCCCACTTATGAGAGGGGCCCTTCATGATTTCCGCAATCAATTTTCCATCTGAGCTGACTATAAAAGTTGTCCTACAAGGAAATTACATATTTTGCATGTTAGGGCCAGAGTGGCGAGCGGTCGTTATTATGACGACAGGAGAATTATAGAAATAGCGCTTTAAGGAGTATCAATCAATCTTGCAAAAGTTTCTAGGGACCCACTAGGAGCTAAGGACTCCAGACTCCATCCAGCTCCACTTCCTTCTCCTCGCCCATGGTCCAGTCTGGATAGAAGCAACATTACAAAATAGATTTAATGCGGCTTCTGACTTTAGAGAACATCGATCATTTTCTGGTGGTGTTCCTCCCAAAAGGGCAGCTAGCCGTAGTGATAAATGATTCAGGAGAGGCCCACTCCGGGATATTATGCAGGAATAATTCCCTTCGCCCCATGCAGTCTTTTGGAACTGGCATTTAGTCCCTTGCATGCCCTGGACCACTCCAGGAGATTTTCTATAAACGCATGACTTAAAGTTGGGATAAAACAAATGCAATAATTGTCGTAAGATCTGGAGTTAATGGTCAGCATTTAATTTTTAATAGTCTAGAGGGGCTCAGTAAATCGTTTGGCTGGATTGTTTCCATATTACTGCAATTATCATTTTCACAACTTTGATTTTAAGATTATATGAAATTTAAATTTTACCTTAGCTTGAATAAGCTTAATTTAGTGCAAAATTAGCAGAGCTATAAAATATAGCATAATAATTACCGGCACCATTATTAGTAATGGCAATTTAGAAAATTTAAGGGGATAAAAAAAACTTTAAACGCGTTTTTCTCGAAACTATGTTTTATGATCTGGCGGTCACCGGTTTTAAAAAACTATTCGATTGATTGGGCTCAGAAATTTAGGGACTATTCTACACACACGTACAGTGAGCGAAATTAATTTAAAGCCAATGCCTTTTCTTCATTCCGAATTAAAATATTTTGAAAACGAAAAATGAGAAAACGTATTAACACCCTGTGGCAGCTGCGCACCTTTGTTTTACTCTTGTTTGTAAGTATTTTCATATTCATTTGGTTATTGATACTGAGATAAGTAACATTAGTTGTAAACAGCCACTCACAGCGTACTATTTATCGAGAAATTAATTTAAAGCCGGTAAGTTGTTTTAGTATTAATTAATTAATTAAGAATTTCCGGAAAATAATTAATATTTTTATCATAAAATAATCACGTGAGATTTTTTTTTCTAAAAGTGTGCATATTCTTTAATGGGTATAATTCTTTTAGTAATGGTTCGAAAACAATGTTTAAGTGAAGCTGAGAGAGCTCCTGTTTCAGCTTATAAGGACTCAGGGCTTTCTAACAGGCAAATTGCTCTAAGAATAGACAGATCCTGCACTGTTATAAACAACTACGTTAACTTGGGCAAAGTATACGGAACCAAAAAGGAAAAAGGCGCACCGAAAAAAATAACGAATAGAAAAAAATCACAAATTTTAAACGATGCCAGAAAACAAAAACTGTGTGCATCGAAAATAAGAGCTCAGCAAATACTACAGTCAAGCTCGACTTTAGTTTAAACCAAAAGGCTGAAGAAACCTCCTCTGACCACCGAGCATTAAGGCCGCCAGGTTGGGTTTTGCGAAAAACTGCATGTCCTGGTCTGAAAAGTGGCAGACAATTCTTTTCAGCGATGAAACTTGGACCGGATGGTTGCCAATAGTATTATTAAGTTTCTTTTCTTCTTGCCATGTATATGTATAATTTCAGCCTGAACTAGGATTATGAACATTCGTTTATATTTAACCTTATTTTTAAAAGATTAAAAAAAAGAGTCGACAAATTCAAAAGTACGCCATTTTGTTTTCTCCACTTGAAATGCGTGATTCAAGCAAAAGCGACTTACTTATATATTAATATGTACTTTGAGTTTTTTGTTTCAGATGTTCCAGAGTTGACAAATCATGCCCGCCAGATAAAAAGATGGCTCATTTCAGATAACCACATCACTGGCATATTTTGATAAACAATTTCACACAAACATTTTTCGTGCCATTTAATATATCTTTTTTCATATATAAAAATATAAAAATGTTCAAGTGCTATTCTATGAAAAAAAAAATTAAATATTTCCGAAACAAAGCAGACTGTCCTCTTAATAAAACCTAAAACCGTCCAAACATCACTTTTTGCATTACCACTATTACTTCCATTACTTTACATTATATCACATCATATCACATTACTTCCATCACTTCTCATTACTCAGAATTACACGGCTATAGTCAAAATGGTGCTGAGTAACGATGAATAATGCCAAGTAATGTAAATGATAATGATAAGTAATGCAAAGTAATATATATTGTATTAATTCCGAGTACTTCCAGAATAAACTCTGAGTAATGTAGATGGTAATGTGTAATGTGTTTTTCTGTGATATAATCAGTCTTGCGATTTTTGAAATAAATTTTTAGTTCAATTGAATTACTAATCAAATTATTATGCCACATTATACCATACTAATCCAGTTTTTACAATATAGTGAAATTTTAATTACAACTTAGTTGCCTTTTGGGACGCTAAAATTTTGATTATGAATACCAATTCCTTTTTATCCTTAGTTTTCATTCTTTCAATAAGGATTATAACTGGGCAAATTACAATAGGAATGAGAGTGGCTAATATTCATCATACCTTACCATACCATACCTTTATCTCCAAATTTTATGATATATACAATATATGTATAAATTGATCTTTTTTTCTGTATTCATTCAGGAGATTACATTATATTTCTTTTCTTGAATTCATTCCACAGAATCACATCAATATTGATCTCAATACATTGTCGAAAGTAATTCCTGCATGAATTGGGTAGTTTTGAATTACCATTACACATAAGTATAAAAATTAAGTAAATGACTCCGAATTATGTCAAACACTAGTGGAGGATAAAAATATTCATATATTTCTATAAATTAATAATATGTATTTACATTTATCATATGATAATTTTATTAATGTTAGGTAAGTTCTTTTTGATATAATTCTGTTACTTTTACTATGGGTCTGGTATTTTTTTATGGGACTTCGATACTTGACAATATGTTTTTTATTTTTTATTTATATACATACATATGTACGTTTCTTAGTGAATAGCGTTTGAAAGCACTTATATGATCAAATTAATATATTTTTATATTTTAAGATATTGGCGTATAATAACTTAAATGTTATCAGAAAATGAGTCCAGCTGTGGTAGCATGGACTGACCCATTAACACATATTGGTACCATCCTATCTCAAAACGTTTTCCGATGAATGCAATTTCCATTAATTAAAAATAAATCCATTTCACTCTCTCAAATATTCCCTAAAATAGTGTTAATTTGGAAGAGTACCCCAAAATCCCTCCAAAAACGAAATTCTGCATAGTGAGCAGAAGCTCTGCAAGAAAAACAAAGTCTGTAGGAAAATGTTTGAGCTGGACGAAGAAAGGCACATAAAAAAAAAAATTTTATTCTCCCTTCCAAGATTTTTTTTCGCCTCAATTTTCTTCTCAACAATAAAACGAAGTAGAAGAAATTACACACTTTTCGTTTCAATTTTAATAAAAGTAGACCAGACCGAATGGAATGGAATTTCAACTCTTAATTTGCATACTCCTGCCTCGTCTTGGATATTGCAAAAATAAGAAAAAAAAATAAAATAAAAGAAATTGTGCTAGTGAGCTGAAACAGACGAGCATAAGCTGTGACTTCGCAAACACGACCCCTTTTTGCCTCTTTTCTCTTGAAACTGAATAGCATACTGGCAGCTACTTAAACCTTTAACCCTTCGGGGTATAAATCCACGGTGTACTCCAGGTTCGGTGTCCTGCTCCCCGCTGAACTGGCATAGGTGTTTTTAATGTTAAATTCATTCACCTGGAGAAAGGCACTGTTCTGGGAAGAAATACTATATGACCAAGAGCCCTGCGGTTCACATTGTTGTAAAATGCATAAGTGACTGCAGATGCCATGGGATGAACCATTCCTGGTTAGGAAACCCACAAACCAAAAGTTCTATAGAACCAACAATAATGTTTTTCAGGATATGTGTTTTCTCCTGAAAATTATAATATTGCCTACATTATAAATTTGACTATTAATTTTTCGGTTTCAAAAATAACAAAAATTTGCTAAAAGTTATTTGGCGAAAACAAAAAGTTTTCATCATGTAGGAGTTTTGAGAAAAATATCACTAAGAAATAAAGTACATACGTCCATATTTTACCTATTTTTGAACATGTTAAAAAAGCGAACTATATGTTATAAGAAAGTAAGTAGTAATAAACACTGTACGGAAAAAAATAATTTGCGAAAAGTAAAGTATGATTTTTTGAAAGAACAAAATAAGCAGGAAAAATTGTCACATAGTCCTATAATTTAAAAATTTCTTGAATTGTCTGATATAAATCAATGGGTAAACTATATATATTGTAGTTGAAAATGACATTATTACAATTTCAGAGGGTACAAAATCCAAGTTGACCAAGAAACAATTTGGTTAGTAAAAAATACTAAATTACTATTCGAAATATTCTGTGAAAAGGGGTAAAAATCACAGGGCGAACTGTAAAAATTTTAATTTGTAAAATTAAAAAAAATCAATTATAAACTGTATTTATTACTCGACTCAGATTAGTATACAATATTTAAAAATTATTCATTGTTTATTTATGTATACTGCGACGAATTGTAATTTGTTACTGGATGCCCTGTATATTTCTGAAAATGTAATATATTTTCAATTAAATCGCATTCAGTTTGATTTGTTAATTGAATATATTGATTACAATGTGCTTAGACATTCTCAACTTTTGCGTTTGTTATATGTAATAAAGTACGAGGTACTCCACAAAGTATACATTATGAGTTTAAAAATCTTAATGGTTCATCCTGTAATTTTTAATTTGTTGAACCTTATTCTGCTTTCAATTAGATAGAATTATTGTTTTGTCATAATCAATAATTACAATTTTTCGCTTACTGTCTGGAGTAGAAAGGATAAAATTGTAACTATTGACGGAAATTCAATTACTTTTAACAGTAAAAAGAAAAATTAAACTACTAAAACAAAAATATTGAGGATTCTATTATTTCCGAGATTTTTTCGATTTGAGAACGGTTCCGAAAGCACTTTGTAGACGTGCCAAAATATTGTGTCTAGTAAAAGCACAAACCGAAAAAATGAAGAGGAAATAGATTTTATTAACTAGAAGTACGAACAAAATGCAGCTTAACTTAAACCAGTATTTAAATTCAGTTTATAAATATGTTAAACCATAATTGGGAAAACATAAAATTAAACTTAACTCTCTGAGTAATTCAAGCTTATTCGATACGAAATCAATCATACAACTTATATTTGGAAAGTGAATCGGTGTAAACCAATTCAGAATTTTGAAGTGTTTCTTTTAAATCTGTTAACAACAAAGCACCATTAGTCTAGCAAAATTAGACAAAAAAGGACAAAGGCAAGGATATACATATACATATCCTGAAAAGCAACCTTAATTTTAACCGTGGAATCTTTCTTAGAGAGTGAAAGACGATGAATTCTAGTTTTTTTTGCAAATATCTCGATAATTATGAATTTTTTTCAGACATATAATTAAGTTTATATCTTTGAAAGTGTTGGTTCTACAAAAAACTTCCCTTAAAAATATCTCACTGTTAAAATTAAGGGTACTTTTCAAGATATGTTTAGAATACCAAAATAAAGGTCTCAACAAAAATCTATCTCAGTTGTAATTTTTTTGTAATCAAAGTCTAATTCTGCTGGACTGCATTGATAAAATTACAAAGAAATTTTAACTCCATAAATGGTTGAACCACAAATTCAGCATCATCCAACTCTGTTGATTCTTTACATAACCCAAAAAGTCCCACAAATCTAGGAAACTATAAAATACAATTGACGCAACATAGCAAAGCTAAACGCTATTAACCAAATCCATGAAAATCTCCAGTCAAAATTAAGTGGTTCAAATCCGGAAACAAATCCCCAAACAAGCTCCGGACCAACTCCCACTCCATCCCCTTGAAAAATGGGTATGAGTTAAGGTTTAACTGGTTTTTGGGACTGAGAAAAGTGGGCGAGAAATTCTTGCAGCACATCCTTTTAATTGTCTGAAACAGATTCAAATTGCTTTATGGAGGCCGGAATGTGCCTTTCGCCAAGAATAGAAAATTAATTAATCTCTCCGGCAGGAGCCATCCATCCTTTTAATAAAGTGGCAGTTTTTAAGGAAGTTGTTATACTAACAATAAAGCCGCAATCTGCGTAGCCGCAAGAAGTCTCCGAGTGAAACTTCTGATTGCGTCTTAATTTCAAATATTTTGTTGAATAGAACGGGGGGCTCGATTCTTCTCGGCAGCATGGCAACCATTTCTTCTGATGGAAGGAGTCTTTCGAACAAAAAACTAATTAAACCCTCTTTGAAAATTGGTTTTTCCTGAAATGGGGAAAAAAATGATCAGAAAAATCTCCTAGACGTTTCTAAGACGATTTCTGGAAATTATAAGGAGTAGGTTGTTAAAGGCACCTCTTAAAGCCTCCTTCAAGGAGCAAATTCAGAACAGGAGCATATTTGAATGTGTTCCGTGACTTATTGGGAGACGCATCAAATTGAATGAATTAGGAAACAGTCATCAAATAATTTCTATCCACATCAAGTAATATTGACAATATCCAGAGTACGTGACTGGATATAAATCAACAGCCGGAGAAAATGGCACCAATCCATCATCATCGGTACTAAAAAGGAGCGGGAGTAAAAAAGAAGAAGATGAAGAAAAAAAAAATATTCCCTCCCCGAGCTACAGATGAAATTAACTTTTTCTAGAAATTTATATTTTTTCCTTACCTTAGGCAACGTGCCCATTTCCATTCATCGAGAGATGGGACTATTAGAAAAAAGGGAGGCGTAGTACACTTTTCGGGAATATCAGATGAGAAAAAACAAAATCATATTATCCCTTCGAATGTAGCCCTTGGCTAATTCGAATATTGATATTGTGTGCACGGCCTTAACCGCAACATTAAAGTCGTTTCAGGAAATATGCTGCGGTCCCCCAATGGATGGGTTTGCCCAACAGCCAAAATTGGATACTCCTGGAGGAGCTTGGGGAATTCTTAACAAGAAAAAAAAAATTATTATTTTTTTTCCAGAAAAGAAAAAGGCAACTTGGTTGACCGTCTCCAAGTATCTTCGTCGTGTTACACCAAGTAAAGGTTGGTTTAAGTGGTTGACCTAATTATTCTTATCAATTTTGTCTGTGTCCTCGCTGTCTTTTGGGCTAGTTGATTATGTTTATTTTACACTCGGGTACAATGTTTAAGAAAATATTTAGTAATTGTTAATTATCTTTGACTTACTTCCCTGGTCAGTAAAAACAACAGTCTCAAAGCTCGAAAATAGACAAATTAATTGTTTTACTATTAGAAATGAATAATTTATTGTTAGTTATAGATTGTTTTAATAACTAGCAGTTTCGATGTTACACATATATTTTCAATATAGACCTATTTATAATGCAGTTACGGAATTATTATTTGATGTATGGTTTCTTTAATAGTAGCTTTTGAAGTTTTATTAGATGGCATTAACTCTTAAAAGTTTTCATGGGTGAATTTCGTTTACTAACCTCTTTCGTTGTTAATACCGTTATGTTGCTTTGAATTTATTAAAAACAAAACAATTATGCCTATACTTTTAATATAGTATTCATTGCTTAATAATATAGTACATATTTATATTTATTAATTTTGTAAAACTAAAAAATAGTTATGATTCTTAAAATTCATCATTCCGGATGATACCTTTTAGGGGTTAAAGATATGATCGGTCGATGGTAACTGAAGTATGAAACAAAATATTGGACGTTATGTTATCGAGGTATCTTTAAAATACAGAATCGATTTTTTAACCGACCTCAAAAAATTAGGAGGTTCTCAATTCGTCGGGATCTTTTATTTTTTATGTATGTATATTCTCCGATTTCTCCGTCAATTGTGGACCGATTTAAATAATTATTTTTTTAATGGATAAGATATGCCTCAGAGGTTGTCCCATAAATTTAATTCAAATATTCCACTTTTAATAGTGGAAAATTAGGGGAGGACTTAATTTTATTGATTTTCACTCACTTTATGACGCGATTACTTCAACAATTATGGATCAATTTTGAAAATTATTTTTCTGATAGGATATGTTTCATTATGGTGGATTGACTAACTAATGTTAAAAAACCAAGATGGCGGATTCTAAGATGGTCGCCTTACAAATAAAAAAAAAGTAACCGATCAAGCTGAAATTTGATGCATAGGTAATACGTGCAGCACTGATAAAAATGCAATATATTAAAAAAGAAAAAAATTGCTCATTTAAAAATGGCAGCTATACAAATTCAAACAAAAGTGTGGGATCAAGCTGAAATTTGATGCATTCATAGGATGACGGATTTCAATATGATCGCCGTACAAATTAAAGAAAAAATAACTGATCAATCTGAATTTTAATACATAAGAAAAACACACAACCCCGATCAAATATTTTGCGTTCAGATGGCTACCTGATCCCAAAATATGCAAACATTGATACTAACTATGGTTATCAGAGACTGATGGCCATTTGTAAGATGTTCTGGATCTTAAAAGAATATATACATACATAAAAAAAGTGGTTACCACGACTGGAAATAATAATAAAAAAAAAAAAAAACCGGACTCCTACATTTAGGCAAAGTTGTGGAGTCCGGGTTTTTTTTTTATGGGCCTTGGCTGGCACCGACTCCAAAAATGACTGATTAGATATTGTAAATTTTTAAATATTGTATATTGTCCTTTAATGCGCATTTCTTTAAAGTGATAAAAATCTTATTTTTCACTTTTTAATTTAAGTTTACAGACAAGGCAAAGTTTTGAATTCGGTATTTATTTTTTTGTAAAGATAATTTTTTTCCATATCTAGTTGTAGGTTCAGATGGCTTATTATGTATATTAATCACAATTATTTAAACTCAATAATACTCTAGAGTCCAGAGCCTAGTCGAAACGAAAAGGCACGCGTAGTACACACACTCATTACGTATTCTTATAATCGTTCGAATCGGATTGAAAAGACCTATGAATTCCCCGAGCTATCCCTAAGGCTAAGAATGATTTTTTACAAGGCTGTCTACCTAGACTTATTCTAGTATCTTATTTTATTACCTAAGAGGGCAATTATAATTGGGAAAACCTCGGCGAGCGAGTGAATCTGTTTTTTGTATTGTTTCATTTTTTAGTTCGGATCGGTCTGCAATATTTCCGTGTGTGTCCCATGTGTGACACTTCGCGGAAAATGTTATAAATTTTTTTGGGTTTTTGTGTTTATTACCTGGATTTGCCTGAGTATCTATTATCTTGGGAAGTCGGAAGGGTGAAAAAAGTTATTGCTGGGTGTTGTTTTGTTTCAATTTGTAAATCTTCCGGGAATTATGTATTTCCGTTTCGATTTTTCGGGAGAATTGATTTTTGTGATTTTGTGTGTCCGTCGTATTATTTTTTGTTGTTTTGTTTTCTTTGTGTATAATTGCAATTTTTATTGTGAAAGTGGAAATTTTTCTAGGTGTAGGTTTCGTTTTAAAAAGGATTGCTTTCTGAAGGAATTTGTCAGTTGACTAATAGACTTTGCGCCTTTCGTGTTCTACCCGGTTTTTGAGTTTTTGAGAAGAGAAAAAGAAAAAATAATGAGTTTTTGTATATTAACTGTGAGTTCAACCCCCGTGCCGCTAACGGTGAATTTTACTGTGACCGGTATTACTGTTACTCGTGTCCACTCGTGGTGGCGGGGTCTCCCCCGCCTCATGTGGGAAGACTGCGAGGGCGCCCCGGCGGTTTGTATTTGGATTGCGACGCATGCCCAGGTGGGCCACTGTGTCGTGAACTGGCCTCTTCCTTCTGGCGGTCGGCTACACTTCCTCGGTAAGTAGTGAGCGTATTAAAATATATTATACTAGCTGAGTAAACCCGATTTCACCCGGTGTTCATATAAATACTAACTACTAACTAAGGTTAAATACTTCAAAAATGTTTAATATTCAGATTATGAAGTTCAGAATTGTTACTAAATTCTTTTGATGTGGGCCATCCGAAACGCATTGTATTATATACTAATATATTCCCATTGTAAAGTGTTAAATAAATGAATAAGAGTATTACTTTTTGTTCGCTATATCATCGTTGCCTTATTGAAAACATTAAAGCTGCAAATCTTACGTTGATTATACCTATTCCTTATAAAAATTATATTCTGCCTATATGTTTGGTTACACTTGTGAATATTTAATAAATTATTGGGCCATATTGGGTCCACCATTTTGAATTTCCAAATGATAATAGATTCGAATTTAGTGACCCTTGATGTTAATTTTCACTTAAATTCGTTGAAATTCGGAAATTTTGGTTGTCATATTTGATCTTGAATTTTTAAGTTTCAAAAGTATATTCAAAATCAGGATCTTCAAAAATCCGTAGATACCATTTTTCATGGCAATCCCTTGAAATTTACAATTTTTCGCCGCCACTTTGGGTGCGCCATTTTGGGTCCTATGAATAAAAAGTAGCTCAGATCTTAGGTCTTCACTACAAATATGAAAATAATCGGACCAAACGTTCAGGCGTGATTAAGCAACAAACATATTGGGTCCGCCATTTTGTACTTCCAAATTCGATAATAGATTCAAAATTAGTGGCCTGTAGTACCAATTTTCAATTAAATTCGTTGAAGTTCGAAAATTGTTGGTTTCCAATTGGAATCTTGAAATTTCAAGCGAAGATTCACAATTAGGAGCTCCGAAAACCCTCAAATACCATTTTTCATCGCAATCCCTTGAAATTTACAATTTTTAGTCGCCATCTTGTGTCCGCCATTTTTAAATTCGCAAAAATAAAATAAATGTAGTGTCTTCACTGATACATACCTACATACATACATATGTATATAGGGATAGGGATTGTTATCGGTCCGCTTTGTATAGTGGTAAACGTTTCGTGTGTAAAAAAAATGTTTTCTTTTAATGTACATATTATAGCGATTAACGTTGACATATTGTTTTTAATTTTTATAGGCGGCCGCTGTAATTTGAATGGGAAAGCTAGTTACCCGGATCCCGAGCCGCGGAATGATAAGCCTCCCCACGACCCGACCCCCTGGATGCAAGGACTAACAAAGAGGACATCGACAAAGATGATACCGATGACTTCGTCGTGGAGTGGTAACGCCCGTACTTCCAACAAAAAAAATTTTTTCCAAAAAAAAGATGCCATGTAGTGTTTTTTGTTTGTTTGAATAAAGGTCAAGTTATCTATTTCGTGTTTTTATTTACTAATAATTTTCCATTTTATTATTCAAATTTTTTTTTTTTATACGTACTATATTCATTCGTTTTTCAATTCAGGAGAGTGTTTGTCTCTCTTAGTTGTTGTGTCGAATGGGGTGTTTTCCTCTACATTTTTTATGCTGCTGGGGTATATTATAATTTTTATTATTTTTGCTAGGGTTACCGATACTAACCCCCTATTAAGAAAGCAGTCACAAGTCTCCACTGTATAATTTGTATGACTTTTGATATTCAAAAACAAGTCACAAGTTTGACACTCCAAAAATACATATGTATATCACAGAATTGTGACGGTTGAAAAAGTACATCACAAGGAATAGTGTTTGCTTTTTCTAGTGTTTTTGGTAGCAAAACGAAAAAAGTAGGATAAATATCTCAATAAAAATTTATTTAATTTAAAACCGACTAATTTAGTTGGCTTCGTCGGGTCGAATTAAGGAAATTGAAGTACCAAAGCCATACCATACAATTATTAAGGCTAAATTGTTGGATGAAATGGCGCCACATGAACGACATATGTAAACCCAGTATTCTTTTTATATTGAAGGGATATTTTCTTGATATAGAAATTTTAATTAATTAAACGTCTCCACAAAATTGGAGAGATTGTTGTGATTTTTCTTGTGACTGTAGTGCCAGAATACCAAACAGCTTTTTGATCACAAACAAAATCACAGCGACAATCACTAGATTGAAACAAAAATTCGTGATTTGTGACTGGATCACAATTTCTGAATTTGGGATTTGAGGCTTAATAAAGTAAATTGTAAAAATTCTTATTACGTGTTCATTAGATGTCCTCAATACCGACTATGTTTTGTTATATGTCTGAAGTTTTCTAATTTTTTTATCATTTTCGACAGATTTTAGGTAGATAATATAAAATACTACCACCTACTGCAGCGTAGCTGATGAGAAGGTTTTGGAAAATGTGTAAAATTAAGGATGCTAAAATTCGTTTTAGAAGTCGTAGACTTCAAAAATAACATTTATTTAGACAATTATTAACTAAAATCATTGTTTTCCACAAGAGAAATATTTTTTAAACCAGAGCTAATTATAAGATTATAATTGTATATTCATATTCAGTAATCCCAAAATAGTTTAAAATTTTAGCATTTGTTCAAAAGGCATAGACAAAGTCAGATTTTGTAAACTAGTGTCATACATCTAATCTTTTTATTTCCAACAATTATAACAGGGTCTACAATTAATTTAATTCCAATAGAAATCAACTGATTCTTTTGAAAGATGGGCCTAATAGTTTAAACAGAGGCACCCTTTTTAGTTCTGAATGTTTTCTTTTAAAAAAAAGAGTCCGATTTGCAATTAATTCAAATTAACAACTTTTTTATAACTTAAATAACTTCCTATTGAATGAAATAGGAATATAATTAGAGCTAAGTCAATATAATTAATTTCATTAGATCAAACAAAAAAAATCCGATTGTTACGAAAATTCGTCATTTTGCTTTAATCAGAAATGTTTTTGTTTTCTGGCTTTTTAACGAGTCTTCTTTCAAATGAAAAGGATCAGTTTTGCTCACGTCTGTTATAGTTATTTTATCGCGGAATTTAGCAGTGAATACAAGGTGAAAAAATGGAAAATTTAAGCCATGAATAAAAATCATATTAATTTTTTGCATTGTTGATGCGAATTCCAACTTTAAACTATTGCTATATACTCAGAGAAATATATGTAGTTTACCAAAAAAAAATTAATATAGCAAAACTATAGCGTTAAGGAGTTTCCACAATTTCAATATTATTAACAATATTTTCGCACTTATCTTGTTTTGAAACGAGCATTATTAAGATAGTTAAAGAAATATTGTCAATATAAAGGATTGTATACTTTAAATTTTAAGACGACCCCAATTTGAATGCTAAGCACTGTTCAAATTAAATCTAATATAAATGTATGTATTTAAAACTGAAATAAAATAACTTTATAAAAATATAAAAACCATTAGTTCCAAGAGGAAGTCCTCTTTAATAACATGTGATATTCAAAAAAGAGTAGAAGAGAACTACTAAAAATTATATAAAACTTTCTTAAAATCTACACGGAAAAAAATTTGGATAGCAAAAATCCCCAACCAATTTACGAACGTTTTCGCCATAAAATCCACAACATACTGTCGTGCGTAAAAAATTAAGACCACTTGCACATTGCCATGCATTTCTTACTTTCGATGGCTCTAGCTTTTAACCTACTTGTCGGATTTAAAAAATTAAATGGTCCACATTATATTTACGTATTCTATATTGTTTCCATAAGTTGTAATTAAAATATAACAAACAATTTCTTCAGAACAATTAAAAATAAAATTAAACTCCTGCGTAAAATATTAAGACCATTTCAGCCTTTAAAGTAATAACCTCTGGCACGAATACAGTCCTTTATTCTCCGTGGCATTGATTGGAATAAATTATCAATGGCTTGCATTGGAATTCTTTCCCATTCCTCTTTCAATATCCTTTGCAGTTCTTCGACGTCCTTTGGTCGGTTTTTTAAGACTTTATCGCCTAACATCTTCCACACATTTTCAATTAGGTTCAAATCAGGGCTGTTGGCGGGCCACGCGAGAACATTGATACTATTTTCCTCCAGGAATGCTAGGGTACCTCGTGCCACATGTGGACGTGCATTATCCTGCTGAAACAATGAACCTCTAAGTGGCATTTCGTCTTCTATGAAGGGAAGCATTTTCCTTCTCAAAATTTCTCTGTAGTTCTCTTGATTAACGGTTCCTGTGATAACCTCTAAATTTGTAAGTCCATAGCCGGAAATACCACCCCATACTGTGACCTTCCCTCCACCACTGTGTTGCCTTTGTTGAACACATGACGGATGATAGTTTTCTCTAGGAAGCCGTCGTACCAGTACTCGACGATTAGGAAAAAGTTGAAAAGAACTCTCATCCGAAAACAGGACTCGTTTCCAGTCTTGTGGAGTCCAATTTCTGTGGGCTCTACACCACAAAACTCTTGCTCGAGCATGTCTTCTTGTTAAGAAAAACTTCTTGGTCGCATTCCGAGCAGATAATCCTTTTGCGCATAGGATTCGTCGGATGTGACCAGGAGACAATCGCGTGCCACATTTCTGGTGGAGACCTATCGATAGATCAGCACTCGATGCCGTTCGATTTTGTCTAACCAAATTGACCAGAGTGCTTTCAACACGTCGTGTAACAATCTTCTTCCGTCCTGAATTTGTCCTGTTCACAACAGTTCCGTTTTCATTATGTCTTTCAATGGTTTGATGGACACAGGTTTTGCTTATTCCCAATTGCTGTGCTATTGAGCGCTCAGATAAGCCACTATTATGAAGCCCAATGACCTCAAAATTAAACATTAATTAAAATTCTCAACACATAATTTTATTTACCTGCCACAAAGTTATTTCACTAACCGATTTTCTGCCCATTTCTCATAATTTGATGGAAAGAACAAAGACAAAATGACAAGCGCCAAAGAAATAACAAATAACGGTATTAGGGATACTTAGATGGTACAGCAGGGTACAGTACGTATAAGCAAAACATTTATCAGTGTTCATCATGAACAACATGAACAAGTTTGATTAAAAAACATTTTTATTATTAGAATAAATACTCGACTTCCATATAAAATAAAATTATCCTGTAAGTGGTCTTAATATTTTACGCAGGAGTTTAATTTTATTTTTAATTGTTCTGAAGAAATTGTTTGTTATATTTTAATTACAACTTATGGAAACAATATAGAATACGTAAATATAATGTGGACCATTTAATTTTTTAAATCCGACAAGTAGGTTAAAAGCTAGAGCCATCGAAAGTAAGAAATGCATGGCAATGTGCAAGTGGTCTTAATTTTTTACGCACGACAGTATATTGAAAATGCAGCAGATCTCTTTAAAAGTTACAGGAAGTAATGTCAACATTTTACGCTGGTCCTTAAATTTTAGTTAGAATCCATGTCTTTTTCATAAATATTACCAAAATAATGCACTATCCCAAAATCCATCGGAAAATACAGGGATATTGCCAGAAACCACGCAATATTCCCGACAAATTTTTTTCCGTGTAAATTGCTAAAATACTACTCCGTTTTTTTTTTTCAAATTTTTAAAACAAAATTTCGAATAGTTCTATGGAACTAGAGCTTTAAAATTTTGCAATATACATATATAGATCCAAAATGGCGAATTATATTTTTCTTCACAACCCCCTTGATAGTTTCCTTTCCCATCCAGAATAAGTTGAAATTTTAGATACACATGCATGTGAAAATATCGACTAAACTAAATGAATAATTAGTTTCAATAAAACATTTACACAATCTCATTGATACAATACATATAGAGCAAAAGACTAAAATGTAAAAAATAAAAAAAATAAAGCGTAAAATAAATGTATTTATTTCAAAATTTATATAAAATCATAAATAAATAATAATAACGTAGTAAGAATTGTATACATTGTCGTTTAATTTAAAATTAAACATTTTTGTTAACCAATTCGAATGGTTGTCACGGACCATAAATATAAAATTAAGAATAAATTTTCTGTGGGAAAGAGCAAATATCGAAAATATGAAATGAAAAGCCGCTCGTCTCACGCACTGCACACTAATCAGATGCGGAAATAATTTTTGGAATGGCATAAAGCAATAATTATTAATGGTAGCAGGCGGCTTCATTAAATCCAATCTATGACAATATGCTTGCAGGGGTTGAATGAATTAATTTATTTGGGTTCCGCTTCATTAAATTTGATGCAATAAAATGGGCAGCGAGGACGATGGCCCCGAATGAAATATGCTCATTCCCCCGTAAACTTAAAATTCAACCCTTAATGTTGGTCTGATTCAACGGACATGGGTTTTATGTTAATAGCTTACTGAGCCGATGCAAAAATCAGTGAAAAGATAGTAATAATCCGGCAATTACGCCACTTGCACAAATATAAGGACATTTTCGGCAATTCCCTGAAAATTTATGAAATTTATGGAAATGGCCACGAAGAATGTCGGTTAGGTGCACAAGTGGCCCAGTCCAATTCCACTCCACTGAACCCTTCTGCA
Source organism: Machimus rusticus (assembly GCA_951509405.1). Taxonomy (NCBI): domain Eukaryota; kingdom Metazoa; phylum Arthropoda; class Insecta; order Diptera; family Asilidae; genus Machimus; species Machimus rusticus. The sequence goes on from OX608049.1 coordinate 10,338,124, forward strand.
TAATTCGGCCGATATTTGAACAGGAATTAATTCGGGCGACACCAAGGTCCAGAGGAGCTCCATTACCACTGATTGCTCCGAAAGTGCATCTCCAGAATCCTGGATCATGACCACATATATCAATAAGTTGGACCACATTTTTTTGGTAAAATTTCCCGCCCCTCGATTTACCACCGGACGAATTTAATAGCCTTTTTCCCATGGACTGAGAGTTGTGAAAGGAAAAGAGCTGAACAAGCTCGTTTTATAACTTTAGCTCTAAAAAAAATATTTTATCACTTTGGGACGGGGCAATTTTTTTCTTCCCAACTCGTCGTCCTTTAATTCTGATGAAAAGAGGTTTAAAAAAAATCCTTTTTTTTCTGTTATCTGATTTGAGGTCAGGCGGTTTTCTTAGCCCTGAGGGCATCGCTTTTCTCATTTCCCCGGCGCCGGCTTCTCTGAGTGTGCAAGAAATCTTTTATGTTGCGAGATTTGATAACGATGACGTTTTTCTTTTCTTCTTTCAACTTTGCGCCCTTTTTTAACGAAAATTTTAAAATAGAGACGATTACGGAGCATCATCGTCCCCACCCTTTTCCTAGTTAATTGCCTAGACGACGGTCAATTGGCAAAGTAATAGAGTCACCCTGTGAAATGTTATTTTCTTTTTAATTTATTTATATTTTTTATAATCGTATAAATCATATTAAAAATGTACACTTAAAAAATCACGTCTGACTTAAGCTTAACTTAAACTCGATAATCAATTGGCAAAGTAATAGAGTCATCCTGTGATATGTTATTTTCTTTTTAATTTATTTATACTTGTTACTAATGGTGTACATCATACTAAAAATGTACACATAAGTCTGACTTAAAGTTAGCTTAAACTCGACAGTGAATAGAGAAAGTAATATAATCACCCTGTGTTCAGTTCATTTCATTCTAATTTATTTATATTTCTATGATGGTTCAGACCATGTTTAAAATATAAACTTAAAAATCCAGTTTTGCCCAGCTTAAGCTTGGTTCAAACCTAGCCTTATTTTAACTTTACGGCATTTTTCTCGTCTAAGCTTTATCGCCCTCTTGATTCCGAAAAGTATCATAAAATTTCGAGTATTACATAATTATTTTAAACACAATTTTGTCAAATATAAAACTCATATATTTTTAAAACCATTCATTATTAGTATCAAATATGTAAAAGTACTTCTTGGAAGGACATGCAAAAAACAATTCTAACAAAACTTGGGAAACAAATTTCACATCCTGATTGTTTTCATTAACATTAGCTTATTGTTCGAATCTCGTTTTGAGAAAACATCGAAATTCATGTATGTGCTGTCATTAAGTTATGTAGAAAATTAGATGAATAGATGAAGTGCAGACAATTTCAAGCGATTTCGATTTGGTAAGACAAGTTGTAGCTGTCTAAAAACAGCGATTTATCAAAAATTGGTTAAAATTAAAATTGCTTCTCTATGGATTTATGATTGCAGTTTAAAATAAAATAGATTCTAGTATCAAAATCTTTCAACGTTTCTATCGTTTAATACCACAAAAAACAAATACTCGATTGTCATTAAAAATGTGACTATACAACCCTTCAGCTAAGAAATTATTCCCCGCCCCAATAAATTCCAAAACCACAAACCAAAAAGGTTCTGTGTGTCAGCTAAGCCTCTCCCAGTGATTTTTTAATCCGACAACCATTCAATCATTTTTCGGGTGACTTTCCACCCTCCTCCCCGTCCAGATAACAAATAACGAAATGAACGAGGACAATGAGTTTGAGTCCACTGTTTTTTATTATTCACGACTAATGGCGCACTCCGTAATAAACCGCTGAAAAACTTGAAAAAAAAAATAACCTTCAAGTCGACAGAGCAAACCATCGCTAATGGAAAAACCATGTCAAAATCAGAATTCGTTTTTGCCAAAAGGAGCGAAAATTCAGACCATTCGCCAAAAACAAAAGTTCATTTAATTTGCGTTATAATCTTTGTCAAAGTCCGGGGTGTTGAAGCTAATACGAATTCCATCAGGACTTTTCTAACTCTTGTAGACCACTTGGAGAAATTGTGAAATTTTCACAGCGTCTGCTCATCCGAAGAAGTCACTTTAAAGGAATCAATAACAATTACGAAGAGGCGACGACCCGCTCGTGAAAGATATCAGAGCGATAATTAATTACAATTACGCGGAGGAGCATCGTTGATGTATCTTCTAAGATTAGTCAAAGCTGACGAAAACAAAAGACTTTAAGTAACAAAAAGATGTCTAAAAAAATTGTCTAAGATTACTTTGCTTATGATAAGTTATTTAAAATAATAATTTAAGCAGACAAGCACGCATTTTTGCTTCTAATTGACAACTTCATTTGTTTTGTTTTAGCAACTTGTTGCTGTTCAGAGATCAACAAAAAATTTGCGACTTAATAAATAGCAAATCTTTTCTATAGGATTTTGTCCTTACATTGGGAATTCGAAAATAAAAATATACTCAATTTTCTCCCGGGTTCAGTAAAAATAGAGTTAAGCAGTACAAAATGTCTTACTTTAGCCATGCTGACTAGAAATGTTTGCAGGAAAAGTACTGTCAAAACATATAAAGTACCCAATTTTGGTAATTTTTCAAAAAATCATTGAAAAATAAAGGTTTATCATAAAAGTTTTTAATTTGGCTTCAATGAAAACCTGAGTCCTAATCTAGGAATATCAAATACAACTTATCTCTATAGTCCTTTTTACACATCTTGGCGAAAAAATTGTATGATATAATCAGTGTATGGAAAAAAGGGAAATTCACTGATTATTTCGGAATGTTTCAAAGCTTTTTGTATTTTTAAATAATAGCTTAAGAAGATTTCAGTTATCATTAGAGCAACATTAAGTTTCTGGATCAATCGGTTATTTTGTAATGATTTTTCACAAATGGTAAAAGTATCATATTTCGTAGAATTCTTTGAAAAAACATTTGGTGTTGACCAGTGCAATAATGACAAAAATGTATATAGAATATTTTTTATTTTTAAGTTAACTATTGAAACAAAATGTATGTATTAATATAAGTAAATTCAGATCTAATACCAGATCGTTGGATGTTATAAATACGTAAATACGTAACTAAGGAGTAACCTTTTCTCAGACATGAGGTTCCTATTGGTCCCTACTGTTTTTCGTTCATTTTAGACGTGCCACTGTTTTTGAATATTAGATCCTTATAGGGCAGGCTTTTTTAAATATTAGAGCCTCCTGCAGTATCTATTAAGTTAACCTAATTTAGGCATCTCCAGGAATACCCCTTGCGGGCCACACTTTATTTTAGCCAAGCCTAACTATAATCTCTAGTCGGGATTTGTAAAAAAACCTTTAAAAAACGACAAATTGTCGAATTTAAATTAATAATTAAATTTAGCTCAATTCTATGCGTGGAATGATCATAAAATAAAACTTAACGTCTATGTATGAATAAAACTCAGAAATTTTTCCAAAATTGATTTTCTATTCTGACGCAAAGTTATAGCATTTTCAAATTTCAATGTATTTTTCTCGAAACACGTGTTTTGTAACTTGGCAAGCAGTAGAACTCAAACAGTTTTCATCCGAATGGCAAAATTTTTATTTTAGCTTCTTCATTCAATTATTTAGTGCAGCAATTATAACGATTACACGCTATTTTCCAAAAAAAAAAGCGTAAAATTAAGATCATGGGTACTTCACTAACCAAAAAAAAATTGACTCCAGTCCCCGCGGAGGGCCTTTGAACAAAAAATCTTTTTTTTTATTTGCAGGCTTGCAGCCGCTATTTTGTATAAAAACGAAATAAATTTATTTTGTAATTCCTCAAAATGTGTGTAATCGGTAAATATATTGTATATTGATTTTATAGGTACTTTTATTCCAAAAGTAATCCATGAAAAATAATTGAAAAGACTCTTTTTTTGGCGGCCCACCCCTTATATATGTTTGTTTTTAATATATTTACATATATAAAAATAAAAATTATTTCAAATTTGAATTTAGTAGAGAAAATCTGAAGTGCGAGGCCCGTCATTCCCACTCAAGAGGTTAAGAATATCTATGCATCGAATTGAAAATGTTACCAAAATTTTGCTTTTAACGTCCCAAAGAGTTTGTCCTCTAATTAATTCAAATTGTGGATTTATACTTTAATAACCCACTGCATCTCAAAATTGTTGGCATTGGTTACGGGCCAGGAGATTTTCCACAAACCGCGATATAACGTGCATCACAAAATGCATACAATTTTACGCTCTCCTGTCTAATTGCAGAAGTCTGCTCGGCTAGAAACGGACTGTCGGAGGATTCAGTTCAGCGCATAATATGCGAATTATTATCAATTTGGCGACATATTGTTTTATCCCAATAACAGAGTTCGGGAAAGTTGGAGCCTTCCGCTGGGGCAGGGGCTGTTAGGCCAGAAATAGACACCATGGAGGGATTTATGACACGTCCTGATGCATCTTTCCGCCACCGGTTTTCATGTTGGTGAACTACAAAATCCGGTGTATTGCACTAGACATGGTCATGTTGCCTTCCGATGTATGAACGGGCTTAATTGAGTTTGTAATGAAGTGGTGAAGATACTTGTGGTCCATGAATTATGCTCGCTGCCGTTCCACCCATCATGCACTGGATGGATAATTGTTATTTATTACTTGCCCTATTTATAAATTTCATTTTGGATTTTGATAAAATAAAAGTATTTAGGTACGAATATACTTAAACTAGGTCAGCTGTTTACGAGAACCTATCTATCTCGAAAAAAATGCTAATGCTATGAAAAGATTAACCAGAATTTTTAACTGGCTGTCGGTTAAAAATTTAAAAATTCTGATCTTGGATTTTTCAGTTTCATTAACAGTTTATACTCGTATAGTAGCTGTTGTACCCAGAACTTTTTTAACATTAAAAAACAAAAATCGTTTAGTTTTATAGTTTGTCTGTTTGTTATCACAATGGAAATTAAAAATAGCAAAAACAAAATTAGTAGGTGTTGGCATTATTTTTTTTTTATTTTCTTTGTAAATAATACCATAATCTTGAGAGATAGTGCCAGTAATGATAGTTTTCCACTTTTCCACATCTTGTGACTTTGTAAAATAATTTTCAAGAATGGAAGAAACAAAACAATTTTACGATTATATTACAATTACAAGCTACAAGAAATAAGAAATATTTTCCAATTTAAGCTCATTTTAGTGAAATTATTATTATAATGAAGAGTTCTTTAACTTTAAAGTCAAGTCTGCTTGAAGATTGAGGTCGCATGTTTACTAACATAGAACCAAATGATGATTAATCAATCATGTGCTTTAGATTTACTCGGTTTTTCAAGGTTTTGACTAACTGATGATTCTATTTAAATATAAATTAGAAAATTTATTTTCCTGCGGCAATATTTTCTTGCCTTATTTATTTTATAAAAATATTTTAATTAGTTTTAAAGTCTAGGCACTAATATGAAAATAATAAAAAAATAAAATGAATATATTGTATTTATGTTCCAAAAACTAGGTTCTATATGAAATGCGACTAAAGCCAGCTAACTAGTAAATATAATATATGTGTAATTTCAATCCCAAATAAGCATTATATTTATAAAGTTATTTTCAATAATACAACTTTATCACAGTTCCAATCTTCTATTTTAATGAAAAAGTTCTATTGAAACAAAAATTGAATATATTATATTTGATACTCAAAAACAAAAGGTGTTGATAAAGTTAATGTTACACTATAAAATTTAGTACAAGTGCAGTCCAAAAATTGTTTCGTAATTCACTGATAATGATAATAATTTTTGCTCAAAATCACTGATGTGAACTGGGGGTTTGCAGGGATCAACCCGATTGTGTTGGAGCCTCCTTGACCAAGGTCACATAGATCATTTGGAGGCCACAAACCCCTACCACTTTAATAATCGCGGTAGTAGAATATTATGACTTTTTTTCTTGAATGACCTACTCTGTGAAACTACTTATTACATTAATATCTATACCATTAGATAGATTCTTTGTTTCAAATACTTATTATTCAAAAAATGTGAATTTTCCCATTGACTAATTTTAATAGGACGAATCGTTCTTTTTCATATACATAACTTTAATGTGTTTCTGTGTGAAATCACTGTAAGCAATGTTCTTTTTTAATTATTATAATTTTTTCTTTTTTTCTAAAAATGGCATAATTTTCAAATCTTCATTCTAAAATTCGTAATGATAAGATATAAATGGTGTCTTACAAGTTTAAAAAATAAAAAGAAAAATTTCTTAACAGGGTAAATTGTCTTTTAAACCATTTTTTATATGTATATTGTGTTGAATATTCCCAAAAAGTGTAAAATCTATTTTTATAATTAATGAAAAAATATTTTATATTTTATCTGACTATCGCGATTAACCCTCTTGAACCAGTTGAAAAACCCTTTTAATTCCCTCAATTCGAGGTGCTCCCAGAGTACATTTTTTTTTTTATGATGGAGTGAGTTCCTTTGAAAGCAGTCCCCCAGCAGCCCTTAGGGCAACAAGAAAGTGAACCATCAGAATCAGAAATGACAATCTCGCTCTCTCTTTCAATATTATGAACTCGAGTAGTTTTTGAGTCAGCAGAACCCCAAAGGTACACTTAATTAGACAGGTGAAATCCCCCGAAGGTTCTAAAGGAGCAACCTGCTCATTGTGCCGCCTCAGAGGCAATTTCGCCCAGGAATTGCTTTGCAAAGTGAGCCACCGTTCGGGGTTGGACTCCTTCCCCCCCAAAAAAAAACAAAATACATAAACGGTGTGCTAACTTCACCCTTCGGCAACTTAAAGAATTCTGTTTGGATGTGCTAGACATGTTAAGTACTCGTCCTGTTTGCATATTTCCCTGGGAATAAACCCATGCAAAAATTCCTTCGTCCCACCCCCGCCCTTGGGTCCTTAGAAGGGCGCCTGGCCACCCGGAGGAGTCCTGGAGCACTCCAGGAAAAATGAGCGTACGAGGGACAGCCGTTGCGGGGATGGGTGCAGCATCGGTACAGGTAGAAAGTAGAAAATAGAAAGTATCTTTCTCCGTACCTGTTTAGTGTGAATGTTGGATATGCACTCGTTCTGGCTTTGTCAGTCGTTCAAATTAAGTGAAAATTGAAAATTCTTACATGTGGCTAATAAAAAGAGTAAAATATTGCACATCCCCGGGGCGTTCCGGGAAGCGACAGGTAGCGCACAGGTCGAGTGGAGCCCCCGGGGCCCCAAAGAGTGAGACGAACAAAGAAGTGTAAATGAAAATGTTCGGGGAAACTGAGGTGAGTTGAATTTTTAATTTTATTACAAAGGAGCGTGAGGCATGAGCAACTGAATCTCTGATTTTGGTGGCACTAATTGAAAGTGTACTTTCTTTCTTACATTGAAAAGTGGGTAATTAGACCCAATGGGGGATAAAATATATACATATAACAAAATTTCAAAGTTTAACATTTTTTAAGATTATCTCTATGAGAGTTTAGTAAATTACTAATTGCACACTCTAAATGTTATCTCTCTAGAATACATATACGTACATAGATACACCCAGAAACATTTTTAATAATATCAAAACAAAATTAGGCATGATTTGGAGCCGAAAAAGTACTGCATATGTAAATTGTATTTTAAGAAATTTTTTTCATAAAATATATATAATTCGAGACCAATGAAACTTTTAATCAGAATAATCTCGACTGTATTATCAAACATTTCATATATTCTATGAATTTTCTTCATAAAAACTTAAATAGGTGTTTAGTTTTGACATTTATGAATGAAAAGTTCATAATCCAAAACCATTTTACATTAATACGATACGATATATATTAAGGATTTACATTTTTATGAAACATTTTTCATATACGGAATGAAAACAAGTTATATTTTAAAGAAATTTTTATTTCGTTTCATCTACCTCAATTTTATAACTTATATTTTAAAGCTTAGAAACCATTGGTTAGATATTTTATAAAATGTAAGTCGTTATTTGAATAACTGCCGTTATAATTTTAATAAAAAGGTTTATAATACTTCTTAAAAATATAATTAGGGAATTTGATAGATATGTATATTTTATAATCACCAAAAACTTTCCTTCAGGTTAGAGAAAATTAGAGTATTTTAAAAGCGAAGAAATATTTTTTTAGAAATGTTTCTGTGTGCTGAGTTGCTTTCCTAGATATGTAATTCAAAATCTACACTTCACTAGAATTTATATTTCAGTTCAGTGACCTTCTGAAAATTTCAAGAAAATTTAAGTACATTTTCAAAAAAGCCAGTAAATTTTGCCAGAAATTTACAACTGATATTGCATGTTGAGAAGTCAATAAAACTAGGGCAGTATTGCGTAGCATTTCTATAGAGTACAAATTTCAATCGAATTTTAATTAAATTAAAAGAAATCTCTAGTGTGCAATTTGAAAAAAGGATGTAATAGTACTTAGCATTCTTAGCAATAACATGTGTACTACTATGCTTTAAATATAAAACATTAAAAAAATCATCATATATGGATTTCTTTATCAGTATGAATTTTTAAGAAAGTTTTGGAATAGCAAGTTTGCAGATAGAAAAATTTTCAGTTATGCATTTTGGATACGGACTTTAACCCATATTTTTAATAAAAACAGATACGTACGAGTACATTCAAAATTATAGGATTAACCCACTCTTATGTTATGGAACCCTAAAAATTTCTGTTTTAAAGTATTAATTAATTTAATTACATTAGGCGAAAATTTCTTGTGAAAAAAAGACTTCCTATTAAGGTAATTTATAGAATTAAAATAAAGCATATCAATTTAATAATCACCCCGGGAGCGTAGAATAATTTAAAACAGGCTAAGAATATAAAATAATTTAATCTGTTCTCAAATTTCCTATTATTCTGAAGAAATTATATTTTCGTGATAATAGGAGTGTTTTTATATTTATTTACTGAAAAGAATTTAAACTTCGCGGAGGCTCCCAATTTTTATCTAATCTACGAAAATTGAATTCTTAAAAACTGCCAATCTTCCAGCCAGGATACTAATGTACTACTAATTAAAATATTAGCAATTTCGGTCAATAACTAACTACACTTAAAACTAGCGAATGGAATATTTTATAAGCAGATCGGCGGGCAGACGCAGAATCATCACTTTAGCCACATAAGATTTTTAAGCTAAGTTTTATCATAAATACCTTCGATTTAAATAATTTTCAGTTCCTATGTATTTCCAAAATTTAAAATCCCGTCAAATTATTTCAGCACATCCACTTTGTTTTCCTTATAATCAGCATTCGCTCGAATTCCAGATTTCTGTTGTTTTCAGGTTTTATTTTCCAGATTCTTCCTTTAATTTTATCTTGAACTATTTAAACTACAATTATAAACTAATTTGGACTCCATCGACTCCAAACTGTGTCCTGCCAATAAATGACTGCTGGATGAGGTTTTCGTTTTATTTTTATTTGTTGTTTTCATCCACACGTTTCAATTCAGCGGTCTCAACATTTCAGCCATTCAGCCATAAGGAAGAATTTTATGCGCAATTTTTCAGCATTTCAGTTATTGCAGCTTAGAATGAATTCAGAAAAAGTTTAAACCCTGATTAAGAATGTGAGCTATTGAAAGATTTATTGAAAATCTGATTACAAATTTAAAGTAAAAAAAGCCAATTAAGACAAATAGAAAATATTTCCTAAATAAATTGAAAAATTTCCCTCTTTATTCGGAGTTATTTTTGGCGTGCAGCTTCGCGTATTTGGTCTAAAATTTATCGATTTCTAAAATAGCAGAGACTCCAACCCCTTTTTTTACAAGAGTTAAGTTGCTGCAGCCACCTTCTTAACTTTAAATTTTTATCAAGAACAATAATTGCTGAATTTCGAAGTTAGCTGCAAAGAACAAAGTTTTCTAATTTATCCCAATTAGAACAAAAAAAAACAGCAATTCTTTTATTCCATCGTTTAAAAATATTTAGCCTATAATTATTGCAATTAAAACTAATTGTGGGTAATGACTTAATGATCAGTTCATAACATATGTAGGTCAACATCAAATTTGCGACGAAACAAACAGCACAACATTTCCATAACATTTTTCCGTACATTTCGAATTTAAACATAAAAAATACTCATTTGGCTTCAGTTTTCAATAAAAACAGGATTAAAAAGTGCACCATTTATTAAAATACATTAAAAAATAACGAATTGTTCTAGGAGTTAATTATATAACGTATATAAAAATCAAAAACGCTTAAACATTGTCAAAATATTCCTCGAAAATTATATTTTCCTATACAAATTAATTATTGCGCACATTAAAAAGTGAATAAAGATCATAACAAGCGCCCCCGCCGCGCCTATGAATAACTTGCACGATAAATTGCTCTAAAAGATCTATAAATATAACTAGTATTAGTATCTCATATTTTTAGAATAGTATTCAGGCTTTCAATTTTGTTATGTTACAAGCATCTACGATAGAACTCTATTTTGTAATAAATTTTCAAAGTTAGATAAAATATAGTTTAACTTTTAAACTCTATTTTTATCGAAAACTGGAGCCAATTTAGAACTTTCGTTCAAGAGCTCATAATCTATGGAAAAATGCTCTAAAAATGATCTATGATCTATCGTTTATCCTGCCTTGTTCCCCTGTGTAATTTGTTATCAATTTTAATAAGGTACATATTATAAAAAGAATTAAATATGTTCATTGTTAAGCTCTAGATTAGTTTACGTTGATACGGCTGTTGTCTCGTTGTATTTTACGATTTAGGTCGTGGATCTCGAAATAGAAACAGTGGCAAAATGAGGTTAAAGGTTTGTATGAGAGTCCGTCATTTAATTTTGAAATTAAATTCCTATGTTCCAGGGTTATAGCAAAATCAACCCCTATAACCAATACCAATTTTCAAGGTTTTAAATTTAGAACTCCCAAACAAACTTTCTTCTCATATTTTACCCCCTTAGGGTATGTTTTCCCGAAAACGCATAAACACGTCGTTCTTAATTTCGAACCAGAAGATTAATGCTTACTTTTTTTCATTAGTTTAACTACAAAAATAAAGCCACTCCCATACAAATGTTCATTCCCAATGGCCTATTTTATCCGCTTAAAGAATAAATTTCCGAAAACCCTGAAATACCAATTTTAATGGATTTATCCAATCTTTGATAGAGTCTGTATAGCATTTTATAGCAATATTTGCATTTTTGAGAATCTATTTTTTTGGTAAATTTTTTTTTTAAATATTGTATTTTTCAATTAGACTAACTTTGCTGTGAAGAATTAACTACTAAAGACCTAAAATGTTATTCATCCCAAAACTTATTTTATTCCATTCTGAACAAGTATTGGCATCAACAGGTATGACTTTCAATTTCAGCACCTATTAAATTTAGCAAAATACATAAACAATTTGAGACAAACGATATTTATAAAAGAAATCGAATTGAATTTACCAGAATAAGTCGAAAAGTGAAACAAGCGTGCGGTTGTCCTATCAACTAAATGTTTGCCCTTCTTTAGAAAAGTCGAGTCCGAACTTCTGATGTTTGCTGGTCAAGAAGTTTTAGAAAACTTTTACTCAATGTTCTCCTTCGAAGATATCTTTTTAAGTGGATAAAGTTTGTCAGGTTTAATTTTTTATTTTTGGTAAGAAAATAACAAATAGCCGATTTTGTCGAAAACAGTGACATATTTTTTTGTTTTATACATATCATATTGGTCGAAATAAAAATAGGGGTTTTCCTTTTGTATTCTAAGTTAATTTTGTATGAACGTGTTAAAGGAATATATTTTTTTATATATGTAGATAAGAAAATATCCTAGACTGAGAAAAATGTCACAGTAGCACTATTTATTTATTTATTTATTTTTATTATTATTATTGTTTTCGTTTGATAATATGAAAACATAAAATGTAATTGATGTCATTTATCTTTCCAATTTGGTTTCCAGGAAGTTTCCACAAATGATTTGTAACGAAATGCCCGGGTAGGAATCTTTTAAAAAATTCAAGAGGAAACGAAAGCTTCCAATCACATAAAAACCAATAAATCAAAGGGGGCTCGGGAGGGACTCCAGCTACATCTGTAAGAAGTCCCGAAATGGTTCATTACACCAGAACGTGTTTAAACATTAATAAGGCTGCATTGGGGAAAAGCCGAACAGGGAAGAGCTATCGGTCGTATCTTTTTGGTTGGCTATAAATTTCGATGTTGCGGTTATTTCTTATGGGCCTCCATCCTGTATAAAAAGTGTTGATTTAGGATTTCTGAAGCGAATTTAATTATTCAGATTTGTGCCAGAAATTCCGATCAAATTCGCTTCGAGACGACGAAAATCGGCCAAATCGATCGAATGAATGGAATACTGCTGTAAAACAGATAATCGTCGAACTGTGTCAGCGAAAAGCGATTCGACCCAATTATGACTTCACTTTTTTCGATTTTAAATCAATTCCCACGTGATTCAGGTGAGCGCAAATCATTTTTTACAGCAGTAAATTCTCTCTGAGATAAATGTAGTTTCAGATGAATTTTATAAAATCGTGCAGTTAAGGACAAGATTAAAGAAAATTGAATTAATTAAGAGACAGAGTCCCCAGAAATCGTTTTTTTTTAATTTAATTATCAAGAAAATTCATTTAAATTTATATAATCATATCATTTTTCAATATTTTTATTTTATTTACTTGTATAGTACCAAAAATATATAATTATTCATATTTTTCTCCTCAAACATCATCATCATCATCATCGTCGTCATCATTCACACTCAAAAGATCAAGTGGTATACGTCCAAGTGAATCTTTTTTAAGTTTTACAACAAAATGTTCGCAATATATATCTTTAAAATAAACTTCTGGTGTGACTTCCAAAATATATGTTGGCAGTTCAAAGCTGTCGTATCTTCCAATTTCTTCTTCTCGGAGAAGTAATCGTGCTGGCGGTAATGGTGCAAATGAAAAAATATTTTCACGTCCAATACGTTTTGGTGCCTCTAAACGTTTTGGTAATTTACTTAATTTGTCATAAATTACTGCTTTCTGGCGTGTTGTTAAAATTGTAGCCACCGATTGTAAAAAGCTTATACTCCTTCTAGAAACTATACCGGGAAAATTAAAAGAATATATTTTTAAAAAATATTTTGAAATTTTGAACGTTGTTTTGTTTTCGATTAATTCCAAATTTACCTAGGTATAAAAATTCTCAAGCTTAAAATACGCAGAAACAACTAAAGAACACTGACATCCATCGGATTTTAATAAAATTTTTGAGGGGTCTACTGTTTGCCCTTAAAATTTTGCGACGGTCAGTTATAGTTTCCGAAATAATCCACTTTTAATTTTGAGAAAATGTCAAAATGAAGTGTAAATTTCCACCGCAATATTATTTTATTTTCGAAAAATTCCTGTCCAATTTCCCTAAAGAGGAATACACTATGCACTCTTGCGCGCAGACAAGAACGCATTTGTCGTGTATATCATATTTTGAAATTATATTACTTTTTACGCGGACATTTTTTTCAACACAAATGTTATTCGAATGTTCTTTTTCAGGGTTTTTAAAAATTTAATCATATTTATAAGTACATAGTGAAAATACACAGTGCTCTTTTAGGCCAGTCAATCTAACCTCTGAATCGGAAAATAGTGGTGGAATGCTCATTTTTGGATATGTTGTTGGGGACGGTGAGAAATGAAGCTCTACGTTTTTTCCACCCTCAGGGGTGTCGGCGAAGGGGTGAAAATGGGTGCAAAAGGTTTTTTGTTTATAACTTTGAATAAAAAAGTCAGCCTGGGTGGAAACGTTAGAGGGTGATATAATAAATGATTATTCATCTTGTATTAAAGTTTCCACCGGTTTTGTTTATTGCAAAATTGTTTATTAAAAAATACGAACGTTTCTTCCAAATACACTGGTAAAAATATTCTGGATGACCTTCGTTTGTTTATAGAAGAAGGCGGGAAGTGACAGAGGGGGCCCTTAGTGAATGAGAATGAGAGAATTCTGTTCGCACAGGACGACATGGATTTGTGTAAATTCGACGAACCCATAAAAGTTGCGCACGCCGGCTGTTTTTATACATGCAATATTTCGACGTGGGTTTTGCTTTTTTTCGATCAAGGCCACGCACTGCCGGTTCCTAGAAATGGGAAGAGTTTCCATCCTTATAATAAAAGGGGGCTCTCACAGCCGGCGTGCGCAACTTTTATGGGTTCGTCGAATTTACACAAATCCATGTCGTCCTGTGCGAACAGAATTCTCTCATTCTCATTCACTAAAGGCCCCCTCTGTCACTTCCCGCCTTCTTCTATAAACAAACGAAGGTCATCCAGAATATTTTTACCAGTGTATTTGGAAGAAACGTTCGTATTTTTTAATAAACAATTTTGCAATAAACAAAACCGGTGGAAACTTTAATACAAGATGAATAATCATTTATTATATCACCCTCTAACGTTTCCACCCAGGCTGACTTTTTTATTCAAAGTTATAAACAAAAAACCTTTTTCACCCATTTTCACCCCTTCGCCGACACCCCTGAGGGTGGAAAAAACGTAGAGCTTCATTTCTCACCGTCCCCAACAACATATCCAAAAATGAGCATTCCACCACTATTTTCCGATTCAGAGGTTAGATTGACTGGCCTATTTAGAGAATTCGATTGCATTTAAGTGCAATTTTGCTGTGGAAATGGCCACTTCAGAATTCGACATTTTGTAAAACTTAAAAGTGGAATATTTCGAATAACATAACCGACTACCGCAAAATTCCTTCAGATCCTTCCGTTTTAGGGCAAACGCAAAACACTTACTCAATTTCATCGAAATCCAAACGATGTCGGTGTTCTTCATTTAAGCCAAGAGGCTAAAACGAATAGCGTAGTAGAATATTTTGAAAATGTTTAAATTTTCAAATTACTACGTAATAATTAATTATTCTTTACTTACTCTGGCAAGAAATACCTTCGTTAGGAATCGGTGAGTATTGTTGTCGCTTCTTCTTTTTCTTCCTACCATCTTTTGTAATTTTAATGGCCTCTTCACCTGGAAATCTTGGGGTACCGCTCAAGAACGCAACTTTTTTACTTTCCCTTAACTTTTTCCGTACAATCGGCCTGTATATTGTATTAAATCGAATTTTAGGTGGTGGCATCTGTTCCATTTTCGTTTTAAAACGTAAATCAGCACGCCGAGGATGATTTATCATATCAATGTACCTCACAGACATATGAAATTTTTCTAATTTCTCTGACTTTACAACCACGTTTTTCTTCGATGGTAAATTTCGAGTGTATTTTGATTTAAAAATATAAGTGTGACCATGTCCTTTTATATTCCGAATACTGGGCAAAGTGCGATAACGATCAGCTTTTATTTTTTTGTAAGGAAGACGACGAAATCGTCTGCGTTTTTGCTCTTCAATTCTATCCCAAACAGAAATATCGAGAATTTTTTTTGGTTCGCATATGCAAGCAATTTCTAAAGGATCGAATCGTCCTGGACCAGGGGTATTCCAATCACTCAAAGTGCGCTTATTAAAACTATACTCTGGCTCTGGAACCACTGAGTTTGGAAGATATCGATAAATAATCCTTTTGGGCTGCTTTTGTTTTTTTAATCTGAAAGAACGATAGACATTTTTAGCTACTTTAATAAATAAACATAATTAATATGAAATTTTATAATACTTGTAAGACATGCAATGTGTTCCTAGAATATAAGTATCTGGACCAGGCATATTTCTATCCCTCCAACATAGACTCAAGTCATTTACCATTAATCTATTTGTAGCTCGACGATCTCTTGCATCTGAAAAATAAGTATATAAAATTATTTATTTCAATGAAAAGTTACCATAAATCATAGATTGAAAAGTTAAAAAAAAATACGGTCGGTTACAACAATTCAAACTGATATTTCCAAATTAAACTTAACTTAATTGCAATAGATGTCGTACCATATTACGTTAAGTAAATTTTAATTATTAACGGATATAAATTCAAATTGAATAAGTGGGGACTCGAACCATTAACATTAAAAACTTTTGTTTTCAAATAAACAGTTTTTAGTACAATTTCCTTTCATTTTTAACAACTAATTAGTGAAATTCAAAATAAATTTAAACAGATGAGAAATTTGTGTTATGAATTCACGCGAATCTTTCATGTAAACTAATCCAATTGGAATCATATTCAGGAAATTCAGCTATTTAATTTCAGCTTGACATAAATTCGTGTAAACAAGGCTGTCACATAACCTTAAAATTTTGAGCAGGGTATCTTGTTCTGGATTAAATAAAATATGCAGTTCAGTTGATTTAATAGAACAAAAACAAGTTTAAAGCACTTTTTGAAGGAAAATGCCTGGAAATTAAGAGAAGACTTTAAATCAACAAAGAATGCGGCTTTTGGTAATGAGGAACATGTTGGAAGCAGTTTGAAGATAACTTTACACGAAGCTGAGGAATAACCGACGAAAGGAAATGGAATTACAAAATACTAATTATAATCTCAGGTATTTAACTAATTTATTAAGTAAAAACTATGGAACAAAGCAAAATAATTTAAAAAATTCAAAATCTTTGGGAAGAAAATTTTTAATGAGTGTTATTAAGTGTCTAAAAAAAATGTAATGTAACAACAACTCGAAAAAGCGTTTATTAAATCAGTTAAACTTTGGTCAATTAAATTAATTGTTTGCTTTGCCTATTTTAACTATATAACTAGACTAATTAAACATTTTAAAATTAATTAATCGTGCAGAACACAAAAATATATTTCCAACAAGAATTAAGTTTGTGCATTAAAGAATTCAGCAATTGCTTTTGGTAAGCTGAATTGGGAAAGTGATGCAAAAATGATATTTGAAAATTTGGTTTTTGTTATGTGTGTGTTTTTTTTTAGTTGGCTTATATTGCTTATATCTAAGTATAGTTGAGTTTATGAACGTATAAATTACACATTGATTTATAATTCGGTGCAGTAGCTATGAAGCTGAATTATGCTTATAAAATTTTACATCTTAAACATTCAAAATAACCAACCAAAAATTGAAAAATGCTACGTAAAAATAATTGTTTAGTTATTTAATAACCCCAAAAAAAATTATTGCCTGCCTTGCAAAACCCTTTCAAATTGAATTTTCTTAAATCGGGTAAGAGGGGTTAAAAGGGTACAAATGCTACCTGAAAAAAAAGGTAATCAATCAATGACCATTTGTGACTGGTTTTTATGATCTCACATATGTATGTCTCGTTCTGTTTAATTGTGCGTTCAAATTGTTAACGATATTTCTCAAGAATCTGCAGCAAAATGCGAAATTGTGTTTTTTCTAATGGCACCTTTTTAAATGATTCAAATTATTTTAGGATAAGGTCTTTATGATATAATTCTTGAAAAAATAAATATTTTAAATAAAATACTGATCAACATTTTTTATATTCGTTTATGTAGCATAGGAGGTAGTAAAAAGTAATTTCAATAGATTATATTATTATCTATTAACAATTACCATTTAAAATATGAAATTAAAAAAAAAAAAATTTTCCATTTAGCATAGTTAAGAATCTGCAAAATTAATCCGAGCCAGTTCATAATTTTAAGTATACATATAAATAAAATTCTCTACTCGTAAAAAGTTTCTTAAAAATTCACTTCCGCCGCAACAAGTTGCTTTTAAGGCGGGAAAAAAATTTTCACGTCTGAACAAAAATGAAATTAAGTGTCTATCGTTTTTACTACTAGCTTCTTTTTAGAAAACTATAATTTCGTAAATCCTGCAAATTTTATAATAATTTTTAGTGGACATATACTTGAATGTATAAACTTTAAGAAACTGCAAAACAAATGTACTTACTTGTTAAAAAGATCCCTTTATTTTTCCTACAAGTGCTATTCCAATTGAAGCCATCTTCAAATTCATAGAATTTCGGTTGGCCAACAGATTTCGGGGGTGCGAATCGTCCTGGCATCGTTTTGTCCGTCCGCTCCAAACGTGACCAGTAGGCGCCCCCCAAGGGGGTCCTGCTGCAGGCGACTTCCTTCACGCGGTACCGATTTGGGGCCAAATTCCACGCAGGGCCCTCGAAAGTCGTCCTGCCCAACTTCGGGAGGACTGTGGGGCACCTTGCAGGCCCCGGTGCACCGGATGGGGGCTGAATTTTGGGGCCATGTGGTCTGACCGGGGTCCCTTAGCCGAGAGGGAAGGCCGGGGGAATTAAAAGTGCAACAAATTGCAATAAACACATAAAGTTTACCGGCTACTTCCGGGCACTCGTACATTTTTTTATGCTGCTCTATATACCGCCGGTGTGGTTCGTAGTTTTTCCTCACTTGCACACCTTAAACGTTTTGATTAATTGATTTAAGTTTTTTACTCCTACTTGAGGGACTTGCGAACTTTTATTCATGAAAATCGGCACTTCGAGGGGGCGGGGAAGGTCGTTTCGATTGTTTCTTGGTTCCGATATGAAGACGGACCCTGGAAACGGAGGATTCTTCGTTTTATTCATGGTAGAGGGGATTTTTTGTCTTTCGATGTATAAATTCTAACTCTAAATACGAATTGCTTTCAGTACGATGTCAGGTCAAAAAATTCAATGATTACTATAATACATAATAAGTTTAAGAATTTAGTTCCTAACGATATTTTAGTCAATCCAATGGAATTAAGAATTAAATTAGAATCGGTCCGCTAAAAATTGTTGATTAAGTAGTTCTACAATTTCTCTAAAAGAAAAGGGCTCTCAGTAAATAGTTATTTATGATGTGGACTTTTAATTATCTTTTTATATTCCAATTATAATAAAACATCGCTGAAATAGTTGCCTTCATTCAATCTCTAAGGTAATAAAAGTTAAGTTTTAATATTTTTATTTAAATAAAAACAGTAACCATTAAAATAACTCAGTCAAGTAATGAGTGTGACTCAAACACCAAAATTATCATAACATGAACTATTTCAGTAAAAATTAAGCTGCTAATGCAATTTTACGGACGTTCAATATAAAAGCAAATAAAAATGTGTTTATTGAACTAAAACTTATTAGCAATTATTACCTTTAATAAATTTAGTCTAGGAACTAGTGATCTAAAATTCAGTTATAAAAATTTGATATGTAGTAGTTATGCTTTTGTCATAAATCCAATAGATTACAGAATTATTTTTAGATTATTTCAAATCGTTGAATGGTTTTACAAGACTTTTATTTAAATTCCCATGTTTATGTGTATAATTAGGCCAAAGTTCACAAGTTAGTTTTGAACCAGTCCTGACGAGTAGAATACGATAATAGGTTGGTTTAAAAAAAATAAAATTGAGAACTCTTTGAATAAACTTTATATCTTAGCCATTCGATAGCTTTATAGAATTAATTTTATATTATCAGATCTACCTAACTACATATTATATTTTACATAAAATTATGAAAACTAAGTAATAAAAAGTAACTCTATATTTTTGTGTCAATATAGTCGTATGTATGTATATGTATGTGACGATAAGTCTGTAATAATTAACATTTTAATAGGTCGATTTATCGATCACGACATATGAGTTAGTGTTGAGACAACTTTAAATACTAACAATCAGCAACTCCTTTTTTCTCTGTGGCTTCTTTCTAAAATCAAATTGTCTGGATTTATACCAGACATATATTTTTTACATTATCAGTAGTATCATGCCTATTATTGTTTCGATAAATCAAATAAAATCAATCGAATATTTGTAAATCCATTAACAGACTATAAGAGTTCTTGTTTTTATCTTAAGTTACGAATTAGGAAATCCTATAAAAGTTCTATCTTTAAATCTAAAATCAAGAAATATCTTTCTCGAAAACAACAATTAAATTGGTGTATTTTTGGATGCGATACGTGATTTAACGGCTCCGTGCATAAATTAATTGTCATTCCGCTGGACTCCAGTGGCTGCTGGACTTTGTGCAGCACTAATTTCGGGATTTCTCGGCAAAGCCAGGGATCCTTTGTAGGGTAATTAGGCGATGAAATTGCGTCCCATTAGTAATGTGAATCTTTTCACATTGTCCAAATGAATGTTTGCGAGCTCGTAATCAACATTATTTGAATTCCGGTGCATGTTTGCCCGTCCGTGCTCTGTCGGGCGGGGGCCCTCAAAGGGACATTCGGGATCTGGTGACTTTTGAGCAAATTCTATACTATCCCCCAAAATTGTGTTGCGTCTCACAGGAAGGAAGCTGCGCCGCTCCCGGGCTCCGCCCCCTCGACCCCAAACGTTCCCGGTGTCTGGTCGAAAAGGAGACTTAATTCCCTGACGAATTCCGCCTCTCACCCCGGCTGTCGTCCTCCCGGCCGGAGGAGCCCCATCGAGGTCCAGGTCCAGTTCCAGCAGCATCCCGGGGCCCCAACATTTTAGTTGCCCTCCCGACTATGCTGTGACAATTCCTCTTCTTGTTAAATCGTTCAACCGAAAATTGTCTCCCATTGTTGTCCTGTTTCGCACGCCTTTCTTTAACTACGTGAAATGGGTCACTTCGCTGTCGTGCCGGGGGAATTTTCAGCTGCATGTGTCACTGATCAAGGAAGTCAATCATTTTCCCCATGAAAGCATTTTTCCCTCGATTTTACATTTTGAGATCTTCTCGAATGAATTAAAATTCAATGGACACGTAACTAAGCTCGGAACCGCTTTTATTATACTTCAGTTGGCGAATAAAATGGACCAGGAGGACGTTCTCATCTCCCTCCCCCGCCCGGTCCTCGAGGGCTCGTATCCTCTAACCGAAAACATTTTAGTCGGGATGAATGGATTCGAAATAACGTCCACTATCGGATACTATGTATTTTATTCTCCTCGAATTTTTCAAAGGATTTTCTCACAACATTTATTTTCCCGTATTTTATTTTGAAAACAGTTTATGTATGCTCACAATGAACTTTCAGTGATGAGATATCGTTGCGAGTTTATAAAACTAAAACTAATCTTTAAAACTAGGAATTTTAAAAGATTATGAAATTACTATGAAAATAGGCAGTTAGGGGTTTTTTAAAAATAACCAATTTTTTTTTTCATAGAAATTTTATATGTGACATTATTAGAGTATACCTATATGTCTTAGATAATAATGTTTTTAGTGTTTAAAAATATTTGTTATTTATTATTTTTTAAACAAAATGGCGCCGATATAAGCGTTTTTCTCGAAACAGCATTTTTGAAATTGTCGTGCAAGATAGGTGTACTCGTATATATCATAATCTACTTTATATAAGGTACTCCAATTTTTGGCACGTTAATATGTATAATAATAATATCTCGAATATGAACCTATAAAGTTTTATATATCTACTAAGAAAAATGCATGGGAAAAAATGTATTAAGTTCCAAATTTCTTCTTCTTCTCCACAAGTTCCAATTTCTTATAAATTTTCACCTTTTTTTATATTTTATAAGTCCATCTAGAAACTACTACTTTTATCTGAGTGTTCCGACTGGACATCACCGCTTCAACATGCTACTGCTATTTATTAAAAAAATAAATAAAAAATATTTTTGAACACTTGGAACAATATTTAATAGAAAATATATTTATGAACAAAAAAATCTTGAGGTCATTAAGGTCACAAATTTAGAATTAGTTATAAAAATTTTTACGGTTGTTATATGGCCATCAACAAACATTTTTTATTTTTAATGTAAGTGTATGGAGTTACTGTTATCAAATCTACCATCAAGAAATTGGTAAGCCATTTTTTTTACTATGAATGATAGAAGAAGAAGACATTTTACATACATGTATAGTATACGAATTGGTTCTAAAAACCAAAATTAGGCTAGATTTTTTGATAACGAAAATTTAAATCAAGACAAAAAGCTGTCTCTTTTCAATATTTTAAATTTAGTTTTCCTACAAATTCTCACCGAAAAATCGTGAGAAAACCTCAAACTCATTTCAAATCCAACTTTCGCATTTTAAAAATCTTGCATTTTATGATTTTCTATATAGTCGAAGTTTTAATGGAAATTGGAGATTATGGTTAAGTTTAAGTAGGGTAAAAATTTCTACAAAAAAAGTAAAAATAAGCAAATTAAAATAAAATTTACATTATTTCCATCAGGGCTAAAAAAAGTTGTTGTTTCCTACTTTGATTTTAAGCCCTCTACGCAAGTGTTTGGTTGATTACAAATTTAGGAACTTTCTCCTATTATGAAATTTGTAGTAACAAACAAATTTAAATAAAGGTTTAGAAATTTCAAAGAGTTGACTTTAAAATGGTTGCTGAATTTGTGTTAAACTTCAATCGCTTGGTGGCACGGGTAATTAATCAGAGCTTTAGTAATAATAATAAAAATAAGAAGAAAATCAACAGTATGTTGCAATTAAATAGAATACGTTTTTATTTCTATATTAATTTGTTGTAGACTCTCTTTGCTAGTTTTTAGTATGAAATCGTAATAGTATCTATATTTTATCTTTTGCTTGAATTATACAGGGTGTTTGTATTCTAAGTAGGAGACACTATACCAATCGATTCCTTGGGGTGTTTCCTTTCGAAATTTCGTTAAATTTTGGATTTGCAACCCTTAAACTCTTATATTTGGAAATGGATCTTAAAAAGTAAGGTATCATTGGAAAAGTACTTTTACCTATTTTGAATGAGTCCCCGTTTGATGACCTTACAAGGATCTGTAAGAACTTAAGTGAGCACATCTCGATTTTAATGGGAAAGGAGTAATTTTAGGAGTGGGCTCAAGAACAGAAGTTTGCTGAGAACATCCTAAGGAATTGATTGGTATAGCGTTTCCTACGTGGGATCCGAACACCCAGTAATTTATAATTTTAAAACAAATTTTAAATCGGTTGAGGTAAACTTTGCAAATGCATATTGTGGAAAGTCACATTTACAATTAAAAACAAATTAAATATATGTATATAGTGATTTTCGAAACTTATAATTTTAAATTTTATTTATTTTCGTTATTTAGTTTAACGAAAAAACTAGCTCTATAGGTCAATTTTTTTTTTAATTTCTGTTGATCTGAACGGTAAAAAGGGTTCATTCAAAACGTTATTTTAAATACCTGGAAAAATTTCTTACATATTTAAAAATGTACAGTGATGTGAAAAAGTTTTCGGAAATTATTCTGAATTTTAATTGCATGCTAAAAATAATATTAGATTCATCTATATGATTAATTATTATTTATTAATTTATGTATTACTACCTTCTGCATAGTTTTTAAGAAAATTTAATTACTTTTTCTAATAAGTTTAAGAATTATGCTAAATTAAACGCCATCAGCGCTTAATAAAGTGTGAAAAAGTTTTCGGATATAATATAACTTGCTTTGGCAACACTTGCGAAAAACCGTTACTTCTTTCTCTTATGGGTCTAACAACTGTCAGATTTTTAGCTAATGGTCGTTAGCTGTTTTAGAGGTGATTTTGAACATTTTTAATTGAGATAATTTGAAATGCCGAAGCGAGGTAAAAATACGGATATAAACACCCGATCACTTGTAATTTTTCATCGGGAAAAAGGAAAAACTCTCTCACAAATAGCTGAAATTCTTAATTTAAAGGTGTCTACAGTTCATGATATATGTAGGAGGTATTTTCAAGAAAATATAACTTTAAATTTCTATCTTCTGGGATTATACCTTAAAAATATTTTTATATAGTTTTCAATTTAAAGACATATTTAAGTCCATCTTCGTTAAGCTCGTGGGATTGCGTTGAGTTTACCCAGATAATCCCCTCTGATTCTTGGATACTTCCTCATTCATGGGGGGGAAGTACTAATTAAAATAAAATAAAAAAATCCTCCCGTCCTCGTTAAAATGTATCTTCGAGGAATTCTGCGTATTCTGTCCCTTTATTTGCATAAGCATAAGCCAAAGTGGAGCAGGATGAGTCCGGATCCCAGATTAATTGCATGTCCATACAGTGGACGAGACTTGTAACTTTCTTAAAGCGCTTTTCAATTATTCAAAGAAGACGTCAGATGTTCAGTTTTAGGGCACGTTTATCGCCGGAGATAACATGGGATGTCATTAACACATACAACGAGACGAATTAGATACACAACAAGAAACACGCACGTAAATGGGACAATGTTCATGTCACTGTAACGATAAGCCTCTTGTCTCCGGCGTGTGCTCGTGAATAAGACTCCGGTCCCCGTCTGATCGATATCCCGCATTAATTCCAAAGATGTCTTGAAGCGGGCTAATTAAACATCAACTTAAATGACAAGGAACGGAGCCGTGCGGGGGCGGGGACGGGGGCGGAGTCGGCGGGGGCGCCGGCGTCGGTGGGGCACACCCAGGGCATGTGCACACTTATTAGAACTGCTCCGGCTTATGCCTCGGCCCATTATGGAAAACACTCGAGCACACCTGGCAAGTAGATAAAATACTATTGACACTCATTAGCCTTGACTTTTGTTATTTAAGGCTTCATTCCGCTCCTCGTAGGGAAATCCGAACTCTTGCGACCTTGTCGCCGCCTTCTTGAGTGCTTATTTCCAGCTCCAGGTCGAAGTTGGGAACAATTTCATATATTTAGCGTGTTTTGTATTGCAGAAATGTCCTTGTAAGGGGTTGACAAAGTGAAGACAAAACGAAATTTAACATATCATGCTGTATGTTTTAACTTTTTTATACAAATAAGTCAGTGCTTAATTTCGTTATAACTTAACCAATTTACTCAT
Organism: Machimus rusticus; assembly: GCA_951509405.1. Taxonomy (NCBI): domain Eukaryota; kingdom Metazoa; phylum Arthropoda; class Insecta; order Diptera; family Asilidae; genus Machimus; species Machimus rusticus. The sequence goes on from OX608049.1 coordinate 10,362,831, forward strand.
TCCTTCATATAATGCGCATTATAATTAGGAGTTTTAAATAAATATGTATATAGACCATTAGCTTAGTTCAGGCTTCAGAGAAGATTAATCTTTTGCATAAAACTGATAGTAATGCATGCGACCGCGGCTAAACTCTGAATTCAGTCAATTATCTATTTAGGCGGCGAATTATCAAATAGTTTTTCCGAACTCTCGAATTCACGCTATAGTTTCAGACAAGAATATCTTCTTGTTTCATACTTTTCAGTTGTTGTTTCTGTGATCAGATTTTAGTTTTTTAACTTTAATTTTTATTTGAAATTTTTTTGTAGATCATACTGGTGGTCATAGTCTATGGCGCGAAACACTAGATGCGGTGATGCTCAGAGTATAGCATACATACATATATACACTATTATTACGGCATGCGACCACGGCTCTATTCTAAACATCACCATAACTATATGTTAACGAATTATTAAATAGTTTTCAGCAACCCCCAAAACCCCTCATTTTGATCGCGTTTTCGGTTACCACCATAGAGATGGCAAAACCGAAGTCAGCAAGACCGGAAACTCCCTATCTAATTGTCATGCACATCCGTTGAAATCCATATTGGATTCGCCATCTTGAACGCATTACCCTGACAAAGCTACCAAAGTTTTAACCCAGGACATTGTCTATATGTGTGCTGAATTTCATCAAAATCCATTAAGCCGTTTATACGTGATTAAGTCACAAACATCCATACATCTTCTCAAACTTTGTAATTTGTAATATTTTTGGAATCTGCACATTACAATCTTATTTTCGTCTTTCGTCTATCTTATTTTCTTAAAATTATAGTTCAAAATCTAGTGAATGTCGTAGGATTTTTTCGAAATATTGAATTTTAAGAAAATGGCGTTAGTGTGAACTTTAATTTCTTGTTTTTTCGAACAACATTTACCGAAAATCGCTTATAAAATCTATAAAAATCAAGTTTTCAAAAAAGTCCTACGACATTCACTAGATTTCGGACTATATTTTAGAAAATTTGGAAATATACTTTAACAAAATTTTTAGTTTTTTGTTCCAGATTAAAAATTGTGACCTGTAGCGGTACGCCCATGTCGAAAGTCCGAAATTTTTTGTTTTCCTTGCTGTGCCGCCATTTTGTATCGTAAAATTAAAATAAAACATATGTTTTGTAGTTAAAGACCAGTACTTTCATATGCCCAAAACCTCATATCTCTATCTAGTTCCAATCGTCCGTGAGACGTCTCAGAAAATCACGTAAAATTTAGAGAACACAAGGTGATATTACCCCTTAAGTTGCCAAAATATCTTCTTACTCAAGGCTAATTTCCCCTGAAATTATCTCCGCCAGAGATGCTTCATTAGCGCAGACTACACGTAAAGGGGGGTAGCCATTCCTTTGCTGTATATTCAAAGTAAAAAAATATAATTTCCTCATTTATAAGAAGGTATATAAAACAAATAAATAAATAATAAAATTGATTTATCCATTCTGAACCTACGATACCATAGACAGATTAATGACAGATAAAGGTTTAAAACTTATAAAATTTATTTCTTACGTCGGTGATTAAAAGAAGAAAGTTCTATTTTTTTTTTTTTGTTTCTAATGCCCCAACAAACCTTAAAACAGCTCTACCTCGAGATGAACTTTAAAGAAATAAGAAAATTAAGATCATTTCTACAAAAATTGTGGTAAATGAAAGAAATTTCTGCAGATCGACTTACGCACAAACGTTATGCTGAAAATCATTCTTCATATTTTGCAAACAGAAATTATAATTTTTGGAATTTATATGTACATATGTTATAATTATTAGTTTAATTATATATTTTTGGTGGGATTATTAATTTCTACATTTCCTAGTTACCTGCATTTAAACCAAGAACCCAAGAAACTTCCAATACTCATTTTCTGCACTTAATTTCTATGATATGTATGAGAAAAAGAGCGAAATAATCAAAATAAGAACCTTAAATTACCTTGAAGCTTAGTTCTTAAAATGAAATTTATTTATTACATCAGTTATATGAGTAGGTATTACTGAGTAAATATTGAAAAACCAATATTATTGGTATGTTTTCAATTTTGTTTATACATTATGAATTATAACTCAATTAAATTTCAGATTTATTTACAGACAAACCACTTAATTACATTATGAAACAAGAAAGTTTTAATCGGAGCAAAATAGTTAATATTGTCCTGCAGATATACATCTGGTATTTATCATCGTTCAAACATAAATATTTCCGTTTCGAAAATGCCGCAAACAGGAAACAGTCCTGTTTATACAACAGGAACAACGCCCCAGAATATGATCGCTTTTATAACGCCCTGTGCTGTATGAATATAAACATCATAAATGGGGCCATTGAGCAGGAGTATCACGTTCTGACGTTGGGGTGAAACCGATAGCCCCTGCATGCGCGGTCTGAGGTGAATATGTTGCACGTTCAACCCTTCCGGTCATATTCCCCCGCATTATACATATTATTTGCATTTTTCTTTTATCACCCCAGGAAACTAGGTTCCATAAGGTCGATAGTTGGATACGCTCGAAAATCGCAAAAATAACAATGTAAATCTACTTAAAGCTGTTCAAAATCAGTGTCTAACTGATGCAATGGTTCTGAACCAGTGGTCCGCACAGATTTGAATAAATTCTAGTAGTAGTCTTTTTTTCATCACTATCAAGAAAATATTGAATGAATTCGTTTTTTAAGTAATGCAGTCAGAGGCGGATTAACTTTTTGCCGCCCGTAGGCCAATCTGAATTGCCGCCCTAATTTTTACCTTAATTTTGTTGAATTAATATTTAACTTTTCATTTTTATATACAGGGTGAATCTTTTATCCTGAGACAACAAGACAGTATGTTAAACTACACACCTCAATATCTCGTCTGGGGAGCCACCAATTCAAAAATGACCTTAACAAAATTTGCTGGGTTTGGAGGGGGGCATCGTATGGTTTCTTTAAATTTGACCTTGACCTTCGACCTTGAAATAACTTCTGAAGGTAATTTGAAATAAAAAATCAAGTACCTACCTATCTGAATGTAAAATTAGGTGCTCTTTTCGAATCCGGGGTCAAAAATAGAGGTTTCTATTTAAAAAATTCAACTTAACCTCCAAATGACTTTGAAGGTCAAGGTAAAACTTAATTGATAACTTTTATCTAAAACTTTTCGATATAATGAAGTCCAATCAAGATATGCCATTGTATCAAGATAAAACATTCACCCTGTATAATATATTTATGAGCATTGATTTAATTATAATCTCCATCACATGTAATACAATTGCAAAATGTATTCTTTGGTTACATTCGATTAGACTGGTTAATACGTAAGGACGTAAAAGTTTTAACAAATTAAAACCAAAAGGCTTTTTATACGCAGAAAATATTAATGAATTAGAAGGTACGAGAAAAATATTCGCATATAAGATAAACTTAGTGCATTTATCTTTAAAATCGACCTTTCGTTAAATCAAATTAAAGACAAAAATGTTTCACCTTCGGAATATGGAAACCAAATATTGAAGAGCAGTGAAATGGTCAAGTAAGAAATGAAAAAACAAAATATAATAAACCACTTGCAATACTTGAAAAATGAATTAATTCAATATTTTCCTAATTGTGCGGAAAAAATATTTGATATTCCTTTCATTGTAAAACTTTCCGAGATATCCAATGATGACATTCAAGAACAAGTTATTGAGTTACAATATACCAGTAATTGCAAAAAAAAATATTGAAGATTGCTGAAGCGAAAAAGTCATTTCTTCTCCTAAAATTTAAAAATAAAAATAAAATAAAAATCGTTTGGACACCAGATCGGACATGTTTTTGGCCTTAAGCAGAACTGAAGCAAGGATTCAGTGGTTAGTAAAAAACATTCAATCACAGAAATGTCATTAAAAAAGTTAAATTCCTATCTTATTTTTTAATAAATATTAATTTTTTGGTTTACTAACTATGATTTTTTTTATGAAATTATTATAATTATTATTTATTACATTGTAATAATGTAATATAGGAACATCCAAATACTTGGTGGTCTATGACAAGACAAAAATTGTGTTGTCCATCATAATGAAAAAGTTAAGAACCACTGAGCACTGTCGACACATAAATTTGAAATAATTCGAGAGATATGCTGATTAAAAATGCAGTTGAATTTGGGTCCTAGCAACAATGGCGGACATCATAACTGCCGTATGCATGGCAATAAGTCAGGGTTGGTGTAATAAACCCAAAAGACATAACGGTAATAAACCTAAGCAAACCGAAACGGAAATTGTGGAACATTTATCTAAGTTAAGGGAAAATTGAAAAAAGTTGCGGCAATAAAGCTGCCATGTAAACACAGACGTCTGTCGCACCCCAACGGATCGCGCCCACCCGACTCATTCTAGGGTCCCTTCCCCTTTTCACCAATCTAGAGAGGGGAGGAGGGATAAGGCTGGTACCCAACATTCAAGGCATATCCCAACTTTTCTAGAATTCTTTTTCACATTAAGGCTCCATTCTCATTTGCTCATTTTTACTTTTTTATTACTTCCGCCAGTGACGAGTTGCCCCCGCAGGTAGAAGAATTTCCCAAGGCGCTGGCCAAAACGATTTTCAATCACCTTCAATATCCCTCATCTACAGTCTCCTATTATTATGTACTTTTTTTTTTATTAAAAAAAGATTTCCACAAAATATAAAATTTAATCTTTACTTTCGATTCAGCTGGCGAAAAATATGATATATCTGCGGGGGGCATAGGTACCCTGTGGTGATTTCACCGAATTCATGGAGCTCCTTAAAAATGTATTAGCTCAAGGAGAGAAATTTCGACCCACTTTCAGAATTAGGTGTTTTGGAGAGGGGAATAAATTACATTATTTTCAACGGCATTCATTTCCATTGTTTTCCATGTATAAGAGATCCACAAGGATTGTCGCCATGTTTATTACGCCATCTACCGGCGGTCATAAAAACATTTAGAGTTTCGTCTCTAAGTTCGTTAAAATTCAAATATTATGCAACAATTTTGAATATCTTTTAAAGTTGCGTTGACTCGCAAGGTTGATTACCTACATATGTAACGTCGAAATTTTCTCTTCTGGATATGCGGTTTACATCACTAAACAACTGTTTTAAGAACTAAAAAGTTATAATTAGAGCACTTTTGTGCTTTTGCTACAATCCCCATTTAATTTTAGTTACATAGGACATAAATGCAATTAAATCCGAATTAATTTGCCGAATTACGCCACTCAGGGATTTCCTGGTTTTTGTGCCATTTTGTGGGTAAATTAGACATAAAGTAAGAAGAATTTGCAATATGAGATACTAAAAAACTAATTCTCAAAATATTTCATGTTCGCATTCGTTTTAAGAGACTTTAGATACAAAAGAAATTATTTAATAATTGTTAATGTAATTGAAGGATGTATGCAATTAAAACAGACTAATGCACCAAAAATGCATTTAAGAACAATTCAATTCCACAGCTGACTGCTAAAAATCCGTTAATGGCGCGAGCAAGAGGGAACAAAAAGTGTACCATTTTGATCAACGCATTTTATTTGTTTCAAACTTTGTCTACAATAATTGTATATTTTCTACTATGTACTTATAAAATAAATTATAATTTTTGTCAAAATCGTTTTAATCCTATGTACTTAAAATGCTTAATGCACATTCGGATTTTGTTTCAAACTCTAATTACTGATAAGGTTAGGTCATATTCTAAGTAAATTACTAAAGATAACACTGAAAGAAAAAGAGCAGCAAAATTAACTATTTTTTCAGCGAATTAATTAAATTAGTTGATAGATCTAAAACAGTGAGAAAAACATTTACAAAATTAGTTCAATTAATTGGCTGATAATCAACAAAAGATTAGTTAGTATTGCTATTTTTTCTTTCGATGAATCGTCATAAATCCAATTTTTGGTACCCGAAACGCCTTTTTTCGGTTTGTGTTCTACGAAAAAACAAATTTTGGCCTGTAAGGTATAATATTTAGTTTTTAAAGTCATTGAAACTATAACCCTTATAATATCACTTTTTATCTGTCTTTATAACAATTTTCTTATTTCCTTGGTCCGAAGAATCCTCGTTAAATCATGAAAAGAAAAAGATATTCATTATTTTGCAAGGTATGAAACCAAATTTGTATAGATTATTCTCGGATATTTTGTACCATAGTTAATGCTTTATTTTTTTAAATGTGAATTTCCTCTTTAATCACTATAATTTTTCAATAGATGTATTTTAAAATAAATATATGAAATTAAATATGAGTTACTTAAAGGTTCTAAAAATGAAAAAGTGCCCAAAATCAAGATTTAATTCTAAATTTTCTTCTCATTCATTGTACGTACAATGAAATTCAATTTGTTCAACATGAAATCTTTCAAATTAATAAACTATGAATAAATAAAATGCATCTGAAATTCAATCACTAAATTTTTAAATTTCCTCGATGCATAAACAATGCATTTTATAGTGGGCCGATAAAAACACCGCCTTCATGGAGGCACTTTATGCACTCTAATTAACTATCCGCCAAAGTGCGAGCTTATTCAGCGTTTAATCGATACGCCTGTTTTAATTTAATGAAATGAACCCGGGGTCAGTGACAATGTAAAAGTGGACCTATCCGCCTGATTTGAGTCCATCACGAACCACGCACAATGCACGCAAATAATGAACCTCCGGTCATTTTTCTCATGCAGCTATCAAAAATATTTCAAATGTTATGAAGTGCACTCACAGCACACAATTTCCACCATTTTACGTTAATTTGCATTTCCTGTAAGCAAATTAGATCATCAGGGAAAATTTTATTCACCGACGACACGTGCCTTTGTGCCTTTGTGTCCGGCTACTGTTTTAATATTTTATTTTATTCAATTTTATCGCAATGAGCATGTTTGTTACCACAATTGAAACATGATAAGTTCGAGTGCTTTATGAACTCTTCACTACCTTTAATGGAATTGTTTTGAATTTTGACATATATTTTGCATAAATTAATTAATTATTGAGTTTCGAGTGGTATGTGGTATTTAGAGTATTTTCTATTTTAAATAAATATTTTGAGCTGAAAATTACCAGTCGTATTGATTTTGTCAACAAGTTTTGTCCTAAAAAAATAAATTACGCAAAATAAATCTGTGTTGCATATTTTATTTTATCTTTAAATTAATAGATTTTAAAAATGCATAAATTTTGTGTTTCTATTCGAATATCAGAAATTATTTCAATTCGATATACAATTTTCAAGCTCCAATTTAAAAAGAGAACTTTTATCAGATCTTAGTCTGAATGTAGGATGCAGATAATTTCAAATACAGGCATCCCTCGAATAACACGACTAATTGGTTCCGTGTTATTCGAAGTCGTGTTATTTGATACTAATAAATCATACAATTTTGGAGAAGAGAGAACTAACATTTCATAATTCGAACTCCGTGTTATTCGAGGGTTGTCGCAAATTTTAACCGTGCTATTCGAGACTTCGTGCAAATCAAGTACCGTGCTATTCGAGGAATGCCTGTACTTACTTCCGTAAAACTCTATAGAATTTTATTTTTGCATGTTTCGGCACGCGCTTGACTATTATTTGTTGGTCTCGTTTAGTCTCTTTTAATAATTGAAATGGAAAAGAAAATGTGTTTTATAAAATTTTTTATAAAATTAACAACAAAAAAAGTAACATATTTACCATATTAACTAGAACCAATTTTCGAATATTAGTGATAATTTTAAATCAACTAGAGAAATACAAAATATGAATCGTTCTAATTTCCTATTGATTTGTCAAACGGTCAAATTTCATACCTGACCCAGTTCAGAAGTGTTACTTAATCTTTGAATGTGATGCAGAACCATTGTCCAAAACTGATTTTGTTACCACGGTCTACATCTGAAGAGTTATTTTTACCTTTTCTTGCCTTATCATTTCGCCATTGTGCTCAATATTAAGTTATTGGGCATTAAATCAGCAACCCTGTTTCATTATATTAGTCCCTATCCTGCTAATGTTAACCACTGGCTATACAGTGACTATTTTCGCTTAGCTACTACGATTGTCAGATTGTCACTTTTGCCCAATTTCATATTCCACTAATGAAAGTGATATCATAGCCACTCCCGCATTGGATACGTAACTACTGCCAAAACGCTTTCGAATGAGCCTTTATTCATTGAAATCCGTTTATTTTTTACGGAAATACAACAAATTTTAACTACATTTTTTTCAAAATTCTGACTAATCGCCTGGTATAAATTAAGTTTGAGGTCTGCTCACTGATTTTGATGAAACGTTGTAGGAATGTACATTTAGAATCAAAAGTGACAGATATGCAAACAAAAAATTTTCGGTCGCTTATATATTCTGAAATATTTATTTAACTTCAAAATTTTGAAAAATTGTACGTTGTAATTTCTCTATATGTACTTTAAAAATTCTCGTTGATAAGTCGAAAAAGATATCTATCTTTAATTCATTATTTTCAAAGATTATTGTAGAATTTTTTCGAATGAAAAGGTAAAATTGTTTTAATTTAAAATATTTATAATATGACACAGTTTTAATAAAGTTTTCTGGGAATATGCAGCACAACATCGAGAAGATTCAAATTTTTTTTTTTTGCATATTGCAAATTCGTCATTAGTTTGTGAAAACTATTTATTGTTCTGATAGTCACATTGGCTGTATTAAAAAATGTCCACTGAACAATAGTCATTGGGTTTATAGAATATGAGTTTTTAGTCAACTATGATTATAATTTTTAGTCATTGATTTATGGCTACTCCACTAGTACCTAGCTATTTCTGAAATTAGTAAAATAGAGTCCATTGTCTCATGTAATATCTCTCAATTTTTGAAACTTTGGTTGCCTTATTGCATCTACTATCATAAATTTATAAATTTTAATAGTAAAATTCGAAATTGGTGATTGAGTAACAAACAAACAAAAATTCGATTTTACATATAGATATAGGAATAAAACTGTGAACAAGTTAGAATTAAAATTTATTCAAAACTGGGTTTATGAATGAATAAGTACTGCCATAGTGATTAAAAACCAAGAAAATATGAACTCTACTTTAACCTACCATCGCAAATTTAACTATCTTCGCCAGGGTTTTCGAGCAATCCATCAGTGTGGCAGAAACGTGATATTGCGGCATCCCTTAATCGGCCGCAGTAACCTTTTAATTGGAGTAATCCCCGGTCCCGTCGTTGTGCAGCATCCCTTGCAGAGCACTCAGGTCACTGCAGCCGTCTGCGAAGGGCCTTTGCAGAGGAGTTTCTAACACCCTCGTGGTGCATAACTTCTAGCAGGGAGCCGATCACTTTTCATCTTCTCTCGTCCAGGTCATTACCACGGAACCGGAGTTTTTCTTCATTTCCCGTGATAATTTAATTAAGTATCCGCAGCACCTTGGAGTTGCGCGGAAAATGGACATGCCTCGAACTATATATCTCAATTTAAATGAAATAATGCAGAAAGTAAATTGTGGAGTTCCTCTAGATCTGAGAAAGTCCGCATCCTTCATACTGTGTCCGGTTCTGGTGCAGTGCAATTCAAGCAGCACTTTGGTTTTCTTCCCTCGTCCTGGGCACCAGGAATAATTCAAAAACACTTGCCAAGCGCTGAAAAGGGTAAACGATGTCTTTAAATGTAGCGTAATTATTTTCACTTGACAAAGATGAAATTACATCAGACTTTTGCGAAAAAGAGCAAAACGGCCCTAGAAGTGCTCCTGTGCGAAAGGTGCAAGGTAAGAAGGTGCTCCTCGGAGTCGGAGCCCCACCTCGGAGGTCCTTCCCTTGGTCAAGATGGAAACATCTCCATGAAGTGTTCACTCGGAACAATGAAAAGCGGAACTCATCAAAATTCTCGCCGGTACAAGTGCACGAGTGCTATAAAGAATTTTCTCACGTAAAAGATTTCTGGGGCGCGTTTTTCTGCATTTTCTCAAGATTTATGAAAAGTTCTTCATGAATAAATTCCACTTGGGTCCATGATTTGTACATTTTCTTGCCTTTTCAAAGGGAACTTTTGCAAGTATATCAAACACGGGGGCGGCGTAAGATTGATGCTGCGGGACCATTATACCCTCAGATTCTAGGAACTGAGCGGACACCATTCAGATCTGCGGAATAACTCTTCTTCTGGGTCTCCTCGGTCCAAAGAATTATTCGCCTCGGAGTCTTATGAAAAATCTTTTTCAATTACAATTCAATGACTTAGAACTGGAAGATTGTGTCTCGGTTACTTGCACCGGAAAACTCTGTGCCACCAGTGAGTTTTGTAAATCATTCGAAAACTCAATTTTTGATTTGTGCAAAGATATTCAGTGGATATTCAGCACATTTCGAATCGTTCTGCCTTTTTCATTTTTGGTAGAAGTGATTTTTTAAATCGTTTCCTTACTGATTGAAATGGGACTCGGATTGTGAAGACGGAGTAAGTTACTTTATGAAACTAAAAAGAAAAGTAGAATGAGATATGACGAGATGGTTTTTAATCTCACAGAAAAGTTTTTCTACATTTTTATTGGTCGCATAAAAGACTAGCTTCCTAGCAGGGACCGACAGATTTATAAGACATTATTTTAAAAGTTAGTTTTTAACATTGGATTATGAATTTTGCTATAATACTCAGTTTGCTCTATATTATAACACTTGAATGAAATTGAGCTTTAATTCAGAAAATTTAAAGTAAATTGCGATTATTTAGATAAAAATATAATGTCGAAATACATATACTATAGGCCTAGCTAATTTCTAAAAATTGTAGTATTTAGGTTTTTGAATAGAATATGGTGCAGTGGTACCTACCAGAGTACAGATGTCTTTAGATATTAAATAGATGTTGAAAATAAACAAAAAAATATTTCAATGAGCCTAAAGATATCACAGAAACTTATTAAATCCTAATAAATGTTATTGCGTCTATGATTTTCATGTATTCTTATTTAACTCTAGAAACTCTAATTCGATTATAAGGAAATAAAATTACTATAAATAATGATATTATAAATATATAAAAGCTTTATGTTTTTATGCAAATAGATTATTTTAACTACATAGAAATACTTTTTAATTACTATGAACTAGAATAGAAATTATTTTTATCTCACAAACCCAGTGCTTAGTTAGGTTAGGTTAAAGATTATTCGACTTTTTAGTTACCTCCCAAGTACTGCATATAGTAGTCGTTATTTTGAGTAACCTCAGCACACCTTTGTGTTATAGACGCTATTAAATTCATAATAGTAGATTGAGATTCTTATTTTTTCAGTGTTTCCATTAATTCTGGTTTATTGCGGAAACGCTGCTCTGAAAAAAAAGATTAGAAAAATTAACTACTTTTTTAGCCTACTAATTTACATTAGATGATAGAACTAAAACAATGGGAAAAATATTTGCAAAATTTATTGGTTTCGCAAGTATTTTAGTTGATTTTCCTACTATTTTATTTGGTTTTCCATCTTTCGATTATTTTATCAACTAATTTAATTAGTAGGCTGAAAATCAATCAAAAGATTAGTTAGTGTTTCTAATCTGTTTTTTCAGTGTGAATTGAGACTCGGATTTACAAAAGATTTTCAATAGGATTCAAATCTGGTGCCAAATCAAGAACTTAAAGTCCATTCTCATTTACTAGCTTCGATGTATGTTTCGGGTCATTACCATGCTGAAACATCCATCAAAGCAGCGTTTTCCATTCGGCATGTGACAACATTTGCGTGTCCAAAATATGTTTGTAAATAAAATTGTCCATTATTTCCTTTACCTATGTAATTAAAAAAAACGGTGCGCGTCCCGTTCGCCGAAAACTGATCCAGAAAAATGGATTTCTATAAATATTTTGAGATATGTTAAACTGAATTTATTTGTTTGTTCGTTCAAAAATGCACCATTTTTAGAATTCCGGTTCAATTTCTATATAAACGCAGAGATCTTTTGTATCTGGATAACAAAAAGTGACCACTAAATAATTTCACCTTAGTATATTTATTTTTTGTTCATAAGTGAGGATCTGAGAATAGAGAAGAGTAAAATAGACCTATTGATTATCGATAGCTAATAAATGAATCTTGATTTTAATTTTGCATGTATAATATATATGTGTCCATACATACCTAATTTGGATTGGACATTTTAATGATAAAATTTAATTTAATTTTTTGAATGGCATCTCTTATCAAATGCTTTTATATGCATATATGTATAATATGATACATAACATACATATGTATATGCAATATTGACTGGCACTTAAAATTAGTAGCAATTATTTAAAAAAATCTTAAATTTACACACCACTCAAAGCTGATGCTAATGTTTAGTGAAAATTGCTTCCTGGTCTAGTCCCAGGAGCGTACATAGGATCATAAGACGTTACTCAATAATTAATGCAAGTGTTTGAGCAAATGTTTCTGAACGTTACCTCTGCGCCCTTTACATCTTCCAGTACCAGGTGACCAAAAACCGGGCATATTTGCTGAGCTGTCCCTTCGCATCGGGACAAGTGTTTGCGAATGTAATGCCCGGTAAGTGTTCTGTCAATACAAGCCACAACAGTGCGGACGGTGGACGTCTTGCTCGTCTAGGGCCCGTTCAGAACTCCTTCGCATATATTCTAGAATGCCTTTAATTTTCAGTGCACACGCACTGTCATATCTCCTGGGAATTATATTCTAGACTAGAAAAGGAGAGGTTCCGAAGGAGGTCATAATGGAATAGGATGGGTTTAGATTTAGGTAAGGGCAGGGTATACTATAGTAGGTGCTGGGTTGACTTAATGGACCCATCCCAAATACTTTAATGTTATTGAATTACACGACAAAGTCGAGTGCATGAGTGCTGCTGACACTACACTTTGCTTTTATAATCCCGGCTATTGGCCCTATAATGAGAATCTAAAGTTGCTGGAGGGAGGATTGGGGCAAAAAGTGCGAGTCGCTGTGATGCACGACCTCAACAAAACCAGGAACCAGATAAGGCGAAAGTTCAAGTCCAGGAAAGTTTTCGGGAAAGTTGGGAAAGTTCAATCATCCACACATATCTAAATCGGGAACGGCAACTGCCCGGATTTGAACAATGTCCTCCCTGGTGGACGCAAACTGCTTTTAACAAGCGTAGGGCTCGGGGCTCCGAACGCCCCGGGGTTCTCTAAGGGCCTTTTGGGAGGCCCTTGGCCAGGGAAAGGAAACCACAACCATATAGGCGACACTCGGACAGAATAAATGGTCTTTGAAATCATATCATCTCGCTTCAGTGATTTTGGAGATGGTTTAATTCACTTTTATTGCCACCTTCCCTTGTTACATTTAGAGGGCGCCCCCGTCCTCTGTTGATTTGGGTCAAGCATTAGGACCCACCCGAAATAATAGAAAATTTTGTAATACCTTCGTTTATGGTTGGATGTCTTTACATGAAGTTCACCTTGGGCGCCCACCAGCACCCCCGCATAAAATCCCCGTCCCGTCCGGGTGCGTCTGTGTGTCGGATTTAAAGGACATAAACGGGACGAAAGCATGGGAGCTAAATATCCCATCTCCATGGACCAGGAATCGGGACCCAAACATTTTTGCTGGGGCTACTCCCGGTCTCTGGGTGGATTACTTTTGAAATCCGGTGAAAGTAGTTCTCCTGGAACATGGTCGCCCCTTACTTGCGGGCAAAATACCAACGACAATTCATTTAATGACGCCCCCCATTAAGACCCCTCAACAAATGGACCCATCTTATGCGAAATGTGCTTCAAACAAAAACACAAAAACATTTTTTTTTTGCCCTGTACCGCACTTTATTCACAATGAACCGTAGGCCTCCTTCTTGGTAATGAGCCCGCCCCCTTAGTTTTCCAGCTTAGGTTTTATGGCCGACCTCAAATTTGTTCCATTTGACGCTTAATTAAAAATTAATCTCATCCAAGTACACGTTATACAACCACTAAAAATATATTCCTTTTGTGATTTGCTTTTATTAAATATGGTAAATTTGCTTATATTATGTATTTTTATGGTTACGTCTTGGAAATTTTATCTCTTTATCTATTTCTATTAATGAACGAAAAAACTTACTATTAGTAATAAAAACCGTTGAGAGATCGGATTGGCTGATTTTTTAATAATTTAAAAACATTGCTGAAATTTATTATCAGATATCCTTTTGAACTATTCCTGGAGTTTAAACAAATTCTATCTAAAATATTAGAATCCTATATTGTAAATCAGCTACTGAGTTTTTAGTTCATATTTCTTACTTTCAAAGTTTTATACATATTCGAACATATTTAGACTAACAAGATAAATAATATAATATAAACAATAAAAGTAAACTATAAAAAAATTTTAATCAACACTATCAGAAACCTGCACCTACCCCATTGTTGGTAAATTTTAATTAAAATTTCTTATACCTACTTTTATGAGATTTCCGCAAAATTTGCTTATTGAGACTACTTTTATTATCATATAAGTATTATTTATTTATTTATCTATATACATAAAAATGAATGTTCGTTTTTATGAGGCTTATTGACATGGGAAATACCAAACCCATTGAGTCCAAATTTACACGCTATGTTTGGATTTATGTGAAGACCAAATTTACCATGCTTCAGTAAAAAAACAATTTCTTTATTTAAATATTCTCACTTGATTCTACTAACAAGTTGGCGCAGAAAATCTTGCTCTAAAGTTATCCGGATCACTTTGAAGACGGCTCATTAAACACAAACCAGCTCAGTTTACAGCGGCTTTGAGTCTCATTGAACACAAGTTTTGCTCTTTTCTACTCTAGATTAATCTACTTGAGCAAGTCGTTAAACGCACCCTTTTATCGGTAATGCTGAAATAATTTGTGACTCAAATTTTTAAAATTGCTTTCCATGACATGCATTTTACGATACTATGGTATTATTTGTAAACAAATGTAATAAACTATAATACATATTAGGTTACTTTCAATCAATAAATTAAGTTTTAATTTATTTTATATACATATGTACATACAAGAAATAGCATAGCAACGCATGCCAGACCAGCTAGTGAATATATAAAAAATAATTAAAATTCCATATAATATTGTCTAAGTTAGAATAAAGCACCGAATTAAAAACCAAGAACTCCAAAATTCCCCATGTAGCAATTTTTTATTTTCAATTTAAGCCCAAACAATTTTGATGTGATAAGCTTTAAATTGATGGCTGATAATGAAATTTTTATAAAAACAGCACTTTTGCATGTAAGCTATATGTATTCGATTTTATTGTGGGCTTAATACAATTATCAGAAATTTATTATTCACATTGTCATATTGTGATGAAACTATGTATCTGCCCCGGAGATTTTTAACTTTTAGCCCCAACACTACTATAATTGAACATTCGAAACTCAATGATATTTTTTAGGTTATATTAGCTGCAAAACCTGAGTTGTAGCATAAAAATAACCTCTCAATGTATAGTATTACACAAATGCATTACTATAATTGCTCTAATAATATATACATAGTATGTATACCAAAATTTCTAAAAAAATATAAAAGATACAAGTGAACATAAATGACATGTATGTGGCGTGACAGACAAAATTGTGGCCAGCATTTGTAGCTTCCTTACATTAATTTTAACTTCTATTTTCTATTAAAAATTGTCGGTTTAAGTGTTTTCCCCTGTAACCTCTAGCCCTATTCGTCCTTACTGAAAAAGTATTTTAGTATCTATGAAAGTCATCTAACTTTTGAACTTAATTATTTAATCTCACCCATTTGTTCGGATATGTATTTTATAGTTAACTAGAATTCATAATTATACGTAGTGTATGATATCAACTAACATCAGTAACATAAACCTGAACCACTTTTCGTGATTTTAGAGAGCAACCTTTACAGAGTCATCTTGAGCACAAAAGCAGTGCAGTAAAATTTCCTCAATTTCCTGGAACAGAAAATGATCATGATACCTCCGGCATACCCGAGTGAATACAGGGTGGATGCATTAAAAGTGAATAAAAGTTAAGTCATGCCAGAAATACAAATAGGAAGATACCAGAAGATACCTTCTCGATTTTAGGAAGGATGCCAGGAGTACAGAGCGGCACTTCAGTTCCCATAAAGACATTTCAGTTGAAACTTAGATGGACCCGTGCGGGGATTGGGATGGGGGCAGAACATTATCGCAGATAAGGTATAAAAATGTGAGAAAACATTTCCATAAAAGCCCTACCTTCGCACAAAGATGCCCTTTCTGGATGCAGAGCATAAATAGATGGGAAGCACCAAGCCGTAATGACATGGTGCAATGTTTTCCGTTAAAATTTTCAACCCTACAACATACCAAAACCCTTCTCTGTACGTTGAGGGAGTTTTGTTTTGTCTTGAAAATGTCTCCGCCACCCAACGAAAGGTGTGAAGGGCTCCTTGATGCAGGTCCTTCGTGTAAACGACGGAATCCTTTTTTACCTTACTTCCACATCTTTTTTACCTGCAAACGGAGAGAGTTCATAAAAATTTTTTTCGGAGTGTAGATAAGGAGGACTGTGTGCGCTTTCTTTCACTTTTCTTTGAGTTTTCTTTACAGCACATTAAAATTATTATTTTTCTTGGGCTTACAATGGCACCGGGGCAAAACAAGAAAAATATCCCCAGCCCAGATTACACTTCTTGTTGACTTTTGTTAAGAGACAATTTTGCAGTGAATCTCTGCCAACCGGTGCAAGGGTGCGACGCAATATAAGAAAATAGAAAAAACGCCGGGGAATTTACTTATTTATTTAAGAAATTTCACCCATTTCACCCTACTCTTTCTGGACTCGATCTTTTGAGGTAACTACGAGACCCAGGGCACTTGTCTTGGTCCACATGCGATGGAGAAAAATATCCTATAGTTGTGAAAAGTTTTATATGCCGGTGGAAGACGTCGTCGCCGGGTCTTGAGTGCTCGGAACGACTTTAATATCTATAACGATGATTGTGATGGTCTTATAGGCGAAAAACCTTATTGGATGGACCTTTCTCACAAAATACACGAGTTTTCTCGAATTCGAAATACGGAAAAGTTTACTTGTTTTTTGTTTCGGGATGGAATCAGGTATAGGTATCGTTGGAACCATGTGCAACTCCAGGCTGGGGGTTGAACATTGAAAAATAACTTTCTTATTGTTATGAGAATTGCTCGGTGAGGCGGACGTTATCATGCTTTCACACTTAGAACGCGCAGAATAGGGCAACTAGTTTTTAGGATTCCGCACTAAAAAGGTATCTTTATGAAAAGTTTGCGATATCTTTCTGTTATCAAATAATAATGGATAATTATGGTTCCATATTACAATGAATTTTCTATCTTAAGATGTGATTATGTACTAAAACTTGAGTACTACAAAATAAAAGATTCTTTTGCATATTTTAATAGAATGACTTCTATATTTTTTTTGTACAGATCCAGGTATTTCACAAGTAATTTGGATGCACTATAAATTTTTGAATAGGTGTTGTTTTTTAAATGAAAAGACAACTCTGAGCAATTTTCATCCGATTGACCTGAAATTTATCTAATAAACAAATTAAGGACGCATTCTAAAAATAAAAAAAAAAACAGTTGAGAATTGGCACAAAATTTGGTTCGGAATATATTTGAGATTAATTTAAATCATTTTTAATTAAAGCCACAAATACAATAAAATTAAATTTCTATTAAATAATCTTTCGTCCTCTCTATATGTAACTACATCTTACATATACGAATAAATATTGAACTATTTATTTTCACTAATTTATGCACTACTACGAAAATTATTTTCATTAAGTTATGAACTTATAAATAATGCTAAGCTTTAATTAATAATATTAATACGCATTCATTAAAAAAAATATCTATTATGAATTGCTCTTTTCTTTATGAAAAACCATCAAATTTTACTATGATAATTCACTCAATTTTATCAATTTGATGTATTTTTACAAAATGACTGTAAATGGTAAAAGAATCTTAAGAGATTTTCTACATTCCGACCTCGAAACAAAATATTAATTCCAATTTAATCCCACAGAACCCAGAAATCTCGAGCTTAATATTTATATTTAAATATTAATATTTCGAGGGTCGAAAAGTTCAAATAAGACTTGAAAACTCTTCAATAAACTTTATTTTGATCTGTTTCGAGGGAAGGGTTGAGAGATGTTATTTATGTCATAAAAAAGTGCAAAGTGCATCACTTATTATATGCAAAAAATTGCATGTAAACTAACTAATGAATTCTGGATCTTGTTGAAAGCTTTGCTAAAATAAGCAAAACCACAGTCATAAATTTAAAAAGTTAAGAGCTTCGACTGCTTTATCACAAAATTACGGATGATATACAATAGCTGAATACGTGGCGGAATAACATTTAGCATTCAACATTTTAAAAGTTGCATATAATCGTTTTCCAAAGCGCAGACCAACCAACCAAATTGCTGAATTGGCTGAATTTCGTGTAAGTAAAGTATAGGTCCTTGTCTGTAGTTGTGCCTGCCGACCGTCAAAACATCATCAGGGAAATGCATAATCTGGAAAAGTTTTTTACTACTTTTCAAGCAGAAAAATTTCTTAAACTTAACACATTGACGCAAATGAAATCTGAAGACGTTAATTCAGCTTATATGAATGCTTCACTTGCCAAATCGATGAACTTCACTTTCTGAATGTTATTACTTATTAAATTTTAATATCAAAACATTTGATATATGTACATAGATATACATAAATAAATTTAATAAAATTCAGAAAGCGGAGTTAATCGATTTGGCAAGTGAAGCATTCAGATACCTTATAAACGTCGTGAGCGTCAACGTGTTATACCCTAGACAGGCAGCGCACGTAAATTACTAATTAGTACTAATTAGAATTTAGACGCTGTGTGTCATGGGCTCATTTAGCTAAATCACGAAAAACTTGATAATTAATGATTTGCTAAATGACCAAATTCTCTTCATCATTTATACCTAAATGACAAATAATGTACTAGAATACAGCTGATTTTGTACTTCTTTACTAAAAGAAAAGAAAAAGAAGTGCCTGGGACGTTGAGCAGGAAATGCTCTTTTTGAATTTGTGGGATAAGGCCATTGAGGACTTGCGGAAATCCAGGCGCTACTCTTGGTTGTCACATGGGAAATGTGACAATTGTCATGCTGATCATTTCTAATTAAGAAGTGACTGTGGGTCACCACTTCATTAATTAGTAATTTATGCTAAATGACTCATTAAGTAAATCATGATTTAGATCGCTGTCTGTCTAGGGTATTATGTTAGATTTTATGCAATGATGTTTTGACAGCCGATAGGACAGCTGTGGCACTATCACTATTTTAGTACAAAATCAGTATTCGACTTGGTTAAAACGCGTACATGACGAAACTTAGCCAGGCTGACCGAAACAGGAGCAAGAGAGAAAATGACGGAATTAAAAAAATGGAACGGGATGGCGCGATTTTGGTTGGTTCATGTTTAGTTGCGTTGCGTTCTGCATTGGAGAGGACGCAATAGTAACTGGAATTTAAATACTCGTTAAAATTAACTAAAGAACATAAAACAAAAACCAGAATTGAAGTATGATCTCTTTCTAAGATTTCACGGAGTTTCTTCTAAAATACCTGAATTGAATTCAAATTTTTAAGGAATATCCTGCACAGCATTCACACACATTGCAGTTCAAGATCTTATTAGAGATTTGCGCAAATTTCAAAATAAGGACAACGAAAATTCCGGTATTCCCTAATTTAATCAAAATGTTCCTCAATAAGTGGCCCCAAAGCGATGCGCTAACGTTCGAAAAACCGAAATGAGCGCAGCGGCACCACAAATGCCATCGTGAAAAGGAAATTTATGGGAAAATGAGCAATAAGCAAATTGCTCCACTTTCCATTGGAATGGATCCAATTCATTGCCGGGTCGGATCCTCAAAGAAAGTCACATGAAAATGTGTCGCATGAGATGGCTCCTCCGACCAGATTTAGGAATCCAGGTGAGTCTGGATGCCCGGGGGAAGCCCCCGAACATCCTCCTCCCGCAAAAAGGAGATCGTCTCATTTCGACCTCTATGTCAATATTGTTGCACACGTTTCGGCAATCTGCAGGTACGCCAATTTATCTTTTCGGAAAATGATATCAGTGCATCTAAGGGACAGAAAATTGCCGCAACCCTGGCAGCTATTCATTTCTTATTCTGAATTCTTAACGTGCTTTTGATACATCTCGAAGACCTCCAGGAAGGAAACGTTGCGGGGTCCATGACTAATTTATGTGAAAAAAAAAATAGATTTATAGGTATGTATATCATATATATATATAAAATAAAATTGTTCACCAGCAAATAAAGCGTAGCCAAAAGCCCTGTGGTATATATGCGGCAAATGAACTTTGTGGAAACGAAAAATTTCCATTTTTTAGCCTTAAGAAATGAATATCTATTCTGCAACAAGAACGAAACGACGCTCTGGGAATTTCGATAAATATTAGATAGATACGGACCGAAAACTGGATTTTTCGGTCCTCTTCTACTCCTTATACAATTTTTGTTCTACCTCCCGCACCCCGACTCTATTCGAACTGAATCGAAACCATGATAGATGCCTTCTGGCGGATTGACGTAATATTTCAATAACCGAATTATTTAAAAGCGTCGCACTGAGATAGAGAAGATGGCTGATGCTCCTCGGCATGAATTATTTATGGCACATATTTAATAAAAAGAACCTGACTGGCTAGGGCTATGATATATCACGGACGTGTCCGCAAGACAGTTCATCGTCAAAATAGACCGATATATTGCTTGGATAACTTTCGCCTGAATAAATATGTTTACTTATTCAATGACTGTGGTGAAATGAGTTTGTCCATTGATGCAACATCGTCTAGAAAGCTGACTTTAAATCAAAAATGGATAAATTTAGAATACATGTACGTGAAGACGAACTCTGCTTTAATATACCTAATTTTTAAAAGAATGTAAGTTAAGAGATAGCCAACGATGACAACACAGTTAATATATATTTATTTGTATAATTACTACATAATAAAGTAACATTTGAAGAATATTCTCTGAAAATTTCGTTAATTTTTATGAACAAATGAGCCTTTGACAGCGACGTTCGCGATCTAAAAAAAGTACTATTGCGGTGACAGTCGGAGCTCATCATTGGATTATGTGAAATAAAAAAATAAAAATGATTTTATTAGTTGATAAGTTTCTGCAGGTAGCGACGTCGAGTTTTTTTATTATTGAGTTTTCAATTTTTTACAGCACTTAGAAATAAAAGTGCCGATTTTTCATCAGAAAATCCGAAAATTTTGTTATTTTAAAATAGGTTAAAATAAAAAAAAAATTAAAAACAACTCGACGTTGCTACCTCGTCATTTATGTTAAGAAAGGGTGTGCAAGATTTCAATCGGTGCAGTAGATTTTGAGTTACAGCTGTAACCGACTTTGAAAAACCTATAAGTGTGAGAAATCGCGTTTAAAAGTCCGCGGCAGCGCGAAACCGGACCGGAGAGGTGAAGACTTACAGACTTACAACCTCATAACTCAGTTAATCGACTTCAAATTTTGACACAATAATTTTAACATGCTGTACATTAATATAAAAAAAATATAATAGAAAAAAAAGGAAAATTAAAACTGAAAAATACCTTACTACCCCTTAAAATGGGAAATTTGTGATTAAAGCCAATAAATATTTATCATAATAAACTATTTAATGTATCCATTTATTTCTTTCTAATTCGCTTAATTACAAGCTACAATGATTCTTTCTGCACGCGCCCATAATGCGCCCGACGCATATCCAAATATTTTCCATTTTTCAAGCCCACAATAGGCACGAAAAATCAAACCTGCATTATGCTTGCAACAGGTCCGCATTTCCCTAAAATACACCTGCAACTGGCACGAATTTTTACAAAAAAATACGCCCGGCGGAACAGACTATTAAAATTAGTCAAGTCGATTCGATTAATTACAATTACTAATTAATTAATTAATTAATTACAATTAACAATCTACAACTTCGTTAACGTCATGTTTCATTATTTTGCCATAATTGTATAATTCTTTTTTTAAAATACCATTTCGATCTAATTTTTAATAATAACAATAACAAAATGATAGTAAAGGTAATAATATCACATATTTTTATTTGTCTCAAGTTAAAATTATGCTACTGCCAAAAAGCTCGTTTTTGTTTTTGCGTTTCATTAATCTTAAACATTTATTAAAGAGAATATTGTATTACTAAATTTCTATGAACTCTTCTTGAACAGAACAAATAGTAAAAACTTCGAAGTTTAAATCTCTAGAAAATACTTAAAAATGGAAGAAGATAAGCAGAAAGCTGAAAGCAATATTAAAAATTAAAAATCAAAATTAAGTTAAAAATTAAAAACCGAAGATCTATTTTAAATTAAACTTAGCTTAAGATTAGGTAGGTACCGGTTATATGTACATATATATAAACCTTAATAGAAGGGCTTAAACAAATATTCCGAGGTGAGTTAAACAAATTTTTGGCTTCAGAAGTCATTAATTTTATATTGCTATTACTACTAACTAACAGTAATGATAAAAAATAAAGATTGGAATATCTTTTGTATTACTTGTAATATTAAGTTTAAAATTGAGTCTAATAGCGAAATTGTCGCATTACAAAAGAACACATTTTTATTGTGTTACATTTTCAAAGTAAAATTTTTTTTTTTAATAATGTGGATATTCTGCACCCCTAAGCTATCTGTTCTATGACATGGCATTCTCGAGATGTGTACAAAAGAAAAGGGTTACAATGTCGTTAAGTATCACATTCCCAACAATAAAGACTTGAGACAATTTTTGAAATACACTGCACAATCCGCAGCATCCGCAGGTGTTGCAATTGAAACGTTTTCTTTGTGTAAAATTGCAAGATGGGTATCATCTTAAGATCTTGTGGGGCACAGTGCAAGTAAAATATAAATCGTTCCCACATTGGACGTTAATTGAATAAAATTGCAGCGCTAATTGCCTAGGAAAAAAACTTTAAAGTAGATAGAAGAAGTGCTATAAAAATCATCTAACAGATGGAAAACTTTTGGAAAAGATGAGAACCTTATTGCGCTTTAGGTTTTCTTATTAACGACTCAAGTTTCGTTTTTTGGGGGATTTTTAGGGCGGGATATGTCTTATTAAATTATTGTAATAAAATACAGACCATACGGTGGAACATTTTTCGGTGAAATAAGTCAAATAATAAATAAATTCCATATGGTACCATCACCTTTATATATATTTTTGGTTGAAGTTATACCCTTCCTTGGGGAGGAAGTGGGACTCAAAGGACTCTAGCGAGTCACTTTAACGCGCCTGCTGGAAAACAGGGTGAAATTGTACCGCCTTCTTCGTGACCATCTGTTCCACATTAAGAGACGAAATAATGCCTTCAACTGCGAACGAAACTGGCGAGGGGAATTCATAAATTTTGTAGAAACAAGGAAACATGTCCAAGAAAATGTACCAAGGAAGCTTGTTCCTCCTTCTCCCAAGGTATCCTTATTAACGGTGAGAAATTGAAGTTCAAGCAGGTGGAATAAGTTCAGAAGGGTTGAAATATGTGTCCATAACTTCTGGCAGATTGCCACTTCGCTTTCTTCCCTATTCCACCATACCCAAAAAGCCGGTAAAGGTTTAACTCTTGCAAAATATTTTATTGCCCGTTCATCCCCTTAATTTATTAATCACAGCGGCGCAGTGCTGTGTTCTGAATTTTAACTACCTCTGAGGTGTTCGCCAAGATTTGGCAAACGCACGATAGTCTTGGCGCACCAAAAGGCACATCAGATCCCGTCTTCAGAAACCGCTCTAAAGGGAGCTTACACATCATCCCCAAGGAGCTTCTCAGTATCTTTCTTGGAACAGTCCTCCTTTATACTCAGCGAAAACGTACTATCAATTTTCGCTTTTGTCGTGGTAAAAGACGTCTGTTTTCAGTATTTGTTTCGAACCCTTAGGCGATTATTTGATCATTTATGGAGTGGAGTTATAACCCTCCTCCCAGGGATCGTAGGCCAAGGAAGAAGCTTCATATGAAGTCGTTTAATCAGAATCATCATAGACATTCTTCATATCAACCTCTCAATTCTCAAAATTTTGAGATAGTACACTAGTCTTCTGGAAATTCTCGGAAATTGTCTGAACTCATTCGAGCGCTATAAAGTTCGAATTTCCTCTGTGGTAATTGAAGTTCAAAAAGAAACTAAATATTCCCTCAGATATGCTCCAGAGTTGCATATGTGGATTTTATCTGTAGAGGAAAACCTCCGGGGGGCGGTGGGGTTTGTACTTCTCTATTACATACACATGCAATGGATTCAGTATAAGATAACGTTCGTTTTCCGAAAATTTCACCATTTTCTCCTAAGTAGTTTTAGAGCAATTTTCTGTAGATGGCAAACTTTGTGTTTTCCATTAAAATGTAAATATGTTTGCCAAGGGGTAGGTTCAGAAGACGTATAATAGTCGAAAAGCATTGAAAGGAAAATGGTAGCGCAATCATACAAAACTGTCTGAAGAGGAAAAAGACAAGACAAGACATTTTTGCCCAAAAATCTGAAACTGCCCCATTTATATTCTAGAAATTGTATTTAAAATTGAAAGGGGGAAAATATGTTGATTTCTAAAGTTTTAAATAATTAATTGTACTTTACCCATGAACATTTTTGGGGGGTGTTACAAAATCCCATCCCGCTTTTGTAAGTAAATGGACTGAAAGCAATCGAAAAATTTACTTCGAATGAAAGGATTTTTGGGGGGAGGATGAAATCCGTTTACATTCCACACCAATTCCCTTCATGTGGATATTCAGGAAAAGTTTTTACCTAAATGTAAAATGTTTTTATTTATTTAAGGGAAGCGACCAAGGAGGAGGACATAGGTAGAAAATTTCTAGAATTTTGGTAGAGAAAATTAAATGATAACTTTACGATTTTCAAATATGTCCTCAGTAGGGTTGGTAAGGGCATTTTACAAGTAATTTGATAGACAAAAGTTTAATAGAAGTTTATATTTTCGAAATTAATGCGATGAAAGTAGAATGCAAAAGTGGTTTATTATTTTTTTATTGACATTTATTAATATTAGGTAAATTCAATTCATAAACTACATATTTTTTCTAAAATGTCGTAATTATGCCAAAACTACTTCATAACTCATAGTTATGGTGATCTAAATGTACGTCCCAAAACTTTGAACCTCAAGAAATTGTCCATGAAAATTAGTACTTGAGGGGTTTTTGAAGACGCTGACTAAGAATCTAATATCGATTTTAATCTAAATTAAGAGAACTTTAAGTGTACTATAAACTTTTGTCTTATACAAATTCTGAGAAAAATCTCCATATTCTCGTTAGATTTTAAAAACAAAAAGAATCATACAAATTTTATCAATATTTATTCAGCAGTTCTTGAGTTATTAAACATCAACAAACAAACATTTTCAATAGTATTAATAATAAATGAATTCAGAAAAGAAAAATGCTGACTTATGTATATATGTACGATTTCACAGTGCGCGCTTAAGTTCTCACTCAGCTAACCATGGGGCGAAACTTAAGTATTTTCAGTTTCACAGTCCTTTTTTATTTCACGCTTAACTGAGTGAGAACTTAGGCATTTTGCTTTTTTATGTCGGACACTGTATGTGTTTCAGGAGAAGTCCTATCATGAAAAACGTTCGAATCCAAACAAAAGGAGCTTGCAATAGCTCTATTTGGATAAAATTTCCTTAATAATAATAATATTGCTAAAAATCATTTCAGAAAACTTTTGACTTAAAAATTATTGCGTTAAAAGTGATAACATAATTGGAATAAGCAAATCCAATCCAATTATTTTCATGATATGTGGAGAAAACTTAAAGGCAAAGATAACTAAAAGTTTTAGTAAGAAATTTTTATTAAAAAAGACTTTTTTTAGGACCCGTTGTCATCAATATTTTTGTGGGAAACTATGCTGTGTTACTTTAAAAGAATCAGAAAAAAATTAAATACAATTAACAAAAATAAAAGTAACTTAAATAGAAGGTGTCCTTATTTTACACCCAATTTTCAAAAATATCTTGTTTACCTACTTGTTGAACTTTACACACGAAATGTCAAAAAATATCTCTAAGTGGCCTATTTTGGCGACTTAAGTATAGCGACCACTTAAGCCATAATTTACACTTAAACCCGCACTGTGAACTGAAAAATGAATAAACGGGAACTGAACTATTGTACAAATAAATATATAAGTTTGTTTTAATAATCCCTTTGAAAGTTTTAGGAGGATCTAATGGCAATGCAAACTGGGATATTAAAAGATTGAGGACTGGTAGCCCTCGAGGTCTGTTATCTTAAGCCCTCGAAAAGAGCGAGAAAATTTCAATGGTAAAGACGTCCAGGGGTTTGGTGAGTGGTGAGTGGTGGTGGATGAATCGAAAAAGGCTAATGAAACTTTTAAGCGAATAAACACAACCGAAGGGCACTTGGTGGTTTATCTAGCTCGACTAGACGACGAACGAGGGTCTCTAGCTGTCTGAATTCCTTTCTCGTGGCAAAGGTTTTTGGTAGGTACTTTTGGTACTTAGCCACTTCGTCCGTGGCGAAATCAACTCTTCCATACACACTTCACTGAGCATTCGAGCAAACGAGTTTAGAGTTATTTCGAGGAAAAATTGGGATAGTTTGTACATCGATGGCACTTGTGGAATTTTTTATTTTTTTGGTATTACCTCCCCAGACGGATGGTCTCTACAAGGTATGCTCAGGATGTGTGTTTGAAAGTAATTCAACCGAAAAGGATTTAAAACGCAACGCTTGGTAACATGGTGCTAGGCGTCTGGCCCTTTGGAAACTTTTCCAATTTTAGAAAATCGCTACAAAAAGGCATTCACAGGGCCCAGAAAGATGCAACTGCTCCATATCAAGGGAATGAAATATCAGAAAATTGATAATAATAATTGATATTGATTGGCTGGATAATGGATTCCAGTGGAAAAAGAAAAGACTGGAATTAAATAGTAAATATTTAAACAAATTCTATATCATAATTACTAACAAATAATTAATTTGAGACTATTTGTAACTTCTATGTCTTAAAAACAACAACATCTAGAAATTTTAAATACATGTTATTATTTTATATTATATTTTATATGTAGTCCACCAAACTACCAACTGGGTAATTCCATTGTAACTGGTGGGACATTTCACCCCGAATTTTTGTCTTTAAAGAAAATTCTAACAGTCAATATTTTCAGGTAAAATTTAATGTTTAATGACTATTATGGGACACTAAATTACCCTTTTAAGTTACCTTTGTTCATTCATCGATTAATTTTAGACATAATTTTGTAATTTTTTTTTTATTTATATTGTAAATGAATAAACATAAGAGATAAGAGACTTTCCTTTCCAGCTGCTAACTGTTGTGAAAAAGAAAATATAACATTTTCAATTTGTTACTGGTGGGACAAGTGTGAGTGTGAAAATATTTACCGAAAATCAATGTTTAATAATTAATTATAATAATAATGTTTAGAACATAATATAGGCTAAAAAATTATGTTTTATTGCATTACACTTATGATTATAACGAAAGCTATGTAAGATACAAATTATTTTAGCATCAAATCTCCCAGTTAGAGAATTAGTCCACAAAATTCAGTATAAGTTATGAAAATATGTTCTTTGTTGTAAAAATAGCCCATAATATAATTATTTCCGCGAAAAATGAAATAAAAACCATTCCCCACTTTGAAAACTGTGACTGATGGGACAAAATTTAAGAAATTTGTTTAACATGCAATATTAAATGTAAATACTTAGTTAAAAATCCGCTTAAATAGTGCGTCACGGATTTATCATTACTTATAGAAAACTCCCATAATAAAAAAAACACAAATTTTTAGGTTATGATACACCATATATGTTTTTCTGTGACTGGTATTTAAATAGAAAAAGTTTGGCAATATTTTCCAGTCGTCTAAATTAACGAAAATGGTGTTGTCAACTGAAGTAACATTTTCTACATAGTATAAATTTTATACATTCATAATTTTCATGGACGAAAAAAATCATTCGTCGTACTTTTATTAATATATTTTCTTGAATTAGAAAAGGATCGAATTTTAAGAGGTTATTATTAAAATAAATATAATAAGAGTAAATGAAAAATGTATGGCTTTTTCCTCTTTTGCTTGAAATGACCTTACTACCAGACCAGTTAAATTTTTTTTTTTAACCGATTACAGCGATTTGTACACAAAACAACTATGTGGGTTTTTTGAAAAGTCTGTTTCGGAATCCTATAAACAATTTTGAAAATTCGAAAAAGGGACTTTCAATACGGATATTTTTGAGTTTATTGATTTCAAATGTGGTGCCAAATTTTAAGAATTCAATATAGCGATTTCAGAAATATTTTCGATATTGTTTTCTAATATTAATATGTATGTATTGTGTATGTATAATATACATATATATACATATATACGAGTAATATTTTTTTAATCTTTTATTTGCGAGTTAACAAATCTTATCCTGCTCGATCCGATCAAAGGGCGTGATGATTGCATGTAACGAATCCGCTCGAGAGCTTTTTCCTAGAATCAACAGAATGAATCAATCATCTTAGCAGTTGAGGGATGCTCGCTCAGAAATTAATTCCAAGATCTTGGCTGTCTTCAGCTGCTGATTGATTTGTCTAAGGGTGCAATTGCATGAATAGGCCCGCTCAACCGTAGCGGGTAAAATCTATGGAAGATGCTCTTGCTGACGGCGGCGTCCCATTTTCGCAGCGATGCATTTTCATCCCTATTGATTACTATCATTTCAGCGAGAATGCCTCCAGGGCCTGGTTCTGACGGTGCCTTGGGGTTCAGAGGCTCTGGAATTCTAGTTTTCTGGGTTCAGACTATATTGAGACATTGGGGAAAATAACTTGGCGCAAATTGCTTCCCAGGGAAACGGTTGCCTATTAACATGCCAAATATTTTCACAGTGCACGCACACATCAGCCCTCGTACCCCCGAGAAGTACCCCATGTCATGGAAGGCACTCACTCACTTGCTCGGCTGGCTGTAAATTGCTATTTGCCATTTATGTTTGCTTAAGTTCTATGCTCAGTCGAAGTTGTTAAAGACAATATGCAAATCAGCAATGGATGAAATTACAACTTTGTCAGGGCCGCCTCAACCACCATCCCACCCACACTACTCGGCGAAACGCAATTTTGTTGTCAGTAAGAAAATAACTCAATTCAAATAAGGAAACTGGAGCAGGGCGGCATGAAGCAGATATATGCAGGCATTCCCGAAACTCTCGAGAAAATCCTTTTGCAGACTGCTTCTGTTAACTTTGTACAATTTTAGGGAACAATATGCAGGAACTAAGGGCGGGCTGGTGCAATAATAAACGATTGCACCCACGCCCGGTGGCTATTTATTAAGTTTTGCAGTATGCACAACGATGATGATGAACTTTTGCTATGCCCGATGGCGACTTGGAAATAGAACGAAAACCGCCCTCTCATCGCCCATTTTCTTCATCAATTAAACCACCCATTATTACTTCGTGTTTTATTTCGTTTTTAAATGTTTTAATATCTTCTTAGGTCAAGGAAATCGATTTTTGTAGTTTTACATTTTGTTTTATGCAGTATGATATCTTAAGAATATTTTGTAAGTTTGATAAAAATCGGCCCAAAATTGAATGAGTTATATCGGTTTAAAGAAGTAAGAAATGATTTTAACCCTTAACTGTCAATCTTTGAACACGTGTAAAAAACACGGTGCGTGCTTCAGCGCCTCTCGTCATAGGTACCTTCCGTCAGTAAGCCGATTGATTTTGTTTAATACTATTTGAAATTTATGAAATTTTGAAATTTATGTTGTAGATAGATAGAGAATTAGTTGGACAACAAGCAATACGTCGTCCTGCACCATATGCCCCAGACTGCTTGGGCTTTTTGAAATCTCACGCTTATCACAACAAACCAAAAACCTTGCAAATCTTGCCAATATTGAAGAAAGAATCACCAATTTGGAACCAGATATTTTGCGAACAATTATCCAAACTATTTTAATACTCGAGTAGTAACCGCCGGTTTACAGGCAGCTGTCAAATGTTAAGCCAATCAAATATTGTTTTGTTTTGAGGTCATTCTGTTCGGTCGATATATGTATATCATGTGTGAATTGTTGAGTAGTTAGATTATATAAAATATGGAAAATGAAAACGAGAAACGAAAGCGTGGTCCTAACTGGCTACCTTCCGAAAAAAACTTATTGTCGTCAGAACTTGTAGAGCAAGATTTTGGTGTACTAGGCTAGATTTGTGCATTTGTGTTTGTTTCATCACCTTCTTGATGTTTTTTCTATTTATTGGAAAAATCGTTTAGAATCACCCAAATAAATTTCATGGGCACGAATCAAGCGCGCGACGTCGTTTAATCTGGGAATAAGGATGGTTACACCGTCAGAATCGGCAGAATAGTGTTATACTCCGGTTTAGCTAAAGTATTCCTGGATAAGCAGTTGGTAAAATGTAAAATCGGTTTACTCTAGAATATTTTCCAAATTATTCTTGGTATTAGACTTAAACCAGTCTAGTCGAATCGGCTCTTAATGTCATCAATTTTACACCTTCAAATGAATTTTCCGTGAAAACAGAGCCCAATTTTTTTTATTTCTAACCAAATGGCAGCCAATTCAAATTATGACATTACTTTTGCTCCACCCCGTAGAAAAAAAAAAACTTAGATCCATATGACTAGTTTTGTAAGCCCTTTAATAAATTTCGATTTCTCATTTTAAAAAATTTGAAAAAAAACTTATTTTTGTCGATTTCGGTCGGATTAAATGGGACAAAATCAGTTAAAATGTAGACATCTCAGTACCAAACTGTAAACAATAATAGAATGAAATTAAAATTAAGTTGTAATCATCTCATCATGAAATCTGAATATGAAACATTTTCTTTTAATGCCTCCCTCGAGTTCAATTTTTCAAACTGATATATCTACTCGAATGACGTGTTTACACTCATCCCAACAGAAATTTCAACGTTGCCCATCATCATTTTTAAAATAAACCGCCCAGCCCTACCATCGAACAATATGTCGCATAAAAAAAAATAAGTAAAAACCCTAAAGAGTTTATTTTCCTCGCAGAAAAGAGTTCTATTAAGCCTAAAAAGAACACAGCCATTTTTATTGGAAACTTTTGAAAGGGAAAACCTGACTGAGATTAATGATTTCCGCAATGACAATTTCACATGAGAGTTATTTGGAGTGATGAGGGTGCAGAAATAGGGCCCTCAAACAAAATGAGGACATTTCAAGAAAATTGTCTTTGAAAATTTCCCTCCGTTCAGGGTATGTGGAATATGAATGTATGTGGTTTTTGGTGTATTCCCTAAGGAGGAAGGTATTTAAAAGTTTATTTCCAGCCATCTAGTCTTCGGATGATATCATTAATCTTTGGTGTACAACAAAGTAAATGCCCATCATCCTTTCACGATTATTATCATTTTGTTCATGGGACCAAATTGTCCAAACAAAAGCATTTAAATGTTGCCCAATATTCTGGCTCTTGATTATGACGTGATTAGAAATTAACGAAGATAAGGGTAAGGCGTAAAACTATGAAGGTACTTATTAATTTTGATTGACGACTATAAAAAAGGCATTGATGTTATTAACGTACAGAAATTTAATTTTCTTTTACGGATTAAAACTGCAATTTGATACAATCATGCACTAACATCATTGAACTTCTCTAGTAATTTACGATAAATCTCTTACATATGTAAAAAAATTTATTTTAAACAAATAACGCATTTTAATGCTATGTATGCGATATCAGAAGCGGAAATGAAAATACGTCATTTGGTGTTTGGTTTATTGAATTTGGGTGAAGTATTATTGAAGAAAAAGGGATGCTGACAGTAGAAATAATATATAAGATTTTGATTATAAAAATTTTAAAATTATAAATAAAAATATAAAAAATTCAATTTACCGCCATGGATTAGTTTTTTTCGCTCAAAAAGCGCTATTTTAAAAACTCCTAGCACAATAGTTATTATTATTAAAATTGAAACAGTTTCAAGGAAATTTAATGAATTTTTAATAAGATATAAGTAAAAATGAACGATTTGTTCGCAAATATAATTACAGATTTCATTACCAAGGCACGCCGATTTGCATTTATCCCTAATTTATCAACCATCAAAACAGATTCGTATCAAGTACTATCGAGCGTTAACAGTCTCATTGAACCAACCAGAAAGAAAAGACCCAACAAAAACATTTTATGAAGCCAAGTCTTGCGACTATTCCACTCTTAAAATGTTATGAAATCATATTAAGAGCCAAGTCTATTCCTCCGGCAAAATCTTACGCTTTTCATTTTCAGATCACGCCTAGAGGGTTACAGCTTTGTGAAAATTTCATAATTTTGCCATTGGCATTCGCGGAAGTTATTAAAGAAATTATCACTTTTATTTTCCAATCACGAGTGGTTATATCTTAATTAACGAAGACTTCGTTACTTGGCCATTAGACGCATAAATTAACAGCCTTTTGCTCATAGATTATACCTATTCGAAAAAAGGTACTACCGTCCCCAAATCAGTAGTCAATGAAAGTGGGACAGAACTTAATTTTTTTTTTTTTTAATTCTGCTGGAAATGTGCAGTGGGAAACAGTGGAACAATGCTAAGAGACCTCAATATCGGATTTCGTGGAAATTTTGCAGGTGAAATCCAAGTTTCAACTTGAATCTTGAAGAAATGTCAAAATTAAAAGTTGAAAAATTTCCGAAAAAAAAGGCGTCCGCTACAAAATTATCTCAGATCCTTCCGTTTTAGGCAAAATCGAAGGCATCTTCTCAATTTCATTGAAATCCGAGCATTGGGGACTATTCTCCAGGTGCTCCAAAATTTATAAGCATAGAGAAATTGGAACGGAAAACAATCATTTTTCAAAATTTTTAAGTTACAATACATGTCTCACAAAATATAAGCGATCTAAAATTTTTTTTTTGCATATCTGTCACTTTTGATCCTAAATGGACATTTCTACAAAAAATGACGGTTTTCGATGAATTAACAACTCATTTGACAGTGTAAAAGTTTTTAAATCGGGGTTGCAACCTCAGGGCACCTTAAGAGATGATAAAAAGTTTAGTTTTAAGAACTAGTGACTATATTCATAGCAACAACGTTTCGGCAGTAGCTATAAGGACGGCGGGAGCGGTTATGACAATCTTTTTTGATAACCACTTTCATTAATGGTATACGAAATGGGACAAAAATGAGAATTGCAGTGACTAAGCGAAAATAGCCACTATACAGCCAACGGTTAATATTAGCAGAATATAGTAGACCCTAATATGTAGGTGACTGAAATTTATTTCGATTAGAGCCAAACTAAGTTTAGCTTAAGCCTGAGCTTAGACCAACCTTAACCTACATTTAAGCGATTTTTAATTTTTAAATACTAATATATTTTATTTTTGTATTTAATGTTCTGCAAAAGCGATTTTGTACAGCCAAATTCAACCGACTTACATGGAAGAAAACTGATATTTTTGGCGCTCTAAATATCCCAAATGCATTAAAGTGAAATTATTCAATAAAAGAGCGAACGTTGAGATTTAACATCGCACAGGTCATAAAAATGAAGTTGAACCCCCGTTTGAAGCTGAGGTCGAAATCACATCGAAGCAGAAAAGAAAAGGTATATAGTAGTTTTATTTATATTCCCAGAAGGGGCTTCGAAAAGCCACCGCCGCCGCCGTCGCCGCCATCGAAGACGACGACGACGATCACATTTCAGTTCGATAGAAGGTGAATCGAACAGGAATGAAAACCGAATCCCCGGCATGAATAAATTTGCTATATTAAGCATTTTCGGTGGAATTCCCCCCGCGCCCACATCAGAGCAGTATTGCTTAGGTAAATGTTATCTCAGATGTCTATCTTGAATCTTGGAATAAAAAAATATAAAAAAAAAACTTATGGGACGGAACCCTTCGGGGCACGTCTGAAATATCACAAAGTCCGGGAAGGGTGGACTCACTGGAGGAGGATTTGTGAGAAAAAATAAAAAAATACCGTCCTCTATTACAAATATCTTGTCTGAAACTCGCTGTCAAAAACATTTTAAGTTCTCAGGAAATTGCATTCCCATCCGCCCACAGGCGGACCCTTGCGCTTCAAAACGGTGGCGGTCGTCGGCGACGGCCGGATTCAATTGATTCTCAGATTAACATACCTTGGGAAAAGGAAACAAAACCAATGGCATCCCACCTTCATATACCTGAAGCTTTGGCTCACCTTGCCGAAAAAAAAGATAGGGCCACCACCACCTACAAACAAGTCTGGAGGGTCTCGGTGGATGGGTTTAAGGATGAGGATTGGCGTTTACCGGGTGTATGGCGGCTGTACGTACGAAAACGTACGAACTTTACGGATTCCGAACAGATTCCAGAACCAAATCTTTTGACAAATGCCTTTGTTTACCAGTAAGTCTCGGTGATTGATTCCTAGTGATTTCCTAGCCCGAAGCAAAATTTATGGGCTCGTTGGTATAGGGCCAGAGAATTTTCGAAAAGGGAAAAGTTTATGTCCGTGCCACGATTTGGTCAAATTACCTATAAATTAGTTGCTACTCTCCTCCTCTTGGCATGGTAGAGGGGATAGTAGAGAGGGGAACCAAGTAAGGGCCAGAAGGCGTGGTCTGTGGCTGTCTTATCGCCACCAGATTCCCTGGGTAATTAATTCTGTATGCCGAGATACGACTCCGGATTACTAAATTGATTTTTTCCAATTTGTCTGGCCATGTAACAACTTGTGCCCTTTAGACGAGAGAAAAAAAATAAAGGAAAATAAAAGAGGAAAGAAATATGAGCATTCCATGGTGAGTGGCGGGAGCTATCGTGCTGGATTTCGACCGCTTACCGCTTTGATCTTTTATTTAGCCCTTCCACGGACCCTACATTTCCAGTGGAGCTCAGCCCCCACCCCCCGCCCCCTCCCCCTCCACCAAAAGCCCTTCTTCGGATTCCCTTTTTGCAGGGCAAATGACCAGGACGACTTTAATTAGTAACGGCTTTGCGACTAAACTCACTACGTGAAATTAGGTCTTTCCCGGATGGAGTTGAAGGGGGGAAAGTGGAGCAATATCTCCCAGTTTCGGAACACTCGAAATATATAGGGCCGAAAATCCCGAAACGGTCATGTGTAGAAAAGTAAAACGACTGAAAATGTCCCTCATGTGTGCGCCCACTATTCCCCCAGTTGAATTTCAGCTTTTGGCTAAATCAACAGACTTCAAACTCCCGGATGATGATGACTTTATGCAGAGCCTTTAATTATGAATCTTATTCACATTGGACTAAATCTATCCTTTGAATCTAGAAAAAAGTGCATTCCCTCCCTATTCAGGGAATCTGGGAGATTCGCGTTCTTTTGAGAATTCTAGGGGTCATAAAACTTTGAAATTCCCACTCCAAGAAGCATTCATTCGTTTCTTGCATACCAAAATATTTCAAAAAATTCAAGCTGGCTATTTCCATCTCGACCACACTAAGCACTAAGTAAATTTGCTTAAAATAGGTTTTAGAAAGGTGTCAAAGAAGCGTCACTATCACTACAACCATTAAAATTTAAAAATAATAATTTCGAAGAAAAATGAATTCGAATATAAATATTTACATTTCTTTCAGATTCTTCTATAGAATCTTATTCTAAAAATATATCTAGGGGCTTTGAAAAATTTTAAAAAGTTAAAGATGTTAATGTTTGAGTGAAAATATTATTTTTCGATTTAAAAAATTGCGTGCCATTTTAATACAACCCTTATTAATACAATTTTCCATTATGGAACATATCTACATATGCACAATTAAGGAAGTTATGTACTAATAAAATTTAAGTAGTTGTTTTTCTTTTGAATTGAGCTCAGTTTATGGGTAGTTCTCAGCTATTGGGACACAAAACTCATACATTTTCAAAATCATTACTCCTTAGAAAGGACCAGTCAGTTTTGACGCCAGGGAAATGACTTCATTGCAGAGAAGTGACACATTAGACAGTATATTAAGATCAATTTTTAATTATAAACTGTTGTCCCTTAGAAGTTTGGACTTGTCAGAGGGGTGAAAAAGTTTGCATTTATTGTAGTTTTAATTTTTTTCAGTTGCGTTACTTAATGTTTTTTAATCTTAATATTATATGAAATAGTTACATTATAGTATTTAAAGTAAGCGTAATGATAATTCCAAACCAAGCACTTTTAGCCAAGTTATATGCTGTATTCTTGAACGTTCTTTTGTAAATAGTGTTTTACGCTAACTACCAGAACTTCTCAAAAGACTATGAAAAATCATTGGAATAAAAGAATTATTAGTTAATCTAGTGTTTAATCTAAGCTTTTTATGTTTTCTTCAAATTGAGTAAAATGGCAATCTTTGAAAGTGTACTTTTAATTTTTAAGGTAAAAAAGAGCTTGTTTATTATTTATAAATATGTAGTCGTCACCGTGTTTGAACATGTATGTATGTTTAAGAAAAACCGAATCTAAAATTTAACTATCTGTTGTCAATAATAGAAGAGATCTATAATTATTATTATTATTATATTTTTAAAACTATCCATTGGATCGACTTGAAGGAAAGTTAAAAATAATTTTTTGAAAATCCTGACTAGGACTAACCCCTTAAGTATTCTGCATCAATAAGCAAATCAAACAGCATTTCTCATTTCAACTGCCTACAAGTCTTTACGAATATAATCATTTTAACAAAAAAAAACAAAAAACGTCCCTTTTTCTTGTTGTTCAGTATATTTAAATGGCTAAGTTTTTATTTTTCGATAACGTACTTCTTCATTTAGGGCCGATTTTTCAATCGGGTGATAACTTCATTTCTCAGAAAAAAAATCAACTTAGCTAAGAAAAAAAATTTGTTTGACTCTATTTGTCAAAATTAACTGACAAGTAACATTTCTATCTATCCATTTTAAATCAAAGCCAAGTTGATTACTGGGATTGTTTTACTCGACGAATAAATTTATCTAAAAAATTGGCCCTTAATCTCCTTTTTACCCGACTGCCAGAAGGAGGGTTATGTTTTTCGAGTGCATGTACATATGTATATTTCTTTGGCACGCTCTGTAGCCTAAACGGCTTGATGGATTTTAGCTTGAGAGGCGTCGTTAGATTCGTCTCAATTGTGAGAGTGACACTGGGTATATAAAATTTATGAAAATTAAAATGGCCGATTTTCGGCGCCATATCATGTCTTCAATTTTTTTTTCGCAGTCGGGTTTTTTTGTTGTTTTCAATAATATTTGCTAGTTTAAAATCTTTCTCTTTATTATATATTTTTTTCTTTTTATTAGTATGTATGTATTTTATAGTTTTATTTTGCTTGTTTATTTAATCTGATAGACAAAACATTTTTAATCGATTAATATAACGTATTACAAATAGATACTAACAGAAAGATTTTTTCGATAATTCTATCACTATTTTTTATCGGAATTTAATAAATAATGAGTCCTAGTGTCGAATCCGACGGAAATCTAATCCGATCGGAATGTAGGAAAATTCTAAGCAGAATGGAACATTTAAGAAGATTTTTAAGAACCGAGCTTTGAGAGTTGCCAGCTTACTTGTGAATCTCCTACAATCCGTCGGATGCGACGATTCGACAAAAGGCCAAAAAAATTTAATAAAATCGTCAATACTTCTGCCATACAATTATAACAAGGGCTTTTAATCATATTTATTTTCATTGTAATAATTTTATTATTTATCTCCTTTTAATTTGAATAATTATAAAAGATTAACATTTTTACGAACTTATTAAATAAATAAAAAAATATATTACACAATTAAGAGGAAAGCCAGTGAAAGGACAGTCCGAGGTAGTGATGTTTGATAATTTATTTTTTCCAAAGTATCCGAAAATATTGCTTTTTGATTTTGAGAATATAATGTTCCGGGAAATATACTAACCAAAGAATAATTTTAAAACTCAATTTAACGAAGGTCCCTCATTAATCAAAACATGTTATATGGATATGTTAGTTTGAATTTCGAAAGTAAGTATATTACTTAACTACAATTTGTTTAAGGTGGCTTTAATCTCCCAGGGTAGCTATAGAGCTACTTCATCATGATTCTTAAGTGTGACAAATCTAGTGAAGGATGAATTTGCCCAGAACTGTAATACACCTTCGGAATCTCTCCCGGATCGAAATTAGTCCAGTGCTGCCACATTAAGCAGTGGGATACGGTTGCAGACTGCCACTGTTATCAACAAAGCAGTTTACTTATCGGTTAACTGCATCCACGCAGCATCCGAATTTAGTTGCTGTGGCAATTGGACCACATTGACCCACCCCCTCGTTGGGGGTAAGCAAACATCCCGTCCGTGGGAAACCCACCTAAGCCCCATTCACCGAGGCTCGCGACCAGAAGGGCGCGGCGATCAGAACTATCAAACTAATTTATATGGAAATTTCCCCCAAACGCGGAAAGTTAATTAGTTACCAAGTTCACAGGGAGATCGCTTTCAATGTCCCCCCCGTACTGACTTTAATTATTCAATTTTGTTCTATTGCGCGGGAAGCAACTGTTCGGCCAACCGAGAGCAGCACTGTGCTTAATTATTGCGCGAATTTTATCCCGGCCTAATAAACCCCCAAACCCCCGGCTATTCACCTGGTCGTCCGAATATCGAACACAGGTGATTTTTCCCTCGCAGATTTTTGCAAACCATTTCATCCGGCCACAGTACGTGCTTATGTTTTTAAATCATCCGGCAATTATTTTAGGATGTCAGCGAAATTGGCGTCGACTTGTTTCTACATATTTTAAATAATTGCAATTGATTTGCGGATTTGGTGGCTCCCCTGTATAAGTAAAAGGTGAAATCGATGGAAGCAGATGAAAGCCGGTTATTATTTTATTCAGTATTTGGACCACCGCATTTAATCAACTTTGATAGTTCGTAACGGATTTGCATATAAAATCCAAGCATTGAATGTTTTTGGATCTATTTTCGAATAGCATTGAACAGAAGTTTAGAATATTCTAAAATTAAGTAATTATCATATTTTACAATTTTGATATCTAATTATTGTTTTTTTTTTAGCAGTATATCGCAACGTGCTAGTTTGGACGAGTAAACAGCACTGGACCAAGCTGACTACCTTGTGGGATAGCGAAAAAATCGATATGTACGTCAGAAAAAGTTAAACGAAGTAAGTAATAAAATTTTTACAAAGAAGATAAATTAAATTATTGTGTAAAATAGCCGGAGAATCGTTCATTCTTACAATTTCAACTTTTCAAGGACCTACAATTGAAAAGAAATTGTATGTTATATCTGAAATATCTCGCCGAACTAATTACCCAATTTATCTTACACTATCAAAATGTCTCTCGAGTTTTGCCCTACTCTAGCCGCTGT
The DNA here is from genome assembly GCA_951509405.1 of Machimus rusticus. Lineage (NCBI taxonomy): Eukaryota > Metazoa > Arthropoda > Insecta > Diptera > Asilidae > Machimus > Machimus rusticus. The sequence continues at coordinate 10,402,389 of OX608049.1, forward strand.
GCAATTTTAATTTCCCTTAAAAGATTTAAGTGTAGGAAGCCCCCTTTACTTTATTTTTATTTCAATTTCACTTCCCCTTGGCTTTTATTATCCAATTTGTAAAATTGTGTGAAACAATGTATCGTAGGAGGTTATTTTTTTATACATTTGGTAGCAAATCTCAGCAATAAATGCAGCAAACTTTGCAGACTACCCTTTGCGGAAATCGTTCTGATTGCAGAAAAAAAAATGTCAAGCACATTCGGCTTTTTAAATGTATCTAAATGAAAATTTATGTGGTTGTATATGCACGTGTGTGAAAGTGGTTTTGTGCAGAGCCTCCACCAGAGCGCCCCGTGGGGCTTCGGAGGCGCATTCTCTGAAACGCCGAGTGGACAAAGTAATAAAAGTAGCATTTAATTGCCCAAGTTTAGGGCAATGCTTTTATGGTTTTCCTAGATTTGAGACTTTTACGAGTCTTCATTTGAAAATAGGATTTCATAAAACCCTGAAGACTGGGAAGATAAAGCACATCATATCTATTTTTACATTTTATCTTAAGGATTGTGCTATCCAGATCCCTGGATATTTCTAAAGTAATATTTCCTTGGAAATTCTCCAACGGAGAAAGAGCCTTTTTCATAAAGGAATGGATGAGGTTTGCGATGCTCTGGTTCTTTTGCACCCCCTCACGGGATATAAAAATTTGTCCAAGAATATAAAAGTTGCAATGAAAACACCTTTTACGAGCCAGTGAAAAATATTTGTTATTACACACCTCAAAGGCATGAACTTTATGCTCTCTTTATTAACAGGGAATATTGTCGTAAAAACCGGAGAAAAATTAAAGACCCATTACATCGTTGGGATTTGAGTCTGATTTAATTCAGTTTGATCATCTTTTGAGGTAAAAAAAGCTCCTTTTGCAGAAGACAGTCGTTTTGCAGAAAAATCTTTTCTCTCCGCCAGGCGATTTGAAAGAAATTCTACAAAGCGACGGCGACGGTGCAGCCTTAGTAAATGAAGGGTTTTTATCTCAAAATAAAATTTTATTAAAATCTTTCATTTATCGTTAAAAGATTTAATTTCACAGATATTATCTTTTAACTGAAATAGTTTATATAAATACATAATAATAAAAAACATAAACTTTGCAAAAATACAAAACATTAAAAAAATATAAATAATTTAAAATGTTAGATACTTTAAATCAAATCCTTTAAATTCCGCAAAGCTGAAAGTTTTTCCTGTTCAAATATCATCGACTTTTTCTCGTGATAAAATATAAAAAATGTTATGTGCATGTTATGTCCATGCACCACTAAAATATGTTTTTTTAGCGACGAAAATATGTCCGAGAATGAAAAATGCAAATAAAACGAAAATTTAATATCACCCGAAATGCTGGTGCTATGAAAATATGTCTGATAAAATCATTTCTATGACACAAAAATGACAAAAGCAGTATGTGGAGGAGTAGAAGGAAAATAAAAATGATGTTTGTAAAATAAAACTACGGGAATAAAATCATACTTTACAATGTTTTCCCTTGTTTGACCTATAGTAAAAGTGTTTCAAAGCACCGATGAATATATTAAATATAAAAATATTTATATATATTTAAAATTTTATAAGTTGTTAGGTATTGTACGACTTTTGAAACCGAAAAAAAAACGTTGTTACCAAAAATAAGTTAATATGATAAAAGCTTATATTACTTTAAGAATTAAACTTAAACATAAAATGTGGGACATTTATAAGACTAATTAAAAGAAGACTTAAAATCTATCAAAGTTTTAAGTCAGAGTACTTAAAAAAAAAACAACGTTCATCTTTTCCAGATTTTGTCTAAATATGAATTAGCAAATTTCTCCTAAATTAAAAGGAACGCATACTTAAAATTGATATTATTGTTTATTTTTTAGTTCTGCCCATAAAAATAGAACAGTAATGATAAAGAGTAAATTAAATTTTGTATAGTCTTTTAAATCGATATAGTATAGTAATTGATTAACTAAGTTGAAGTAGGTACCTACATTTAATTTCCAAATATAGTCTTGTTCCAATTTATTTTAAAAATTGAATTATTTGTCCTTTATTGAAATTTTTTAAAATATAGTAACTTGGTGTTATTGTTATAACTTCACTAATCTTTGATTATTCAATATAATATTTAAAGAAAATACTCAGGAAGAATTTTAGGGAATAACATAAAATTAAATTTAAATTTAAAATCCGCCTTGTTAAGAGCAATCCTAATACTAAGCGACTTTTTGAATATCATTAGGTAGAATATTCTTGTTGCTTCATTTAAAAAAAAAAACATACTAGTAAAAATAGTGTAGAATCAAAAATAAAAATCCTTTTATATAAAAATGGCCTCAATTCTCTTCTATAATTATAAAAAAAAAGGATATCTTTAAAAGCCTAGTTTTGAATTAAGAACAAAACTTCTAACTAAACTGAGTAATTCAAGAGGGGTAAAAATAAATTAAGAAAGGTTTCTCATCGTTCAACTTATCCACTCTTGAATTTATCCCAAGTACGTACGCAGCCACAATATTATTATTAGTCCAATAAATAATTAGACATCCTTGACCCAATTATGCTCCGTCGATGGGGCGGAATATGGGATTCGAGTATTAAATTACCTCATACGTGATTAGGTTTATCTAAGCAACGTAAAAATGGTAACTTAAACCTGTCTGAAAGAGTCGCATAGCACCGCGCTTGGTAGTAATTCTCCAATAAAACTTTATCCTCAAAAACCCTACGTTTTCCCGGAGCTCAATGATGATATATTCAGGCTCCTTTGTCTTCATAAGGAGGCCATCGTCAATAAATTACTCGTGCACAGTCAAGTGTTCCCAACTCCCGCAGTTAAAGGAGGTCTCCTCGAGGGGGTGGTTTATGCTCTATGCTCGGGGTTTGGGTTATTTATGTGCGAACTATGTGCTGCGTAAACATCCCACGGCCCAACCACTAACTAACAGCAACAGCATTTCGCAAATCGAGGGATACACTACCGAGGAATCTCCTTAATTGCGAAAATCTCAACATACAACATCGCATTGAAAAATCTCGACTATTTCATAATAGGGCGCATGTCAAGAGAATTTCTGGCAGGACCTTTTAATCTCATCACATCTCGTGGAGAGGTTTTCGAATTAATTTCAGCATCCTCTGTATCATTTTTCCCCGCGTTTTATAAGAGCTTCTGTCCTAACTTAAAACCTTATTTCGAATTTTTCGAAATTAGATTAATTCTCACAAGCTCTATAGAAGCTCTATAGAATTCTACGCATGTGTTCTTCTACAGGAGCTTTCGTAAATCAAATTCCAACCCCCTCGATAGTCCTTAGCTCCCCTTTTTACCGGACTTTAGATATAGTTATGCAAGTTAAAGCCCTGTAGAAAATCACGAGGTCCGTAAACGAATGCGGGTGGATTTTAATACAAACCGGATTGAATAGAAAAATTAAATTACATAAACCAAGAGAGAGGTCACAGTCGCATCCCAGGGCCCCTAATTAGCACCGATTTATTTCAATTAAAATTTCTGAATCGCTCCTTCGTCAAGTCGTGCGATTTTCTCAGTCCATAAATAACAATGGTAGCAGCACGACGACGACGACGAAAATGTTAGAAGCGGTTTACTCCCGGGTTATTTGTAAATAATTTCATACATAATTAAGGCCGGGTCCTCAACCTCCGCAAGAATAAATCAACGATGAGGATGATTAGGAAGCCCAACTGGGTCTTCTTCTTCTGGAGAAAAGGGGATTGCTCTTGTTAAATTTTAGAAAAGAAGTGATTGCCTTTTGTTTTAACGCCCCCGTGCCGCAAGGACATTCGATATTCAAAAGATGAGTGCCTACTTCTTAGTAAGGAATTTATGGTAATTGGCCTCCGAATGAAGTGGACTTGGGGGAAACCCCACTTTACTTTGATGGACTTTTGAAATTCCAGAAACCTTCTTGTTTATGTTTATTGTTGCTCTTCTTGCTGTTACTTTGGCTTAACATTGGAAATTTTTGAATAAATAAATTTAACGTTAATATGCCTTTCATTGAAGCCCCGGTGTCTGTCTTGTTAATTGACCCAGTTATGGGTTATTTAGCTCTTTAAGTCACATTATGAAAATTCATGAACCTTTTCGATTGGATGTGTTTATGAGTTTATGCTAGTTGTAGGCCATGTCCTTGAGTAACTTAACTCAGTCTGCTTAACCCAGAATAGACAAAATTCTGGCTTACAGCCAATTTTAAGATAGATACAAAAGTTGAAATGAAAACAATTTTAATATGCAATACTTATATCCATTTTTTTTTCTAATAATCAGCTCATGATAATTAAAAAAACCGAAATAAAAGCTTTTATTTTAGATACGTTCATAATTTTATTTCAAAAAATCATTTAATAACTACGTAATTAAATACAAAACGTTTTGCAATTTACGATTTTTAAAATGAACATTCTTCAATAAATAACATTTTTGAGAATGAAATTGGAAAGTGAGGTATTCCATTTTATGGCCATTTTTGATAAAAAAAAATTTACTGGTTGTCACAGAACTTCGAGACCTATATCAAAATAAAACTTTAGTATACAATGTGCGTTCGGACGAATAATTTTTCTCTAATGTTAATTTTATTTTATAGTATATATTAGCTACATGTTTTATAATTATATATTTCTATTGTAGATCGCAATTTGAACTAAACCAGCGCTTCAAATTTTATTCGAATCCCATAAATCGAATATCCGGATAGTTTTAGATTAAAATAATAATTACGGGAAATTAAATATGAAGTATCAACCCGTAGAATTATACCAATTAATACATCTTTTGACTAAAATTAAAGAAGAGTTAGAATTTGGTACTAAAATAAGGAAGGGACCAGATCAAACATTGAATTTGAAATCTGGTCTGAATCTCGAATTGGATCCAAGGACACTCCGACATTATTCGAATAGTCTAGATTTTTTTTAGAAATTATTTCGTATATTTTACTTTACCGAAATAAAATACTTGAGATCAAAATGCGTTTTTAAAATCACTTCTAAATAAACTTTCTTAATTACCTCAATCTTTGGGATATTTTTAACATAATACATGCATATATCCTTAAAGTCGATATCAATCAATTAGTAAATTACGTCAAAATTTAAAATAAACCGCCCTCGCTATTCTTTAGTTAATAAACTTTTCTATCCCACTAACCTTCCTTTTCAAATATCAGTCAAAATCGCAAATGAAAATTTCTCATTTATTCACAACGACTTCAAAAGAAATTCGAAGAAGAAAAGCACTTCCTCAAGGAGCAGATGTTTGCCTAAATTAGCAGGTTAATTAGGCAGTAGGCTAATTTATAATGAGAACAACAAGTACCTTTATATAGAGCATCACCCAACGTCCTCAACAGGTACATATTTAGTAGATGGGGATGCCTGAAATAATTAGGATTTGGAATTAATTTCACCTTTACCCCGTTTACGCATATGAAAACAAGAAGGCTTGGGCGATGAACTTGATAAGATTACGAAAGCAAAACAATTCCTTCTCGCCCCCTCAGTTATTAGCCAAAAGGATAGGAGTAGTTCGTGCAAACAATATAAAGTTTGTTCAATTTCGTGACTAATAATAACAAGCAGATGAGACGATTTCAGCTAGTGGTATAATATTGCCTAACCCAATTTTATAGGTTAGACAATGAATTCCTTCGAATATTATAGTCGATAGGAGGAAATAGGAATGGTAGACATAAATGTAGGATCTCAGGAATATCTTAAAATAATTGTAAATTAAAGCATAGAAATTTTCTTAACACTATCACGTATTTTATCTTCCGCCGTCATTTCGAAAAGATTTAGAGATTAACTCTCGAATTGCAAATGATGACAACGTCGTTTCATATATGGCACCAACGTGGTGTCACCGGTAATTAACAAATGGTTTATTGCACCACGTTGGTGTCACTGGACATGGAAGTGTTAATATTGGAAAAGCAAAAAATAAATAAATTTTCGTTAATTTTCATTTCTATAGACTACACATGTACATAAAGGTATATGTGATTTAATTTCATGCTTAGATACTCTAAAATGTAATTACAATTTTTAGCAATTAAAACAAAATAAAATGAAAAAAGCAACACCAAAGCTATACTATTCCCAAATCCAATTTGATTTTATTTAAGTCGTTTTGTACAATTTTTTGGGAATATATTAATGAAATTTATGTCTTAATGGGCACGCTATTCCCAACTCAAACATTTCTAAATCCAATTAATTTTATAGTACCCATAAAAACTCAATTATGAACGACTATAAAAACGATGCTTAAAAGTTTAAGTAGCAAAGCTTAAGAATACCGAAAAAATAAATGGGTATATTATTGATACATGAAAAATTCAAAAATAGTAAATCTATATATTAATACGTGAAGGGAAAACTTTGTACCCCTTTTTAAGCATATTGCACGGACGGAGGAGTGTGAGATTTGGCATACTTAAAGTTTATATAGAGAAGAAGTGCAGAAAGCTAATATTTATATATAATATGCGTTACAAATACATTAAATTAAATAAAATAAATTCATTATTTACGTTCATACCGTCTATGTCAAACGCATAGTAGTTTGTGGTCAAACTGTCGTAATTTTATTATTGATTGATAATGCCAATGTGTACATTCATATCTTTTGTAGTAACCCCAGTAGGTCGAATTTCGACCAGAGGGCGACCACTAGTAATAGTAAAATGATAAACTGAAGGAACTAAAGATTATTTAACTAATTCGTAAAGTTTTCTAAACATCCAAAACCGACTTTCCTTAGCCCGTCGATGTCGATCTGTATAGAATACGAAAATTTGTTTTTTTTAAGAATTTTAACAACGACGACGATCACTTAAGCGACATATTCGTGACACGAAATTATTTTTCATCGATTGAATTAAAGCGGGCAGCTGAAAAGTTTCTGTTTGTCCAGGGAAAACTCCGGAACGGCCGAGACTGGGCTTTTGCCACCGCCATGAGGTGAAGTTCATTTTCAGGTCATGAAAAGTGGGAAACTTTAAGTGAAATATTTACACTGTCGGAGTGCACTGGATGATGATGATGATGATGATGGAGCCCGTGGGTGAGCCGCTTGCAAAAGTCACAAAATAATAACTACAGTCGACAGTGAGGTACACGAAACAGTTGAAATAATAAGTGAAAATGTTTATTGAGTGCGGAAGCAGTTTTGCACACCTTTATGCTAGAGGAAATTTTGAATTTTAATTCAAAAAATGGCACACCGGCTGACATAGGTCTATCATTTTGCGCGCTTCTGGCATCCTCCGAGAGCCCGCTCTGTAGGCCGACATAATGAGTAAAACGAGCTCGAGGGCTTAGGCTTAATGCGGTTTTATCCGCAAATTAAAATTTAATAGGTTGAGTGCTTTTACAGAACTGAAAAGAGCCTTAATCGCGCACATAAGCCACTGCTCTGGCTTTCTGCAGGTTCGGCGAACCTCGTCGAAATTCATTTGGTGCTGTTCGGAGCACGATGGATGATTGCAGATGATCGTATAGAATTTATAGAATCTCTTAATTAACTTCTTACACTTAATTATGAAATTTTGATGATTTCTTAAATTAAAATTACACCTTTTCAAAACTTGTTCTATTACTTTTCATCTCGTTTTTCTTTATTTTTAATTCGCCATCGAAACCAACCATCAATACGAATTTTAAGATGAATGTCGTTAAGCTAAGCTGCCGTTTTCGGTGTTATTGTAATTTAAAATTATATAAAAACAATTTCTGTTTCTTTAGGGCTTCGGTTTTCTCCAAAAAAGAAATTTGATAACTTTCATCGTTCAATAAGTAAGATAAATATTCTAAATAGAAAGCTTTTTAAATAAAAATGAATACATATTATTCAATTGAATAGGCTTTTGCAGAGTAATTGCGTTAAACGATTTCGTTTTATTTCTTACTTTTAATGTCATAAACGAATTATTTTTATTTTCTACGAATTTTAGGTATAGATTTCATATTAAATACTGTCTATTGCAGCGTATCTGATGAAAAGATTTTGGAAAATGAATGATGCCAAAACTCATTTTATAGGCCTTTTTTCTTAATCGATTTTGATGTATATACTTTAATCCTACTAATACCTGAACCTGGATATAAGGGCTGCGTCAGTTATATAAAAATGGTTTGAAGCCCAAATCTTTCGTATTTTTTAACCACTATTGACAAAATTTAACATACACATTGACAACATGTAGTTCTAAGTCGTGCTAAAAAGTGGTGGCGATCGGTCAAAGGGGCTTGTGGCTATATAAGTGTTTAAAAGTGATTTTGTTACAGCGATAGCTGCCGTATTTCTAAATGGATTTTGATCCAACTTTGTATATGCATTTATTGGCTCGATATCTAGGTCATATTAAAAAATTGAGGAGCTTGGGGAAAGGGAAGAAGAACTTTCAATAGAATAACGAATATATTAATTTATTTCCTTGTAGACCGTACATTTCTTAATCCATTTTGATTAAACTTGGCTAAAACAGTTTCTATGACAATATCTCAGCTAAGTTCGCAAATGGGGTGTATCGGTCAAGGAGGTTGAAAATTGAATCTCTTTCTTCTGGCTGCCGCCGAAAGGTCTTTTAGTAATAAAACGATTGTGAAATATATGGCATTATTTCTCTTGGATCTTTCAACTTTTAAGTCAAGTATGTATGCTCTTATAAGCGTTTTACTTAGTTATAACATTATACCTTATTTGTATATTACAATTAATATTATACCTTATGAAAATGATGATTTTTTACCTCTCTTTGACAAGGTTTTAACGCCTATGTCCACATCTGCCACTGTTGCGACACCCTGACTTCCGTTTAAAATGCCATAACCACGCTGCATCAAACAGCGCCCCCGGAGACTGGCTGTTCAACGAAAAATAGGAGTCTATTAATAATAATTGTCTTGGAATCCTGGCGCTCTCATTGTCTTCCCGGACAAAGTTTGCCGACGGCCGAGGAAAGAAACTATATGTCAGCCGTAAATTCCCGGTTATGTCACCGTTTCAATAAATACACAACAGTTTATCACCCGGAAAGTTGTCATGAAAATAAAAGGTGAGTACCCCTGAAAGCTAACAACGTGTTAACAGCGTCAATAAAATAACAAATACCCTCTCATAATTGAAATGCCGGGGTCTATTTCGTCCGCATTTGCCGTGGGGAGCGATGGGCTCGGGATCATTGTCTGACACACAGAGGGTTTTTGGGATGGGCGGGACACTCGAGGAAAAGTTGGCATTAGAGGCGATGCCCATAAAGCCGAGTTATTAGAGGGGTTGATGGGATGATGTTTATTACAAGAGGAATTTGATTGGCGACCCTGTTCGCCCCGGTGTCATTTTATTTTTCTTTTACTGACTATTCCGCCCGATCGTCCATTCTGGCAGACATTCACCTGACGACTAAGGACCACAATTATCTTAACGCCCTTTTTGTGATGATTTTTATATGGGTTATTCTCGGACTGAGCCTGACTATAACTTATTTTGGCGCTTATTACACTGAAGGAAATTTGTAAGTAATTTAATTAAAATTGAAATTTAAACAACTACTTTTGTAACAATAATTCATCCAACTACAGTATAATAAATGTTACTATAAGTGTCATTACAGTCCAATATAATTTTCTATTACACTACTATTGATTCTGTTACAAAAGAAATTGGTTTGAAAACAACAAACTACCTATATTTTATTACATTATAATAGATAAATTTTATTTTTGTGTAATTTTGTAATAAATTATGTAACAATAGTTATAAATCCCATTGCAATCTAATAACTACTACTGTATTTATTTATAGGATAAATGATAAACAATTTAATTAATTTGAGAAGTTTGTGAAAATTATAGGTTATACATTTTTAAATAATTTTTAAATAACAATGGAAAGTGGTTTTTTCTCCTCTGTTACAAAGTCCCTTAGAAAGCGTTTTCAAATGGGAACCTCGGAAATAATAGAATCCCTTGAATAATAATATTCTAAATGTTACGGTGCAAGTTTAGTCGTGCCCTTCACGTGTGGGATGAATTTAGGCTACGCGAACACTATTTATCATATAATCTCAATCGACCTATTACCATTCAAATTGTAAAATCAATGTATTTATAAAACTACAAAAAGTACTGACTTTTATGTTGTTCTTGGAGAGTTATTGAAAATATTGTAAAAGTAATCAAAACTATTACAACAACTGTGAAATCTATTAAATTGAAAATTCTTTTACATGTCATTGATTTTATTATTCAAATGTTTTATTAAAATTTCAATCAAATTGATTACACATTTCCTCGTTTTATTACATTTGTAGTCAAAAACCGCTTGTAAGTTGTTTAGTTATCTTCTTCGACATTTTACTATCAATGTTATTGAATTTATTGCAAAATTTTTCTCTGTACAGCCAATTCTTAGATTAAACTTTTCCATAACTATTCAATTTTAAAATACATAAACAGGCTTATTTTTTGTTATTAGCAATGCACAAAAAACTCAAATATATGTTTTCGAAAATTCACTTTAATTTTCAAACACTCATTCGATTTCATTAGATATTGTAAAAAAGTCCTTTTTATTGGCTCTTCGAATATTTTCAAAAAATCTTCGTTCCCTGAGTAGTCCCACTAGCTGACTAATATATGTACAGTTGTGAGCAAAAGTTTAAGACCAACACTATTTTTTTGGAGCATTGATTAGCAATATTTCTTTCACTCACTTGGCTTTTGTGAACACCAATCACCTTAAAATTCATAAGTCTAGTAGTTTTTGGTTAAATGCTTAAAAAAACACACCTGGTAAAAAATTTCTGAACTAACGGTCTTTTTTCCCATGGTCTCTGAATAATATTGCTAACTTTATTTTAAATCAAAAAATAGCTATTAATGTAAATTTCGAACTGAAGTAAACCACGTTGTCATCAAGAGTGATTCATAGCCATTGATTGATTTTATTTTTTTAAATTTAATTCCAAGATATACACAGTTGTTGCCAGATTATTCAAGTGGTCTTAAATTTTACGCAGTTCACTTTCGATAAAAAATAGATTTTTTAATTGAAATTATAATATAAATTTTTGGCAAAGCTTCCCAATTTGTTTAGATTGTTATGATTATGAAAGCACATACTTTTTTCCTTTTGCGCACAACTGTATTTAATACATAAGTACTATTTAATTAAATACTTTTCAAATAAAGTTTCATATTTTACCCACTTTACAAGAATGTAAGAGATGCAATATATAGAATCATAATCCAAAACTCATTTTATTACGACGATCCACATCTGTAGAGTTGTTTAATTTGTGTTAAGTAAAAATGTAAAGAATTTTTTTCCGTTTTTTTCTGATCGCGAACTTGAATAAATTTTTATTGGACTCGCAAACAGAATTTCCAAAATACCAGTTTTCATGGTAATTCATTGAAATCTACAATTGTTGACCACCATCTTAGGCCCGCCAATTTTCAGTACTTTAATGAAAAGTAGCCTATAATATAAGCTACCTAACAATAATGTTAAATTATTGAATTTTAGCTATGCTTTTGATTTTCAATCTATAAATATTAAAAAATTGCTTTTACAACATAAGATAGCAATAAATGAAATGCCTCATTTGCAATCTTCTTAAAATAAATATTTTATTTAAGGCACAAAATTAAGAATTAATATATAAATAAATAATAACAAAAACTGTCACTTTTTGAAGAAATTCGAATTTTTTTACTAAAAATAAGTATAGGTATTCGTATTAGTAAATTTTTGGAAGCATTTGAATTTATCCTAAAAATCAAATAGTATACCTACCCATATTTATGTTGCGTAATCACAACAATTCTAAAGATAGTTTTCATAATAAAACCATAATCCATAACAGCGCAAATAAAAGTTCTTGGCTTAGAACCACGTAACAATAATTGGAAGTAATTAAAATTCAAAATTGTCGAAAATAAGAACCTTCAGAGTATAATTTAATAGCAAAATTAAATATGGTTTTTAATTGATAAAACAATCCGATTATAATGCTTTTAATAGCACTCAACCTTTATTTCTGTATTTTCGCCATAGTGTGGATTATCTAATGATTATTTCCTCACCAAAATGGTCCTGCATTTCAATTGGTGCCGTACACCTCGTAACGTGCGTCCAGGTATTAATTCAATGCAAAACATTTTCCTGAAAATTTTCAGTATAAAGACCAAAATGAAAATTTCAGGTTTCTGTTTACTACTGAAGAGAGGAAAAGTGAAAATAATCATTTTGGTGTATGTTAGCGATGCTTTTCAAACGAATTTTATACCGAAAAATTAGCATACATCCAGCATATCACGTATTCAGGTGGAAATGGGACATCAGCCGGAGGAGCGCCAATTCACCTGGGCCGGGGCTCTTTTTACTGCGGCGAACTGGGAACACGTTTCGTCCTTAAATTGTTGTGTGAAACAATTAAATTTTACGTTAATGCCCCGGCACTCCCCGGGGCCGAGCCGGTCTTTAGCGATACTTGCGAAGGAGGGCCAGCTGCATTTAAAGGTAACAACTTGTTTCGTATCTGACGGGCAAAAATTAACTCCTTTTATGACCGGTCCACCATCACGTTTAATGCACTCCAGACGGCCATAGGGAAGCCCGAGTCCTGGAAAACTGGGAACTGGGAACAAACCGGGAGCATTTAATGCAGTGGCGTCCGAGCAGAGCCCTAAAGGAACCCCCCCGCGTTCATATAAACGAGCTCTGGCCACTGGTGGCATATGGTGTTAATTTGATTGTTGGCGTTTTATTTTCTTTCAACCCTTCCCCTGTCCGAACTCGGACAACACTCCCCTGGTCACTGTCCCTTTTGTCGTGTTAACACTTTTCGTCGTTATTACAACTCGTAATTATCTCGTCTCGGCAATTAGGGGCTTGTGGTAACTTGTGGTCTCAGATCAGTTGCTAACTCAAGGTGGCCACAGCGCTAAGCTGTGGAAATTTCTTGAAAATTTATTCTTTGAACAATTTTAGTAAATTCCAGTTAATTCGATCTGAAGCCCTAAAATACAGAAACACGAAAAACAGGCGAATTGGAATCAGAACGACAAATATAAAAAAAAAATAAATACAAAGACTTACATTAATTTTCATGAACATAGACAAAAAAGTTATTATATTCCATTCAATTCAATTCAATTCAATTCAATTCAATTCAAATTTATTTCCATTCAGCCTTAAAATTATATAATAGAAATAACACAATTCAGTGCTAGGATCCAAAATGCATTCAACTATATTATTATTAGGTTTGCATAAACAAATAAATATTTAAGAAATATACATTTATGGCTGTTGGGAAAAATCTATTTTTGAAAACCCAATGATAAAACTAAACCTATTTCCACATACTACGGCAATTGCGGGCAATAAGTAATCCTGCGTTAATTCAAGTTTTATTAGGATCTACATAATTTTTTAATTAACACGTTTTCAGACCAGGAACATGTTGAGAAACATTTGTCCGTAATGGGTTTTAATTTATCATTGATGAATTCTAAATTAGCCCTTTTGTGCAATTTAGTGGTGAAGAAATGCCATGGTAGATTTAGCATCATTTTAAAATTTTGTTTTCAGCAACTTTAATTTTATTTACGTGTGTTTCAAACCATATGGACACTCCATATAACATAAGGGCTTGAAATATCACTTTATGATGAAAGCTTATTATGCAGACTCAGAGTGAATTTCCTGTTTATAAAATGGCACAATTTCTAATAGATAACTAATGTTATATGTTTATTAAAGGTTAAAGTTTCATCTAAGGTGATGCCTAAATATTCCATTCAAAAATCCAAATATGTAACATTAATCACCTTACTAAGCAATGTTACTTTCACTTTACTAATTTTTAAACATTTATAACGCATCCCACTCTTTCGAGTTATTGACACTTTTTGAACTATCAGGTAATTTATTGAAAAGCAGAAAGATTCTATGTATTAATGAGCTTTGTGAGTCTAAACTATTAAATTTTGATAATCTAGGGTTATGCTTATATATGCATACATTGACCTTGGCCTTGATCTCCGACCTCTAAAGGTCATACGAAAAAAAATCATGTACTTATCTGAACGCAAAATTTGGTACTCCTTTCGAATCCGATAGGGGTTTCCATTTCAAAAATGTGACTTAACCTCCAAATGACCTTGAAGGTCAAGGTCAAATGCAAGATCATCGTGTGACTTCCCCCTTGAAGTCATACAACTTTTATCTGAAATTTTTTTCGATATATTGAAGTTGAATCAAGAGATTCCATTGTCTCAAAATAAAAGATTCGCCCTGTATATACAGCTCGTCTTCTGATGATTCTATTATATCCGAAATTTTTCGATTTTAGAACGGTTTCAAAAGCACTGCAAAATGCAGCAAAATATAATGAAAAAAATTCTTCTCCTATTATTTTCGAGATATTCATAAAAATAGTGCCCAATTTACAAAACAACCGCGTACAAACCAAACACGAGATATATATAGGTAGTATGGTATTTTTTAATTTCTATTATTGTGGCAAAGTCAAGGGAACTTTATTCACACGAAATGAGGTCCCAATGGCTGAATTTTCAAAATTTCGAAATGAAAATTTTACAAAATATTTCTCAAACGTTTATCTTCGATATGTAAAAATAGTTTGGATAAAATATTCCATTTATTATATAAGAATAAAAGTTAGAGAAAATATGTTTTCTTAGCGTTTGAAACCCATGAAACCCCTTAGGATTTTTGTGATAATTAAAAAATCCGTCAGTCTACTGGCGGGAAATTAAATGGCTCGATTAATCAAAGGATCGATTATTATAAAACTTATTTGGCTCTATCAAAAACAAATAGTATTTATAAATTGTTGCATTATCTATAGTTTTATTACACATAGTTTTTATTTTATACTAATAATTTAATTTTTTTTTTATCTTCAGAAAAACTATGTTCAATATGCAACATAAAGGAAAACCGAGATGAAATCTCACCCGATTCGTTTTGAATCACTAAATTTTTTAAGCCGTAAGTAGATCTTCTGAAATCTGGTTTAATCACCCAGGCTATCATGTAAATGGAATTATCAAATTCATGACATCGTACGAAGAGAGTGCACCACCCCAGCAAAAAAGGAGCAAAATGGTAATATGCTAAAAAACATGAGGACGACGTACAGGGCGAGTGCGGAAGCGAAGCAGAGACGGGAGCTCCTCTAAACAAGGTATTATGCATTTCATTCCCTTTCATTTCATTTCATTACTGAAACCTGAATTTCATTTAAGCGGGTGCTGCACGGGTCCGGGGGCTCTCCCGGTACATCATTTAGCTGCAGGCTACCTACGAGATTTACATATGCCCATTTGCAACTGCTCCTGATGCCCAAGATTGAATGCACGTACTGTGCTCCATATCCACTTAAATAATGTACGTCCGCAATTAGAATATTTAGAATTTCCATATAAATTAGATTTTGCGGGTCGGACTAATTCCCTAAAGTGACCCAAATGATTTCAAGCCCCCGGAAAATTTCCCACTTTAACCGTTTTCTCTGTTTATCCATTTTCGGTTCGAATTTAAGGTTCATCCTTACCCTACCCAAACCTCTTGTCTATATCCCGCGAAAATCTCTAAATCACCCGCCGGGGGTAAAGCAATGTTTGCTTTACCCAAAGTCTGGAAAGTTGTACCTCCGCGTATCTCATCTCAACCGTTTTGCGATGTTTGGTCTTTTCGTCTCGCATCGTATCGCAAATTGGAGTAATCTGAACCTTTTGATAACGTGTTCGCAATTAAAAACAGCGAACCTTTCGCCTTTGTCCTTCTTAAATTAAAACTCTAGAAGGATAACAAACAGACACTGGCTTTACTTACAAACGTTCTACAACAATTTTTTTTCCTTTTTCTTAACCCCTTCAGACTTAAAGTTTTTCTAAAGTGATTTAACCAATGAAATTCAATTTTTATCGTACTTTCAATTTAATTTTCCTTATTTAAATTCTTAAAATCAATAGAATAAAATGTGAATTAAAGTTACTGTGGGAATAGGAACAAAATCGTAGTTTTACTGTATTCACACGATATCAAAATTAACATCATACAATAAATTTACATATTTTCATTAATAAAAACGTTATTCTGTCCGTCATCCGTCATCAAACCGTAAGAGTAACTTTGATGAAACGAAAAATGCTAGGTCGATAATTGAAAATTAAAATGCATTTAAGTTCAAAAAATTTGACCTCAGGTTATAATATACTATAATCGATGTTATGACAAATTAATTATTCACATTTTTTAATTTAACCCTTTGAGGGACAGATGACACACTCTATTTTTTTCCGGTTTTTGTTCATGACGAATATATTTTAAACTTGACATAGCTCAAATCTTTTTCGTGGGATCTTAGTAGCTAACTATCATTTAATTTAATTAAGTTATAAATAATTAATGATAAGAAGACTTTGCTTTTTAAGATTTAATTCGGCTATGGAGGGAGGCATTTTTTGGAGAAATGCACTGAAAATACAATACATATAAACGTTTTCAGGATCGCTAATTACAAACCCGGTCTCAGATTTTGCAAATTCAAAATGGCGAATGAAAAACTGCTTCATTGAATTCCATAAATGAAGATCCCAATTAACGAATGAGCCAATAATGGCCTGGTTTCTCATCAGTAACCCTAAAAATCTATATATTCCAAATTTCAGCAAAAAAATATCTATTAAACATGTGTATTAATTTTTCGAAGTCCTCATTAAAAGTATTCGATCCGTTATATTGAATTTAAAAAAAACAGTGGTGAAATGAATAATAAATCAACGACTTAAAAAATGTTCATGACTCTAATGTATAGCTGGAAACATTAAGTTTGTAGGTGTTACGGGTTTCTCATCCATCATATTGGATCCGCCATCTTAAATTTTGAAAAATCTATACCGAATTCGTAATCAGCGACTCCAAAAATCTATAAAACTAAAAATATTGCTTGTGCATCGGTCTAACTCAAAAATGTGCCCCTGAAAGGGTTAAAAGAAAACGTTTTAAAATATCTCGACAAGATAAAAATGAAATACGGCTTCTAATTAGTTTTATTCATCAAAATATAACTGATATCAATCGTATCTTTAAATACATAATTAAAGTCTTTTATTTTTTTTATTTCAAATTTCAAGCATTTTGATCACGTTCATGACTGTATGCGCTTATATTGCCTTTCGTGCAGGGGAGAATATTACAAAAAAGAAAATAGTTTTCCAGACAATACATATAAACTCCAAAAGTAGACTTTAAAAAAATTAATAGCATAATCGAAAGAAGAACGTACAAGTACCTCTTTAATAAACCGCCATATATCGGACTTATGCTACAGACACGTAAAAGATGCAAATGTTTATTAAACTTCATCAAAAGTATTAAAATTTCCATTTTTCAGAGAATTTATCCTTAAGGTGCAGTTTAAAAAATATTTTCCTTAATGTTTTTGTAATGCACTAAATAAGTTTTATTCATGTTGAAAATAACTCTAAAGAAACTTTGCGGCAAATTAACATTTTATCCAGTTTCCAAAAATGTCTAGAGAGTTACTTGTAACCGACTTAAGTTTACGTAAAGTGGGTAGTAGCATCAGCCGCTTGGAAAACTTCTTGAAAATCATTCACCTCCCGCCCCGCAATAGTTTTGCATTTAGGTTCCCTAAAATATTTAAACATCTCTCTGAAAGAAAACTCTAATAAAGTTTTATCGTTGCCACTTGATGGCTCACTGAGAGGTGTAATTTACAAAATCTTTCACCCACATGGAGTGAGAAATTTTTTGCTTTAGCAAAAATTAGATGTCTGTTTTATAACTTTAAAATAACTTATTGTATAAGTATTTAAATGACAACCAAATTTTGTTTCTTCCACAACAAAAATCTAATTTAGTTTAATATAAACCTTATCATTGACTAATGCACCATTAAGCAATTAACACATCTGCTGTAATTTTACATTATAAAATTGACCTAAATACTATTTAATTTAATCCCGAATAAAAAAAAGAATTAAAAAAACAATACAAATCGAATTAAACACTCGCAGATAGGTCAATATTACATGGAATCTGATATTTATTATAAATCTGTTCCATACCGAGACCATTTAATTTGCATACGATACCGAAGTAATATTACGAGCACACATGACCCATTTTGTATTGATTCTAATGAATATACTGAAATCTGAAACTCAATACAATATCCTATAAATCAGGTGCATGTAATTGACACTTTAAAATAATTGCAAAATTTTATCTTTGCCGCAAATGAAATTAATTGAGTTGACCATATTAATAAAATTGACAAAATTGGTAATAATTCATTACATGCAAGGAAGTCAATTTGTTATTTAATTTCTCATGAATTAAATAAATATAATATTTCAAATTTTATTGAAGTTCAATAATCAATATTAAACAAAACTGTCTTAGTTTAAACATTTTTCGTTAGAATGGGTAAAAATGAGACTAGTATTTATATATGTTTCAAATGTTTCTGATATATGTGTATGTTTTATCCAAAAAGTATTGTAGGAATTATCTAATACTAGCTGAGTAACCCGGTTTCACCCGGTGTATCATAAACACTACTTAGTTTAAATACTCAGTATTCAGATAATAAAGTTTAGTAGTACTAAAATCTTTGGATGTGATTCACCCAAAACGCATTTTGTACCACGGTCCATATCAGAAGGGCTCATAATCTATTGTATACCTACTTACATATACATATGTATATTCCCGTTGTTAAGTGTTAAATAAGTGATTAAGTGTATTAAATTTTGTTCGCTATTTCATCGTTGCCGTATTGAAAACATTAAAGCTGCAAATCTTACGTTGATTGCCTATTCCTTATAAAAATTATAGTTTGGCTATATGTTTTGTTACACTTGTGAATATTTAATAAATTATTGGTTCATATTGGGTCCGACATTTTGAATTTCGAAATTCAGATAATAGATTCGAATTTAGTAGCTTCAAAGTACCCTTGATATTGATTTTCATTTAAATTCGTTGAAATTCGGAAATTGTAGTTGTCATATTTGATCCACCATCTTGAATTTTTAAGTATCAAAAGTATATTCGAAATCAGGACCTTCAAAAATCCGTAGACACCACTTTTCGTGGCAATCCCTTGAAATTTACAATTTTCATCCGCCATCTTGGACGCGCCATTCTGGGTCCCGTGAGTATAAAGTAGTCTATGTCTTAGATAAGAATATGTAATGTCTTCATTAAAAAAACGAAAATAATCGGACCAAACGTTCAGGCGTGATTGAGCAACAAACATATTAGCTCGACCATTTTGAACTTCCAAATTTTGTTAGCAGATTCGAAGTTAGTGCTACTGATTTTCTTCTGCACTAATTGGCATGAAAATTCTTTTGATTCCTAAAAAATCAGTCACCTCATTAGGTCCGCCATTTTGAATTTCTAAATTCTGATAATTGATTCGAATTTAATGTCCTCAAAGTACCCTTGGTACAAATTTTCACTTAAACTCCTTGAATTTGGAAATTTTGGGTTGCCATATTTGATCCGCCATTTAGAATTTTTAAATTTCGAAAGTATGCATATTCGCAATCAGGACCTTCAAAAATCCCCAGATACCAATTTTCATCGGATTTCCTTGAAATTTACAATTTTTGGCCGCCATCTTGGGCCCGCCATTTGGAATCCCGTGAATAAAAAGTAGCCTATGTCTTAGGTCGCAATATGTAGTGCCTTCACTTCAAACATGGAAATGATTGGACCAAGCGTTAAGGTGTGATTGAGCAACAAACATAGTGGGCCCGCCATTTTCAACTTCCAAATTTTGTTAGTAGATTCGAAATTACTGGCCTCAGGATACCTATAGTACCAATTTTCAATTAAATTCGTTGAAGTTGTAAAATTGTTAGTCGCCATATTGGATCCGCCATTTTGAATTTCCAAATTTCGAGCATAGATTCGCAATCAGGAGGTCCGAAAACCCCCAAATATAAATTTTCACGGCAATCTTTTGATATTTAAAAGTTTTGGCCGCCATCTTGGATCCGCCATTTTGAAATCCGCGAATAAAAAGTAGCCTATATGTTAGGCCGGAATATGTAGTGTCTTCACTCCAAAAATGAAAATGATCGGACCAAGCGTTTAGGCGTGATTGAGCAACAAACAAACAAACGAACAAACGAACAAACAAACAAACCAACTTTCGATTTTATATATATATAGGGATGTACTAATCTAAACTATGAAATTAAAAAACAAAAAATTATAGATATCGGCAGATAAGAAGGTCAAAACTCTAATTCAATATCAAAGGTCATGGATTAAAAAAATACCCGTAATGGGAGGCCAAAAAATGTACGATTTTACATAAAGTCGTCCTGTTACAACTATTTTTGATCCAAAACCTTTGCTATTGACTCAGAATTTTGACCTTCCTGTATAATATTTTATGCTTGTACTCAGCTTTTTCGTACCCAGATTTTAGTTTGTAAACATTTGTTTGGAGGTACGAATTAAATTCAAACAATTATTTATGAATCCGCAGTCAGATCGAGAAAAACGCAATTGAAAGTTAAACTTTGGACTTAAAAGGCCACAGCTTAATTAATTTTTTGCGACTTAACCATTTGG
Source organism: Machimus rusticus (assembly GCA_951509405.1). Lineage (NCBI taxonomy): Eukaryota > Metazoa > Arthropoda > Insecta > Diptera > Asilidae > Machimus > Machimus rusticus. The sequence continues at coordinate 10,423,105 of OX608049.1, forward strand.
GGCGCATATTTCTAGTTTTTTTACAGACTAAAAGGCTAAAAATAATATTTTTTACCATTTTAAAGAGCATTAAAAGATAATATACAAAACTACTGATACTTAAACATTTACAAGATCTAAATTATTATTGGCGCCAGCTAAGGCCCCTTAAGGTTATTTCTTTGTTTTTCTTGCCTTGGAAAAGTTTTAAAGTCGGTTTTTATTTTTTTGTAAACATTATTTTATTTTTAACTTTTTAGTTTAAGTTTGTACATATAGGCAAAGTTTTGAATTCGGAAACGGAGCAATAGCGGAAAATAGAGATGGAATATTTTCTTCAAATTTAAATGCGACCACCCTCAAAATATAGTATATTCAATGAAAAAAGAATTAATAAAATCGGTTCACAATCGGCGAAGATATCGCGTAACATACACAAACAAAAAATACAGTCAAACTGAGAACCTCCTACTTCTTTTTTGAAGTCGGTTAAAAAGTATGTACTTTCAAAAATACAATAACTGATATTGTTATCTACAAACATCACAAAAACCTATTAAAGGTTTTATGAATAGTCTGAGAAAAATACGATTAAAATTTCGAGAAATTAAAACTCGAAACAGGAATGAGGTACGTTAATCAAAGATAATAGCTTCAAAAGTAGTCACAAAAACAAATTACCTCAGCTTTACCTTGCTAAAGATTCTTAATACATGTTTTACTAAAATTAATGACTATGCCTCAGAAATATCTACAAAAAAATACGAAAGTAATAATGACTAACGAAGAAGAATTTTATCTGACCGAAATTAATCATAACCCACTTCGGTACAGCGCACTTTATTTGAAATGATTCCCATTTTTGCCATTAAACCCATCCCTTCCAAAAGGCCTTGAGAAAAGAGAAAGAGTCACGACATACGCACACAACCCTAACCTGCCCTAAAAGCAGGGCTCAGTTTCTATACTTTGGGCTGACTCGAGTTTAAAGCTAAAATTAATACAAATTCATACTTCTAACATTAATCAAATATTTCCCGCATATGTCTGCAAAATAAATGACTGAAGGGATGAATCGTCCCCCATTATTTTTGGCCCCAGATGAGCACGGACACAGCCGGCGGGGGGGTAAAGTACTTTCGATCGTTAACTTGCCGACCTTTTAATTTAGACAGAATTGAGATTGAGCCGAGGAGATATGGCTTTTTGGAAACAAATAGAATTCCGGGGGATGTTTCAGCAGGGTTAAGGGGGGGTTAAAGGCAAAGTCGAAAACGCAAAAGTGTCTAACGATCAGTAAAGTGGAAACTCCCAGAAAATGATTTATGGAGTTGCACAATGGAATCCCGGCTATATCGCTTTATGAAAGTCTAACTCATTTCTTCCTTTGTCTGTCCAAAATTGTGTACTCTGCGCTGTCTTCCGTTTATCAAACAAGACCAACTCCGCCAAATAATAAAACCGGAGCTGTGTGACACGGTGGTGCGGCGCCAGCGCCACCTCCAATGCGAACGTCTCCGTCTCCGTCTCCGTCACCGGCAACGCCAGCGGTAGACGAAAGGTGCAAAAACCAGGTTACTGTGAAACGAATCCATTGAGACCGAAAACGTGACGCTATTTCCTTATGATTTATCGCGTACGTCTTCGCGGATGTCATAAATGGATTTCGGCGGGGGGATGGAGACGATTCTCTCGTTTGGCTTCTGTCGATCTATCGATTTTTTTGACTAAAAACCGCCTCTAAACGAAACCTGCTGCTACAAAATACAAACAATTCCGACTTGCATACGTGGAAACTCACGGTGTCGATGATTGATTAAGAGATTGGCTCTGTAACACCCGAGCGGTTAACATGATTACGCCCATTATGCCAGGTGCAAATGATAACTACCTCTTCATCGGCATGAAATACAGATTAATTAGGATAGAAGGGCTTCTTGTTTGGGTAATCGGAGATTCAATCAATTCTTAATTAAGCACGCCAATACATAATTTATAAACCAACGGGAAAAGTTTAACCATTCTAATTGGAGGCAATTGATCAGATTGATTGATTTGAGAGATTTCATTACGGGGGCGTTGAAATTTCATTGGTATAACACTGATGTATTAGTTTCACAACCATTGTTTTCGGTAAATTAAATAAATTAAATGGATTGTTCCTATTTAAATAATTTAAGGACAATGTTCGCGTTGAAAATGTAATTACTAGATTAGAGGTGGTAAAAAAGTAGATTTGTTTCACAAATTATATTAATAATGCCATTTAGTTATGATACAAATATTTTTCTATAGTATACTAACCAAAAAACTTTTTGAGAACTATTATTTCAATCTTAAAAATAGTTTAACATTTTTAGTTCAAAAATATTATCATCTATAATTGTTGTAATATTTAAAAAGTTCAAGAATACAAAATAAGACTGGTTAAGCTCGAATGGTTTGAAGTACAAAAGACCCAGGGTTTTTATACCTAATTTTTTGAAGTTCTCTGTAACGATCTTTGAATGAATTACTCAGTAAAAAAACTGGTTTATACTAATTTTTCTCCTAGGCAGACGATGCATATAACATTCTATAGGATTTTTTAAGATTGTTTATTCATACGAATTCGCAAACGAAAATGTCCCATCACATCATGTTTTTGAAAAAAGTACATAATAGCATAAGAATAGAGACCTAATATCGTGTTTTGAGCATTTTTTAAAATTCGTTAAAAAATGGCAGATTCTTTAACTCTTATATCTTATATATATAAGTCTTTAAGGAGTTAACTAACTACTTTAAACAATTGAAAATAAATAATGAATGAAAACCAAAAGTAGCGCACAGTCATAAAAAGTAAATTCCACAATATGCTTAGTAAGAGCTACGGAAAAGTTGTACTTCATTCGATTCATTCACAACGATTAAGGCAGTTTTAAAATTTATTTATTTGTTGTCGCATTTATTAAATATGGCCAAAATTGTTACAGTTGTCATTCTATTTTTCTGAAAAATGTAGGATGGTGGAGACAAAGTAATTTTACTTTAATAATTAGTTATAATTACCGAAATAAAAAAAAAACAAATCTCTTCTTTTTGTTTTACTTTTTATATGCTTTTATCATAAAAAAAAGTTAATTTTTAAAAAGCCTATAATGTATTTAAAACCTAATATTAATTCAAATAGACCAAATTGAAATAAAATTTATTGCATCAAAATAAGGCCGAGGTAAAATATCGATTATCGCTCGGAAATTGAGATATCACGCTTTCATAGGCTTTATATTCAAAAATAACGATAAACATTTCGCTTATTAGTAACAATTTTGTTTTATTTGAAAATGTTAATAAATAATTGATCCCAGAATGAGGTCATAAAAAGTTTCTATATTAAATATCGCGCAACAAATTTTTTATTGTTTGGTTTTGACTTTCCTTTTAAAAGTTTTTATGATCAGACTTTTGGAAAATGATTTAAAAAGATGACAAGCGATTAACGCATAATGCGGACCTTGTCGTATCTGTTTGCAGAATCGAATCCAATATCTTTTATTGGAATCGAGTTTTATTAGAGGTAGTTGCCTACGCACTTCAATGGAACTAAATATAATCGTGGTAATAACTTCAAGCAATTTATCACAGACTAAAAAGCTAAATATCTTAAGCCTCAGCTAGACTGGAAGTCCAAAGTGAAAGTGTCGTAAAATTTTTTTAATAAAACGCCTATCTTTGCAGTGTTGTGTGTCTCTTGCCAATTTCGATTCAGAGGCAATTAAATTCGAAATGTGCATTTCGCCCCGGTAGAATCGATTCGAGGAGCGGGTTGAAGTTGGGGGCGGTATCTGCTAAGTGGGAGCCACATGGAGCGTCTGAAATGAAGGAGATTTTGAGGATTCGTCGTCCTCTCAGCCGATGATGCTGGCAACCGTAATATTGAACGAAATGATTTCTCGCCTCAAATCCGCACTAATTAAATCGTAGAGCCTCGTAATTTTCGCTGAAGTGTTTCACAAACAGCCCCAACGATGTGCACTTAATGATGTGCCTAATAGCCCTTCGCGGGGCACACCCCCGCACATCCCTCCGCCCCTAGTCTAGTTGCACTCGGTGTCATAATATTTTAGCACATTCTGGATTAGCACCAGCTTTTCCTTGGACTTATTTGGCTTCTTTCTTAATCGGATCTTAAGATCTCAAAATTTATTGGCGTGAACGCTCTTATGCCAGCTCACGGGGGCTCCAGCCAGCTCCTTAGAGGAGCCTCGCATGAATTACTTTACCAGAGCACAGGGGGGAAGGGACGAAGAAAACAGAGGGGGATACATGCCCACGTTCTGAACACTCTCTACACTTTATTCCGATGTGGAAAACTTAATGCGAAAATTTGCTTAATTAAAATTTATGAGTTCTGCCAACATGTTTCCATCGGTTGGAGCCAACCGTATGGCTCCACTTTCAGAAATCAATAAGTGCTCCTTTTCGGGGATTCTCTGAAAAATTAACGGAAGCGAATGATGTGAAAACTGCGTGCTAAAGGAGCACGAAAATTTTAGATCCTCCTGCTTCGGAGGGAGGACCTCAATCCTGGGACGTGTGCTTAGCTCTATCATGAGGAAAATCTCTTCCCAATTATGAGGAAATTCGAAGACAGCCTAAGTCGGTTCTGGTGAAGTTTTTAGAGGTACACACAGACGGTTTAATTATGACTATATGGATTTTCAAAATTTTCGCTGTAATGAACACAATTTTCAATTTCGTTAATGTTTAACTGACTTCAGAGACGAAAAGTTCTAAGTCTTTAAGAGGATTTATTCAATAATTTAATTTACCTTTACATATAATTTTTCAATCATTTTTATATAATTAATTTCTCATTTTAGGTGCTTCAGTTTTGTATTAAACTAGAAAAAGAAAAGAAAAACGCTACAATTAATACAAATAAATGTGGTTTTGTGGAAAAGAAGGGATTACCACTTTTCGTTTATCAAAAGGTAAAACTGAATTCCAATATTGTTTTTTAAGAACTAGAGTACAATTAAAAAAGTTATTATTTTCTTATTTATTCTATCATTTTTATATCTATTTATTCATTCATTTTTATATAATTAATCTTCCATTTTAGGTGCTTCAGTTTTTTATTAAACCAGAAAAGGAAAATGCAACAATGAATACAAAATAAACCTAGTTTTGATGAAAAGAAGTTATTAACACTTTTCATATATCAAAGGTAAAATTGAATTCTAATATTGTTTTTTAAGAACTAGAATAAAAATCAAAAAGTAACGAACAAAATGTTAAGCTTAACTACAACACTCCCTTATTTTGAATACGCATTTTGGGGAACCACTTGGAATATTGTATTTTATATGACTTTTTATTGGAAAAAAGTAAAAACGGATTCTACGACTGTCTGTCTGCAGATTTTGTTTAAAGCTGGTTTCTTCTATACATTTTTTACTCTTATAATTTTTTTAATAAATTAAAATAAACGTTTATAAAAAGAAATATTAAATAAAACTAATATGATTTATTTGACTTTTTAATAAGAATTAAAATCCCCTACAATTTAATGAGGGCGATTCAGTGTAGGTACATATTCCCACTGGCTACAGTAATTCAAAAAATATCAAGAAAGCGAAGTGTAAATATAAGTTTTGTTTTTTATCATTTAATTTAATTATTATTAATCATAACAAATTTTATTTCACTATTTTTATGTTATTTTTTTAAGTTTATCAAAATTAAAAAAATATGTGTATACTATACATAATGTATATAGGAAATCACCTCTACACACATTTTGCGTAAAATCTGATGAGCAGTAAACAAATTGTAATAATAATGTTGAAGATATAACTATGAAAATATTTTTAGAAAAGTTAAATATTCAAAAGATTGTTTTCTACTTTAAAACAAATTAAAGTAATATTAAAATACATAGTTTTAGCAGAGGTTTATAGGTTCGCTGAAAATAAATACGAGTTTAAAAATAAAAAAAATAGAGTTAAGAAATCAGTTAAAGTTTAAATTGTTCATTAATGAAGAAAAACGATATTTTGTTTATGATACTACTGTATTTAGAGAATTCCTACCCCGAAAAAAAGATTGTCCAAGAATCTTTCGTTTACTACCACAAGAATTTATTACTCAAATTATTATTTTTTAATTTCAATTGTGCAATCGAATTCAGTTCAATTATTACTTCAGAATTTCACTTTATAACAATACCGCAGGACGTAATCATCATTCCCCGGACCTACCTTACCGTAGTAACTCGTATATGATTTATAATTTATATATTCTGTCCGACAATTTTCCGCAATAATTTAAAAGTGAATCAGAAGCTTTTTACCATTTCAAGCTATCAATTTTCAATTAAACTTAATTGAGCCGTGTGTTGGAAATTACAATGCCCTCCCAAAATCGTAATGAATTCGAACGAGAATTTGCATATGAGAGGAACCAACCACGGTAACCGATTGTGAACATGAATTACACTGAGGACAATTCTTTGGTGGCTTTCATATCGGAACGGGACGCAACTTTCTGTTTCATGTCATACTCATGGATGATTTAACAAATTAACCACAACCTTTACTCCTTTATACTTTACATCTTTTTTTTTCTACGTTCCCCGGAAGAGACCTATAATTTGCATGCTGCCGGGGCAAGTACTCACTCAGTTCTCCACAAAAGCAATTACAATAAAATCATCCAATTCATCGAATTCCTCCAATTTAAGGGTTTATGGACTATTTTTTGGCACCATTTAACGAAAAGTTCTGTAATTTACTGTTTATTATTGTGGAACCAGAAGGGTTACGTATAGGAGTATATCCGAAAATGGGTTATTTTAACTGCAGTAGGAATACTCATTAATTAATTTAAGTGCCTGAAATGCACCAACAACTTTTAAGTACAATTATTAATTTTATATAAAATATTGTACTTTTCGTACATCTGTTAAATTTTCCTCAATCCGACTATTTCCGTTCTTATTTTTGAACTGGAATTAAATATTCAAATATGTATATTCAAAAATTAATTACTCGAAAATTGCGAAACAAAGCTATTCTATATTTTGCTTCCAAACATATCTATAAATATGAATCTATTTTAAGAAACTCATTTTCATCCATTTTAAGATGGGAATTTAAATTTATATAATAACATAAATATAATATATGTATGCATATATTTTAATTTCAAAACATACAACGAGAAAAATATTGTATTGAATAAAACTTTTAATAAAGAAAACGGATGATAATTAGTACAACTATATTTCTTGTTAAAAAGAATTATAATTTTATATTTTCGAATCAAAATAAACACCATAGACATATTATTAATTTGAAATTGTTCCTCAAGGATCAGTTCTTGGACTATAATACTTTTTTTTTCTATTTAGAACTATTTAGGTTATTAGACTTCTGATTAAAAATTATGTTTGTACAGGATTTATAGCATTTATGATGAATTGTTATAAACATGTATTGCAATATTTGCTAGTTGGGGTGAAAACAATATTTTTCATTAATTGAAACGTTATTTACCAATAAAAACAATAAATAGTATATTAGGGAAGCCTAAAATTACGCTTCAAGTCCCAAGCAAAGGATCAAATTAACGTAGGCAGAGATATTATAATTATACATAATATCCACATAACATTTTCTATTATATCTTCTACACAAAGTTCAAGTTTATGCTGTATTCTATGGAAAAAAATTACCATGTTGTTTGTCAATCAAAAACCAAAAGAATCTCTCGCCATTACAAATGCATTAAACGCATTTATAGTTTGATCGAGTTTGAAATGTAATTCAAAATGAAAAAAAATCCAAATTAATAGTTTTCTTTCTAAATTTTTTATATGATATTAACACTTTTATTTATTTATATACATATCTATTCCATGTACATATTTTCATTTATAACTATGCAAATTAATAGTAAACAAGAAATAAAACAGCATAAGTAGAATTCCCGAAAGTATTAAAATTTCTTAAACGATTCAGAGTTTTAAATATGCATAAAACGAAATGTCTTATGTTTTGATAGTGGTATTACGAAGGAAAAAATTAAATCAGTCTGAAATAAATATATCTAACAACCAAAAGAGAAAGCTAGGGCAACGTTCACTAAAAACCCAGGGCACCAAAAAGTTAAATTCGGCGCTGTCTATGGCTTAGCTTATTTATATAGCAGATTTTCCCATAATCGAAAATTTCACCTCTTCAAGTTTATTTTGGTAAATTTGGTCCTGACCAAGATTCATATTCCTATTAATCGTAGGTCTAAATTTAGTCTAGTCCAAATAATAAATTTCTATTGTTCAACGCAATTTCCCAGACAATCATGCTGTATTATTTATGAAATGATATTAAATAAATAAATAGATATATTTAAAAATTATTAATTTTACAACATTATTTTTCTCGTTGTAGGTATATATCATATCTACAAATTAAAACCCATATTTTAGCTACATACCCTTCTGAATTTTAATGTGAAAAATTTTCATTATTTTATTTTTCTTATCCGAAAAAAAGGGAGAAAAATTTAATTCTCGTAATTTTTGGCGAAAATTTCCATTTAAAGTCGCTTTTACCATAAGAAATCTCTCTCGAAAAGAAAGTCTGACCCTAAAAATGTTCGGAGGATCCGCTCTGACACGGGCCCACTTAGTTTGAAGTTTATTATCAAGCGCCAATCTTGAGGGGCATATATCAAAGAGGCTGGCCCCTGGTGGGCCTGATTTTTTCCCTCAAGGAATACAATCAGATAAAAAGAAAATTTAAACCTCTTTTCATACCGCACGAAATTCTCCGAAGGGGTGACACGCCGAAGATTCCTTCTCTGCTCCTCTTCTCATCGTCGAGATGATAAAGCGATCCCCCCGGTCGGAGGTTTTTGGGGACGGGGGTCCAGGGCTAGGCTTTTGGATGCGGGAAGGCGGTTTTTACGATTTTCCAGCCTCTCCATCCCAAAAAGTGGACCATTTTTGGGGGCTCCGCGTTTAAATTCAACGCGGTGAATCGGGGACATAAAATAGTTCTTTATCAACAATTATGAGGCTAATTAGGAGGCACATTTCGTTGTGGCGAAGGAAATAAAAAGGTGAATCGTGACATGAAAATAAATTAACCTTATGGCGACCCCAAAAACGCTTTTTGTCTGATGACAATGACTTATCAAGGAGCGGTGTTGCTCTCTGCCCTTTACACAGGGTGCCCCCGGAGAATCTGAAAAAAACTTTTTCCCATTTCAAACTCTCCGATTCGTGCTGTAAGCATGACTGTATAAAGTTTTTAAATTAGGTACGGGCGTTTTTATTATAACCTCACGCTTTCCATCCGATATCTGAATTTAAAGATTCTATTAACAGTGGGAAGGCGCTCTTAATGAAATCGCCGTGGGGCACCCTGTAAATCTGGCAGCATCCAACTCTCGGCCGCGCAACATAATTAAATGGCACTCGCACCCGCATACCCTTTAAACCTAATTACACGGATTAGCCCTGGATCCGATCCATCTACAGAAACTCGACAGAATTAATGTCGTTCCCCGGGAAAATCCGCTTTTACTTTTTAATTCTTAATGGATTTCGCCACTTCGGCCGGATCCGGAACGAAATGTGACTTTAATAAATCACAGGGCGACCCAAATGTATAAATAATAATCAATTGCTAATAACAAAATGAGCGGAGGAAAGGCAAATTTCAGTCTTTTCAATCAATTTTTTAGAGTTACGATGTGGCCGCTAAGGCCGCTTTTTTTAATCATTCAAAATCCTCTTAAAATTCTCGACATGGAGCAACTAGTGAACAGGGAGCAGGGGAGCTCCTGAAATGAACATTTCGAGCATTAAATTTTCATCAGGAGATGTTTGATTGAAGGACAAAATCCTATGAAATCCGGATTATCCCGTTACAGTTCAAAAACTTTAGTTCCCCGAGGAACCGATGTACTTATCGTTTTGCTCCAGAACACCCCCCCGGACGACCTTCCTTCCGTTCGCATCGAAATCCTGACTTTTGCTAGAGATGCCTTTCAAATCATCTTCCTTTCGCTGGGTTAATTGAATCTGAAGGAAGAAAGCTGCGAGGAAGAGCCTCAAATTTTGGGGCTCCTCGGCTTTAAAATGGTCGTCGGAACACATGGGGGGAATGTTTTACCAGCAAAAACCATAATAGTGCTATATACGATTTTAATTGGGCAATGGGAACATTTAAACATACATATTACATACACATAAACATAGTTTGTCGGCGTCTTTTGAGCTCTTAAATCTCTTTGAGTCTTTGAGATGAAAGTCTACTCTTGTTACCGGATGAATAAATCGATCCGGCCCGTCGGCCTGATTTATAATGCTTTGTTTTCCGCTTCCGAACATTCAAGGGCTTTATGACATAATAAGCGTAACGAAACGATAGACATAATCCAATTTCGGGCTCGATTACGTTAACACATTAGATTATGAACTAATAATTAAGTGTTTTGGAAAATTGCTTAAAATCTTTGATTTCATACCATTTTTGACATAATCTAAAAAATTTACTAAATTAAGGGGAGCAGTACATGTAAAAAACGAAAGAAACGCTATTTTGATGTATGTATCTTTCAAAGATATTACATATTTAACATGTGTTTAGTATAATGCTCTTAACCCGGCGTCAGCCAGGTTGGGTCATTATGACCCGTTGTATTTTTAAACGCGGGTATTTCTAAAAATAAAAGTGTGACGTTGTCGAGCTTCTCAATAAAAAATTCCTAATGTGATAAAAATTTGTATTGTTTTTCACTAAAATATTTTAATTTGGGAATTAGTTTATCTAATTAAATAGAAAAATCTTTCAATTTCCTTGACATGGTAAAAATCAAATACAGTTGAAAATCTGGGTCATTTTGATCCCACCCTACACTTGCCGTACTAATTTTATACCATACTGATACTGACGGCGGGTTAACACGTTCCCTGCCAGGATTTTCATTTGTGTACCGTCTTCGGTACACGTAGCAGGGAACGTGTTAAATTACAATCTTACAAGTACTCAAAAATATCTTTTTGTTTTCATTTTTAGGGTTCCGTACCTCAACAGGAAAAAAACGGAACCCTTATAGGATCACTTTGTTGTCCGTCGGTCTATCTGTCTGTCAAGAGCCTTATGTCTGCGGTCCGTTGAAGTTGTAAAAAAATGAAGCTTCTAAGTCAACGCAAAAGATACGGCCATTTGGGCCTTATTTTCTAACACTTCGCAGGGAAATCCAAACCTATGTACATATATAGGGTACTTCCCATAAATTGAAAAAAAAGATTAGAAAAACTAACTACTTTTTTAGCCTATTCATTTAAATTAGATGATATAACTAAAACAGTGGGAAATAAATTCACCTAGATCCGTTGAGATTCAAAATATTTGTCGAAAAAAGAAAAAAAGTTTACGCAGAAAATCACTTTTTATGCACGTGACACACATAGCGTTGTAGAGTAAGCTACATAACCTTAAATTTTCGAAACTCTGTTGGTAACTTATCCACATAAAGACGCATTTACAAAGTCAGATGTATATATTTTAAACCCATACTTAATCAATGGGATGGTTCTCATATAGCTAAATCTAATGTCAAATTTATTATTTTACTTGCCTTAATTTAATTAAAATAAAATCGATGAAGGTAAATTTTAAAATAATATCCGCCCCTGGTCAATCAAATTTTATAATAATTTAATCATAATACGTAATGGTTTATTAAAATGATCTTTCCATCTCTATTACACTAGAAAAAGATTCTACAAAATTCAACTGCCCAGTTTTTTCTTCTATTATACAGTATATATGCCGTGAAGCTAAAAATTATCAGATAAGCTTAAATATAACATAACATTTCTGAAATAGAGCAGAATTAATAAACATATATATTAATACGAATATTATTGTCCAATTTCAGCTAAAATGCCCAAAATTTGAAGATTCTTTCAAGCTTAAATATATTCATATACGAAAACTGTTCAGAAATTCAGAAATACATATTATTCTGAATAACTCCTACCCACAAAATTCGCTATTCAGTGTGATGCGTATGCAAAGAAGTAAAAATGAACAACCAATAAAACACGCCACTGCTGCCCGCTTATTGTGGTGACTATGACTCGAAAGAGCTTATGCCGGCCCCAACGATGTCAAACATTTTATTTTATTTAACCCCAGAGATTCCCTGAAAATTCCCAGTTCGCACAAAGGGTGTCTTGTCTGTCCTCCGAAAACACGCCCATCTCATCCACCTATACGTTTTTGTGGGCCACCCCCGGTTTAATAGAACTTTTGCCACCAGACCAGAGGTCCTTCGCTTTCATATCGTTTGAAGGCATAAAAGAATTAATACGGCAATAAAGAGGACATTTATATGCAAATTTGGGTCCGCTGTTCCACTACAAAATTTGTTTGACGTGGGTTATTTTTTTTTGGAAGAGTTAGTGTCCACAACGTCTCGAACGGATATTAAAATCCAACTTTAAAGTGGTGCCATAACACGCATATAAAACACGAAATTACGCAAAACTCATGAAAAATACTATCCATAACCGAGAAAAAGCCGCCATTGCGGAGCGACCATTTCCCTGACATTGACCTGAAAAACAGCCTCGGTTCCATGGTACTAAATGAGCCCTTAAAATTTTGCTCTCCTGAAATAAATTGCGACGCATAAATAAAATCGTCTTGGCATAGTGTCCCTTTTTTTACCAACACATTTGTCCTTCTGGAGGCGAAATGTGCTAAAGACATTGTTTCCGGATGTGATAGACAAAAGGGGCGAAGGGACCCTCTGAGGCTATAAGTTTTTCACTAACGCTCTTGGCCCCCAAAATTTTCGGACGTAAACGAGAAAAATTTCGAGCCATTAGTTTCAATCAGTCGGTTATATTTCGTTTGGCCCTAGTGCGGCACCATCCCCCTGGCGGCAGCGGCCGGCACATTTCCCTCTTAAATATAAAAACACTTAAAGCCCTCTCGTCCGGGATAAGCTTTAAATTTAGCCGCCACTTCACGACAACGTCCTCAGTGGCGGCAGAGAACGGCAGGATGTTTATCCTGAATGGAAATATGGCTTTTAACACATAAAAGTGACACTGGTGATGTTTAAAGGACCATTCCCAGGGAAACATCCCGAATCGATTCCCAGGCCCCCGGTTTCAGGAGCACACCACCAGCCTCCCCGAACTCCGGGCAGCATTTGTCGAAGGCGGTTAAACGGAATAATTCCTGTAATGGGTCACAGAGGCCTAGTTCCATCCGTGTCAGATCGGATGGATATGTTTACGGGGGGAATACTAACGCATTATAATATCCGTGATGACCGCCCGTAACGATTCGACTCTGGAAGGAAATCCAACCCCACACACGGTCCCACCCACACCCACCATCCAACCCCGCACATGTTAACAATCTTGACACGTCGAAATATTAACAATTTGATTTATTCCGGGCTGCAGTGCGATGTTGGTTGACAACTCAAGTGACGGAGTTCGGATTAGCTCGGTGTCAGGCCTCAACAGCAATCAAAGGGCGTTAGGATTAATTGCCCTCCTTAAAATTTCTATTTAAGCATAACTTTTAGAGACAACAACGGGTCATAGTTCTGGAATCTATTAATTTTTCCTTATACATTTTAGTTAATCCTTTTATATTCTTTTGTTAAGATGCGTTTTAAAAGCATATAATCATTAATGTAATATTTTTACATATTATTAAGTATACCTAAGTACATACTTTTAGGAATCGTCTATAAATTTTCATGTCGATATTCGTACATCTGAGAGGAAAACTTCAATAACTTTTCCTATTTTATGTAAAAAAAAAATGTTTCAGACAAAAGTTCCGTATTTTTTCATGAAGAATCCGAATCTGCAAAAAAAAATTGGTTGTCCCATTTGAAAAAACAAATTACCCTCACCCACGCACTCAGGAGTGGGGGTGGGGAGTAAGAGTTGGTAGAGTTTAATACTTCTTTTAAAAATATTTTACCCCAATTTTTTTGTTTTCCGATGCGATGTGTTCTTTCCGAAATATTCGACCGCTCCGGGACTTTTATTACACCCTGTATAACGGCTACAATAATGGCTCCACAGTTTTCGTGCCATAGAGCAAAATGCTTAGGATGATGTCCTAAACAGATTAAGACCTTTTTTTTTACTGGCCGGCACTTTCGATTTTGGGCCCAATATGACTGGTCTCCTTTACTATTCTTATAAGCTACGTTAAATCATCGGCCGTATTTAGATATATTTTTGGGAAAAAGCATCAGATGAGTTTGGCTTACATTTTGTTATAATGTTTCATATTAAAAAAGTAAATTCAAATATTTAAATAAGTTTTTGAAATTTAAATAAGTTTTTTTGTTTCGTAAACTTTACTGCCTGAAATAGTCAACTCGGCTACTCTAAAATGTTGTTTTCATAAAAAAATAACGAATTTTACCATTAGAAATTGTTAGTTTCACACTTAAGAATTTTAAATTTAACAAATAGTTTTAATGGATGTAATTAATTCAAATGGTTGTTTTTTGCTTTTGCTTCATAGTAAATATCTATCAAATTGTTGAATTTGTTAAAATCTTTGCTATAAATAGTTAATTTTGCGTTCGTTTATAGTAAAATCAACTATATTTTTCTTTCGGTGTATGAATATCGAGCTATTATATTCTAATTCGTAATCCGCCCAGTGAAAATGAGAGATATTGGGCGCTATTCTACGAATTTCAGAAATAACCCTTAAAAAATCGTATTTTAAAAATCCAGTAACTATGGAAATTGTACAACCTTGGCTATCAAAACTTTAAAAAGCTTTCCCAAACTAATGATGAATAACTTTATTTGGAAGGGTTTTTTAGGAAGAAGAGTTTAAAAGTCTACAAAAATTTTTGATAATTTCATATCCAATAAATCTTCGATAATTGGCACAACTCTTTAATAAATAATTAACTTCATTATTTTGAACCGTTTTTATCGATTTCTGCATTATTTTATGGACTTAAATATTCCAAAAAATTCCATATTACAATAATAATAGACACGTGTATTTCAACATAACTCAAGTGAAGTCGTTTATTAGAGTCACAAATTGATAATAAAAAGAAGTGTGAAAAGTTCGCTATACTGCTTAAACAAAAAGTTACATCCTTTCCCGGGCTTGGCTGTGGTTTCGTTGTGCTTCATCATAAGGGAGCATGCGATGAAATTTGAATTTCTTCTTTTTTTCTCAAATAATCAAATAAAACTTGTAAATTGGGCAAAATTTGCCTGTGATATTTTTTTACCTTAATATTTCACAGAACGCTCCGATTGTTTCTGTGGTCGTGAACGTTGCTATCGGTGTATAACGTCGTCAGCTCAAAAGAAATTGAATTTTGTCATGTTTGGATCGAAATGAATTTAACAAAGGATTTATTGTTTTCAATAAAGATACCAACCGGCAGCCAGGCATCCTATGGTGCTGGTATGTTATGCTATACCAAAAAAAAAAAAAAAATCCCTTTCCGCAAAAAGTTTTACATTGAAATAAAATAACGAATTTCTTGGTAAGACTACCACAATTTGTGCGAAACTCAATATTTTGTCCCCATACCTCAACGTTCTTGCGACGGCTTATTTTTAGAAATTTTTTGGCGAAATGAAATTTTTGTTATTGAGGGGAAAATTTTAACAATGAATGCAAAAGTGTAAACGGTGGTTTTTTTTAGCCCACCCACTTTCGCGTTTATTTAAGTTATATATAATATATGTATATATATATATATTATATTTTTTTTTCTTTAACTCCGAGAGGCCTGAAGTTTTACAACTGCCAGAAGTTCCGGGAACTCTCGGTTCAATTTGAGGAAAATAATATTCTCGAGACTTTGTTCCGGTCGTTCAAAGGGAATTTGCTTTGGTTGAAGAACTTCCAAACTTTCTGTGACAATCAATTTCAAATTTGACTACAAGCCCTCAGTGCGCCACGAACCACTGCCGTCGCCGCCGCCGCCACCGCCCAGAGGCGGGGCGAAGTAGTGGGGCGGGTTGGGATATTGGCGACAGCGGCGACGGTGGTGCCCCCAATCGCGGCAGTAGCGAAAACGAGAACGACAACTACGAGGAAGTTTGTACTCAGACTTAGGGCCTATATCAATTTCCGAGCTCGAAATATCCATTACCGTGGCACACCCGCACCACCGGCACGGTCTCTTAACATCGGGAAGTTTGTCAAACTCCATGATGTTTACCTTTTCCCAATAACTGTGCAACTTGGTCCTTCCTCTTGAGCGAATTGGTTAAGATTGCAGCCGAGGTGATGAAAACTTTTCAAGGCCATCCCTGACCATTATCATATTTTTCGGATATCCCAAAAAGTTACTTTTGAAGACGAACTAGAGGTGGGAATTGTCAGAAATTTAATCGAAACCTTTATGCAAAGTGATCTATTTTTAGTACAGCAAAATTTTGAAAAGTTATTAAAACAAGTTCTGTTTCTAACCCGCGCTTATAAACTCTTAAAAAGGGGAGCAGGTAAAGGACTATTTTAGCGGGACAATATTTTTACGACAATTAAATTAAATTCAAAAAATCTTGTAATATGTATCACATCCAGTATTGGGCGTAATCATTAAATTTTTTAATCTATCAATGACTAGTCTTAGTCTAGTATAATTCTAAGTAAAAAGTCTGAGAATAGTGCGCCTATTTTATAGTACATAAAATGATACAATAACATAGTAGAGTGATCGCCTTGAAGAATATCTAAACTAGAGCATCTGCTATTTTGCTACACACTGAAGGTATTCCCCACTATAATGCAATTCTTTGTTTCTTATCTTCAAAATTTACTTTAGAGAGTCATAAAGACTATTCCATCTCTTACGACCTCTTTTTATTATTATATCAATTAAATAATATCACAGTTCAGGGTCATCATACATCAGGGCTTCAACTATAATATTTCTGCTGTACTGCACCCTTATTCCGACAATCACGTAACTTTTTGACTCATTTCACTTTTATTGTCACCTCATATTTTTCTTCAGTATTCTGACTATTATGTACATGACGTGAAATTTGTATTTCGAAGGTAACTCTTTAATTAGTAGGGAAATGAAACTAATGTCTATTGTGTTTTCATTTATGAGAAGAATTGTATTTTAGGAATTTTTTCGATATGTTTTTAATTTGAACCCCCATAACTCCTACATTTGGGAAGGTACTTTTATTATTTTTTTAAATGATGCCTTTTTCAGAAGCTACAAGAACTGAAATAAGCGCATCTCCTGGGGATTCAAAAATAAAAGTTTGCTCAGAACACCCCGTGAAATTGATTGGTAGCGATTTCTACGTAGAATCCACACACCCTGTATGGATAAACATATTTAGAATTTTTAGATATAAGATACAAATATAATATATATTTTATCTTGCTGAAATTTCTCTTTAATTTGACAGTTCATGGTAAATTTTACTCTATAAAGAATATCAAGATCCAATTTAGGTACTATAATATTATGTTTTATTAACGTTTTCTCATACGGCATTTTACTTTATCTTTTGTTACATTCAAAAACCAAGTGAAGAGAATTCTCACTTTTTGTTGAAAATGTGAAATCTAGAATACATTAAATTTCAATTCTTGCTTTTGACAAACGTCGCTACTATATTCGATATGAAATTACCAAATTGTAATTTTTGTCACTTTTCGCAATATATATTTATAAAACCCTTAGAAAAGTATGATCTATTGTCGGTTACTATTGCTATCACTCGACGCAAGTAAATCAATATCTGCATCTACTTTTCCTTCAGTAATACATAATTTGTTTAACTTTAGACAATTTCTAAGTGCTTTGTAAATAAATATTTTTTTTATTAATTGCGATCACACGTATGCTGAAAAAGTGAGTAAAAGTCCAGTTTCAATTTATCCGTAAAAAAAAACTGAGCTCAATATCAATTTGATACTCAGTTCGCTATACATAAATCGAGTCTGAGGTTTTGCTCAGTTTTTTAGAATATATGATCCATTGTTTCCTTGAATTGAACTACACCGAACTTTTATTAAAACATTTAGTCATTGCTAAATAATTAAATTTGGGACTTTATTAGTCACCAGCTCATCATATAATTAATAATTAGGCATTTAATTATTATTACAACTGTTAGTTTTAGTTTTGAATCATTAGTCAAATTAAATTTTTTAAATTTTAATTTTTGTAAGTATAAATTTTATTATATGTATGTATTGTAACTTCAATTACATTACTTTGAAAAAATTTAAGCGCAAAAGAAGCGTGAACGAAATAAACACTCTAAAAAATAATATTGCGTTTAAAAAAGTGATCATGATGATTAAAAGAACAATCATACAATATAAAATTATTAATCTCAATGCACTAATTTGCTACACATATGTACATATGTATATTGCACGAAGGAAAATATTACCTTTTTAATATTAATCAGAAATAAAAATGAACTAAATTTTAGCCAGGATTTGAACAGGTCTTAATTTGAAATATTTGAAAGGAAAATGTGTTAATTAACCAATAATGACAGGATTTTATAAAATTTATTTTTATTCTATCCCCCCATGCACGGGTTCACGTACTCGTACGTGCAAAAGGGCGTGTGGGATAAATTCCCTCACATGAAATTACAGTCTTCCTCAGTTTCACGTGGTTATTAGGAGTAACCTTCTCTCGGTGAGGATATTTTAATCATTACACAGTGCGGCATCCTTGGGAAGTTGGCCAAAGTAGCGGAGATATAATTTACGGCTCACATTAAGGCCACAATCTCCCCAAGAAAGATCTTACAGCAATTTGCTTCTTTAATGTTCTGAAATTTATCTTAGCATTTGCAATTTAGTCCTTGTTTCTTTGGAACCAAGAATATCGTATATACGAAAATTGTGTTAACCACAAGGGAAATTATTAGAAATTCACGTGCAGAAATTACCTCATGATTCAAATCGCAATTTACTTTGCAAATATTCACTGCATGGGAGCATTTTTCACATCTTCATCCCTTTTACCGGGTGTAAAACGTTAAAAGACTCCACGGTCTGTAGAGAAGATGAATTTTGAATGTTCTTTAGGTATGGATGTGGCTCGAACGTGAAATTGCTTGCGAAACATAATTTCTTCTATTTGTACACTCTTCTCAGAGACTATGAAAACACAGACGTCTTCAAGAAGAATCTTCTCATTGTGCTACGCTGTGGGAATATTCTTCTTGAACACAGTACGCTGGCAATTGTTCATTTTATTTTTATTCTATCCCTTTGGAAGTCATGTGCAAGGGCAATTTCGAGTGTTGCTTATATTTGGATAGACAACAGTCGTTAAGTTTTTTTATTTATATATTTTTTTTCTATTTTTATGCTTTTCAAACTGCAAACGTTAAGTGTAAGTCTCTCTTTCGATAATGATTTGCTGAGAATAAGTGTTCATTAATATTTTATTACAAATGTCTGGCTGATGGAGTCTGGAAAATATGTTTTTATTCTACGTTTGTATTAGTGTAAAAGCTTATAGTCTTCTTATTTGATCATATTGCATCATAGTGGTCTTAAATCGATGTTAAAATAGCAAAACTTTTCAAATAACTAAATTAAAATATCGACTATTTATAGATTTGAATTAAATATAATAATACTCTAGACATGAACGTTCGACGAAGGATCATTCAATCGGATTTTCATTCATTACATGCATGACAGACGGCGAACTTCATTCAAGACAAAAAATTTTCACATCTCAGAAATGAATACGTTTGATATAGCAATATTAAGTTTACAGAAACGTTCGCAAATTATTTAAAACTTGATTATTCAAAAGGAAATAATTATCTTAAAACATTAAACCATATAATCTGCAGCAGTTTAGTGAGACAACTGTCAGTTCATAATTTGATAGTGGATTGGACCAGGATTTCCATGCTCATTATCTTAGAATGAAGTTGTTGGAACTTCGTTGACGAGAACGAAAATGTAGTTATAAACGTTCATCGAAAATTCATTCTTGGTGACACGACACAGCAACGATCATTCTTCGTGAATATTCATTCGACCGCACCCGGCTGTCTAGACCCTCGAGTATAAGATTCTAATATAATATACAATTGTATTTTTTTATTTCATCAATAACTTTGTATTTCGATCATTATTTTAGTTCTTTTCATCAAACCTATAGAAAATCAAAACAAATCTGTATGCTAATTAGTTTTAGAATATTAAATTTTCGAAAAATATTAATCTACAAAAGAAGAATTTTCGACAAAAGATAGAAAATCAAATTCTCTTTCAAATTTATTATATAATAACTACTTTCCCGAAAAATAAAATCGTATCAAAATATTCGAAAAAAATCATGTTCATCTCCGTAAAAAACAAGATCATTTTTAGATGTTTCTTAGTTAAGAGGCTAGAGCTATTTTAAGGCAAAAAAAAAACTTAAACCAACAAATATGTTGGATTCAGTCCACCCCTAAGCCCTTCAGCAGTTCCAAGTATCATACACTTTTCATTCTTTTATTCATAATGCTGAAATTTATTAGTTTATCTGTAAGATTAAAGTTTACGTAGTGTATTTTGTCTTTAAAGATTTATAATTTAATTTAATTAATACAGTTCCCCTTTTGCCAAACTTCATTACCTAAAACCTCTATTTACCAAAATCCAGCAAATCAAGTCCACTTTTTTATTTGAAGAAATAAAATAAAAGTACATAGTCCATCTGTTTCTGGAGTTCGTTATACAGGAAACAAAAATGAATGAATCGTAAAAAAGTGGCGCATTTTTTCTCGTTTAGGGGTATGATACCATCACAGATAACAATGCCTATGAACAGAGTGCCAGAAAATGAGAACAATAAAAATAAGTGCACTATACCTCCAGAGACTGGACCATCATCAGCATCATTTCTTCTCGTAATGACGCCTTAATAAGGTAATGCAACACGTTTTTCGACTTCATTATTTATGAGATGGCCATTAAAATAGCACAACTGACTTCTACATCTGTTGATATAATAATAGTGCCAATATTTCATAAGTTTTCGTTTTTTTGCCTGAAAAAGCAATGCATCGACTTCGTCCAGGCTTTTGGGAAAGTTTATTGTCATTTTCATTAATCAGCCTGTTGGCACGTTCTTCTGGTGACGTTTTTGTCACGTACACGGTCCCCACCCCCTGATACAGCATCACTCCTCCCGGAAAAGTTTGTTCCTTAAGAGAGTCATCATTAATATGTTTCAATATGAGGAACGAACGATGTCCACCTTAGCGCTGTTATCCCGAAATCTGCTGGGAAAACTCAAGTTTTTGGTGACATTTTAGAAGCATGACTTTCGGGTATTTACCGTCCAGCAAACTTCGTCTAGAGGAAGGGCACTTTTAGATCTTTAACTCGCATAAAACTCGTTGACAAGAAGATTTGATGGCGGAACTACACTCTCTAGCATGCAGGCGAAACTTTTTGAAAGGTTATGGACCTCTTTTCCTGTGGGAATAAAATATAGTGTAAATGTGGCCAATATTTGATACGCTGACAGGGATTTGAACGAATTTAATTAAATCTTTTACTTATGTATCTACATTCAATTTAATCTATCAATTAATTTAAATTATAGACTTTTCTGAGTTTTTGTATTGTGATTGTAATTTGTATCTAAATGCCCTTGATGCCCTTTTGCAGGATATTTTAAATTTGAATTGAAATTTATGAAGAATAGTCTGAACTATAATGGTCTTAAGGCGCCTTAACATAGCTTAAGATTTCGCACGACAGCATGAAGTGCCATATACTGACAACTAAAATGGCCTCAATGGATTTATGTATCCACTTTGGGTTAAAAACTAATCCTTAAACTTATCTGGTTCAAGATTTGAAATTTGGATGGGTAACATGGCAACTTGATGAGCTTTTTACAAATTTTAAAATCTTTATATACGTGACGGTTTTTAAAATTTCGATCCAATGCAAAATATTCTGCAAAACCTGGAACCAGAACTTTGAATTTTGAAATTTTGATAGAAATTACTGTTACCGAATTACCTCTACGCTGCTTTTCATTTAAAATCCCTCGAGTTTCATAAAAAAAGATGTATGCAACAAAGAATGCTCGGTAAAAGAAGCCGGTTACCGAAACTTCAATTTTTTGTCATTATATTGTTCAGAAACTTGACAAAATACGCATAAACTTTTAAAGACAGTCGGCCATCTCGCAAATTCTGACAGTCAGTTTGGAATCAGCAAGCCCGAAAACCTCAGGTACCATGTTTGGGGGAAATCGCATTGCATTAATTTTTTGCAATTTTTCTACTTTCAGAATCAAGAGGAATTTCACCTAATTGGTTTGTTTTTTTATACTGCTGCATTTAATTGTTGATAGACAAAAGATTAAAACAAGTTTCATAATAAATAAGCGTTTGATTCATTGTTCTACGACTACATATTATTTTAGCAAATACATATACCTAAGCTTTCAGATTTAACCTAAGTACAATCACACCTATTAAATTGGTCAAGATATCTAAATATCAAAATATTTAAATAGATTAAAATTAAATTCCTTGATGTTGAAAAAAGCATAAATTTTATCGCAGAACATCCCTTACATCACAAAAGTACATACCAAAACCTTGAGCATTAGCAATTCACAGAATATCAAAAACGATTTCCGATTGAGATCATCGTATATGCGGAATTCTGTGTTTTCACAACGGAATAGACGGGTAAATTCGGTCATTTTTGGTTTCTTAGATTCGGTGTTACCGTCAAAACCTCAGAAACATCGCTTACTTATGCATTCAGATCAGAGCCCATTCAGGGAGGCTCTGTGTATGGGGACTTCTCCCAGTTTTGTGGGCACGTCTTCCGGGAGCACGTGCCTTTTCTACGTCACTTGTTTTCGTAGGGACTGCTTTTTGGATGGTTTCATACTTTTGAAAAATGAAAAAAATGAAAAAAACAACGATTCTTTCAAGAAAAATGTCCCAACTTTTTTTTAAAGGGACTTCACATAAACCTGTGAAGAGAGAAATTCAAAATCGATTGATATTTAATCGATTGAAGTCGATAAACCTTGAGGTTAAATAATTAGTTTTTAAATCACGTATGATTCCAATAGTACGAATGTTATACAAAGTACTTTTCATCGTATATATCGTAAAATTACGATTGCGGAACGTTTTTACAAAAGTTCTAGACAACCGTCATGCATGCACAATTAAATTCAAATTTCAGCCGGAAGCGGAAAATTGTAAGCCTCGAGCTCGTTTTTCAGATGAAAATGTCCTCTCTTTTGCAGTGTCTGTTCATAACTTTTATCATTGATACTATTTCGAAATTCGAATATGTGTACATACACCTGGTTGGAATACAAAAAAAAAAAACAAAAAAAAACAAATATATGTATATATGTATAGTACATATATAGGGATAGAATGCCACAATATATCATCGATGGATATTCGGTATCCCTAGCACGTCTGAACGGACCAACTTGGTTTATTAAATAAACGAGAACTTTTTCAATTTCACCTTTCTGCTAACTTTCCCTCTGGCGTGTTTCTTTTGCTATTCGAATACCCCGGACTATGGCTCCGGAGTGAAAATGGAATTTTACAAAAGAGCATCGCACTGCCGAGACATACAGAGGTTCATTTGGCAAAAAGTTGCTATTACTTCAGGTGAAGAAAATTTTTATTTACTCAGTTTTTTTTTCGGAACAAAGTACAAAAAACAGAAAAAAAAATTACATTGGAGAAAGAATTGCAATAGTACCTTTATAGTAGTATTGTTCCCAGCTTGGATTTTAGAGTAAGGGAATAGGCGCCCAAAACTTCGTTCAAACTTTACCTTTTACAATGATATCCCTTTAAAACAAAACTTTCTAAAGAATATTTGTTTCTTTACATTGAAATACCGAGGAGCACCTAAAAGGGTTCATTTCACCCCACTTATTGGAATGCATGATTCTCACTATAACCCCAAAAGTGTGGATTGTGGAATGAGATATATGTACCACCCTGTGCTGCATATGGTACCTGCGGGTAAAACTATCTACTTGACGCTCCACCTGAAGCATCCTGTCGGTATGCCCAAAGATTTAGTCTACCAAGATGGGAAACGAACTTCTTCTCTGTATCACAGAAAATAACTTATGATGGCAAAGTTGAGGTAGCTCACACTTCTTAAGAGGTTCCTATGCTCCTTTGGCTGCCTCTATTCAAGTTGGGGCAATGAACATAACTGAGATTTATGGAAAAACTTTTCAGTAATTTAACGACTGACGGAAGACTTGAGTGCATGTCC
The DNA here is from genome assembly GCA_951509405.1 of Machimus rusticus. Taxonomy (NCBI): domain Eukaryota; kingdom Metazoa; phylum Arthropoda; class Insecta; order Diptera; family Asilidae; genus Machimus; species Machimus rusticus. The sequence goes on from OX608049.1 coordinate 10,447,413, forward strand.
TTTTCCATAGAATATAGAACATTGCACCGGTGTTGGTTGTGCTTATGCTCGTCAAGAAGCACATTTTCATGCAACCTCCTGTTCAGTAATGCAAATCTCATAATATTTTGTGCTATTCACCTAAAACTGCTCAACTAAGTAAACTATAAACAATTTTGAGAGATTGCTTGGTGAAAAGACGCAGCTGGTGCAGAAAATAGCGACCGCCAATAATTTAACCGTCTCGTAATCAAGCAATTGATGTTATTAACGATTACATTTTCTCAACCAACAAATTCATGGAGAATGTCTCCCTTAGCTCTAGCAATCAGATATTCAGTACCTTGTTTTCACCAGTTGTGATATTACATCACGTACAAGTAGTTTTCTACTAATAATACCAAAGGGAACAATTATAAACGAAATTTAGTACCTAAAGAAACATTTCTTAACCTTTACGTGACCGCCATTTTTGCCGAAACAACCAGGAGTAAGGTAATAAACTTACGCAAATTATAAGCGACGGGGGAATTTTCTTAAGAAAACCAATGGCCTCTGTCACGTGTGGCGATAGGGTCGGTATACTTTCCCTTAAAACTAGGGGTATTAAGGAGGTGAATTTTATTACTGCGACACAAGAAACGCGTAAAATCACCACAGATAACAAGCTCTGTAATAACCTCCAATGTTCACTGGCTAAAAGATTGCATTACATTTACAACCCCCATACAATTGCAAGGTGTCACAATAATCTAAGAAATATAATTTGCCCTTAAAACCTCGAAAATCGCTCGCTAATCCTCCAAAAATTCCGTAGCTGCTAAATCATAAATTGTGTCTTATATGGAATGGGACAAATTTTGAAATGTAAATTTCCCATTTTGCAATGAACCAAAATAAAAATATATTTTTTTTCTTTTTTAACAGGTATTTTTAGAGATTAGGGCGGACGACAACAAAAATATCACAACGAATCGACCTGTCGCTCATATTCGGGAACCAATTTTCTTGAACACCATCGCAACACAATACACAGGGTTCGGCGCGATGGAGGTTTTCTTTACGCCATTAAATATTCTGTTCACGAATTTTGATATGAACCATGGGCAGAATTCGAACTCCCGTCAATGGAGAAGATTACAGGCAAGTTGTATTCGAGAGAAAATTGAAAATTGATTGTCATCCAAAGGTACAGGTGGGGTATATTCCCCCAAAAAAGGAAAAAAAAAATACGAAAACCAGTAACCGAGGACTGTAGGGTAAACTCTCTTAAAATGAGCGGAACTAAACCTGGAAAATGTTATTGAATAGCGTGCGAGTTAAAAGTGAAGGGCACCCGATTTTGTATGGTTCCTCCTCGATGCACGTATTTGCTCCTCTGTCTTTAAACAGATTTATTTTTTACTATCTTTTTGAGAATTGATTTTGGAATTTAGGTGAAATTGCACATTTTCAAAACAGACAGGGGATTTTCAGAAAATTGTTTGTAATCACTATTCAGAAATAGTTGTTAGAAAAACTTAAACTTTCTTTTTAATGCTAAATAAAAATAATTCGTAATTCTAATTCTATAAACTGTACATATATTTGAGATAGTACATGTATAATTATCTCTAATTTGAAACTATTTTACATTACATTTACAGGCATATTAGGTATATCGAATTTGTCACACTTCTCATACTATAACTTAGAATTAATTAATTGAATCATTTCTATTAAATATTCAATACAAAATGCAGTCAAATTATTTTCTTCACCAACTCGGGTACTAAGCCCATATTTCGCTCATTTTATAGGTAGTAAGTATATATTTAATATTTATTTAAAATGCAGAACACAATAATATTAATGTTATTAACAGATTTGCTTACAAAAAGAAAAAAAATGGAAAAATGCAAAAATGGAAAGCCGGCCCACCATTGAGTAATATATCCAACATAAGCAAAAAGGAAAATAGGATCTATAATGGTAATACAAAAGTTAAACCATTTTTAAATTAAGCCCCAATTTAATAATTTTCGGTTTTACACGGTTTTCAAAATGACAAAAATATTTCTAAAATGTTTTTTTAATTCTATCCGCTTACTAAATCTGGCACACATATTTCTAGTAATTTTTTAAATCCAATCTTACAATCGAATTATGCAACCAGATTCGAATCAAATACTATTAATTGATGAAGGTGTTTAATATAATATATTAGATCGCAATAAATATTTGGTTAAATTTTTTAAGATTGAAGCAAATTTAATATCCAATTAGAAAAGGACAAACAAACAACGGAAAGTTTCAACTTTCGAAAAGAAAAACAATTTTTAAAATCATTTCAGTAGTTTTTGTGATTATCCCTAAAAAAATTATAAAACTTTCCTCTTTATAATATTACTATAGATTGATTTAAATTTTCACGGTTTTCTGATGTACAGATCTTCAGTGTAAATCGAGGAATTAGTATATTTCGAAGTTACTAGATTTTTAAGATGTAAAATTGCTCGTAATTTGATTTAGATACATATATATAATGAAAGTTTCATTTTTAAAACTGAATAAGCTTAGAAATAGTATAAACACATGAAAATTACTCATGTCACTAATTTTGATATATGTACATACATATGTATGTATGCACCTGTATATTGTATAAAAATTTATAAAATATGTTTTTTTAAACTCGAGAAGCAAAACAGAAGCTAATTTGAATTATGTGTTTATATCTCATATTGCTGCTTTTCTAAATTTTATCTTATTACTAGATATTAAATAAAAAGTAGTAAAATGGACAAAGTGTATATTGGACCAAATGAAACAAAAATAACATCCAAGTCTCGTTTCGTCTCATAGTCCTAATAACTCAAACAAGGTAGAAAAAAACTGGAATTTTATATTGACCATCTATGGAACGTAACTCCAACTAATTTTTAATATGTATTATACTTCAGCTTCAAAGACCCAATACCCTGGAGTACTACTTCCACTATTCGCTATTAAGTTCGAATCGCCCCTATAGCTCCAATAAGTTAAATTCCCTATAAATTAATGTCGTCCAACATACCTAGCACTTCCCTTAAAGACGACATTCATTGCAACTTGCATAACTTTTCTCTTTTAAAAGAAATTCCGACCGTTGAGGCGGTGCTATACAACTGATATATATGTATATACATATATATAATAGACGTAGTCCGGTACATATGTACCTATATTGAAAAATATTTGGCAACTCAACATGCTTGTGATGTGTAAATTCCTATGGGAAAGTATCTGAAACTCCAGTGGGAGCCAATTTATTCTGTAGAAGAGGGGTTTCCTCCCAATGTATCGACCAAATTCGATCTCTGTTGCATTCGAGAATCATCCAAGCGAGCAGCTTACCACGTCACTGGTCCGTTGAATTCTTGGCCGAGATTTTCAGACTTTGTTGAAAATTTAAGATATTTTTAGAAAATATTAAGAGCTGGTGGATGCATTAAAGGTTTTTGGACGATGATTGCGGTTTATGAGGGTACATATATTGTACTATATTGTATAGAATAGAGATGTGGGGTGAATTTCTGGACTGGATTGAGATCGATTATACGGCCCTCGGCCCGGAACTATAGTATGGAAATTAAATTAAAATCCCATCATAGTATAATTACACGATGGTAGCACGAAACAACGGGCAATTACCCCTGCGGCAGGCAGTAATTATCGTTAATTGCAATTTGCCATTACCTCTACAATCAGAACAATTTGCCAAAAGCTTTTAGTGGTTGACACTCGCTGAGCAGCTTTTCACTATGAAACTAAAAGCTTTTAGCGTTTAACTACATCTGCTAATTATCCAAGAGTTCGGGGTCTAGAAAATTTATAGCCAACTTTCGGGGACCACCGGGATGAGTTGAGTTGAGTTCTGCCGTCAAAGCAAAACGAAAACGGCTGAAGCAAAGTGTCTTCGCTGCGAGCGCAGAAGGGCTAACCCCCCCTCAGGCCCTCGGGAACTCTTAGCGAAGACAAAAATTAATGAAGTGGCTGAAGGGTTTCTGCGAAGTGTTTGTGCTTCTGACGTGAAAATTAGTTTTTCGCCCATATAATGCGATCCAGAATTCCATGGCTCATATATAGAGTTCCCGCGGGAGCTCGTGTGCCCCCTTTTCTTTGGCGGAAGGAATGCCGCCACGCCTCTTTCAAGAAGATCACAACACATAGCATCTTTTGTACGTGTGCTTAACGCTAAGCACATTATTTTAATTAATTAATTTTGGATAAAATCTGGCGAAATTTCAATCACGTCAGTAGACATACGACTGTACGTGTATGAAACGTAACATACGTTTTAAACCAGAAAGTTAAGGCTCGGCACAGTCGACAGAGATGCGGACCTAAATTGGATGAGGTCTATACTTCAACTATAGTTTTGAGAAAAATCACTTTAAATCAATAGTATTTTAATAGTTATCCCCATTAATTTTGGTCAATAGGATTTATAACATTAATAAATAATAGTCCGTATAATTAGAACAATATGATGGTCATCACATTAGAACTATACATTCCTCATGTTAAAAAGAGGTGATGTATAGTTAATTCTTAATGTGATCCTCCGTTTCATCTTAAATGACATGTTTGTTTTACTTTAAAGTGTTGCCAAGTTAAAGTTATGTGATATCGCATTATTTAGGTTCTTCCTTATTGTTTTTAGCTGAAACCCCATAGATTTAATGTGACTTCAAATTAATTTTAAAACAGACCTTTTTCTTTTATTAGATAGCTTATTAATTTAATGTGTTATTTCAATAGTTTAAAGTTATTAACGTCTAATAGGATGCATTATTATTTTAAAATGGTACAACATATAAAATATTTTATATATACATATGCGTATATTTTTAATAATATATCATATTAAAATAAAAGGTTGCCTCATTGATAAGTAATAGTTTTCGTCCTATTGAAGATATATAGGAAAACGTATTAAATCAATCTTTCTCTAATTGATTATATAGGAATTCCTATTAATTTTCGCCACATTAAAACAATGGTGAAAAAATTATTGAATAACGAAGGCAAATTTTTCTGGGTGTACTATTTCAAAGTCGGTGGACACTTTAACTCAAAAACTACTGCACCAATTCTTTTAAAATTTAACACACTCTTTCAACACATCAATTACGAGGTAATCACATCGAGTTTTTTAAATTATTAATAATAACAATTTACAATAACAAAATTGCCCATTTTTAACACGCTTTTATTAGCTTCACCTGTTTGTAATTGTAACTAACTAACTAACTAACTATGTATGTATGTATGTAGAAAAATCTTGGAAGTTATATTTGACCCACTTGCCGGTTTCCGATTAAGCTGAAATTTTGCATACATGTTCAGTTTGCATGACAATGCCATGGTAAGCTTCATAAACTAATTGTTTATAACAATTAAATTTATTGAAAAAAGAATCTATGCAGTGAATTCGAATTTTTTCAACGGATAATTGTTTCTGTCATATCGCAAGAATCAACCTCAAGAAGCGTGTTTTTTAGTTTTCTTAAACTATTAAATAATACTATTTATTTTTACCAAAAATCGCTATTTTGAGTTCTCAATGTTACCACATTTTAAAAAATCAATAGATAAAAAAGTCGACGGCATTACCTCGAGAAACTTACCAATTAACGAAATCTTTTGAATTTTTGATGATTGATGATGACTGATGAGTTATGCGGTCCATAGCAATGCAACTTTTTTTGAGGCGTGTTACAACAAAAAATTATTGAAAATATGCTCTTTTTATAGCGAATTAAACCTACACGGGTTGAACACCGGGTGTGCAATGCAAAATAAAATAAAAACACATTATTAAATTTAATAACATTTATTTAAAAAATAGTCAAGTAACATTAAATGGTAATTTTAGTTTCAGTAATAAAAAAAATATTATAAGCCATTTACCTTATTAAAAATAAATTTTTAAGTAAGAAATTTTCCTGGAAAGAGGATCCTTACTTTTGTTGTGCATAATGATCAAGCTTGAAACAAGCCCCCAAACATAATCCAGGGTTGCAACTGCTCATTTTCTGCAATCCTGATAAATTAAAACCAACACCAAATTTTATTTTAACGCACTTCTGCTTTTTCCATATTGACATTGACTGAATTGCAACTCAATATCAGCACCCAAAGTGTACTATCGGTCTTTTTGGCTCGGAAATGCATTGCACACACGGTGTGGAGTTGGTCTCAAATGGGTTAAGGGATTCTTCTGATAATTTAATATACAACCAAATCGAATTATATACAAACATTTGATGAATGTACCCTGACACAATCAAAGAAAAGTTCACTTACCCTTTGCACCCAGGTCTAGTTAAGTCCAGACTCCATGTGCCTCATCTAAGTCTAAGTCTATTCCTGGCTGGTTGTCGGCTTTTAAAGGGCTACATTATTTGACAAAATACCCTCAAAATTGAAGGTTTCCAGATTATGGACCCTATACACCATTCTTCTTCGACTTCTTGGGGTTGGGGAGGTGCAAGAACCTTCTTGGGAGGAATTTGTGATATCCTTAAAATTGATTTCACGTCGAACATTCAATCGGAGCCAAGTGTTGGGGAAAATTAAATCTTCCTCCCGAACGTCTAGTTTATTCATTGATGGCGTAATATATCTAGTCTTGTGTGCCTTCATGGAGCAATTGTGGCAATTTATTCCTTGTCAAGTTTCGTTATTATCCCTCTCCTAACATGGCATTGTGGAATTGGCATCGGGGCGTACTACGCCCGTTCAATTATCTTTTCGGGGGGGGAGGGGAGGGGAAATCACTGGATCCTACTCCTTGCTGCTTGTGATGATGTTTTCCTCAACAAAAGTTTGTTTATCGAACTGTGATGATTTGCTAATCGTTTATTGAGACGGAAACCCCTGGGACCTCTTTGAATCTTGTATCGCTTTGTTTTCAGTTTGTATGATAAGGATAATAGTTTTATTGATTTAAAGTAAACAAGCAAATAAATTACTTTGAGAAGGAAATACTTCAAATTTTAAATTATAATTTCAGACTATAAAGTCTTTATACAACACGTACCTAATTTCCATGTTAAACCCAACTCCTTTTAAATAGCAAAAAAAAAAACTAAGGATCTTTTCTATCAGGCAACTATCTTGAAAATATTTCCATCCTTGTCTAGTAGGCAGGCTCGTCTCGAAAATACTAATTTTATCTTTATATACTATATTATTTTCAAAACAATGTACTTTTAAAACTTGTTTAAGGATAAGTAACACCACTCTATCGGCCGAAAAAAGGGCCTAACTTTGACGATTTATTTTGGGAGTATAGAAAAAGGTATAATATATTTTCTCAAAGGATTTATTTAACACATATTTAAGTAAAACAAAAAAAATTGTTTATTATTATGTGATACAAAATGGCGACACAGAGTCAATATTTAAATCGCCATTTTTTAAAACTCTTCACGTGGAAAGGAATTCTCATAAGGTATAAGTCCTGGAACAAAAAACCAAAAAGTTATTTGAAGTAGGTAGGGATTTTTTTAAAATCAAATTTTGTAGAAATGGTGCACTTGTGGAAAAACAATAGCGATTTTTTGCCATAAATTAAGCAGTAAATTGTTTGTAAAAAAACAGTTTAAATTAAATCGAAAAACGACTACGTACTTTCATAAATCAAGTAATTGCGAAGCTACTATGAAAACTTCAAATCGAACCACACAATGGTGTTAAAATAGTCTTTCCTCCCAGTTTGAAATATATTGTTTCGAAAAAAACGCGCTTAAGGTTTTACGAGCACTTAAATTCTTTGAAATTATTTTTACTTCTAATCTGCAATGCCTGCACCATAAATTTGGCTATCCAAGCTAATGCTCGCCTACCCTACAGTACCTATTGTTTAATCCAAAAACAAAAAATCGATTTTTACAAAATTCTAGAGTTTTGTTACCCCTTAAGTAATATACATATAGGTATACGAGTTTCAAGCACTAAAACTAAATTTAAGATTTCTCAAAATTAATTTAAACTTAAAGAAAAAGAGCGTTAAATACTTAAATTATTCTTAAAATTTTACTTTCAAACAAAAAGGAAGGAAATGGTTAAAAACAAGTTGGTACACCTGCATTCTCTACATATAAAATAAATGAAGACTCTTCTTTAAGTCTGATTAAAAACGATTTTTTGCACAAAAAGATTATGTACAATATAATGCAAAAATGTATTGAAAAATAATTATAAATTAAAAATTATTATCCGTCAACACAATAATACGCGTTGATTAGCGCTGTAACAATCCTCCAGCGAATTTGGATGCAGTAAAAGAATAGTATAATTTTAAATTGCTTTAGCAACAATAAGAAATTTATTCAAAAAACAAAATGAGTATTGCATATGCATTCAAAAATTCAACTCATGGTGCTTTTCTGACGAAATTAAAATCTTAAAATATTCGCCCTTTACAATTTGAAAATTTCGTAAAATAAGAAAACTAGTTAGAACATTTTTCGGCAACACTTACTATTTGATTCTATAATCAGCATACAAAAATGTAACTAATCGCTTAAGAGTAATACATATTCTATATTTCATATATATATTTTAATTTGCATAGGTAGTTTTAAAACAAAACGTTCTTGTTTTAATTTGGAACATTGTTTATAAAATATCGAAAATTTTATTTCCCTTCTGATGTGGAGAAATCAATATTTCTTTTGAAGTAATTTCTAAAGTTTTTATAATTTTGTAGTTGGTAACTGAAATGCAGACGAGGAATGTTTTTGGGGGTTGTAAACTTCAACTATAGAGTGGGAAGGGTATTACTATTTATGTATTTGCTTTATCACTAAGTATGTATGTATGTATAAAAAATCAAAACTGCTGCAAATATAGGCGCAAAGTGAAGGCTTAATTTAAGGCCAAAGGATGAAGCCCAAGTAAAAGTATCCTAAAATAAGTTTAACTCTAAAAGACTTTCTCAAAAAGATTTTTTCTCGAAACTTTAATCAAGAATCGAAAATTACAGTGCAGTAAATGGTGAGATCGCAGCCCGGAGGCTTTGATCAAAGGGCTTCTTCACAGTTCCCCGCTGTACAAAGGATGAAGTCATTATGATGTGGTCCTCTTTGATGGACACCCGGCAATCCCATGCACATCCATCATCCGTATCGATTCAATGGAAAAATATTCATATTTTCAGTGCGGCCCCGGAGAGAAGCCCCTAATCAGTCAATTTAAGCAATTTCCTGGAGCACAGCATCCCTGGTCCATGCACCGAGCCTCGGATCTGGACCCAACTTTTTCATATCAGCAGCTACTGGAGCACTTTTTCATGAGCCTTTTAATGGGGAAGCTTTATCTTGGTCCCGACACGGCCATTTTTATTTACATTTTAATTGAAAATGCAATTTTTCATTGATATGAATTTGTTCGGGATTTGGGATTAGGCGGAGGAGGAACCGGAACAAAAAAGCAAAAAAATATACGGCCAAAAACTTCACGACAGCATCGCAGGGATTTTGTAAAATTGGATTTTGCGGTGTAGCTAGTGGCGCCCAATGGGCTTTAGGATGAATGAAAAATTGCTTAGAGGCGCGCAATCCGGCGATTTGGGGTATTCGACGATACGCTTAGAACGATCAGCCAATTTGCTGCACATTCAGCAGCCTCTTCCTAAAAGCCGAAAACATTTTATCCCTCAGGATAAAACTGCCGGAATTGCTTAACCGGCCGTTCCTTAATTTTAAGACCCATTTGCATCCAGACGCCCAGACGCCTTGCCAATTCCCCATTCGGCTGGGACCTTTAACCGTCGTCGTCGGCGGCGTCGTGTGCATCATGTGAGGGATCTCTCCTCATTCCCCAAAATTTCCATCGAATTGCAGGAAGTCCTTGTAGAATGGTCCCTTGCCACAGTAATTGCATAATGTTTGTATGTTGTCCTTTAAACTTGGAGAAACAAATCAAGCGAACTGGTGCCCAATTAACAAATCACTTAAATTTATGGACTGCATCGAATAGTATTCGGAACCGAACAAGCAATTTATGTTGCCCATTTATTATCCCCTGTGGGTGGGACCCAGAATGATGTAATTGAGACATACTACCACTGCCATAAACAGATGAAGTCGACTGTGGACAAAATGCAAATTTTACAGTCGAATAACCAATTTTTGGTTGAGCTGAGAGCGCGGAAAGTGGAGCTCTTGGATTGTGGCCCCACGATATGCGTAGAACCCTCTCCAACTCTTCAGTAGCGAATTCAACCATTATTCTGGACTAAACCCTTTTTGGGGACTATCTGCAACCATTTCACATTTGTTGCATTCCCGGTTTTATTACTATTAGAGGAGCGAGTTTTAGGAGTGAAAATGGCAGCGACAATTTCAGATCCTATTGTAGAAAAGGGCTTCCTAAATGGAAGCACTCTTACAGCGGGCTAGATAATGCTCCTCCATAAAACAAATGGGCATTTTGCATGAGTGAATTCTAAGAAAAGCCGTTCCACGACAACTTTTATGCTTTTGCGATATCGTTTCTCAACTTAGCTGACCGGCTATTGAGAGGGACTTACATTCAATAAGATGGCAATTTTCTTGGGGTTTTCTTTAAACATTTTTCCTTTTAATTCTTTAACAAGAAATTTATGTAAGTAATGATACTTATACATAAAATGTTCTAGCTAAGATTTTATATTTTCTTTCTCCGATTAAATTTGAAAAATTAACAGTGTAGCTGTAGAAAAAATTGCACTGGAACCCTATCTGGGATAATTATGAGGTGTGAAATACTAAAAATTCTGATCGAATTTCACAAATTTCCTATACAATTTTGCTCTGGCAGTATTCAATTGGAAACTTTCAGTCTTAAAGGTTGAAAAATTTCTAATATATATTAAAAGAATTAATTTTCCTTATTGATTACTATTTTCTGTACTCGGTAGAGTATTTAAAAAAACAATCATACATACATATGTATGTATCTTTATACATACTTAAAAAAATTAAACATGTCAAGCCAATCTACATCATAAAGTAAGCAGATCGAAAGATTTCAGATTTTCTTTCATATATTTTTATATTTCATTCACAAAAACAATGTAAATGTCGGTCTCAAGACAATATATGTATGTATTTTTTATTAATTTTATTCGTTACTAGCTTTCTGCCCGTGATCTTCTCTGCGGGGATCTCGAAATAAATGTATAGGAGTAGAAATAGCGGCTGAAAGTTTGCATGAAAGTTCCGTAATTTCTAAGGGTAAAAAAAACATGAAAATTGGTATTAATTAAGGGTTGATTTCTCTAAAACGCTGGAACATGGCATATGGCTACTTAATTTGAAACCAATAGTTTAAATACCAAAATACAGGGCTCTTAACTTTTAAAGTGATGGACTTCCAACACTAGAACACGTCGTTCTTAATTTCCAACCAAAAAGCTAAATATTAATTTCCATGGTTTTAAATTATAAAATTAATTCCCGTATTTTCATCCCCTATTTTACCCCCTTAAAGAATAAACTTTGAAATATTCTGAAATATGTACGACTTTCTTAATTTATAACTTAATGCCTAAGTACTTTTTTCCTTAGCGGAAGAGTTTCGTACAATTTTTTCTTAGTAGATGCTTAAAGCAGAAAAGAAAGCCACTGTCCAAAGTGTATGTATGTAATTAGTTTTAGTAGTTTCAACTCGGCGTTGATGAATCAGTCAGTTAGTCATGACATGTTCTTTCTTCGGGAACTATGCATTTTTAAATAAAGTATAAAAGTATCCTATGTTCTTCTCCGCCCTTTACTTCAGCTAAATGCTAAATTTCAGCGAAATCGGTTCAATAGTTTCATCGTGAAAGAGTAATAAACAGACAAAAAGATACACTTTTGAATTTATAATAACATATTAGTAGATATTTTGTTAAACATACATTTTTGTAATTTTTTTGGATGCAGTATTTGCTTAGTAATTTTTTTTGGATGCAGTATTTGCTAAGTATGTACATGCGTATATGATCGCTAAGATTTTGATTTTAGATAAATTGGCTCGAAAATACTGACACCTTAAAAAAAAGGATCACAATTAATTTCTTAAAATATTATTAACTGTTAACTCTAGGAAATGTTTTATATTAAAATAAATACTAAATTCAAATATGTTTTAAGATGCGTACCTATTTATACATATCAACGTCGTTGACTTATCCACAAGTTTGTTTAGTTTATTTAGATTTAGCTCAGATAATTAGCAATTTCGAAACCAACATAGTTCTCCAGTTCCAACATTTTGTTTTATCGCCCCCGGTATGATGCACAAACGAACAGATTAAGACTGATATTATAAAATTTTGGGAAATAATTTGATCTTAAGTTAATTAGGTACCCATTTTCCCGCAAAATAACAAGATCAGAGCACAATATCCGGTTATTGTCTTGTATTTTGAATTCATATAAAGTCATGCATCCGGCCAAATCTTAAGCTTAAAACAAAGTTAAAAACATGGAAGCGCAAATAGGAACAATGAGAAATTCCCTGGTAATAAGGACAGGACGTTCGCAGTCGCTGTTGCTATTTACCTTGGGTGTATTAATATAATTTTCCGCATTTCCGAATGAAATGTTGCCGGAATGCCAAACCCTTTTACAATTCCTTTGCAATATTCCCACGTAGGAGAGACTCAGTGAGACCCTGGCTAGAAGGATAGATGTGCAGCACAAGTTTCATTTTGCTAACGAGTCGCCTTCTGGTTTTTGCCCCGGCAACTAGGAGCAACTCTTGCACAGTGTATGAAAATCTAGACGCTGGTGCACTTTCATTATTCTGGTCTGGTTAACATTTAAATGAAGCAAAACGGGAGCTCAAGTCTTTGTAATTGGATTTGTAAATTAACAAGCCAACAACTCCAATACAACGCTCCTCTGTACGTTTTTTTATATTTTTTTTTTTGGCACGTTTTAATGCAGTGTGGGACCTATGTAAGTTAGAAAATTGCGATTTTCCTCTCGGCAGCTGTCCTCCATCTACCGCTCTAGTTTTATTAAGGCCCTCCATGACCGGCATGAGAATAATGGAGGTTTTCACTTTTCTGTCAATTCTCTGCGTGGAAAATTTTAAAATAGAGCAGATTTTTATTGGCGCCTGCTTTCTTCATTCCACGATGAGCAAAATTCTGTGGACAATGTCGCTGAGGCTTTTCGCTGCAACGTTTTTTTTTTCTCGCTGAGAAACGTAATTTGAAAAGTTTCAGTTTTTTACAAAGTTATCTCTAATTGCAGGAGTGCGGAGCTCTGTGTTATAAACTGCGCACTTTTTTCATTTTATTGGACTATGAAAATGCAGCTTGATGAAGGACTTAAAGCCTTGATGACTTCCCACTACTTTCAGCATACCTAAGCACAATCAACAATTTTTTTAAATTCTTGTTTTTATCTCTGCCTGTTTGTTAGATCTTTTACCATAAAATAGCCTTCAACTTAAAATGTAAAAAGTTTAAGCTCTTTAAAAAGTTTCCAAAATTAATTCAAATAAATTAAAAAAACATAAGCCTTTTATTTTAAATCAATTTTGATATCCCACAAAGTATCATAAAATCCATAAGTTTATTTTCTAAGTAATTGCAGTAAAGAGCATTTTCTACAATTCAAGCGTTGTTAGTTGATCGAAATTTCTTGCCTATGAATTTATTATATTTTTAACATTTGTTGGGAAGCGCTGATATTGAGAAATTTATAAAGGTAGTTTTATTAATTTCACATATTTTAAGGAATAAAAAGATACGATGTGGGACAGCTCCATAGAATCACTTGAAAATAAGAACTAACATTTTTTTTCAATTTCAGGTAGTGGACTACGTAATTCAGCTAATTCAGCTACATAAGACTAATAGCTGAATTGGGCAGTTAACTACAAAACCTGAATGTTTGAATATAATCAACATTGTCCTAATCGGTCCACCCAAAACCAATGAATTAGAAGGACTAACAAAAATACAAAGCCATCCGCATTAAAACAAAGCAATTATTCGATGGGGTCGCGCAAAGTAATTTCGTTAAAAATGGAACAGAAGTCCCGAAAATTCCCATGGACAAAGTTAAACTATTTGAAATAAGCAGAATAAAGGGATTCGTTTTTTTTTTCCTTCGAGCTACCAAGGATCTGAGGACAAAAATAAACAAGGGCAAAGCACTGAACATAATCCCTTAAGCTCATTAGTCACGGCGACCTTAACATACAAATCTGATGAAATATTCATTGGGCCATCTCTCGATCTCTCTAATAATTAAAGGAAATTTTTAATGGTCCTGTTCGTCTAAATGAAAGAGCCTAAGAGCGGGTATCTGGAGGCCGTGCCCCCAGAGAGGACCGGAGGATCCTCCATTCCATTCGCAGCGTAATTGAAGATGCTTGAATGCGGGCCGGGTAGCTAAATTAGTCGCGAGCTTTTTTTAAAGATTTTGATGACATGATAAGAATGTGCTGCAGAACTCCTTGCTAGGATTTACATAATTGCTCATCGTTTGCGTGAGGACTATGCGAGGCAATATATGTACCAAATCCACACCTCATTATGTTGCGTGAGGTGTGGCGTGAACATGAAGAACTATGCTCACAATTATCGAAAATACAAAGGGTAATTTTGCCATTTAATCTAACCTTACAAAAGAAAATATACTTCTTAGCAAATCGGAAAAAAACGCAGGTTGAATCCCATTGTTGCACTAATATTTTTTTGGGGGAAAAAAAAGGAAATAATACCCGCCCCTAACAACAACAGACTTGGGTTGGAATTATCGACGATTCCATTTAGAGATAGTGGACCTCAACAGGTCTGATTTAGGCGGTGGAGGTGGTGGAGTTGGTGAGTCCGGGAATTTCATGGTCTTGTGATAGGGAAGCTATAAGGGTTTCAAACAGAACGAATTGAACTAATCCCGAGCTATGGAGCGACTCTACGGAATCCGTAGTTGCTTCGGTGATATACGAAACGAAACCCCAAAACTGCTTCTATTTTTCGCTTAATTGAAATACCCCTGGCCCTAAATAGAGTTTGCGTGAGGGTTTCTTCAGTTTTTCATCGAATCGTTCTTATAATCGATCCCGGCCCAGCAATTTCTTGGTGTGTGGGGATCGAATTAAAGGACAATAAATTGGACTCATTAAACCGTACGGAAATCCCTACTTAAAACCAAATGGACTGGAAGCATTTTCTTTTTTTTCTATTTAAGTTTTTATTGGGTGGCCAATTAAAGGCGTTATAACTCCAATCCCAAAACGGTGCGAAATCCATTAAAAATGAGATAGGAAAATTGTTTTATGGTGAATTTACTAAGGGGAGATTATATCCAGATTTGCTTACAGAATTTATCGCCTTGTGATTTAAGTCGATTCATTTTTTAACTAAATACCAGTAAAATAAAATTTTATTTCAATTATAAAGATTTAAGACTTTCTTCAAAAAATTATTTATTATTTCATAGAAAGAGTAAGAATAAGAAGTGGGATCAAATATATATAATTATCAGAGAGCGAAACTTCATGAAAATGCATATTTTTGCATGTTAGTAATATGTAAACATAAAAACCGGCCAAGTGCGAATCGGATTCGCGCAAGGAGGGTTCCTTAAAAAATTAATTTTTTTTCTAATAAGTATAATTACAAATTTACGGATTTCGGATTTTTCCCTTTACTTGTGCAATACATTCTTCTTGGTTCCTTTTTTCCTTTTGAGGTGCGGAACCCTAAAAATGAAGAAATATCAGTTAAATTCGTTCGTTCGTTATGTTTTCAAAAGTATCGATGCGGGATGCCAATTAAGCATTTCTATTTGAACATTTTAGTGGACATATGGGAACTGAGTAATTCAGTTCCAATGCAACTTACCAAAGCTGAAAAATAATAATAACGAAATTGGCATCAGCAAAAACCTAGCCTTTCAATGCAATGTATTAAAAATTTAACTTTGTACATATTTCTAAATAATTTATAAATTAGAAAATGTTTTTAAGGTTCTTCTGTTAAGTTTTTGCTATTGAATTTTTTATTTTAGTTTTTATCGCTTTTTATGTAACATAAAATTTTGAAATTTTTTTTTTCCTCTTAAAAACTAACTAATCTCATTCTCATATTTGGTCACATATTTTACGTGCATATTTGGCGACTTTTATGTTCATGTTTTTGTGCATATTTTGCCTATTTAAATGCATAGAGATCCGGTCACTGATAGTTATATACATATGTACTATAAATTACACATATTAAAAATAGTCCGAAATTTTCTTAGTTACCCTCTCATTAAAATACTACTGAAAAGCTGCAAGTAAAGATTAAATTCATTGTACCTTGTTGGTGTTAAATGTTTTGAAAACATGTCCCATCATTTGAAGTAAATAGATAGCTCCCTAGCACTGTTATGAGTTAGTGAATGTTTAACCGTCTGCAAAAATTCAAATCAATATCCTTCCTTTCTATTTTACCCCCATCGGTTCTACGCACGTAAAGTGGTGCACCTTTTCACTTTCTCGTCCTTTCTTTTTATAACTCGAAAAATATTTTCCCTTTTGCTATGGGGGCTCTGTTAAATAAAGGCTTAGAATCGAATGAGTACGAAACTGACTGATTCCCCCACTTGCCATCCCAAACATATTTTTCAACCCACCACACTCTACGCTGAAAAAAAATGCGAGTATTTCCCAAAGCCGAATCGCATGATTAAATTTTGTACCCCCATGATTTGCTTTTTTGTGCTACAGCCAATGGAATGGAAACGTTTTCTTTTTTGTTCACCAAAAAAAAAAACGAATTTGTTGTTAATTCGATCGAGAAAAATTGGAATTTTGTTCAAATGACTTGGCAATCTGTTCAGACGTTTCAAATACTTGACTACGGTATGTTTTGGGGTTCAATTTTCAGATGAGTGCTTTGCTTAAGTTTCATTTATCAAAACATTCAAAGAGGCAAAGTGGGTCAGTTGATGCTTTGATTCAACCTCAACAACTGCCTACGCTATTATTTATTTTAAGTTCTTCAAAGCTAATATTCATTTGAAAGGGCAAAATGGACGTTGGGGCAATTTCTTAAAATTATTTACATAATTTCGCCTTAATATTTAAGTGATGAGATACCATGAAATATGAAAATCAAGAAACGTAGCAATTTTACATAAGATAAATTATGTTGGGTGCTCATGTAAACTATCTGAAAGGTATAAAATTAATATTCAGATATTAAAACCCGCAAATATGAAAACTATACCTTCAGAGTACAGACAACCACGAGCCTGTGTTCTTTAAAGTTTTCGTCCTTCCCTTATAATCTCTTAAAGTAAGATTTTCCTCCACGTAACTTAGAAAAATGCGCGTTTCTTTAAAACCTGACGTTCATTTTGAAGATCCAAGAGGAGCTCCTAAAATAATTATTTATTTAGTAAACTTTCTTCATGCATTTTTTAAAAATAGCTGCATGACTTAGATAAAGTACCCGTAGTTTATTTTATACCTGTACATGCACAACGAGAAAATTTCACGGAATTTTCACGAAAAATAATTTTATCTTGAGTACAAGTAAAGAATCCCTTTGCCATTTTATTAAGCACACAGGATGAGTTATTTTCGCTTTTCTACATTAAATGAATTGTTACAGGATCGCGGTTTTTACTTTAATTGTCTCAAAAATGTAGATGAACCTCACTACTACTTAGTTAATTATCTCTTGCGCTGGAAATTTTTTATTTCTTGGTATTTAATTAATACATACTATAATAAAAACATATCAGTCTGTTACTTCCGATTTTAAAATGTTTAACTGCTAAAACTTTTAACTTGTTTTTTTCAAAGTGATGTACATACATGATAACATGATAGAAGTAATTGATTAAAATTTAACAAATAGTTATTAATTGTAGTTCGGTATTTTTTTATAAAAATTATATGAAATATTCTTAAAACTTCTTATACATCTCAATTATTACT
The DNA here is from genome assembly GCA_951509405.1 of Machimus rusticus. Taxonomy (NCBI): domain Eukaryota; kingdom Metazoa; phylum Arthropoda; class Insecta; order Diptera; family Asilidae; genus Machimus; species Machimus rusticus. The sequence continues at coordinate 10,465,344 of OX608049.1, forward strand.
ATTCCTTAAGTTTTAACATCCTAAAGGAGCATACCCCCGTATGGAAAGAAAAGTCACGCGGCATATTTGCATTTATGCTCGAAAAAGAAAAGGTTAAGCAGTGGGAGGGTGAAATTTTAAAGGGTAAAGGACTAAAAAACATATTGAGAAGAATTTTTCTCCTAGTTTTATGTAAATCGACCGAAGCAGTACTTTCCTCTGAAAGTCAGTAATCGATTTTTAAAACCTCATTTCGAAAAAAAATAAACAAGTTTGAATTTATTTTAAGCATTTCATTAACAAACAAAAAATACATGCTACGAAAATAAGTATTTACTACCTTCAGAAATAAGAAATGCCATTCAGTTAACTGCGGAATTCATTTTTAAAAACGAGAGAATGCTCTGATTATAAAGAGCCATGGACATTCTAGGTTGAATACATGAAAGTTGCTCTTTCATATCATATGAATCTGGATAATTTTTAGACCTGGAGTTCATGGATCTATGCCAGTTTTACGAAAAAGTTTAAGGAAAACAATGAATGATTATTACGTTTTCATTAATTCTTACTAAAATTTTTAATTTTTGTTGAGAATTGTAATTTTGTATATTACACGAACATCATATCTTACAGATTTTATAGTTTTTCTGATTTTAATGTTTTTTTTAAATTAAAGTGTAACATTCGAAATTTCTAATCCACTCAAAGTTATTTGAGGAACCTATATATTAAATAAGATTTACATCTTTTCTAGTAGATAAACTAATGGATAGGAAGTAAATTCATTAATACAAACTCATAATTTCGGAAATAGGAAAAATAATAATAAGGAGGGAAAATGAATACTAATGAACGTGTTGAAAATAATAATCTTAAAAAGTAGTAAAAATAAAAACAAAGACAAGATAAGTTCAGAAATAGTCCCTAGTTTCATTACTGATGCATATTCAAAAAGGGCTTAAAATCAAGTGACCGGCCAAAAAGAAATCTCCCATATCTGCATCACGCGTAATTCGATACACTTTTACTTTACTTTTTTTATCTTCCTACAATTCATAAACTTAGCCGTCAATTCTTAATTTCAAGTTAATCGAATGCAACTTTAAAAACTATTTAACGCCTTCCAGTAAAGTAAAAGCATCAATTTTCATTCACATAAATCAAGTTTCTACAAATAACAAGTAAAAAGCATTTTCTTGGCCCAATCTAAATTGGGAAAAAAGGCAAATTTAAAATATTTTAAAAAAACTATTATATCTGTGGTTATAATTTTTTTTATACATTGTTGAAAAGGTTTTGAGGTATACAAAAAAAATTATTTTTGCACTTTTAGTTGTTTTTCACCACTGCAGAGGGCGTCTTTCAAAAGATGCATTTTATTTTGCAGGACACTTTTTAGCCTTCCTGTAACAAATTTTTTTAAAATTCCAACGGCATTCAATTCGTGAGACTTAAAACTATTAAATAAACCTTTAAAAATTAATTTTTTTATATTTTTATGGCTTTTATACGCGATTTTATGAAAATTTCGAAAAAACGCCTGTTTTGGGGGTGAATTTACCCCTGTACTAAAAAGGTGGGGTGATTTTTTTAACTTTTTAGAGGTTTATTTAGTAGTCGTATATATAAAGTATCAAAAAAAAAATTGGTTTACTGAGATTGGTTTAGTAGATTTTGAAAACAACGTCACGCAGTTTTGAAAAATGTGATTTCGAGAAAAACGCGTTTAAAGTATTATTATCACGTATTATTACCACGTAGGTACCGTTATAAATATAGCTCAACTCAAGTTTATTGGAAGCTGCGGATCGGAGGATTGGTTGCTCTACCCACTGAGCTATCACAATCCCGATTATAAATATAGCTATAACTTCCTTTCTATATCAAATTTCTTAATAACATTTTAGCACAGTATTTCTGATACTAAGGAATGTTTTTACGTTAAGAAAAAATCGATTTTTTGAAAACTTAGAAAGTAAAAGTCCCCTTAATTGATAAAAGTGAAATTCTGATTTTATTGTGTAAAATTTGCAATTTCATTTCCAATTTCTCCTATATATTTTATTTGCCCACAAGTTACCGCCCTAATTTGTTGATTAGTTCAAATGAAACTTATTCCATTCTAAATTTAAATTTGCATGAATTTCCACGTTCGTACTTTGCTTAATTACTTTAACAAAGCCGGTTGAAAATCGGTTTCTTTTTGAATTCGTTATCCCGCCAGTTCTAAATCGTTTGTTATAGTGTCGTCTGCCATCTATCGTTTCTTCAAACAACTAACATATATTAAATTTATATCGGAAGAGATTCTTCAATTTATTTTTGTGTGCTCCTTCAATAGTTGTTTATATTTCAAATTATATGTGAAGTAATTCAAATACACCTTAATTTATTCAAAATAATTGCAGAAAAAGTATAGTTGTTAAGCTCGGTTATTGTCTGAGAAAACGTTTCAAAGGAAAACGATTGGCGCTGCAGTCGGAATGGTGCCCACCCTTCCTAGACCCAGATGTCGACGTCCAGTGCCAACGAGCCGTAGACATTTTTCCCCTCGAGACGAAATTTGCGTTGGAATGGCCGCGTTGAGTTTGTTGCGTTAACGTATTTCATTTTTGGAGCGATTTCTGTAGTAAATTTCGCCGAGATTTATATCAAACTAATTGAGCTGTACGTATTCTTCTCGATAGTGCGTTAAAAAATAAAGTTTCTTGCTGACGGTGGAGAATCGTTTCTCTTTCTTTTTTTCTTATACTAACCGAAAATAGTTTTTGTCTCACGAAAAAGGAAAAAAATCGCCGTGGCCGAGGGTGTTTGCGGCGGAGTGAAAAAAGAAAAAAAATTTGTGTGAAAATTCTGTCTCGTGTTATAAAAAAAAAATGAGTTTTGTAAATATTCAGTGAGCTCTCCTAGCGCATTTTGTGGGCGCGAGAGCTAAAGGAAATTTTTCTGCCGATTTGGCTTGCTGTGTGCAGACAAAGCCGTTCAATTTTTTATTTATTTTTTTCTTGTTCTCTTGTCGCAATTTTGTTCCGGGCGAAAACAAAATGTCGGCCGATTTCGGTCTCGTACGCCACCGACTCGCATTTGCCTCAAATATTGGAGCAAAAAATTCATTTCCGGGCGAGTACGAGTGCCCTGAAAATGCTGCAAGCGGGCCGAGCAGTCGCAGCGCGGTTTGTGTGCCCCTCGTGCACACCCAAAGAAGCCTTCTTCGCGGGCTAAAGCGGCGTCGTCGTCGGTGTCGCCGCAAAATAAGAAGTTCTTTTAGTTTTAATCAAGAAAATAGTTTAATGTGTGAAACCCTTTTCTGTTCAAAAATAATGCCAATAAAATGTAATAATTCATTTGCAGCATTACACTCACAAATTGAGTCTGAATCCACCCGTGTGCTTAAGTCATCTGTTTGTTTATCATTTACTAATTTACACAACGGGTGACTGTGCCGCCTGTTTCTCGTTTGATCCGGAGGATTCGCAGTGCCAGAAACGTGTGTGAAACGCTGAAAATCTGAAAAATCAAGCGAAATCCGCGCCGCGCGCTTCCTGGGATAAAATGTCGGCGTCTTCCCGTAGGCGCGACATGAGTCCGCAGTCGCGTTCTAGTAAACTTCGTATGGACAGGCAACCGATCGTTGCCCGAATCACAGGTACCTTGTGACCGAAGGTTTAATTAATTTTCCAAAAAAATTATATATATATAAACACATTTATACAGTTTTGCTTACGTTGAAGAGCGCAAGGACATCCCCCCATTTCACTCCCAAAGTTTTATAATTTGTGATAAATCATAGTCCAAGATCCCAAACACTGTCCTCGTCCTGTCTCTGCTAAAAAAAATAATAATAAATAAATAAATATATATATATAACTTGCGCTGTTAACTGCGTTATCGCATGAACCAGAAACTCTGTGACGAAACCCAACTAATTTTGGATATAAACCTCGTCTTTGATCATAGATCCAAGTTTGCCGCAAGGAAAACGTAAGGAAATTGACAACGTGATGAAGAAGGCGCGCGCTTCATCAAATGATTACTGGGACAAAAAGCTTCTAGAAGTTGAAGAAAAAGACCCAAACCGTTGGCGTCATACCGGTTATAAAAAAATGTACATCGAAGGCGATAGCACTTCTGAAAGTGAGCGTGAAGGAAATTTCCGGTATAATAATCGATATCGGAGTCGATCACGGAGCCGGAGTAGATCACGGATGCGTAAGACGCCTCCTCTGTCGCCACCGAGGCGCCGTTCGCCCGATATGAGGGGCATTTCGCCCGATCCGCGTAGACCAAGATCTCCTGACGGTAGGAGACCGCGTTCGCCAGAGGTGAGACGCCGTCCGAGGTCACCTCCCGAGCCACCTGGTCTGGCGTCGTCACGCCGGAAATCACCACGCTCACCGAGATCGCCGGTCGATATTCGTCGCCGGACTCCTTCCTCGCTGGGGAGTAGACGTCGGTCACCAGTTGCACAAAGTAAGCGCGGAACTATTTTGCCCCGATCGAAACGACCACCATCCCCACCACCAAAGGTAAGTTAGCAGCGATTACGATTATATAATTGGGACAGAAAAGGTTCTATTAATTTTGTTTCTATTTTTCAGCCGTGCAGCCGATCAAACAGCTCCGTAAGCAGCTGCTCAGACGAATCATGCTCCGTTTGTTCACCGAAACATCGTCGTCCGCGTTCACGGTAAATAGAAATAATTTCTCAACATAGTTATTTCCCAAAATAATATCTAGGTATTAAGAATTAGTTTATCATGTTTTTAAAACTTTAAAATACGTTATTTAAAACAAAAATCTTGCCCTAGGAGCTACATTTATGATCTAATTTATTAACCCACCAGAAATCCCTTCAAGTTGTAAACTTTTGGTCATCAATCAATTTGTCGAGATCGTATTGCGATCAGTTTATAAACTTCAAATTTGTTAAGATTTTCAAAAACATTATAATTGACGTGAAAAATTATAATTTGGAATTTACAATCGTAAAATAGCTATTACTACCTTATGAAAAACGAGAAGAAACGAATCGTTTTGTTTCGTTTCTTATAACTTGCATTGCATGCAAAATTTCTCATATGCTAATTCAGCTATTAGATATGCAACTAAATGATTCGTTTCTCATTTCTCATAATAAAGTACATTCTCTCATATCAATTTCACGATTAATGCTTTAACAGTAACAGCTATTTAATTTAATTATAAGGTAATGAAAATATTTCTCATTTCTTTATAGATCTTCTTCAATGCCGCGTTCGCGTCCGGGACCACGTTCGCCGCCACCAAAACTTGGCAGTCACAATCGAGTGCCGTCGTCGCGTAACTCGCATGCCTCGACTTCGACTAAAACCAGAGGTTCTGGAGGGCCTTCAAATTCGGTCGGTTCATCGTCGCGTATGCGCCCCGTTAGTCCGCCACCAATGCGAACTGAAAAATATCGAGAAGAAAAGGTGAGTTAAATAAAAAAAATTGTAAGATTTCATTTAAGAAAATTACTAATAATAATTTTGTTCACCCCCAAAATAGGTTCGGGTTAGTAGCGAAAGAAATCGGGAACATGTCGTCGAAAGGCCTCCGCCTCCAGAACCCAGTGTTAAAGTAACGCGTTCGAGTCGTCACTCTTCACCGCCGGAAGATCCGCGTTTAAAAATTCGTCCACCAGAACCCCCAGAGCCAGCTCCAGTACCCAAAAAGAAAAAGGAGAAGACAGTCGAAAAAGTATAATTCATTTGTTAAAAGAACATCCTTTCACAACTTGCATTATTTTCAGCAGTTACGCACAAAAATTAAAATTGAGGGGGAGAAAAGGAAGAAACATGGCTCATCCTCTGAATCGGAGGATTCTTCAGACAGTGAGAGCTCTCTGCCAACTTTTACAGCCACCACTCGTCTAACATTGTCCGAGAGATTTGGAAAAATGGCTCAGTGGAGCATCGACCGCAGCAACATGGAAAACATGAGGATAACCAAGGACTCAGCGGGAGGCGCACTAAAGGTGATGATCGAAGAAGGTCTTGAATCTCCACCCAGGAGGTACTCCTATTCACCTGCTCCGGCAGGACATTTTCCCGAGGAGCTGGCGACAACTGCCCCTTCGGGAATGCTCTCCTGGGACGATGTTAGGGTTCGATACGAATATTACAAAAGCAGGGGATATCTCCGTGATTTAGATTTGAAGGTAATGCAAAAAAATATATTGACCAACTCTGTTTTTAACAATTTTTTATTTTTAGGACTACATCAAGTGGGAGGAGTGGTGGTACAGGTACCAAGAATGGCTCAAACAGGAGCGCTATTACGAATTCTGGGAAAGGCAACAATTGCACAGGAGAAGACGCAAGAAAGTTCCCATCACTCAGCGGCTGAACTAAATCTCTGCCAGCAAGCAGGCCCCTTCACATCATGTTTCGTTTAAGTTCATTACATAAGTTTTTATCTGCTAAGGAACCAGATATTTATCCATTGTTTATTTTATATTATATGATTACTGCAGCCATAACGTATGTATATATTATGTTCAACAATAAATAAGTGCAAATTATGCTCTTTAATGTTGTAATCTTTCGAATAAAAAGATCAGAGAAGTGAAAATGATCTAGTTAGACTTGGGACTAGAGAGAAAGTAAATGTAAAAAATGATAAATAAAAATAGACAACAGAAAAGGTGTTTCGTGAAAAATTAGATCTTGTAGAAAATCATTTTTATGTGTAGTAAACCGATAAAAATATTCTCGTTTCTATTCAGCCGGTAGTTAATGAAAAAAATTATTTAAATTGAAGAAAAGCGTATTAATTTCGTTTTTTCTGAAATTCTTTGTTTAGTTGACTCAAAAAATATCAGTTCATGCAAAATAATCAGAATCAGATCGTTTTAAAGAATATTAGTTTTCCAATTTTATATAGAAAAACAGGTGACGGTAAGAGAAAAAATTATTTAAAATCGAAAGAAAACCAGATCAGGTTCGGTATTTTTATATTTATAGATTTAATTGGCTTGACGAATGTTAGTTTATAAAAAACTAATTAATATCACAGAAGGAAAAATATTTTGAATTTATTTGCGCATAAAATACAAAATCTTACAGACAAGATATAAAAGTAGCTTATTGTTTCAAAACTGTATTTTAATTTGTTCTACGACAAAAACGATGCCAGCAAAATTCTTTTAGTGGTATTTTTGATAGGTACATATATGGAATCTAAGGTATTTATGTGAAAGAGTAGAATATGTAAGTCAAGAAATAATGAAGGTTTAAGGGTAGCAGGATTACAAAAATCGACGTGTTTAAATGATTTAGTCGCTATAAATATAAATTAATATGCTCTGAAAAAGTGAGTTTATCGTCAACAATAACAAATATATCCCTGAATTTGGACACTCTTGGAAAAGAGATTTATGAGTATTACTTTAATCCAATCAGATTGAATTAGCATTCAGTTTAGAAAAGGACTAGTTTCCTAGAGCTCTAATTTAGTGAATAATCCAAAATAGGGACAAACATTTTATCGAAGGCCTTCAAAAAATTCGGGAACATTAATTGGGCTCGTTCATAAATTTGAGGTGTCGATCTTCCAGAAAGAAGTCCATGCTGTTCAGCAATAATTAAATTTATAACATTATAGAAGGAGAAATGGAGGGAAAGACTTAAAAGCCGCAACTATTTTTAATAAAGAGGTAATGGGAATAGTTTTGGGACTTTTGAATAATTGTTAAAATCGAAAAAGGGAAATAATTTACAGTAGAAGCTCTTTATTCGCAGGGCATATGTTCCGTAAATGTGCCGCGGTTACAGAAACCGTAGATATGGAATGGTAATTAGTATGGAATTAGGGGATACGTTCCAGGGTTCCAAAATAACATTAATATGTACCAAATTAAAATCAATTTATTGAGAAATTCGCAACTAAAATCAATCGTTATTGCCAGCTTTAGGCAAGGGTTCAAAACATTTAGTAATTTTTTCTTGTTTTGCCTCTTTTAAAAAGTCTCTAAATTCAGATTGATATTGAACTGTAGCATTAATAATTTGCCTTTTAAAAGTAAGGCGCCTTTCCATAGATGGATCATGAATGGAAGAAGAGACACGTGTTATTCAATCAAAACTATTCCAACGAATTATGAGTTGAAACAATATAACACCGATCGTGGCGGAGACGGTTTTTATAAAAGGACATAGCGATATAGTGGCAGCGGCATTCGACAATGGCCTTTATATAGTGGCACTAAGGCTTATTTTGGTTTGACATTAGTCCACTTGGTCACATCTTTCATAAAAGCCGCCTCGGCACGTGCCAACAGTGTACTCAAATCTCAAAGAATGCCGATACGTTTATAAACGACACCGAATCCCTTTCTGTTTACCGATTGCATCCGCGAATAAAGAAATTTTTAGACGCGAATACAGGAACTGGGTTGCAATTTTTTCACCCGCGAATAAGGGAACCGTGAATAAGGAACTTTTACTGTATTACATTTCCCACCTAATTGGATAAAAAGACGATAGTTTATGCGAAAAATTAGCTTAGAAAGGCGATTTAAAAGAAAAAAAAACTTTCAACAGGGTTTTTGAATTTGAAATAATTTACCGTTACAATGAATCATTTTGAGATTTTAAAATAAATTAATACCTGGCGATTTAATATGCTAGTATTTAAAATGTTTAAGAATAATTTGTTCTAAAAAGGTGTAATTTAACAGGATAACTTTAAAAAAACTGAATAAGCCGGGAAATTTGGAAAATTCCATTTAATCTATATGTTCGCCATCTGTACGTGAATACCTCAACTAAAATTCACCAAAATCGTCATCAATTGGCACGCACACGGATAGAGAAAAATGGTCTCCGAAGAAATGTCGCCATTTTGGATGTATGTGACTGATTACTAGCTGTGTTTCTTGCGAAAAGTGTGATAAATACGCGTTAAATCAAGCTAAAACTCAGTAAAATAATAACAAACATTTGCGGAAGGATATAATGCACCGAGTACTGTAAAAATGGAGAATGTTGTTACCTTCAATAATGAGGTAAATAGTGCCAAAATGTGCCAGTGTCGATTATATAAAAAAAATAATGTTGAGGGCACTTTTTGTCTCGCGCCGCTCCAATGCGCCCTTCGGAAAGTGTCCGTCGACTGTGATTCCTGTGACCTAAAACCTAGAGACTTAAATTGGCCTGTGCTGTGCAAAAATTAAAATGTCCTTTTTCCCATTGCAGCTCTCCGGGCTCTATGACACAAAACCACCAATTTCCAAAGCCAAAATGGCAGCAATCACAAGAGCTGCCATGAAAGCTATCAAATTTTACAAGCACGTCGTCCAAAGTGTGGAGAAATTTATACTCAAATGTAAGCCGGAGTACAAGGTCCCAGGGCTCTATGTGATCGATTCGATTGTGCGGCAATCCCGCCACCAATTCGGCTCAGAAAAAGACGTATTTGCCCCACGTTTTGCCCGCAACATGAAGCAGACATTTGCGAATCTATTTCGGTGCGCCCCAGAGGATAAGAGCCGGATTATTCGTGTGCTAAATTTGTGGCAGAAGAATAGCGTTTTTGCCCCAGAAGTGATACAGCCACTGTTCGATTTGGCCGATCCGAATCACCCCATTTATCAGCAGCCGCCGCCGACAGGTGTGCAGGATGTCTCCTCAATTTCGAACGGATTAAATACCTCGGCACAAGAGGCGCCTCCGGCTAGCGCTTCAGAAGAGACTCATGGACTTCCAGCTGAGCTGCCTGTAAGTAAGCCGATGGGCTGCAGAATGAATGCATCGACCTTGTTTAGCGTTTACAATTGCGAAATCCACATATTGATTAAATACGTTTTAGGGCGTAAACCTGCGAATAGATTCCCTAAGTAATTAAGCGCTAGACCGCTGAATTGGGGCAATAAATTCAATTTACAGGGCTTGTTGAAGATTAGAAAATGCATTCGTAAACAGAACCCAAACATCGTTTTTCTCTTATTTGAATGATGGGGTCCTTCGTTATTTACTTTATTGATTTTCCTTAGCTCGTTTCGTAGGAGATGTTTTGTCATATAGCATGTCATTGGAAAATTAATAAATATTTGGATTAAATCAGGGAAGAAGTAGATAAGCTCAGAGTCTGCCCTCTTCGCGGAACCACTAAATAACAAATATTGAAGTTGGAGATTCAATTCAAACATGCGAGAAAAATCTATGAAATTCAAATTTTACTATTTGTAGTCAGGCGACTACATAAAACGGATTTTAAGACAGTCATACAATAGATCAGAGTAGATAATTGATGGAAGAATTTTTTTGTGCAATTGCTGAATTGTACAGCTGACTTAAAATTTAGATGTTGAACATATTCGATATACAGGCCTATGTATATGACATTTTTTAGGTTTAAAGTAGTAAAGATATTAAATTTCTCCCTTTCCATGTTTTTTCCCCTAATCCCTCTAGTCTTCTGTAAACGGATCGATTAATTGCCATTTTAAACTAAAAAGTTAATTAGGTTAGGCTAGGTTTGCCTTTCGTGTCTAATTAACTTAAAAAAAGTATTTCGATGCATTCTAAAAATTCTATAATTTAATATTTAATACTTTGTACAATATAAGAGTTATTTAAGCTAATTTTTTAATAAATCTAAAACTTATCTAAGCTAAGATTGCCTCACTATATTTATATGCCATAAAAAAGGTATAACATGTAAAAAGGCAGTTCAACAATTGTGACTTATTTTTATCTAAGCGTGATAAAAATTACCCCTTTAGCTGCAGTTGCCTAATCGTTTTTTGTTTCAACAAATTCCTATCATGTTTACTTTGGCAAAAACCTAAATTTTATATAATTGGCAACTTAAAATTATTTTAAAACTATTTTTTGGTGTTAGCTGAGGTCCGCAGAAATATTTTCAAACGATGATTTCATAAGAGGGTTGTTGCAATTTAAAACATTTACTTTTTGGTTATGAGGAGATGAAGACTACCTAACCAGTTATATCGGCACTCTAATACATTGGAAGTAAATAATTACAGATCATTATTTTAATATTACAACTTAAAACTAGACTATAAAGGAAATATTCAAATAAATAACAAGATCTGCAAATAATAATAAAGATATAATAAGAAAGAAGGAATTCAAATCACAATTTGGAAGCTCTTCTTAAAAACGTTAGACGTAACAAATAATTTTTTCTCTCAAACGACACATTCTTTTATAAGAACATATTTTAAACGAAAAAAATTGCAAAGAAAAGTCAAAGTATGATTCGCTTCTCGATCGAATGATGAATCGATAACCACAATGGACACCATACTTACAGCTGCATAACATTAATGTAACAAGTCGTACAAGTTGAAAATAACGGCATCATTTTCTTGAAATCCCTATACCTAATTCTCACTTTTATCAAATTTATAAAGCCAAAATTTTAATGAAAATACAAAAGTCTTGCTACGAATCAACATGGTGCCGTGTGACAATTGATTTTAAATAGAGCTATGTACAAATGGGTCAAAGATATACAAATTTAAATAAAGTAGATGGAGAGTGAAACTTAAAATCTTTAATAAAATGTAACAAGATAAAAAAAACTTTCTTGTGAAATTGCACCTAGTAATTAAAAGTTTTAATATTAAATCACAATCAAGATACGAATTTTGTTGCATGCTAAAAACGCGAAAAAAAGATATTAAATTAAAGATAGATTGCATTGCATTTATTTAGAAAACTTATTATATTTATAACTATATTTGCCTTTCAATGCTTAATTATAATTTGTTTTGTCAGATTGGCCACCAAACGGGAAATACCCTTGACCCAAGCACTATTCGTCACTTGCAACAACTGCAGCAAATCCTTATTCGTCAAACGAACGAAAGTACAACGGGTGGTGGTGGCAATCAATCAGACTCAGTCAAATTTAACAAAAAGCTTCTCGATTATGATTACGGTGATGAGGAAGAAGAGGAAAAATCTGCTTCTCCGAACGTTTCAAATCTTCTAGATGTAATTTCCTTTCTAATATAACTAATTTCATTATTTTTACCGTTGGGGTTTTTGCATATATTTTTATTTTCATTGAAACCTTATAAATTCTAGAGCAACAATCTGACCCAACTACTTAAGGATCCGAATGTCCTGCGACAACTTCAAACGTTGCAGAAGCTGAAACAGCAGGAGGAAAAGCAAATTAAATTGAACGAGATGCGGATTCAAGAAGAGGCCTTTGATAAGCACTTGCAAAACGTACTCAAGGTGAGTGGACAATTGCGGAGCAAAGATTTGCTTTTGTTACATTACACGCATTCTGCAGGGAAATATTGGACCTCCGCCCAGTGCCCCGCCTGCTCCACCAAGCATCGAGGTTCCGGAGAAGGAAGTCGAGTTTGTGGCTGAAGACGATAAAATTGAGGTAATTACCTTTCACATAGCTGGCGTTTTTATATAAACATTAGGTCAAAAATATCTGCAAATTGAATTGGTTTTCGCCTTTTTTGGATCTTTAATAAATTCTGGCATTTTGAGGATAGTGAGGTGGAAATTGGGCTAATTTTTGTTTAACTTTTTGGAAAAGCAAATCATTGAGATTTATAGTGATATGTAGACTTAGCAGATGTTTTTGAACCGGCTGTAATGACGTGGAGTAATTCGACAATAATCACATGATAATATAGTAAATAGTTTGCTAAGTAAAAACCAAATTTGCCTATTAGAAAAAGTAAAGCAATTCTCTGACAATATAACTTTTCATACATGTCTATGGCTTGAACTGAGTTTTTTCATCATTTGATTTGCAAAGTGAAGATATAATGTTCCCTAAAGCTCGTGAGAAATTGATGACAGTGAGTAGCACAGTCGTCGGGGCAGTAAATATTTGGCATCTAGAGTGCAAAGTAGATTAAGAGATGGGCTAAACATACAATTAAAACGATTACATGAGGTCATAATAAAAAGTATTTCTTTTTAAAATCTTCTAAAATTAATTAGAATTTGCTCATAAAAAAATTGGTGTCGTATGTTTAATCCAACTCGTCACAAAAATAAAGTTTTAAAAACAAGGATTTTAATGAGAATCGGAACTATATTTAAATACATTTTTATGATTTACTTACAAACAATATTATTGTAAAATTAAAACAATATTGCCTTCATCGACGGAATTTCAATGAAAGGTAGGTCCAATATCGAAATTCCGCCCGATTCTCGGTTTTGACATGCAGCTGGTAAGTTCCTTTATTGTTTCCTTATGTTACTAAATCAAAACACGTATCAATAGTTGGTTCAGTTAAGACCGCGAAATGAAATGATGAAGATAAACCATGTAAAACACGCGAGCGAATTGGAAAGAGTTGCATAATTTGAATCGAATAAACGATAAATACGTTGAAAATGAAAAAAAACACGTTGTACACACGTCAACATACGGCTGTAAAGTACCAATAAAAAATACAAAACCAGTCATCCCAGAAACACCCTATTATATATAATGTCATTTGTTTTTTGTTTCTTTCGAGCAGGTTATTAATCTGGATGGAAACGACTCTCGAAGCACATCTCCTGACCGTGACCGATATAAAAGAAGGCGCACCAGCCGCTCAAGATCTCGTGATAGAGGACGCGATCGGGATCGTAGACGTCGCACAAGATCACGCTCTCGATCACGTAGTCGTTCCCCAAAATCAAACCGGCGACGTACATCACGCGAACGTGATCGCAATAAGGAAAAAGAACGTGAAAAAGAAAAGGAGAAGGAACGAGAGTACGAGCGTGAAAGACGCCGTAAGGGTTTACCAGATATTAAAAAAGAACATTTAAGTGGTAAGACAGCGATATTTCATGGTCAAAATATGGTTGCATTATTGGTAATTTTTTTATTGTTACATTTACAGTCGTATGTCAAGAATGTTTTTTTCTTCTAAACTCTTTTTAATAATTTTCAGACATCGAATGTTTTATCTTCATCATTTCTCTGTGTGTGTTTATTAAAGTGCTTCAGGAATATTTCCTGTCTCGTGGAGTATGATACGGTTTAACATGAACGAAGCGATATTATAATTTATCTATTTCGGATTTCAACTCAAGTGAAAAAAAAAAAAATAAATATCAATTTTTTTTAATTGATATCTATTGAGTTTTGTTGAGTTTTGTACCAAAAACCAACTACCTAAGCACAAAAGTATTGGGACACTTTAAAATTTTCTGTTTTTGTAATGATGGCAAAATACATCAAATGTGTAATTATTGCCGGAAGACAATTTTAATAATTATGATGAAAATTTGAAAATAGTAAAAAATGTAAGTGTCCAAATATATAGTGGTTTAGATAGGTATATACAATAATAATATTTAATTTTCAAAATTCCTTCAATATAAATTTGAGGAAGATTCAGTGATTAAAAATTTATGTTTAATAACCGAAAGAATTTCTAAATATCAAAAGTTGACAAGGCCGCAACTCACTAAAGCGTATATTCAAAATTTAAATAGACTCTTTTTCATGTTTTAGTGAAGCCCGATTGGTTTTTTGAGATATTTTAACCACAAATTTTCAAAACATGTTTTGAGAAAAGTGTGTTAAACTTTTTGATCTCCATTTAATTAAAGACTTAGTATTTTTATACTTCTAAAATCCTAAACTTTTCAGAACAATTTTCGCTCATTCCTGAAAAGACATCCAGAAATTTATTTGGAATAATTTTTCAATTATGGCATGGTTCATAAGGTGGACCACGCTATTACATACGCTCGTTGTACACGAATCTTATGGAAAATTCTTTCCTACTTAAAGATAAATGTAATTAAACCACAGCAAATTGTCGAATAGATACTATACAATTTTGGTTTTGAACGTATACTTCCCAGACAGTCCTGATAAAAGTTTTATTACACATAACCACAAGTTGGAATCTAATTCTTTGGGAACGGTCTTTTGTTTTTGCTCGTTTGCATTGCATTTTCTGATGGTTTTTAGAGAATTTTAGGTTGTGCATAAAAAAGGAAGGAAGGGAATGCGAAGAAATTAATATAAAACGTAAAGGAAATATTTTTTCGAACTTGATCCCTTCTTAAAATTTGTTATAAATAATTACTATTTATGTTTTTGCTTTTGCAAACAGTCAAGGTTAGAAATAAAAATGTTGTATTACCACAACTAACTTTGAGAGTTCCTAAAAATATTAATTTAAAAAACATGCCTATTCTCTATTCGAATATCCTATTCAAAATTTTCGTTTGCTCCAGCCTCATATGAACTGAAACCGCTGAGTAATTGTGTAGTAACAATATTACACAATTTAATTAAAGTCTTCCAAAATGTTAAAACTTTTTTTGAAAAGCTTCTTGTAAGTGAAATGAACCAAGAATAAACTACCAGAAAATGCTGCAGTTTAATTTAAGGCTTAATCACAATGATCAGATTTTTTGATTTGTAATCGAGGATTTCAAATCAAATGATGAAGCGAACACTCGTATCCAAACAGTTACAAAAATTGCCAACTAATGTGATTTATCTTCATAAAAGTATGAAGTAATGCAAAATTATTTAATAAATCTATATTTACCTTACCCCAGTATGCAGCACAACTTTATGGGTGGGCCACTTGTCGAAGTTGGTCCAACAGGAAGAGTTATCCGACACTTTTGGGAAATATGGTGACATTGTGAGCATCGACATGATCCACCCTAGGGGCTGTGCATTTATCGTTATGAATCGAAGGCAAGATGCCTACAAGGCCATGGGAAGTTTAAAAAATCACAAAATGCAGGGTAGAGCAATAACGATATCCTGGGCAGCTGGAAAAGGTGTAAAAAGTAAAGAGTGGAAAGATTACTGGGATTTGGATTTGGGGGTGAGCTACATCCCGTGGAGCAAACTTGATAAAAACACTGACATGGAAACTCTAGAAGAGGGAGGCATGTTCGACGAAGACTCGATGCCCGATTGGATGAAAGATCGAATTAATATGAAGAAGGAGAACAAAGATATGATCGGCGTTGGGGCTATGTTCGGTGGTGATGGCATGAGCAACGTAGATACAACTCAGCCACCTCCAGCTGCAGGAGCAATGATTCCAGGAGTCCCAATGGTGCCACAGTTCCCGATGGGTCCTGTTCCGAGGTTAATACCTCCGATGGGAGTTCCAATGCCCGGGAACATGGTACCTGGTCTTCCAATGCCACCAAATATGGTGCCTGGAATGCCGCCACCGCACATGATGATACCTCCCGGCAGCATGGTCCCTGGCTTTGCTCCTATGCCTCCGATGGATAAATCCATTCCTCCACCCACCACGGGACCATCAGAAACCCCAACCCAGATTCCATCACCCTTCTTGGGAAGCCTTCATATGACCGGGTTAGCAGGACAACAGCCTCCTAATTTCGCAGGTTTGGGGCTGACACAATTTCAACAGCCTCCAGGAAGTGCTTCGAACAGTGGAACAAATCAAAATGACGATCACATGGACATCGAAATGGAGGATGAAAATCCCACAGCGATTAATAAGCCTCCGCAAATAAATTTTAGCCAGCCACCTCCCATATTTTCGGGTTTCGGTGAAGCCCTACAGAATCAAACAGGCGGAAATCAAAATAATAACGATAATCGTCGCAATGATCGTGATATGCTTCGTGGCGACGACAGGAGAGGCGGTGAAGTTGATTTCAGGGATCGGAGTAGAGACCGTGATATGCACGGAGATTTTAATAATAGACCAGAACGCGATCGTAATCGATGGGGTAACGATCGGGGCCGATCAAATGATCGTGATCATCAGCAACGTGAACAAAATTCGAGAATGGGAAAAGATAATATGAATGAGAATCGTGATTTTAATAGAGCGGGAGGTGGAATGAGCCAAGACCAAAATCGCCCTGAATTACCTCAAATCTGGCGAGATAATGGCCCCAATTTCCAGAATCAGCAAAATTTTAATGATAATCCTCGCCGGGGTGGAATGAATATTCCAACTGTTGATTTACAAAACCCTCCGCCACAACATCACCGTCCACATGACTTTTTCGATATGAGAAGGGATGGTAGGTGCTTTAGATTTTGTTGGAGAAATTTTAATAAAATTTTTATTTCCTCTAGAATTTAACCATGAGGAAAGGCGGAGTGGGGGTATGAACCGCGACTTCTTTAATAACATGGGAGGCGGTAATATGGGTAATATGGGCAATAGGTTTGGCCCTCCTGCTGGAGCTGGCCGTGGAGCGCCGATGCCTCCGATGCGAGGTGGTCCACCTCCACCGTTCGGTCCAAGATTAGGGCCAATGTTTATTCGGGGCCCTGCAAGACCTGGACCACCAGCAGGTAAATTTAAAAATAATTGTACTAATTTAAGGAAACTTACATATTTTAATTTTTAGCCCCATTTGCCTTCAACGAGCGAGGGGCACCATTCGAACGTGAGGAGCGAGGTGGAAGAGGTAACCGAGGAAATCTACAGGACATGAGAGGTGGACGTGGCAATTGGCGTGATGATGAAGAAGGCGGTGGGGGCGGTGGGGATGGTGGTGGAGGTGGCGGCGGTGGACGACGCGGTAATAGATTCCAGAACCGTCACAGAGGGAATCGATTTAACGATCGAGAAGATCGCAAAGGTGGCGGCAGAAATGATCGGGACAGGGAAAGAGGCGATCGGGACAGAGATCGTGATAATAGACGGCGGGGAGACCGCGATCGTGACCGAGGTGACCGCCAACAGGGCCGTAATCGTCGATCAAACTCAAGGCATGACGCTGATGAGGAGATTCAACAACAACAACAGCAGCAACAACAGCAACAAGAAGAAATCATTCAACCTATCCCTCAACAGCTGCCACAACAACATCAGCAGCAGCAGCCACAAGATACAGAGGAAGACTGGGATCAGGAGCTGTCCGAACACAATATCGGGGATGATTTCGGTAATCAGTCACAAGATCCAAAGGACGTAAACACCAGGGAAAACAACGAATTTTCGATGGAGGGCTTTAAGGGCTTTGAGTCGCAACAGTCCAGTGATATGATCACAAATGAGACAAACGACGACAACGCTTGTTCCTTTAATGAAGACGAATTCAAACAGAAAACCGAGGGCAGCGCGAGTATGCAGGATTCTGGCGAGGACCATTTCGTGATGCCCGCAGTTCTGGAAAGTCATGAGGAGCGGAAGCAGTCCGGTGGAGACAATTTCGACTCCACTCCGCTGTACGATGAACAAGCCGCTGGGGGAGAGAAGCCCGCTTTCGAAGCTTCGCAAGAGTCTGAGCCAGAGGCTGCACCAATAGTCGAGAGCGTGGAGGAATGAAACAATTAAGAAACTTTTCTTTTGTTATCTCTCTAGTTTTAATTTGATAAAAGGATTAACAACCCGGAGGCACTGCGTTTTGGAATTTTTGCATAAAAAGTAGGTAATTGAATAGGGATAAATATTCACATGTACATAACTACTACCCGCAGGAGGTTTAGTTTCGAGTAAAACGATATTTTGTATATACAGCAAAGAGAGTGCACCTTGACGGCGATCGATTGTACATGTTGTTTTTCTAGGTTCATCCATTATTCTTATTACTTATTTTTTTAAATTTTAATGGTTTCTAATAGAACACTAAACTCTGACGTTAATGGTTTCTCCTTTGATGTGTGCATTTAGGACATGTTTTTGAGCTCCAAAACGGTCTCGGGGAAAATTCTGCAATCGAGTGCATAAAAAAGCAAGAAAAAAAATTTTACGCTATTTAGCACGTTGTTTTATAAATACTATTTTATTACTTCGTAAATTAATTGGATAGGATAGAACAAAACTGGAAATTCAGTGACTCTCCCTGTATCTTAGTCGATCATAAAAAAAATTGTTTTTTTCTTATTTACATTTTTACGTAAGTCTCGTAACTCATTCTGAGAAAATTCACAACAAAAATAATAAAAAAAATACATGAAATTGTATATTGTAACTACAAGTAGAAATAAAACAGAAATTACAATTAAAATCTTTGGTGGCAACTGCTTTAATTTAGTTTGTGAAATTTGTAGAAATTCTTATTTTGTAAATTACATTGGGTTTTTATTTAAATTTTATGAAGACAACATGCTTAGCTAGAATTAAAAACAAGTGTTTAGAGTAAAAATTTTAAAAATCAGATCATATTTTCCTGCTTTGCATCAATGCCCAAATTTCTCCAACAAAAATACAATATGGAAATTTATTTGTGCAAGGACAAATGAAACAAGCAATATACAATTAATGATAAAATTTTATTTTGAATTTTATCTTAAAATAGTCGCTCTGAGAAATATTCAATAGTCCAGTGATATGATCACAAATGAGACAAACGACGACAACGCTTGTTCCTTTAATGAAGACGAATTCAAACAGAAAACCGAGGGCAGCGCGAGTATGCAGGATTCTGGCGAGGACCATTTCGCGATGCCCGCAGTTCTGGAAAGTCATGAGGAGCGGAAGCAGTCCGGTGGAGACAATTTCGACTCCACTCCGCTGTACGATGAACAAGCCGCTGGGGGGGAGAAGCCCGCTTTCGAAGCTTCGCAAGAGTCTGAGCCAGAGGCTGCACCAATAGTCGAGAGCGTGGAGGAATGAAACAATTAAGAAACCTTTCTTTTGTTATCTCTCTAGTTTTAATTTGATAAAAGGATTAACAACCCGGAGGCACTGCGTTTTGGAATTTTTGCATAAAAAGTAGGTAATTGAATAGGGATAAATATTCACATGTACATAACTACTACCCGCAGGAGGTTTAGTTTCGAGTAAAACGATATTTTGTATATACAGCAAAGAGAGTGCACCTTGACGGCGATCGATTGTACATGTTGTTTTTCTAGGTTCATCCATTATTCTTATTACTTATTTTTTTAAATTTTAATGGTTTCTAATAGAACACTAAACTCTGACGTTAATGGTTTCTCCTTTGATGTGTGCATTTAGGACATGTTTTTGAGCTCCAAAACGGTCTCGGGGAAAATTCTGCAATCGAGTGCATAAAAAAGCAAGAAAAAAAATTTTACGCTATTTAGCACGTTGTTTTATAAATACTATTTTATTACTTCGTAAATTAATTGGATAGGATAGAACAAAACTGGAAATTCAGTGACTCTCCCTGTATCTTAGTCGATCATAAAAAAAATTGTTTTTTTCTTATTTACATTTTTACGTAAGTCTCGTAACTCATTCTGAGAAAATTCACAACAAAAATAATAAAAAAAATACATGAAATTGTATATTGTAACTACAAGTAGAAATAAAACAGAAATTACAATTAAAATCTTTGGTGGCAACTGCTTTAATTTAGTTTGTGAAATTTGTAGAAATTCTTATTTTGTAAATTACATTGGGTTTTTATTTAAATTTTATGAAGACAACATGCTTAGCTAGAATTAAAAACAAGTGTTTAGAGTAAAAATTTTAAAAATCAGATCATATTTTCCTGCTTTGCATCAATGCCCAAATTTCTCCAACAAAAATACAATATGGAAATTTATTTGTGCAAGGACAAATGAAACAAGCAATATACAATTAATGATAAAATTTTATTTTGAATTTTATCTTAAAATAGTCGCTCTGAGAAATATTCAATAAAGTAATAGTGCTAAAGTACAAAAAAAAGTATAAAATCTAAAAAAAATATTTATAGCGATGTTTCCCGGGGATTCTCTTCAATAACTAGAAATTTTTTTGAGCATGAATAATCGCCATTAAAATTCTCTTTATCACCGTCTTCATCTCTACTGGCAGCTCGTTTTCTAGTTTGTCCTAATCCAGAATTTTGGGTGTTACTATCACAGAAATTGTCGTCTCCTAATGGAGTCAAATTTTCGGTACGATTGCCGTCTAAGAAGTACAGCATATTTTCGCTCATTTGCGACTCACTTAAATCTTGTATATCGGTTGTTGAACCAAAATCATCTGGCTGGCTGGAGAAAGATGAATCGACTGGACTTGCTGTTAATACGCTTCTTGTAAAAAGATATTCCCTAGAAATTGATTTTGTTGTAGTTTTTACGTCAATCTTATACAATAATAAAAAACATTCTTACCTGAAAGTATTTGTAAGCGATCCCGGTGCAGAGCTAGCCTTCGAATCATCCCCACCATCGTTCCGTTCGCTCTTTTTTTTATCACTTTCAAAATAAAAGTGATTGTCTTTTTTAGGGGATCCCGCTTTATTGTTAATAATAAATGAATCCTCATCCTGCTCACGAAAACTAGACAAATCACTTTGAAATGTCGTTTGATTTTGCTCTGATGAACCAATTGTTGTCGTCAACATGACCGGCTTCCGTGATCTTGGTGTCATTATCGATTCCTTTTTAAACAATATAGAAAATAATTCAGTTAGAATTCATTAAAATTTTTAATTTTATAATCAAACTAAAAATTCAGTCGCTAATTTTTTTATGCTGAATTAGATAGTCGGAATGTAGAAAATTAATCCTTGCTCTATTATAAAAGTTATGTAGCACATAATGCGGTTAATAAGATCATGCCACAACGAGCTTTTAGTTCACAAAATAGTGCTAATTACCTGCATTGCTTTCGGCATCCTCTGGGTGGACTTTGTAATAGGAGACATTGATCTTCTGCCCAAAAGTAGTGATGGCGTGCTCGTTATCAAATCAATATTCCTGTACACGTTCAAATTCTGTGTGTTTTCTAAATTTGGGGTATTTAAAATATCCCTAAAGGGTGAGTCTAACAAATCTTGATTCGTTGAAAGTCTTCGTCTTAAGATAGATGCCCTTCGTGAAACAATACTTGAATCTGGTGTACCATCAAACTGCAGATTTCCAATGCTTACACCTTTCAACAGTTTTCCTGGCTGGAGATCGTCTTTTTCAACTAATGAGTCTTCACCGAACTCTCCAACAATTTTACTTAGATTCGGTTCGGATTTGTATCGGTGGCTTAATTCAGAATGGCTGGTATCATCCCAAGAAACCCTTTTTCTTGTCGTCTCTATGTCTTGCGTTGGTGTCTCAGTGAGTGATGTGAATTGAGTTGAGGATACCTCACTTCCATTTGGATTGCTAACATCGCTTAAAGTCCTGCTCACAGGAGCTGACGATGATACTTTTGGTATTTCTGGCTTTGGTGTTACGGTTAGTAGTGATGAGGAAGAGATAGACTTGTGCAAAATGTTTGATTTTGTTGTCAGATTAGTTTCGGTAGTTGGAGAGCATGTAATAGGGCTTTGGAAAAGAACACGCAATTTTGGGTTTGCAGTTGCACCATTCGGTGTCTAGAAATATGAGAATGGTTAGCGTGCAAAATATCTCTAAGATGATATTATTTTAACCATAAAAACATAAACCAGATATTTAATTAACGAAACTATTTTTGAACTTACACTAAACGCTGAAGAAGGGTTAGACCTCTTGGGGGTCCTAGACATAATACCCCTGTGAAAGATATGCTTCTTGATAGAATCACCAATTGATTTAGCGCTGCGATTTGAACCAGCATTCTTTATCCGGTCCATCATTAAAAACTGCAGGGGTGTTCCTGCAATAGAAATTAAACAATTTAACTAAAGAGGAATGAGGACAAAATAGTAAAATTACTTCGCCTCGTTCTCAATCACATAACTTGCGATTCTTGATACCGCTGGCAAACTATATTCATGCAAAAGTTTAAGGGTTTCATGCATTAAAATTTCTCAAAATCACTATATACCTTGTCCGTTCTCCTTGTTGAACTGCTTGATCAACTTCCTCTTTTTAGACGATTCTGGAAGGCTCTGAATGTGGGCGTAAAGTTGGGCTAATGCTGTATCAGTTGGATTGCTGTTGTGAGCCGCAGCAGTCTTTTCGCGGTCAACAAAAGTGTAGACAGTGTTTACTGTGGACATGTCGGACATCGATTCGTCGAGGGTGTGCTCTGGGGACATCGTCTTTTTCCGTTTTTGGTCTATATAATACGCCCGAATGTCCGTTGCTAGCTTCGATGGAATATCGAAAATTTCGGAACCTTTTGTGATCATATAGCTAATCACACTGGACATGTTTTGGGAAACATAATGAAGGGCTTCAGGAGGTAAATTCCTAGGGCAGATTAAATGGGGAGTGAACAGGGTTGCAAG
Organism: Machimus rusticus; assembly: GCA_951509405.1. Taxonomy (NCBI): domain Eukaryota; kingdom Metazoa; phylum Arthropoda; class Insecta; order Diptera; family Asilidae; genus Machimus; species Machimus rusticus. The sequence goes on from OX608049.1 coordinate 10,488,383, forward strand.
GCTCTCTGGGGACATCTTATTTTGTTTTTCGTATTTTGAGGTAATGTTTAACATTTCAATAATATCCTCCATTAGCAGGCGATTCTCTTCGGGTAGGAGGAGGAGAAGGAGCTGAACGGAGTTTAGTAAGTGGATTTCCCTATTTTCACAAGTTGACTCTTTTACACCATTGCACAGGTCTGTAAATTAAAAAAAATAAAATAAAACCAAAGGCTTTATTAAAGTCCAACTTAAAAATTAAATCAATAAATTTGGAGGTGATTAGCTCATTTAGGAATTTTTATGGAGCTTATGCGCTTTTGGCAATTCATAGGAAAATAAGCCGCGATAGATTCTGAAAACTCACGTTATAAAAATATTATTTTCTGATACACTCTAATTTCTTCCTTTTATTTACTTATTCATTTATAATTTAATGTACGAATTTTTTACAATTAACTATTTGGTAATTTTAAAATAATTTCTTTAATCTTATTGAATGTAGTTTTAACTTATTTTTCTTCAATATCTAGTATTGTAATTTTCCGTGTCTGCCCAGTTGTAAAGCGCTTAAAAAATATTAGTACGAATATATACAGAATCAGCGATTTCAGAAAATTGTGACCAAAATTAAAATATTGAATTATTTCTTTATAAGAAATAATTCAATAACTTCATTTTGGACACAATTATGAGTTATAAATTATTTACTTTACTTCAAGCGTACCCGAGTTTTAGTCTTGTTAAATAGTTTAACCTTTTTGGTTTTCGAGAATAGAAAATAAACAGTGGCGATTTAATAAGTACCAAAAAAATAAAACTCAGAGGAATCTTAATTTCAAAGTTTAGTTTAGAAAATTGACTTAAGCATTGAATTAAATTTAATAACGTAATTTACCTGCAATTTGGCAATGTGCAGGATAGTGTGCATCTGTAAGAAGTGGCTCCGCTAAATCTGCAAGGTATCCCTTAAAAACAGTGGCACAATCATGGACTGAGTATCCTTCGTCCAGGTGAACTGTTTTATGCTTGTTTATGAGCGACCGCAGCTCATTTTGTCTAGAAATTGCTCCTGTCCTGCGAAATACTCCCTCTTGGATAATATCTGCGGATAGAATTCTTTTGAAGTACATTTCTGGCAACAACAAAATGCTTCAAAGTTACTTTCGTCCTGTAAGACGAACGCCTTCAACTGTTTTAAGTAAGCGATCAGTTCTTTGGACAATAAAGTTGCATTGCTCTCTAGAGGACTTGCAGATTTTCCAGAGGTGCAGCTTTTAATTTTTTTAGAAAGGCGACTCCACTTTCTAACTTTTCCCTTCTCGAGGTAGACTACTTCGTGGCAGGGGAGATCGAACCTAAAGTAATTAAAATTTTCTAGATTTAGTTCTACTTGGGCGGAGTCCCCTTAAAAACTTACTCGTCAGTGTTCAAGTCCAATTCGAAGGACAGGTGCATTCTTACGAGCGTTTTAAACCTTTCGTAATTATCCTGTCGCATCTTTTCTGCGATTTCTTTATCCCTCATTGTGTTAATTATTTGTTCGTCCACTTCATTCATATTATTTTCATCTGTTTTTCACAAATATTTGCCAAAATAAATAAATTCAACACAATAAGTCACGAAATTTTAATGGAATAAAACTAAAACTATCATATATTAACATATTTATCATTTCTCCACAATTTATATAGTTTATTTGAAAAGTAGTTTTGAAGAGAAAATATCGCGATCTTGTTGAATTAATGCAGAAAATCGATAAAAACAAATTTTCCTTGCAAGTCTTTCAGTGAGGGAACCGGTGACATTTAAATCAAACAGGGAAACAAGAGAAACAGTGCGGTACAATTTAAAAATTGAAACAGAACAGCTGTAGAATGATTTGGGAAATGGAGCAGTTTTTGGCATTGCCAACATCGAATATCTTTTTCAATTATTTTTATTACTGCTGATTTAACGAATACATTCGAACATCTGTTTGCTAAAATTTAAATTGTAGGGATTTTAATCATTTATTTCATTTTGAAGGACAGAAAAATCTTTCAAACCGAAGTGCATAAGGTGCCTACACTTAATGTTCTCAAATATGTTCGAATTGACTCAAACATTTTATGAGAGCGCCTGAAAGCCAATAAAAGCCATTAAAGACCACGAATTGAACTGGGTTTTTCTTTAAAATTTATATCTTATTAAATAAATTTTAAAATTTTGTTGATAAATTCTTATAATAATCCACTGAAGAATACATTAAGTAAGTTTTTAATCAAATATCTTTTGTGCAGATACATTTAACGCCTTGGTTTTTCTTGTATTACATTCGTGAATGTCCGGCTGCAAAAAATATCCCAGTTGTGAATCAAAAACCACTTCATTTTGCATAAGTATTTATGTAGTTATAAGTTTATCAACTGGACATTGCCTCAATAAAAAATAGAAAAGAAAACGTTGTATTGCTCTATCCGTCTTTGGAAAAAATAAATAGAAATCAAGAGTTTTTCCAGCTAAAAAAATGGAATTTAAAGAAAAGCTCTGCTGTTCTAGAAGCAGCCCTCATTAATCAACTCAGCATTCATCGCCAAACCTCGCTCCTTCAGCGCTTTTGTGATGAGTCTGTGCTTCTCGTGCCGCTGCTCTTGCTCTCGTCTTTGGGCGTCGAGGATTTCTTCAACAGAAACTTCCTTAAGAGGGAGTTTGGATTCCCTTTCGCGATCCTGGAACACATTGAATAAGTACCTGAATTTGTTGCTAACACTTTAGATCTTACAATCTCCCCGAGGAGCACAACATTTTCCCCCCTAATAATGAACACGCCCCGGGGAATGTCGCCGTACTCAGTTCCAACGTGGATCCTTTCAATTGTCCGGTGGAGCACTAAGTTGGCAAACTGATCCACCGATCTGAGGTAGCCTATTAAAGTCCTGCCATCCCGCAGAAGCACCATTAACTTTTCTAAAAAATTTGTTAAAGTTTATTTGAGAAAATTTAAGGAAAACTTTAAATTACTGTCGACCTCCTCGAGAAGATGAGCCGTTCCGGCTAAAGGATTTAAATCGTCCATTTGTATGACGTCGCAAATTTTAAATAAACTGTGCCTTTTCCGATTAGCAAGCCAATAAATGCTCAATCAAACTTATCATACACAGAAAATAATAAAAACTTTGCGACTTTTTAGCTCAGCGTAAACATTTCGAGTGCATCAAAAGGTTTGGCAGTTGACAGCCGGGAAATTCAGTGTTCCCGTTTGAAAATTACTGTGGCGCTGCTGAAGCAATTTGAATACGAAACTCCTTGCAGTTGGAAAATGGAAAAAAGCAGAGTTTTTTAAAATATTAAAGTATATGCAAATTTTTAATAGTTTCATATTATTTTAAAAAATATTTTTGGTTTAAATTACAAATTATTTTGGTTCGCGTTTAATGTTCAAGAAAGAAATTCGCAATGTAATAAACGCTAAATGTAAGTTGTTCCCCTCAACCACTCAGATGTCGCCGATTAACGAATCCGATTTAAGTCAAAATCTGTCAAAATCCTTCCCTTACGTCAGTGCTTAATTTTCCCGTGTCGCATGGCGATCGAATCCGAACATTTACGCTATTTTTTACCAACTGTGTATATAAAAAATCCAAAATTTTAAATTTTAATTATCCCAGTGTTTGATTGAATTAAACAGAAAACATTTCGGTTCACCGAAAGATCGAATTTCGTAAGTACGCAAGTCGGTAAAAATTTGACAGAACAGTGCAACACCAAAACAAAAACAACAACCTGCAAGTTAACAAAATTTAATCATCGTAAAAATCCTCTTGCCATCAGTTGTGTTTTTTATAAAAGTTGAGATTTATTGCAAGTTAACTATTTATGAGTTATAACGGTGGAGACCAGTTGCGACAGCCACGATGAACGCTCTAATTCGGAGTCACAAAAATGTGCTCGGCCTGCATTATGGATTTTATTCAGGTTGCCCGAATAAATGTAAGTTTTGCCTCTTCCACCTGCTTTAGTATATCCGAAACCACTAAACGAAAGGCGATTGCTAATGTGGGAAAAAACCAATTAATTGGGGAGCACCGCCAGTGGGCCACAGGCTCATTACGTGCGATTTATTAAAAGAACAATTTTTCGTGTGTATACCGTCGGATTTTCGCCGAAGAGCTAGCGAATTATGTAAGTGTGAACCATCTGATCACACACACACGCCTCCGACCCGGCTGTGGGGCCAAATGGTTCTCCCAGTCCCACTCGGTCAAGTTCAATTTTCCCCCTGACTTCTGGCGTGATTTTGAGGAGCCCCAGGAATTTGTTGTTGGATATCGGGGCGTCAACAGGACTCCAAGGTTGCTTATTGTGTCGCCACCGCTCCCCGCTAAAGGTTTGGATGTCTCGTGTTTCTGACCGCGGAAATTACTTCTACTTGAGACTTCTCAGCTGTGGAGCGTTCAACAAAAATCTTTGTTTACCTGACAAGCATCGCGGCGGCATATGTCTCAGTCTGACTGCCGGGCTCATTAAAAACAAAGAGCAGGTTTTAAGCGCGTGAACGAATTTTTCCTTCGATTGCGAATTGCGAACTTTGTTCCAAAGAGGGGCTCTCTTTTAGAGATATCATTCTGAGAAATGGAAATTTCACAAGATATCCGGAGGATGAGGGAAGGTGGTCTGCCTACTTTCCAAACTAGTTGTGGGGCTTAGTATAAAAATCTAAAATTAAATATTCCATAAAGCGCAATAATCCGTGAAGCATTCTTAAGCTCCGATGGTCAAATTGGAATGACGAAAGAATGTGACATTCATAAATCTTGTTTTGTTTAAATATATTTCATCATAAGCTTAAAACTGTGTGTTTCATTTTTTACAATTTTCTTTATTGATCTAAAACGCTTCATTTCTTTTACACTTCTTTGATCTTCTGTTAGTATACATATGTGATACTATTTAAAGATTTCCAGGAACGAATAGATAACACAACACTTATTTATTTATATAACTAGGCCAGATTCAGTCCGATTTGTGCCTTATAGATTGTCATCGGGTGTCCCACTGGTTCCCTGTTAGAGAACTAATTGTACCGACTTAATCAATGAGACTATTAATAACATTTATATTTAACATCCCAAGTCCTGATGTTAAGTAAAGAATCCTTGAATATTCCCTTCTTTCGTCTCATTGAGCTAAATCGAATTAGTTTACATATTAGTTCTTCTAAAGAATGCCAAACGATGTGATTCGTCAAAACCATTCAAGTTTTATTCCTCTTATTATAAAATACTCAACCCTTTAGTGAAAGTTTAATTGAAATCGATTTAGCCATTACTGAGATTAGCCCGGACAAACAGACAGACAGACAGGATGATTTTGATATCATGGAAATAGCCACCTATGTATATAAGTTTAAGAAAAGGCAAATTACAAATTAATTATTGAAAAATCAGTTACTATTAAAGATTACATCACAATTTATCAATATTGAAACAGTGAATTCATTTGTTAAACAGATGAGGGGACAAGAAAATATTAGCGTCAATCAACAGAGGAGCATTTAAATATTGAATAATTTCTCGATTGATGAATTGACTCACATGCATACAAACGTACAACTCCCTTACTTTATCAGACATTTAGTGAGCATATTTCTAACAGCGAATTCTAACTCACGTGCTGAATTACTCGGTTGAGTTGCTCTTTGGGACGTACTAATTTCGTAATCGATAAGATTCTATCACTATCAATTTACAGAAAATAAATCATCCAGAAATATGTCTCGCATCATAGAACCACGTAACACACGATGATTTTATTTTATCTCAACGGTGGCGGTGCTTATGTAAAAAAATTCGCTCAATTGATCTAATTTACTTATCGCAGTGGTTCATTACACTCGGCTAGTCTTCAGTACTTTTTGAGTTTTAGTATAGAAGAAAGCAGAAAAGCGCTAGCCACCTTGGCGACAAAGTCGAATAGAATACTCCTATTTTTGCACTTTCTTCATTTTTTGAAGAAGCGAGCGTGAATTGTGGGTGGCAATCAAGTGCACCGTTGCAAATTTACGTAAATATTTTTCAGAAAATTTAAATGTATTTTTAAAAAATTATATTTGCCAACAATTTACTGCGTGGCAATTTTTTTCAAAAGCTTTAAAATCGCTTTATTTGAGTAAATTTCCTTAGTATCTATTTTTAAACACAATTTTAATTTTAGAATATTTTCGCTTTCGTACTTGTTAGTAGAATTATTCATGGGGATTTTTTGAATTAAATAATTAAATATGCTCGAATGATGTTGGGATTTTAAAGTGGGTTTTAAACAATAATTAATTTAAGGGGTTTGTTAGAGAATCTAGATTAAACGTGTTTTCAGCAACAATTCCGTAATTTTATGACGAATTAATGAGAAGAAAAGCTCGTGTAAAAGACACGCTTCTTTCTCTGAGGTAATGTTTGTTTTTTTATTTTTTCCACTGCCTTTATGTTAATTATCAATTCCTCGCAGGTATGAACTATCAAATAAACCTTAAAAAGAATACTAAATTTGTAACAATATATTCTCTTTTTTTACAAAATAGAATGAAGTCAGTTTTTAAGAAATTACACGTTAACCAAGCAATAATTGTCAGTAAGAGATATTGATTTCTGCTTGTCGTGCTCGTGAGGAAGGTTTATTTCAAGTTTGGATAAAAATTAAATCGCCAAAAAGATTTTAGATTTAAACGAACTCTATATCTATATAAAATATGTATTGCCTCTTACTGCGTAGAACAATTTGCTGTTAATAAGAAAATAGCTATATGTAAGTTACATAACTAATAAACTTATTGAATTTTATTTTCAGATACAAGAGCATATTCCAAGACACCAAAATTCCGAAATTATAAATTCGAGAAAATTGCGTATCGCCAATTATTTGTGCATGAACCATTGGTTTATCCAGCTTTAAATAACATAGTTAATAATATTCTTTACTCACCTTTAAATTCTCCCCAAAATGGTGCTGCGTTTGAGCAGAATATTCAACTTCACCAATATAGGAATTTTAGTCTTAGCCAGCGACTGTGGGATCAACCATCTTCAAAAGTTGAGGTAACAGTGCAGAATATAAAAAACAAACAGAAGGAAGAGGAGGCAAAAAAAGATGTCTTTAGCGCCCTGAATATAGAGACTAAGGAAAAGATACCTGAGGTTTCAAAACCAGTGGTGAAAAAGTCCTTGAAACAGAAAATCTGGGAGGAACTCGTGCACTATTACCATGGCTTCCGACTCTTATTCATTGATATTTATATTTGTCGGAAGCTTCTCTGGAGGGTCCTTAATGGGAAAAAGTTAACGCGGAGAGAAAACAAATTGTTAGTTCGAACCAGCGCTGACCTATTTAGATTAATCCCATTTTCAATATTTATTATCGTTCCCTTCCTTGAATTCCTTCTGCCGTTTTTCATTAAGTTTTTCCCTGGGATGTTGCCATCTACATTCCAAACAGCTAAGGAGCGGGAGGATAAGCTTAAGCAAAGTTTGCAGGTTAAACTCGAAGTAGCAAAGTTCCTTCAGAAAACCTTAGATGAAATGACTGTGCAGCACAAAGAACGAAGAAGTGAGGAAGCTAAAGATTTCTCAGAGTTCTTTAGAAGAATTAAGGATCCAAATCAACATGTAACGAGCGAGGAGATTCAAAAATTCGCAAAACAATTTGAGGATGAAATTACTGTGGACGCTTTATCCAGGGAGCAATTAACAGCTCTATGCAGAATTGCTGAAATTTCGACAATTGGCACAACAAACTTTTTAAAATTTCAACTTCGTATGAAACTTAGAAGTTTGTCAGCAGACGATAAACTTATTCAAAAGGAGGGAGTTAATTCGCTGAATCTGTACGAATTGCAGCAGGCCTGTAAGTCTAGGGGTATGAGGGCTTATGGTATGTCAGAAATGAGATTGAGAAGCCAATTGCAGGAATGGATCGACTTGAGTTTAAATGAAAAGATTCCTCCAGTGCTCTTGCTACTTTCAAGAGCTCTTATGATGCCTGAGGAGACGTCGACAGCTGATAAACTCAAAAGAACAATTTCTGTCCTGCCTGATTCAGTTGCTACGCAAACTAAGGCGGCGATTGGAGAAAAAGAGGGCAAGATCGATAATAAAACGAAGATCGAACTCATCAAGGAAGAGGAGAGAAGGATTAAAGAAGAGCATGAAGAAGAAAAGGAAATCGAGAAAATTGATAAGGAAATTTTACTTGATAAAGCTCCAACCTTTAAAGATTCATTATCTGTGAAGAAAACGGAGGAAGAAGTTATAACTTCTAAAGACGTTGAAGTACTGGGCGAAGCCATCGAAACGCTGTCTAAAGATAAGAAACAATTACTAGTTGAAAAGGAAACGATTAAGGAGCTTAAAGAGGAAATTGAAGAGTACAAGGAGGATGTTGAAGAATTGCGCGAGGTATGTAATTAAATCAAAAAATAATTGTTAGTTAGAATGTGAAGGCAAAAACAGAGCAATATTTACTGAAAACAGAAAGAAGATCAGACTTAAAAGCTTTTGCACAAATTTTATGATTTCTTTAACCACGTGTACCGAAAACGGTACACAAACAAAAGCTTTCTCTCAGCAAATGCATTTTAAGGCGAAAGTCTCTCACGAAAGCTGTCTTGAAAATTCTCACAGGGAACGTGTTAAAAAAGCTCTAATAAGAATAGACTGTTTGAAAAGCTTTTTATGTCGCTGTTTTTTGAGTATTGAATCTTTTCTGCTTTTGTATGTCTTGAAAGGATTGTTTGTTTCTTTTCTTTAGATCACTACAGCCGGGCCTAAGGAATCACCTGTTCAAGAGACTCGTGCTGCCAAGATTTTGTACAAAAAGGTCAATTACATGATTGACAACTTGGATAAGGTGCTGAAAAATCTTGAACAAAAAGAGAAAAAAATTCGAGAAGATCTTCAAGGTGGAGCGGAAGAAAAGAGCGATTTGCTGGCTCAGAAAAAGGATCAATTACTACACATTGATGAAGTCGTGGAAGCAATCAAACAGGTAAATCTCTTTCTATTGTCCAATAAAAAAATTTCTGATAATAAAATTTTATCTAGCTTCGCAAAGTATCAGATCAGTCCAAGTTGAACCAAATTGAAAAAGTGCTAAGCACTCTCGATACTGATAAAGACGGTCGTATTAAAGTTGATGATGTTCTTAAGGTAGGAATTAATTTTTTGTTTTGAATTAAAGAGCTATTATTGAATAATTCCTATTTCTTAAAGGTTATTGAAGCCATTGGCAGGGAAAATGTGAAATTAAATGAGAAACAATTGGAAGAACTGGTCGAGTTACTTGACAAGGAAGAATTTTTGGAAGCTGAAGATAAAATTGAAAAGGCACTGGCGAAAAGTATTAAGGAAGCAAAGAAGGAAGAGTTGAGTGATGCTGCTCCCACCTTAGTCGATAAGGCCCCGAATTTAAATTCCGAACAGGGTATCATAGGCAAAGGCTCAGCGAAGGTACATAAAAATAAAAAAAATTAGGATTAAAGAAAAAGAGGCCGATCTCCCTTCGAAACATTTGACTAAGAAATACATATAGTGCTTCGAGCAGCAGTCTGAGAATAGGCAGGGCTTTAGGTAATGAGTAGTGATGATTTCGATTTAGAGTTATGACATCTTCTTTTTCAGTGAATGTTACGCAACGTCTCTATTCACAAACAGCGGAAGATTTTGTAAACATCTAAACTCACTCAGAGTACACATTATTTTTTAATTGTTTTTTTTCGTCAAGTTTTAATTTCATAGTTTAGTTAAGATAGCCGGGCACATCTGGTATAAAAAATTATTTATTAATAAATTAATTTTTAGATACTTAAGTCCGGTTTTTTCTGAATTCGATATCTGCACTCGATGAAATTTTTACAATCAATTGGAAACTTAAACGTGAGTTAAGATGTAATTTCTGTAAGTATGTTTTTCAATTGGCTCTGGTTCTCATTTGATGCGAAAAGGTAAATAATTTTTATGAGGAATTTCTGCTATGAAAATCTGAACTCTAGGTCGTTATTTAGTGTAGTTCTTTAGAATTCTGGGAAAATAAGAACAAATATCTTATCATAAGCAGGACATTAATTGAGATGTATGTATTTAGACGAATCTTGTCTGTAGCTATCCAGTAGCCTTGGCAACGTACTTGTCCATAATAAGAAAATCCAAACAAAATAACTAAAATATTAGATCATTTAGTGATTAAGAAACAGATAAACAAACAAAGTTTGGATTTATATGCTTAATTTAGGTATATAGGGACATAAGATCGGTCTTAATTTTAATAAATTTTGCAAAGCTATGTATTGTATTTTAAAAAGTACAAGAAATCAAATATTTTTTGGATAAAAGAAATAATCAATTAAAATTCACTTTCCAGGAACCTCCCATAGCCGACGCTATTCGCAAGGAAGCGGCGAATGCACAAATGGAAAAAATAATTCCACAATCTCCTCCTGAAATGCCGTCACCACTTCCTCCACCAATTCCTGCAACAAACGCAAAACCGAAGGATAAAATGCTTTAATAGATTAAAGATTGTAAAAAGTGAAATTGGTAGAGAGAAGGGTGTACGATATAAGAAACGCTTGAAAGAAAGTTGCTATCCATAACAGATTTCCGTTAAATTGTTTAGCGGGTCCTTTATTATTTAATTAATTTTTTTCAAAGTTTACACTGTGTAAAATGTAAATTAATTTGATCGTGAAGGGCCCGCTGTAGGTAAGTGTGTAAATCACAAATATTTATTTAATATAACCACAAAGCATTCTTGTCTTAGTTTATATCAAATCAAAAATCAGCATTATCACTATCTTTACTGCCCTGTGCTGTGCAGAAAATGTTTTATGTTTGTTTTAAAGATTGTTACAACAAGACAGTGCTTTTGTATTACATTTACAACTTTCCGCAAATGTACACATTTATTTAACAATAAAGAGGCTTCTCAAGGAATAGTAATTTTCGACCTACATATGATCGTTTTTGAGTGCGATAGGTCCGTAGCTGAAGGATTTTGTACAATCGTAAGAAGGTAAAGAAGAAACTTAAATTATTTTTACTGTGAATAATGCCCATAGGGAGAGCTATTGTTACTTTCTAATATTTTGTGTACTTTTTAATTTGGACATAAAATCGCTTTGTGAACAAATTGTTGTAAATATATTGCGAACTTATAAAAACAACAGTTCTCATTCAATCCACATTTGTTTTATTTATATGTTAAATCCCTAATCGTAATGTATTTAATGATAAGAATCAGCGAAAAGGAACATAAACCCAACTTCGGTTACACCTAAAATCGGAGAAAGATATATTTAATTAAGAAAATTGTTTTATTCCAGGAGCGTTGTATGAGAAGGATAAGCGAATATCGCTTTACCAATAATTGTAAAAGAGATTAGTATTTAGATACTTGATATGTCTCAAATCGTTCTCATTATTTTTTTACCATCATCTAATTAATGAAACACGAGACATTTGATAATTTAATGAAGCTGACCTTCATTGTGTCTGTCACTGTAGGGACTATTAAAGTTCAGTATACGAGGATATTTGATAAAAATAGAATAACAAGATTTCTGTGAAAATGGTATAATGCACAGAATTGCCTTCATTGTTCTGAAGGCCTATTTTAATGCACCAAATTTAATTATGAACGATTAAAAAGATTTTTACTTTTTCAGAGCCCAGTATATTTTAAGTTAAGTGGAAAATGTTCAACGAAGCTTTCATAAAAAGGTCATTTCAGAAAATGGCTTTTTATCAGTCTATACTTCGTTTAATTTAATTTCGGCTGATGGTAAGTACTTACATTTGATAGCTTTTAAAGAGGTTTTGTCTATATATAGAAAATTAGAATTTGGCACCGCAATAAAGTTAACTTATAAAAAGTAGAGTACTATATCACTATGGACAGTAACATTTTCTTTTTGGAGCGTTTTCGAGATATTCGATGGAGTTTATCAGTTTTAGGGAATATTTCCTAATAGTAGTCAGCAGTTTTTACAAAACTTTTAAATTCTGTTCTGCAATCAAATTACGAATGTAGAACTTAATTTAGAAGTTTATCTTAACTTTAAATTCGTTTTGCAATAGCAATTGCATATTTGAAGTAGTTTTAAAATGTAAATATAAAACAAAACAAGATGATGTTTGTCTAATGGTTTAAATGGTCTTAAAAATTCTTATAGACATTTTGCATGTGGATTTAGCTGTGAGTGGTAAACGGTGCAATTTAATTTTCCTGGGTAATATGTTAAAATTTGCATTTAACTACATTTTGATGTTTACAGATGAGGTATTTCTAATTATAGCAATAAAGAAAATCGACCAATAATTGAATTTTGTTTTTAGAAATATTTGCAATTTATGACTAATATTAAACACTAAAAACAGTGCAATAATACAGCCGACGGATCCCAAGTCCTCGGTAGTATAGTGGTCAGTATCCCCGCCTGTCACGCGGGAGACCGGGGTTCGATTCCCCGCCGGGGAGGACACCTTTTTTTCAAATCCATTCTTAAAATGTATTGTATCCTGTAAAATATAAAAGCGTTTAATAATATAAAAATTATAAATTTAAATTGTATGCAATAGTATTGGTTTTAAATATGTGTATAAAATTATGAAAAATATACTGCAATATGATTAAGTATACAAATAGCATTATTTTTGAAGTTTTTATTTTTAAATATTTACATAATAATCAAATTAATCAAATGTTTACTTTTTTATTTAAAAAATTCAAAAATGTTACAAGCATGAACCATCCCAGTGTACTTCTTTTTATGAAGGTAGGTATTTATAATTTCATTTACATTCAATTTGTAAATACTTTGTGTACAATATGTACATACATTTTATTCATTAATGAGTGGGTCATGCAGGCGTGAAAGTTGCCTCCCATACGCAACGCGATCTTCAATATCTTTTGTGCGAAGTCTTTATGTAAATATTTATTTAACATTTCTAGATTATTTAATCTATCTTGGAGCATCGTAGATTTTAGATAAGTTTTAAGACGCCTGAGCTGAAAATAACCTTTCATTTATACTGACATGAAGAGTCGGTGGTTAGTTATAAAAATTCTTATAAACTTATGTTAGAATATTCATAAAATATGTTGTTTACGGTAGTCTTCAAAGTGTTGAGAGAATTAAATTCTTATGGGAATTCAAAAATATGTACATTATGTATATCCGGAGGAACATCCACGCATAGTCTTCTTATATCAAGAAATTCGCTGAATTCCTCAATTTTTAGCTTCAAATTCAAAATATCCCAAGATTAGCTTCTGAAAGCATTGGATTGGATTGGAGCCTCAAAATTAATTATGATCAAGTCAATGCAGAGGAAGAAGCCTGCTATTTCATTAAAAAATAGACCAGTAAAGAATTTGCTTCCTAATTGAAGCACTTGGCAGGAAGCAGTTAAAATGATTAAATACGGTCATATTTTCAGTTATTTCAATATTTATTAGTCTGATGAGAGCAAAGTTAACAGGGTCCAAAGAAAAGAGTTCGCGTTGAATTAGAAATCTTGAGGAATATCATCTGACAAAATAAAAGAAACCATGAGGCATAGTAGATTAAATATCGTAGTGTGGGGGTGTATTTCAAGCAGTTAAGTTTTTCAGATCTAAAGTACAATTGTAGAAAAAAACCATAACAATTTTTTACATTAATTTGGCTAGTTCAAAGCCGAGATCTTAATTTTATAAAAAATGCGCTCCTATGAAAAAAAGTTGATTGCTTATAATTAGCCGTCTTAAGGGATAAATAAATGCGTTATGGGAAAGGACGTGAAAAAAATTGTGAATACTTAATTAGAAGAAATTGAAGGATATTGGTTTGATCGCCAAATTATTAATCAAATAGTCTGCGGGTCCTTGCACTCTCTAGAAAACTATGATTTTAGTGTCTTGAAATGCAATAAAATGTGTAAGTAAAAAAATTTATTAATTTTTTTAGCCATTTATTTATGTTAACCATATACCACATTATGTTACAGTGTTGCTTCCCAGTGTATATAATAATAGTTAATATTTATTTGTAAGTTAACAAAAAATTTATAAATAAATATCTTGGGAAGGCATTTTGTAATCATTATTTATTTCCTACCCAATTGTGATATGAAAAATTATTTATATGCAGCATATGCAGTAAAAACTACATTTGCTTCAAACGCAAAAATGTTTAGGTTTTATAGCTAAAATTTAAAATTGTTTTCTTTGATTTTTTAACGATTAAGAATATTCTAAAAAACTTTTAAGGGGAGGTTCTCATCTAGAACACCAAAAATTAGGTAAACTTTGGGAATTTTTTAAAGGAAAACTATAAAACATATCAAGACGATATTTGGCAGTTTGATACAATGTACTTTGATTTATACATTCAAAATTTTTTGGAGAGAAAAAAAAAACAAAATGGCGTCCCTTATTCGGCTTTTCCTACGGCATGTTTTGCTCCACTGCCGGGTGTCCACAGGTCACAAATCAATCTGAAATCATAAAATTCTTCATGGAGCCATAACTAGAATAAATTTATTGGAGGATGAACTAAAATTTTCCCAAAGTTTACCTAATTTTTGGTGTTCTAGATGAGAACCTCCCCTTAATACTATGTATGTATATTTTATAATATTGTATTTTAGCATTCACTGTACTGATTAAATGAAAATTCTCCTATTATGAGGGAAGGAATATATTTACCTACTTGAAAAATATGTGGTGAGTGGTGAGAACATATTTATGAAATATTTTATGTTACTTTTTATGATGATTTAATTAATTTTCTGTCCGCAATCGTAATTGCACCACAATATTTTGGTATTTATGTAATTACGAACAGCAAGAGTTTTGGCTTTTAATAACAGTTTGGCTTTTAATTTCCAATTTTACAAATTTAGTAGAACACTGAAAATTCTCATTTAGAAATTTGTTTCAGGTAATACCTCTGTGCCTCAAAAGTTTCAAAATTTCGAAAGTGGTGTTTTGGGATTCTAATTTTCGAATAATTTTACAGAACTTTTCACGTTTCTAATTTCAATGAAATGAATGAATCATATTTTATTTTTAAAGTTATTAAATTATTCAAACTAAACCAATTTACAAAACTGAAGGGTAATGTGAGGGTTTATCACAGAAAATTAAAGCCTATTGCGGATCATAATCATGTATACATTGCGACGTTACAAATCCGACCGTATGAGTTTTGGGGTTGGAAAGTTCCCATATCATTCTAATTTACTTAAAATATGTAGTTGAATTAGCCGCAGAAGTACGCAATTATCCCATCTAATTTGGTCTGCGTTAACTCCTTTATGACTAAAATATAAAATCATAGCCATAGTTAGAGGAGTCTTAAGGGGCTATACCAGTGTGATACTTTGAAAAAATTGATTTTTTTTTCTTCTTTAGTTTCTTCGAGAGTTTATACTTTCAAGAATATGCTGTAAACATTTCAAGGCTGTATCTATAGTACTTTCGGAATGGCAGTCTTCGAAAGAGCAACTGCTCGCAGGTAATATAATGGATAGTGAATTCTTTAAACGTGTTTCCTCGAAATGAGATTTTTCCAATTTGCTGCCATTCTAACTCGAAGTCTAATTATCCGATTGACTTGAAATTTTATTTGGCATTGAAAAAACCGACTATTTTATAGACAAAAAAAACAGACTTTTTATTCAAAACTACGCCATTTTGTTAGATTTCGATATTTTTCAAACATCCTAGTTATAGTATAAGGGTATAGGAAATACCTTCTAGTTTAATGTCTTTTTTGTTTTTTTGTATTTAAGTTACTCAATCGACCGGAATCGTGGCAGCAGTGAGGGGTACTTTTTGTTTTTGGCGCTTCAGAAAACAGAGCATAAGTTGCTTACATCGCAATATTTTTACACGAAAAAATTATGTAATATTAGTCAAATATAACTAAATAACATTATCAAGTTTCCAAAACATTTAGTTAAGAAATTTTCTTTAAAAAAATTCCCGAAAATCACCTAAATTTTAAGTCCTCACACTGGTATAGGCCAGTAGCGTATCTAGGATTTTGAAATGGGGGGCCAAAATTTATCCGGATTTCCAAATTTGGATGATGGTTAAGCGTTAAGACATGCGAAGAGGGGAAGTTTTGCGCTTGAATAAAAATATAGCGTAGCGTAGGCGGTCGAAGGGCAATTGACAAAGATAGTCGAAAAATAACTGGTTACATTTCTATAGAAAATCTGAACATAGTTTATCAGCGTTTCAACATTTTATTCCAATATTTTATACTCCATGAATAACTTGACATAAAAAATATTCATACATTTATACGTAAACCATAGCTATGAGTAACAATAGAAAAAAATAACATTTCTTTCCTCCTAATAAATGAACAGCTTTCACAGAGAAAACTATAAACTATCGTTTAAATTTAAGAAAACTATATTATTTTTATAGTTTTAGTACTGGCACAAAATTATTCTCGTATTTTTCAACGGGGCGGGGGATTTGGTTGAAATCATGATTGGTGAATTGGTGAATTTTGGCCTTTGGGGGGTCTGAAAAACTCTCGGGTGTGCTTACTTAGAAAGATTCTTGACTGTCGTGACTGTGATAAAATTTAATTTCCTCGTATAAACTTAGAAAAAATTCGGGTTTCGGGACTTGGAAAAATCTTGCCTCGTCGTACTCTGATGAATTTCGCTTCGGGTGGACATAGAAAATTTTCGTTTGTGTGGACTCAGAAAAATTTCACACCACAAGATTTCATCAGTAGACAATATTGTGCCAGTTAGGGATTAGATTTATTATTATTTGACAGGCAAGAATCTCTATGAGTGAGCACAGCCGAAAAATTTTCAGAGTCCCGAGAGCAAAATTTCATCAAGTCTCCAATCATGATTTCAAATTCCCCGCCTCGTTGACTGGAGTAAAAAAAAATCTAATAAAATTTCGAAACGATGAATTCTTTCCAGAAATATTTTGAGTATATGTACTCAGAGTATACTCCCAAGATGTGACTATTCACACCTCTGTACTCTTTCACTCTCGGGAACTGTCAGCTATAGTAGGTATAGGACTTCGGCCTAAGAAAAGGGAGAGGAGTATTTCTGAGCCGAGGGGGCCTGGCTCCCCCGGGCCCCCCTTTAGATACGCCACTGGGTATAGCTCCTTAAAGTTCCTATACCTTCCAAATCATTTAATTTAGCCAAATAGAATTTTCAAACGAAGCCGTTTGTAGGAGACCAGTCAAAGTATTGCTTTAAACGACATTCGATTGGGAAACTCTGGAGAAAAGTAGTTCGGGTTTTTTTGGAAAAAAAATCCATTGAAACTAAAGTTATTAGAAAAAGAGATGTTCTTGGCCCATTTGGATGTCCGCCATATCTGTTTGGGAGGGAAGTAAGCGGATAATTCGATTTTTTGACTTACCGCCAACTTTCTTGTCGGGGTGTATCTATTGCCTTGTAAAATGGAGGGTTTTGCGTTATGCTCGCCAAGAAGATATTATGATGATGATGAAAAGTGCCCATTTCGCTACAAGAAATAGTAATAATAATAATAATAATAAGAAAAAAAGTCTAAAGTCTATCTTCCTATCTGTGCGTTTTTGTTAACCATCTTTTGTTCTTCCGCAAAAATTTTTTTTGTCTATACATACTATATATTTTTTTTATCGCGAAAAGCACTACAATGATGTCGAGAACACAATGCGGGATTTAATTAAGATGCCCGAGATATTGCGAAATACGAGTTCCTTCGGTTTTGCCCTAAGAGGGAAAATGAAAGAGTGCGTTCGCAATAACCTAGGGGAATGTAATTAGCCCGCTAATTTTATTAAAGAAAGAAGATACAGATCTTACCCACAGGGAACGTTTGTCTTGTTAATTTTAATTTTCCTAATTAATCTGGAAAATCAGCATTTTGCATCTTACTTTACCTTAGGGAAACCATTTTTTTTTTCTCTTTATAGAAAACAGATTGGATTTTAAACCTGATATATTCACAACTACATTTAAAACATATATAGTACAAGTGCCCAAAACATTTTTGTGGCAGATTAAATATGCATTTATTTTTTACCACCCTCATAAATGTCGAATAATTAAATGGTTTGTAAATTAAAAAAATGAGGCATCTGTGAAAAGGTAAAATCAATATTTAAATTGGTCACATCACAAATTTTGTCCATTTGGGTGTGAATCATAAACAAATGTAAATAAAAGCATATGTAGGTTAAAGATACACTATCAGATTAGGAAGATTTTAATTTTATCACAGACATATTTAAATGATTTATCCTCTTCTATCTTATAAAGTGTATATTTCAGACTGTTGGGTATGTTTTTGGCATTTTGATTTAATATATTTACATAAAATTAAATTAAATATATATTTATGTTATGTGAGTACTTATTTTCCATTAAACATTTCATTTCATTGAAGAGATTACCTAAAAATGCTCATAATATATTATACATATAATACATATTTAGTTAGTTATAATATTTTGATGTTAATGTCTTTAATTTTGCATAAATCATAGTCAAGATTATTATAAAATAATTACACTGGTCAACAAAATTTTGTAACAGAACCAATGATATATCATTTCTAAAAGACTTTTTCCATAAATTACGAATTCATTAACGAAAATGTTCCAACACGTCTCGTTTTCGAGAAATATAGGGTTGAAAAGTGAAAAAGTCATATATTAGACATATTTGAAAACTGCGGGTTATTGCACGATGGTGAAACATACCTCTAATAAAAGATTAGATCCTTAACTATCTATATAAAATCAGTTATTTGTAAACTTTCTTAAAATTAACTTACAGAATGAGTTTTTCATGAGCCTTTGCTTAGGCCCTGTGAAATAAATGAATTGCGGAGATAAGAAGAGGACTTCCTTGAAAAAATGTATCTTCTGAACAAATCTTGGTAGACTTTTCAAATAACTGATATTTTATAAGTTAAACATTTAAGTTGTTTTTTAATAAATTTTCATAAATGGCCAAAATAAGGATTTTTTCACTTTTCTTACTGTTATTACTCAAAAACCTGAAGTGCTGGAAAATTTTTATTTTCGGATTTGTACACCCAGAAAAATTTGCCTTCGTTATTCAATAATTTTTTCACCATTGTTTTAATGTGGCGAAAATTAATAGGAATTCCTATATAATCAATTAGAGAAAGATTGATTTAATACGTTTTCCTATATATATCTTCAAAAGGACGAAAACTATTACTTATCAATGAGGCAACCTTTTATTTTAATATGATATATTATTAAAAATATACGCATATATACAAAATATTTTATATGTTGTACCATTTTAAAATAATAATGCATCCTATTAGACATTAATAACTTTAAACTATTGAAATAACACATTAAATTAATAAGCTATTAAGAAAAGAAAAAGGTCTGTTTTAAAATTAATTTGAAGTCACATTAAATATATGGGGTTTCAGCTAAAAACAATAAGGAAGAACCTAAATCATAAATTATCATATTACTCTAATAGTGGAAATAATTAAAGTAATAGTTTAAACTTAATAATATTATGTCATTTAAGATGAAACGGAGGATCACATTAAGAATTAACAATACATCACCTTGTTTTAACATGAGGAATGTATAGTTCTATTGTGATGACCATCATATTGTTCTAATTATACGGACTATTATTTATTAATGTTGTAAATCCTATTGACCAAAATTAATGGGGATAACTATTAAAATACTATTGATTTTTAAGTGATTTTTCTCTGAGTGTAATCTACCTATCAAAAACACCTATATCATATGTTTCCAGTTTCAGAGAAAAAACAAAAAATTTGTTGACCAGTGTTATTTAATAAGTACCTACGACTCTTCTATTTGTTTTACAAACGATTTTGACGGTTATAGATTTCAAATTCCTCAAAGGCAAAGAATGAGAAAATCATTTGTTTTGGCTCTATAAATAGTAACAACAACCAAAGTTAGTTACCGTGCTGTTTTCAACTCGGACAAACTAATCGATCAAACAAACTTGCATCAAAATTATTTTAATCATTATAGTTAGTGTCAGTAATAGTGTGCATCAATATTAGTTGTATTTGTTATGTAATTATCTTACAAATAGTAACTTTATAAAATATGTACTTTAACAGTAGCTTTTATAATTAAATAAAAATGAAATAAGTTCCCACTTCTTACCACACGGACTGAAAATTTAAGATATAAGTCCCAAAACTTTAAAACATTTTCTCCATATCTCATTTCTTAGAATCCGGTACTTTTTTTAGTGAAATATTTGTTGTCATATATTTTATTATATACTTCTTCGTAAAATAGAAAAGTTTTGATTTCTTGTATCCACTCTTGCATGTCAGAAATAATCGATAACAAACAAAAATGAATCAATTTTCTGGGATGCCCGGATAATGCAAATATCAAATAATTTGCCAGAACCATTTGGCGGTTTAGTGAACTTCCGTCTTTTGAGCTCGTAAAACGTTCACGCTCCGTCACAGTTTTGCCCGTCTGAGGAGCTCCGAACTCCGAAGAACCCTCCCAGGGGTTCTAATTTGTTTAAAAGCGACGGGGACGGTACCCAACACTCGGGGGCTATCACTGCGAGAGCACTCTAAAAGGGGTATATCTGTGCCTGGCCATGTGCTGCTGTTGGAAAAGCGCCAAAATGGAAAATTCATTTGAACGTCTTGTATTTACCCTTAAGATGGTAGATAAAATCACCCCAATTGTGAATTACAGTTTGAAACATTCTTAGCACTAAATGGCTTCCATAAAATGTGAAGGAAAGTATTTTTGGGAGTGTTCAGAAAGAGATTACGTTTGAAGAATACATATACAACAAATATTATGATGAGTCCCAGTTAGTATGTATATGGAAAATTTATATTGAACAAAATCATAAAAACATATTTCTATATTCACTTTTAATCAATTACTTAAAATGATTTTAATAAAACAATCTCTATAAAAGTATAAACGTATTACTACGTATGTGAAAAGCTGTTTATTCTAAACTGGCTCCATATGCAAATATACATATAAGGTTGATGAGAGAAGTTTAAAGTAGTAGCAAATTTTTAAAATTCAAAATGAAAAAGTAACAGTGTATTGTAATATAAAATAATATAACATTATGTACACATATGCATATTAAATCAAAATAAAAAAAAATCAGAAATACTATATTACTACTTACCTACTTATATACTTACTTACTAATATACATAAAGAGAGAATGTTTTTTTATACAATATATATAGGAGAGGTATATATGTCTGAAAAATTATCAAAAGAAAATTACATATGTAAGTCCTAAGAAAAATTAGGCATGACTTGGAGAAGAAGAAGTACTATATTACGGGTTGTTATTTCGTTAAGTAAAAGGTAAATCTGCTTCCATTTTATAACTTAAATTTAAAAGCTTA
Source organism: Machimus rusticus (assembly GCA_951509405.1). NCBI lineage: Eukaryota > Metazoa > Arthropoda > Insecta > Diptera > Asilidae > Machimus > Machimus rusticus. The sequence continues at coordinate 10,509,806 of OX608049.1, forward strand.
AAAAATAATTTCTTAGATATTTTATGAAATTTCAGTCATTAGTTTTATATTAAGCAATTATAATTTTAATAAGAAAACTTATTATACTTTTTAAAAAATCTTATTAGGGAATATAAAATGGTAGGTAATGAAACTTAGAACATTTTAAAGGCAAAGAAATATTTTCTTTGACTTTAAAACTAAAATTTTTTCTTAGTATGTTATATGTAGACTATTAATTTACACTAATTAACACTTTTGTATTACTTTTAATACTTTTTTTAGTGTTTCTACCTGAAGCTATTCGCAATTGGCCAAACCGGGCTATAGCGACATACAACATAGCACTTTCCATAAAAAATAGACTCCAGTAGCAATTTTATATACATACATGTTTTTTCTTTTTCTTGCAATTTTCGAAATAATTAAAATTTTTTTCAAAACCACTTTTCTGAAACAGTATTATTATATGTATGGTGGATAATAAATATAATAATACTTTTTCAGTTGTTACCGCCGTGTTTTTCAACTAAATCTAAAATTTCCAACATTTAATTTTCTAATAAAATTTAATGTTTCTCAAATCGTGTGGTAGAATTTTATTTAATAATATAACAAAATCCACTTTTGAAAATTGAAATCTATATATTAATACGTGAAGGGAAAACTTTGTACCCCTTTTTAAGCATATTGGACAGACGGGGGAGTGCGAGATTTGGCATAGTTAAAGTTTATATATAGAAGAAGTGCAGAAAGCTAAAATTTATGAATAAGATGTGGTACAAATACATTAAATTAAATTAAATAAATTCATTATTTACGTTCATACTATCAATTTTAAACGCATAGTAGTCTGTGGTCAAACTGTCGTAATTTTATTATTGATAGTGCCAAAACACATAGTAGGCTGTGTACATTCGTATTTTTCGTAGTAACCCCAGTAGGTCGAATTTCGGCCACAGGGCGACCACTAGTTTTAATAAATCTATGAATCTTACTGTTTTTCGATGCTGCATTCGATAAGCGAAAGCTTAAATATTTCCTCAATATGTTTTAAATTTGATTCTGTTATATACATATTTCTAATTAAATATTTATATTTTTAATACATAATATTTATGTGATCCCGAGTACAGCTAATAAGTTAATAAAGACAAATTATATAAAAAATAACATATAATCTACTTAAGATGATTTTTATAAAGCAATCTCTGATTTTCAGTCACATAATTATGATTGTCGCGACGTAAATTTCTCGATAGAAAAAAATTTTTTGAGGAAAAATCGTTTCTTTAATATTCGAGAAAATTTAAAAGCCAATCACACCCAAAATTCGAGAGTCTTGATTAGGACTTCGAAAATGTCATCTAAGAAGATTACCCCGAATACCTGGCGGAGCCCCTTTAAGAGTTTCGCAACAACCGGCCTAAGAAGACGCCGAAAGGAGCCAGAATTTGCGTCTTATGATTTATCAATGGATGAGAGCATCTACACGGGGAGCCCCGAGCAGCCCATGAGGGCGGTTCCCGAAAGCCATAGAAAAATCCTGAAGGATGGGAAACGGGAAAGCTACTTAACGCTCCGCTGGGACTGCACTCCAGATTCGAAATATTACTTCCCGGAGGCCACGAGCTGGAGGTACGGCTGGATTCATAGCGTTCGATGTCGACCGTCTTAATGCGAAATGGATGTCTATGTCTCCTCTTCCCAAGGTCCTCGCATGTCGAAATTTGATTCATAGAAATCGGTTTTTGTGAACGTAGTTATATAAAGAACTATGCTTCTTAGGTGAAAATTGTTCATATTTACTATTTTAAGCCAAAATTGAATGAAAGGTTAGTTATGGTTTATGTGATATTTGTAGACTCTTTGATTTTTTAACCCTTTAAAAACAAAAAAATTGATTTATGTAGGTATTTGTGATTATATAAGATACTAATAAAATTTTCATTTATTTGGTATGTAAAACAAGTATGTAGTATCTATGTATTTATCTTCTGGGAGTCGATTCGATTATCGATGAATTAAAGTTGATATTCTAAAACACGATATCGAATATAAACAATTTGGACATATTTTTGTTTTTAAAATATTTAGGATTTTATGCTATCAAAATCGTTTATTTGATTGGATTAAAATTTAAAAATATATCATTGTCATATAATAATATTAACATATGTAAGTGCCAAAAACAACATGAAAATGTTACCTGGTTTACGAAAAGTTAACATTATGACTGGAACTGTAATGATTATGATCAAATAAAATATAAATTGCAAAATAACAATTATCAAGTAGGAAACTTTTATTTTTCGATCGATCAATAACGATAATTAAGTAATTTATATTTTGGAAATGCAAAAATTACTTCATCTATCCAATTTATAATTTTTATTTTGTGTAAAAAAATTAAATCTTTTATCCAAAGTATTATTGAATCTAAGTAAAAGGGTATCAAATGAAATAATTGATTCTAGCTATATTGATGATTGTTTTGTTTTAAATTTCAGAAATAATCATTATTTTCGATTCTCGCATTATAATTGTAATCATTAATTAATAACTAAATTACCATTAGCACAACTCTGATTTTTTGTGAATAAAGGTTTTTTTTACAAGCTTATTTGGTTTAATTTGTTTTCTTAAACAGACAAATTATATATTTATCTAAATTTTCTCTAAATTTGTAAGTATAAGAAAAGTGGTAACTAAAGTATTCGCTTATAATGAAGCCATAAAGTCTATAATTTAATTATATACCCAAATAGATTAAGAGGTATGATCTTATAAGTCAAGGGCAAGCAAAATGTGAATTGTTTATATTAGGCAAGACGTAAATAAGGAATGAATAATAAATAATTTGTTATATGCAAATATTGCTGACTTAAGCTCTAGACAAATCAATATCGGCCATTATCTTTAGGAAGGAACTAAGAACACTTTTCGGGGGATATATCCTTTATCCTTGCCGATAATTAATACCACACTGCCTCCATTATTTTTGAACTATGGGGCCCCAGGTCCACCAGTGACCCCTACAGATGAAGATAAATCAGCGCTGGATGAAAATTACCCATTCCGACTAGAAATGGACCGGAATAGATTCGTTTCTTGGTAATGGGAAGGCAGGACTCATGGTCACTAACACTCCATTTTTTTTAATCCTCAGCGATATTTTCGTCAGCTACAAATTGGCTATAAATCAGAGAAAGGGAAGACATTTCGCGTTTGCTTAATAAGCGACCATTTTTGCTCTATGGATCGCCTTACAAAATTCATGAAGTCGGTGTTTTTGTTTACACAAAATGTGCTGATTTGCAGCATTAAGTCCTTCGTCTCGTGACACGAATTATTCACTCCTGCACTCTGAAGCCGGTGGGTTCCATTTAATATGTTTTTTAATTTAGCCGGTAATTGCATTTGTCGGTGTTGTGCTGTTGGCGGAGTGAAACCACATCAAAAAAACAAAGCGAAAATAATGAGACTTTAAATTTATAGGGACATGAAGCTGCTTCCGTGATATGTGCCTTGGAGTGGATGCAAGAACAAGTTGGAAAAGGGCTCGTTAAGGGTTTTCTTTTCCTTCCTGTTGGTTCACTTAAGGAAATTAAGACCTAAGGATAATATAATGACGGCCAGATTTTCTTTAATATAATTTTCCAATTTAATTTTACCATTTTTGATCCTTTTAAATTAAAAGAATCGATTAAAATTGTTTATGGCAACTTCAGTTTTAATATACAAATGAATGAAACCTAAATTAGACTTTGGTATTTCACCAAATAAATTCAGGTTTACAAAATTTTTTAAAATCAAACCTCATTTTTTAAATAGTACAAACACAAATAAACCTAGATACAGAAAACATTTTCAAAAACTGAAAAAGACTAAATATTGAGCGAACACTAAAAATTTGAAATTCGTTTTAAACCACTAAAACTGGAATACCATTTAAACTAAAATTAGTATTAATTTATTATATGAAATACCTACCCAGGTCAGCGTCAAAGCTCCCGAACAAATAGCAGGTAATTTCTATAGGATTTTTTCCGCAAATTACGAATTCGATATACTCAAAAATTAATCACATATAAAAAATCATTCAAAAATAACGAATTTCTCTACGAGCTAGAAACATAACTTAAATTAAAGCTTGAATCTGCTATTTCTATAAAAATACAAAAGGCTTTAAAACGTTTAGAAATATAATCCCTGACTTTGACTTTTTCCCATAAGCCGCTTATTGCCTGCTATTGATGGTGAATAAAGATCATGGTAGGAGAACTCTCAAGAAAAATTTGTTCAGCAAGATTTGTAAAAAGGGTTGTGGAAGTAAGTTGTATTTGGTATTTCTAGATTAGGATTCAGATAATCATTTAAGCCACGCTATGAATTCGTACGAAGAACCTTTATTTTTTAATGATTTTTCAAAAATCTCCAAATAATGTCTACAAAATCTATATTATTATGTATGTATGTAGATTCTACTACTATTTCAAAAGCAGAGAGGCTAAGAGTATTTTTTGGATTATATTTGTTTTTAGGTAGATTTCATATGAAATACTACCTATTGCAGCGTATCTGATCAAAAGATTTCGGAAAATGAATGATGCCAAAACTCGTTTTAGATGTCGTTGACTTCAAAAACAAAATTCATTGAACAAATGTATATCCCATATATAATGAAACTTATGGACCAGATAGAGGTCATATTTCTTAATTGATTTTGACCAAACTACGCCTATATGTTTACCCTGCCAATATCTTGGCTATAAAGTTCGTAAATGGGAGGAATCAATCAAGGGGGTTGGGATACATATAGGGGCTACGAAAACTATAAAAAAATGGTTTGGACCCCGTATATTTCGTATTTCATAACTATACTACTGACCAAACTTAACATATACATTGACAACATGTGGTTCAAAGTCATGTTACAAAATGATGGTAATCGATCAAAAGGGTAACGGGCTACATCAGTATCTACAAGTGATTTTTTTACAGTGTATTTCTAAATGAGTTTTGATCCATTTTTGAGAATGAATTTATTGGCTCGATATCTAGGTTATGTTAAAAAAACATTGCGGGGTTTGGGGAAGAGGTAGGTGGACTTTCACGTGTCTATATATTTAAATTTAGTTTCTTGAAGACCATGTGTTTCTTAATTGTTTTTGATTAAACTTGGCTAAAATATTCTACATGGCAATATCTCAGCTATGTTCGCAAATGGAACGAATCGATCAAAAAGGCGAGGAATTCAGCATTACATTTCGTTAAGTAAAAATAATTTTTACCACATTTAAATCTACCTCTTCCTTCTGGCCATCGCCGAAAAGTCCTTTTATGTATATTGTATTATACAATATAATATTACATTCATTTGCATTCGTCTCGAAATTCTTGAAGTTCGTAAAATTAAAAATACATATTCATTAATAGGTGAATTAATAACGAAATATTTATTGCAATGATTTCTTTACATTTTCAGGTGGAAAATTTCGTTGTTTTAATTTTTAGAATTAATTTTTTTTCTATAACTTTAAAAGTAATTTATTTCAAATATACGAACTGAAATGTAGTTATATCTTCGATGATGGGTATAAATTTCGCTACAGAAAACTTTGACGAATTTTCATTCTTTCATAACAAATAATTTCCATAAAATTCAAGAATATGCCGGAAGGGTTTTCAATCTTCATCTTGATCGGCTGTAAACAGTGGTTATAAAAGATTTTGTATCTGTATATAAGGCAGCAGTGATTTCCGTAACACGTTATGAATTCTCAAAATTGCGATTGAGGCATTTTGGGATGCTGCGGAAGAATCACAGGAGAAATTGCTTTTTGGTTTATACCCATCCCTTCGATGAGGATATTCTCGAGAATATTTCAATTGCACCCGAAATAAATTCGATTTCGGGCTGGAAATCCCCAAAAACTTTTCAATTGAACATGATACACGCCCTTCTAGGATTAGAGTTGTAAGTTGTTCCGTCGCCCTGCGTTCCGGGGTTAAGCCGGTAACTGGTGCAAACGGGGCTAAGTCCTCCGTCGCACGTAGCCCCCATAACGCCGGATTCCGACGGGTGTCTGGTCGGATCCAAACTTCTTAGGGCACAAACAAAACTTGGGCTTTTCTTTAGTTGAAACTTTTCCAATGTTTGAGGGACTTACTCTAACTCGAGCAAGTTTACAAGGGTTACGGAGATTTTATGTTTCAAAAATCCTTCGTTCGGGTCTCTGCGGTTTATTTGCTGAGGCGTGAAGTCACTGGATTCATCGCGGGACGGGGGAGTATTATGGAGTTTTTATATCCTGAATTAATGCGATTTCCATAAAGTGCCATGATACCCCTGACTTTTTCCCTGAGAATAAAAATAAAATTGCGAAATACACCGAAATATTTCTTCTCAAAGAATTTAATTAGGGTTAAGGGTGGCCGCCCTTTCGCTTCATTTCGAAAAGGGTTATATACCGAATATTTCTTGAGTAGAACCACGAAGAAAAATAATATATATTTCAAATAAAGATGTTGATCAATCTCGAGTCTCGTGAAGAAAACTGAAGTAATTTTATGTAAATATTTTTCCCCGCCGCAAAAAAAAAAGAATGAATAAATTCTATTCGAACCCTGGAGTATAAATTTATGGTAAATATGCTCCACCGAATTCGTAATTTGGGGTCAAAGGTGAGCTGAATAAAATCAATTGAAAAATTGTTTGTGTGTTTAAGATTGCATAAAATGTTGTAAGTTTATTATAGTTGTATATCACGAAAAGAGAAACCCTAACCTTGTAAAATTTATTCAGTTTTCATGGTTATTTAACTTTCTTTTAGGAGTATTATTGTTATTATGTGTATGTATATAGTATATACATACATATAATAAATATAAAATAAAAAATGCACACTATTGAAATTAGGAAACTATTTTCAAGGATCCACATAAGATATGTTAATTAAATAATGTACATATTATCTACGCTTAGGTGTAATATAGAAAATAATATGAAGGAGATTTCAATTAATTATTCTTAGAAATAATAACTCCTTACAACCAGAAAATTTTTCGTAATATCAAAGCAAAATTACATAAATCCTAAGAAAAATTATGCTTGATTTGGAGAAGAAGTACTATATTACGGTTTAAGAAATTTGTATACATTTTATGAATTTTCTTCATAAAATCGTAAAAGTAGAGCTGTTTAGATCTATGTAAATTTAGACTGCTTCAAAAATAAATAAAATTTTGTCTTTTCTTAGTTCTTATGAAAGTGTTATTATTTATTAATGAAAAGTTCCTAGATTGAAAACATTTTACAAAAGATTTACATTTCATGAAGAATGTTTCATATACGGAATGAAACAACTTATACTGTAAAGAAGTTGATATTTCGTTAAGTCAAAGGAAAACCTACTTGAATTTTATAACTTAGCTTAGAAAAGATTTTTTAGGTATTTAATGAAATTTCAGTCATTGGTTTTATAAGTGCAATTATAATATTAATAAAAAGACTTATCGCATACTTCTTAAAAATCTTATTACGGAATAAAATATATGTAACTAATCATCAAAAACTTTATTTTAGATTAATGAAAATTAGAGCGTTTTAAAGGCAAAGAAATACTTTCTTTTACTTTAAAACTAACATTTTTCTCATTGTAAAATACACATCTTTGATTCAGTTGAAAGATCAAAATACTTAGCACACTTGCAAAATAAAAATAACTTAAATTAGTTGCGAAGTTATTTCGGAATATTGAGATTTTAATATTTTAAGGAATCCCTTTGCATCAATTAAAGTTCTGCAACGATGATTTATTTAATAATGTTATTTTATTACAAAATGCTTACATATTCTGCTTAAATCTCTCATAATATTTAAGGATAAAAAATTGATAGTGGGTGTGCTATTTATTTTGCCGCCACTGTATATATTTCGAAAAATACGAATATCATTAATTTCCAAATCATTTAGAAGTTTATCGTTTATTAAAACTATTAGAGTTGCCTGTATAAGAGTTTAAAATGTATTTTTCTTAAAACGACTCTTAAAAATAACATATTCGTATGAAATTTTACTTTTATTGAGAAGGATTTTATTATCTTGTTTGATTTAATGTTTTCTGCTTTATCGTTAATTATTTTGTATTTTAAACTGATAAAATATATGACGAGACGAAATAAAAATTTTAAATACCTTATTTGCAGTTAATACAGAAAAATTATGACTTCTATAAATAAAATATGTTCTCGGGGTGATCAAAATCTCTGCAGAAAAATATTTATTGACTCTGTAAAATGGTTTTGGTATATAGTTCCTATCATAAACTGAGTTGTACTCGTAAATCGTGTTCAGCTGCCTTATGCCATTTTTATTAGAAGTCAATTTCGATCCGAGAAAAGTCCATCCATTTTCATTTTAACTCAACCGGCAGACGAAAATTTATTGCTTAAGATTTCGTTTTTGACTCCTGTTTGGTTTCCATCGGAACATGTTCCTTGCACTTCCTCAAGTAAGGAAGAAATGTAATAATAGTCCTCGTAAATTGGAAAGGTGTATGAAGGTAAAAAAATTATAGTGGATATCTGGTACTTAGGATATGTAGGAGCAATGATAGAAACGAATATGCGTTTCTGGTATAAGTTCTGTAAGACTTCCGATTCGGGGGTTGTGTGGTGTAAAATTTCGACCTTTTCTATAGGTACTAACGCTACACATGGAACCCAATTGTTTCATCCAAAATTCATTCTCTGTCCCGAAGTATTTTTATTTTACCAAAAATTTATGTGAATTTCAGCGCCAAACCAACCAAGACTTACTCGCTTTTTTCATATAATATTTTTATGATTTATTACCTTTTCCGGCTGGGCATATTCTCCTGGTTGTGGGATGAACACTGATAACAAAAGACCATGGACAGACATTTTGTGGAATTTGAAAAGAGAAATAGTCCACCCCTAAGTTTTTGTGGGTTTGAGAAAAGGTTCGAGGTTGGGTAGTATCTGGCAAAGAGACAGGTAACTTTAATAACGTCCACGATAGTGGGTGAAAATGCTCATTACGCTTTTGTTGGCGCGGATAATGATTTAATCTTTAACTCCTGCACTAATGGGACTAATATTTAGCAGATTTTTTCGTCTGAACAGATTATCCAGGACTTCGTCAGGATATAGTGAAACTATTCAGATTCACAACCAGCGAGGGAAAGGAAAAAAAACTGGGATTAATTAGGGCATCCGGAGCGGTTGAATGCATTAATTTCCTTGATTGTTCCGTAAATTCCGCGAATAAATAGTGTGAAACTTAATTAGAGCCTTTCAATCGAATCCGCCCAATTTACCCCACGTTTTCACCTGGGCTGCCGGGCGCTGCTCCAGGGCTTCTGTCCCGGCCGCCGCCGTCGTCGCCGTCGAGCAGCATAGGTGTAATTATGTAGTCGAGGTAGAGGCGATAGGCCACTGTGAGCGGTGTTTATCTGATTAAATTTATGAGCTACATATTTTTGCACCTCGACATACCTCCTCCACCTTTTTACGGTGGGCAGTAGGACGTTTTCTCGTTTTAGGATTGTTTCCAAGGTTTTATGTACCATTTTGCTATGCTTCTCGGAAAACAAATACGAGGATATGTAATTGTGTGAAATCTTCCCCGGATTGAATTAATTAAGGAGAAACATTTTCATTAATTAAACATGTAAATTGTTTTCTTTCATTGCTGTGGGGCAGGGCGAGGATTGTCGCTCCCCTAGCGGGGACTACTTAAAGCGCACAAGTGTCGCTCACCAGGATTTCACTATATAAGTATATTTAGATGAAAATATACACGCTATACCTTTAAACTTAAACCTTCTGTGCTTTATTTTCTTGAAGATGCACAGAAGTTTCTCCCATTAAAGGCATCTTTTCTTACCTCCCTACTTACGACGTTAGACACAAAACAAATTTCACGGTGTGGTTGGTTTTCTGGAAGCAACCGGTCGCGTTTTGTTCTGGACCGAAGAGAGCATCCAGAATTTTTCAAGGTGTGCTACTGTCGCCCCAGCTCCTTCTTCGTCTCCTTAGGGAAGTTTCTTTCCAGACAACTCAATTTGCTGAAAAGTTCTAATTTACTCCTTGTACCTATATAATACCTTCAGGAAATTCAACTCCAACTTCTGCCGTCCACGGTAAGATGGTTTTCAATTAACATGCCTCTAAATTGCAATGCTATTTAAATTGGGATTATATCCAAAATATTTTAATGACTTGGGGATTTAACCACAAAGAATTAAATTGGTTAATTCCTTAATGAAGGACTTGTTGATTAGACCAAGTTAAATTTTCGGAATAAATTATATTTTTTTACTTTATTTTATATGAAAATTTAAAGAATAAAAATATATTCACCGAGTGACAAAGTGTTAAGCTCTTACAAAATGTAGAAACCAAGTCTTTCCGCAAAGATGCTCTATCAAGACAATCCATGTTAAAGCATAAACCACTTTTGTTTTTGAAAACAATCCCAAGTAGAGCAAATGCACATCTATTTAAGGGAAATTGCTTTTCCTGCAACAGTTCAACGTTGGCAAAGGGATTTAGGATTGTGGCATTTCTCAACCAATAATATCTTTTGGTTTAATCTTACACGGAGGGTTTACAGGACTTTAGGAGTATTTGCTTCGGTTAAGATTTCTAAATTAAGTATTTATGCTTAAAATTGATTCAAAATTAATTACAACAAGTTTTAATTTTCGTATTTGTGTGGTGCAGTCACTGTAAAATGTCACCATTTACTTTTTAAGAACTGAATTAATTTTTAAATTATGCTACCTTAGAGATTTTTGCTTTGTTTTTAGTCAGTCTGATGTAAAATTTAACAAATCGTTACCTATTTCTCTTAATATTTTAAAAAATTTATCTCTTTTGTTGAACAAATATTAATTAATTTTAAGGCGTTCTGAAAGAAAGTAGATTATTTGTATTTTTTTAATTCGGTGTGATACAAAATCAAAATACGTTAACATCTAAACTCTATTTTTATGATAGCCTCCCCGATAAATATTTTCTTTTAAAGTCCTCATAAAGCCTACTGTTGTAGCGTAGGTAAGGACGAAGAAAAAGTTCAAATATATTGAAAGTTAAAGTTAGAAATAATTGAATTAAAATAGTAGTTAGGACGCTACATTTGTATATGCTCCTGTAATAGTAGCTTTTAATGTTTTAGCAAAGCGTAGGCCGTAGACTACCAAATTTTCTAATTTTTATTCAGTATGCGAGCCAGAATACATCAGGATAAATTATTTTAATTTTGATTTACGTTTTAGAAAAATAATGCATTCTTTGTTCTCTGGATGACAAATTTCTACAAAATGGATTTATTTCGATATTTTGAATATGGAGTCCACATATTCATTGAAATCAATCATCAAACTGCAATGAACTTTATCCACTTTTAAGTCAAAAATTAATCTGAAAAATATTCAGTTCAAGATTTGCGTGAACATCCTTCATTCTGAAAAACTGTTAATAATCTGGATGCATGAGAAAAACGCAGCTTTATATATAATGTACCTATTTATATTTTTAAAATAGGTTCATTTCATAAGGTACCTATGAAATATAAACAAAAATGTATGGCAGTCTTTTCGGAGATGCTAAGAAGAGTTTAAAGGAAAGCTAAAAACAGCTTTACATTTTAGGGACTGATTATAAGAGTCATTATTCAAATTTTATAGTATAGGTACAATACAATCATTAGTTAGATTTCTAAAACAAATATAAACATATGATCCATTGGAGGTTGGAGGTTTGCAATTTTAATTATAAAAAATTCAAAGTTAGTCGTTATTTTTAATTTTTTAATAATCAGAACTTAATAACATTTATTGAATACATTTTAATTGCCAGACCAGGAATAAAAGCTATCAGATGATTTTTATCATCAACATGTAGTCTCACCCTGTACACGCTGATACGCACACGATATCGAATATTGTTAAACCGTTTATTGTCACAGTTTAAGCCTGATGACTAAATGCATTCAATGCACAAAAGTGCACTCACTTCATATGCATGCTGATCGCTTCCCAAATGTGAACTAGCTCTCTTGCAATCAATTGTTTGAATCGATCACACGTTTGTCCTGCCGACCCTCGCGTAAAAGCTTATAAACAATAAAAGTTATAGATGGTTTTATTCTTTTTAAAACTAAGAACAAACGTTTTTTTAAATATTTTAAAAATATTAACAACTCTGGCGCTGACTCAAATACAAGCAGTTGTAAGTTAAACCCCACTCTTGTTAACTTTTAACTTTAACTTTTATTTCCTTACACATAACAATCATTCAATAACTTTTATTCCTGATGTAAAAAAATAAATAAAAATCATCTCATAACTTTTATTTCTATCCAAATAAATAAAAATACTTGAAAACTTTTATTCTGAACTTAAAAAAATTAAAATCACTTAAAGAAACGTAATTATCAATTGATAACTTTTGTTATGGGATAACATTTATACTTCATTTGCATGAAAGTAACAAAGACAGTTAGCGTGGAAGAGTGAAGAAACTACAACGATCAGAGAAATGTTATGCAACTACTGAGTTTTAAAGTTTATCGTGTCATCAGTACGATTTGTGGTGTTATACTAATAATAATAAAAATACGCTTGCAAAAATATTTGAAGAGTAAACAATTATTAAATGTATTAATAACTGTTTGAAAAATATGTAATGCAAAATTAACAATAATGTCCTTTTACCTAGAATTCTAATTTTGTACAATTTCTATATAGTTTTTTGATATAATTATTGCTGGGCCAGTATATCAGATTATTGGGATATTGTTGGCTTTTTTCTCTGGCCGATGAATTGAAACCATTAATGAGCCCAAGTTATCATCCGATAAAATTATTTTAATGGCCCAGTCATCGTTCAAGTACTCGGCCATTGCTGCAATTCCCGTCACCAGTAATGAGCCATTACTGCGCCAGTTGTACTACCTTGTATGGGGTATCGTAACAAAAAAAAAATCGTCATTATAACAATTAAATTTTATTTTTTTAAATTTTACTTATAACAATTTATTCCCTGCTAAATATCACAATCTTAATTAAAATAAAAAATAGTAAATGGAACCCCAATTTAATTGTTAAACACCTGTGTAATAAGACCCTATTTAGTGGGCTTAGAAAACTGAAGTTATTTATTTATATAGGTATACGAATATTTTGATGTTGAAAAATTTATTAAAAAATATATTTTTATCTTTTTATCGATTTTGTAATAAAGTGAGGTATTATTTTAGAGTCTAGGTTACCCTTTAATGATAGCATTGAAGAATATTTGTCCTTTTCAAGGTGTCTTTTTTAATAAACAAGTGTAAAATGACGGAGAAAGTTTAAAGTAATTTTTCTACGAATAAAAGAGGCGACCATTAAAAGCACTCGAGTTGTCTTAATTTGCGTCGAGCAGTGACCACGACGAGGTCTGGCCAGGGTCGCTCCTTATTCTGTTCCATTTGTGCTGGGAGGGTTCAATTGTCCCCGGTGGAACAGATACCTATTCAGGATTCAGGATTCAGGTAAAGGTTATTATATCTTCCAATTAAGGGAAGAAACCTGGAAAAGAAATCCCCAGCAGGAATGTAGGTCAAAGCTCTCGGCAGTAGCACCTGAAATCCCATTACCCGAGTACCTGGGCAGTAACTGAATAGCGTCGCCCAGTCACAGAAACTCCTATCACTTTTCAGACGAAATTAAAACGCTAAGGTTACAGAGAAATGAGAACTTTCCGGCTCCTCTGGTTCACCTTTATTTCTTCCATCGAATTAAAAGCGACCGTGGTCGGGGACAAATTTTTAGATTATATCTGAAAATAATAAAAGCAGATGAAAACGGCACCTCTTTCGGAAACAGCTTCCCTTCGCTGAGATCCCTGTACCAATTAGGTCCCATCGAAAGGAGGAAAGAAAACTTCCTTCTTCAGGAACACATTTTTTGTTTTGGTTCGTGTTTTCTGTGAGTGTTTTTGTAAATGTGTTTCATGTCACACGTCTGCCTGTTTCTTCAGAGCTCCCTTTTCGAAGGATAATTTCAAGTTTTAATTTCTTTTCTGAGAAACGAAGGAATTTCGAAAGGAACAAGCTGAGAGGCATTAAAAGCATTAAAACTATTTATGGCAGTCAGGCGTTGACTCTAAATTTTCTTTAAGAATTTATCTAATTTATTTTATATTATTTTGGGGAAAATGGCACTAATGAACAATTTGTCTTGTCTGCACAATTTCAGGAAAAAAAAAATGAATTCTTAAAAGATCATAGGTACCTATACCATAAAATGGAGTTAATTAGACTTCAGTCAAGGTTTCCATTTTTCCCGAGTTTTGGATCGAGTTCGAACTCAATAGTTATTGGACCTTAACAATGAAATTTTACTAAACTGACAACTACTTAACTAAAAATACCTCACTATTTAAAAAATTATATAAACAACGTTTTTCTCAATCGTAAGAATATTATTTACGTCAAATTTACGATATTTTTATTGTGAAGGAAACTAATTTTTTGTGATTACATACATATGGAAGAAAACTACCAATAATAAGAAAAGGATTGATTGCGAATCTTATTTTGTTAATTTATATTGTTAAATATGAAAAAAAGTGAATTATGTATTATTATAAGCCAGGGCAATTAACATACACATCAACAAAAGTAATGGCAACGATACGATACATATTATGCCAATGCTTATCAAAAATAGTGAAAAATATAGAAAAATAAAATGGAATCATATATAGGAATTAATTTTAATTATATCTACATATCGTCTTTGAAAGCTGAAATCTACAGTATATCTACCTGGTGGAGTTTTGGTATGCGATACTATCGTGCTACATTATTTCACTAACGCAGCACGCCACAAATTTACAACGACAATGTCATATGTATTAGCTGTGTTTTTTTTTTCAAATCGGTTCCGGTTTTAGGTTTAGCAGGAAATTTTACACTGAATTGAAATTTATGAAAGGTTTTCGTCCATTCGTCCGAGAAACCATTTGCCCTACAACTATGTTCCACGGAAAAAATTTCTGGGAAATATTACTGTATTTTCTGATGGATTTTAGGATAGTGCATTATTTTGGTAATATTTCCTGTAGCTTTTAAGGAAATCTGCTGCTTTTTCAGTATATGTATGTTGTGGATTTTATGGCAAACGTTCGTAAATTGCTTGGGGATTATTTTGCTATCCAACATTTTTTTTTCCGTGTCCAAAACAAATGGGCTAAAATTTCCTATTCAAAACACAATATTTCATTTTGTAAAAGGAAAATATTTAGTTAATATAGGCGTTTTGTAAAAGGAAAATATTTAGTTGTGACCGGGCTAAAGTTTGTCGGGCAAAGGTTGTCGGGCAAATAGTTTGTCGGGTATTTGCAGTTGGGTTATGAAAAGTTACTCATATCAAACATTTTTTATATACATACATATTTCGTGAAAATAAAATCAAATTGCTTGGATTTATATTTTTCCGCATTCTGTTTCATGTCTCCTTTTTTCAGACCACCCACTAAAAATAAGACGCACACCCTACCAACACGTTTCCTGATGTTCAAGTTCTATAAGACGTAAGGGATTTTAAAATTAAATTTATATGTGCTATCTAACCTGAATCAGATTGGAAAATTAAAATACTAATAAAATATAATATAATATAATATAATACGAGTATATTATATTTTAGTTTGAGAATTTGTA
Source organism: Machimus rusticus (assembly GCA_951509405.1). Lineage (NCBI taxonomy): Eukaryota > Metazoa > Arthropoda > Insecta > Diptera > Asilidae > Machimus > Machimus rusticus. The sequence goes on from OX608049.1 coordinate 10,525,527, forward strand.
TTACTATTATGTATATTAGTAAAAACTTTTTCTACTATATTCTATTTAAGGTGGTAACATACATAAGTAAATTACATTACAAACTGGGTAGTTTATAATCATAGGTGTTGTTTTATGCAATATGTAGAGCTATTAGTAAAATATACTGATTAAGTGACAAGAAAATTCCAAATTCCATTTGAGTCTCACTTTCATCACAATTACATACTTACATCCAGGCGAGTTGATTAAATCTTAAGTGTTAAAGGCCAACTAACACCAAAATGTTAAGCCCTAATTGAGCCAATATTCATCCTAAAGGGAGTGAGAAGTAATCCCATTAATTAAATCAGAGTTGTCTATTGTTCGACTTTATTGTTCTATTTGTTTTGTTTGAATACAGAACGAAAATGGGATATTTTACACAAGACATCATTTATTACAAAATAATTGGGCATCTATTTTTCACCTGAATAAATTCTCTTGTGTTATTTAAAAGGTGAGACGTCCGAGTAAAATAAAATACCTTAAAACTCCTGTGATTGGGTGATTCGTGAAAATACCTTTTATGATAAAATTACAATAAAAATTCTCCAGCTATTGATTGTGTTCGATAAAGCGACCATAAAGTCCAGAACCCTCAAAAGCTTGGTTCTCGCAGACCAATTAATCGGAAAAAAATATAAATTAAAAAAGAAAGAAGAAAAATTGCTCCGCGAGCAATTAACTCCCTTCAGACCTTTAGTTATTTATACGCGAATCCCATGAATAATTTTTTGCCCTGAGACACCAATCCCGAGACTCCTGAGGGTCCTGAACGCGGTGCGGCTCCCGTAATTTGGGACTCAATTTAAAATGCATAGTGGGGCCCGCGTGTCGGCAAGAAGAATAAAAGGCCCCTAAATGAAAATTAATATGCAATTAGTTGTAATTGAGTTAATTGTCTTCTAACAAGTCAAAATTAATTTGTGAACTTCCTCGGAGGAGATCGATAAAAATCAGGAAGGGTATGCGAAACGAAGATGACGAAAATCGACGAAGTCGAAATGTTCCATGAAGATATTTTGGATAGACCTCGTCGCCGGTGGGTAGAAAAAGTCAACTTTTGGGTTTATAAGAAATTAAGGCATTTTTCCGACTGAGTAAATTAAGGGTTTCTGCCTTTCGCCTGGGCAAAACGAACGAGGTGACTGTTGTCGATTTATTTCCGCCGTGAGGTTGACCAAATTTTTTTCATTTTTTGGTGAACAAATACCGCAGCGAGCCAAAACAACTCATTTTTTTGCACCATAAACCGAGCAGAACTTTTAAAGTTCCGTCATAAAGACGGCGCGGTCTGGCTCAGATTCATGAAGGTATATAACGATGAAAAAACGAGATGATGACAGCATCCGGCGGAGGAGCATCTCATCCGGAGGCTGTCGTCTTAAGGGTAAGGGTAAGAGGTAAAAGGGTTTAAGGTAAGCTGGAAGGAAACACCGTGCCAAAGAGCGCCTTATCCTGTAAACACAATTCCCTGGTATTTGGACACCTTCCAGGGGAATAGTGCTCCGCTCCGCCTCCGGGATTTTGTTGCTTTGATCAAGAAATTTTCGATGTTGACTTTGCAGCACAATTTGAACTTATCGCGATTAAGTCGCAGTGCATTTAGCCTCAAATGAGGCATTCGTTGGCTCTTCCCAGCTCCCAGTCCTGGCTGAATTGATGCATTACAATGAGCATGGGAGTGGAAATTTGCGATTAATCAAGTCAACAATTGCATTAATTTAATGAGGTCTTACTTGGGAGGATTACCACCAACGCCAGGCCCTTAGATCACATTCCTGTGAGGCGGATTATGCTAAACGATACGCCTCTTTTGTAACAGACTCGATTATTATCAACAAGACAAAAATTAATATTTTATCTTTAACATTATTTTCTTGAATTTGCCGCTTATGCCATTTAAATTCTTATAATCCATTCATTTTAACGAATGTTTCTTGAAAATTGAAATTCCTATTAGAATTAGAATTTATAAAAATAATATACAATAAGTAACTATTCAATAATTCATAGATATAAGATAAATGCAGAGATAACAAAGTTATCTTCTTTACAAAAAAGATGTAATACATAGCGGACCATATGTTGGCCTGTACCTAATTATTTTGCACTAAATCTTTAGGATATTATAAAACTCTATACGAAGGAGTTAAACAAACTACAAACTTAAAAAAAAAATATAATAAAATATATAATAAAAATACATACGAGTATATATGCTTTCTTTTGGTGAGTAAAACAAAAATAGCTCGAGTCTTACAAGAGTTTATTTTTACCTTCCATTTATTGAAATAATTTAGAATTTAGAGCTTTGTATATTCGTTGCATTTTTAGACATTGGCGGTAATTTTTGATGCGTTTCGGCCCGAAATAAACATTCCTGTATAGTCATCGTCAAGAAACACATATGAGAAACGATGAATACTCGAAAAACATCTTCGGATAAAAAGCTATTGATAACTTTAATTAGATAAGTTGGAAAATTGTGTTTCTGGAATTTATAGACAAAACCCTTATGCCACACTGAATGATTTTTGAATGCCTAAAATAATCTTTCTATTTGTTTTAAAAAGCTGAAGTACATTTTAAGATATGGAACATAACTATGGTACAATTATCAGAAACTAATAAAATACCAACTTTGTTTTTGAAATTTTATTATTTTAGAGGACACCGTTTTTGAAAGGTACCATTTCTTTGTAATATGTATTTTGTACTTACGAAAATAATTTTAAATCCTACTTTACACTATCTGATTAATCATATGAAAAAGCATATTACTTCTCATAAATGTTGACTCATATAATGTAAACTCACCCGTATCTCTCATATTACCTGACATAGGAGTAATCATATGACTTTTTATTGCTGAAAAATTATTTGAAAAATGGACAAGAACTATGCAGAAAATAAGGTGCAATATATATATTTAATAATTAATTAAGTAATTAGTACAGATAAAATGGAATCGGGAAAATATATGGTCCTAAAACTTAAATAAAAAAATATGTCTAAGGGTCTAAGAATACGATTCATCAGATAGTATAAATCCTTCCTAAGTTCATATTACTTACGTTTTGAGAAACTATAAACTGAAACAAACAACTCTGAATCCCACAAAACTGATGCTGTTTTTGTACTTAAATTTATTTATCCAAAAATGCAGCAGCATAACAAAATTGTCTAATATACATTTTATATAATTCTATTCCATTTGTAAAGTAGTTATTTTTCCCAAACAAATTACATTTACATACTAAAATGATTATGGGTGATAAATCGTTTATTTGTAACTGGTAAACCGTTTAGTTAGTTTTATAAACTTAGTTACATATTATATAATAAATAATAAAAAAAAAAACAAAATTTCGTAGTTTTTTTATAAACTATCGTTCTAAGGTGCTGCAAGTAAATGAATAATACTGCTTCTTGGGTAAAAAAAACCAACTTTTTATTTTTTTTATTTATCAGTTAATAAATCATCTCAAGAATATCTCTTCAAAATTTCATAAGGATGAGAGCATTGATTCGAAGGTTATAGGCATATATGTATGTATGTATGTCGTTGGAAAGTCGCTGTATTCGGCAAATTTTTAATATTTGTAAATAGACACATTTTTGCAAATATACCTTAAGGCACACATACCTACATACATATGTACATATGTATATGTAATGTACAGTTACTTTCAAAAATCATTATTAGATTTTTATCAATTATTTATTATATACGGTCTAAACAACCATGAAATTCACATCTATTACATGGGTGGTTATAAAAACACATAATTTTATCAAAGTAAGCATTTTTCATAATTTTATTCCGGAACTCTAATAATTAGACATGAAAAATTGACTTACAATTAGACCGTGATGAAAAGCATATTAATTCTAATGAATTGAAAATATAAAGTGTATTTAGAATTAATAACACTACAGATTGTATTTTAATATGCATTTTATTGTGCAATCACCCAAAGGAGCTCAAAGTATGGGTATAATAAGAAATCGCTTGAGTCTTGAGTCCAAGCAATTTACCATGGAAAAGTACCTTTTCAACATTGAGGTGACAGGAAAAGCAATTGAAATGGAGAAAATCAACGCAAAAGAGGATTTTTCCAACTATAGTAAACCCCGCTGCAAAAGCAACATAAATGGTCTTGATATCAAAAATGTCAACCTGCAATTGATTACTCCAATCTTGAGTACGGCAGCTATTATAAAAGTAAAAATAAAAAATATTGCAGGTATTACGGAAATGGGTTTTTATAGTCATCAAAATTGCTCGCGCGATGTTCGTTATATTTAATTTAGTCAAAGAATATCGCTTTCAGAAGGTTCTCGGGGTAGAATTTAACGTGCTTTATGAAACCTCCGCGTAATAAAAACAAGGGGACCTTTAATATTTCGAAATGAACGTTACACATGAACCAGATGGCGCTTTATCTTTATCTCATTTATTTTGCCCACCGGGCCATATAATACATAATAACTGCCGGGATCTATCTTTTTATGTACTTTGTGTTATACATTACGATTACCTCCATCAGGTGGGGCTGCGATGAAGTGCCGGAGAAATTCAGGTGTTTTTCGCGATACTTTCACCGCCTCCGGGTGACCCCAGGTTCTCTAAACAATTGATACTTTTTTCTTTCCCCGGAAATTTCACAAGAGCTGAAATAAAATTAGAAAAGTTTTGCCTAAAAGAAGATGAAGATATGAAAAAGAGTGAGGAATTTTTTTTTTCCAGAGAGATGCCTTATAACTTAATATAAAAGTAATTGCTGCTGTATTTACTTTTTCGAAGACTTTTCTGTGGCAATTAATAACCAAGGGTCAAAAACAATTATAGTAATTTAGGGAGTTGGAAAAATCTCCGGCGATTGTACGGCCCAACGTAATCGAGTTTTCGAAACAGAAAAGGTGCAAAGTTTTGTTTCTTCGACGATGAAGATGGTGGGGTTGTGTCTTAGGAGCGATGACAGCCCATCAAGCAAACTTTTAACCGAAACCAGAAAGTTTTATGAACTTCAAGACTATCGTCGTCCACCGTCATCTTCGTCGCCTTAATAAAATGATGGAATATGAATAATCTTCTCTGGAGGTTACAAATTTCTTATGGGATCATTCTGGCATTAAATTTTAGAAAAATCGATTGAGTTGGCTTCCTAGAAATTCTATTCTAAGTAATTTAGTGAAAATAAAAATATGTACTAGAAATCTTTTGACATATTTTAACTAGAATTCTATTTAAATATACTAGAATTGCGGATATAAACGGTAGATTTCTATTGCTTTTCTTTTAACTAGAATTCTATTATTATTTTCTGTTCTAAATATAACTAGATTTAAATCTAAATTAATTGGATTTCTAAGTTTAACTGGCAGAATTTACTGATTAGATTTCCGAAATATTAAATGTAAATACATAGTATATCTAATAGACATTTCATACAAGAGGTTTATGCAACAAAATCGAGTCTGAACATCGATTTCTTCCTCAGAAGATATTTTTTAATGCTGAAATAATTGAGGAATAAAATGGCAAACATAATCGAAAATTTTAATGTATTCATTCACACCCAAATATCTCCTATTTTTCAAGCCAGTTGTCGAGCAATCACGCCCAAATTTCCTAATATACGCCCGCAACAGGCCCGAATTTTTATGAATATGTAGTACAATATTTATATATAAAATCAACTAGTATTGAATAACATAAACATTTACATAATATTAAAACTTTTAACATACATAGGTATATAATTTTTTTGTAATAAAGAATATATTTTATTTCAGTTAATATTAGTTGAAAACTATAGAGGCGTTAAATCGAAGGTGATGGAGTTCTTTGAGCAATATTTGGTCCATTTTCGTATATATAACTTGTTCCAAAATTAAAAGAAACACTATCATACAATAACTTGTTTCAAAACGTAATATGTACTTGATACAGCATTATACTATCATTTTGCTCTAAAGTAGTTTTTATTAAAGATAGTTAGTTATCTTATAAATAGAAGGATTTATGCAATATATTTATGTCTAACAATTCATATAGGGTTCATATCCCTGCGACAGTCGTCAAAGCAAAAGTTGCTGACAAACTTAAATTACTCGACATCTAGTATATACATATGTAATATCTAAAATTGAAACTTGATACAGAAGCACGTAGCATACGAAAACGCTTAAGTGGACTTTTCTTGACGAGGGAAACTTTAGACAATCCAAGACAGGTACGTATTGTTTCTAGGAACCGTCCCTAAATCCGATTCACAAGAGTGCAATTTAGTCAAGGAGATATTTCATCTTTTGTCTCAGCCGGCACAGAAACTTAATGGAAATTCCACAGTGGGTTTTCCGACAAATCAAATAATCATAAAGTACATGAAATAATCATAACGCATTAAAGTGGCTATTAAGCAATTGCGTGGGTTTTCGCAGGGTTTCACTTCCGTCATTAATCAAACCCCAGGCAGAAATCATAAACACTTTGTTCAGGCTCTTAGTTCTAGGACGCCGCAATCCATCTTGAGATGTTTTTGGGAGAGGGACGTAATGGACAAGAATTAAATCAGAGCAAATGAAAAAAATATATTGCGGTCAAAGAGTGCCAGCGACTGTATAGGGCTATTTATGGACCTGACATACCTCGTTAAGTTCGAGAAGAGTTTCCAGGTGTAGACCGCTAATGACATTTTTGATTCAATGAACGCTTTTGTCCGAAATCCAAAAAGACTTAGAAATTGATTTCTTTTGTGAACTTCTCTGCGTTCAAGAATAAACGTTTATTTTTAGACAAATAAATAAGTGTATAATTAGACTTTTCTATCGTAACCCAATTTTTCTTCTTCCAGTCGTTTTTGGGAATAAATAAATTTCTGTATAAAAAATCATTTATAGGTACTTACTTATGAAAGATTATTATTATATTACATATTTATAATTCCTGTAGTAAGTAGTTAAACCATTCCATATCAAAATTATCTTTTGCATCAAAAAGATAACGTTGTAAAAAGTAAAAATCTATATCATATTTTTCTCTTTTTATGAAACATATACAAATTGTTGACTTCGCAACAACTTCATAACTCAATTTAATTAAAATAATTTTAAAACATAAGAAACTTCCATACAACTTAATATGTAAAACTATCCTTTGTCCCAAAGACGCTGTTAAATTATAATAATACAAGATTGAGATATGCTTTCTTATCCCCTTTTCAGTGTTTCCATTAGTTCTATTTTAATCCGGTAACACTGAATTGATATTCAATGTTTAAAGATCCCGAAAAGGTTTTCAATAGGATTCAAATCTGGTGATTGAGCCGGCAATTCAAGAACTTGAAGCCCATATCCATTTACCAGCTTCGATGTGTGTTTCGGGTCATTGTCATGCTGAAACACTCATCGAAGCGATCTTTCTTATTCGACATATGTCAACATTTGCGTTTTCAAAAGATATTTTTGTAAATAAAACGGTCCATTGTTCCCTTTATTTAAAAAAAAAGGATCCATACAGTTCGCCGAAATTAAGCTCCAGAAAAAAATGAGTTTCAATAACTATTTTGAGACACGTTAGGCTTTATTTATTTTTTTGTCCACTCAAATATGCACCATTTGCAGAATTTTGTTTAAAATCTATATTAACGCAGGGATATTTTGTACCTAGATAACGAAAAAGTGGCCACTAAAAAATTTTTGTCTATAAGTGTATTTGTATATTTATGTAGGTAGCTACTGATAAATACGCTATTATTGCGGCATGCGACCGCTGCTAAACTTTGAACATCACCATACATATGTATGTGTCGATTTGAATTGAGTATATTGTCTATTTAGACGGCGAATTATTAAATAATTTTTCAGAACACTATATTCTAATAGCCTAGAAGACAAATTCAGGTTATGGTTTCAGACAAGGATATTTTCTTCTTTCATACTTTTCAGTTCGTTGTTTCCGTGGTCGGGTTTTAGTTTTTTTTAACTTTAATTGTTTTTTACATGAACCTACATATATGTTTCTGGAGGGATATATTGTATATTTCGTGGACTATTTGTATTTGAGTTATTGACTATTTGAAATAAAAAAATGTTTATCGAAAAAAGGGAGCCACTCTGAACGTCGGGGCTCTGGGCCTTGATCCTAGGCCCGTCGATAAAAACGGCTCTGATTTTTTATATAATATTCCAAACTTCCCCAATAGTTCGATCTTAGATCCTATACCAAGAAACTTGTTAAGAAATTGACCTTCTACCACTTCTACACTCTAGACTCTTAAACTACAGAGTATAAATAAACGTAATTCTTTAAGAGGACATTTAAAAGAGCCAATACTGTTTCAAATCTACTAACAAACGCATAATGATAAGCATAAAACTACTTAAAATATTCAAAAATGAATGATGCAACTTTTGTTTCCCCGTCCATAATTTATGAGCAGTCGCTTAGAATCTAAACACAAAGTCCTTAAACTTTGTAAGTGGGCCAGAGAACAGCGGAAAAGGCGAAGTTTCTGAAAAACACTTCCCTTTTTTTGTACGAGCGGATGGCGGGGGAGGGCCTGAGACGATTGTCCTCCCCCGAGTTATGCGGCAACAGAGGTCGTGCTCCCCTCGTGGAGCTTTTGTCCAGCATAAAACTTGATATGCTGCCCCTGGTAGGTTTTATGCGCCTCGCATAAGCTGTTACAACTGTCAGACAATGTCACGAATAAAAGGGTGGATCACTGGTTTTTGCGGGGGCGGAGGGTTTTCAAGTACAAATTCATTGCACCCTGCGTGCAAATTGCTCGCGAGCCCTCGTGTTGCGGTCGAAAGGGCCCCAGCCCCGGGGGTGGGCTGGTTTATCGCGTTTCATTAATAGGCGATTTTTGTTAAATATTCCACGGATTGCATTTCGTGACTAATGCATTCATGCACAATTCCGGCAAATTAATTCCCCAGCGGTGGTACGCGGCCTCCCCAAAAATCAGTTGCATTCTTTGTAAATGTCGAAACCTTGGATTGATGAGTTCAGAAATTTTTGGGTCGCGACATTTTGGTTAACATTTCAAGCTGTGGAAATGGGATTAATTTAATTAAAGAAAATAACCATGGTTCCAGTTGGATACCTATGTATGTATATCTAGAAATGGGTAAAAGGCATTGTACCCTACAAAATCAGGTGTGGCAAAAATTACACAAGTTTGTAAGTATTATATGTATGTAAGTAGTTTTAAATTTAATAGATGTTATTTAGGACGTTTGATACAAATGAAAAGTTTTCATTCATTAATTCCGCAAAATTATCTCACTAAACAAATAAACGAATTAAGATCACTACTGGCTTTTTAAGTTTCAGCCCTACTTTATTTCATGTTACTTTAATGTGATATAAAATGTTCCAAAAAATAATAAAGAAATTAAGAGATTTGCGAGGATTATAGAGTTTATAACTTTATAGAAAGTCATATGAGTATACAGACCTAAAATTAAAAAAAAATATGAAGTTGAATAGAACAGACCTAAAAATTAAAAAAATGTGAAGCTGAGTACATTACGAGTTTGAGTATCAGATAACCCAGCATTTTGAGTATGAGTACAAATTTCAAATGCTCTTACTCAGAATTTTTCGGGGTTAAGTAAAAGTACTCGTGCTTAAGGATTTTTTGTACTCGCACTTGAATAGTTTGATCTTGTATTGTAACTACCGCCTAGTCGTTTTTGTTGCTGAAGGAAAACAATGTTAAATAAATTCAAGACTTGATCAGGAATTTGAATCTACAATTTTTATACATATTTAAATGGCCAAAGTGAGCATTTGCCTTTAACAGAAATAATGGGTCTTATGCATAAAGTTGAGAAATTATTTTTTACTCGATTTTTTAAGCATTTACTCACTCGCAAATGCATAAAACTTTTTTACCCATGAGTTAGATCTCGTTTTCTGAGATAAATCTCATCATGCGAGCATTTGCTCGAAACAAAAGCTATTACTGAGGAAGATCTCAAAATGGTATGCAAAATAATAGCCATTGCTCGTTTATTTGAGAAATTGCTTAAAGCATTTTGAGATAGCTATTTGCTGATCTCAGTTCATTAAAAACAACGAAAATGGCAGAATATCTACAGGAAATAAGCAATAGAAAGTGTTATAAACCGCGAAGAGATCATGATGAATTTAACAGTACAGTTTTATACCGGTTTAGTAAAGAAAATATTGATTGGTTGACGGATTATATTTTCGGCCCCACCACGGAAACGCGGGGTGGTGCTTTAAGTAATGATGAAAAAATTCAGGTTTATTTAAGATTTTTGGCCGATCCCTGATTTCAAAGTGGAATAGGCGAGGATGTAGGAATTCACCAGACAACTGTTTCAAGAACAATTCATGAAGTTTCACAAGTAATTACAAATCGTGCAAAAGATTGGATAAAGTTCCCAAATAGTGAAGAGGATTTTAAAAATGCACAACACATTTGGGTGAACTATAGGGTTGATATTTTTATTGTATAATGGCCTTTATTCCACACTCCGACGGAAATCAAATCCGATCGGAATGTAGGAGATTCACAAGAAAGCTGGCAGTGTCAGAGAACTCGACTCATGCAATTCTTTTTAAATGTTCCAGTTTACTTACAAATCTCCTACATTCCGATCGGATTTGATTTCCGTCGGAGTGTGGAATAAGGGTGAATATCTTTAATTGAAATTCCTTCAAAGGATTAAACAAATGTTATCAAAACTTTTAAAAAATTACGAAAATTGTTGAAACGTGTTTTATTTTAATCCTTTGAAGGAATTTCAATTAATGATACAATAAAAATATCAACCGCAGTTTACCCAAGTAAAATTGTTCGAGTCCAACAGTTGGGCTATTTGAGGTGGAATCATTCATAAATTATATGAGTCCGAATTTTAAACAAATTGTGTGTATTTTACTATACACTAGGTGTGTCCTAACTGCACATTTTTTAATATATCACATATAATATCACACAATTATTTACACAAATTGTATTTTCACACACATATTATTGGGTACGCATATGTTATAAATCGCAACAATCATTGTAGGCAATTATATCGCCTACAATTATTGTAGTAATTGTCAACAAACATTTCTTAGAGTGTGGTGTAAAAGCTTTGAGATCGATCTCACATATCATGAGTTTACTGAAGTAAGCTTGATCTCATTATTTTGCATACCAATGTGATCGTGAGTTTGAGCAAATGCTCCAAACTCAGGCTTGAGCTTGAGCTCATGGGATCGAACTCTGAGATCAATCTCATTTTTATGCATAAGACCCAATGTTTTAAAAGTATCGTCTGAAAAAGCGCGTCATCTTGGAGCGTTCAAGCCTGCCAAAGAAAATAACCTCTCTGCAAGTACTGAAGAAGTTAATTGTACCTTCACCGAGATCTTTTTGAAAAGCGTGTATTGTTAAGATTTGTATTTTTTAAATTATCCAGAGCAGTTATGAAATGATTTAAATAAATAATCACATAATAATGTTTATTTGTCTGATTAGGAATATAAATCATTAAGTGAGTTTTATCTTCCTGATAAAAAAATAAAAATCTTTAACGATTTTTGTATTTTTAATTAACATGATATCGATATTTACCCCTTGGTCTACGATTTTATTTCCAAAAGCGTGCAACAGTTCGGTTAGCTATGCATCGAGCCATTTCAAAATGACAAAGTTTGTAGTTATTTTTGCCACGAACCAAACTCGTGGTTATCATTTTTAGTCCAAACGATTTACCACGACTAGAAGTGATTATCACTTCTGGCTCAATCGCCAATTCATTCACTTTAAAAGATCCTGTGAAAGTCGCCGATCTTTCCAAAACGCGATCTGACGATTATACAAACTCGCAATTTACGGAAAAAAACTATTGATAAAAATTATAAATAAAGGTTTATAAGTCGATAAATACCGGATTTTAAACATAATTCAAACAGAATTTGTGGTCTATAAAACATTTGGTTGATATGAAATGATGTATACTTTCCCAAAATAAATAGGTACATTTTTAAATTTGACAAAGACCTGAACGGACGTTAATTATAAGAAACACTTTTGTGAGAAAATTTTGAGTGAATTATTTTTATCAAAAATATACTCTATGATAAATTTTGTTCACGGAAAACACAATTTGGATAGAAAAATAATCCCCAACCAATTTACGAGTGTTTGCCATAAAATCCACAACATATATCGAAAAAGCAGCAGATCTTAAAAGCTATAGGAAATAATGTCAACATTTTACGCTGGTTCTTAAATTTTACTTAAAATCCCTGTCTTTTTCACAAAATATTACCAAAATAACGCACTATCCAAAATCCTTCGGAAAATACAGGGATATTTCCCACAATTTTTTCTGTGTTTCCATTATTTTTACTGTTTACTTTACATTTTATGTTTAATTTTACATTGATTTTTGTTGATTGAATTTTCTCTTCGCAACCAATTTAGTCGCTCCTAAATTTGTCGCTTTTGGCTTTGCCTGTTCTAGATCGGGCCCCAAAACCACCCTATAAAATATGTCGTCATTTAAAGCAGCAAACTCATGAAATATCTAACGAACTTAATTTCACTGTGCGATCGAGGGGTCGCGAATGTTCGCTTCGAAAACAAGTGCTATTTTAACTTGTCGAAGGAGGACGACAATCAGAATCAGAAATCCATGTAATCTGAGAATCCAGCGGAATGTTTTTCGTGTCAACAGCAATAAAACGACGTCGTTCTTCGCTCTGGGGAAAACTTAGTTTCTCTTAGTTTTTCATCTTAAATTTCAAGTAATTTCCTGGACCAGTTTTTAAAGGACGCCAACAGGCGATTGGGACAAGGACAGTCGGGATTTTGTGTAAGGACTCTTTTTTAATTTCATTAAATTTTCAACTAAGATTTGAAGACGCGTAAATTGTCACTATACTTGCACTTGTCTGAAGAGTGAACAGACACTTTAAGTTTGTTTTAATATTAATTACTTGGCATTCGCAGCAGATGCTCATGAAAGTCTAGCTCGTTTATATAAAGTCTTTATTAAATATTTGACTTTTTATGGATTGCTGTAAAATAATAAAATTTGAAATACATATAATACCTACCCAGCAAAAATAAAGGATTTTCAAAGAATTTTGGTTGCTAACTTAAAAGTTCTTATACTTACCATTAAAAAGTAATATTTAACTCATTCTTCTATTCTAACTTATGTTTAAATCATCATCAATTTAAGAGGTTTATATCTGTTGGAAAAACGCATTTAATTTTTTTTATTGGCTTAAATTACGCCAAAACATCTTAAAATTAATAATCAATAACGTCTATGTATGAACATATTTAATTCAGACATTTTCAATTGATTTTCTGAAACTACTCTGACGCACAGTTATAGCATTTTCAAATTTCAAATGCGTTTTTCTCGAAACATGTTTTGAAAATCGACAAGCAGTAGAATTCAAACAGTCTTCATCCGATTGACATAAAATTTTTATTGTAGCCTCTTCATTCAATTATATCTAATATTTTCTACTCTGTTCTTCAGTTATTTTATAATTTGCATAACAATTAAATAAAAATTGTTTTTCCTGATCGATATACATATAAATAGTTTTCAAATTTATTATAAATCCGTTCGCACTTCGACGAAATTATATCCCAAATTGCAAGGTAAGAATGACACGATTTTTTATTTCAAAAGAAAATCGCCAGTTGTGATGATGTTCATAAATTTCGCACTATCCAATCTCAATCGTCTGACTCCAGCAAGTAAATATTTATTTTCAATGACTTGCAACTGAATAATTTCAATTCATGGATTCAACGTGAACATTGTTAAAATGCACAAACGGCTCGAATAGAGAAGCAAAGAAAGGTTTATGCTATCAAGTATTTGATAAAAGTCCCTTTAGAGAATTAAGAGCTCTTAAAATAACAATTCACTGGATTTTTGATTTCAGCAGAATCTGAAAATTTATTAAAATCTCCTTTACATTTTATTGAAAATCCGTCAGAATCAAGTATAAGGTCAAATATTAAATAAACAAAATATATATTAAGTAAACCTTTTAATATTTTATCAGGAATCTAATAAAATTCAGAAAATGATCGAATATTAAAATTTAGTCTAGTCAGCTAAAGCTGTGCGGATTTTAACGATTTTTGTCTGTAGTGCTTCACAGAATAATCAAATATTTTTTGAATTCAATATTTCCTCTTGCTTAAATTTTTGCAAATTTAATTAAAGTCAAAATTTTTTCCCGAGTGGAATATATGACAGTAAGCCTCTAAAACATTGTGGCATGTTCGAAAAATTCAATTAAAAAAAAAATCAAAATGCTGCAAATGGGAAGGCTAACAATGGGCTGATTCAATTCGATAACAGGTGAATAATTAAATTTGTCCGACAGACCAGATGGATAAGGGTATAAATAAAATAAATAAAAATAAAAAGACGCAACAATTGAGAGAAAGAGCGCATTTATTTCTAAATTTCTGTACAATAATTCAATTTCTCTACGAATTCGGTGATACCATTTTAAAAAAGTGTTAACATAGGCAGTACACGTTCCCTCTGAAAATATTCAATTACTCACAATATACTTGTTTTTGTTGCGTTTCGATTTATCTCGGTAAATTAAAATCATTTCACTTCCGGAGGTGGATTCGGCTGGGTTTTGGCAACCCCTCACCGCGCCCTTCCCCGATGAATGTCCTGACAAATGCTTAGTGCAACTACACTTGGCCACATACAAAAAGACTTTGCTACACTTTGCCTTGGTACATACAAACATACAAAACAAACAGACGTCTCTGCACATCGATTGTTTATAATTAGTCCGTCTGTCCGTTCCGGTAATCGGGAAATCGGATATCCGGAAAATCGGACAGTCAAAAAATCGGATAGTCGAATAATCGCGCCATCAACTCCATCTGGCGACGTCGACCTTCCTAACGTACTATATGTCGGGGAGCGTCCTGACGCCGCCGTGCGCCCCATTCGACGCCTTGCTCTTGGCGCAGTTCATGTCGTGGTAGATATGTTCGCACAGCTTCGGCTCGGAGCTCGAAAAGTTCGTCACCTGGTCGCCATTTTCGCAAATCGTGAGGCTGAGGTCGCTGGCTTTGCTGAAGGCCGTCGACTGCTGGTGGTTGTGGTGGTGGTGCTGCGCGAACGACTTCTGGAGCGCGTGGAGGCTCCCCGAGCTGACGGTGCGCTCCAGAATTTCGCCCCAATATTTTTCGGATAGGCCCTCGATGTCCGGGCGGGTCGAGGAGGGTCCGTGCGGCGGCCTCGACGACGGGGGTCCCGGGGGCATCGGAAGCGAAATGTGGTCGCAGTCTGGGCTTATGCTACAGCAATGCGATTTGTGGTCAGGCGTCTCCTCGTGAGGACACCACTGAAATGGAGCCAAATTAAGCAAATATTATTCACATTTTAATTCTGGAAAATATTTGAGATTTAAATTTTAAATGACAAGTAGTATTACAAAATATCGAAGCAAAAGTATTGATACTTTACTCATAAGTATGGCAAAATAATCTGATCCTTTCGTAAAATACTCCCAATATCAACTTGGCTTTGATTTAAAATAGCAATCGGATGGATAAACTTATTTGCTCTTTATGCCGGCCATACATGCTAGGATTTGCCTGCACAGTTTTACCTGTACAATTGGACTGCGTAGGCAAACAGCGTGTATATATGTACATATGTAATAAAACTGTATAGATATTCTCACCCGTGCATGCAATCTGATGAATATCATAATATATATTTTTTGTCACTCAGTTAAGCTACTGAACTTATGTAGCAGTCGCCCATGCTGACATGTATGTACAGTTTTTTAATAAATTAATTTCAGTTACCTTCGACTTTAATTAATTTTCTCGTTCAAAGTGTTTTAAATTATTTACTAGTAAACTCCAATCGAATTATTTTGATGTTTTATACGGAAAAAATAATATAAATCAAAGGATAATTGTACAGTTTTATCACATATACTGTTTGCCTGCACAGTTCAAGCGTAGAGGCAAAACTGTGCAGGCAAACCCCAACGTCTATATGCAGGGCCAGACTAAGCCTTTTCGGGGCCCTGCGCATCTTGCTGATGAAGGTTTCTTAAAATTAAAAAAATTTTAATTACCTAATCTACATATTATACTTAATTAGGAAAACTGAAAATATGAGTTACGATGAAGCGTAACTTGATGTCACACTATGTCTTTTACGCCAATATGATGCAAATTGAGTCCAGTAGAGTTTGTACTATAAAACAAATAGTATAGGACTTTTAAAAGTAACTTATATTTCCAGTTTTCCTAATTAAATACGCGTTATAGATTAGGGCGCATAACTGGAGACGGATGTACTTTAGAGCTGAGCTGCCATAGTAACTATTGTTTGTATGGAAGTACTCTACACATCTAACAAGGTGGCGTTAGTGTGCCATAAAAAAAAAGGCACCAGTTCCCCATACATTTCAGGCAAAGCCCTTTAAAGTCTTGGGCGCTACACTTCACAGCGTTATAGTGATATTTTCTTTCTCTCCCATTAGAACGCACGGGAAAAAACGCAACAGTGACGTCAATTTTTTCCAAAACTGTAGTGTAAATCACCCTAACATTTAAACACGATTTTCCTAATAGTTTAATAAATGAATTGTAATAGTTTTTATAACTTTCTTACCATTTCCAAACACGTTCCCGCCGGCATATTTTTTATATATAGAATTGTGAACTTATCGTGATCCACTGGTGGTAAAAGCCGTCGTGAACGTGTTAAGGCGACGAACCTTCCTCAAAGGACATTTTGTATGATAATTTTTTGCCATTTTTAAAATTTTGTATATATATATATATTTTTTTTTCCATTTTCATGAATGCATCGAAACTGCAGATTTTTTAGGAATTATTTTGAAGTGTAAAAAGTTTAAATAAAATAAAATTGGATGTTATTAATTGATCATGAATGTTTAAAAAAAATAATCAAAAAGAAAAAAAAATGGAATAAATATAATATTATGAAATTTTAGAACACCCTATTGTCCTCTTGGTTGGTATGATAACATATTTGTAATATTAATAATACATACATAGCTCCATATACATATGTATTCTAATTACTGCCTGCGCAAAAAAATTAGGTTGCATCACACTTTATAAGGCGATCAACTCAAAGGGTATTTCATCTACAATATTACAAAGTGGCTGAAATAATTTTAACCGATCGTGTCTAAGATGTTGTTTTTACATTTTGTTGTTTCCTACAAAAAAGCAAGCAGTAAGAAAAAAAATCTGCCAATAACATTCAAAGGCATATCAACTCACGGGAAGAAACATAGAAAATCCACCAAAAGTATTCTAAGGACGACAACAGAAAAATCTGCTTTTTTTTGATAGGGAAAGTATATTTTAAAAAAAATATTGCCTCATTCCTTTTTGCATGCTTCCATTTTCCGTTGGGTAAGTTCACAGATTGACACATTTTAAAAACTATCAAAATAAAAATTTACCTATTTGCAAAAAATGATCCATTAATACAGACTAAGGAAGCAGATATTACCTTTAAAAATGCCTCTCTTTCTGTACTAGACTAAAACTTGTATTTTAATCACGCTCAAAATATTAGCTCTAGTGATGTTTTAATTAGAACAAAATGTTGATAGCCTCTCAAAGCAAGCAGACTATCCGGAAACTTTCTACTTTTCGACAACCTAATTTTGATTGATTTAAAGTTGAGAATTTGCTTATTTTGAGGGTATACTCAAAAACCAATTAAAAGTAATCCTTCCTCATTTCGGTGCATTTCATTAAAACTTTCATCAGATTGTCTAACTCACATGCCGCTTTCCAGTGCACCACTTCAAACGTTCTCCGAAACGTTTACAGCCCTCAAGGCACGTTTTCTGTGCCGAGACGATTTAAACTTTCCCATGTGTCGTCCGGATTTTGGATCCGGATCCGGATCCGGCTCATGGAATCCGACATAAACACTGTTTCTGGATGGTTTAAAGCCTTTTGGCACTTAGCGCTATTAAAAAATGACACTGCCAGTTCGTGACGCTCCTCTCAATTGGCGAAAAAAAATAGGCCACTTTGTGCGAAACCTCATTAACATTCAATCACATCGCACGTGCTTTGTATCAAGATTTTCACACTCCCACCTCCTGCCGGACTCGTAATTCGCCGGAACTCAATATTCCGCCAAAGTCTTCACCAAGGAGCAGGAAGACACCGAAGACTCCAGAGTGAAGGGCAGAGGCCAGGACGAGTGATTTGTTATCTCAAGGAGGATAAAAAAAGAGCCTCACGTACAGCTCCTGATTTCTTGCAAATGGATATAAACTGATCCTCGCGTTCTTCGCATTTCCTCCGCATACTGAATGCCCTTTTTCTGGGGTGCTCCTTCTCCGTGTGAATGGGGCGCTTTCTAGAGCCACGTTTCCGGCTTTGAATTGAGGCTCCTTTCTATGTTTAAGCTATAGACAATGACTTGGACATTGGACCGAGGCTTTCCAGGATTCCACGTATTAATTAGTCGAAACCCTGCCGGCTCGAAGGACCTTTTCTCTAGCCAAAGAAAAAGTGATCCACTTTGCGGCTAGTCTACGGCAGCGTATTCCTTCCTTTCATGCGGTGACACTTTTCTCAGAGTTTTCTGCTGTCTGCGATTGGCGTCATTTACTTGATTTATCTGTACTCAATTACCAGGACTCCGGCGGCGGCGTCCAGGACAGCCCCAACGTCTGGTAGGATAAGCACAAAATATGGTGGATTATTTACGTGAGCGATGTTCCACGATGTTCTAACGTCTTTTCATTCTCCACAGTCTGCCGCGTAAATTCTGCTGAATCTTTTATGAAATTACCTAAAGTGAAAAATTGATGGGAATTAACCTAATTACGACGCGGCCTACTTCTAATTTTTATATAACGTCTGTTCTGAACACTGTTCTTGGCTGCCAGCGGCAATTAACTGCCCTGAAAATGGCCTGAGATAAATTTATTGCAAATTTACTTGGTTTTTCTTAATGTATAGCTAAGATATAAAAAGTGATTGCCGCCTCGAGGCGGTAAATCAAGACAGTAGATAAAAATTGTTTTATAGCATTATGTTACCGAAAATTATTATGGCTTGGTCCAAAAATAACACTCAGTTTTTGATGGCCCTAATGCTTTTTGGCTTATTGATTACTTAGCCGTTAACGTTCGATAAAAATAGCCCATTTGTAATAGTAATTGACATCGGTTTATGGAAAATCTTAAATTTTTATGTTGAAAATTTAGTAATTTCATATTATTTCAATATAAATCTAATTTTAGATGAGCTTACTTAAAAAAGCTTTGAAGTCTTTTAACAATTAAAGATTTTATAGAAGTTAAGTTATAAAACTGAACAAATTTTTCAAGATTTATTTTGGGCTTATCCAAAAGCAATTATACTGCACAAAATCTCCATTGGTACATATTAATTAAAAAATATAAAATATCCTATAAATTAAGCAGTAAATAATTTTCTACATTGATTCTTCAACCAGGTTTGTATATTTGCCAGAGTTTATTCGGATGAGAACTAACTTCCCGTGATAAGAAAAGGCATCACACAACATTAAACTTCCACCACCAACATTTTTACTTAGGCCAGGCAAATCAGGCTTCCTTAAATCATGCCAACAATATGCACTCAATCCAACGCATTTTTATATTACTGTTGCAGTTGACGCGATTTGGCTGGTTTTTTATATTTAATATGTTGGACTCTTCTTATTTTAATTAGGAGTTATAATTCTTCTACAATTTTAGGTACACAACTTTTTTTTTATAGATTCTTTTCTTATTTTCACAGAGCCAGTTTCACTAAATTGCCGGATTCTGACGCTATCGTCATTGTCGAGGACTTTCCAGGGGGCATTTCAATAAATCTTAAGAAATAACAATTATTATATAGAATTAAGCTACAGTTAAACAATAAATATAAAACTCACGCGAATTGTTTTCTAAAAATGTACAAAATTATTTTGGGTTTTACTGCAGAAAGAACTGCGTTTATAGAAATTGGGCACTCGAAGATCAATTGTGAAAGCCTAATCTATTACATTCACGCATTGATTGCTATTTGGAATTGTCCAATTGCTTTTATAGTTGTAACTCTAACCTGTGTTAATATTGCTTTATTTTCAGTGAATTGTGCACTTCGTTTTAAAATCAGACGTGCGCTAATAGAAATTGCACTCACTGTAAATACCTACTGAATACGTATGAAATGTTTAAAATTTGAAACTGTTATGTATTATCTTTAAAATGTTTACTTAGAGGTTTTTGTGGTCACTGATTTAATATTAATTATCAAAATGCTAGTTATTTAGAAATTTGAAATTCTGGAAGAGTTGTTCAGTGCGCTTTGGGGGAATTAAACGATTTTTAGTAAATAATTCCCTTACATTTACTTTTACAATAAATTATAACAAAATATGTATCATAAAATTTGTAATATGCTACTAAAAGTTTTGATCGTTACACTCATCTTACACTTTACTGGGCTAATAACATAAAATATTTTAATCGTTGTAATCTGAAGGTATGCAGTGAAAATAATAATAATAATAATTAGGAACCATAGGTAAACAGCTACAAAGAGGCTAAAATTTCCTCGTAACAAAGGTACTTAACCGAAATGTGTTTAATCTTTTGAAGAACGTCTCATCCCAGATTAAGGGTTACGCAACGCATTAACGATTACAACAAATGCCAGTTAGTTTAATTAAATTGTGAAAACAGACATTTCCCAAATTTTTGGGGTAGTTAAAGGAGAATTTCAAGTTTAGAGATTTTGTCATCAGAAATTTTAAAGCACGCTACACACGGCCAAAAGTGGGCACATGTGTGACGTCGCACTTTAGCAGCTCTTCGAGTAATAATTCGTGTACCGAGGGCCAAACTGGCTTGATTAGATTCGAAAATGTTTCGCACATGTTCGGATATAAACCACATACACCCATCCGGTGAATTTTCGAGTCATATAAGCAAATTTTACCTTGTTCGACAAGAGGATTCGACTCAGTCTCCTGAAATGGGAGTTTAGAAGCCAGTAGAGGAAAGGATTCCAGAAGCTGTTGCTGAGAGCCACCCATGTAACAACGAAGTCCAAGAATGGTGGGAGCTGTAAGAAAATTTGGATATTTGAGATATGGTCCTGCATTAATTCATATTTGAGGAAAATGCAGCTAAATTTTCTACCTTAGATCCTGTGCAGGCAGTTACTATTTCTTGTATTGTCCATGGAGTCACCATCACGATAAATCCCAGAGATATTGCAGCCATGGATCGTGAAGTTGACCCACTAAATTGTCTCTCGGGCTGCATGACTACCTGGAAAATTATGTTTGAGAGAAAATTTAGAAATTCCTTAATTAGTCGGTTTATTCAAGATTTTAATTAAAAGGGACATTCAAATTTCTGGAATATCTGGAATTTCTCGAATTTGTACCGGACATTACCTTTTTTGTTATGGTGTTCGGATGGTTTGGCGTTGTAGGGGGTGGAACCGGCTCGTTGAGTCTAAAACGACTCATATGAAAACTAGATCCATAGCAGTACATTAGGACCATTGTAGTTGGGAAATATAATGCACATGTGGCCAAAATTCTATACGAAGGCTTACTGTAGAAGGGCTCGCAAGCCATTAGCCCGGTGTTATTGAAGTAGTAACCTGGAAAATGGGGAGTGTTTGATTTATTACAAACATCGAAATGTGGCTTTTCGAAAACGTTTCTATCTTACCTTTTGGTAAAACGAGGAGCCCGAACACTGTAAGACTAATTACCCATGTTATGCTAAGTATAGCGACGCATCCCTGAAACGATAGAAAACAATAATAGCTCTCGGTGAGTAATCCTTCTTCGGCAAACTGCCCCCCGTCTAGTCGGTTGGATAATTTAATTTAATTTCGAATATTATCAACATTTTCCATGTGGCTGTGCGCCAGAATGTAGAACTCTCTGCCGTCGTCTCCTGCACCGAACAGAACCCATTTTCTGTCTTAATTGGGCAATAACATCGAATGAGAATAGAACCACCAGGGGGGTCACTTGTAATTTGTTTTGTTACAACTACAGATAAAGTCGCTTATTTTGATGGTTACCAAATGGACGATGCGAGTTGAACAGTCTGATTTTAGGGATATCCTTCTTTCCGGGATATACGCAAAATTCTAAATTAAATTCTTTAAGAAATACCACAGAGTTAAAATTAAAATCGGGTGAACGGATTCGTTATTAATGAGGTAAAGAAGAGTATCAATTTTTCTAGAAATATCTCATATTTAGATTTATGATACATGTATTATTTATCTTTTTAAAAACATATTTATAACGATTCCTTTTGTAAAACAAACATTTTAAAAATTATAACTAAAAAAAATGTTTTCCCAAGAACGGAAAGTTTATAGTTTAATAGAAAATATGCGATAATATCATAGCAAAATAACCGGTGTTTGGTATTCTTCATTTTTAGTTTTTTAATAGATAATAAAAAAAAAGTTGACATTTTTCTGTTAGTATAAAATGTAAGAAAACGCATGTATGTATAGAATAAAACTTTTGAAACCAAAAGTATAATACGAAACATACTAAACATTTAGAATAAATCCGGAAAAGTACCAAAATACATTTGCAAAAGTCTTGAAAAGTATTATGGGTTTAAAGACATGTTTCTGCTAGCTAAACCATGGCGTACTGTTTGGCTGAAATAATACATCAATTCAGTTTTGATTTTATTGTATTTTAAAATAGACTTAATTTATTGAAGCTTCTATGCCACAAAACCACGAAGGTGGGTTTGTTTGAGCAGCTCATAAATCGATAAACATAAAAGTATTTTTGACTGATAAAATGAAATGCTTCAAATTTATCTTATTGTTTAGTTTTAATGCCCCCTAAATTTATTTAGTTCGAAATTCAATAGTTTAACCATAAAAAATTAAAATAAAGTGCAAAAGTCATCAAAGGACGCGTCTGAAGTATTTACCTACTAATACGATAAGAAAAGTTATTGTAATCCCCTGCACCTTGCAAAGTCGTATCCAAAATGGCGGATGTAATCAGTGCGTTTATTTTAAAATGTCATCAAGAGAACAGTAATTTAGAAAAAGTTCTTCGATATGACGCGTTCCTTTAATGATTTTTACGTTTCCATAAAGATGTATGTAACGAATAATTGCAAGTTAAACAGTAATTAAGCCTTATTTTATGTATTTAAATAAAATTAAAATGTCTATGTAACTTTCATATTATTTTTAAGCGACGCAAAAAAACGGAGGAGGTTCTCAAGTCGAAGCGAAAATTTTTTTTTTTATGTATGATCACGCATAACTTTTTACAGAGTAGTCCGATTTTGATAATTCTTTTTTTTATTTGAAAGGGTATACCCTGAAGTTGGTCCCATATAAATTTGGAAAAAAAATTCCAACCCCAAGGGTAGAAAAACAGGGAATGATTGATTGTTCACTCATTGATTGTAATGTATGACCACGCATAACATTTTACAGAGTAGTCAGATTTTGATAATTCTTTTTTTATTGGATAGGGTATACCTCGAAGTTGGTCTCATATTAATTTGGAAAACAAATTCCTACCCTAAGGGCGGGAAAATAGGGGTGATTTATTGTTCACTCACAGATTTTAATGCTAAGTTGTATATTACAAAAAAAAAAACCCTCACGATGAATGAGCTTTAGACCTGTCAGTCTCTTGTGTGTATAATTAGTAGATTATAGCCACAAAAAATTATAAAATAAAAACTTTTTAACAAAAAAATTAAACAGCCGAAAAAACTGAAAAGCAAAAAATAATAAACCTTTTTTATTTAACCTTAATAACTAAGTCTTTAAACTAATGTAAGTATACCTAAGTATATATTTTTGTAATTATTTTAGTTTTTATTTAACCTTAATAACTAAGTTCTTAAACTAATTTAAGTATACCTAAGTAATTTTGAGTCGGCGCCAAATAATCAATGAACAAAGATCACTAAATTACCTTAAATTTAAAGAAATAACCAAATCAAATTAACAATGCAACGTGAAATCTCCAGCGATAAACATTAGCATTCCAAAAATTGCGCTCTCCGCACGACCCCTCGCAACGACGTGTGTTCTCACGTGTGTGCCCGTTCGGGTTGCTGACTCACTGACATGAACTTCGTGAACGCTCGGCACTTTCCGGCGAAGGGGCGTGTCGCGCCGCGCCTCCGCCGCGCATCACGCTTTACGTAATTAATTAATTTGCTTGTTTGGCGCCGACTCAAAATTACTTAGGTATACTTACATTAGTTTAAGAACTTAGTTATTAAGGTTAAATAAAAACTCAAAATAATTACAAAAATATATACTTAGGTATACTTACATTAGTTTAAAGACTTAGTTATTAAGGTTAAATAAAAAAGGTTTATTATTTTTTGCTTTTCAGTTTTTTCGGCGGTTTAATTTTTTTGTTAAAAAGTTTTTAACTCATTTTTTTGTTAAATTTTCACAGCCTTATAGTTTTTCTGGCCTAATGTTCATTTGTTTTCAACAAAAATAAGAGTAAGTTTAATTAAGGGAGGGGGTAAAGTTTGTTTGTTAAAAAAAAGGGTTTTTTTTCAGGATTTTTTTTATAACAAATTGTTATTATTTATTTATTTTGAAAATCAGCATGTTATAATACAACATGTGAAGAAAATTTAAAAAAATTTTGGTACAAAAATATAAA
Organism: Machimus rusticus; assembly: GCA_951509405.1. Taxonomy (NCBI): domain Eukaryota; kingdom Metazoa; phylum Arthropoda; class Insecta; order Diptera; family Asilidae; genus Machimus; species Machimus rusticus. The sequence continues at coordinate 10,550,292 of OX608049.1, forward strand.
AAAATAACGGATTTATTGCAGTTCTCCGCTGGTGCCTCGAAAAAATTTTATTTTGCGGTGACCGCGATTCCTCAGTACTGGATTATCCGAAATCAAAAAAATAAATTGTTTTAATTAGTTAATTAGTTTCTCTCTCAGCTGACGTCGAGTTTTTTTTTATTTTATCAATTTTTAAATTTTTTGCATCATTTTAAAGTTGAAATGTTGATTTTTTGACAATAAAATCGACCTATTTGTTATTGTAAGATTGATACTAATTCAAAAATTCAAAAAAACTCGACGTCAGTTGAGAGAGAAACTAATTAACTAATTAAAACAATTTATTTTTTGGATTTCGGATAATCCAGTACTGAGGTATCGCGGTCACCGCGATGTTTTCGAGGCGCCAGCGGAGAACTGCAATAAATCCGTTATTTTTTTATATTTTTGTGTCAAAAACTTTTTTTAATTTTCTTCAAATGTTGTATTATAACATGCTAGTTTTGAAAATAAATCTATAATAACAATATGTTATAAAATTTCTTTTGAAAAACCCCCTTTTTTTTATCAAACAAACTCTCACACCTAAACATTGGGCAGCATTGGGATTTTGGATTTTGATATTTTGGATGAACAAAAATGGCCGTATCTTGAAAACCATTGAAGGGACAGGATTGTGGTTGGGCTTAAATTGTTGCAAATTTAATGTACTTTAAAAGTAATAATAAAATCTAATATCAACAAATGCACAGTTTATGAGTTATAAGGCAACTGACAAAAAAGCTGCAGATTTTCACGTATTATGAAGAGAGCACATGTTTTTCGAAGCTGCAAATTTGTGTTTACACTACTCTAACTGGTCCTAACAATATATCAAAAAATTAGAACTACATCACGCTTTGCAATTTTAGCCCGTTTTTATGTACGATTTGACTGGGCTACTGGGTCAATTGAGAATTGCTTTCGTTGTATCTACTTCGTACTCTAAATGTAAGACAAAAGTTTTATTATAATATTATATTATATAAATATAGCCTTTTTACAACCTTTGTAAATTGATTACTTTGCCATCAACACCTGTAATTGCATGAAAGCCTATAGTATAATTACAGTGGTCATTTTGACCGCTGCCGTCGTCATAGGAGGGTTACATACATATGTCCTTCGTTCTAGTGTCTAGTTTTAAAAATAAGTTGATTAAAAATGGCGAAAGAAAACACATTTTTTTTAAAATACATACATATTCACAGAAAGTTTAACATCTTAAGATTTTTAATATTCTTAAATTTTTATGCTTTTCTATTTTTTAAAAACTTACGATGGCTCTAGCTGTAGAAATATTATGCTGTGTAAAAATTAGTCCCTACCTTTAACTTCGGAGGCTCGATAGGCTGGTTTTGTTGTTTTGTAGTGTAAGTACTTTTAAAAGAGGGACGCTTTTGAATCGACGTTTCCGTGCCCGAAGGGATGTTAGATGAAAAACTTGAATTATAAATGAATGGTTATTTGAAGGAAAATTAAATGAAAATTTTAGGCAGTTTTTTTTTTAGAACATTTCCCTCCCCGGAAATATTCAATTTGTACTATGTCATTGTGAGTGCGTGTGTACATAAAAGCGAGTGCCACATTTGAACTTATCCAAGTAAATTTTTGATTAGAAAATTTTCCCCTTCATTGCTTTTCTTGTAAATTGAACATAGAAGAGACCGGGGGGCGAGACCCAGAACAAGATCTCAGTGAACCATAAAAAGACGTCCCATTCCTCAGGCGAGGCATAAAACTTTTAACAGATGATTCGCATCTCACTGCCAAGTAACAATACTTGGGGCAGTGGGGAACCCCCGAAAAGGCGAAAAGGGAGCTCCATCGGTTACCAAAGTGCTCCTCCAAGATTCGCTATAACTCTTTTAAGCGCAAGCGAAAATCTCCGGGAATCATTCACTCGTCTCGAGTGTAAACATTACCACAATAGCTCCAGATCCAAAAGAATCGAACGAATTCAAGCCCCAACCCCCGGCGGGCCCCACAGTCTCAAACAATAGGAAAAGTCAGCAGATTTTCTGAGCCCCAAAGGCGTTTCGAAGAGTCCACTTGGTTCGCCCGTTTAAGGAGTATGCGGGGTGCAAAAGGGGGTTCACTCGGGGAACCCCCTGGTCCTATGTTTCTGCTCCTTGTTTTTTCCATGAATTTCGAAGAGGTCGTAAAGCTGGGGCTAACCAGGACCAAGTCGTCGAAATAATTCAGCATGGTCCTGCACAAAGGCACAGCATCCCCCCAGCCCCATTCGATGGGCGACAGAATTATTTTTACCCGACTAAAGCTGGTGAGATGTGAAATCATTGCGCCAGAATTAAGGACTCATTACTTTTTGAATGTTTCCCTCTGGACCGTCGGTCCTCGGGATCCAGGATCCACTCTTGGCAACTGGTTCACGTTTTATCGTGGGTTGGATGAAAACGTGTCCCGGTCCCAAAGACTTTTACTTATTTTCTTAACTTTTTCTTACTGGACAACTATGACAAAAAACCCTTTAATCGCCCAAAACTTGCAAATTTTATTGTACAAATTGGCAGTTTTATTTAAGTTATAAACTTCACTTAGTATTAAAGATTGTTGAAATAATCAAAATTTCTAGTAACTTACAATCTTGTGCGTAAATTTAAAGTCACCTCTGTTTTTCTTTTTTCATTATCAGTTGAGTTGAGCGATTGTATCTTGAAAACTCAGGAAACCGTGACAGCGAAGCTACAGCCTTATAAAGAGAAATTTTATTAATTTCACGTATGGGGGCCTATTCCTGAAATCATTCGAATAAATCCGTGTGCGAAAATTCTCCACATTCGAATGATTTTACGTTGAGGCATATTCCTGAAATCTGTGCACGAGTTATCTCGTATGAAAAGAGTCGGACATTTTTGAATGATTCTGAGCACTCGAAAACTGTCGAAAACGATAGGTGGTATGATATTTTTAAATTCCCAGCTAACAAATGATTGAGGGTTATATTTATTAAACAAGATAAGTATTTTTAGAATCCCAAAACATAGTTTTTAATGCTTCTTTAAGGTGCTGTGATACTACAATCATAATTATTAATTAATTATTTAATTCTCTACAAATCATATGAGGACACTTGTCCATGTCAGATTAAAAATAAGCGATATGTTGCAGAAATGTAATTGTTTTTCTATTTTTTTCCAATAACTTATGTTCTTATTTCTTAAGTACTACCTTAAGTATCTGAAGTATCATGATTATTTCAATTTTTGTCATCACTGTATATTATGAATTTAAATAATAAGAAATAAGAATTTTATGCTCGGTTTATTTTGGCTGATAAATTTTATAATAATTATTTATTTAGAATTATGTGTACATACAATATGTAGGTCGAAAATGGAAACTGTCGCAATTAGTAGAAAACCAGCTCATATTTCGAATGGGCAAAAAATATATTGATATTGAAAAATTCAAAATTAAAAAGTGGGAAGTTTGTCAATTTTAGCCATTTTCCAACGAATATTACATTAAAAGTTTAACTCGAAATATTTGTAAACTTTTGCAAATACGTACTACTAAAAATGTCACCACATTCGTATCTGGTAAAAATATATCTAAACAAATTCGGTTAGATTCAGGAATACGCCAAAAAATTATAATTCGGAAAGGAGTGCACGAACAATTTTCGTCCACGGATTTATTTGAATGGTTTACGTGGGACAAATTCAAATTATCCGAAAATTATTCAAGGGATATGATCACGTGCCAAAGTGTTTAAATAAAAGCTAAATGAACCGTCGAGCCATTAACGATGTTCCCAAGTGGCATTAAACTTTTCCACACTGTGTAATTTTAACTTCGTTTTTTTAATTTCTTAAGGAATTGAACTACGTTCTCTTGGAATTAAATGGAACCCTATGTGTAATGACTTGACCCTCTACACATCATATTTGATTGCCGGGAATTTTCAACACTTAAGATTAAATTCAACGGATAGTTCAAAAACCAAGGTGACTTTAAACGTATGCAAAAGACTGTGAATTGAATTTTTTTGCAAGTTAATAAAATTTTGGTAGCAAGTATAAAGAAACGTTAAAATAATTTAGAGATCACTAAGTTTTCTAATAGGCTAGTAACAATTTTAATTTTGCGGCATTTTTCAAGAGTTAGTTAAATGCAATTATATTACAATTACATACAATGGTTAATAATACAAAAATAAAATAATTTTAATGCAATAATTACCGTGTTGATAAAAAGAACCGAAAATTGAACTTACATTTACATAATACTTTATATGGTTTTGTTTAAAGACCACAAAACCCCCAAATTACATAAACCCGAACTTTTTAAATTTTAACTGCAATAGAAAGGAAGCAACATTTTAAACGCGCGCCGATACCCTAAACTGGAGTTAGTCTAAAAATCAGCTACAAATTACTAAGAAATTTGCTCTTTGTTAAATTGCTGAAAATTGCAAGAAAATAACAGTATAGAATTGCTATAGTCAACTTAAGAAATTAAGTTAAAATGTAAGCAGCGGTTTAGATTTAAGATATTTTTAGAAAATATCCTTATACTATTTTAACTGACTAATTTCTATATTGAATTTCGATAATATACTCGAAAATCGGCATTCTTCTACAGCACCGAATTGTGCAGATTTAGTAAATGTAAAAAACCGGAGCTAGCTAAATAATTTCTATCAATTCTGATAGTACCTACCAGAAAATTGGCACTCTATTCTACCGCAGCTGATAGTGCAGATTTCAGCAGAGGAGCGAAAACAAGCCAATTTTACAGGGAGATTCCTAGAGTATTAAAAATACATATTTTTAATATATTCTGTAGTATTTAAAAAATCATAGAAGTCATTTTAAATGTGAAGAAGGCGTAGAAGTTGTTTTAACTTTGAAGGATGTGTGATAATTGCTTCATTCCAAGAAGTTTACTCTCACTTCTTTGAATCCATCAAGACAAGAGGTAACCCCTTCAAGATAAACGGAAATTTGATTTTTCCTTTAAATTCAACACCTTCTTAGACAAGACGCGACATTGCATCCGTTCCCAACCTCTTTCTTAATTCATGATATTGAACTTAAGGACCTTTCCAATAAATTACGCCTCATGACACATTCAAGACCTGACTTTCTGCCATGAGGTACACTTTTCCGAAATGTTTTTCCCAACATACGCCACCTGTTCAACCTCTCCCCGGGTAAATATCGTCTTGAGACTCCGGGTGAAGGAGTCTTTCAAAGAATTTCCTGGAGCATCTTTCTCCTCGACACAGGAAAACACTTCGTTTATCTAAAAAGGAATTCCTTTTTACATATTTCCTCAAGATTTTGTTTTCCTATTTGCTCGCTTATTAATTTGTGCTTTTTCTTTCTTACCTTACCTTTTAAAATAACAAGGAAAAGATGGGACCTTTTGTGTCTCGTAATTTTATTTTGAACTTGTCAGAACAATAAATAGGCTCTTAATTTTTTAGTCAGTGGTATTTATATCGAACATTTTAATTAATCAGGTCGTTAATTATTTTTAAAAACAATTCAAAATCTGCTAAATGTGAAAGCTGTTGTACGATATTATAGACTTATAGAGGTTTTAAATAATCCAGTTTTATGTTCTTAAAGTCGTGGGCAAGTTCAGAAAAACTTAAACGTATTTTTCTCAAAACTATGTTTTTGAAACTTGTATAGCCGAGATATTTCAAATTTACTGGAACGATGTTAGCTTTTTGTTGACTCAGTTTTTAAAATTGTTATTACGTTCACAGAAAGATAAACTAGTAACATGCTTTACTAGATAAGACACATCTACTTAATAAAATATTTTTGAAAAACGGGAATTCCAGCAAAAATCTCTTTCACTGATTGTTCTAGTACCTTAATTTCATAGAATTTGTATTAGGAATATATTACAATATCTTATAAAAGGTAAAAAATTTGCTAAAATTCAAGCCATCAACAAAATTTTTCCAGAATCCAATAAAAGTTTACATGAATCTATAAAAATTCGCTAGACAAAATGAGCCGAAGCAACCGTAGCTTAATGAGAGTGTAGTTCCATTTTTAAAGTAATTTGCCGTTTTTTTTCTAAAACTTCATGAATTCTTGAAACTTAGGGAAAAGATTTAGTTTTTACATCTTAAAATGCTATTAATAAATTCAAAACAAAACCTCATATTTATGAAGAAATACGCTGCAGTATTTAGTATTTCTTTCGAGAAACTTCAGGAAAAATATTTATTTGATCTTTAATAATCATTGCTTTGGGTATTCTACCTCATACCTCATACCTATCTCAACCGGAATGACTTTCCTTTAATATCACTAGAAAAACATTTATGGATTTCCACTAGAATAAACTAAATATAAAATTAGGAACTTTACCTAGAATCTCATTATTTGGGTAATTAATTTTACTAGACTTTTTAATAGAATTCCTAGCGATGTCATTCTAGTAAAAACTAAGAATCTAGGGAAAAATGTTGAAGTGCTTTAATGTAAAGCCTCTCCTTTTGAGCCTTTAGTCTACGAGCCGTCATCATGACGTGCCGCCAACTTCACACGGTCCGTCTTTCTCCGTGCGCACACTTCTGTGATTCATATCCCTGTGCGCACGTACCTTTTATTGGCTCTGAACGCCATTTCCTTAGTTTGCCATTATATAATACTTGCTCGGTTTAATAAACGTATTGTCATTATCAATAATTGTGTTACTCCACCTTTTGCCAAATCCTTCCTGTCGTAACAGGTTATGGGCCCAGGACCCCGTGAGGAACAAGAATCGTGAACATTTTTTTTTCTTTTCCCGGGAGTGCACGAACTCGAATTCAAGCCGACGCCATGTTGGGCGGCTTGAGTGCATCGAGAATTGAACTTTTAAATAAAGACAATTTCGACACATGGAAGCTGCAGATGCAGGCTGTTTTAACAAAGTGTGATTTGTGGGATTACACGAATGGTGGCAGGGTAAAACCCGAAGCGGCAGCTGAAAATGAAAATGCCGTGAGCGAGTGGGTCAGGAATGACCAAAAAGCTAAGTCCGAAATAATTTTATCAATCAGTTTAGCAGAACTGAGGCAAGTAAAGGCTTGCGAAACTTCAAGGGAAATGTGGGTCAGGCTTGAAGATATATATCAGTCGAAGGGGCCTGCAAGAAAGGCAACATTGCATTGTCTCATCCTGTGCAAGATGGCCGACGGTGGTGACGTGCGTGAACATTTGAACAATTTTTTTGCCTCCGTTGACAGGTTGGGGGAAATGGATGTAGACGTCAACCCTGACTTGCTCGCGATTCTCATGCTGTACAGTCTGCCCACAAATTTCGATAACTTTCGGTGCGCAATAGAGTCGCGGGACGAATTGCCGACGCCAGAAGCGCTTCGTATAAAAATTATCGAGGAAAGCGATGCGCGAAAGGGAAATTTGAGTGAGGGATCGTCGGGTGCAATGATTGCAAGTAGGAACGGACCGCGCGAGTTTAAAAAGAAACAAACAAACAGTAAAGTGAATTACGAGAAACGCGGCGGGAAGGACTCAGAGTTGCGGTGTTTTAGATGCAAACGGGTCGGACATAAAGTGGCATTCCGACACACGAAGTAAAATTAAATACGATGGCGAAAAATTCGCGAACGGTGTGTGCCTTAAAATGTCAAACGAAATTAAAAGTCGACCTGGCGACTGGTGTTTGGACAGTGGTGCTACAATGCACATGTGTAGAGAATTAGGGCAATACCACGGGAACAAATTTGCGAAATCAGGTACTTTGAATCTCGCTAATAATTCGTCGACAGAAACCACGGGCGAAGGTACTGTTCGGTTCGTCGCGGACGTGTACGGTAAAAAGACTGACGTTTCGATAGAGAACACATTGGAGGTTCCGGATTTAAGGACAAATCTGCTGTCCGTGAGCAGGATTACCGACCGCGGTAACGAGGTTTGCTTTAAACGAAACGAAGCGATCGTAAAAGACAAGAATGGAAACGTGCTTTTGTGTGCTGTTCGAGTTGGCGACCTCTATTATATTCGAGGGTCTGACAACGAGGCACGAGCAGTTTGCCCAGCGCAGAAGAATCATGAAGTTCCCATCGAGTTGCTGCATCGTAGATTAGGACACGCGAATGTACGTGACATCATCAGCGCTGTGCGCAGCGGGCGGATCACAGGTATTGGAGCTGAATACCCAGCAGGTAAGGTGGACTGCCGTATTTGTTTTCAGGGAAAAATGACAAGAACACCATTCCCGAAGCAGTCGAGCCGAAAGTCTGGCATCCTGGATATAATTCACACCGATGTGTGTGGCCCGATGAGGGCGGAATCTTTGGGCGGTGCCAGATACTACGTGGAATTCATCGACGATTCCACAAGGTGGTGCGAGGTCAGGTTTCTCAAGAGTAAGGCTGATGTAGCAAAAGCTACGATAGAATTCATTGCTCTTGTTGAGAGGCAAAAGGGAAAGTCCGATAACGGAACTGAGTTCACAAATAGAGAACTCGAAGAACATTTGAGAAAAAAGGGCATTACGAGGAGATTGACCGCTCCGTATAATCCTCAGCAGAATGGCATTTCGGAGAGAAAAAACCGAACTCTCTTGGATGCTGCACGATGCCTTCTTTTGGAATCAAAATTGCCAGATTCATTTTGGGCCGAGGCTGTCAACACAGCAAATTATATACGAAATCGTCTGCCGACAAGTAGCCTGAATGGCTGTACTCCATACGAGGCATGGATGGGAAAACCACCCAATTTATCTCATTGTAGAGTGTTTGGGGCCCGAGTATTCTACAGGAATAGAGAACCTGGAAGGGGAAAGTTCGACAAACGCGGATGTGAGGGGATTTTTCTTGGATATCCCACTAGCTCGAAAGCATTTCGCGTTTGGTGCCCGGAAAGGCGGAAAGTCTTAATAACTCGAGACGTAAGATTTCTTGAAGGCGATGTTAATAATGATGAGGTTTTTCCGACTCGCCGGAATGTTGAGGATTCATCGTTGGGTCAGCGGTTCGTCGACGTGGATCTGTCTTTATTGCGGGGCAAGGATCTGCCGAAGCCGATTGAGCGAGAAGTCGATGAGGATCATTTTGTCGCCGACGACGTTGCCGTGTCTCCAAGCAATGAAAGTGAGGAAGAAGAGGATTTTCATGGTTTTGACGATGCTGAAAGGGGTCCTTCGAACACACATAGAAATGTTGTACGAGATGACGATGGATCACCGATCTACGAGAGGGCTGCACCGGGTCGTCCTAGAATTGAGAGAACTGGACGTAGAGGCCGACCGAGAAAATTGTTCCGAATGCGAAGTCTTGATGCGATTCAGGAATGTGCTGAAAGACATGAAGATGTCAGAAATGTCGAGCATGCATTTTTGTCAGAAATCCCGATGTGCGAAGCAATGGCAAGTGCAGATGCAGGCGACTGGCGACAGGCAATAGCGATCGAGCTTACTTCAATCCTAAAGAACGACACCTTCGATCTCGTTGATCGCCCGGATCAAGGCAAGGTGATTGGAAGCCGAGTCGTACTGCGAAATAAATTTAAGCCTGACGGGAATTTGGAGCGAAGAAAGGCCAGATTGGTCGCTCAGGGTTTTAGCCAAAAACCCGGTATTCATTTTACCGAAACGTTTGCACCAGTGACTCGTTTTGGCTCGATACGTTTGATGGCTTCAATTGCTGCTCGAAATGAAATGAAGATCCAGCAGTTTGATATCACAACTGCATATCTCAACGGAGAAATTGAGGAGGAAATTTTAATGGAACCACCGAAGGACTTCGAGCAATTTCTAAAACAGATCATTCGACGGGAGAGTAGCAGTTCTATCAGAACGAGGGCCGAACGCATGCTGCGAGAGATGCGAAGTGGGGACAAAGTATGCCGACTAAAGAAGTCATTATACGGTTTGAAACAAGCCGGGAGAAGTTGGTATGAAAAGCTGAATTCAACCCTGAAGGAGATGGGAGCAGTTCCTACAGTGTCGGACCCATGTTTCTTTCATTTTGGTTCAGGGGAAGACACGACATTCATCGCTGTCTACGTGGACGATTTGTTGGTTGCTTCTCGCAATCAAAAGATGATTTCTAAAGTGGAGAGATTTTTGTCTCACAGATTCGAGCTGAAGAGCTTGGGAGACGTGAAGAATTGTCTAGGAGTGGAGTTCGACCAGCGAGCCGGTGAAATAACCATGCACCAGCGAGGATACATAACCGAGATTCTCTCCAGATTTGGTATGGCTGATTGTAAGCCGGTGGCGACCCCAGCAGAACCGAGTACGAGATTGCTGAAGACGGAGGAACAAGCTGAGAACGGGAAGTTTCCTTACCGCGAGCTTATGGGAGCTCTTACTTACCTTGCGACGACAACACGACCTGACATTGCGTTCGTCGTGAGCCAGTTGGGCCAATTTAACAATTGCTACGGGGAGGAGCATTGGAAGGCAGCAAAACGAGTGTTGCGGTACTTGAAGGGCAGTATGCACTTGGGGCTTTCATACAAGGCGACGCCTGAACCTATTCGTGCATACGTGGACGCCGATTGGGGTAATTGTACGGAGGACCGCAGATCATTCACAGGATTCATTTTCCTGCTGAATGGAAGCCCAGTGTCATGGGACACCAGGAAGCAGCGGACAGTGGCTTTATCAACCACGGAGGCCGAGTATATGGCCATGACCGAGTGTGCTAAGGAGGCCGTTTACCTACAGAAGTTTGTGCGAGAACTGGGGTTCGAAGATCTAGCTGACCTGACGATCTACTGCGATAATCGGAGCGCATTGCGTCTTGCCGAAAACCCGATTTTTCACTCCAGGAGTAAACATATCGATGTGCGACATCATTTTGTTCGAGACGTAATTAAGGACAGGCACATTACTCTCGAACATATTTCAACGGAGCAGCAGGTAGCAGATTTCCTGACGAAGGGACTTGCTAAGCAGAAACATGCTTGGTGCATCGAGGCAGCGGGGCTCCAGATGATCAGCGATCGAGATTAAACGCTTGAACGATGCGCGGCTCGAGGGGAAGTGTTGAAGTGCTTTAATGTAAAGCCTCTCCTTTTGAGCCTTTAGTCTACGAGCCGTCATCATGACGTGCCGCCAACTTCACACGGTCCGTCTTTCTCCGTGCGCACACTTCTGTGATTCATATCCCTGTGCGCACGTACCTTTTATTGGCTCTGAACGCCATTTCCTTAGTTTGCCATTATATAATACTTGCTCGGTTTAATAAACGTATTGTCATTATCAATAATTGTGTTACTCCACCTTTTGCCAAATCCTTCCTGTCGTAAATTATTAAGAGTGTAGACTACAATAAATATAAATATACAGGATGTTCAAAAAGTATCGGACCCCCTATCTTGAAAAATACTGTTCGGCAAAAAAATGATCAAGACAAAAGTTGTGCGGCTTCGAATGGGCGATCTAACGGTGACCTTGAACTTGGACATTCAAGGCCATTCTGAAGTAGTGAAGGTCAACTTCAGAATGTCAAGGAAGACCATCTACTTTTGAATCCGTAAATGGAAAGAGTGAAATATTTAGTAATCCAGTGACATATTATTTATCCTGAAAACTACCATAAAAAATTTCTATTTGCGGGGTAAAAAATAGGGGGTGTATTTGAAATTCTGAAATTGACCTTCAATTAACCGTGAAGATCGAGTTCAAGGTCAACTTCGAGGTTACCGTTAGATCGCCCATTCGAAAGCCCAAAACTTTTATCTTGATAATTTTTTCGCAGAACAGTATTTTTCAAGACAGGGGATATACATACATACGTACGATACTTTTTGAACACCCTGTATATTATTTAATTTTAAATCTTTATAGAGGTATATAATCCTTGGTACCTTTGTTAGTGATCATAGTCCGACAATATATCGTCGAGACGATGGTTCATACTTCATAGCTTTGCGCTGCGCTGCAGTCAAGTTCTTTCATATTTACTCAGTAGGATATATGTATGAACAGAGTTTCTGTGCTATTGAGTTAATCAACTCAACATTTTCATAATTTATTTACAAAATGGAACTAAATATCAATTATTAAGAAAAAACAAGCGATATGATAATCAAAATAAAAGGTAAATGATTTAAATAAATCTTGAATATAATGTAAAGTCACATTGTATTGCGATGTGCTTATTACAATGCATACAATAGTCGAGCTGAAACTGCTGAAGTTACATAATTACGTGAAATTTGGAGTAGGTTTCTTTTGTGACGTAAGTACCTAAGCATCTTACTAAGAAAGGATTATATGAAATTTGTCTCTTATAAGGAATATAATATTGTATGAAATCCTTCATTTATGAAAGTAAATCCATGAAATTTGATATTTGGCCTTTAAGTTAGAAATTGACAAAGACGTATTTAAAGATTTTTGGAAATTTATTCCTTTAATGGGTAAAATAGGGAATGAGGATTTGTATGAAAATTTCGTTATTATTTTAGTTAAAACTATGTAAATTAGTAATTAGCCTTTTGGTTAGGAATTACAAATTATGTGTTTCAGCGCTTTTGGAAAATCATGCCCTTAAAAGGCTTAAAATGATAATGAAAGTTTGTATGGTTTAGGGGTGGTTCCTATAACGCTGAAACAAAGGTACTTAATTTAAAACCAATAGTGCAAATATCAGATTAGACGTCTGTATCTTTTCAAGTGCCGGACTTCCATACAAATGTTTATGCCCAATTTTTTTACTATTCTGTTTTTATTTTTATTTATTATAATTTGAGATTCACGCGGTCGAAGTCCGGGGAGCAAGCTAGTAATTATACATATTATAGTAAATTCGTAAATTTAAAATAAACTTAAACTTCTAAAAATGAATACATGTAGAAATTGAACTCAAAGGGCTCATATACCAAGAAAGGAATTAGGTCAAGTGTGAGATTTTTAAATGCTGTGTTCGTGGTTTACCACAAAATAGCAACATCTTACAAGAGAAAATCCATGCATTTAAATTGGAGCCACGTTGAAATTATAAAATTCAGCTGAAGCCACCGCATCCAATCGCTTTCATACATGCGGAATTCTTAAGTTTTCGCCAGAGACGTTGTCTTCTCGAATGAAATGAGATCAATTATCTGCGTAATTGCCCCATTCTGGTGATAATTCAATGCTCACTAACAAAATAGAATATCCCGAGCTGTTCTAGCGTATCTCATAGAATCAAAAGATCACGTCCGGGTGTGAATGCAGCGCGGAGGATAATTTCTAATTTAATATTCCAGTCACAGGGGGCTCGACTGGCTTATTTCCATATAGTGGAGTCCTGTGGTCATGTGTCTTGAAGGATGGTTGCCTCTGTCCATTTTAGTTAGTAGTTTACAGTGATTAATGGCAGTCGCCTTAGCAATTTTGCAATATTCTAAGATAAATGCCTCTCCGGAATAGTTTGGCTGCAACGAGGATATAAATACACCTCTGCGCTGGAAAAGGGCCTCCCAAAGGGTCTTCGTTCGTGGAGGGCCAGAAATCAAAGTCACCACAAATCTGCCCACCTCTGCTTGTTATAGTTGTTTACAAAAAGAAAAAAATTTCAAACAATTCCCATAACCTCGAGAAATCCACTTTTAGGGTAGTCGCCTAGCTACTAAAAGGGTTTTGAGGATTTTACCAGAGAATTTTATCGCGTACACATTCCAGTTGTAATCAACACACTAAAAATCGTAAATTTTATGGTGGTAACATTTAATCCTTGCTCGAGGACCAGCAGGGCCAATAAATCTAGAGCCCCAAAATAGTGTCATGGGGCGATTAATTTCGAACCCTTTAAGGTACTCCTCGGATGAAGATCGCGGTGAGGAGGTGCACACAAAGGGAACAATGCGTGGGAGGTGGAATTACCTTTTTGCTCGAGTGCCGCTGGTACTTCCGCGGGTGTAGGGCGCACATGTACCGATCCACTGCCATGCACACCAAGATGACGGCGCTCTGCTGGGAAAGGGCTCCTCGAAGCAGCGCCTGTAATTTAATTATTTATTCACTCGACGTCAGACATCCAGAACGGGAGCACTTCCGAAGGTTGAACAGGACTGGGATTGGGGACTTTCGGGAAGGAACTCATAAGCCCCCATATACCTTCAAGTAGAGATGGCAACAATTTTAGAGTAATCAATTTCGAGTCACAATAATCGCTTAATATATTATGATTAGTTTCATATTAAATAATATAAATAATTTAATTAATTAAAACCTTCAATTAATTAAAATCGAATATCCAATAATTATTCGATTAATTTAGTTAATATGATCGAATTTTATTAATCGTTGCCATTTTTACCCTGAAACTCGCCTTTATACTCTCTCTGAAGCAAAAAACAAATAAGTCTCAAAATTAACTTAAGGGGGTCCATATCCATATGTACCTCTAGAAAAAATAAATTATTAAAAAATTCCACTTAGAGCGTATGCCAATTGCTTTTCGAATACATATACATATGTATTTAATTTGAAGCATCAAGGTCGTGACACATAAAAAGCAGAAAGCAGCGGCAGAGGCAGAGAAATTTTAGAGAATGTTAAGTTGTATGAAGTCTGTCACATTAAGGGGGAGTTAGTTTCTCTCTCAACTGACGTAGAGTTTTTTTTATTTTATCAATTTTTAAATTTTTTGCATCATTTTAAAGTTGTAATGTTGTTTTTTTGACAACAAAATCGAGGCGCCAGCGGAGAACTGTAATAAATCCGTTATTTTTTTTGTATTTTTGTGTCAAAAACTTTTTTTTAATTTTCTTCAAATGTTGTATTATAACATGCTAATTTCCCCCTCCCCCTAAACGCACCGCAGAAGGCAGCGCTGCTTTTTCGTGCTAATCTAAAAATTCTGCTTCTGCTTCAGTGCAGGCAACTTGACAAACGTACATTTTTAAAGAATGTTGGCCATTCTTAATATCAAAAGTTATTTTGAGTACAAACAAACTTAAAGTGAATATGAAATCGTACTGAATTTAACAACATTTTTATTGGCGATTTAAATTTACCGAACATACATACATACATATGTACGAATATGTATAACAATCTTCTACGCTATAGAACGTTTTTAAATTGTCAAATTGCTTTTCTCTGCTTTCTGATTTCTGCAGTAGAATTCTGCCGCTGCTTTCTGCTTTCACTTGAAATGAACAACTAGTTAAATGTCAAAATAAATGTGCCATTTTAAAGTATCATTTTCAAATTCTAGCTCAGTTGTAGCTATGTACATACTTTGTTTTCGAAAATGAAATGAGGCTATAGTATGTAAATCTAACCTAACAGAGGATCGGCTAATACAATCTTTAAATTCTTTTTACGCGAGACTATTGAACCGTTTTTAGACTTAACTTAATTTGTTCATAACTTTAATAAAAAACGATAGAAATTAGTAATTCTAGTTCCAACTATAGGGATACATCTGAAGAGTTAAAATTTCAAGTCAATAAGTTCATTCGATTTTTCAAAATCACCTAAGCCAAGTCAAAAAATTAGTTTAGAGAAAAACGCGTTTAAAGTTTTAACGTGTGCTTTGCGAGTTCGAACGCTTTTTATTTGAACCTGATATTTACCGCCAAAACTATCTAAATAAATATTACCATATTTCTAGAAGTATTTTCTAAATAGCAATATAGAATTTTATTATATCTACTTATTATAAAACAACGAAATTTTTTTCGAAATTCAAAAACTTGGCTTGACTAATAGTGGAGATGACAACATTACTTTTAAGAAAATTGTTTTGATATATTCGGATTCATCGATTTATATGTATTACCACAGAAATCATGTTGACAATGATGTCGAAAGCCTTTTATGTAATGTCTAAGAATATTAATTTAATATTTTTTTGTTTAAGTCGAAAGACTAATTTAATAATATAGGTTTTTATTTTATAATATAAAACATGGAAATTCGCGCCAATTAGTCGTATGTAGCTCTTTAAAATAAATTGACATTTTATCAAATAGAATTTTATAAATTCAACGTAAAATAAGAGGAAAGTTAGAAAAGAGAACTTCAAAAAATAATAATAATAATCTTTCGAATTACAAAATCCTTTTGGAGATATCTAAAATTTATGTAGTTTATATAATCGTAAACTATATTTAGGGCGTGTGCCAATTCAGCTTTTCAAATTCTTTTCCTTTTTCGAACATTTCTCGGAATTGTACCTGTGCCAATTAACGAATTTTGCTTTTTATTTACTTTTCATTTAGCATTGAAGAGGACATGGAGCTCCTGTATTTAATTTTCATAATTTTAAAATATTTAAAGGATATTTAAATATCAAACACAGTAGTCATTTTTACTTGTTTACTTTCCATTTTAAAAATTATACATATCGAATGAAAAGTATTAATTGTCACACAAAAGCGAGTTTCCGAGTTGGCTTTTCCTAAGACAAAAACCTTCGAAAATCAATTAGGAAGCTGAAAAGCAACCTCCCATTAAAATTTGCTTTTGAAAAGCTGAATTGGCACACGCCCTTAAATCAACAATTTGACAATGATTTATAAATTATTATCTAACTAAACATAAATATCTTTCATGAGAGTTGTATGGCGCACGGGGACTATGAAGGAAACTATAGACGTATTTAACTACAGTGGGTGGGAGTGGACCCAGGAACTAGGAAGAGTACTAAACTGCAGTTTTGTGGCCTGTGGCCGGAAATCGTTTTCTTTTGTTAAAGTCTTACCACCGTGAAGTGGAGTAGAAACTTAATTAGAGACGTATTACCTGAATCTGGCAGAAGATTTCCCCGTAAGGCCAACAGTGGAACAAGGCAGGCAACAGTCCGAATGGTGTGATCAGCAACCCAATTGCTAAGTCGTTAAGGGCTAATGATGTCAGCAAGTACCTTGGCTGCAAAAGAAAGAAAGAACGATGCAATTATTTCTTATTATTTAACTCAGAAAAGAAATTAATTCTCTTCGTTATGGAAAAAAGTAAATTAATTTTATTTCATATACATATGTATGTATAAAGTTAGAAGTTTAATTTGACTAACAAGCTATTCCTTTTATTTTGAAAGTATGATAGTCTAAATTTAAATAAATTGTCTACAAACTATTATTAATATGGATGAATATATTTATATAAAATTTTGATATTCAAGGTCCGATCATTCCTATTCTTCATGAAATTTTCATGGTTCTGGTTTTGTGGCGCATATTGACGGTGAGGACTTGTCACATTAGTTTTTATGGACACTAATCAAAAAATAATGGTTTTGTTTTTCAAAAGAGAGTCAGTATTATAAAAGAATTTGTTTAATCAAGTAACAAATTTTATTGAACAAAAATAAATTGTTTTCCTAAAGAATACCTACTTATTATTCGGGATAATTGAATATAAAGGAGAATGGGCGGTTTCGTCCCCAGTGCTGTATCAAGTTGAGGTATACAGTGTGGAGTAAAAGTGAACAAATGTTTTCACAGAAAGGCATTTAGAGAGCTGTTCTCTGTAAGAATACGGTAAATTATACAAAAAATGGTAGCAACAGAAAGATAATTTTATTTCAGTTAATTGAATATGACAATTAATGTTTTAGCAATAAAAGTTAACAAAAATTAAATCAAAATCCATTTAAAAGGCATTTACTCAGTTTTGCACCACTCAGTTTTTTCGTCGTTCTTGGACATTAATTGTTATTAGGATTCTTCTGTATGAGTTTGTAGACAAGTTTCATCCTTCACCAACGTTTAACTAGTGAAGCAAATAGTTTTGAAGCAGTAAAATTATGAATATACTAAAAGGAAGACCCTAGAAAAAATATCGTTGAAAAGGTGATAAACTTGTCCAAAAAAGGTGTATTTAAAAGAAAAATTGTTGCTGAGCTCAATATTTTGCAATCTTCAGTTATAAATATAAGAAAAAAAGAAAATATTAGCGGTACTTTAGGAAGAAATAGAAGACTACGGTTGGTTACAGATCGACAGGCTCGTTTGGTGGGGCCACGTTTAACAGCTGGGACGGCCAAAATTCCTAAGGATGTTGTAATATAAGAAAGGACATTTGCTAGTGTGTGGACAATACCGAATGCTCTCAAAAGAGTGGGTTATGTTACAGAAAAAAACTCCAAAAACCAAAACTAGCTGCTAAAAACTTGGAGGAACGAACGAATATAAATAATATAATAAAACTTTGCGTTTGATGTTTCCCAAACGACATGAGAATTGGACAATTGATGACTGGAAACATGTTCCCTGGTCGGAGAGTCGTCAATTGCCCAGTGTTCATTTTGTTTGGCAAACTTCAACCGCAAAGTTTTATTTTTAGCAGATAGTTTTGGCTTTTTAGGCTTTTTTTCTGCAACATAGCTCACTCTTTTGAGAGCACTCCTTATTGTCCACACATTAGCAAATGTCCTTTCTTATATTACAACATCCTTAGGAATTTTGGCCGTCCCAGCTGTTAAACGTGGCCCCACCAAACGAGCCTGTCGATCTGTAACCAACCGTGGTCTTCCATTTCTTCCTAAAGTACCGCTAATATTTTCTTTTTTTCTTATATTTATAACTGAAGATTGCAAAATATTGAGCTCAGCAACAATTTTTCTTTTAAATACACCTTTTTTGGACAAGTTTATCACCTTTTCAACGATATTTTTTCTAGGGTCTTCCTTTTAGTATATTCATAATTTTACTGCTTCAAAACTATTTGCTTCACTAGTTAAACGTTGGTGAAGGATGAAACTTGTCTACAAACTCATACAGAAGAATCCTAATAACAATTAATGTCCAAGAACGACGAAAAAACTGAGTGGTGCAAAACTGAGTAAATGCCTTTTAAATGGATTTTGATTTAATTTTTGTTAACTTTTATTGCTAAAACATTAATTGTCATATTCAATTAACTGAAATAAAATTATCTTTCTGTTGCTACCAGTTTTTGAATAATTTACCGTATTCTTAAAGAGGACAGCCCTCTAAATGCCTTTCTTTGAAAACATTTGTTCACTTTTACTCCACACTGTATGTCATTTTATAGGTTATCATAATAGCTTTCTTTTATTATGTGACATCAACAATGACAGTCGTGCAGGAGAAGAGCTATGAATAATTGTCTTTTCTTCAAATAAATGTAGTATTTGTTGTTTGTATTGTTGCCGGTTTCGTATTGACTTGCTTTACATACACCTTTTGCACTTTGGGATCGGTATTATTTTTTTTATTTGATTCTTTTTTTTTTTTACTGTGATTTTGGCTGGAACCAAAGCGGTTAAGTTTACTTGTTAAAATGGAGAATATATAAACTATTAATTAATAATGTTATATATTTATATATTATATATATACTTATATATAATGTATATATACTTATATATATAAATTTTTATATTTTTATATTTTTCACTCCTTTAAATCTTTACATATTATATACTTATATATTATGTATATATACTTATATACATAAATTTTTATATTTTTATATTTTTCACTCTTTTAAATCTTTATATATTATATACTTATATACATAAATTTTTATATTTTTATATTTTTCACTCCTTTAAATCTTTATATGTTATATATTTATATATTATATATATACTTATATATAATGTATATATACTTATATATATAAATTTTTATATTTTTATATTTTTCACTCCTTTAAATCTTTACATATTATATACTTATATATTATGTATATATACTTATATACATAAATTTTTATATTTTTATATTTTTCACTCTTTTAAATCTTTATATATTATATACTTATATACATAAATTTTTATATTTTTATATTTTTCACTCCTTTAAATCTTTATATGTTATATATTTATATATTATATATATACTTATATATAATGTATATATACTTATATATATAAATTTTTATATTTTTATATTTTTCACTCCTTTAAATCTTTACATATTATATACTTATATATTATGTATATATACTTATATACATAAATTTTTATATTTTTATATTTTTCACTCTTTTAAATCTTTATATATTATATACTTATATACATAAATTTTTATATTTTTATATTTTTCACTCCTTTAAATCTTTATATGTTATATATTTATATATTATATATATACTTATATATAATGTATATATACTTATATATATAAATTTTTATATTTTTATATTTTTCACTCCTTTAAATCTTTACATATTATATACTTATATATTATGTATATATACTTATATACATAAATTTTTATATTTTTATATTTTTCACTCTTTTAAATCTTTATATATTATATACTTATATACATAAATTTTTATATTTTTATATTTTTCACTCCTTTAAATCTTTATATGTTATATATTTATATATTATATATATACTTATATATAATGTATATATACTTATATATATAAATTTTTATATTTTTATATTTTTCACTCCTTTAAATCTTTACATATTATATACTTATATATTATGTATATATACTTATATACATAAATTTTTATATTTTTATATTTTTCACTCTTTTAAATCTTTATATATTATATACTTATATACATAAATTTTTATATTTTTATATTTTTCACTCCTTTAAATCTTTATATGTTATATATTTATATATTATATATATACTTATATATAATGTATATATACTTATATATATAAATTTTTATATTTTTATATTTTTCACTCCTTTAAATCTTTACATATTATATACTTATATATTATGTATATATACTTATATACATAAAAATTATCATAAATGATATTTTATTGCCAGCAATTTTTCTGGATGCGGTAATTTTGGATATTTATTATTAACTATTGTTTACTTGTTCGTTTGAATAATAATGTTTAATATCATTACTTTCAATGTTCTAGTTTCATTGCGTTCTTTATTGATATTTTAATGATTTGTGTAGTTACATAACTGCCTAGAAAGCATAGGTTTCACGATTATTTTTAAATTCCTATCTCTATTTCATTTGGCATTTTTTATTATTTTGACTAGATAGTACGGTGGGGTGTGAGTGGCGGTAGAATAACGAAAGGTAGCCATATAAACTAAAAATCGGCGTTGGAGTACCAGCAATTAGGCATATAAAGTAAAAATATCATATATTTACATGAGAAATAAAAGAAGTCATAGTTCCTTTCCTGCACGTGTTTCATTGTTGGTGTCATGCAATAAAATAAAGGTATGATATGACCTTTGATATGACAACTACCACAACTTGTTACATCCTGGGGACGGAGCCCATACAAAGTTGCCCATTCTCCTTTAAACCTTTTATCAACAAGAGCTTATCGTTTCTTTTTTAGGGATCAGTATTATGCCTAAAGTTCAAAAACATATATGTATGTGAATAAAAATGTCTCTCTCACGAAATAGTTTAGGCTTATCTTTTGCGATTTTGGTTATAACCTTATGATTACAAATTTATGAAAAACTACCCATTTGTTCTTATATTATTGGTTGTGTAGAAAAATATTTCATAAACTAAACAAAATTTCAGGTAAATTATTAATTAGCTGTAGGGGACTAATGCCCAATCTTCAGACCAACTAACCAAACCAAAAATATCTGCTGCCCTTTCTCTCGCATTGCAATTTCGTAACTATCTCGCTCATTTTGGTCATCGTGCGCTAGCTTTTCCCCTCTGTGTGAGGTAAACCATATTGAGTTGCCACATGCAATTCAGCGCATCTTCAGAAGAAATGGAAGAGCTGAAATTTCACAACGACGTTGCTAATAATGTGTGCAGACTTGATTTTTTCAGCAAGTCAGCCAAATGGTTTTGTGGTTTTGGTTTGGTGTGGTTTCTTATTAAATTATTATTAACATTAAAAAATACTAACATTTAAGTATAGAAAAAAAGCATTAGATATTATATAAAAATGTGGGAGTATTTCATTGTATGATGTATACACATATCTACCCTAATACGAAAATAAAAATTTTTTTGTTTTGTAATTTCCTTAAAAGTACTAAATAATTTTGTAGAATTTGAAAACTTTGTATGTAGGGAAACGTTGCTTTAGTCATACCACAGACTAAGTCGTCCTCCAGCAATGGCGATGTTTATATAAATTGGCAACTAGTGATGTCAAATTGTTCTATTAAGTCGTGCGAGGGAACAAAAATAATATTTGAGTATAACCAAACGTTACAAAATTTTACGCATATTTCATCAGTTAGTTTGAAACTTTGAAGGTTTTTCTGTTAAAGTCTTACCTGGGGAGAATTCTGGGATCAAACCAACCGATTTTCTATATGCCAAACAAGTTAATTCTATAAGAATTTATAGTTTGTTTTCTACGTGTAATTTATATATAAATTTAACTTTGAAGACCCCAAAAATAAGAAAGTTTCAGTTTATAGTTCTTAATTTGTTACTATGAGGTCTTGCTATATTATTTTACAGATTTATTATATCATCGATGAGGCCTTATTCGAAGTACAATTTAGGCTAGAAGTGGTACGAATTAGGCAACCAGGGCGGGTATTCCTGAAATCCGACAGTAGTTTTCTCGTATGAAAAGTAGTCGGAAATTTTCGAGTGATTCCGAGTAGTCGAAAACAGTCAAAAAGGATGGATGGTATGATATTTTTTAAACTCCTAGTTAACAAACGGATTATGGTTATCTTTATAAACCAAGATAAAGTATTTAAAGAGTCTCAAAGTATATTTTTAATGCTTCATTAAGATGGTACGGTACTAAAAATATATATGTAATATACAGTGAAAAAATTGCCTATAGAAATGGTTTGAGTAACTTATGAAATAAAGCAATCAAATTTCTCTACATTTACCCGCGCAAATAACTAAAAAATATATCTAAGTTACGAAAAAAATTTCATATAATTTTGCGCAGAAATTAATTTTCTACAAATTAGATCAGGACATTTGTCCATGTCCGATTAAAAATGTACATGTATGTAATTGTTTTTAAATTTTTTTGTCCAATACATCATGTTCTTATTCTTTAAGTACCACCTTCAGTACCTTACGAAAATTTTCGTGCATTAACTTATTTGAATTGTTTCAGGAATAGGCGCCCAGGTGCCTTAACCGTACCGAAGGTACTTTTTTGAAAAAACATTGAAATACATACCTATTTTGATAAAATATTTTTGTATTTTTATGAAGACTGGTTGATAACTTAATAAATAAAGATCCAGTTGACGTAAATTATTTTGTTTAATTTAAATTACCCTAATTTGTTTTAATAATTTTCCTTTATGGGGTACGACTTTGAGTAACCTTACCCTACCCTATCTAAGTAAAAATCTTAACGACTAATTAAAAATTGTATATTAAAGTAAAATGCTCACCTGCAAAGGAATGTACGGCGTGTACCTTCGATTATTAATGACAAAGATGATGAGGGCGTTGGCGCCAATAACTCCGATTGTGAGAACGAGGATCAGAAAGGCCTCGATGGTCTCAGCTATCCCGACGTGATATATGAAACTGTGTCCAGTGTACCTCGGATGGGAGCAACTTGAGTTTTTTACAGCTGGTGGCACTAGCAAAGCACCAGCTTTTAAGTCCATCGCAAATCTGGAAAAAAATTAATAAAAACGGCCAAGTTAGCGAAATGATAGAGGAAAATAAATTATTACATCAATTTGAGAAGGTCGACTAAATCCATACCGTCTGCTACTTAATTTTTATTTCTCGCCCGGACCCACGAACCTTGTGGGGCTGGGCGAGGAAATGGAAATTTTATTGCGGAAGGCATAAATTTAAAATTTCCCATTTCCTACTTGCAATCCGGGAACGAGTTATGCCGCAAGTACACGGATCCTCCCGGCCGTGGGGGCGGAGCCCCGGAGCCCTACGAGGGATGGAAATGGCCCACCATTACTATACAAATCCATGTCTAGGTGCAGGGGTTACAAAGTGCCCGGGTGCTGCATTATCTCAGGGCAAAAAGATGCTGGGCTCTGGCGGAATCTTCCAGGAGCAGGGCTACTCCTGGAACTGGGATGGGACTTTTGGGCTTTGGCTTATCAAATGATAATGTAATATAATTTCAGATCCTCTCTCCCGTGGAATTATATCGTGACCGTATTTTTTTCACTTTTTTTTCATTCCACCGCACCCGGCCGTCGGTATATTTTCGCAACTCGCTCGTGAACCCTTTCACGATTTGAGATTATGTGACACTTTACAAAACGGCGGAGTATCTTTCTATGGAAGTGGCTCGGGTGACCAGAATATGGCTGAAAGGGCGTGATAAACCTGGAGCACATATTCCCGGAGATATCAAATAGGGTTTTCCTAGTCAGCATATGTCGTCGTAGGGGTGGACTACGTAATCTTTTTATTAGAGTCGAAAAAATAAATGGTAGTTGGGATTTGGCCCTAGAATCGTTGAATAGATTCTACGACTTCGACTGGATTGCTGTGATTATGTACGCAACTCTGCTTTTATGAAGGAAGATTTGCCTCTTTTTCGGAAGCTTGTTATCGCTCTAATTTTTTCTGGTCATTCTACTACTTATTAATACTACTACTTTCATTCCAATTTATAACCCATACCTTATGCTATTCAAATCCATATAATAAGCCGGCCAATCAAGGACTTGAATCCCATTCTCATTAATCCAGTCTTTTACTAGGGTGGAGAGGGCTTTCAGATTATAGAGTGTTCGGATTAGCTGGGATTCAGATTATCGAGAATTTACTTTTAATTTTTAGCTGGCTGATTTATTCTATTGAACTCTTTCTACAGATTATGAATTTATAAATAAAAATGATAGAGTTGAAAAACACAAAAGATTGTAAGCTCATACATATTAAAAGATCCTACCGAACAAATTTTTCATACAGGTTCACTTGAATTTCAACCCTCCATTTGACTAATGTACTTTGCCAGTTCTTGGCACTATCCGTAATTTTTTTAAATTTTTCATAAATGGTCAACAAGTTAATTGTTCCTTACTGCAGATTTACCACATACATATGTATATGGTACATACATATATAATTATTTAATTTTAATAAATATTCAATTAAACTCTATTAAAGAATTCAGTTTCTTATGCCATACGCAATTCAGCAATTGCTGAATAGAAGACAGAAAAAGATGAATTCTTGAAAACCGCTTTAGTTTGAATTTTAAGATCCTTTATATTTAAATATTGTTATTTTTACTAATATATCACTGAAGCGGTTAAATTGACAAAACTACACTACAAAATGCATCGTTAATTAAACAAATCGTCCCCAATTGGCTACGTAAACATAAAATAACTGAAATGCTTGGAAACTTTCGAGAATTGTGGTCATGGAGCGGTGGGGCTCAAGTAGGTCAGCGGAGGCTCTCCACGAGTTGGCAACGTCAATTAAACTGGGATCAGAGGACTCAAAGAACTACTTCCTGCCCTGGAGTATGCCTTTGTGAAGAAAGTATCCGACGATGCGCTTGAGTGGTGCGAAATTCCCTCAACTTTTAGCAGCCTGCCCGCTTTTTGTAGTTAGTATTAAGTGAGAAAAAAACCTTTTGAACCTTTCTGTCTCGTTTTAAAAAATGAAAATCCGATTAGGGACATGCTCAAATTAGTTTAGTTCGCTCTATTCATGATAAAAGCATAAAATGCTATTAAATATGCTGAAACTCAATAAGAAATATGATTATTATTTAGGCTAACGACTTCCCTGATTTAAATTTTAACGAATTTTTTGAAATAATGAGAAATATTAATTAAAAGAAACAATAAAATTAACTATTAATAAAGAAAATGTAAACAATCAATAAAAATTATAGATAATGAATAAAACTGCTGAATTACTTATTATTATTATTATTATTATGAATAAATTAATTTGTAGTCATCAGCTTATCTGTCCTGCACTAGACCAAATTCTGTTCTAGAATTTGGGCCCTATTTGCTAAAAGGTTTAATGACTGGGCAAAATTGTGCTACTTTACAATTCTAAAAAGTAAATATTGACAGAACCGGATGAATAAACGCATAAAACATTAATAGCTCTTGTTAATTGGAATTTATGCCACACCAAAATCCTACAGTGCATGAGTCTCAAGTTTGGCGCCAGAGTTTCAGAGTTTCAAAAACAGCAGAAACGAGTATGTAAAGCTAAAATTTCGAAATGTTTGGCATTAATGCGATCATAAACGTTTGAGCTGGGGTAACTACATAAATACTAGGCACATACATAATTAATGGCAAAAGAACAGAAAATTAAGTACCGGAAAGACAGGAAATATGAGCGCAAGTGGCTCATGAATATTTCCCGAAGGGCTCTTTCAGTAGTTTTCGGTTCGCTGGAACTTTAATTCTGACAACATTATTTTTAACACTTTTTATGTTTTTTTTAAAAGGCAAGAAACATATATCTTTAACCTCGTTTGAATTTTTGCTTAAAGTTAGCTTTTACGAAAGGAGTAATATTAATTTAGAATAGTGTTAGGATACGGATTCAAATTTGATATGGGCCTTTAAGATTTACGATTTTAAATTTAATTCTTTTAATTATAATGAACCTCTGATACTGGTGAAAAAAGTGGGGGTATGTTTTTTGTTAAATATATCTTTATCCCTATATAAATATATACAATCGAAAGCATGTTTGTTTGTTTGTTGCTCAATCACGCCTTAACGCTTGGTCCGATCAATTTCATTTTTCGAGGGAAGGTACTAAAAACTTCGGGCTATATGGGCTACTTTTTATTTGCAGATTTTAAAATGGCAGCCAAAATTTGTAATTTTGAAGAGATTGTCATGAAAATTGATATCTTGTAGTTTTTGGAGATCCTAATTGCAAATCTACTTTCGAAATTTAAAAATTTAAGATGACGGATCAAATAAAGCGACTAAAAATTTTGGAAATTCAACGAATTTAAGTGAAAATTAGTAGGTACTGTAGGTATTTTAGGTCACTAATTTCGAATCTTCAAACTAAATTTGGAAATTCAAAATTGCGGATTTCAATGTGGTAGACAATTTTCTGGAAATTGAAAAAAATTTCATATAAATTAATGTAAGAAGAAAACGGCGAACCAAATATGGCAACCACAATTTTTAAAATTCTACGATTTTCAGTAAAATTTCGTAATGAGGTAAGACTGATATACATATATATACATACATTTATATATATTAATAGCGAAAAAAATTAATACTCTTATTTATTTATTTCACTCTAAACAATGGAAACATATTAATATTGTTATGCTATTTATTTTAATTTTTGGGGAGTTTTCGATATCACACCTGTTTCTTTACTTAAATTAACATAATTTTTTGGACATACATATACATAGACAAAAATAGGAATATGGTTCCGTATTCCACTTTCAGTACGCTTTGTGAGGCGTAACGAATTTTAAGTAATATACTTAAAAATAAATATTTTATTTTACATTTCAGACCGATTTCTTTAAGTTTGAGCAAATATGCACCGATTTTTATTACTGAACCGTTATGTAATTAGAATACTTAAGTCCTCAAAAGAGGAATATTTCACTGAGTTAGTTCAATTGATTCAAATATTGAAAAATGTCCACCTCAATGAATATGAACCATTCAAAGGTAAATATTTATTTTAAAAGTCAGCATTGAAAAGTTTCCGTCCAAACAGGTGGATTCTACCGCAAAATTTGTTTTTAAATAAAATAAAAAAGAAAATCTCTCGATTGAATGGTTAAAAAAATCTTTCGAGGGATCACATAATCGACAAATTTCCTGAGTTTCACAATTTTCTCGGATTTTAATCGTATTTGAATTGCTCCTTCGATTTGTGTACGTTGGGGGTGCTTCCGTAACTCAAGAGAGACTCGCGGTGGAGTTTGAAAAAAGAAAAACCTTCTTCACCAAACCGTCCTGAAGTATCTGATTTCGTTATAAAGTTTAAGAGGAATGAGTGTGTGCACATTTTTCTTTTCGACTCCTTAGAAAACTCCTTCGAACCCGGAAAATCTCGTTATTTTTATTGGTCACGAAGTAATTGGCTGTGCACTGTCGTTGACTTTCTGGAATTATACGTGTATGTGGCGTACGTGAATCCTCGAGCACACTCAAAGAGTAATTGTCTCGAAAAAAATTAAATTAAATTGAAAACTCGACTCGTTTGAGCGGATGAATTCACCGAAGGAAATCGATTCAAGGAAACAAGCGTATTTAGAATTTTATAGGGCTGACCAATCGGCCGTGATTTTAACTTGATCCTGGAAGCCCTTTGAAAACCTACGAACTCCTTACAAAGGACACGAACTTTTCACAAAATTAAAATGTTATTAACGAATTCATTTTAGGTATGTTGCACCACCGTCGAGTGTGCCTATGTCAGGGGATAACAATTTTACTGATGGCATATTTTTAATTGCATTTTCCACCGAGTGCCCTTTGATCTGCAGAAAATCGCTTTATGCTTTCCGGCATACGATTTTTGTACAGTCCTGGATATGCAGGAAAAATATGATATATGTCTGGTGAAATGAAAGGATTTAAATTAATATTCCTCTTCCTATTGACCACGACTTTTGGATTTTATTGATTTTTTTTTAATAAATTTCATTGACTCTTTCGATCGCGTAAATATAATTGGAAACTTGTCACGTATATTCAAACGTTAATTAATAGTACCTCCTTAATCATCTGGATTCATTAAGTAAAAGCTTGGATTGCATTTTAATGAAATTAATATATCTTGAAATATTTTAATGAGTTTTAATAGTTTATTTTCATTACTAGGAGTTCAATATAATATTATTTATAATAAATCAAACTGTTCGAAAAGCCCGATCAATCAATTTTGATTTTTGAGTTACTTAATTTACATAAACTCATTCTAAAAATTAAATGTTCAAATCTCAAACCTTACAAATAAATGATTTTGTTTAAATTATGAATATGAAAACGATTTAAATTTATTACAAAATACGGAATTAAATTAACAGTTGACTGATTTAGGGAAGATATTGAACGTTTCCTTGCCATTCAAACATAAGCTCAGATTAAGATTAAGCATTTAATTAACAATTCCAATTGTTCAAAATTTGTTAAGCTCAAGCTCCGGAAATAAACATCAAGAAAATGCTGAATCAGTGCAATTTAAATTAAGTAGAAGAAATACTTCACTATCTTATTCATTATTAAGTATTCTGCGTGCTTCCAAAATATGAAAAGGATCCATTTTACAGTGAACGCTGTTAATCTTAGAAGAAAATGCAAAAGCCCTTAAGAAATCTACTTAACATTTTACTGATTTTCATCGCGGAGATGTTAACAATGACGCAATTCTTCGTATTTGAAATTTACTGAAGTCAACTATTATCGATTTTCGAATAATTTAATTTTTACATACATATATAAAAGTTGTGAAATTTTACAACAATGAGTTTAGAAAATTCATATTAAAATTTGAAAGTATGTATATCGTAAAGTAAAAGAAATTTTGAGTTTTATTAATTATAATAAGTAAATTTAAGTAAACTACAAAAAATTACACATAACGTTATTTCGTAAAAGCTAAAACTTTATTCCTTGCTTTAATATTTTTGGATATATTCAGCCAAGTAAAATTTCTACACTCAAACCTGAGCCCAAAACATATCGAAAGTAACAGCTTCCAGCTTATAACATTTGTGCATATAAATAATTGAAATAATATTCCTAATCTTAGTTAATAAAATAAATTTTGAACTTGGTTAAATTTTTTTTCTAAAAAAGTAAGTATAATAGCCCATTTCTTTAATCCGATACCAGGATCCGGTTTTAGGACTAATTTTATATAACATTTATACTGCCGATTTTCCAGA
Source organism: Machimus rusticus (assembly GCA_951509405.1). Classification (NCBI taxonomy): domain Eukaryota; kingdom Metazoa; phylum Arthropoda; class Insecta; order Diptera; family Asilidae; genus Machimus; species Machimus rusticus. Next base: position 10,579,984 of record OX608049.1, read on the forward strand.
AATCCCAAACTATTTCTTCTCAATCTTTGCAGATGACACAGTAAATTTTTGCTCATGCAATAACGCTTCATTCATTTGTTACAGCCTCCAACTTGGACTCGAAAAGATGCAACTTGAGTTTAAATGGTTCTTCTATTGAATGGCCCAATCACATCAAATATTTAGGAATCATCTCCGATAAAATATCAACTTATAATAAAAAAAGGACATTTACTCCGAGCCTAAAAAATGAGGTAGTAATTCATAAAGTGATATTTCAAGCCCTTATGCTGTACGCGCCCGTGTGATTTGAATGTGCCAAAATGCACATAAATAAAATTATTTGCCCAAAACAAAATTTTAAAAAAGTTGATCAATCTTTCATGGCACTTCTCTGCCACTAAATTGCATGAAAGGGCTAATTTAGAGTTCATCAGTAATAAATTAAAACGCATATTACGAAAAAATTTTTCTCGAGATGTTCCTCGTCTGAAAACGTGCTAATTAAGGAATTAATTGGATCCTAATAAAACTTAAATTGACGCAGGATTTCTTATTGTCCGTAGCTTTTTTTGTATGTAAGAATAGCCTCAGTTTTGTCATTGGGTTTTCAAATAAAGATTTCCCCCAAAAACAAAATATGTTTTTTAAAATATTGTTAAATTGGAGTTAATAAATTGAATTGAATTAAATCCGATAGAATTAAAATTCAGTCAAAGCGAAAAAAATTTAAAAGCAGAACGGAAAGCGTAGAAAATTCAGAAGAAGGTACCGAACACTTTAAGAGTTCCAAGTCTGTTTAAAAATTAGGGTTTTAAATTACCCTTAAAATTTTTCAAATTAATGTGAGTAGTTTTTCAAATATTGATTTTATTCCTTTTCAAAGCCAGTATGTAATTTACGAATTTTAATGTGTTAAATAAACTTATTCTTCATTTTTTAAAGTGTCCACAAAAATTTTACTTTTCAGATAACTGCGTGAATAGAGTTTTTAATTAAGAAAGCGAAGAAAATCATGGCTCCAAGTAAAAGTTGAATTTTGAGAAAAACGATTGTTGAAGTACTAAGCGGAGATTCCGTAAGGAGTAAAGCAACAAAATTTGCAGTATCCCTAGATTTTATTTGCAAAATCAGAAAGGAATTTGAAATCGCCAGCAAAAGCAACAAATTAGGACGTCCAAAATTGTTTTCTCCAGAGAACGAAAGACTTGCTCGAAGATTATTTTTATCTGGTACCAGCTGAAATTGCCGTTGAAGTCAAGCATAATGAGAAAAAATTTGAAAATAAATGTGTCACATGATAATATTCGCCGATGTTTGAAAAGATGTGGATTTAAATTAAAGACAATGGTAAAAACGTCTTATTTAAAAGAGCAACACAAAAAGACTAGACTTAATTTTGCCAAAGTCCATGAAAATTGGACTAGAGTGGACTATAGAAATCTGTCGGTTGGTCAGATGAGACTAAAATAAATCGGTTGGGACGCTGGACTTGGGTAGATTCGAAAATTGTAGTGCAAAAAATAAATTTTATGAAAACTTTGAAATTTGATGATATTGGGCTATTTTAATGGAAAGAAGCTATAGGAAAACTACGAACAATTGCCGGAATTATTCGTGCTACGGACTATATTAAAATTTTGGAAGATTCACTTTTGACTAGCTTTGAGATGGAGATTGTCTTTATGCTAGGTAATGACCGTGACCCCAAGAACACTGCAAAAATTTCAACTTCATGGCTAAGAAATACTATAGTAATTTTACATTCCTACCATGGCCAGCACAATCATTGGACCTCAATCCGATAGAGAATCTTTCGTCCTATAGTTTTTAAATATTTAATTATGAAAAGTACTCACATGAGGGTCAACACGAAATATTTGTACCTAAGAGAACATGTTTGCGTGTCACTGTTTATTAAAAACTTATATTAATACCACTGAAATATTAAATGAAACTTGGTAAATGATCCGACCCAGTTCGTAAAATTGAAAATTAAATTAAATTATCTAAAGGTATAGCAGTATCCTTAGTATTTCTTCAGTGATCCATTTTCTTTGATTTTAGCTTTCTGAATTTTAATGAACTCAGCTTAAGCTGTTTAAACCCGAAGACGGCGAGCGACGATAAGAAAACTATTAATAGCTCTTAACACCTCATTAATCACGGATAAAGTGCAGAGTGGTTCATTAATGAAAATCAAAGTTCAATTTTGGCCACTTAAAAAGTTAGTCGATGCTATGCAGAGTTCGGGGTGGTGATGATTTTAATAACTAAAACTTCCTTTTCCTTGACGTTATTACCCTTTTTCTTTGCAAACAGTGGGGCGAGCTGCTTCACTCAAAAACTTTGTCCAATTTTTGGCCTGACTTTTCAAAGTTTACGAAATTGAAAAACTTTTTGGGAGTGACAAAACCGAGACTATATCTTGGTGACACACCTTCTGAAATATTTAAAGCTTCTTCTTTTAGCAGCAGATCAAGGCAATTTTCGACTAATGGAGTTACTTTCTCTTTGAGGTTGCTTTATAAAGGTAGCAAAATGAGACCCTTCGTAACGTAGTTTTTGGCATTTAAAATTATTTTGAAGATTATTTTATCCCCGCAATTATTACCTACTTTTTAAGTAGTAATTTATCACTATTAAAAATAAAATAAAATATATGTATAAATCCATTAAACAATGTGTGAGAAACAGGAAAAACGATGTCTGTAATAACACATTTGTTTGAAGGAAATTGCAATGCTTTTAAGTAAATTGCTGGAGTTCTTAAGGATTTTAAAAAGTTATTGTTTTCTAAAGCCATAATGGAGCTATTAAACAACACTTTCGCTTCTCGTCTAAATGGTTTCGTTAAAAACGTAACAATTTAGAAAATGATAGAGCACTATCAGTATAAATCCTAAGCAGAGGAGTTGTAGAAATTATGAAAATTAATACTTAAACATTTTCGGGGACACTGGTTTCGAATTTGAAAGACCATTCTATTTTTATTTGATTTAATCTTTTAATTTTGTAGTTTTAAAACTTCAACTTTATTTTATCGTAAAAGTAAATATGCAGTTTCAAGAAAGAAGAAAATCATATAAGGAATTAGAAAATCAGCGTACATATTAAATTAAATTCGAAAATCTCTTATAATTCGTAAAGTGAGGACTAACAAATTTGCTAGAGCTCCTCCATAGACAAGTTAATTTTCTCAACTCTGCGGGCAATCGCTTAATGTGGGATTATTTATTTTGGTAGAAGTTCGCTTCCCCAAAAGTAAATAAGTTTGGAACGATAGCTACTTCCTGAATTTTCTTGAGAAGCTGCTCCAAAGACGAACGTCTTCGTGAAATCGGCTTTGCTTCTTCGACCGAAATTTCTCCCCCCGAAGGGCAAATTAGGGTAACATGACAAAGGGGCAACAAGTGAACTTGTTCAAACTTAACTTAACCAACGACAATTTCAATAATTCTGCTATTTTCCCGAAGTTGTTAAGGGTTTTCCACATGTGGCGGAGTCACCCTGTAAGTACAAATTCATGAGGTGAATTCTAAGGAGTCGGCCAAATGGAGACCTCAAATGTTTGGGTTTAATCTTGTTGAACCTCCGAAAAAACAGGCAATGTGACGTGTGCTTTATAGATTTTTGGAACAGTCATTTCAAGAGGTTCTTTATGCATCACGAATCGAAAATTTTTTGGTAATATATTCATGGTTGCGATGCGAATGAAAAATGAATGTGAGGCATAAAAACTTTTTTAACATCATGTCCATATAAAATAATTTAGGCATCTTTATGAAAAGCAAAAGTTTTTGCAATAAATTCTGAATTCAACAAACTATGAACAAAACTCTCTTTAAATATTGATTCATCACAAGATGAAGCATAAAAACTGTTGAAGTTGCTTAAGGGGTCTTCAACCTATCAATTTTTATTTTCTCAATTTTTTTCTTAGTTTTAGAATATATACCATCAAAAACATGTGTTAACCATTTTTAAAGTGATGGCAGAGCATGACAGATTGAACGTATGTAGCTTTTTTTTAAATATATTTTCTAAGACTTAAACGCGATTTTCCCGAACTCGTCGTCACGATTCCAAAAAACTACTCGGCTCTCTGGCTCTAATTTTTTTAATATGATTGCATTCGGGTCGAAAGGAAAAATATTGGTTAAAATAACCAAAATTGTAGGTTAAAAAGGCGCCAAACAATAAAGTTGGTTATTTTTCAAGCACGACAAATAGTAAATCCTTCTGACAAAAAAAAAGTTGATTTTCCTGTGATATTTTGTTTGCGACTGGCCGTCGTGGCTGGTTTCGAACCTCGGGTTCTTTGTATTTACAGCTCTGTACATCAACCACATGAACTATCGTCCCTGTCGTCGCGACGTCTTTTTTGAAAGGATTTTCCTGTGACACTGCTGACTAAACGGCTGGACTGGGGGTCGATCCCTGAGAACCTGCGGAATTGGAACTTGGTTGCTCTGCCATCGAGCTATCGCTTCCGACGTGAATTGACTATTTTAAATAGTTAGTATTGAGCAAAGAAAATATTTCAAAATTTACAGAGTTTCGGCAATTTGTATGGCGCGATTATTTAAGACTTTTTTTTGGTTAAATTGACCAACATTATTTTTTTCACTGTAGGTACACAAAAGTCGTACATTATCTGTAGTCGTGCATTTCTGTAGTACATTTCTCGACGACATATCGTACTATGAAAAGTCAATCTTTACATTTTAAATATTTCTTTTTATAAAGTGAGGGACACTGCTCTCTACGAGTATTTAACTCAAGAAGACTAACTTAAGATTAATTAATCGAAATATAAATTTAAAAAATTTCTTGAAATTAGGAGTTCATAAATAAAAATTTATCCTTGGTTCTGATGTTCATGTTATACATATGTCACTATATAATGTATATAATAATTTATATTATATTACATTAACAAAGTTCGGCATATGTTAAGTTTTCCTCCTTAGGCCCAAGTAAAGAAAACGTTTAGCATGCCTAACTTTAGCCAGGCTTAGGTTATCGGCATAAGATCCTCATTGGGGATTCCAAAGCAACGCCTAAAGCTGCCTTATTTTGGCTAGTCCAATAGGGCCCTCGTTAGGAAGTAATTAGGCTTTCCGAATACCAATTGCGGCAATTTTTAATCAAGCCTTCTTTAGGCCGACCGAATGGGGAGGCCAACATTCGTATAATTAGGAATGCCTAAAGAAAATTCTAGTCGGGAGGCTACTACGAATTACGCAAAATACGACTGTAGCCTACTACGTGTTTGAAATTGGCACTGTCAATAATATAATTACGACAATGTACTGAAAATCGTCGTTTACATACCCAATAAATTTGAGAAGGTATCTTAAAGCAACCAAACTTTTAATTTAACTCAGACTAGAAGAGCTTCATTTACATCAAACGGATACAGTAACTATGGAAATTAAATCTATTGTTTGATGCTCTCCTTAATTTCCGAAACTCTGCATAATTAATATTCAAATTAGGTTCTATTCACACAGCCCTGTTGCCAGGTGAATATCTTTGAACTACGAATTTGTCGCAGTATTTTCGAGAAGCCTTTTGCGTCACTTTGCGTTTAATTCTTTAATTAATTGGTATTTGTGGCTTCTGAACTTTCACACTCAGTTATTACGTTTAACGTATATTGCGTTTTTACTTTTTGTAATATGTGATATGAGAATTGTGTACCGAATTGAAATTTTAAAATGATACCCATTAAGTCAGTCAATTTATTTAATTTATTCTCATTGTATATTATAACTTAAATTAATTGAATTCCTCTCCATATGACGGTGAAGTAAATAATTAAAAACTCGATTTTTCATCGCCAATTACCAAAATGTAGGTACAAATTAAAAAGAAAAAAAAGAGATGTCGTTAAATTATTTAATGAGGTTATAGCATTAACCGATGCCATCGGAGGAAAATTAAAAAAATATTGGCCAGAGATGGCTCAACGACTGACCGACTACCGACTGTTAATCATATGCTCATTTTTCACTTTTGTCGTATGACAGCAGAAAAAGGGCTGCAGATAAAATTAATCCAAAGATAGATTGTTTTAAAGCGTTCCGAATAAAATTGGCTTTTAATTAAATCGGTTGCAGGAAAATTGTTCAACGGACCAGAGGACCCATAGATTTTCCGGATTCCATGGGGCTCGTGTGTGAAAAAGGAGACGACGGACACGATCAAGCCCCTGGTCCAGGCGCATTCATCCGTCGTGGCTGATTCAGCATCAGCGGGACCGAAATAAAATCTCGGACTTAATTGAGACTTATTGTATCAAGTTCATTTGCCTCGTCCCGCACTGCCCCCAACCGCCACCACCGGTCTAATTACGTTTTTCGATTAAACGCCGCTTTGGTGAAGACTCTCTTGTTGGGTTAGTCCTGGTTCTGGTTTTGATTCTGGTTTTGGTCCTGGTCCATTGCAATTCGACAAATTCGCGCAAAAGGGCCACCCCCCGCCCTGAAAGGATTCGCAGACTCCGGCGAACTCGGATAAAAGCAATTGCTGTTTTGGTCTCCTCAAATTGGTTTTATTAATCAGGGTTTGTTCGCCATTTTTCTAGCCCGGCCCCGGTGGATGGTCGGGCGCTTCGCCCTCCATTGCCCCTTTTAAGTTAAGTGCTAAACTTGCTGCTTTGATTTAGGTCTGGAAAATCCTCACTAAATCGGTTGTTTGTTGCCGACACGGATTACCGATTCCAATCGACGAAAATTAAACAAAAGGGACAAATGAACGCGTAAGTTACGCGTTTTGGTAATTACTTTTTTTCGAATCAGTTCACAATTCAATAATCAGGCATTTTTTTAGGATTTCAAATTTGGTTGCAAAGAAAATAGTAAATTATTTAAATAGCAATATGTAGTCTTGTAATAAAAAAAAGCTAAAATTAGCGGAAGGTTAGTGGATAAATTTGAGAACGCTTTAAACATTTCTTATATGTAGTTCTTTTAATTTTTTCATTATTTGAAATTTGCATACTATCCTAGAAAAGTTATAAATATTTCAAAAATTGTTTATAAACTTAAAAAAAAATTATTTGCAAGGTGTTTTTCATTCCTCTTAGTGATTATCACTTTAGATGTTTATCTTACATTTTTACACAGTTTGCACTAAAATAATGCATCAGTGCGAGCTTAAGACACAAAGCTTTTTTCAAAAATTTATGCAGTTTGTACAGAATTATTAATACACAAAATTTGGTGCCGCGGTGTTTTTTTAGATGTTAAATTAAAAATCTGCGTCCGAATTGGTGGCTCTAAAGTGGAAAATTAGTACCGAACCGATTTTGGAATTTTTAATTTGAAATCTATTACTATCAATACGAAGAATTCTTCAAATTTATTTTAACTTTTAAAAGGAAAATGTAATTTCAAAAGTTTAATTTTTCTATTTTTAAGATTCCTTTAGGTTACCTCATAATGGGCTCTTATAAGATTACTTTGTTCTCCGTCTATTAGTTAAGGCCCTTTTTCTTAGAAACGACTTCAAACGACAACAAAGTTTGCCAAATTATATCTTTCAGCTCCTTGCAGCAGCCTTTATAGCGAAAGAAATTTCCCCGAAGCTGGCCTTATTTACGAAAATAAGTTAAATCGCTTGTTGCCAGGAAAAGCAGATAATTTACTCTTTATTCACCATAACTTACTGCTTGTTAATTTTGACTACTTATTTGGCTCCTAAGTTTAAAATATCTTGATATCTTGATTCTTGATTTGTCGCTAAAAAGAAAATCAGATAAGATCCGATTTGGTGAGAGATTTAAGAGTCTTAATAAAGTAAAATATATATATATGTATATAATAGCCCAAAATACTTGATTTTATCTTTAATAAAAATTAAATGAATTGTGTATTAAACAAAGTTTCTATAGGACTCTCATTTCTAAAAAAAAAAGCAAACACTTATTTTTTTAAAAAGGCAAAATTATGATTATTTTGATAAGAAATAATTAATGTATGTACTAAGTACCTACTCGCATACATATAAACTATTGTGGTATTATTTTACCTAGTATTTTGAATATACGGTTACTATTTCGACTTAGTAGCTCTAAAATGCGCCGAGAAAAAAACGCAATGTTAATTTAAAATTATTTTCATATTAAAAAAAATATCATATAATTTTTACAACAATTGCTGTTAATTTGATAATAAAAATGATATTTTAAAGAGAAAAATGTCAAATTGACTTTTTTATGTCATATTAACATGGAAATTCGGATATTTAGTTACAGCGGAAATATCATTTCAAAATATTAATTCGATTTTGAAATTTTCAAAGCCAAATTAATATTAAAAAATGTAAATCGTTCGCCAGTCCTTATATCCGCCGATTGAAATTCGAAGTGTGAAGTATAAGCGAAGGAAAATCTTTTTACAAATACTCATAAACTGTAAAACCGTAGATGTGTTGATGGGTCATCGATAGCTCAGGGCTAGAGCAGAATGCCGTGAACTCGGGGGTCCCAAGTTCAAATCTAGCCACAGTTAGTCGGAGAATATATAGGAAAATCAAGTTTCTAAAAGAGTAGCGGAATAGGGGTAACTGGGTGGTAAAAAAAAAAAATTTTCAATGTTAAATTAACATTTTTCAATGTTAATACGGCATTTTTTCTAAAGATTGATATGGTACAATGTTAATAAGTTATATTTTCCTTATCGGCTGAAAAATATAGCTGAAAAATATCAATATTACAGCGGAAACATTGGAAATTTTCTTTCGGTGTGGAAAATAAGCACAAAATCAATTTCGTAATTTCCAACTTCGAATCTACTGCTATCAAATCAATTTGAAGAATTCTTCAAAGGAATTTCTTATTATTTTAACTTTAAAAGGTAAGAGAAATGAAAATTTTAATTAAAGAGTATTATTTTTCTATTTTTAAGGTATTTTCAGGTTACCACATAATGGACTTTTACGATCACTTTGTTGTCTGTCTGTCAGTCAAGACCCTTCCTTTTAGAAACGGATTGAGGTATCAAATTGAAAATAATATCAAATACTAAGGTCTACAGCCTCATACTTTTCTAGTTTCACGAAATAAAACCTTGTGGCCTTTCAAAGCATATTTTCATACTAAAAGTTCCACTCACAGACTGATCATGAAAACCTACTTCCGGTACTTCCCGCTCACCTCCAATCTTGAAATTTTGCACGAAAGGATTTATTTCTATTTAAATCAAAATGATAGACCCAAGGAGCGAGTTCTCATTTTTTAATTTTACAATGATCGAAATTTATAAATTTGTGGTAAAGGTTGTAATTTATCTACAATTAACCCTGTTTTTTTCTAATACTCAAAATAACAGTAGACTACTATAAAAAAATAACCTGTTGATTTTTGATTCATTTTAAATTCGTTTAACTAATTAAACCGCAATCGACCAAAAACATTTAAAATAAATAAATATTCGTCCAAAATTGCCTGCATAAACTGTAGAAACGCAAGTAATTAAGTGTTTTTAAAATTAATATGAGCTTACGTTATAATACAACTGGCTGATCCCTTACAAAAGCTACATATTCAATTAGTACGAAATTTAGCTGAAATGCAATTTTAAAAATATCCTCCTCAATGTTTTTTGGGGTTCCAATTCAAAACAGGGAAACTCGCAATTAAGTGAATAAGTTCTCAGCAAGCGTATGAGCAGTAACTTTAATTAAAATTCGCCACAATTGTAATTTCATTCAATTTTATTCAGCGGACGGCGGATATTCAGCCGCGGCCATAATTAAATTAGGCGCCAATCAATTCTAAAAATATGTAGTGTGAATTAATCGACGGGACCTGGTCAGCACCAATAAACAGCGGCTTCCTTTCACCGGGGAGTGGGTGAATGCGGGTAATTTAAATTGGTACATTGACTCCGTTTAGCAGTTAATTTAAGGCGGTTTACGCAAAACGCGATAAATCGACGGCTTTGTCCGAACTCCCTCCCGGGGGTTTGTTCGAAAAATGGTAATTAACGCCCGTACAAACATCGCCGCTTAAATACTTAATATCTGGGTGAAAATTGGACAAATCTGAACGGTAATTATTCGTTAATTAGTTCCGATAAATAGAACATGCCCTGGCAACAGGACGCGGGAATGGATTTTCAACGATTTTCCAACGATTCCCGGGGATTGTAAAGTTTCACATAGTTGCGCCTCGGCCGCAATAACTTGCAATTGCATCCAAGAACTTGAAAAGTTATTCCGGACACGAGTCCTGGGAAAAGTTTTAATAGAACGACGAGGGTCCGTCCCACCCACAGACGTTAAGACGCCGGGAAGGGATTTTATCATAAATGCAAATCAGAAAGGTCTCTGTGACCATTACTTTGGCTGCAGTTGATTTTCTTGCACTTTCCATCCAATTCCCCTTTGCACCACGATAATTAGCCTTTTCTTGAAGTTTTCTTGACTCGAAGGGCCTCGGTGAGGTGCGGGAAGGAATTATTTGAATTCAAATGCTGTTTACTTGATGTTAATTTGATTCGCCGCTTTTCTTTTTGTAACTGCGACTCAAACTTTAGTAACCTTGTTTCAGAAAAGTTTTGGTGGGAGTTATTTCTTTTTTCTCAAGTATATTTTTAAGTTAAAAGAAGTTTTTATCTCTTAAAAGTATAAGTTTGGCATGATACAATAATAAAACTGTTTAATTACATACGCCACTGAGAAAAATTATTCCAAAGTTTTTATCATAATAATTGTGCATGCGATTTGAAATTTGTTTTTTAATGCATACATATCTCATTGACTCCATTTTACATACCTATCTACGTATTTAATTTCGGCTCAGTTTTAATATATCCCTCTAAAAATGTTATTTACTGAAGATTTAAATGAATCTAATTTAAAATAAAATAATCAACCTGATTTAAAGTAAAATAATCAACTTTAAAAATTGCCGAAAACCATATTTTGAGAGGTAGGTACCATATATGTATCTACACTTCTTTAAAAAATGTCGTCAGGGGACGCCCAACAGAAGTGAAACCTCTACCTATTTTTCCATAAAATATTAACTTTGCCTTCCATTATTCTAACAGTCAGCTTGAAATCAGCGACCCCGAAAACCCCCAAGTACCAAATTTGGTGCAAATCGCATAAACTTTGACATTTGTCTGTCCGCTATCTTGAATTCGTAGATTCTGACAGTAGATTTGAAATCAGTGACCCCGAAAACTCTCAAGTACCTTTGGTGGAAATCGCATAGGTTATCTTTTACAATTTACGCAAAACAGAGACGCCTACATTGTTTCTCAGTTTACTCCCCGGGCGCGGAACATTTGTAAAGAAGTTTCATTTCGAAAACACCCAACTCGAAGTTAAGACTGGCTTAGAGAGTTAAATGAGAAGCATGTTTTAGTTAAAAACTGATAAATACCAAAAATGCCTTTGGCCCTTTGATACCATTTTAAAATGTAAAATTTTTAAAATAGTTACGATTCAGATTCAAAATTACCTCAATTGTTTTTACTTTTAAAAACATAAAAAGAATTACTACATACCTTAGATTATAGAATTTAAAAAATATATTATGTAATATACATGATTTAATATAATAACATCAACATTTTTAGATGGAGTTGAATTTGTTTATCTTTCACAATTAAAGCAACAATAATAATTTTAAATTTATTAGTTTAAGGTAAATAAAATTTGATTTGATGTTCACGTGGTTAAAATTGGATATACCTAAGTCTTTTAAATCAAAATGTTATAAAGTGTTTTAATAAATAACCAATATTTCAGTAGTTTTAGTCCTCAAAAATTTGTCTAGATTTCCATTTTCAATGAAAAAAATTCAACTATACTTAAACATTGTTTTTACAATTTTGGGACGGTACACTAAAAGGACACATTTTTGCATTTCTCATTATTTTTCTTTATAATTTCAGATATGGGAGTAAATCCAGGAACTGCAAATGAGGATGACTTAAGTTAGTATATTTGAGACGAAAAAACTTAAAAAGACGAAATTTGTGATAATGTGATGGACGATATTTCTTATATGTATTGAAAAAAAATAATCATAATAGTTTTAATGTTTGAAAACTTAGGCTTAGGTTTTTTCTTAAAGTCATAATGGTTTGAAATATATGTATATCAACCATTATTCATTATCACTCGTTTATAATAAAATACCAACTAAAATTTTCTATTCGAATGAATTTTGTCATTCTCATGCCTTTTTTATCATTACCGTGTCATCGACATTCTGAAAATTCGGTATAATTGTTGAAAAACAAGCCTTCACCTTTTGCAGAAAATATTGTTAACTCCATGAAATCCTCCAAGTAATTAAATTGACACCTTAATAACAATATTTTTGTACGTTTTAAATTTGCATGCCTTTTCTGCTCGCTCGCGTAGAACGACTCAGTAGTTAAAATGAGCCAATATTCAATAAGCATGAAAAATCGATTTTGCTAAAAGTAATCAAAACAGCAAATTTAAGATGAGGTATCTGGTTTTGCGTGGTGTATAAAAAGTAGTAAATGTTTTTATCGAAATTTTCAAAATATTCCATATGCATTTTCACACTTCTTTTCAATTTTTAAATTTCAGTATATTTCTGAAAGTATAAAAAATAATGTTTTTACAAATTTTTTTACCAGAATATCCAGAATACAAGCATAAGTTAAATTTAATTTTGGAATTCTCTGTTTCTACTCAATATTTGAGTAAAATCATTAACAATTTTTTTGCTTTTTAACCAACTTAATCAGAGTCTAGAAGCGAAGTTGATATAATAAAACTTTCCCGAAACTCCCGCAGGAACCTGCTGTACAAGCCGTTCAGAACACTCCGAGTTGCATCCATTAGAAAACCATCAAAAAGTTGTTTTTCAAAACTTCTCAATATAATCGGGGTTTTTCAGTGGGCTCGATTTTACGATCAAACCTTATCCGAATTTTATTAGACGCCGAGACGAAGTCGCGGCATCGCATCGCGAGATTTTATGACGAGCCCTGTCGACGTATCGATTTTGCAATATATTAGAATTTCTCGGAAGAACTTTTAATGCAAGATAACTTGGCGTCTCCCACATATCCGAGGACAATCAAAATTCAATTTCAAGTACGTGCGGGCAATTTGCATACAGGGACGAGAGATAAGCCCTGAAATGGGTTAAGGGGACACATTCCTGGGGGAAACTTTCACTAATTAAGGGCTCTGCGGGAAACTTCGCCAGCACAAATTCCATAGTCAATATTTTCTGATAAAATTTAATATTCACTATAATGGGGCGCCTCGGCTCTTTTCTAAGCAAAGGCCGTTCTGGAACCCATTTTGCATTCTATTTTTGGGAACGGGGCATATTAAAATCATAAAGTGTCTGTCTCCTGCAGGTTGCGCACAGATTTCCCTCAAAGTGGCGGAAGAGAAGGTTACAGGGTGCCTCGAAAAGCTTCTGCATCGTAGACAAGAGCATTTGCGTTAATGCAATAATTGCACCTTACGATGGAGTTTCGGTCCTCTCCTTCGGGAACTCTGTTTCAGGGGCTTCTATAATTAGAGTCTTTAGCTTTTAAGGGCAGAGGTCAACATCCTGACGACAAGGAATATTCACACAATAACGCTTCACTCTTGTTAAAATTGTTTTATATTCTATTTTATCGTTAGCTCTATTTAAGTATTTTAAAAATACATTTACAAATTAGATTAATAATTTAATTAAGTGTGGTTTTTGATAGCTTCAATTTTCAAATAAATTAATACCTATGTAGCTTTTTAAAAATGCTTCATATTCGCATTAGATAATTATAAAATGAGGAGAATTGAAGCCCGTCCTAAAAAACACAAAAAGTTGCTTTACAACTTCCAGATTCATGAATGCACAACATTCATGGTTCTCAACGTGATAATTAATTAAGAAAAGGTTCACACCCATTCTATTGGTGTAATATGAAAATGCTATTTCCACACTGCCTGTGAGCTCGAGATTTATGGGCTTTAGTATAAGTTGGTAATCAGAAGGACTCATCACATTAAGTAACAAAACCAAAAACAGAAAATGTTCACATTCATAGTTTTGGTATAAGGGGGACGATATGTAGTATATGTATATTTTAACTAAAAGTTAAGGTTTTAATTATTTAAATGAAATTATTTTAGATACGAGGCATGTACACAAATGGTTTCTACTTTTCTATTTCGAAGTCTTTCCCCTTTTGGGGAAAAATCTTTAATATCGCTACAATTTTATCTATGGACTCATCTATTAATTTTATTTTCTGAGTTCAAAAATAAAGTAGTGTTCAAATAAGGATAACGAAAAACTAATGTGAATGATTAATGCATCAATGTATGGAAATCATTCAGATACAATTCCATACCGATAAAAATTAAGCAGTTTTAGTCTGCCTACTGTGCTTCAAAATTTGTGGAAAAGTCGTAGCTTTACAAAAGAAATTAAATTTATATTAAATTTATAAAATGATGAGAATTTGTATTATAAAATGTAGAGAAGACGCTATTATTATTCTCTTTTAACAACGGCTTAAATAATTTTATATATTAAGGGATCTGGTCTTCTACCTTTAAAATTCTATAACAAATATAACAATTTTTTTTACTTATTTTAAGAGTATAAATCATCAAAAAATGTAAAAAATACTAATACTAATACAGTGACAATTCAATTTAAAAATTATTTGTGAAAGTATAAAGCGACATACCAGAAGATATCCTTAAAAACTTAAACGCAATTTTCTCGAAACCACGTTTTTTAAACTCATCGCCACGATTAAAAAACAACACACTACTCGACCGATTGCTCTGATTTTTTAATGTTGTTATAGAAATATATGGCTGGCTATCGCGTGAGCCACAATCAAAGAACTCGGTAACCAATTTTTCAATTTTCAGTCGATTTTTTGATAAAATGTTCCTTCTGGTTCCTTCTTCTAGCTACTTGTACTTCAACACTAAATAATTTGGCATTTTTATTTTTTTTAGATAATCCAGTCGACCGAAATCATAGTAATATTTTGATTTTTTAAAAATTGCAATGGCCATGGAAACCGACATAATAATTCCAAACAAATTAGGTATTTTATACCTATTCTTGAAGTTGAAAGGTCTATAAATGTATTTATATGCAAAATTTTAAAATGATAATTTAATTTAAATTACGTACTTAATTACAGAGAATAAAGCAGCGAGAAAATATAGCACTCGTTAAGCATTAAAAGATATTATTTTACGATTAAAAGTTCCGGGAAACTTATTTCTAATTTGTTTATTTCTTTCTTCTGTAATAGATAACTAAATTTAATTTCTTAGAAGTCTTTATAAAATAGAACCAACAAAGTTTACTGAACTCCTAGTGAACTTTTATCACATTTGTCGTGTGTGTTCAAAGTGTGCCAAAACGAAACAAACACAAAAAAGGTTTCAAAGATTTTAAAACCACCTTGTTGAGCATAGAACCTCGAATACATTCCCGCAAATTTGCTTCTTTTGAAATAGAAAAACCTTTTTGTGTTGAAAACACCTCTTTGAGGAAAGAGGCCACCTAAATTTGGACCAATTAAAAAGTCTTCAGCTGCAAGCGTACCAAAAGCATCGCCTGACAATGGTAACAAGCCCGTCCTGGTCGAAGCCATACCCAGAAAAATTAACCAAATTCTGGGCAAACTATCAACAGGTAGTTTGTTTGCTTACGTAAACAACATTCGCTTCCGGCAAACATTCGAGACGAGACGTCTATTGACCGAAGGGACTGCTCCAGGGACGGATGCTGGGCTCGCAGAATTCGAGGAAATTGGTCGTTGCGAGGCAGTTCTAAGTGGGGATTTTGTTACCTGGTTCCATCCCCCGTGCTTTTGATGGATAGCGGAAGGATGGGACTCCCGGGAAATAACCCCCTCAGGTGAGAAGGGAATCTTCATGACTTGGGCACCTTTGCTAAGGGTAAATTTCGGAAGCGGTATACCTTTCTCAATTTTTATATTATAGGTACCTCTTTTTACTTGCCTCTGACGCTATTTTCATCGAACCCTTAGGTGGATGTTAATAAAATACGTTTTGATTAATGAACCTTTATTACATTACCTCAAACAAGGGTCCTTTTGTAATCAATTTTAAATTTTAAATCCCACTTCTGAAATTTTAAATCCCACTTCTGACACCAAAAGCCCAGTATCTCCCACTACCGAACTCTACTCATAGTTTTAAAGTCTTCCAGGTGCGTTATAAGTGGCACCGAAGAATTCACACTCAAAATTCGAAGGAAAATTCGCGGAACTCCACGCCGGTAGCTTATTGAATCTCTTTGGCTAAGAGTTTTTCTTTTGAATTTTTCATCTGAGATATTCCGCTAAAAGCTTTTCGCATTATTGGTTAAATAGAATTTCTTAACAAAAAAAAAATTCTTTTTTATCCATCGCGGGCTCAGTTCCTTTTTCATCAGCATTTTGTTTATTTTCTTATTTTATTTCTTCTCGCCAAGAGGCAGCAACTTTAAGAGTTAGTCAGAGGATGAGTTTTGACGCAAAAATAAATGAGAAGTGAAATTATTATCAGTATAAGCGGATTGCACGCCACCAGCAGCAGCAGCAAGTGAGCGGTGTGCGGCAATCATCAGCTAAATCGTTTTTTTTCGGGCAATTTTCTTATGCAAAGTTTAAGAAAAGTTGAACAATTTCCCTAAACGGTTTATCAAAGAACAAACATTTCCGCAGAACTCGGGGGCTAGAAAGAATTTCGTTGAAAAGTAGCAACACTGCAGCGCTTCTCGTCTTCGAAAGTTCGGGGTGGCTGTGAATTTTTGATAGAACTGCAGCGAACTTAGTGTTCATGAATTTGTTCTGAATTTTCGCCAGGATAAAAGCAATATAAGAATTTTTAGAAGTGGGTCTAGGGTGTAGGGGATCTTGGGATATTTGAGGTAAAGGCGGTGTTTTTTCGGGGAATTTAATCAAAAATATTATCGAAAATTTTGTTTTTCGATTGAAAGAGGACTGTTGCTCCAAGAGAATAATGAACAAATTTATAATTTGAATTTTCCTTCGGTTCATAAAAATTAATATATAATTAATTGCCAATTAAGCTTTTCGAATTGTTTTCTTTGTCGAACATTTTTCGGAGTTTTAAATGTGACTTTAATTGGCTTTTACTTTCAATCTGTAAACATGAAAGTAAACATGTAGCTCTTATATTTTATTTTTATATCTTCTAAATTATTTACGGGTCTATTTAAAATTGCAAAGTCAGCATTTATCGCTACTTGCCTTGCTGTAGGTATGCGAAGAAATAACCTCAGAAGTAAGTAAAATAAATTTTATGTTGTAATAAAATAAAAGTCCTATACAATTTTATGAATGTGCATCATTATTGCAGTTTAAATTATTAAACAGAGCTTAATCAGAGCACATTGAAGACTGGGAGTATCGGCATTTATGAAAATTATTTAGATTTTACAAAAAAAAAGAAAAGTTAAATAAAAAAATAAACGGCTGGGATACGTTTTTTAAACTAATAGTGTCCTTGTTTTGGAAAGCATTACATTACATATTTAATATAATACAAGATATTCTATGTTTATCGGAAATTAGAAGAATTAAAATTTATTTTTGACGAATTTAAAGCGATAGGACCTGGATTCATCGTCGTCGTTCGAATCGTACAAAATGTTCCAGAGAATTGCATAACTATAGTATTGTATATTATAAATTGTAAACTATACTACTCAATTCAATTCAAATGCAAGCTGTTTGATTTTTAAGTGTACTTATTGGTTACCGTGGAGCAGTCCATACTATGAAGCAGTCCTTTATACAAGAATGTTGTTTTCAATTCTAATGGATTTTATCTTCTAGGTGATATGAGGCAATATTTAATAACACATATAAAAGATAACCGAACAACAAACGCCAGAGAAAGACGGTTCAATAAATTTCACAGTATACGTGCTTTATGTTATGGAATTTACATTTTGCAGTTTAAAAACAAGATTGAGATGCATTTTCAATAAAGAGCTCAATATTATACTTTGCATAAAAACGAACGGCTGCTTGTTGTGTAACGCGTAATATATATATGCTAAACTGAAAAAAGTTTTAGTTTGATTTTACGAAAAACTTCTCTGGGTGCAGTCACATATTGAACTAATTAATGAAATAAATGGATCCATTAATATAATATTTTGGAGAATGATTCAAAAGACGCAAAAAGACCCTTAATCACAATTCCAAAAGCTTCAATGTACATAGGTTTAATTTAAAATTATACCCTCAAAGTAAAATAATTATGTTTTCTTACATTACTATGTAAGAAAACATAATTATTTTACTTTACTAATAAATGCAATGTTTTACAAATTTTTATGAAAAAGTTGTTTTTTCAAAATTTTTGCTATTTTATTTTTCATTAACTTTTAAAGTTCTTTGTACTAGGTTAGAAATACAATAAAATTAGACTTTTGAGTATATTTAATATTTGGTGCATGAAATTATTAAGGGACCTGCTAAGTTATCCGGTTTTACCCGGTGTATCATAAATGGGTCAAACGCAAAAATAATGTTCGGGCAGTGTAAAAGAAAAAACAATTTTTTTGGTTCTTTTTTGTTAAATTTTTTATTTTTTGATGTATTACAAATAAAGCACCTATCAAGAGTAACCCTATCCACAACTTTGTTTAATTCTAAAATTTATTTTAAACTGATGATTGAAGCACAAATAATTTGGGAAAAAAGAATTTTCCACGGAAATTTAGAGGTTATTTTTGAATGATTGGAGGAAAAATGAATTCATTATTGTAATTAAAAATAGGTAGTACTAAGTTACATTGCTTTTAATTGAACTAATTAAAGTAATCTTGTAAAAATACCATTTTTCGTCTCTTCTGTGGACTATTTGGTCCACAGAAGAGACAGAAAAAATTGAAAATCTCCGTTTTTTCAGTCAATTTGGGTGAACGATTTCTATTTCTTTTTTTCTAGTAACCAACACGTCCATTTACAAATTAATAAGAAACATGAAAAAAATCGGTACTGATTTTAACTTATTATATTTACATCGACTGTTTTGCGTTTGACCCAAATACGACTTAGTTAAATACTTCTAAAATGCTCAATTGTGGTACTTCACTCAGATTATGAAGTTTATAAGTGTTACAAAAATTTTGGATGTGCTACAAAACCGTCCAAAATTTATTTTGCTACTATGGTGCATATCAGAAGGGCTCATAGTTTATTTTATACTTATATGTTTATATGTTCCCATTGTTAAATGTTAAATAAATAAATAAGGGCATTCATTTTTTCGCTATTTCATCATTGCCTTTTTGGAAACTTTTAAAGCTATAAACCTTATGTTCATTTCGTATTCGTTTTAGAAATTATCGTCGGATTATCGGATATTAAAGCAACAATTCTATAATAATTTATTTACTCGATATAACTTTGAATCGTGAAAAATTTGGTCGCCCCATTGAGTTTAATATCTTCTTGAAAACGGAATCAGCATCTCCAAAAACTCTAAATGTGTAGCAACATTCATGGACAATCCATTGAAATTTATAATATCCGGCTGCCATCCTAAGTCCGGCATTTTGAAACTCTGAATTTTACGTCCATAAAAATAATGTTAAGTCGAAAGACGCATTATTTATAGTATCTTCAGATAAAATATAAAAAATATCAAAACAACACCTCAGTACAATTGTGATTGCTATATTTGGTTCGCCTCTTTTTCTCAGATTAATTCACATGAAAATCCTTTTTATTTCCAAATAATTGTTCGTCATATTGAGTCTGCCATTTTGAATTTCCAAATTTTAATAATACTAGA
Source organism: Machimus rusticus (assembly GCA_951509405.1). Classification (NCBI taxonomy): domain Eukaryota; kingdom Metazoa; phylum Arthropoda; class Insecta; order Diptera; family Asilidae; genus Machimus; species Machimus rusticus. The sequence continues at coordinate 10,599,778 of OX608049.1, forward strand.
TTCAAATTTAGTGGCCTCAAAGAAGCCTAAGTACTAAGTATTTTAACTTCAATTCGTTGAATTTGCCTTTGTATTGGGCCGCAATATGTAGTGCATTATCGGAACAAGCGTTAAGGTGTGATTGAGCAACAAACAAACAAACAAATTTTTATATATGGCTGGAATGAAGTGTTACTAATCTTATTTTTGGACTCTTGCGTCAAAATACCAACTACCAACGACCTCGTAATGGTCTTGGAAGTTGCTTTGAAACCCAAGGAACTAAACATTTCGGCCTACACCTTGGACAACGAGATTCGGCGGCATAACACATAAAGAATCGTGAAAACCAATGTTTCGAAGTTCATTTCTTCCAACAATAGATGTCCAATTCTCCAAATGTAAATCCAATAGCTTTTCAATCTGGACCATGCTGGAGATCCGAGTTAATACCAAAAAATATGTAAGTTAGGACGCTTTCAAAGCAACACTTCGATTCGTAAATGGAAAAACATTCTTCCAACTCGCACTCGTGCAGTGTGCGAATCAATTCTTTTCGTCTTTTATATAAAATTATACAGCAAAAAATTGTAATAATATGTATTTTGATGTTTACCTTTGAATGAAGTAAAAATCTTTAAAAGTACATCTATTATAGCGTTTTTAGGGTTCCGTACCTCGAAATGAAAAAACGGAACCCTTATAGGATCACTTTGTTGTCTGTCCGCCCGTCCGTTCGTCTGTCTGTCTGTCAAGACTCTTTTTCTCAGGAACGCGTGGAGGTATCAAGCTGGAATTTATATCAAATACTCAGGCCTGCTGTCCCTTGGAGCTGTGAAAAAATCAAACTTCTAAGCCAACGCAATAAAAAAAAATACAGCCGTTTATGCCGCAAATTTCCGCAAACTTCTTCTTCTTCTATGTCAACGCAATCAAAAGAAACAGCAATTTAAGCCGCATATTTTCAAACTCACAACTACTCGCAAGGGAATCAAAACCTAAAGGGTATTTTCAGTCGACCTAGAATCTTGAAAATTGGCATGAAGCAATGTTTTATAGCACATATAAAGGAAAAATTCCGAAAACCTTAAATTTTGAGTTACATTAAAAAAAAAAAAATTTATTTTTTACGGAACCCTCGGTGCGCGAGTCCGACTCGCACTTGGCCGGTTTTTTTTTAAAAGTGGTAACACTTCACAACGGCCACCCTGTATGTAAGGGATAGGGATGTGACTGAAATTTGGTTACTACTACTACATTTTAAGAAAAATATATAAAAAATATCCTCAAACCGAATTATAATTTAAAATTCGATTCCGATTGAAGCATACGTAAATACATTAGATGAATGCTTCTGCTTTTGATGAAATTATTCCGACCTTTTTTTTTCTCAGCGTAACTTTGATTCTTGGAGGTTGGGCTTAGGGTGTGAAATCGGAAGCTGGCCTTCTCGTGACCATAGGTCCCATTATCTGTAACAATTATTGTAACTTATAATATTTGCGAGAGCACACGTATCCCCAAATAAGATTACCCGAGTTCGAACACTCCTCGAATCCAATCCAGACGGAATCGGGCCCACACAGTCGGGGGTGGAAATAACGAAATCTTTCCGGAGTGGTTGCCGTGTGTGGCGGGAATGCCGAAATCCCTCTAATGCAATGTTAAATCTAATAAAAGGTCTCCAACTCAAACTCAATATCCGGCGAGACGTGACTCTGCCCCTCTGCGGTAAACATCCTCAGTAAATATCGGAAATCAGCCGTGGATCAGCGGAGGCGCCTGGGACCTGGGAAGGGGGCCCCATTCGATTTGATCGTCCCCCGTCCAAGGAGCCCGGCAGTTGGGGCGCTTTTACCTCACAAGAATTTAATTTTGCGCTCAAATTCAAATGGCAACTTGTTGCTTCGACTTTCTTCCGGTTTTCTTGGGCCATTTCTTCCCCGGCTTCTTGGAAGGCGACAATTTGTTTATTGTCGGCGCGATCGTCGTCACGCTTATGTCAGCCTCCAAATTACGCGGAGGTGCGGGCCGATCCCTCCGAGGATTGCTGACCTGCGGTTATTCCTCCCCAGAGACGAAATGTTTTATTCGAGCAAATTACGAAAAGAAAATTCTGTTTGTACTTATTCACGTGAATTTGGCCCTGAAGCCTCGCGCTGTGCCATGAGATGAATTTTTTATGGGGCAGCGTCAGAGTGCGGCTTTATCTAATTTTTCTTCCTTTTCCAGATGCTAAGTAGATTAAATAAGGAGATAAGCAGTGGGCGAATTTCAACCTGTTGTATGAGGATTTCCATTAGAATTGAGGGAGTTTCTTTGAATTAAGCAAGGAATTTTTTAATTAATATCTTTAGTGTTTTCGTCAAGTTTCTATGTAATTAGTCCTCCTTATTTTAGTCCAGGAAATAAAGCATTTACAAGAAAAATCTAGAACTCATTCCCTTTCATCCTTAAAACAAAATCATCACCTCAAATTAAGGGCACTTTTAAGGATACGATCTGGCCTTCACAAAAATCCACCTAGTTCAGCATTTTTTCGAAGTTAAAATTTTTATTTCCGAGCTTATTTTTCGTACTTTCGATTTTTATATTAATTAAAGAAAAGATTAAATGAAAAAGGTTTTCCATTGAGGACATTAGAACTTCAAACTTAAATAAAACAATATATGTATGAGATATCTATGTATATCTATATATGTATGTATATGTATATACATATTGTATATTTTTAAATAACTTTTATTCACTCACTAACCCTTGACTAAATAACTTTGTGCGTGACACTGAAGTTTCATGATAAAAGTCTTTTGCTGGTCAATTTTAAAATATAGCCCATGTAATTTGCACTGAATTTGGTACATGGGGGTTTGCGGGACCGCTGATTTCAAACCGTCACAATTTATGAATTCAAAATTGCGGAATGTATTTGAAGAGCTGTATATTTACACAATATCCATTGATAGGAGTTCCAACATTTAAAATCAAACGAGATAATATAATTTTAAAATATTGTTAATACATACATACTCGTACATACATTAAATTTTACGATTTAATCTGAGTTCTAGCATTTCTAATATTGCAATAAAACTTTTCTTGTGTATATCACTGAGAAAGAAAAGAAATATATTTTTTTTTAATGCATTTTATTTACAAAAGTTTGGTATTTATTTTAAAAGTTTTCTTAATATATTTGATTTTTTTATATGAAAAAGTATTCGATTACATTGCGTATAAAATATGATTTCGGCTAAATGGCCGCCGCAGCTTCGCTAGTCGGCGGCGCGTATACGAGAAGTCCAATTTTCAAAGATTTGGCCGCATAAATCAAGCTCGATATTATTGATTGCATTGGTTATGTTGGCTTTTAAGGCATCAATCGTTTGCAGGTTATTCGCACAGAACAGACCCCATGAAGCCCCGAAAGAAAAAGTCTAATGTCGTTAAATCACACGATTTCGGTGGCCAGTTGTCGTCGAACCGTAAAAATCACGTAGCACAGTTCTCACGGAAAGTTTATTTGAAGGTGTAAGATTGATGAGATTAAAGGCCCGCGCTCATAGAGTCCGAAATTCGTCCGACTCCGGAAAACGTAAGATGAAGTCCATGCTTTCTTTTGGGGGTGCACTCATAGAAACGCATTGCCGCAGTCGCGGCCGAATTGAAAAGTTGAACATTTCTTAACTTTTGGTCCGTACTACATGCGGCAACGAAAGCATCAACGCTTCATCAGCGAGTGTTTCCAAGCTTTGAAAATATTTTGAAATATTAAACACTGGACTGCTGGTCCCGACATATAACAGAAATCGGTTCATGGCAATTTAATTATTTGTTATTTAGTTGTGTTTAAACATAATTGTGTGGGATTTCGAGCATTTTAATTGGCATGATTTGGTTTAAAGTTTTGGGCCTTCGCTGGCAGTCCTGTCAGTGATCTGGTAAAATGTGCCACACCCAAAAAAAAAAGGAATTTTATCTCGAAAATTATTAATCTATTAATTACCTGACACCTGTTTATATCAAATTTATAGTTAGCAGAAATAGACTTATAATTTTCGAGACAAAATTGTTTTTCAAAAGTTTTTGTCCAATACATTATGTTCTATTTCTGCAGAAAATTGCTAATTTTTATTCTGACATGGGCAAGTGTCCTCGCATAACTTGTAGAGAATTAAATTCCGAACAAAATTGATTGTAACCATTTTTTCCCGTAACTGCGATATTTTTTGAGTTATTGCGAAATAAAAGTAGTGAAATTTGACAGTTTTATTTCAAAAATAACTCAAAAATGGTCAATCGGATGTCAAAATGTATAGAAGCATTGCTATAGACAATTTTGCCCTATACAATATTGCGCAACCAGTTTTACGATATCTGTTACCTTTAATGAACAACTTGCAAAATCCTAAAGTACCATCATGTGATCAGTTTTGAGAGTCACTGTATGTCTAGCATAACTGTCGGGTTTGATTCAATGAAAAATATCGTTCGTTATTCGGCCTTTGTTTATTTATTTATTTATTTATTTTTTTTTTTTTTATTTGAAAGTCTGTTATTAGCGGTTGTGTTTTTTTGTGTCCTCAAGTTGCTTATGTAATTCCTCATATCCAGCTACACAAAACTTAAGATTACGTTGTATCTTTAATGCACGCTCCATGTAAGAAAATGTAGTTCCATACTTGTAGCAAATTTCACGCCCTCGCGAATTAAACAGCTTCGTCATTATCGACTTCTTTAATATATAAAGAAAAAAGTGATAATAAAATTCAGGTATTCTTCGTAACCCCAGGAATACAAAGTAAAGAAGCCATAGAGTAGACCAAGTCACAAAAATATTTGTGAGCATAAACCGACTACCTAACTTCTGATTACACTGGCAAAAATTGAATTAACAATTTTTTTTTTTTTTGAATTCGTGCTAGAACAAAAAATTCGTGTAAAAAAATATATTGGTGAACCGTGTTATTTCAAAATCGTGTAAAACAAGACCGTGTAAAAAAAGAGTTGGGTGTACATACTACATATATGATTTTTGAAAATTACTCTTCTACAACTAGTCGTTTGAATTTGTTATCTTAGTTATGACGTTTTTAAAAAATTCCCACCCCAATCATTACCTTTTTTCTTTCCTAACCTAAACTTTCAGTAACCATACAATTTGAAATTTATATGCACCCGCGCATTTCTCCATACCGTTCATAATTTCCATAATTTTGATCTCATCAAGACTCACCAAAAAAACATTGGAAGTTTCAACTTCGAAAAATTTCAATTTTCCACCAAATAAGGGAATTCGCGTGCGAAATGTGAGGTGATTCCCCGAAGTCGATGCATCTTAAAAAGGAGCACACCCCTTTTCCGAGGAGATACAAGAATACGGGGGCAACCCTCGTCCAGAGGGGGGCGGAGCGACAAATCATGTGCGAAGCTGTCAATTCACATAATGCGTGACAGTCAAGCAGAAAAAAAAGCATAAATTACAGATCATGCGAGCACAGGCCAAAATAAGAAAATCGAAGGATCTTAAGACTTTTGGGCGGGGGGCTGCGGGGACATTATATCTGCCCTGTGGCGAGGGTGGGGGCGGCATTTTTTCGTCGCCAAGAAGTTCTAAAGGACTATTCAGATACAAAAACAAGACAAGGGCTCGTTCCTCCTGCAATAAATCTCTTCTGCAAAACTGATTTATAAAAATTGTATGCGAAAATTTCGATTTCGACTCCTGGGCGGCACCAAATAACTGCCGGATTTAGCTGGACAAAAATAACATCCTCCTTTGTTTTTTTCAAAATATTTAATAAATTCTGTAATACAGCGATTTACGAGGGTACTTGAATCTATTTCTATGGTAATTTTTATCTAGATTCTCAAGATTTAAAACGTGAAAATATGTATTTTATCTTACCTGTTTCCTATCCCAACCACCTGAAGGTAAAACAAAACAATATTTGAAATTAATTTATAGACCTTACTTAGAAATTTCAATTTTTCGAAATTCTTACGATTCAAACATTTCAATTAATGAATAATTGTCGATTGTCTCCAAATATAAATGGGTACTTCTCTGCTGAGTGAAAAATACTATGATATTTTTGAAATAATTTAATTATTATATTAAAGGTAACAAATATTTCATTTTTAACACATTAAAACACTGAATTTTAATGTTATGCTAAAAAATGGAAAGCGTACATTACAAGCACGTTAATTTAGAAGACACATATTTTAAACTGCAGATGAAATACAAAAAATTATGTGTCAAACTTTGTTTTGAATTCTTTTTAAACCAGTCCCCACTGACTTACATTTAAATTAAAAAAAATAATAATATTTGCAAAACCGACCAATATTTTTAAGTTGATGTACATAAGTAGACATACAATGCCCTTTATTATCGAAAATTGAAAATTACGAATAATTTCGAAATTTTAAACCTAACGTCGAAATGAGCAGTTCTATGTTCTATAATATATATAATTTCACATATTTACATTTACAATTACATATTTTATAGTTATAAAAATAATTATAAAATATGTAATATTGTATTGTGTTTATTGATAGTAGTCCCCTGCATGCTATGACCGTCAGATGTTTAGATTTATCAAAAAAAACTTCTATGTCCACAAACCAGCAAAATTAGAGGAACATAAAACAATATTTAAATTTTTAACATTTACTGTCTTTTAATGGTTTTCTTAAATAAGTAAGTAAGAAAAAAAATCTAGAGTTTAATATAATTTTTAGAAGAAAATTAATAAATAAAGCGGTTCAAACTTAGCAAATTATCCATAAGTTTTAAAAAAAATGCACCACAGGATACATTTGACTTAAAATTTGCCTCTTATTAGAAACATTCTGACTTGAATGGTTTTGGTTACTATTTGCTTTTAATTTATTTAAGTATCGTGTCAATTATCACATCAAACCAAATTAACCTTCAGTTAGCTAGCTTAGTCATTACAGTTGTACAGGAGATAATCCTGAACTCTAAAATAAGCATTCTAATATGTATAAAACTCTTTATTTGAAAGGGGCATTTTAAATATGTTACTTAAAAATCAAATTCTATATTGTATGATAAAATATTTTTAGTATTCGCTATTTAAATACGGAGTATGAGTGACAAGAAAAGGACAAGGCAAAAAAAAAACCATGAATTTACCTTAACGAGCCTTGGCTGGCATACGACTCCAAAACTGATTAGATATTAGGTCTGTTCTTTGACAAAACCGTTAAAAAAAACCCGTGGCGCCAGGTTTTGCCACACGGCGCCACACGGTCCCACACGGCGCCCCGAGAACTGTCAAAATAAAACCCGGGGTTCCGTGTGGCGCCGTGTGGCAAAACCTGGCGCCACGGATTTTGGTGTCTCAACTACGCAAATTCGTTATTACGGGGCAAAGCAGGGCGAAAAAGAAGAAGAAGAGTAGAATTGTCAGTTTTTTTGCAATTTTGCGCCAAGTGAGTTGGAGAATAATAATAATAGAATTCACGAAAAAAGCAAAGCGTCTCTTCTCATTTTAATCTTAGGTGAAAATTCATAACCGAGATTTATTTTTATAATTTACTGCATTTATTTAATACTAATTATCAAGTTTTACAATTATTTTCATAGTTGATGAGCATTTTTCATTCATACTTCATAATTTATTTCAAATTTGTCTGATAAATCAATAAATATTCAATTCAGTTCAAATTTAAATTCAAAAGCGACCAGCCGTTAAATTTGCCCGAGCCAGCCCGAGCATAAATCTCGGGGTAAAATCTGGCGCCGCACGGCGCCAGAAAGTGGTTGTCAAATTGTCAACGAACGCTTTCATGGCAAAATCTGGCGCCACACGGCGCCAGATTGTTCCACGCGGCGCCAGAAAGTGGCTGTCAAAAATGTCAAAGAACGCGTTTATGGCAACTTCTGGCGCCACACGGCGCCAGACGGCGCCACACGGCACTTGCTGGGACTTCGTGGCTTGTCAAAGAACAGACCTATTGTAAATATTTAAATACCAATAATTTTGTATATAGTCCTTTAATACTATTTTCTTTAAAATGATAAAAAATATAATATTTTAATTATTAATTTAAGTTTATACATATGGGCAAAGTTTTGAGGTGGGTTTTTATTTTTATGTACAAATTTTTATTTAATACAATATTTTTGCTCTGAAGTCAAATTCCAATCGGAATTTCGCACCGATTGATTCTAATAGGTGCTCTGGTAATTTTTTATCTTCCAACCGGATTGCACGAAAAATTATTACTAATATCCAAAATGGATAAAATACACAACATTTAAGTATTTCATTAAGTAGAAAATTGAAATTAAATTCAGTAAAACACAATCCATTTTGGATAATCTGCTATATCAAATCAGGTATTGCAATATAATAAAAATAATATAATAATTTGTGATGTTTTTAAAATCGACGTTTTTCGGGTTAAATTCAGTGCCACAACCATTGTGCGTGGTCGGGAAAGTTGCTGTTGAAGGAAAAAACCAAGGAAAGAAAAATGTTTTTTAAAGACTGTGAACTGAAAAGGGTCCACGAACCGTCGGAGGAGTCTCGCTGGCTTCTTATCATTCATCAAATTTATCTTCGTTTCTCAGTTACTCATAAAGGTATCAAGATTTAAAATTTTCCGGTGGTGAGTTTTGGGACTTGAATGGTCCACACCTCCCCAAAATGGGGCCCTTTAAGGGTGCTGTAGGTTCCAGTTCCACTCCCGGAGTCTCGACCGCCTCGTTGGGATTCATCGTCCGCATTTCCTGCAGGTTCATTAAAGAGTTGATTTCTTAAACGGGTCGGGAGTGCGGGGGCGGGCGAGGGAAGGGATCAAAAGTTTTCTGAAAGTAAACTCTTTTGTTATCCCAATAAGGCCGTCAAATTAGAGGAGTAAATTGAATGGCAGGACCGAAAACTGATTTGCTAAGTACGTTTGGTGCTCGACGGAGCGGATCATGCTTCGGTCATGTTTCGTGAAGGCGTCCCGGTCCCCCGGCCTCCCGGACCCCGCCCCCGGGAGGAGCTCATTTGCATAATTGATTATTAAATTTTGTGATTCCTGTCCGAGAGGATTGCGGGTCAAAAGTGCGGAGGCGAAGGCGGAAGAGGAGAACGCCTCCGTGGGCCTCAAACTCAATCGCAGCGTTGCGGTGCGGCTGCGGGGGGCTGCGGGGGGCTGCGGAGCCGCTCTGGGTGGCGGCAGTTGACTAAACAAATTAAATGATGATGAAAGTGACTGAAATTTTACTTTTGCTTTCAGAACTCTCCCGTGTGCGAATTTGCTTTAAATTATGCACGCTCAAATTTCGCGGGGCGGAGATTTTTTCGCCGAATCCCCAGAGAGTCAGATTACTTATTTATTTCTTGTTTGAATTTTAATTCATGAGCCAACGCGCTGGAAGCAAAGTAAGCAAATTTTGATTAATTACAATTAAGAGAAATGAAATTTAAAAAAAAACCACCGCAAACGGTCGGTCAATCAAGCGAAAAGTTCAAAATATTAAATTGTATTTAAATTCCTTAAAGTTTAGGGTTGCCCAAGTCAATTTCTTTTAGTGACTAATTTGAGTTGATGATGATGAGGTATTTTCCGTTTTTAGTACAATCGTAAAAAAATCTATATCTTTATAATCTATATATAAACTAAGGGCTTAGTTTAAATATTGTTTAGTTTCAAAATTTTAAGTTACGAGAATTTCATAATTAAAATTACGAAAAAAATGGGTATCTACCAAAAAACTTTTAAATTCGAATATTTTTCTTTGCACACTCTAAAAAATTTTGTTGTAATTTTATTGTTATTATTATATAATGGGTCCTATTATTAAATTCGTTCGAATCGGATCGAAAAGAGCCATTTTTGGACAAAAATTCCACCACCTTAAGAAAGTCCCGGGTTGCACGGAAATTCGAAAAAAAAGTGTTATCTCGAAAATTATTAATCTACAAATTACCTGAGGACATCTGCTTACATTAGATTTATAGCTAGCAGAAATAGATTAATAATTTTCGAGTTATAATTGTTTTTCAATTTTTTTGCTCAATACATTATGTTCTATTTCTGCAAAAAATCGCTAATTTTTATTCTGACATGGCCATGTGTCCTCACCAAACTTGTAAAGAATTAAATTTTGCACAAAATTCATTATAACCATTTTTCGAGTAACCTCCAAATTTTTTGTTTTTTGCGATGATAAAATTAGTGAAAATTTGAAAGTTTTTCAAATAACTCAATTATGAACAATCGAACATCAAAATTCCTATAGACAATTTTACCCTCTACAATACCCTCTATGACTTACGACTGTTATAGAGTATATGATATAAATTTACACATTTAAATTTAGTGTAAAATTACCAGATTTTTTAATTATTTTCAATTTTTAAAGATTTTTATGTAAAATCCAGACAAATGGCATAAAATTACACAAACAAATTGAAATACACATTAAAGTCCTAAAATTCAATTCGTGGTGCAATTTTACAAGGATTTTCACCCGTTTTATTTATGTTGTAAGTTTACAATTATTTTTCAGAGTGTAGTTAAATTATTTAAGACATTTTGTCTTAAGATTTTCTACATTAAACTTTCCGGTAAAACACATCTCAATTTTTTTAATATCAAAATTTAAAATCCAGCTACATCTTTTCGGAAATTAATTTACAGAATTTTGAGATTTTAGAACAGTTTTCTTTTTAAATAAACATACAATTTAAAAACGTATTTTATATGCAATTGTAAGGTCACTTATAATTGCTAGACATTAGAAGACATTTATTGAGTTCAATGAACCGATCGATATAAATCGGTACACTTACGAATATATTTTTTTGAAGGTCATGGTATTTCCCGCATTCGAATAATGGTCCGTGTAATCGATACGATTAATGCATTCCGCAAAAGGTCAAGCCAAAGAGCTAATAATGCACTCCCTTGTCCAAGAAATAAAAACTCATAAAAAAAGTAAAAGCAGTCGAATCATGTCTGAAGTCGACATCGAGTGAATGATAACTTCCCTCCCAAGTGGACGCGCAAAATTTGATTGATGGGGCTCAAAGTTCCACCTCTGAGTGAATTATTGGTAGTTTGTTGACCTCCTGATCCCTTTCACATTTCTTGCGATAATAATCAGTCATGTGCGTGGCTAAGTATCCCTTAAAGGGTCGAAATCGAATAAAAACCCGGAAGACAAATTGTTGTCTAACATTGCGACCATCCTCGGAAATAGTCCGCAACGTACGCCGGATCCCTTCTGACCCTCGTAGACAGCTGGAACTAGGGCCTAATTGGTGATTTGTCAGCGTTCCTTCAGTTCCGCCACAAAATACAATTTAATTATTTTAGGGTAAATTGACTTTCCTATACGCATACATTTTAATAAACGCCGGTTACATGGGACCTGCGCAGGAATAAAAGATTTTTCAATAATTTAAGCCAAAAGAAATAGGAATTACACTTTATTTTTATACAGAGCGGGATTAACGTTTATAGATCCCCTGGGCACTTTTCATGTGAAAACTCCTTGTAAGGCGAACAATTTTAACAGAATCAAAATATTTTTGAAATTTTTTGGAATCTCTTTCAAAATATGTAGTGCAAATAGATAATGCCCAATTTCACAGTGCGAGCTTAAGTTTTGATCGTCACTTAAGCTCCCGTTTAATCATTTTTCGGTTTCACAATGCGAGTTTAAGCGTAAAGGACGGCTTAAGTAATCGCAATACTTAAGTCGCCAAAATAGGCCACTTAAGTCTGTCTTAGAGATATTTTTTGACATTTCATGTGGAAAATTCAACAAATAAACAAGTTGTTTTTGAAAATTTGTATTTTTCTTTTAAAAATGTATACTGATGATGACAATAGGTCCTATCATGAGAAACGTTCGAATGAAATCGAAAGGAACTTAAAAAAGCCCTTTTTGGATAAAAATTCTTTAATAAAATATGTTAATATCACAATTATGTCAATAATAATAATATCTTTTTCACAGTAAATATGAAGTTTTTATGGTTTTTAAAAATGTTAATATAATAATATTTTTAATATATTTTTGCCTATTAAATTCAAACTTAAGGAGAGAAAATGTACGAGGGTGAGACTCGTAATTTCTACTTTAAAGAGGTTAATAAATAGGTGGAGGATTCTAGTTAATGTTTATTTTGTTGATAGCTTCTGAAATATTCATTTTATACAATAGATTAGGATTTTGTCTTAAGAGGATAGAGCTAGTTGGGATGGCCAAAAAAGGCTCTTTTTTAGGATTTTTTTTGGCCAAGCATTAAAATAATTAATAACAAACGTCTTTCCACATAAAAGATGTGTATTTCGAGATAATATTAAAATTTTTTTTATTGAAAAATATTTAAAAATAACTGGAATACAGCACATTTGGGAGGGGTACAAAAAAAAAAAAGTGTTTTGCGGTGATCACTGCTGCTCGTCATTGGATCATCGGGAATAAAAAAAACAAAAGGGATCAGTAGTTAATGACATAAAGCTCCGTCTGAACGAAGGAATTTGAGAAATTTTGAACTTTCACAAAATGGCGGATATTGAAAGTGAAAATTCTGTATTCGACGCAAATTTCACTCGCATTTTCGACTATAAAAAAAATCTTATCGTCCAAAAAAAAAACCCTTCGTTCACTCGGAGACAATTATGTATAGGATAAATGAGAATAATTTCAAACCAATCTGCAAAAGTCGTTCTCAAGTTACAGTGATCACCGATTTCGAAAGCATGGTTTCGAGAAAACGCATTCAAGAAATTGCAACTATGAGTGTGCACAGCTCGACGGCTCCGTTCAAAGTTATATATCTCCGTAAATAACGGTCCGATTTGTCTGAAATTATCAGAGAATACTTTTGAACTATTCTACTTTCAGAAAATGATGAAGATTTTTCCAAAATCCTAACTAGTTTTACCGCCTTAAACTACTCCTAAATATTTCACGGTATCGCACCACTGAATTTCAATACAATTTATTGTAAACTTTATTAGTTGCTAAGTGGCATTATTTTCTTCTGCACAGTAATTTTTGTGTTTTTAATATGACTTCAGGGGAGTTTACTGTCGAAATGAATAGAGTAGTATCATCCGCAAAAATTTAAGCGTGTTCTAAATATAATACTTCTGATTTTGTTAACTTTTTCTATGAACGTATTCCAAAAAGTTATTTTTATAAAACATAGGTATATATGTACATACATCGAATACATGAACTTTAGTACATATACAGTATTAAACGATTTAATTATAATTAGCTTTTGATGTCATTTTTAGAAAACATCAAATCTTTGCTGTGCGTAATTCATGATAAATTTTAAATCAAAAGAAAAAATTTCTTTTGATCGTGACAGGCGAAAAAAATTGTGTTATAAGACTTTGATCAAAGCAGAGTCTCTGGGCCCTATTCTCGAATCCGACGGAAATCAAATCCGTTCGAATTGTAGGAGATTCACACGTAAGCTGGCACTTCTCAGAGAACTCGATTCTTAAAAATCTTCTTAAATGTGTCATTCTGATTAGAAATTTCCTACATTCCGATCGGATTTCATCCCCGGCGGATTCGAGAATAAGACCCTCTTTTAATTAAAAAAAAATATTAGAAAAAATGGTGAATGTATGCATTAAATATTTATTCGTTAAATCCAACACTTAGAGAGAATCGTTTCATACTCAACAACTTAAAAATAAACGTTTATTTAATTAAGCTGAAATTGAAGCATATTGTTTGAGAAATGAATATTTTTGTGTAGGGAAGAAGGAGCAAGGAGAAAACTTGAGTCTTCATCAAGGAGTATTTTTACGACTATAATGAATAAACTTATAACCCAATGATTTTCTCTTTCCTCGAGAAGTTTCGTTTTCTCTCCATTTAGACGAATTAATTTACGTGACTGAAATTAACAAGTATATTAAGGTATGTCTTATTGAATTCATCGCAAGTCGTCCCGAACATCCGGCAAATTAAAACTTCGACAGAAGGAAGCACTTATCTTTCCGAAAATCTCAATTATTTACTGAAGCAAGTAGAGTGAGACTTTTCAAAAAAAATAAAACCATCAACGATACCCGTCAGTGCAGATAGAGTGGTTGCAAAGTCGATAGGATAGAAAATAATTACAAGACGAAATCCCATTAATTCTAGCGAAAAGTTGTGTCTCGCACTTAATTCAAGAGTCTGAGACAGTAACGAATAAAAATTGTCTACATCGTTTCCCTTTTCAAATGAAAAATAAGGAAGTAAGGAACTTTGAGGGAACCTTTCCTCAGGTGATCACTCCCTGAAAATCGTGTAATTTCCTGTTTTTTTGTCCCGATTTTTTTGCGTTTTTAATGCCCGACAACCTTAAGGAGCTTCGAAAAATATATAGGTGCTAAAGTAGACATAGTCTCCAAGGAACAAATGGGCCACATCTCACCACCCTGCGACTCCTTAATAAAATCCCATTTACGGCGGCACGGAAGTAATTCACATTAATATGTAAATTTTCCGTACGCTTTAGACTCCGCAGGTAAACGAAATTTATTTGACAACTCCAAACGAGAAAATTTCGAAGAACTTGCCTTTGGCGAAGAAATTAATTGTGTCGAAAATATTGAGTTATTTCCTCAGAAAATTTATTTCGGAAACGTCTTCTGAGTGTAGAGGTGATGCATTCTTTGAATATAGTAGCTATTTGGTGTAATTTCCGCCTTAATTTTAATGTAAAACCCGAATTAACTTTTATGATATCATCAGATATACATATATATATGTAGACTTTATTTGTATTTAAAAACTCATAAGGACACTTGTAAAACCGGTTTAATTAAGAAGCTAATTAAAATCAGGGAAATATGAAAAGTGGTAAATTATTCTTTTTATGTTACTTGAAGAAATTTTTTAACGATATCTACCTAATTACTAAACATTAATGAAAATTGGGGTTTGTTTACTAGATTTTATTTTTTGGAATACTAAAACTAATTAGTTTTGGGGTTCTCATCTTATTCGACTTATGATATTATTTATATTTTAAAAATAATGTTTTCAGTTGGAAAAAATCTTATTTTTAAAATTCGAGCCATTCCTTTGTGACTGATGGGGCATTTCACTCCGGAATTTAACTATTTCTAGTATATAACTATGCCATTATAAGTAATATAATAGTGAAAATTGGAATTTAAAGCATAACTAAGTTATTTTGTTAACCTCTTTAAAAAAAATTCTGATTTACAATATTTCCAAGTAAAATTTAATGTTTTAATGATTGTGACTGTTGGAACACTAAATTACCCTATTCTTGTACCTTTACTTATTCATCGACGAATTTTAGCCAAACTACAATAATTTTCTCAATTTGCTGGTTCTATTGTAATTGAATACCTAATCATATACAGGCTCTTCCAAAGAGATACAAATATGCATATGTATGTGCTAATTATTTAATTAATAATATTTAGAACATAATATAGACTAATATTACATATATGTTTTATTGTATAGCAATTAATTATGATTGTATCGAAAACTAAAATTAAAATTATTTTAGCATCAGTAGATGGTAAAATTAGTCCACAATAGTATAATAATAATACTATTAGTATTATTCGCGTGACAAATGAAACAAAAACCATACCCATACCCCAATGCAATATTAAATGTAAATCGTTAAAAAAACATTTAAATTGCTTCATGGGGGGTTTATTGTTGCTTATAAAAAATTCCCATGTTAAACTAAACCACATTGTAAAGTTAGGATACAACATTTGTATGCCTTTTTATGACTAGTGGGGCATACGATATTCATCGCTTCAAAGAAAGGTAAAACAAAAACTTAACAACTTTTGCAGTCTATATCTTCAGAGATAAAATAGTTTTAAATATTCCGTTGCTAAAAAAATCTAGCAGTATTCTCCAATCAGTCGCCTAAATGATCGAAAAATGGTGTTGTTAACTGAAGCAAAATTGTCTGCACAGTGGCAAATTTTAAAAACTCATAATTTCCATGGACGAAAAAGATCATGCGTTGTACCACACATAAATAACTATAAATAACTATAGTTATTTATCTGTGCTTTTTATGAATCTGTTCTCATGGATTAGTAAAGTTTGAACCTTCAACTTCAACAAATGTATATATGACCTTTTCCTCTTTGAGTGGAATAATATTGTTGTAAAGTAAACTGACTATCATCTATCAAATTGTTGTTCTAACTTGCATTCTAATTGCTGCGGGTGTACCACAGAATATGGCTATGGCTAAATTCTACTTATCTTATTGATAGATGTTTAAAAAATACCTGCCAGAAAACTTGTGTGAGTTAGAGGTCCAAATTCAAAACTATAAATCGTTACGAAATCCCAGTGCTGAGTGTGAATTACATGTTTTACATATACATACATATGTAGAGAAGAGTCGGTGAAATCGTATCGGTGTTATAATTGTACCACCTCACCTTTAGTTTACCCACAAGCCGACATATATTTTTAACGCTTACAACACTTGACTTAACTATGCCTTAGTGGCGCCCTCAACTCTCGGCCATTTTGTAATGGCGTCGGTTGAGAACGCCGTGTGCTAGTGAAAAAAATAAGTTTTTGTGAAATTTGATGATTTGAAAATATCGACAGTTTTTGAGTGCCAAACTAAACAGTTTTTTACATTGTTTTTGCGTAGTCTTTAACTTTGAAGGTTATGTAGCTGTCAGTTGTTTTGTTTTTAAATGCATGGTTGGCTAAATTGTACCACACCACAGTGTGGCTGAACATATTGTTCCGGTATATTATACATATGTCTTATAAATTGATATGTCTTATATCTGTTTGTTTAAGACATGAATGACATTGCACCTTTATCAGACCTCCGAAAAAAACTCATTTTTGGCTACCTTAATTGCAATCTAAGACAGCAATTATTTTATATGTGATAGCCAAGATATTGACCTATAATTGTAATAGCCACTTATATGTGTAAGTCTTTTTGTAAATGAAATATTGACGTCAAAGTAAATGGAGGTACGATATAACGAACTTTCCCCTATGTAGGTATCTTATATTTTTAAATAAATATTAGGTACTATCGATATGAAATTATTTTTTTTTTCCTAAATACTGAATTTCTCCAAATGAAGTATATAACTTTCTTCTGACTAAATTACACTTCAAATAAGAAATTCCATTCAATTATTTATTTTCGAAAGAAGATTGCGAAATTACGTAGAGCGGAAAATGATACAAAAAAAAAAAAAAAAAATCGCGAAAAAAATCAGGGGAAAAAAGAACAAATTTCCTAAAAATACTTGAGATTTTTGTTCCCAATTTTCACACACACCTCGACTTTATTAAATCGAATCAAACAGAAGGCAGATAAAAAATAAAAAAACACGAGCCTTCATAGGAAATGATATGAGAAAAAGAAAAAAATAAGAAGACAAATTGCGAACTACCCTCTCAGGATATGTGCAATTTTAACGAAAATTGGAACTTTAATCAATAAAATACACCCAAGAAAAGTTTTTTCCCGGGTGAAATAAAAAAAAAACGGACGAGAAGGAGATCTTAAGAAAATAGGAGGTAATAGGTTTTGCTGAAAAATTCATGAAATAAATACCTCCGGGAGCTCTGAATCAATAACTGATACATTTTTATCTTAGTATCTTTCATTCGGAGGTCTCAACGGGGAGATATTTAGAACCATGGCCCAGGAGCAATGTTTCGCAAACATCACGCAAGACCGAATTGCACCCAATTAAAACCAGAAATATTAAGCGTCTTTTCTTGAAATATGTGCGCCAAAGGAGTCCGTCGGCAGACAGCCTCTGCTCCTCCTCGTCCCGCCTTAACGACGTCGAGTCCCGCAGGATTTACAGAGCTATTAGGAGGAGTGTTGTCAGGAGCACTTGCTTACTTAAGCGCCCGTTTCGCGGCGCTTCTGTCTCGGGAGCGGCCATTGTGCCCCTGTCCCATTATTATTAACACGTCCTCAAAAGAAACTCGCTGCATTTGTTATCAATTTATCTGTCTGCCAGAAGATAACTCCACTTTTCTGCTCTCATTTGACTTCATTATTTATTCGGTCGCTCAGTGCACATGATGCTCCTCTGGTACTTTTTCAACTGAGCCACCCTGCAACTGAGCCACCCTGCAACTGAGCCACCCTGCAACTGAGGCACCCTGCAACTGAAATACTCTGCAAATGGATTGCTTTAGCGGGGGAAGAAGGCGGCGATGATGGAACATGTTTCCATTTTATCCCGCGATATGCTGCGATTTAATGGTTTTAGTAAACCTAATGCAAAATTACGGGAGGAATAATCTACCCAGTGAATCTAAAATTTACTCTAGGTCTGTGTCATGAACAACATGACTCTGTTGTGGGTCGTACAAGAATACATAAAATAAAAATCTTAATTAAATATTCACAGACAGAATGAGGCGAACTGAAGCTGATCCTTAAAAAGAGTAGACGTGCTCCAATTTAGTGCAAAGACAACCTGTTGCACTATTCAAATTAAGATACGGGGCAACCTCATCTCAGAAAAACAAGAACTGTGTCTAGAGCACATGCCAAAGTTATGTTTTAAATTTAAATTTTATAAAAGAAAAGAACAAGGAGGACTTATGTTTTCGCAATTGTTTTCTTGAGAAAATTGAATTGAAAATATATTTCTAATCAGATAATATAGATATGGTATACCTCAGGAAAACCACTTGGGTCCTATCTTGTTTACTTCTCACAGGTGCAAAACATTTCCAACTAAAATTACAATTTTTTTGCAACTAATTGCAAAATTTCTTAAACTACTTTGATACCAAAAAAGTTATACAATACATTATTCTTTATTATGTCTAATTTCCAGATATAACAATAGCGGAAAGAAATATCCCATAAAAAGGAGCAAAATTCATTTTTTATTCTACGTATGTGATTACAGAAATGGTTTACCCCAAAAATCAATTAGTGAGAAATATAAAATAGCTAATTTAAATTTGAACTATCCAGAATTATAAGCCGTTTTAAAAAGACTAGGCTGAGGATCGGAGAACTAAAAGTTTAATCAAATTTCGGCCTTTCCTCAGTTCAAGGCAGGTAAAAAATTAAGCAAACCTGGATGTGGATCCTTCGACAGTAAGAAAACGACCCATATAAGCCGATCTAAGAGCTACAGGCCAGCGAAAAGCCACTACTCTCCGAAAATAATCGCAGAGCTCGACTTGTCTTTGCTCGATATCATTTAGAATGGCCTCTTAAAAAATGGAAAACTATCCTTTTTTCGGATGGGTGTAAATTTAACTAAATGGGGAGGCAAAATTAAAATGACCGACGAGCAAACGAAAAACATTAGGAAAATGTTATTCTTCCTTACGCAGAGAAAGAAATGCTTCTGCGCTGGCGCTTTCAACAGGACAATGACCCGGAGCACACTTCCAGACGTCTTCTGGTTCAGTTTTTGCAGCAAAATATTGAAGTTTTGAAATGGCCTGCGCAATCCTCAGACCTCAACCCCATAGAAAATCTATACCAATTGGCTTTAGAGGAATATGAGGAGACAATTTTATAGCAACCCTGACGAACTCTTTGATGGTATAAAAAAAGGGTTAGAATAACATACCTTCTTCACATATCGAGTCGCTGATCAACAAATGCCAAGAAGATGCGCAACAGTAATCGAAAATCAAGGCTATTCAACAAGGTATTAATAATAATACATCTTTAAAGTCACCCACGTTATTAATGTGTAACCCGACTATAATTTTTGGAGGGTGCAGTTAAGGCCCCTACGAGGCTTGCCACACTACCTCATGTGGACCCTGTGAGGCGCATAAAGGGCATATAACGCCCTGCCTCATTCGCGCATCATATTATGCAAAAAACTTGGTACCTAGGGGTTTTGGTGTCGCTGAGGCATCTGGTGGGATCTTTCATTCCATTGTAAGTTATACATGTGTTTGGTTTGCCTCATAAGACCCTTATGAAAAACTCCTAAGCCACACCTCACTTCAGTTGCTGATTTTGTTTTGGGGTCCTCATGAGGAATCTACGGGGAAATTCCTCTATCGGCATTCCCCTCTTTTGCCCCATGAGGACCACAAGCTATATGAGGCATGCCCCTCATAAATTCTAGCCGGGAAAGATTTTTTCTTCGTTCAAAGCCAAACATCAAAATACATATTACATTTTTTAAATATAAGTTTATTTTTCGATATATCCTCCATTTACATCTGGAGAATTCGACATACATACATATGTATGTACATTGTTCAGAAGAAATGAACTTCGAAACATTGTGTTTAGCCATTTTTGAGTGATGATCGCTTTGGGTGATGGTGCCAAATGTCGTTGGAATGTTCAAGGTTTACGCTGAAATATTTAGTAGCCTAGGGTTTTAAAGCAACTTCCAAGACCATTTCTGGAAAGTTGGTAGCACTTATTTTGATTCCAGTCATCCTGTAGATGAAATTAAATGCAAGAAACTCACAACATACCTTTGAAGAAAAAAACTTATAAATGGCTAAAATTACAAAAAATATAATGGGTCAATGAAAACTAAGTTAAGTTAGCAAATCCTAAAAATACTTTCTTGAGAAATAATAGTTCAGACAGAAAAAAAAACAGCGTCACTCATCATATTTAAGTATTGTTACAAAATTTTCCTTCGCTATAATTCACACTTGGGGTTATTTGTCACGATAAGTTCTGCCCTATACAAAATTGTCGTTACAAGTAAATTATTGTCATTATTCTTTGTTTATTGGAACTTAAAGTCGCTACAAGAAACTGCACTTGTCGACTTTTCTTCACTTCTTGACACGAACTATTTCCACTGTAGATTTTTACAAGAAATATTGCCAACATTTCCTGAACAATTTTTGAAATTATACTTGTCGGAGCTAGATGAATGTCGAATAATAAGTTAAAAAATTGTACGGCTTGTAAGTTCTATGAAATAGGTCCATGGTTTATCGCCCCGGGTCCCTTTTTCATCTATGTAGTTGTGCCACTGAATATACATTTGTATTTAAAAGATCTCTCCGAAGTAAGATTTTGTTTTTTTTGTTTTAAGAGCAGTGATTAAAATAGATACATTAAGTTCTTAAATCCTGCGTGCGATAATTCGTCGTCAAACTTTTTGGATTAGTCCTCACGATATTTAAGCGCTGATTTTCTTAAAACAACAACAAAAATGAATTTTCTGAACCTTTTTAGACTCTCCTTTCTATACTTATTTAAGTTGCCGGTCACCTAAAGATGTAAATTCTATTTACAAGACTAGTAAACATATCAACATTTTAAGAATAATAAGAACGACTGTCGTTTTCGTAAACTAAGATATATTTTATTTAAAAAGTATAGATATCTACAACATTATAAAAATTTGGGCATTTTTTTAAATCTACAAAATGTTAAAATAAAATTTAGAAGATTAAAACGCGATTTAAAGAAAAGCTTAGTACCTACAAATTTCCAAGTGATGTTTAAAAAATTATCAATAACTTATATGAAATTTTACAGTGAAAACCAGACTAGTAAATATTTTCTTAAAACAAGAGGATATAATGTTTCACGAAAGTTCTTTCAAAACTTTCAACATTTTAGAAAAAGCCGATCACGCTCACAAATAACACTTACTGTCAATGGAAGCACATTGTGATTAGTGCATAATCTGATAGGCATTAGCAAATATCACGATGTGGTACAATTTCCCACATGATTTAGGGACTTTTATGGCTTTCCGGTAATTTAAAATTTCCCTGGTACATACATGTATATGTACCATTCGGGACGAAAGGGTTAAACAAAATTAGACAAAAAAATTATGCACAATATGTTAAAATAAAACTGAAATGCATCAAACTTAAAGATTTAATTTCAATATTTAGTTGTTTGAACATTATTACTATAGCAACAAATATTAAATTTGACATAAAACACTCTAAACTGTTAAATGTTGAGCTCTAGAATGCAAAACTCTCAATTAATTTTTGTATGAAATATGTTCATTTAAGTTCTGGTATTAACCCAAGGCATGAGGAACGCAACGTTGGCAAAAACTTCTGACGTACAATAATCAATCGGTTTTCTACCATGTGAATTTATTCCAATCAAAACATCTTCGGCTGATTTTCGAGGATGATGAATAACAACTGGTCCACCAGAATCTCCGCTGCAAGTGTAACCTTGAGGCGTTAGACTTTCGAAACATATTTTCGAGGGATCTCCATTGTGGATGAAAGATTTCTGACAATCGTAATTACTCAATACTTTAAGATCAACTTTTTTTAAAAATGGGGAAGGACGATTGCTTTGCGTTTGGCCCCAACCAAGGGCTGTCGTATTTTGACCAACAAACTCTTGTCCAATCTCAGGTAATTTGATTGGTTGAACCAAAGTTGTCAAATTAAAAGGATTTTCAAGTTTGATGTAAGCGATGTCGAAACTTAGGTAACTATAGACAGTATCACCTGGTAGAGTTGTATTAAACTTGGGATGAATCTCAGATCTCAAAACAGGTTGAACTTGGGCTTCGCTATCAGTGCTAATTAAATGTCCTGCGCGAACTTGAATAGGAATTGTTTCCCGGCCCTTCAAACAGTGGGCTGCTGTCAAGACTTTATCCGCTGTAATGAGTACACCCCCGCAAAGGTGATGACTTGGATTTGTGAATTCAACTGCCACCATGTATGGGAATTCCCCACGATTAACGAGGTTTACCACAGTATTACCATCGTAAGTAGCATCTCCAACCAAATCTCCAAATATTATTTTAGGTTGTATATCATCTTGGGAAGATGCAACCGAAACTACAGCAAAATAAAACACTACTAAACTTAACATGTTATCACTTGTCGATAGACTATACTTTACCTGAAAAATTCACGTAATTTATAGCAAAAAAAGCTGTGTTGTTTACGACATACAGTTTTCAAATTTCACATTAAACAAAGATAAACACGGTAAATGAGACAAATTACCTTATTTGACGTATGGGCCGTATGGCACAATTGTGACAACAAATTATATATAGCTAGGAGATCACTCTGCCACGCCACGTCTTGTAGTTACCATGAGAATTAAGTAAAAATATTGTCGTTACTATCATGAACGCAATTGTAAACAGTTCAGTATGAAATTTTTTGCATTAATTATAATCGATTGAAGAAAACAAATATATATTATTTAATAAATTATTACTTCTATATTTTTGAAATTTAACTATTCTTTCAAAATGACTACACATTTTAGTATAATATACAATATATAAATATGATTTTACGTGGATCCTTCAATAAGACCTTAGAAAAGGATAGACAAATAAATTACTTTGGGTAGATGTTTTTCATTTTGCAACATAATATCCTTTTGCTCTATATATGTACTTTCCAATCTTTTATCAAACTTTTTTAAGCCATTCAAACAGTAGAATTTCGGAAGGTCCTCAAAATAGGCACCTTCTTGGGTCATAATAACTCTTCCTTCAAAGCGAACCACTGTCCGCTAAGCAATTTTTTCAAATATCGAAATTAAAAAAAGTCACTGGGCTCAAATTGTTGTAATAACTCGAATTTCAATTCCATAATTTTGGCCATCGAAACTGCGCATGTGTGCATCCATGCCTTGTCTTGATGAAAGAGAATCCTTTTTTTTTTCAAATAAGGAGGACACTACGAGCGTCATCTCTTTGATTTTTTAAAAGACATATTGAACGACCCTCGTAAATCGTACTGGGTTTAAATTTATGTTATTAAACTGGATTTTGACCATCCTTCGAACTTGAGTGAACCTTTGCAATGTTCCAATGCTAAATGGAAAAAAATATTTGTTATTATTAATCTTTCAAACCGGTTCCAAATGAATAATTATAGACCGACTCGAACCACTTCTATAAATAGTTCTTTGAATCGGAGCGAGACTTTCGAACCGGATCGATAAGTCTTCGTTTCGACGCAGATTGAAGTTAAAAATTTCTTAATAGAATTGCTAAATTTCTCACAAATTCAATTTAGCTACCTTTAACTTAAATTAATTTTCTGCACATAACGTCAATACTTCGATTGGGTTTTTCTATAGGAATGTGTTAACCACCTTAAGCAAAAAAATTGAAAAGTTACTGAAATTAATTTATGAAAATTTTAGTACTTTTATAAAGAAATTTTTGTATAGGGCATTAGAGCCCTTTTGAAAAATGGCGTAAAAAGCTTCGAAATACGCTTAACTCAAGACAGTTTTCAATTCGCATCAAATTTTAATCCGAATGCGAAAGGTCATAAGCGATGTAGTACGTGTGTATTAATTTGTATTGTATAATAATTGTTTGAACATTTCATTCATGCAACATTGTTTTCAAAAGTTTTATCATGAATCTTCCGTTAGACGCATTATTTATTATTATTTAATATTATTGTTATTTTTCAAAAAATTTCTTTTCCACGTATTTTTGCTAGAATTTTCTAACAAGTTAAGTGACGCAGAGCAAAAAAATGTGGGCGCCACAGGACGCCCGGCAGATGTGAAATAAAAACATTAAAGTTTTTTGAAAATACAGCATCGATTGTTGTTTCATATGTCGTTGTTTGTTCAGTTGGCTTATTGTCACTCAAATTTAGACTCAATAATACTGTCACTTTATGCAAATAGAAGAAGCACACGCAGTGCACACACTCACACGAAGAAGCTACTTGTGACTTCAATGAATTTTGTCGTTCAAAGTGCTTGAAATAGTCGATTGAATTTTTTTATTTGATTGTTTTAATCACTTTCATTAAGAGTCAAAGGTAACTGAAATGAATTTACTAAAAATTTAGGAATTTTATTAAGAAATTGCAATTCAAAAGGTGTTTTTGTAAGCTCGCTTGTATTCTAGGGTCATTCAATAAGTAGGGGGTCAATAGATGTTTCACATTAATAAATACTAGTGGTCGCCCTGAGGTCAAAATTCGACCTACTGGGGTTACTACGAATAATACGAATGTACACAGCCTACTATGCGTTTGAAATTGGCACTCTCAATAATAAAATTACGACAATTTGACCACAGACTACTATGTGTTTGACATTGACAGTATGAATGTAAATAATTAATTTATTTTATTTAATTTAATGTACTATTTGTAACACACATTATATATAAATTTTAGCTTTCTGCACTTCTTCTCTATATAAACTTTAATTATGCCAAATCTCACACTCCTCCATCCGTGCAATATGCTTAAGAAGGGGTACAAAGTTTTCTCTTCACGTATTTAACACGTTCCCTGCCACGTGTACCGAAAACGGTACACAAATAAAAGCTCTCTCTTAGCAAATGTATTTTATGACGTTATAGTTGACTTCAAACCCTTCAACACAATTACCTCTCAATGGGATATACAAACTGTCGACATTCCCATTAAAAGGAAACGTTCTTGGCACATACCTGGCTAATTTTGTCTTATCTTGAGAGTCTACAACGACGTCAAGGTGTTAATTTCCTTCAAAATTTAATTTTTATATAAGAGGCTTTTGGCATCATTTTAAGCATTGGACTTAGAACATTTAGAACATTTAAAAAAATTAAATCAAATTAACTGAATTGTGTTTAAAAAAAATCGTTGGCCCTATATTTTTATTATTATCATATTTTAATCATGTGCAGGGTGGCCGGTGTGAAGTGTTACCAATTTAAAACACTATAATAGATGCACTTTTAACCCGACTATAATATTTGGAGGGTGCAGTTAAGGCCCCTACGAGGCTTGCCACACTACCTCATGTGGACCCTGTGAGGCGCATAAAGGGCATATAACGCCCTGCCTCATTCGCGCATCATATTATGCAAAAAACTTGGTACCTAGGGGTTTTGGTGTCGCTGAGGCATCTGGTGGGATCGTTCATTCCATTGTAAGTTATACATGTGTTTGGTTTGCCTCATAAGACCCTTATGAAAAACTCCTAAGCCACACCTCACTTCAGTTGCTGATTTTGTTTTGGGGTCCTCATGAGGAATCTACGGGGAAATTCCTCTATCGGCATTCCCCTCTTTTGCCCCATGAGGACCACAAGCTATATGAGGCATGCCCCTCATAAATTCTAGCCAGGAAGAGTTGTAAATATTTTGAACACTTAATTTTTTTATCATAAGCATGAAAAAAACGAATGTCGCTCCTTTTTTATTGAATATACTTACGTTTAGCTTTTTGATATTTTTAAATTAGATATAATTAAGAAAGTTGTAATAAGACATAAAAAATTGGGGTTTTATTTGCAAATGTTTTGCGCAGCACTGTATATCAATTACTTGCCCTTGTTTCTTATACTCATTCAAAAGCAAATCTTTATACTTAACCCTTAGCTGGCATCTAAAGGTCAGATTGACCCCAGTCTCATAATTCCCTACCTTAAGTTTTTTACCATTTTTCAAGTTAGTTTTCGTATCTCAAAATGGGATATTTCTCAAATTTCCTTTTTTTATTTATACATATATGTAAGTAGTAGAAATATCGCAAATTTTTTTGAAATAAAAGAAAAAATCATAAGCTGGCTTACAGCAAGCATTTTTGTTATCAAGGGGACCCCATATTTCCAGCTAGGCAATTTTACGAAGATGTGCCAGCTAAGGGTTAATTTAAACCATAATTATGAATTATCCTTTAAAATGCTTCATAAAAATAAACTAAACTGGTATAAAATCGTTTGCCAAAAAGGTAAGTACTAACTCAATTAAATTTTAAGCAAATCCAGTTTAATAGGTCCTCAATTACAAAACCTGTTTACGAGTCATTTGTTATGAGCCTTTAGCCATATTTTGTCTTTCATTTACTCATGCGTTAATTTAGCTGCCAATAGCAAATAATTCGGTCAAGAATTAATCAATATCAATCAAGCATAAAATTAATTTATTCCCGTGTACACATATCAAGAGTCGTTTTTGATTTGCATATGATGCTTTAGGCTACTGATTTCCGCATAAAACAAACAGATATTTAATGATTTAAAAAAATTCGAATGTCGAAAAAGGGAAATATTTTGACATTTTTAAATTTAAGTACTTACATTTAAATTTTTTGACCACATAGCTTCTAGCTTTTGTATTTAATGCAAAATATTTAAGCAAATTAAACCACAAGTCAAAACCACTGTACAAACTCAATTAACTTTAAAACAAATTAGAGTTAATAAACCCTTGTAATGAATTTGACCATATTTCGTGGGTGTTTCATTTACGAATTTGTTAAATTATGCTGCCGGTAGGATCTAATTTGGGCGTCAATCAATCAAGTGGTTTCCAGTTGGAAATACATTTCAAATGAAATGTTGTAAAAGTTTAATGATATTTTCGAACATAATTAAAAAAGAACACATTAATTTCTATAGTACTGTCCAGAAAATATGCCCCAAAAACCCAAAATGCAATTCGGCAGTAAAAAACAGATTTTTACACTTGGCGCCAGAAATGTCATTAAATAATTTTCCACGTTGAAGGTAAAAATTA
Organism: Machimus rusticus; assembly: GCA_951509405.1. Taxonomy (NCBI): domain Eukaryota; kingdom Metazoa; phylum Arthropoda; class Insecta; order Diptera; family Asilidae; genus Machimus; species Machimus rusticus. The sequence goes on from OX608049.1 coordinate 10,627,222, forward strand.
AAATATATATGTATTGTAATTTAAATAAATTCTGTTGAGTATGAATTATTCAATTTTTGTTTTTATGAAGGGTGAAGTGCAGCAGAATGTTAAAATATTTTTTAATAAAACAATTTCATTATGGCAGACATATTTCGTGATTGCGTTAATTGCAATAAAAACAAAATTAAAATTGAATTAACAAGAACAATGGAAGCCCAGAAATTGTTGAAACGTGTGAAGGACAAACAATTTTGATTGAGGGTCCAAGTAAAATTAATTAACCAACTTTTAAAGAACCATTTGTGCTGCAAATGCAATCAGATGCATGGACTGAAATACGGATATAAATCAAAAGCACAATTTTATGCTTTTATTTGTGTGCCTAGTGTAACAAATTATTTTATGGATTTAGTTAGGGTTTAATGATTGCCATATTTTCATATTTCATTTTTTAATGTCAAACAACACTGCATAATTAATACTTGCTATTTGAACACAAAATAGGAAAATATGGAATAATTTAATTTATTCTGATAGTATAGTAAGTAGACATGATTGCGACATTTTGTTATCACGCTTCAACTGAATTAATGAAGCGATTAATAAAAGTTTTGCTTCGAAATTATAGTTTTAACATTTCCTTGGATTTTCTAAAATTTAAATTTAATTGTTAGCGTACTTAGGGTTCCATAGCCACACTAGGAACACTTATAATTTCGCCATATTACAGCCGTTTTACTAGCAGACTATTAGTGCTATAAAATGTGTAGGACATCATTTAATAGGTCTTTCAAAAATAAAACTACAGGAGTTGTTAAATCGTAGAGATTTAAACAATATTAAATGGAGATAGGGATGGATCCTTAGAGCAAGGTCGTCAAATCAAACTCTTGGTTTAGAATAAAATTAAATTTTATCTTTAATAATTCAGTTATAGATTCATAAACTAGAATTTCCAATTGATTTCCAAATTAATTATACAATATAAAATAATCCAATAAAAAGAAAGCTGCTGAAAGGGTGTTGAATTAATTGGTGTAAACCCAACACCTTTACAATACGTTTAGAATATCAAAAATTACAAAATGACACTCGAACAAACACAGCTCAAGTTAGCAATTATGTTAAATCAGGATAGTTAGGTAAACTTAGCCTTTAGAATAAATTGGATAGGTCAGGACTTAGAATATCTCAGCAAACTCAGCCAAGTTGGAACTTAAGATCTGTCGACAAACTTAGCATTGCTAGGACTTAGGAAAACTAGAATAGGCCAGGACTTAGAATTCTTGGCAAGCTCAGCCAAGTTAAAACTTAGGAAATTAAGCAAACTCAGCTTAATTGGAGGAAGGTATTTTAGCCAACACAGCTAGTACTAACCAAACTTAGGTAAGTTAAATTGTCAAACTCAGACGAAACTTATTCCTAACCTCCATAAAAAAACCAGACCAAACCAAAAACCAAAAAAAAAAAAAAAAACATTTTTGCTGACTTGCTGTCAAATCAGGTCTGTACACATTATTAGTGTAGTTTTGAAATGTCAGCTCTTGCATTTCTTCTGAAAATGCGCTGAATTGCTACCGCAAGATGACTAAAATGAATGAGATAGGTGACGAAATTGCAATGCGAATAAAAGAGCTGCAGATATTTTCGTTGACAATTCGTTTCGATGACAATTAATTGTGCATTTAAAATAGGGATCCATTTACGAAATATTAAGCTTTAAACAAAAATTTCTTAATATCCGAAAAGTCGACTATAGTTTACAGATTATTATAGTCGACCCACTTATTATTAAATGTAGTTGAATCTCTAAAAAAAGATAATAATTACGTTCTTTTCGCATCTCCAGAACAATAGAAAAGTTTATATTAAATTGAAGTTTATTAATATTTCCTCAGAATAAGGATTATCATTTTGCATCAGCAATGCATGGTTTTCATTCATGCAAAACTTCAAAGCTTGTACTGAACAATTGTCAGATTAATTTTTGATTTAAAATGAATAAAAGTAGTTGCAATTTGACATTTTTTTAGAAAATTTTAAATTATTCCTATAGCTTATTCATAACAAATTTCAAATCTAAACAAAATCTCCTTTTGTTCTTGACAGACGAAAAAAATACAGCTAATAGAAACTACATACAGATACAACAAACTATTTAAACATAAACATACTGACTGCAGAGCCCTACACTGCACGTAGACCGATACGCACCAAGAAATAATTTTAAACAAAAAAACCTTTTTCCTGTCCGCTCATGAACATCACCCTATAGGAGGCGTAGGCCAACATTTTTGGAGGAGACTATTCTTTTATAAATTATAACATGTGTGTAACCACAAAAATAAATCATATTAAAAAAAATATTAATTTTAAGACATACAATTAAAATACAAATGTATTCCATGCCAAAAGATATCCATAAATTGGCTTCATAAATAATTTACTAAAAACTACAAAATTTATTATGAGAACCACCGAACTCAGCAAACAAACAAGGAAATAAATCGCTCTCCTATTTCGGGGCACTGTAGCTAAGTGCCAGAGTCCACTCAATTAAAAATAATTTCATCGCTCAGCGAATTTCCCTTGGAGACTCGGGAGCCAAATCGTGGGTGGTATTGCGGGGCGAAAAAAAAAGACAAAATTCAGGGCAAAAATCAGCAAAGCCATGGCCTCTTCACGGGCCAAAAATTTGAAAGTCCTCAACGAAACAATAATTTACAGAGCGGTTAGCTTCGCAGTGGAGATAACAAGAGAAAAATGCAAATTGGTGGTGTAGACTAGGACAATATGCAAATTATAATGGGGTAATCGACTCCCCATAGCCGCCGCCGCCCGGGAGCACCCCCGCCCCATTCGCCGAAAGCCATCACGATTCCCTTGTAAAAATTAATGGTCGGAAAAAAAGAGAGCCTAATTTTGGATTTTCCCCGAAATTGAAACTTCCGATGTTAGACTGTAGAAATGGTTTCCGTTGCGTGACTCCTTAGTCCTTGCAATTGTTTGAGGGCTTTAATTCCTCTCAACCGAAAAATTACCAAGGAATTAATTTCAAACAATTCACTGTCTGTCTGCACTTTCTAAAATAAAAAGAAATTCTAAAACTCAATCGAACATGCAGAGGAACTGAAAACTTAATCTGTTTTTATCCGATAAGTGAGTCATGCCTCTGCGAAAATCCTTTTGTGGATTGTTCATATTTCACGTGAGCCAAATTTATCCTGATAGGTGCTCTCCATCGCCAAAAAAAAAAATTTAATTATTTTAAATTGAGAGCCTGCATCGTGTCATTCCAAACAGTTCAGAACCATTCAGAAGATGCACATGCACTTTCCATTCACTCATAAAATTTATTGCTACCTTGTGAATTTTTCCACATGCATCACGTCCGCACAAACGAGGACGACAGACGGCTGAGATGCTATCGATTCGGTTGCTCCAGTGGGAATTTCAATTTTTTCCCACTAATGCCTGACACTATCATTTTTGTACACGGCCACGACAAATTCCAATGACTCCAAAGTCATTTCCTTTATCTGAGCAAAACCGAGCTCAGGACCTCAGAATCAGGACCTGGACCAAAACCTGAACCCCGGAACCTGCAGGAGCTCAGCTTTTGCAATGAATTGAGATTTATTTACTCAGCTTTGATTGGAAACCGACGGAGGTTTGAACACGCAGTAAATTTTATGATAGATCCAGAACCCGAACCCACCCCAATCGAAATTTCCAGCTCCCAAATACAATTACTCCGGAGGTTGGTGGACGATGGTTGAAAAAGCCCAGATATGCTTTTATGCCCTAAATCACTAGTGCCAGACGCCGTCGATTTCGAATAATATCAAAGCGGTGCTGAATAATGTCCTCGTTATATCGTTTCCATGAAAAGCGATTCAGATTCATATGTGTGCAAATATAAGAAAACGTTTCTGTCTACTTTTAAAACAATCAAGGAGTTAAGTAACTGGCGACATCGACTTTTACGGCTGAGAAATTTTCAGAATTACGATCAAGAAAATCTTCAAAAATCAATAAAAACGCCTCAAGAATTTGAATGAAATCAAACGAGAAAAAATTTAAGTTTTCACTATGCTAGACACATTTTTTAAATTTTGTAAGAAAAAAATTAAATTCTATAAATTAGAGCACGAGTAAAAATTTAACAGGCCCAAACGTAGTCCAAAAGAGACACGGCACACCCGTTCTATAAAAAACTATGAAACTTTGAAGTATTATAAAAATTAAAAAGCTTTGGACTTTTCTGTTTAATAATTGTTGTCTCTAAATTTGGCATTACATAGGCTATGTTTCGTTTTCATTAAAAAAAAATTGTTTACTATTAAATTCACTGATTAAAAAATCTACACTTATCCCAGCGACACACCAATCGAAATTTAGAATTTCGAGTGTTCTCAATTTCAGAAATATATCATATTACCTCTGAATTTCTTAAAAAAGTTTCAGGCAAATATTCTGTAAAAACGAGATTTTCACAAAAATTTGACTTAAATTTCAAAGCAATGCACCGAAATTCTAAATTTCATTTGGTGTGTCGCCGGTATTATGGAAAAAAATACAGTTTTACAAAACAATAGTCATTTCAGTACAAAAACTTAATACAGTTTTTTCCTCATATTATTTAATGGACAATAAAATCTACATATATCCTAATCCTTTCATGAAACATTAGAAATAGTTGAGTTCGCAACAAATTTACAACTCAATTTAATTAAAATAATTTAAGAAAATAACGAACTTCGGTACTTGTTACTGTTCAAAACTAAAGCAACATTTTAGTTGCCTCCCTAGTATGTACTTCATATGATACATAGTCCTAATTTTTGTAAAAAAGGCACCAAAAAACCCTCAAAATTAAAGAAAATATAAAAAATTATTTTGTCGAATTATTTGTTGCAAAATGCTCTATAAAATATATCATAAATAATTTTCTCAAAAAATTAATAGAAAAAAAGTTATTAACGAAAATAGTAATTCATCTCTAAAACTTTCATTAATTTGTTTGCTTATTAGGTACTTATAAATTGTAGAAGTTACAAAAAAACTATATTAATAAAAGTTGTAGATAGTATAATTATCTACCGAAAATTTCTGTACAAAATGTTGGTGGGAGTGATAGTTTTGGAGATATATTAAAAAAATATTTTCACCCTTATTTCTACGATAGCGGCCAAACGTGTGCATCGCCGATCCTGAAAACTCAAACTTGAACTCCTGTTGGATCTCCCCACATAATAAAAAATAAAATATTATCCTATCCCAAATGCACGGTTGAATGCCCAATTGATTAGACTAAACAACGACTTTTTATTTCAGTGTGCTATAAAACGGATGAATGCCGGATGGATGTTTTCAAAAAGTTTGATTTTTTTTTAATTCGTTCTAAATTTACTACTATCATCATAAGTTACAAGGTTTGAGGTGTTGCGTTGCCTGCTTGGAGATTAAAACACAGACTGCCGGCCTGCCGTGGGTCTGTAATTTTAAGGATAAAGATACGGTGCACGGAGAAAAAAAATAAGTTATTCAAATATATCCCGAGTACCTTAATTTTCGTGTCTGTAGTAGGGCGTACCTTTAAATTTTCGTGCCTGCTTTGGGCGCGTATGTACCTACAAGAGGGCATATTTTTAAATATTCGTACCTTCTTTCTTTTTATGCCTGTTTTGGGTATATTTATTCGATATATGGGCTAGGTTTGAGCGCGTTTATGCCTTTGCGTCTGTGCACCATTTGGGCGCATATCTTCCAACGAAAAACTTTTACTCGGGAGGTCGTTCCATAAAAGTAGTCAACTAATTATGCTCCTTAAATGTTGGACTGAAACACTAATTTATCATTTAAACAAGAAGTTCTTTGTTTTTTTTTTTTAAATATTTGCAACTATCTCTAAAGTGGACCCATCTGGCTTTTACGAAATTAAAAAGAGGAAAACTTAATTTTCTAAAAACGCCCTCGTTACTAAAAAGGAAAATGTTTAATAATATCGTATAAGAGTAGGTAATTCATAATCTGTTTTGCCAGAGATAAGGGCACAATTTTGTGATGATGAATGAAGCTGTTACAAAATTTTCTCTTCCACTTTACTTCATCCGCAAATCTTTTGCAGAGGATGCAAATAAACTCAGAGGATATGACGCGTTCTTAAAAAAAAAGTACGAAAATATAGTGGGTTTAGGGTATATAACCCTTTACCCGAAATCTGACCCAAGATAACTTAATCTAGAAAAAAGACTCCAGGATAGCTTTCCTTAGAATTATCTCCCGCTGTCCTTGCCTTTGCTAGACCCATCATATCTCTGGGGACAGTCCCGAAAAACCTCAAGGCTTATTCAGACAAGAGGGACGTTATAACAAACAGTGTATATTTTATCACCGCAATAACTTAACGCGGTCGTTACCGCTTTTAAAGGAAATTTCCTCACACACAAAGAATAAAATAAAAATGTCTCAAATAAACTGAGCGGATCCTCCATTAAATTTGATGTTTCCTGTCTGATAGTACTGCTAATGGAATTATATACTGCCCATTCAGATATTTATGCGCGGCGACTTCTCGCCACAAAAAGAAAATCTTTCTGCAACTCTTAAATATAGACATAAACGGCGACAGTAACATTTTTCTTAGAAATAATAAGAAAAATTTGATAGGATCGAGTTCGAAGTATTTTCTTTAATGATGTAAAAATTTTCATTTGAGGTTAAAAGCGACAAACACCTTGGAAACCTTCGCCCAAAAAGTTAAGAAGTATTTCGACTGTCAGGAAAACCAAGTTTCGCTTTGCCGTAAAATACTCTCGCTTTGGTGAACGTTTGTTGAATTAAAAATCGCAGATATCCTTAAAGTACCTTATTTATAAATACTTTATAAAAAAGGTCTTTAAACATCTTTAAACATCTTTAATTTCCTTTTTAACTGTAATTTATGCTTTCAAATTAAGCTAAATATCAATTAGATAATAAATATCGTCTCCGAAAACTTTTTCAAAATCATATTTTCTTAAAACCTACTTTACACTATCTTGGTAAATCATTTGAAAAAGCATATGACTTCTCATAAACATTTGAGTAATCATATGACTTTCTGAAAATTAAAATTGTTTGTAAATTAATTTGAGAATCCTCTGACTTCGATCTCTGATTAAAAGGATAATAAAATTTTGTATTATTTGAAAAATGAACAAAGTTTATATGTACCATAAATATTTTTTTAGAATGTATAGAAGACAATTTCCTCTTAAAGATTTATATTTAAAAAGGAAAATATTACACTTACAAATACGATTTTGCGATTTTTGTCCTATTCTTGAATACATTCGAATCAAATCGAAAAGAGCTTAAACAAACAAGAAAAAACAAAAAAAAACAAAAAAAAATTCTCACAAATTAATTTTTGTTATCTTTAATTTCAATTAATTTTTTGCACATATAATGTCAAAATAATTATTTTGGTCACCTTAAACTTAAAATTTAATAAGCTTTATTAAAAAATTTTAGTGAAAATGTGCTTTTCTAGGCTATAAATATAGCCCATAACTCGAAAAGTTATTGAAAACAAATGAATTGCTGCATTCATTTTAAAATTCCAAACTTAATATTAATTACAAACAAAAATCGATTATAATTTTTGGGACAAATTCAAACTGATGTAACCCTTGAAGTGAGAAAAACAAAATTTCTTAAAACGTTAAGAGTTTAGGACTTCCTTTATAGTAAAAAGAGGCAGGTCTTGTTTTAAGATGCATTTTAAGAATCTCCGACCACTTCTTTTCCATCTTGAGTTTTCCAGCTGCAGTGGATTTGCATAAAAAGGAGCAAGCAGTTCGACTGAGCCCAGAATGATCCCCAAAAGGTTAAAGGTCAAGAAGGTATCTCTCGAACGGCGGGGATCTTCATAATTTAATAAAGCGCCTGAAAAACGCCTGCTGCTTCTGTGTTCATTCGGTAGGGAAATTTCGAGGAGAATATGCAAAAATAATCACTTCAAATTCTTCTCGCCGTGATTCATTAGTCCCTAGCCACCTACTTTCCGGTTCATTCACACCCGGGACCAGTTAGTGCGATCCTCTGCATAAATTCCCATTCATTTTAGCTGGATATGCTGTCGGCAGCATAACAAGCAGAATCCGCAATAACTCCGTGTTATTTACACATAATTGGCAAAAGTCACCTAAGGGACCTCATTCTGGGAGTGGGCATGTGTTCGAGGGTATGTCGCACTAATTGTGCAAGATCTTGGACGGATGCTGGAGGTGTAGTAGTCCTCCTCGAGACATTTACAATTTCCGTTGAGAATTTTAATAGGAGCCTCTAACCGAAGGAGGATAATAAAATCAGCCAACACTCTTCACTATGGTGAAGACCGGTTCGTTTAGCTAAATAAACACGTCCTCCTTTCGAACAGGTAGGGGGCGGCTAGAAAACCCTAAGGTTTCAGGTTGCGGAAGAGGTAACAACCCCCAGGGATCCATGGGACAACCACGATTAAGGGGTCTTACGTGAGTCGCCCGGAGTGCTCTAATGAAATCGTAATCTGTCGAAATTGTCCTCTTTCCGTCGTGCATTGAAACTTTTCAATTATCATCACCCAGGTGGGGGATGATTTCGGAACGAGCCCTTGTTTTATCTGATTATGTAAATTAAATCAATTTACACCCTTTGGATGGCACAGAGTAGTTTACATCGAATAATGCGACCATCTACGAACCATTAATAACTCCATCATCCAAGCTCTGTGGCTATTCACCACCAAGAAGCAAATTATAGACCTACAAACTTTATGGCGGGCAAATTCTGAAGATTCAGCCATTAAATCAAAGACAAATTCGTCAGCACTATTAAACGCCTGAGAGAATGATTTTCTCCGTTCAGAACAGACACCTCCCTTAATTTCATATATAGGGAAGATATCCTGCACTAGAACGAGCAAATTATTCATACTTCCAAAGTCCTGATCAAATCCTTAGATATGACTGAATTTGAGGTTCCTTTCGATGCGAAAATTGAATTTCCTTCGGCCCGAATTACTTGACATTCGGAGCCACAAGTCGCATACAAATTCCATGCCATAGCATCCTTTTTGGGTTTATCTCTTCACAGTGGGATAGAGCTTGTCGATATTCCTTGTTTAGCTACGTCCTCAGATGGCAAATATTTCAGGAATTCATGGAAATGTTTACACTTATCAAATCGTATTATCAATTTATGCATTTAGTTTCACTTAAACTGTTTCGGAATTTAACGATTTTATTTAAATTTTCATTTAAAAGTAACTTGAAGCATTTTTATATTTCATAATTGAGTTTAGTCTAGATCTAGCTTAAAAAGTAATCTCCTACATATATGTACATATGTTAAAAATTTAATTGAAATCCGTTGAGTTATAAATTATGTGATGTTTACGACTAGGATAGTCATTTAAAAATCACTTTTTCTACTTTATTGGGCCATTTATTTCACTTTGGCCAACTATGCTGCATATGCTCACAATATCTCACAAAGGCATCTAAAAACATAAAAACCCAAGATAAATACAAAACTAGGTTAAAGTCAAATAAAAAACAAACATATAAATAATAAAATTGACGGCAATTTCCTTTATGGCTCTGTAAAAAAAAGAAATGTGGAAAATAGTTACGCACCATATACAATATTCAAGAGTTAAATTCCAGTTTTTTTTTAAATCAATTCTTGATTATGTTAGGCAACGATCATCTTGCTAGGTATAAAATTAAAGTTGAATATGACTTTCGCTCAATTGTTTTTATAACCAATATTAATGATAAGAATGATTAAAAAATAGAAAATAACAACACAAACTCAAAAATAACTTAAAAAATTTAACTTAAGTACCTATAACTTAATTTTTTTTTAATTTAACTTAAGTATAACGAACTTTTTTTTCTAGGGTCCAAAATACCACGAGGAACTTTTATGTTCGAAAAATAAGTAAAAAGTAGTGTCGTGGAAGGTATAGTGAATACTACAAACACAGTGAGCCTTTTTCTTTCAGTATTAAAAAATGTGGTAATATATTTTCAAATGTTAACAATTTACGATAAAAAGCATTCATTGTAGGTTTCTCATATTTTTTAGTAATTATATTAATAAAATTGTAATTTTTAAAGTGATAACCTGTTTTTTCTACCTTATTTAACTTTTTAACTTTTTCAATTTTTCAAAAATATCACTTGAATCTAGGTTTTTATACGAAAGTACATTATCTAAAGAACATGTATCTAAATTTATACTTCAAAATATTGGAAATTGAATATTTTATAACAAATTTTCCAAAAACCAATAGTATTTCCAAAACATTTTTTATTTCATTATTTTCGTTAATTTAAACAAAAACTGTTGGGTTATGTTTACTATGTATATCTTTAAGGGGACTTAGCACCTTCAAATTTTCAAAAAATCGAAATTTTTTTGTTAGAACATTTTTGGAAGAGGAAGAGTATGAGCGAGAAGAATGTATATTGTATGGTCTGGCATCGTTGATTAAATTTCGGTAATGTTTATTACAAAAAATATTGAATTTTAACTTTAAACGCGATTTTCTCGACTCGAAACAACGTTTTTCAAGTCGGGGAAAAAAATCGATTTTTCAACCAAATTTTTTTCTTTTAGTTCATTCCAAGGCCGCTTTGATGCTGAATAAAACCCCGTTTTTTTCAGACTTTTCTGAGGGCAGTTATTCTGCACAGGAGGTTTGACTACACCTGGTTATACTACACCGAAAGAAAATTTCCAATGTTTCCGCTGTAGTATTGATATTTTTCAGCTATATTTTTCAGCCGATAAGGAAAATATAACTTATTAACATTGCACCATATCAATCTTTAGAAAAAATGCCGTATTAACATTGAAAAATGTTAATTTACCATTGAAAATTTTTTTTTTACCACCCAGTTACCCCCTATTCCGATACCCTTTTAGAAACTTGATTTTCCTATATATTCTCCGATTTACTGTGGCTAGATTTGAACTTGGGACCCCCGAGTTCGCGGCATTCTGCTCTAGCCCTGAGCTATCGATGACCCATCAACACATTTACGGTTTTACAGTTTAGCTGTATTCAGAAACTAATTCCGGAATCGGAGCGAGGAACTACTTGGAACCACTTGGAACCATCTGGGTTCAGGCGAGTTTCTGAACAACATGGAACCATTTGACATTTCTATATAAGTAGTGGTAACTGTCACTAAACTAAATAAAATATGAATTCGTAATTAAAATCTCCGTTCGCAAATTTATTACACAAACTAATTTTCATTTAACATTTTATAATAAACCGCCGGTACTGCAAAAAAAATCATGCCAGAAATGCCCCCTGACAGAGCTTTTGCCGAACTGTCAACGTCACTAACACAATCACATCAAGGAATCATTCCTTTCAACCCCAGGAAAAGACAGAACGATTGGAACCAAGTTCCGGAACCATAGTTCCGATTTTCTGAACAGGGATGGAACTAGTTCCCTCCATTTTCTGAACAACTTAGGTTCAACCCAATCGTTCCGGAATTAGTTTCTGAATACAGCTTTTATGAGTAGCGTATTTGTTAGAAGATTTTCCTTCGCTTATACTTCACACTTCGAATTTCAATCGGCGGATATAAGGACTGGCGATCGATTTACATTTTTTAATGTTAATTTGGCTTTGAAAACTTCAAAATCAAAATAATATTTTGAAATGATATTTCCGCTGTAACTAAATATCCGAATTTCCATGTTAATATGACACAAAAAATGTCAATTTGACATTTTTCCCTTTAAAGTATCATTTTTATTATCAAATTAACAGCAATTGTTGTAAAAATGATATGATATTTTTTTTAATATGAAAATAATGTTAAATTAACATTGCGTTTTTTTCTCGGTGATAGTGAAACGCTATTAAAATTTCTACCGTATTCAATTATGTACTAATAATATAATTGTTTTGAAACTAAATTTATATCAGAATCGGTTCGGTCCCCCTTGAAGTTTTGTAATTCGTAAAAATCGCGTAATCCATAAATATAAAAAAAATATCCATCACCCCCCTTGCGAAGCCTATATCTCGGAAACGACTGATTTTTAGGACTTGTGCCCATGAAAACTTCTGATCAGGAGGACCTGTACTATAACATACTAAAAATTCAGCCAATTTGACCGGGAAGTAATATCCATAAGGATTCTGCAGAGTCCTTTGCTTGGAGCATCAATTTTCCAATTAATGGAGAAACACCCATTAACAAGATCTTCACTTTTAATTTTCGAAACCGGACACAAAATTGGATTTTCTGTGTATCTTCAAAAAATAATTTTTAAAATTAATAAAAGACATATTTTCAAAATTGTTAAAATCAACATGAGAAGCATTAAAAATTACTTTAATAGGAGTAAAAGTAGAAAATATGTGTAAGAAGCAACTGGTAAAATGTAAAATAAACCGCAAAGGCGATTATTATAAGAATTTCCAGGAATATTCAAAAATGCGTTGTTAAAAGAATGCGACAGTAAAACATTTTTTCCATATGCTGAATAGCATTTGAAAAATTGCGAAAAAAAATTCCTCTTGGGAAGACTAGAAGACTTCAAACAAAAGTAAAACCTCTAAAAACGTTCCTCTTATTCCATACTCTTGGGAGTTATGTAAGGTCACGTGGCAACAACTCTTTTTGGACGCGACAGTTGTATTCTTTACCTTTTGCAGATTTTTCACATCTCCACATTTATTTTAAAACATTTTCTTTTTTTCTGGGAAAAAAGGAATGCTTTTTCTGACATAATTGCTTGGGCAATGTCATGTAAAATTCAACATATCTCCGAATAGCGCCGAGCCAAGAAATATTGTTGGAATTTCTTTTCATCGAGTTGGGGTGAAGCCCCAAACCCCGAGAAGTCCCAGCAGGTTTATAATATGCATTAATTGTTTCATGGGTCTATCATCTTAATCACTAAGGTCATCTCGGAGATTTATAAACAAAGTCCTCTCGGGGTTTAAGTTTCACTCATAAATAAGCAATATGAATACTAAAGGTCCTCTCGAGGAGGCTCCTCCGATAAGCCTCAAGGATGCTTCCGGGAGCTCTGGGGGTCTAATCAGAAACAGACTGTGGGATCCCGAGGGGATCAATACCTCTGACTTGTAGTGCCTCTCATTGTCGGACAAAACGTTTGATGGTGTGGAACATCGGCGGCTATGTTGCCTCTATGACCTCCTCCCTCTGAACCAACCCCACAATGGGGCTCCTTGCCAGAATTATAAGAAGAAAAGGATTCCTATTTTTTCCCTCCTTTTGAAGGCCACACCCCACATGATTCGGGCTCGTGACCGGATTTTCACTTTCACAACAAGAGACGGGAACTGATACAAAAGATATTGTGCTGATTTTCAAAAGGTTTATCAATCAGCAGACAATCAATTGTGGGAAATTGGTTTTCGATTTTGGCCGGATGTTTAAATTTTACAAATTTTCACTGGACGTAACATACCTTTAGAAAGGTTCGAAAAGGGTTCTCGACAAATTAACCATGAAAACACTAATTCTAACTTGAATTTGTGAGATCCGACACCACCAGAATAAACATTAAACGAAAGAACAGACATTCGAATTTATTGAGATTCATTGTATTTCCAGGACATGCCCTAATCAAAATTCTGGGTGAAGTTCTTTGAAGCAGAATCGGATTTAAAGACGTAGCGACCCGGAACAATGATGTGAATTTTACTTTTACAATTAAAAAGAGGTAAAAATTCCAAAGGTATACGAAACTCTAAAAAATAAATTACAAACCCCGTAGAATTCAGATGATAATTTTTAAAAAGAGATCTTTTTATTTTTGTAATATTGTGAAAGTTAAACGAAATTCAAATAATACATACAAAGCCGTAGTTTTCTAAGAATATGTTATTTTCACTAAAAAAAATACGGATTGTATTATTTACACGAGCAAAGATTTTAAAATTATAACGATTGAAAATTTAACCCTAGATCACTATCCTTATTTTTCAACGCTTATCACGAATCTTCGTCGTTTCGACTACGCTTGAAAAAAAAAAATTGAATTCAGAGGTTTCATGAACTAAAATATTTATATTTTTGTATTTATTTTCTATTGCAATCATTTTTTAACATACATATATAATAATGTTTGTAAATATTTAACGGGTCGACTGAAATTAGCCGGAAGTTGGAATGAACTCTACTGATTAAAGCCAATGTTAAGCAATGACAAATATATCAGACGTTAATCTATCGTCATGAGTAATATATTTTCAATAATTTTCTATCATCAATCCCAGAAATCCCCAAATACTTATTTTCATAAAATTTAACCCCCAAATACTCATTTTCATAAGGAGCGTTGTGTAACCTGAATTATTAACACATAATTCGAAAATGTATAGCTAACAGAATGATTCTTTGGCATATTAAACACAAAATCTTTCAAGCAACGGATTCATTTTTATCAAATTATCTTGCGCTTTTTAGTTCCGTAACAAAATGGTAAAAATGAACCCTTATAATACGAATCCATCCGTCTATCTATCTGTATTTGTCCGGAATTGTTACAACTGCTTATTTCAGCAACTACTTACTAATGCTATCGACTTGAAATTTGGAATAACTTTAAATAATACTTCTTAAAAATAAGGAAAAATTCTTTAAAAATAAACTTATGCAGTGTCAGTTATTGTCTTTAAATATTCATGTATTATAATTTAATGATTCACAAAAACTATAAAAAAAGGTTCTAGAGGTTTGATAATTTAACTATAAATAACTTTTTATATATTTTATAGTTGGTTGCTCGTGCTCCGATATAAGTCCAGTTCTTCTTAAACATGTATTTTATGCAAAAGCCAGGTATTATTTATTTAGGTTCAAGTAAAAGGGTTTCATTACAGAGAAGCTTGTGAAAAACGTCCTCTTCTCCGTCCGATTTTCTATTAAAAGAAACTTCACTATAGGGTGAAAAAAATACAGGAAAAATCGAAAGTCGAGGTTAAGTTTTTGTACATGATAAAAAGGTATAGTTACAAAAGATTAACAGCGGTTATTCAAAAAAGTGCCCCGCAGTTGTTTTTCGAGCTAAAATGAGAATTTTATTCGTGTGAAGAACTCTTCAAAGGAAAAGTCCTCTGAAAACAAATTTCCTCCGGATATACCGAGATTAGCAAAACAAAAATATATATGTAATATGAAAAAAGAGCGAAACAAAACTGGGAAATGAAAAGGGAAAACTCTTGAAATATAAAAGTAGTATGAGGGATAGATTCATCGCTATCAAGTTTTCTTAGCCATAGAAAGAGCCCTGAGATTGACGGGCAAACAAGGAGACAAAAACCCGTCTAGTTTCGTAATCAACTCCTATTTATGGTGGAGGATTTCACTATAAATACTCTGGCCGCCGGGTATCACGAGCCTCCGTCAGAGATTTATTTTTTCATGTTCCCAGCTTATCCACGGATGACGGGGTCGTGGGCAACTAAATTAGGAGCAAACTAATAAATTAGTTATGGCAAAATCGCCCAAAGCAGTGCTTGATTATTGCTGATTGTTTCGATGTTTACATATTATTAATTTTTTATTGCGACCTACTTCAAGGGCATTTTTGAATAGATTGTGGTTAGATTTCTCGACCCTAAGTCCCTCGTTTTATTTGAAAAAAAAAATGATTTCATGTTTTTGCAATAATAGCCGTTATTTTCAGCAAAATATGCACACTGCACACAACAATGGAAAAAATCGCTTCAATGAAATAATTTAATTAGAAAGAATAACAAAAAGCCATTCATTAAAGTATTAAAAAAACTGTAATCTTTCTTTTAATTAGACAATATTTTATAGGATATACAATATACATATTCCCAGAATTGTCCATAAAAAATCTAAAACAAAATAAAGATACTGGAAATATTTAGACTAGAATTCTACCTACCTAATATATGTACTAGAAATGCAGATTGATTATTTCACGAAAAATAGGAAAAGACCATACATTTTTAATTTACTCTTATTATATATATTTTAACAATAATCTGTGAGTGAAATGTCCATTCTTTTTTCTTTTTTCAATCCATAAAAATTCAACGCATGATTTTTTTCGTTCATGGAAATCTGGAGAATACTGGCAGATTTTTTTTAGAAAGGAATATTCAAAGCTATTTGATATGTGAACAAATATACTGAAAAATTATTAAGTTGTTGTTTTATCTGTCTTTGAAGCGGTGAATACCGAATGTCCCACCAGTCAAACAAAAACGCATAAAAATTGAATTCTAACCTAAAATCGGTTTGTTTAATATGGGAGTTTTCTATAAATAACGATAAGCCCATGACGCACTATTTAAACGTATTTTTAACTATTTACATTTAACATTGCATTCTTAACACATTTCCAAAATAATACTATTATTATTATAATTCTATTGTCGGCTACTTTTTCCAACAAAAAGAAATATGTACAAAAATTGGTCAAATTCCGAATTGAAATGTCCCTGGAATGATATATAATCGTAAGATTTCAATTAAAATCTCATCGAATTCTATTAATTTTTTCTAACTATAATTATAATTAAATTCATCGGATTTCTAAATATAACCGCCAGAATTCTATTTGTTTATTTTAGATAGATTTGTGCCTAATTTCACTGGATTTTCATAGTCTTTATTAGAGACTGTATAGATTTTTAATTTTCGTTTTGAAAACGAATCAATCTTAAATAAAAATTCTTATTATAAATTTTGGTTAAGTTTAAAAAAAGATAACATTAAAAACTTGTCAGCAAATGAATGATTTTATCATATTAAATAAATATCACATAAAAATTCGTCTCAGAGCATACATACAAAATTAATTCCGTCGTATTCTAAAAATATCAATCTATGTATCTTTTCAGAAATTTTCTTTTAAATCTAGTATGCAAAAATTTAAATGGTAACACACTTAACCAGCTTATGACACATTACCTGCACTTTCTATAAAATTAAAAATGTTATGAGAAAGTATTTAAACAGTTGCTAAAAATTAATTACAATTTTATCCCACTTTGACTATGCAATTAAATCAAATGCTTTTTAATTCACATGAGCCCTCCTGAGGCAGGTGGCAAGGTGAACTCTACTTACCTAGAAAAACATGAAGCACCGACCTGGAAGGAGTAAGTGCCCGGGGGATGAATTGTGAACTAATTAAAAAACTTCCATCATCCTCCCAGGAGGGCAAAACGATAATTTTCAATGCAAAATTACCAGAGGTTTGCGATATTTTTGTGGATTTGGTTGTATAAGCCTTTTTTTATAATCGTGCGACGAATTGAAAATTAATATTCAGCTGCGTGCTCTTCATGAATATTTATAAATATCGAAAATCTTATTTTATCGCGAGAAATTGAAAAAGCAACATATTGTATATTCAATTTTAAATTACCTCCATAAACCTGATAAAGGGCACAATTTCGTCCCAACGAAACGCTGACGATCCACTGAGTTTAACACAAGGGCCAGTCAGTCAGAGGCTGAGGCTCAATTTTACGGTAGTGAGGGCTTCAAGGGCTCGATTCACTTGAAAAATTGAAAAGGTGAAAGAGTTTCGAGTCTGCTGGCATGGGAAATTGAGTGGAAACAGCAGACATAGAGAGTTTTTCCGCAACAAGTGCGAAAACAACAATTAAAAATAAAAGATACTGGGAAAAAATACCTTTTTGCAGCGTACTTGATGAAAAGATTTCAGAAAATGAATGATGCCAAAACTCGTTTTAAAAGGCTTCAAAAATAAAATTTATTTGGACAATTTTATGTTGCACATAACGAAACTTATGGACAGGATAGAGGCCGTATTTCTTAATCGATTTTAACCAAACTTTGCCTACACGTTTATGCTGCCAATATCTTGACTAAGTTCGTAAATGGGAGAAATCAATCAAGATGGTTTGGACCCAAAATATTTCGCATTTCTTAACCGCTATTGACCAAACTTAACATACACATTGACAACATGTAGTTCTAAATCGTGTTAAAAAATTGTGGTGATTGGTCAGAGGGTTTAGGAACTACATCAGTTTCTAAAAGTAATTTTGTTCATTCGATACCTGTCGTATTTCTAAATCGATTTTCATCCAACTTTGCGTATGCATTTATTGGCTTGATATCTACATACATATGTAGGTCATCTTAAAAAACTGCGGGGTTTGGAGAAGGAAAAAGGAACTTTCATTTGCCTATATATGTAATTTAGTATATTTTCTTGTAGACCATATACATAATACTTAATCTTAACTTGGCTAAAATATTCTCCAAGGCAATATCTCAGCTACATACATATGTTCACAAATGCATCGAATTAGTCAAGATGAGTTCAAAATTACATTCCCTTACGTAAAAATCATGTTTACCACATTGAAATCTATCTCTTCCTTCTGGCTGCCGCCGAAAAGTTTTTTTCATTATTCATTAATTCTAATAGTTAGTTTTATGACAACTAAACTAATACGGCTAAAGTAAAATCGTAAAAAGAATCCAACTATTAACAATTTTTATAAACCTTCCTTCCACTGTTTGAGAATTCACCTGCATTCAGGTGTAGAAATTTAATTTCATCCAGGTTTTTACGTAACACTCGGACAGAAGGAGATGTTCCTTTAAACTTTATTATTTTCCATCTGACGATGGCGCAATATCTCCCCGCTGTGCTAATAGGGCTGAATTTTATTAAAACCCTTTAACTGCAGTTATTTTAGCTCTAATTACACCCCCGTCTGGTTAAGAAAGGGATATAATTTCTGCTTTTGTGTCCCCGAAATCCAGGTTTACCACATCCGGTGGTGTGTGCTTCGACTGTTCTATGAACAGATTTAAAGTTGATCCTTCAAAATCTTGCTTAGTTGAGATTTATTTCCGCCATCCGTTTCAGAGGTAAATTTTAGAGAATATACCCTAATTTAATTTCGAGAAAATCTATAAATTGTCCCTTATAATAAAGCTTTGAAATCTAACTAAATTAAATTACGTCATAGCTACGTTATGTTCGACAATGTGATTTAAAATAATTTTTGTTTGTTTTTATTTCTCCAAATATTCCAAAAAGTAATCATTTAATTTTTAAATACCTTTTTGTCCTCTTTCCATGGTAAAAAAAATTTCGATATATTTAAGCCAAAACGAAAACTTTCTTTTTCAGAACTATCCCCAAAAATACTGCTTTGTCCTAAATCTTCCGAAACCTAGATTTGTTATAAGTGTCCACTCATCCCATAAATGAAGATTTATTACAATAGATTTCGGTCCCCTGCCATACATTAAAATTACAGAAAAATCCTTCAAAGGAAGCATAAACCTGTGTACCTTGTCAATCACTCGAGCAGAATAGTCCTCGGGAAAACCCTAAGGTAATAAAATAAGGCCATTAAATAAATGATTTAGTCCTAAATGGGGGTTGAATGGGGTGTTGGAATAGTTTAAAAAATACTCGAACCAAAACAGAATCATCCAAATTTAACAATTCAAATTTTCACAGCTTTCCTTAATTATCATAAAAACTTGTTATAATATAAAAATATAGATAAGTAAGATAGAAATATTCAATGTTTAAAATTGTATTTGCTAACAAAGTATTAAAAAAGAAGAGAATTTTTAATTAAGTAATATTTTAATAATTACTGTCGCAAGTTTTAATAGAAAAAGTCCTTTTTGTCTGGCTACTTTAAAGTCCTTTTGTAGTCCAGTTTTTCCAGTAAAATAGTATTCAATAATTAAAGTCTGCGGTTGGGAATGAGAAAACATTTTTGCTGGTAAGCATCGTTAATTAAAAAAGTTTTAATTCCTCCGTCCTTTGATTCACACAGCTGTCGATATTTTAACAACCTTTACAAACTTTTTAATGCCTAATAATTCGCCTGGACTGAATTGTACTTATGTATTTCATCCAACCAAATTACCCTTTCATGAGAAACAAATTCAATTATTTAAGCATTTTTATAAAAGTTGAAACCTTTTTTTAATCGTTTTTTAAAGTAACGAATTTTTATTTTCTATGGGGAACCTTTAAAACAAAACAACAATAAAAATAAAGAATTACAAAATACCTTCAATTAAGAGTAGGTAATTTATAAAAATTAATAGGTGCTTCCAATTCGCAAAATAAATCATTCTAAAAAGTCTGGTTTTCAAGCAAAAAACAGCTTAACATTCGTAAAATATGAAATAGTGCCTTCACATTTAATGGAGAAAGAAAATTTGACATGAAATAAAACGCACTTTTTTTAAAAACACTTAACTCAAATTTTGTGAAACTTTGGGAATTAAATTATTTATTGCATCCAACACTCTCGGTTAACTCGTTCCATATCAGAATTTTCAGTAAAGCTTTTATGATAGAATTATGTAGGATGTAAAATTGCATTTGACGAGACCAATTAATGGAACACTTGACATAGAAAAACATTCTTTATCTTTTTTACATGTATGATGCCTTTTTTCATTATATCTCAGAACAACTTTAAAAATTAAAGTTGTATTTATGCCTTATGGAATGTTTTGCTGTAAAAGTCGGATAGACAGCAAAGTAAGACTAAAAGAACTTGCGGTCTATAAAACCGAACAAATAAATTGCATATAAATCTTCAAAATTTTAAGCTGAAAAGCAAAAATATTGGAAAGGATAATTAAAAATAAAGAAGTTAAATTTATTGATGAGAATCACCTTTTACCAGAGAAATTTGGTTTTCGCAGGGCCCATATGTATGTAGTTACTACTTATGCACTTGCAAAACAAAGTTGAACCATTTAAGGTTTTCTAAAAGAATAGATTCTAGGGTCTTAAGCCTGTAACGAAAAGTTCTGTCGCATCTATTAGTTTCCAACTAGTTAAAAGTAACAAAAGAATTGTTTGCATTATTCTCGGAATCTGCTTTCTTATTGCTAATGGGCTTAATTTATTTCACTGGTAAATTAGTCAAAATATTCGTGAATGGCAGGAAAACAGCATGTACCTATCAGTTAAGATGACGAAAAAATATAAAATTTCAACTAGGACTATAAAAAGGTATATTAAACGATTTAAAGAAGAGTTGAGCATATCCGAAAGATCGAGAGCAGGTCGTCCAAAAGGTCTGCATATTCTGTTCTTGAAAGAAGCATTCTTTACGCTTTGAAGAAAAATCCGTCGATGTCTACGGGAGATTTGGCTAAAAAAAAACCACTCATCAAATGGTACAAAGGGCGAAATAACGATATAGTATGAAGACTTTCAGAAAGCTGATGGTATTTTTACTAAAAGGGTGTCGATCAAGAACCGCGAACAAGCAGACGTTCAAGAAATCTTTACAGAAAAGTTTGTTATAAAATCTGTGTCTTAATGAATGGCAAGAGATATGCAAAGTGTTTATGAATTGGTCAAAACAGTTTGTGTTGGAAAATTATGGTTTGGCAGGCTATTTCCAAATGTGCAATGAAATCAACTGTACTGTAGGGGAGACTGGGGCTGGTTGTGACATTTTTTAAACAAATTGTCATATCTTTTTGTTAGTTAGATTATTTTACGTAATTCCAAGTTTGTTCAATTAAATAACTATTCAAGATTCTAATTTAAGAAGAATTTTAGATTTACGCCTATTAGAAGTGCTATAAACACGCGAATTCTGGAAAAAGAGCCGTGTAACTTTTAGCCCCGTGCCTGGGGCTGGTTGTTACACCACACGGGGTAGGTTGATACAACAAAAAACAAACATAATCTGAGACTTTTTAGTAAGGGCAATCAATATTTTTTTATTTAATTTAGACCTAAAAAACAGTCTTTTTATGTTTGCAAGGTGTAAATGTGTACGACTGCTCTGTATGCCTCATCAAATAACAAATTTGGTAGCTTAGGAATTTGATGAAAATTATAAATTTATTTCTTAAACAAAAAATTTGGCATACTATTTCTTTTATGCCTTTTATCCTTATGCCTCACAAAAACAAAAAATTGGTAACTTTTAACCCTCAAAAATAACAAAAAACTTCTTTCCTAAACAAAAACTAAGGCAGATACTACCGAGATGTACATGTAACAACCTGCTCCGAAGAAATGTCACTTTTAGCCCCGACCCCGAAATTTAGCCTTTAAGGTTAAGTAGAAAAAAATCTAGTAAAAATAACTGTATTATGATATATTTAACACAAAAAGAAAGCATTGAGGCACAAATATACATTATCGCACAACTATTTTTTAATTATAAACAGGCTGTAGACCAATATTACAAAAAAAATAAAAAGTTAGAAACATGCGGTTTTGATAGCACCGTGCCAGGGCTCCTCACACAAATGCGTTGGTGGAACTAGCGGGTGGCAAGTGGCTAGCCGATCATACCGCGGTCATTTTTCTCTTTCAAGCGTTCCTGTTACTTTCTTTGTATAGCCACAATTGCCGCTGTAACAACCTACCCCTGTCTCAACCAGCCCCAGTCTCCCCTACTGTACTGTATCGTAAAGACTACTTCAGAATATTTATTTTTCCTCACGCGTGAGGGAAAAATAAAATGTGCAATTCGGGCGGGGCGTAGCCGATTGCTTACGCTGGCAGCTAAACACACTCGCTTCGCTCGTGCGTGTACTGCTGCCAGCGTGCGCAAACGGCTACTTTACGCCCTTGTTGCACAATATACTATTATAATAAACCCTTCAGGAATATTTATTTTATAAAGATTGCTATTCAGCTCAATCTAAATTAGAACTGAGTGAAGTTATCATTTAGAGGTTCTTCTTTTTTACTATTTTTTTTCAAAGATAAGTCGATTTAAAAATCGAAAAATTAAAAAATCAAAAGGTAACTTGATTTTTATGCAGATAAATAAACTTGTATGTAGAATAGCAACTTATGGAACCCCCGCAACACGATAAAACTTTTCCTTTTAGGCTTTATCTTGGCTTGGTTGGTTCAATTATTCCGCTATTAATTGGCATACCACGAGGATTTCATTTAAGTCCAATTCTGTTCTATATTCTCCCAGCAAATTTCTGATAGTCTCTCTAATTCAATCTTTAGCCAATTAATGACACGATTAAAAATCGTACCATTACAATCTTATTAACTGGAGATTTCCCAGCTTTCATCATTGTCTTTCATGTAAATATTTCAAATTTTATTTTTAGAATAGAATAAATACAATATAGAATAAAGTACAATACAGACTAAATGTTCAAATAGTTATAGGATTATTTCAGTTGTTTCCCTTAAATAACGTAGTATACAAATTTGTAACATTGAGATCTCCGCAATAAATGAAATGAAATGAATGAAAAACATAAATTCCCATAACTTTTTTGAACCCGGTATACCTTTCGAGTAATGTCATCAAAAAAAAAATATATACAAGGATCAAATTGTGTATTTTAAAAAACCACATTTTGTGAGACATTTTCATTCAAAACCTCGAACAATATAGAGCTTGTTGAAGCCACAATGTGTAATCAAAGTGCATCTTTTGTGTTTAAAAGGAGGGCTTATTGCCACATCACAAAGGCTGCTGTGGTCACTTCCTTTCAATTTTCCCATGGGAAATGGTTTTAAATGTAGTTTTGCTTTATCGCTTCCGCTTTCCTTCCCAATAAACGTTGTCGGAGACCACTCAAAAAATAAAAAATAAAAAAATATATATGAAAGATACCAAGGGCAGTTAAGAGTATTTCAGGCAGATAAAATTCGACTGTAAGCCCCAGAAACACAGTGAAAGCATCAGAAAAGCAAGGGAACGTATGCGTCTGTACAAAACACTATAAAAATCTATATAATGCTTATATCCTTGGTGGCGCAGACTTTCATTTTTGCCAGTTTTTATTGAAGGAATTACTCAACAAAAATTGCTGTGTGGCTCCTCTATCCACAGAATATTTACGGAGCAAAATCTGAGGGAGGACGTAGATAGAAAAAAAATATATATTCCCGAATTTCGCATGACAGGATTATGAAAGGCTGCTCAATGTTTCGGGAGTTTTTTAAGACCTAGGACAGGAACATGCACATGGCGGAGTCCCACCTCCAGGAAAGGGCTCTAGCACGAGGATTTTTGTAGTATCCAAGGGCTAGACCAGCAGAAAACATCGCCGGCATGTGTTTTGTTTTGGATCCATTAAATTAAATTTTACCGCCCCCGAGTAAGGGTTTGTAGTTATTCGTGTAATCCAACACTTTTTTCTCTGGAATGTATTCCTCTCCCACATACCACGGGTTTTCTGTTTTTTCCCATTAATTAGAAGTAAAAATTTGCATGTAGCCGTGGATGGGTCGTCTGGGCAATTAATCCAGCCCCCAATGAGGCCTCACCTGTACAATCTAAGAAGAGCTGCATTTGTGCACTATTTTCCTGGATAAACCACCCCCAACCATTGTTTTACGAAAATTTGCTGTTCGTTCATAGGAAAATAGGTTTTGGGTTCGCCACCCTTAACGTAATTTACCCCTTAAAAGAGGTACAAGCTTCAATTCCTGAATGGAATTTATCACTGAGCTGATCCATTTCCGAGCGGAGCACCCTTTTGTGCCCCAAACGCAATTTCCGTCGCATCCAGGGTAAATGTGTGGCTGCTCCGGAAGCATAGGGCAACTAATTAACTAATAGTTTAAGCGGATCACTCGTAAATGTTGTGTTAATTACCAGGATTTGTGACAGGGAAAAAATATATACAATATAAAAAAAAACACCGCCGCTGGTAGCTTTTGCTTAATACTATCGTATTAAAGGTTGAGCTTAATAAAAATCACCTATTTAATGAATTAACAATAAACCAGCCCGAAGCGTTAAAAGAGCACTAAAAACATGCAACCTTTTGTGAAACGTTTTCACCCGAAGCGTTCGTTGCCTTTTATATTTAATGATCTTCGTGATTAACAGGGATGCACGCTCCAATTCTGGTTTTTCAACTTTAATTATGGATTGCTCATTTGGGTGTTGTGCACGATACAAATCGCTGTAAATTTAAGCCACAGCGTATAAAACAATTCCCAACTCTGGACCCGATTTCAAATGATTTATGTGCGGACGGAAAAATAAGAGGCAGTTTTTATTATTTTTTTTTTATTTTTTCAAAACACCAACTCTGGCGACATTTGCGATGGATTTTATCTACTCAATCCTCTGGTTCGGATTAGTTTATATTTTGCCATAAATTTTAGAGAAATTTCTGTTCCATTCGACCAGAATTGAGGTAATCGAATAGCATAAATAGGCTGATAGTGTGGGGATTTATAAGTTATTTTTTTTAATAAAATACATTTTACATTTCGGAGATTAAAAACTTATGTAAACAATAGTAGTTAAAAATTTGAAGTACCATGTGTTTAGAATAATTTAAAATGGATTAGATATTTTTTTTAAAAATATTTTAAATAAAATCTATAAAAAAATAACATAATTTCACTTACACTTCCAAAGCATTAATTGAAAAATCGTAATAACACAATCCCATTTAGAGAAGTTTAATAAATAAATTGCTTAAAACGTACAAAAGTTGATATGAATAAAAAAAAGCACTACGTAGGAATCTTTTTACTGGCGTTAAATTATGTTGACTTTTATATACAAGAATGATGACAATCGTTTAACACAGAATTTGTTTCCTAAAATAAAATAAAAATGTAGATGAATGATATAATAGTTTCATATTTCAACTTTTTCTATATGCTACACGCTGTATTGACTTTCCTTCTAATAAATACATATGTATATTATGTGTTGAAAATTCGATTTTTGAATTTTTGTATTTTCTTTTAGTATATTATCTAAAGAATATTTTCTGTACGTTTCACAAAAATTGGCACAAAATTGATTAATGTGGAATGAAATCAGTGACGCTGTTTAGGTATACACATGTATCATGATTCATGACAAACTAATTTTCTTTAAAAATCGCTTGGCGGTGTTCCAAATATTTTAAGAACTACTGAACTGATTTTGATGAAAGTTGATACATGTTATATTTATGCATACATATATCGCTTTCTATGAACGTAGCGAAATTTAATTTTATCAATAGCTTTTCTTTTATTTGGTAAAAATGTACAAGACGGCAACGTCATTTTTTTTTTAAACTAATGCCATTTAAAAAAAAAATCTTTCGTTTAAGGACAAGACTCCTTCAGTAAACTACTTTCTTTAGAAATTTTAAGTTCATGACTTGGTATATACAATTCTTCTAAAAACTCTTATTTCAGGAAATTCACAAAAGAAATTTACATACCAAACCAAAGCAAACAATTGAAAAAAGAAATTGGATAAGCATCACCCCACTTCTGACACCTTTGATTTAAACCAACAGCTCGACTTTTGAATTGACGGTCTGACTATTACAATCTTCATAATTATTTAAAACATTTAAATAATTTATATCCCTTACCCCCCACCAATGTTTGATCTTTAAACATACCTTAAAAATAGAAACAGTCAAAATATTATTTAAATAAGCTGATAAAATGGCACTAAAACTAAGTGTAAGAAGTACTCAAAGTTTAACCACTTTCATCGTTTCACTTTAAATCCTGTAAAAAAAAGCCAAACTTCAAAGTTTACCCATTTGCATTAAGAAGCAGCCACAACTCCACTAAACACGTCTTTGAAGAAAAGTCCCAAGATTACCGCCGCTGTCGAAATAAACAAGAATAGCTCCTTAAACTTGCGCTACCCCAGCCGAAGTTCATCCAGCCCACTTGAGAGTTTAAATTTACCGTCAAAAGAGGCTTTCTTTGAGCTCGTTGGGGGGCTTTTCCGAATCACAGGTAAACAAAGGACGACTTTCTACAGGGAACCTAAATCCGGCCTCAAATCGCGGAAATATTAAATTTCAGACAAACAGAGAAAAGACACAGTCAATATGGTGTATAAGATTGTAGGAAAAAAAATAACAAAATATCCGAGGTAAAATAGTACTAAAAATTGACTTACGCATTGAAACCGCTTGGAGTATGTGATTGCTTTTTCGAAAACCCTATTCCTTGGTGTCGTCCGCATCCTCCCCTCAGTGGCGGATTCTGGGGCCGGTGCAGCCACCTTTAAGTAAAATCTCAGCAGATATTTTCGCGAAACGGCAAAGACGTTGGCGAGGAGGTATCACGTACTCGCAAGTCAATGACAATCTCATACTTAATAGTTTTTATGTGTCTTTTCCTTATTCGCTCTATTCACTGCACAAATAACAACAAAATTTTATATATTGAACCACATACAGAAGGAAAATTTTTCGTCTTCCCTTCTTGCTTTTTCGAGAAATTCAAATTTTTAGTGTCTAGTAGTTTTGTATGTGAAATGCACGAACTTGAGAAAAAGTTTACGGTCGCTGAAAAACGTAACGAGAAAAGTTTCTCGTAGAAGTCCTAGAGTCAGATTTATTATCTTTTGTAAGTGGTGAGGCGCTCCTCCGGCCGGGGGGGGGGTTCGGGGGGAATGAAAATGTTGGTAGGGCTTGGGAAATGGAATCAAAAGGTCTGAAGTGCTGGTGAAAAGCGCATTTTAGTGGATCTCGTCGGAATAAAATCCCACGATGGTAGAAAGGAGATGATACGAGTTATTCACTCCTGGTCCATGAGAATCTCATCCGGTGAACTTTTCAAATCGCACTATCCACAGGAGCATAATTTTCTTATTTAGGGTAAAAAGACTGACGACTTTATCACAAATTTTAGTTAGCTCCACACTATCTTCCCGGAAGACTTTCGTGGCGTCAAAGTTCTGCCACAAGATGGTTAAATCACTAATTAACCGGTTGAAAGTTTTCCTCCTCCCGAAAACAACACGATCTTAGAAAGTCACAAGAGAAGAACCTGAAAGACGGAACATCCCTTAAGGAGGTTCCTCCCCGGGTGATCAATAAAAACAAGCTAACAGTGTGAAGATGACATAACAACGTCTTATTTACAAAAGAACCAAGAAAACTGATTTATCAGCCCGAAGCTACTGGGCATCACTATCTTATTGCCTGACGAAGACACTGCCCGGAAGACAATTCGGTCCCAACATAAAACCTATGTCCCTACTTGAAGATGATTTTTGGTCAAAATCGACCCGACAAGACACCATCGCGCTTCTCTCAACTTGTTCCCATTTTCTTGGGCTCAATGTCCGTTACGTCTTAAGATGGAGACATTATCCTTTAGCAAATATCAGAAGCAAATCGATTGTAGATAATTTACGTAAGTCCTGTTTTTATTCTCTTCCCCAGACTGCCGCCTACACCGCACTAACCTTCCGGCACCCGATAAAAAAAAAATATATATTCTATCCCTACGCCAAAAATACCCGGAATAGTGTCACCACACACTGGATTTACACTATACCACGAAAAATCACGACAAAAATTATGTTTTGAGTCTCAACTGATGGAGCATAACCCAAAGAAGGCCGTTACACGTCTCGACAGCGACCTGAAGACTACTGAAGATTCATCTTACGGCCGGTCCAGCAGCTGTGTAATCTGCTTGTGAATGACACAAAAATTTCCTTGTTTATCTGCCGGCTCCTTGAATGGGATGCTGGCTCCAGACCAAAGGGAAATTTTATTCAGCGCATGTCGCACCTAAAAACGGGTTGCCATTTTCCTACATAAAATTTGTTTATCCCGTATAACAGTTTAAATTTGCCGCTCTTTTATAAAAGATTTAGTATTTCCTATTCTAAACTGTATTTTTCCCAAAAAAAAAGTCATTTAATAAAAAACTAAATCCATCTGCATAAAAGCAAACCAATTATTCGATTTATTTTAAAGTTTTTAGGGAGCTCAATTGAGTTTATTTTTATGATACTTAGCAAGCAATCAAAGTTTAATTGAATAGAAAATGGCTCAATCAAAACCGCGGAAGTTCTTTCTGTTCAAAACTCCAATTTATATGGTACTTGAAAACTTTTTAATTGCTTTAAATGCATACAGAAAGAGAGAATTTATAGTGCAATCATAAAATTTCGAATTGAGTTTAATATAAATGTAAGTTCTAAATAAATTTATTATTTTATGACCACTTCAAAATTAAAAGGTTTTATTAGGAAACCTAAACATTTCTTTTTTTTTGTTTTAGAATTAAATTTTCTAGAAGCTAATGCTAATTAAATAAAATTTCAGCACTATTAGAACTATTTTTATGAATTTTATAACACTTATTTAAGATTTTAATTCCAAAGAAATTTTATTTTTTATTGAAGATGGAATTAGCCGTCAGCTTATTATTATTTATTGCCTACTTTAAATATTTATATAATACTATCTATACTAATATTATAAAGCTGAAGAATTTGTTTGTTTGGTTGAATGCGCTAATCTCAGGAACTACTGGTTCGAATTGAAAAATTCTTCTTGTGTTGGATAGTCCATTTATCGAGGAAGGCTATAGGCTATATAACTTTGCTATAGCTAGCCACTAGATAGCGCTACAGCACATCAACTTCTTTACCGTTCAACCGATCGTCATAAAAATTGGTATGCGCTGGTATTTGAACACGGTGAATATTTCACGTCATCCATTTGCAGTAACTCGCTACTAGATGGCGCAGCAACACATCAACTTCTATAGCGTTCAACCAATCGTCATGAAAATTGATATATGTAGGTATTTGAATACGGTGAATATTTTTGCGTTATTCATTTCTACAATCTGTGTTTTTGTATTTTTGACGCTTAATCACGCCAAAACGAGTCAACAGATTTAAATGAAATTTGGAACACAGGTAGAGAAGTTAGCGGGAATGTTGAGCACTAATATGTTTATGGTGCGTCATGAAAATCTATTTCTTGGATTTAGAAGATGTTGCATGTTGCGCTCAACCTTATGAGTAACATTTAATAAATTTGAAATCGGCAACATCATAATTTTATTAAAGTTTACTTTTATTTTAGGGATAATTGTGCCCTGCAGGTAGTTTTAAAAATAAAACTTGGAATTTTGAGAAAATGTTTTAACATCAACACCAAAGAGACTTTGGAATTTATTATAAAAACGGAAGGCGAATTATTTTTCATTATTTTCTTTTTGTTCTTTGAAAAAATCTTGGCTTAAGTCAAGCTCGCGGAAGTAGCCGGATGTGAGTGAAATTTTGTATAAGGAAAATCTTCCGTCAGTAAGCATTTTGCATAGGGAAAATTTCACTCACATCTGCCTATTTCCACGAACTTGACTTAAGCCGACTTTCTCAAAGAACAAAAAGAAAAAAATGAAAAATAATTCGCCTTCCGTTTTTATAACAAATTCTAAAACGTAGTCTCTAAATGTTTCTAACTAAAATAATTTCTGAATAAAATAGTACTTTGTCTTACCTTCATTATTATTTTTTACTCTTTTATATTTCCTTTATATGATGATTTCTTCCACATTGAGCAGTTTTCTTCCCAATTTTCTTCATATGTAAGAGGTTTGCATAGTGCTCATATCTTGAATCATACCTAAAATTATACAAAAATTTAGAACACACATACATATTTGTCTTTTAAGTGTGATGAATTTAAATAGACAAATACAACTAAATTAAACAACCTTTATACTTAAATATTTTCAAATTTTCGGATGCTATTTCTTCATAAATATCTTTGGTATTTTTATCCAGGTATTCAGCGACCAAAATACTGTCTTTTCATTAGTAATAAATAGCATATAGTTAGGTAACTCCGGACAATTTTCGGTATCCAAACCTAAATATAAATGAAACTTTATTGGTTAAATTAAATTTTTAAGTTATATGTACATCTAGAGCATTAATTTATCAAAGATCTTCGATATTACATAGGTTTCAATTTCGATAAATCCAGACATTGATTTTTTATTATCTCGATATTTCTTATTGATTTTAGTTGCACATTGGCTCATGGTCCGTTCAAATGGCAATTTGTTTACTAAACCTCTTCCGTGCTGTGGACCATGTCCAAGTTATTCAAATTCCAAAGCAATCACCCTTTAGAATCTCGATGATGTCTTCGAATAATAATATCCATAAAATTTAAGCTCCTATAAATGGATTAGACTTAGATACGTCTGCTGAGGATTTATTTCCCTTCCCACTCAAGGAAATCCTTAAAGGATGAAATGAAATCGAAGACCATCATGAAATCTTAGTTAATTATAGCATCCCAGTTGATTGAATATTTAGGGGGCTATGCAAAATGTATGCAAAGTCCATAAATTTCATACGCTGCTCACATATTCGCTCACCTCAGGCGTGCAACTGCTGTGAATTTAATAAAGTTCAAACTGTTGCAACACCCTGTGGTGGCGGCAACCAACTGTGCTCAAATCTATCCGCTCAAAATTGACTTTTTATGCAAATATTTTGATAGTTAAATAAAATTTGATAGAAAAAAGAATTCAATATCGAGCACATATGAAAAGCAAATCGGATAAGCAAGAGCTTCCTTATCGAATATCAGCCGAATGCAATTAATTTGGTTTTCACCCTATGCTCCTTATGGATTTATTTAGTTCGAGAGTGAAATTTTACAATATCTACAAATTCGCTATATTCACGTATCAGGTAGAGGCCATATTGTGTAATAAATAAAAAAATATTCAATTTTTTTTTTCTCCATCATTTTTCAGATATTTTTCCGGCCTTTTGCGTAAAATCAAATTTACAAGTGCGATACTGTTTTTTGTCGAACAGTGCCGGCAAGTAATGGTGCGGCGCCTACTTTCTATGCAATGTTCTTTTTTTTCGAGATCACAATAAATAATATTTAAATATTCGACCTGTCGCCTGCACCGATGGTATTTTCTGGATAATTCCCATGCAGGGTAAATATTAATCGTAGGATTCTCGGATGGGAAAATTTGTATGCATACCTATCTTTATTTGCCCAGGAATCATATGGCGCAGAGTTTTAACTCCCTGTGATTGATTTTAGCAGAAATTAGCACTTTACAGATGAATAATTCGAATTCATCCAGTGCTTAAAATCATTTTGCAGGAACATTTAATAATGCGTTCAGGACATGAATTTGAAATTCAATTTTAGGTAGTTATATTGATTTTTATTAGCAATATGTTACATCTCTATAATTTTTAAATATTTTGATAATTTTCTTTAATGTATTTAAAATGCTGTAAATAAAAAAATTTTACCAACAGTTCAATATTCAAGTTCTATAAAGGAAACTACTTTTGTTTTGTTGTGCAAAAAAGAAAACTTTAAGTAACATCCTTTAAAAAATTCTGATTTTTTTGATGTGTAAACACAAAAATAAAGTAACGAAAACATTAATATTAGAATATATTGCGTGTATCATTGCGCTCCGATTATAAACTTAATATGGCAATACTTAGTTGTGCTTTTTTCGCAATCGGATCCGGATCAGATTAGGACATTTTTCATAGAATAAATTTTGAATTTTTGGATTAACTCTTTGACGCAATCCCAATCAAATCAATTAAATTTTACTTTTAGGAAATAACATTTTTTAACTTGGTTAACTGCTCATAAATTTAAATTTAATGCAAAATTTCCTGCTAAATCTAATTCAGATCTGTTTGTAAAAAAAGGCAGCTAATATTAAAATTTTACTACTTCTGTTTTAATGTTCGCAAAAATATTGTTAATCTTTTTTAACACTTAAAATTATGTTGTATCGACCCACAGATTTTTGCAATATTTTACCAAAATATTTCAAATTGCATAAAAAAATTAACTTTTTAATTCGAAAAATCAATCCTAAAATGTTTCAATTTGAAATCTTAAGGGTTAATAGGCGAAATCTGACTCGGTTAGTGAAAGATTACGTACAAAACGAAATGTCGTTTTCAATTGCTCAGTTATATCTTACATTTTATTTAAAAACAACGAGATTTAAATATACCAGATTAATAAATGAATGAGGAAAAGGTGTATGAATATCCGTAAAAATTGTCGAATTGTGCATTTATGGTTTACTTTAATTTAATTTGAGGTGCTGTTGCTCATATACAGCGTCAAATAAAAATTTGTGTGAGATATATGCACCAAAGATTTTAATGTTATTCAAATATCAAATCAATTAGTACTGCAATTCCGAACGAATTACAAGAAGTCTGATTAAAACAGTGTTATACAAGCGACACACCAATCGAAATTTAGAATTTCGAGTGTTCTCAATTTCAAAAATATATTATATTACCTCTGAATTTCTTAAAAAAGTTTCAGGAGATTATTCTGTTAAAAAGAAATTTTGACAAAAATTTGAATTGAATTTCCAAACAATACAATAATATTGTGAAATTGAATACGCTCGAAATAATTTCCATACTATGGTGCCCATTGACCTTTGACATATGTAGTCGAAAAAACGATGTTTTGAAAACACGTTACTTGCAGTCATACTTTTTTTTATATGTCGAGTTATAAATTTGTGTAATTAGGGGCAGTTTTTGAATCTTGAACCTAGAAGCAAACTTACTTTGGATTGTGATGCGTCAAGAATAAATATTTCGAAAGAAATTGGTAGTAAAAAAAAAACTTTATGTAATTTTATTAAAAATTCGTAAGTGAAAATTTTAAAATTTCAATTGAGGGAATTTTTATGAAAAGTTTTAATTGAGTGTTTTAAGCTAATTCTTATATTCTGTATATTCTTTTCAGAAGCTGTAGCTATAGTAGCTACACTATTCAGGAATAAATCTCATTACTATTTAAAACATCAGAAAATGCCTACTACACTCACTCGTGAGGCACAGAAAACGTTTCGCCTTCAGTCACCCGAAGAGCCCAATGTTTGCTCATTTGCATCGTTGAAGTCACATTAAGGCTTATTTTTTGAGTTTCTGAATGACAAGCTCAAGATCGTCGTCGTCCTGACAAAACAGCGATCCCCCGAGAACGAAGTGCTAAATAATAAAGTCGAAGCATTTACGATGAATGCCGGGCATAAAGCCGAGTCAAGAAGGATTCCCGGCACTGTTCATCTTATTTTTAATTTGTAATAAACGCATCAAATATGCAAAAGGAGTGAATTTTACACTTGACACAATTCCATCCGATGCAGAATATCGCGAAGGGAAATCGCGGGCGCTGCTCCTCCGGTTCGAGTGGGCCCCATGAGGGGGTGAATCGGGGCCTAACTACCCCGGCAAGTTCAATCTGAATAGAAGTTTAAGTATGCTGGGAGTATGTCAATGGGATTTTGCCGCGAAAGGAACTCTCCTATCCATCTATCGAGGCACCTGAAATGTTCTAAAAACTTTCTTTAAATCTTTAATACTATTGAGTGCGAAGATGGAGGATGTCATTTTACTCCTCGTCGGCCTGCCGTTCTTCATGCACCAGAACTATACTATAGGGACCTCTATTCAATTTATATGATTTTTTTTTCTGCCCACATAAAAATCTCCTTCCTCCTAGATTCTATAGGAAAAAATGATTCATAATAGCAGCGAATAGTCAGATAGTCAGTCCCTTTCGAATTAACTTAATGCTGCTGGAGATGAGTGCAGACGAGATTGAGGAAATTTTAAATCTTCTGTCAGGTCGCTCTTTCGTCGTAATAATTCAATTCATTTCGTTTTTTGTAATACATCTATTTAAGGCATGCAATTCGCTCTTTGTAGGCTTAATTTAGGTCTAGGGATAAAAGAACCCATGAGTTTTTAAGTATTAGATGGAAGCCTCGCGCCTTTCTACATAATTTCTATTATATGATATGCCAATAATACCTACGTAAAAGACCTTCCGTTTCAAGACATTTGTTTAATTAATAAATAACAATGTTGACTACTAAAAATTACATTGTATACACTAAAAAAAACTGTACGGTTACTGAAAATGCGTATTGTGGTTCTTTCAACCGTCATCTGTAATTAATAATAATATTAATGAAAAAAATACTAAAATATAATTATTGTATGATTTTATTAAATAGTAAATGCAGTACTATTAATGTAAACCGGTTTGCGCAATATTCGCTGAAACTACTTCTGGTTAGGACGTATGAGTAATTCTGTTAATACAACTTCACTATACGATTAAAAAAAAAATGTGAGCCGTCACGGGACGCCTGGCAGATGTGAAACGTCGAGTGAAATAAAACCCAAAAAAAGAAAAAAAATTTCCTTTTTTTGGATATCAGTTTTTTTTGTTACCGTTTTTTCTATTATTAACGTGCAGTGACTAGTCCCTTTCCATCCCGCTAATATTTGAAAATCAACCCGTACCAGTATACTGCTAATTACTTTCCATTCAAAATTATTTACTGCTTTTGAAGAAACAATATAACTTTGTATATATTCCTTTGGCTCTATTATACCAAACTTATACAATAATCGTCGGCATTATGCCAACTGTTCTTTCCTCGCTGCATACTTGTGTAGTGTCCACTTTCATGTTCCCCATTATGAAATATTACGCTAATTACTTGGTAATAATTATCTGCAATCTTAACTTAAGATATGGGAACACTTTTTATGTAATATCTTTGAATCTTACCTACAGAGTACCTTCGATATTTTGAAGCACTTTGGAGCTGTATCACGATAGTTCCAAACATGAAACTATCTCAGCTTTGTGTGATTTCTTTTCATAAGAACAAAAGTCGCAGGTTAAATTGACCATTTCACGCTTTCCAAATTCCGTGTTCAGAAGTTGCTGAAGATCAAGGTAATGGCTATATTTTAGAATTTGTTGAGAATTCGCCGAGATATAGGGTGAGGGGTAACTGAACAGGGGTGAGACAAAAATGTTGCTAAAACGACCCCGAAAACCCCCAAGTACCAAGTATGGTGCAAATCCCATTAACTTTAAAAATTGACAGTCCGCCATCTTGAATTCGTAAATTCTGACAGTTGATTTGAAATAAGCGACCCCGAAAACCCTCAAGTTCCAAGTTTGGTGCAAATCGCATTAATTTTAAAATTTGACAGTCCGCCATCTTGAATTCGTAAATTCTGACAGTTGATTTGAAATAATCGACCCCGAAAACCCCCAAGTTCCAAATTTGGTGCAAATCCCATTAACTTCAAAATTTGACAGTCCGCAATCTTGAATTCGTAAATTCTGACAGTTGATTTGAAATAAGCGACCCCGAAAACCCCCAAGTTCCAAATTTGGTGCAAATCGCATTAACTTGAAAATTTGACAGTCCGCCATCTTGAATTCGTAAATTCTGACAGTTGATTTGAAATAAGCGACCCCGAAAACCCCCAATTTCCAAGTTTGGTGCAAATCGCATTAACTTGAAAATTTGACAGTCCGCCATCTTGAATTCGTACATTCTGACAGTTGATTTGAAATAAGCGACCCCGAAAACCCCCGAGTTCCAAGTTTGCTGCAAATCGCATTAACTTTAAAATTTGACAGTCCGCCATCTTGAATTCGTACATTCTGACAGTTGATTTGAAATAAGCGGCTTTATTAAGGAATATTTATCCAAAAAGGGCTTTTGCAGGCTCTTTTCATTTGAATCGTATTCGATTCGAATGGTTTCAGGAATAGGCCCCCAGCAGTCCAGTCGCCAGTCGCCACGGATAAAGCGTCGCCACGGAAAAAACGTCGCCACGGCAAAAGCGTCGCCACGGAAAAAACGTCGCCACGGCAAAAGCGTCGCCACGCCAACAATCAGTTTTACCCCTCGGCTAAAGATGTTTCACATCAAAAAGCGCTTGAATGCGGCTAAAGATACCACACTAATGTAGTCGAAAATACTGAGACATTGCGGTCAAGAATACATTTCAAATATAATCCACAATATTTTATCCAAGCCGGTAAAGGGTATATAGACACCTCTTTAATTTATTTATTTTATTTGTTTACTTTTGCCTCGTTGGGGCAGCGGATGTATTTCGGTTAAACGTTTGAATTAATCAAAAATTCGTTTTGTTTAGTTGTATTTATTATTCTTTTTTAACCCAGTAGGAACCTGACTAGTTCTAGGACTAAACAAACAACTAGTACCGAAGGAGTGAGTACTAGTTCTAGCTTAGATGATTTCCTATGGACTGAACTCATTACTTTTGCATGGCGTTGTCATTGGAGGGAACCAATTGCCGCCTTCTGCATTACTTTAGGTCTAGTTCTGAAAATAGTTCCCATTAGTGATTAAGGAAACTGGTTACCAAAGCATCAATATAGGACTAGTTGCTTCTTTTATTACTTTAGAATTACTTATTTGAGTAGTGCCTATGAGTGTGTTTCATTATTCATTCGGAATATTCGGAATATTTACTAAAGCGTTTCTTTATTCGTCTAAAGTATTCCGAATATTCTTTTCCGCCTTTCTTTATTACTGCGGAATATTTCGAACGCATCCTTGTCGATCCGTCTCAAGAGGTGGAATTAAAGGAATATTCTTCTATCAGTTGGCAAAAGTACAGACAATAACCTGAGTAACCTGAATTAAACCACAGGAGTATTATACATGGAACAAAATACGTACTTGTAAATAATGTTATGGCCAAATAGATTTCTTTTTTCATCCTATTTGATTTATGTTTATTCCAAATTTTCCAAGTCGTTTCTTTTCCGTTAGGCCTTGCTTGGTCTTATTGCAAACAAACTGAAATTTTTTTTTCACCTACTACAATTTACACTACTTTACGATTAGTTCCTATATAACTACTTTGCCGAACACTACAGTAATTCTGGTTCCTATGGAAAATACCTACCAATACGGACCAGTTTCACACATGCGAAAGATTTTATTTAGCGGGGAATTTCACAAGGTGCTTTGTTTACGTTCGCGACACCGGTCAGCACATTACAAATATAGGAGAAAATATGTTGATTAAATACAAATATCAAAAAATTTTAAGTTTTTTATATCAAAAACTATGCACATCGTTTAATTGATAAAATTATATATAGGCCAGTCAATCTAAACTCTGAATCGGAAAATAGTGGTGGCATGCTCATTTTTGGATATGTTGTTGGGGACGGTGAGAAATGAAGCTCTACGTTTTTTCCACCCTCAGGGGTGTCGGCGAAGGGGTGAAAATGGGTGAAAAAGGTTTTTTGTTTATAACTTTGAATAAAAAAGTCAGCCTGGGTGGAAACGTTAGAGGGTGATATAATAAATGATTATTCATCTTGTATTAAAGTTTCCACCGGTTTTGTTTATTGCAAAATTGTTTATTAAAAAATACGAACGTTTCTTCCAAATACACTGGTAAAAATATTCTGGATGACCTTCGTTTGTTTATAGAAGAAGGCGGGAAGTGACAGAGGGGGCCCTTAGTGAATGAGAATTTGAGAATTCTGTTTGCACAGGACGACATGGGTTTGTGTAAATTCGACGAACCCATAAAAGTTGCGCGCGCCGGCTGTGAGAGCGAGCCCCCTTTTATTATAAGGATGGAAACTCTTCCCATTTCTAGGAACCGGCAGTGCGTGGCCTTGATCGAAAAAAAGCAAAACCCACGTCGAAATATTGCATGTATAAAAACAGCCGGCGCGCGCAACTTTTATGGGTTCGTCGAATTTACACAAATCCATGTCGTCCTGCGCGAACAGAATTCTCATTCACTAAGGGCCCCCTCTGTCACTTCCCGCCTTCTTCTATAAACAAACGAAGGTCATCCAGAATATTTTTACCAGTGTATTTGGAAGAAACGTTCGTATTTTTTAATAAACAATTTTGCAATAAACAAAACCGGTAGAAACTTTAATACAAGATGAATAATCATTTATTATATCACCCTCTAACGTTTCCACCCAGGCTGACTTTTTTATTCAAAGTTATAAACAAAAAACCTTTTTCACCCATTTTCACCCCTTCGCCGACACCCCTGAGGGTGGAAAAAACGTAGAGCTTCATTTCTCACCGTCCCCAACAACATATCCAAAAATGAGCATGCCACCACTATTTTCCGATTCAGAGGTTAGATTGACTGGCCTAATATGCAGTAGTTGTAACCTCAAGAAAGCTGTTGTGCTAATAAAAATCCATTTCAACCGAAATGCGCTAAAGTTCATATAAATATTTCTTATAATTGTTTAACAGCATTGTTGTCAAATATAAATTCAAAAATCTTTCTGGGTGTATTAATTTTTCTAATCAGAAGATAAATCCAAATTTATCATAAATTAAATTAAATTTATCCTTTTAAAACAAATTTTTAATAATTAACCAACGACTATTAACCACTATTAGGGACAGTTTATAAATATTTTTTAAAGTTTCATAAATGTAAGCTTACGTTTTATTTTATTTTCTTTATTATCATTAATATACTTATCGTATTTTTTCATTTGTTTTATTTACAGGATTGATCTTAGAGTCCTGCAGTCAAATTATTCTGTATTGACGTTTTACGGAAATTCATTAGGTATATGTATATTTAACCGTCTTTAAAAACAGAGGACGTTCTCAACTCGATCCGATTACGAACCGATTGTAATAATTTTTTTTTATTAAATAGACTATATCTCTAGCGTGGTCCCATTTAAATTAAATTAAAATTAAATTAAATTGAATGAAATTAAATTAAAAACAAAAAATAAAAGCCGACTTCTAAACTTTGCCTATATACAGCGTTCAAAAAACATTAAATACAACTCAACACAGGAAAACATAAGAAAACGAATGAAATAATCGAAGGATTTAAGTTTATTTGTATATTATAGAGGAAAAGTTTTGAAGTCGATTTATATTTTTTATTTTGTAAAAATTATTATTTAAACTATTATTTTAAACTGAAAACAATATTACCATATCTCAAAGTTTAATTTGTACGTTATTTTATTCATATCACCTACGAATATTTTTTTTCAAAACCAATATTTCAAACATTCCACAAAGTGCTACTCAATTAAGTGGCCAAATAATATTTCCTTTTCCTTTCTAAGATTCTTAGTGATAAGAAGAAACTGATCAAGTTTTCAGTCGTAACGCTCAAGGGTTCGTTCAAAAGGTAGCCACTTACACAAAAGAGGAACAGAAGGGCTCCGAAATCACATCTAAAACTTCTACTTCCAAGAGAATTCATTCTTGAAACGAACATTTGAAAATAGCTGGTGTCTGCAGTGCAATCAAACTGCTTGAACATCTCATGTGAGTTTTTTTTTATTTTATTTTTTTTTTTGTTTTTTAAGGAGAAATATCTGAACATTCCTTGAAACTTTAAACAAGCAATATTCAGTGTACTTCAGAAAAAGTTGATATTACTTCTTCGTTTTCCTGACCATGAAAAATGTTTAGAAGCAGTGTTACAAATTGAAAGTAAGATAATTAAAAGACCCCGCGGTGATCGAAACAATTCTGGTCCTCAGATTTATCTAATATTAATCTTTTCGTTTCTCCATCTGTACCCCCAGCATCTGTGTCTTGTTAGCACTTGGAATGCTCGAAAGTTTTCTAAATCAAATCGAATCAACTCGAAGATGAAAGTACTTTCATTTGGTGCATGATGTACAAAAAGCGGGTGTGTATGGTCTTACTTTTTCTTCTTTTTTAAAAGAATTTTATTATCTTTACTGGTACTCACTTTTCCAGTTTCCGCCCGGACATTCTTTCAGGAAAATTGAATTTTTTATTACTCACCCTGTAGCGTGGAATTGAATGGTGTGTGGTCGTAATGAAACCGACTTTCACCGGGCATCTTATTCGCTTCTTTACAGCTTGTAAAATTTGATTCTATACGAGGAAGTTTTCGATTCTCACGGAAATGTTATTGCGAATCGAACCTTCAAATTGCCCAGTATTTATGAACTCGTTTAATGTTTGTTCAGTCGTATATTTCTGCTGTTTTATTTGAAAAGAAATATGTACGTTCAAGTTATACTCCTTGGGCGCCCATATAACTACTAAAAAATGCTCCGGAGGTCCTTTTAAAACTTTAATTCCCGGAAATATTCGGTAGTCGTGTATAGTCGACAAATATAAATTGTATTGATTTTCACATATCGATATATATCGTGCAGCACAGGCATTCTGCACAATATCAAAAAAGCAAACCAATTTAATATTTAGTCTGTTCTTTCTACAGAATTGTGTTCGGAATCGTCTCATTGGCCTGGTCATTTTCTCCCTGGATGAAAACAGGATGGGACTCACTTAAAAAACAATCTCGACTGTCGCTTTCTATTTTATCGCCCGGGAAACCCTACACCGGGAAAAGTGCAAGACAGATAAATTTATTTAAGGAAAGTTCCGTCCGATTGTGTTTGCTTTCAGATAGTTGGCAAACGATGTGGACGCCCTTTATGGGGACTTAGCAAACACTGGCTCCTGGAGATGCATTCTCCATCCGAACATACTATATAAAAATTCCTATAGTATATTTGGTTGGACGGTCAATGGAAGCTGATTTGCGTTAAAATTGCAATTATTGTCATCCACTGACGGCATACAAATTTAAAAGTTCATTGAATTTTGTACGACGGATGTGGGGAATGCAAGTGTCCAAATATTTTAAAGGGATTAAAGTAGCACTATCATGTTTAATTTTACTTAGAAATTAATTAAATTTAATCTTTAAATTCAGTATAGAGAAATTAAAAACAAAAAAAATAAAGAAATAATTTCGTTGTTACATATGTAGGTACCTACATATAATATTTTATATTGCCCTGAATTCAAATCGTATTTTGATCATTATTGAAAGTTGCTTAAAATATATTAACATCGAAATCTTAGAAAGTTTAACACATCTATGTACCTAAATAAAAATGTTCTATACCGATTGCTTTGAAATTTTGACACAATGTTACATTCGAATACGCGCGTGTTTTTATATACATATGTATGTACATACCTAACACGATTGTCAGAATTTAAATTTACGAATTTAAGATTGCGGACTTTGAATTATATGCGATTTCCACCAAACTAGATACTTTGGAGATTTTCGTAGTCGCAGATTTCGACCGGACTGTCAGAATTTACGAATTCCTGATGGCAGACTTCAAATTTTGAAGTTTATGCGATTTCTTCCAAACTTAGTACTTAAGGGTTTTCTGAGTCGCTGATTTCAACACGACTGTCAAATTTACGAATTCAAAATTGTGAACTATTAAATTTTAAAGTTTATGCGATTTGCACTTTTGTTATTTGGGGGTTTTCGAGGAAGAGGTTGTCAGTAGTGTCATAGGCTACTTTTTCTGCCTATCTGTCTCAGGAATAACATATAGGCTACATTTTTGTAATTCTTTACTATTGTTAAAAGTTACGAAATTCTGAACGCCAGTAATATATAAATATATATATAAAAATCCTTTATCCGATTGAGATGAAATTCGACAAGTAGATTGCGCTTAATCTCCTAAGTAACATTTTAAAAATTTGAAATAGGCAACGTCATATTTTGTTTAGCTTTATTTTAGGGATAGTTGTGCCCAGGCAATGCCACGTACAGGTCAAATAGTCTTTAAAATATAATTAAGTGAGTCCAACAGAATCTGCAGCGGCCAAAAAATGTTTTTAGCAAAATCCCATGAACAATTTTCTCTCTTTCGAAAAGTTAAGTTCAGGAAAATATGAGTGACAGACAACAGTATGATATAAAGTTAAATTAGATTTAGTTCAAATATAAATCTAGAAGTTTTCCCACCCACCGTTCAGTATAGACTAAATTGTAACAAAACATTCTCCAAGTTATGAGTTTAATTTAACCAACTGAACATAGTCACAGAAGATGTGATTAATATTTTACGGAGGTGTGTGTACAATTTCCGCATAAAGATGACCTAGTGCAGTGCTTAAGATGATTAATGGCTCTATTTGTAAACCTACCGAGCGGCAAAGTTGGTGCACTATTCTGGGCACAAATTTAGTATATAAAGTAGGAAACTTTCAATGCGAAACTTCCATTTTAGTTTCCGCCTTTAATGAAGTTTATCTTCCTGGTAGGATTTAATGGCTTCCAAATAGCAACTGTGCTATAGAAAAGTTTAAAAAAAGATGTATTTCGAATTATTTCAAAGATATAGACCTCTTTGTACCTACCTAATATGTAATAATAATAAAAATGTAATTATTACTACCGAGAGAAAAAAGTGAGATTTTTTACAGCAAAATTTCAAAGACGTTACCAAAATAAACTGATTGCTTTTTTTCCCATTTCAGAAATGCTTTCTCCCACTTAAAAAAGATGTGAAAATATTCTTCAATCTCTAGATGTCAGTCAAATCTCAAATTCGAGCACGTACGATTTATAAGAGGGCGAATGTACAAATTTTATGGATGCTCGAGTCGAGCACACGTCCCAGAGCGAGATTAATATTTTATAGGGAAATTAGTTCATCTAATGCAATCTCTCACATCCCGTCCCACGAATGTGATTAATCCAAAAGGTCTGGAAATTTAATTAAGAGAAGGTCGAGACCGGCAAAAGGTCCGTATATAAATAAATCTCTAAACGTCAATACAAAATTAGCTCATCCCGACTATCTCCACGTGTGAGGTGGCCATCCGGGTCTACCTTGCGGAACCCCATCATGCAGATGCGGATGGTGGCTCGGGCTCCACTCCTAAAACTTCTTGACTTCAATTTTCTTCCCAGTTAGTCGCCGTTAAGGAATTTTAAAGGAAATTCTTAAATGCCCCACTTTTACTCGAGGGAAGTTCAATTTCCTGTAGCCGTTTCCCTTTTCTCGGCGCGGATAAGATTTTACTGTAAATGCATTTCAGCGAAGCCCTAGTCCTCCAAGTTTCCCGTATTTTGC
The DNA here is from genome assembly GCA_951509405.1 of Machimus rusticus. NCBI lineage: Eukaryota > Metazoa > Arthropoda > Insecta > Diptera > Asilidae > Machimus > Machimus rusticus. The sequence continues at coordinate 10,670,778 of OX608049.1, forward strand.
ACTTCTCCCAAGGAGCAAGGATAAGAAGGCTTTTTTATAAATGTGGCAACGCGAAGATTGAATGTTGCAGGAAGGTCTTAAGATGAAATTTTAATATCATTAGAGTTAGAAATGGAGGTTGGCATTCGCTAGAAATATTAAACGTGAATTTCTCTTTCTCAGATCCTTTCCAGAAGGCCATTTTATTATGAATTTTAGATAGGTTAGAAGAGAAAATGCAGGTAAGTCGTATAATATGTAATTAAAGCTGATTGAACGGCAAGGATATATTGTAAAATTAAAATCTTATTTTAAATTGCAAATGTTTACTAAATACAAAAAATTTCGCTTTAAAACGTACTCTTTTCTACTACTACGTTTATTATTTATTATTCATGTAAATATGTACATATTTTTGCATATATTTGCATATTTGTAACATTATAACCATAAAAAGGCATATTTGCGCATATAATCAGTTAAATACATTCAAAAGATGTATGTTTTCAAGAAATATCGATGCGAGATGCGAGATGCCAATTAAGCACTGACTATTTGAAAATTTTAGTGGATATATAATTCAGCTCCAATGCATCCTACTAAAACTGACAAATAATAACGAAATTGGCATCAGCATTAACCTAGTCTTTCAGTTCAGTGCAATGGATTAAAAGCTTAACTTTGTGTTTCTCAATAATTTATCAATTAGAAAATTATTGGAAGATTCTTTTGTTAACTTTTTCTTATTGAATTTTTGAATTTTAGTTTATATTGTAGTTTTTTGTTGTAAGATAAAATCTTCAATTTTTTATTTGTCATTTTAAAGCCTAACTTCCGTCCTCATTCTCATATTTTGGTAACATTTACGTTGCACGTTTATGCCTATTTTAATTACATACGGTTGCTGTTTATTATTATTTATTTAATACCTTGCTACTAAGGCTTAACATTAAAAATAGGATTTAAATAGTGAGCTCGGAGACACAACCCACCCCACATGACGCTTAAAGGTACAATTTAGATTAAGTTTTAATTTTAATGTATTAAGGGGTGGCTAAGGTTAATTCGTACGAAAAAAGGCATGTTTTTGTGAATTTTTTGTGACGACACAGTTAAAATCTCTTTGTTAAAACTAATAGTACATTAAAGTATGACATTTGAAGAATATTGTATAAAATTTTCACGAAGAAATATTGAAAAACACGGCAATGACAGCAATTATTCGGACGTGTCTCGGAAAAAAGTAGAATTGCGGTGCCCCTCATAACTGGGTGCTGGATCATCCGAAATCAAAAAATCAAAGTTCATTCGTTAGATATTAGTTTTCCCCAGGTAACGCTGGGGGGGTTTTTCGAAATTTTAATTTTTCACTTTTTTGGAACACTTTGAAGGGAAAAACGCGATTTTTTGCTAAAAAAATCGACTAATTTGTTATTGTAAAATAAAAATTATTAACAAATTTGAAAAAAACTCTCCAGCGTTACCTCGTAAATTATGTACAGAAATAGTGTTCAAAATTTCAAAAGGATCGGTGCAGTAGTTTTGAAGTTATGAGGGGCACCGACTTTGAAAACGTGAGTTCTGGGGAAAACGCTTTAAAGTTTTGAACACTAAAAAATCTGGTATAAAACGTTCATAAGCAAGGTATAGAAATACTCGTAACTTCGTCAAGTTTGCTTCAATCGGCTTGAAATTTTGACACAATATTCTTAAGATATTATGCATTCAATTAAAAAAATAAAAAAAATTGTCAAACAAAAAAATTTAAATACCTTAGCCCCCCCTTAACTTTAATTACCAATTTTAACTATCTATTCTAATCCACTTCTATCATACATATTTACAATATGTTTTTTTATAAATTTTTGTGTAAACCCATAAATATGGATTAAGAACATAAATAAATACTTATCTTTGCCTTTGATTTTAGCATAATTCCACTTTGTATCATAAAAACAAATGAAGTTTGTTTCAGCACAGACTATTGAAATATTTCAGAAATTATACTGCACATTCAGTGAAAAGTCTTATTTCTGAAAAAGTTCAATAAATTGTCAAATTACTCTTCGCGAAAAGACGTCCCGAAGGTTTTAACGTGGTCATATAACAATTTTATGGGGCTAGCAACTATTACCACGCTATTTCGGGAATAGAAAATTCTCAAAATGTATAGAGTTCGTTTTCGAGTGAAAATGCACCTACGGCTTTTCACATATAACTCCTCCGATGAGGGAAATTTTTACTACCCACCCATTGCACTGCTCAGACGAAATTATAACCATTTATGGTCCACTGCAGTGAAAAGTGCAACTTACGGTGACCCCATAAAAGCCATGCGGTCTTTTATTAACTTTAAAGCGGCCATTGTTAAAATTTTAACAATATAATTTGTGATGGCAGAACCGAAGAGCCTGCAGAGGTGATGATGACTCCCCAAATTCCCTTTGTTCGGCACTTTATGGGCCTTTACAAGTCGTTTAACTCACGAATTGGGCATAAAACTTTTTATTATAGCAAGTGAAATAAGCTGGCCATCATTGTGTACTGGGATAAGGGCGTTGAGTGTCCGGTTAATGGGCTCAACAACGCCCTTCTTTATGGCTCAATTAAGTACAAGGACTAGTACAAGGTAGGCAAAACAGCGGAAGTCTGCATCCTTAAGGGATGAATTATTAGTTATTTTTATTATTCCTGTTACTGTCGCTTTAATAACAATCGAAAAATTAACAGACAAATCAGCCATTATACCTTTTTATGGTTGCCACTTAATCGCGTGAGCAAGACGACCCTAAAACCCGCAAGGCGTTCACATCGGGATTTTAAGACGGCTGTAGGTACTCAAACTGTAACTTCACAGCAATACTTAAATTTAATTTGTCTTAAGATAAAAAAGTTTAATTTCCTTTTGATATTAAAATTTCAACGATACAATTTAACGTAGGTACAGGGACAAGAAGTAAAATATTAGGCATTCTAGGTTTATCTAGATCACCAATTAGCCATTTTGATTTAAACGCCTAATCTTTGCTTTTTAGTTTATATTTTAATTTAGTTACTAATTTACTTATTATCTTTAAGAATTTTTAGCGTTTATAAGACAAAATCTTAAATTTTATATTTCATTATGGACATACATATGCATGTCTTCGCTGAGATATCACTTCAAATTCAATTTCAACGGAAAACGTTTAGGAATGTAAATATAATTATTTATATATAATTTACCAGCGCTTTTGTTCTCAGTGTACTTTCTTAACTTTGCAGAATTCTAATATTTATAAAAGGCTTGTTTTTTAGCTGTTCGTCTTAAAATACTTTTAAAAAATTCCCACTATTTATATCAATTAGTTAGATGTTGAATTTAATTTTGCAACAGTTTATATACTTGCCTCAATTTTAAGTAAAAATTCTCTTAAAATCGGGCTCATAACCCACAAGTGTTCTACTTTATACTTTATAAGTTGTAGTCGTAATTTTCAATTTCCGTCCAACTGCACAAACAAAATCAAGGAAATATGGGTCATGTTTTGGGTATTATTTAAAGCCATATCTTTGAATTTTAAAACGTCTAGACCATGGTTTTCTTGTGTGTACTTCGCAGCCATTTCCCTCTCCATTTGAACTGAATACAAAATGGTGCTAGGTGCGCTAAGCAATGGAAGTTCTTCATTTCCCCTTGGAGCTCGTCTCGCCCTAAAAGTTTCAGTGACTCGAAGATAACTGGTGCATGCTCATGACCCACTTAATTCGGGTGTAATTCTTGGAATAGTTTCAGTTCAGTTTGTCCACATCATCGTACACTACACAGCTTTGTTCCTCGTCCTGGCGGCAATAAATTTCTTTCGAAAAAGGAAAAATTTCTCGCTTGAAAAAGGGAAAAAATAGTTGGCCAAAAAACCGGATAAAATGGAACTGTATGGGCGGAAGTAGAAGACAGAATGCATGTGCAGCTACAGGAACAGATTTATGCAAAAAAGGGAAATGAACGAGCAGGAATGAGGGTATCGTTATAAAAATTATACATTTCAGGAAACAAAAGTGAATTTCATCTCAAAATACCTACTCACATCTATCTGGTTTGAATTTGTTTGTTAAACCTAAATGGGCGGGTATTTTTTCCTTCTTCTTTTATTTTGCAATTTATGACCGCAGATAAGGAACATCGGCAGATGCTTGTGTACATGGCACAAATATTTACACTTCTTGCTCTGCTACGACAGAATTTCTCATAAATCGCGGGGAATATCTGCTAATGGCGGATAAAACATATTTAATGCTTATTCAAAATGATTGGGATCAGGAATTAGTAATAGATATCTTTGAATTCGTGCTCATTATAGGTATAAGCTGCTTTATGCGAAATTAGAAAATAATTTATTAAACATTCTCTTTGATACAATTGGCATTTTAAAGCAACATCTTGAAAAACTTCCAAGTATAACATGTACCAATTTGAAAATTTCCCCAATTCAAAATTTGTCTTTGTTTCAAATATATTACATAATTACCATGGAAAATTTCGAAGTATTGACCCAGAAAACTCCTAAATACCAATTTTCTTGCCCAATGCTCTCAATAAATTATTATGATATATCAGGACATGTTTTCGTGGCTTTATGAGCTTAGAACTATTTGCTTTCCCTGCACGCGAAAATAGTACAAAAAAAAATAAATATAATAAATAAAAAAATAAATAGTTATGCAAACAAATACATGGTGTCTCGTTTTTGGTTTGTTGTTTGTACATTTTGTGTGATTTTACATCAACTTGGTGACTGGTGTAAACATATTCATGACTATGTAAAATTACGTCAAGTTGATGTATATCTATGACCTAAATTCTCTTATCCAAACCGAATGCCACAAGAAATCATTTTGTTACTTATTTATTGAAATAAAGACGAAAAAGAAAATTCATAAAGCAAAAACTTCTTTACTCAAAATTCATGTTAATCTTTTCAAAATATTATCCCTGCAATATTAAAATATTTATTAAAAACTAAATATAAAACTAATAAGTAGGGCCTTTTTCTTGTAGTCGTTTGAATCGGATCGAAAAGAGCTTACAAAAGCCCTTTTTGTAAAAAAATTCCTTGATAAAGTTGCCAAAATTGACTTCAACTAATTTTGTCGTTCAAAATGATTAAAATAGTCGGTTGAATTTTTTTATCCGACTACTTTAACCACTTTTAGCGACAAAATTAATTGAAGCCAAAGGTAACTAAAATGTATTTACTCAAAATTTAGGAACTTTATTAAGGAATTCCAATTCAAAAGATGCTTTTGTAAGCTCTTTTCGATCCGATTCGAACGACTACAAGAATAAGGCCCAATTCAATTTTGATCTAAATTAAACGGTTTGAGTTTGAGAGACAATTTTTCTTTTAGCAAACATTCTTTAGATATATCGTCATTTTTCTTTTAAAAACACAAAATTACTGACAATGATGATATCTCTTGGTTTAAAAAATACACATTGATTGTGCAAACTTCACATTTTTTATGTTTAATTTTCCGTCGTTATTATTTGTGTAATATTTTTACACAGCAAAAGTGGATTTTACATAGATATTTGTGAAATTCTTTTAGGTACCTAAGTGTATTTTTACTATCTTTATGGAAAGTATTCAATTTCCTATCAAAAAGAGTGTAAAATTAAACTAAAATATTTTAGAATATAGGAACCACGTTAGGACCAAAGTAGTAGATGTTAAAAATACTGTTACAAATTTGTCTTCGCTCATAATTCACACTTGGTATTGTATGGAAGTAGGTATGATTGATGCTCATCTCATGTCTTACATTAGCTTAGAGGTATTTCATATTTAAAAAAAACATCTATTGTACTTCAATAAAACTCAGTAGGTATTCGAAAGACTTACATTTAATAGATACCTATAATTCTAGTACTTGGTTGCTTAATCACCGACGCGACGTCTTGTGGTGATATTTTTAAGAAAACATTATCATAAACATTTTTAGTATGTAAAAAAAAAACATTCGTCAAAGTAATGAAGAAATGTCTTATTAATGCTCGTTTCTTTTCTATCACATAATTATCTCATAAATTATAAAATGTCGACCTTTAAAAGAAGGCTCGATGAAAGGTCATTTACACGCGTTATTTATTATTCAAAGCTCCGCATAATTTCATTAATCATCGTTTAATGCAGCGCAGTAGAAGAGATAAGATGCACAACTTTAGCCATTCTCAAGCCGTGTCTTACGAGTTTACGATAGGAAAATAATTTTCCACCGGTATAAGTAAATTTTCTTAGTAGGTATAGTCACACTTGAGTGTGATGACATTAAAGAATTAGCAGAAAAATGTTTCTACGGCAGCAGCATAATTGCATTAGCGCCGCGACGCCCATAGACCGCAGATTTTTCTTTTCTCTTCCGCAATCTGATATCGCTGCCAAGAAAATCTTAATTCGCCTGTGACACATTTTTCACACTTCACCTAATTTAAGATAGTGAGTGAAAGGGTTGCAGGGGTTGGTGATTGAAACTGGTGATAATTAGCTATATGAAGGCATAGACTATGGCTGGGCTCAGCGGGATTTTCATTGGAGTTGTGAAAGCAATTTCTTCTTAGAACATTACGTGTATTACGCTGCTGTTGGTAATGTCACACACTTTAAAATTTATGTAATATTTTTGAGAGGAAACCCTTATACAAGGGACAATTTTTGGTGTGTCTGCATATCCTTTAATTTGAGCATTATACACGGAATATTAAAAGCTACGAGAAAAGGACTTTATCTTATACATGTACTGCTCCGGCAGCAGGATCTCATTTGTGTGCTCAAGTGCCCGCCTCCGCATTATCCCCATTATCAGATCCATAAACCACATGTAATCCGGGCAATATGAGGGAAAAAAATGGCTTTTCCCACATTGTTTAAATTAGGGTTATTAGGACGTATAAAACACAACGCCACCGTCTTATTCCCGGCCCCTTTCGAGGGGAAAAGGGGGATTAATTTACATGTCGCTCAGGACAACCCGCTGTTGAATAAATTAACATGCCATCCGGAGCTTACTTAACATTTCATTTCCCGAAAACGAATGCAGCAATGCTAATAAGTTAAGAAGCGCCTTCTTCTCATTGTTCGGAGGATGAGTACGCGAATAATTCCAGAAAATAAGAAGGTCTCAGAATAAGACAGTGAGTGGACTTACCCAGGGAATTCGTGGAAGGTCAACCAACTGACCCTCTTCTCATCATCTAGCCCGAGTCGAGATATTTAACCTCTTTTAAATATTTTTTCTCCTACTTAGATACTTATGATACTTTTCAATACTCAGGCACTAATTTGAATCTCTAACTCCTCTGCAAAAAAATGTATGCTCCTATTTAGCTATCACCAAAATTCGTCGTCGCTTCAATTGGACCTGTTACTCTTCTTAGGTTGAATAATATTTTCCATTGTATAAAAATATAAATTTTGTTAGAAAAGAAAAACCGGCCAAGTGCGAGTTAGACTCGCGCACCGAGGGTTCCGTAAAAAATATTTTTTTTTTGTTTGTAATGTAACTAAAAATTTAAGGTTTTCGAAATTTTTCCTTTACATGTGCTATAAAACATTGCTTCATGCCAAATTTCAATATTCTAGATCGACTGGAAGTACCATTTAGGTTTTGATTCCCTTGCGAGTAGTTGCGAGTTTGAAAATATGCGGCTTAAATTGCTGTTTCTTTTGATTGCGTTGACATAGAGGTTTGGTTTTGTTACAGCTTAAAGGTATTATAGACCTGAGTATTTGATATGAATTTCAATTTAATACCTCTACACGTTCATGAGGAAAGGAGTAGTAAGTTTAAAATTATTAAAAATATTTTTATTATATGATGTAACTAAAAATTTACGGTTTTCGCAATTTTTCCTTTATCTGTGCTATAAGACGTTGCTTCGTACCAAATTTCAAGATTCTGAGTCCACGGGAAGTACCCTGTAGGTTTTGATTCCCTTGCGAGTGTCGAAAATTTGCGGAAATTTGCGGCATAAACGGCTGTATCTTTTGATTGCGTTGGCTTAGAAGTTTGATTTTTTCACAGCTCCAAGGGACAGTAGACCTGAGGATACCCCCACGCGTTCCTGAGGGTCTTGACAGACAGACAGACGAACGGACGGACGGACGGACGGAAGGACAACATAGTGATCCGGGTTCCGTTTTTTCCTTTCGAGGTACGGAACCCTAAAAAGGAAATAAAATATAAATAATATCTATCAAAATCATTAATGTTATCATTGTTAATATGTATAAGTAAATAAATAATATTTCTAATGTAAGGCATGTATATTTTATTTACAAATAAATTAGCTAATACATTCCATAATGAATTCTTTGAAATTATAATTATCGCACTAATTCAAATAGTGGTAAACTAATAATTGCAAACGGAAAAAAATTTATTATTTTTACATTTTTTATTTATGCCACTTTTAGGCGCTAAATAGGATCTGATTTTACATTGGCTTAGACCTAACTTGATACTTTTAACTCCTAAAACATTGAGGAGGAAAAGGTTCAAATAAGATTCAATATTTAGACTTAGGATGTGTTTCCCTACAGAGGGCTTTATACAAAATTTATTATTTTCTGGTAATGACACCAGTACTAAGTACTTCATTATTATCTAAGGCCATGAAAACATTACTTTGTGTCATTTATCATTACTGGAATTGATCGCCACTACTTACTATCATCGTAATGGATTTGTCTAATACTCAGTAATGCTGACCAAAGAATTGCATACAATATCATTATAAATAATGATAATACAAGTTTTTATGATACTAGTAGTTGTTTTGTCGCTTTGGAACAGTTAAATCAAAATTGAAAAATGTAATTTACTATTATATTTTATTAAAATTTATTTCACAATGAATGAGTCAAGCTCAGTATACATATATCTTTTTTACAACATGAATTGACTATTGACTTGAAGACGGAAATGTTGATACATATGAAATTGAAAAAGATTTCTTTGTTGTAAAAAGACGACAGCCATATTGGGGATATCTTTGAAACATGTGATAGAAGGTTCCTTCGGAAATTATTTGCAAAAATTAGAATAGATTTCAATGTAGTAAAAATAATTTTTACTTAAGAGAATGTTATGCTGAATTCCTGACCTCCATGACCGACCACAATTTTTTAACATGACCTAGATATCGAGCCAATAAATGCATACAAATTTGGATCAAAATCCATTTAGAAATACGACAGGTATCGAGTGAACAAAATTACTTTTAGAAACTGATGTAGTTCCTAAACACTCTGACCGAACACCGCAATTTTTTAACACAATTTAGAACTACATGTTGTCAATTTGTATCTTAAGCGGGAAATACACAATACAACTTGTTGTGTACCGAACGCAGCAATTCAATCCGGCACAATGGCCCCAGACACGAAACCAGGGGAAGGAAATAAGCTCATCGCCACATCATCTACCGTGGGTTACATGGAACCATTCGACGTCTCGCAGCCGAAGAACTGGTCTTCATATATTCAGCGTTTTGAAATGTTCATGCTAGCCAACGATGTTCCAGACACCAGGCAAGTGGCAATTTTCTTAACAGTTGGAGGCTCCCAGGTATTCGATCTTTTGTGTTCGCTGGCTTCCCCCACAAAAGTCAGTGATCTAACATACGTCCGCATAAAAGAATTGTTAAATGACCATTTCTCTCCGAAATCATCGGAGATCGCGGCATTTTTTAAGTTTTTCAAAAGGGACCAACAGCCAGATGAAAGCTTCCCTGACTATGTGGCTGAAGTACGCAAACTAGCAATTGACTGCAAGTTTGGCACATCACTCGACCGGATGTTACGAGATCGGCTTGTGTGCGGAGTGAAGGATGAAGCGTTGCAGAGGAGTTTGCTGGCAGAAAAGGACCTCACTTTACAGAAGGTCATCACTAAGGGCATCGCAGCAGAAGCAGCAGTCAAGGACCTTTTGGAGATTCGGTGTTCTGAACAGGTAAGAGCTGTATCTACGAGGCGGAGGAAGGCGGCCGACCCGCAGAGGGTTACCGGTGCATCAACTTCTCATAGCGGAAAAATGACGTCACAGTCACGTCAGACTTGCAATGGTTGTGGTGGAAATCACTTTCGCGCTCAGTGCTCTCACCGAAATTCTGTGTGTTCGTCGTGCGGAATAACGGGGCACATAGCTAGTGCCTGCCGCTCGAATTCATCTGCCCGAAACAGTCAGGCTAACCCCAGGAGAACGAAACGTCACACAGGCAAATCAAGTGATAAAATAAACACAATTGCTGAGGCGGATAACTTAAAATTAAACACCCAGGTCTTAATTAATAACAAACCAGTTCAGTTCGAAGTAGATTCCGGCTCCAGATATACAATTATTAGTGAAAATGTTTTTAAGCGCATTACCGGGGCAAAACGAAGAAAGCTTAATCCATTCAGAGTAAGGTTATGTGACTTTTCGGGGAAACCGCTCAGTATTGCTGGATGCACTGAAGTTAAGGTTACCTACGGAGGCGTTCCTATCCCTCAAACTTTACCGATTGTAGTTGTCAAAGGGAACAGGAGTAGTATTCTGGGTTATTCGTGGTTCAAGGCTCTAGGTATCTCTGTACAAGGAGTACACCTTATAAATAAAACTCAAAATACCCTTAACAAAGTATTGAGGAAATTTAACCACTTATTTTCGCAGGAGTTGGGGCAATTTAAAGGTCCACCGATTTCTCTTCAGACAGATCCGTCAGTTCAACCAATTCGACTTCCCTGTCGTAAAATTCCCTTGGCATACAAATCGCTCGTCGAAGCTGAACTTGACCGGCTAATTTCACAGGACGTTTTAGAACCTGTGGAGTACGCGGAGTGGTTAACCCCCATAGTACCCGTTCCCAAAAGCGATGGAACAATTCGGATATGTGGTGACTACCGATCAACCGTGAACAAAGCGTTAAAGCCTCATTGCTTCCAAATACCGGCGGTAAGTTACCTGTTATCAACCATTTCTGGGGGAAATATTTTCGTGAAGCTGGACCTCGCGCAGGCATATCAACAGCTCGTGGTCGATGAACGGTCGTCGCTCCTCCAGACCATTATTACCCACAAGGGAGCGTTCCGCGTGAAACGTTTACAGTTCGGTATATCTTCCGCTCCGGGAATTTTTCAAAACTTTATTGAACATTTGCTTCAAGGCATTAACGGAGTGTTACCTTATTTCGATGATGTTATAGTAATGGGTAAAACTGAAAACGAACTAGCAACTCGTTTGGAGGAAGTCCTATGTCGCTTCGATAAATCGGGGTTACGGTTGCGGAAGGACAAATGTGTTTTCGGGACACCGAGTGTCGAATTTCTGGGTTTTAAAATAGACTCTAAAGGGTTCCGTCCCACCGACGATAAAATAAACGCGATTAGAAATGCTCCACTACCGGAAACTAAACAACAGTTGCAAGCATTTTTGGGTCTGTTGAATTTTTATCACGCGTTCCTTCCAAACAAGGCAACCATAGCTGAACCCTTACATCGACTGCTGGACAAGAATTGCAAATGGCAATGGAAGAACGAACACCAACATGCATTCGACAGGTTAAAGCAGCTCCTGTCGGCAGATAGCCTTCTTGTCAACTACAATGAATCACTTCCACTGTTGCTTACATGTGACGCCTCACCATATGGCATTGGAGCCGTATTATCACATAGAATGCCAGATAAAACAGAGCGGCCAATAGCTTTCTACTCCAGGACTCTTACTAAAGCGGAACGAAATTATGCTCAGATAGATCGCGAAGCCGTATCGATCATCGCTGGAGTTAAAAAGTTTCATGATTATCTTTGTGGCCGACATTTCACTATAATTACGGATCATCGCCCCTTAATAAGCATTTTTAATCCAAATAGCCGAACACCAGATGTCATCTCAACTGTGTCTTTAAGAAGAAGACTGTTTCTACAAGCCTACTCATACGACATAATTCACCGCCCTGGGAAAAGTATGGGAAACGCCGATGCTCTCAGTCGGCTTCCTGATGAAACCGCAAAATCAACTACTTCCGATGTGGACCTTCACCAAGAAGTCCTGATGATCGAAACTTTAGATCAGCCAGTCATCGATGCTGCGACTATCGCAAAACTAACGTCTAACGATCTTCAGTACAAACAAGTACTCAACTGGGCGTTAAGGGGATGGCCTGCACAATTAGATACTAATACTAAACAAGTCTTTAAACCATTTTTCATTCGTAGAAACGATATATCTACGGTGAATGGATGCTTAGTTTGGGGAAACCGCGTTCTAGTTCCTCCAGCGGCTCAACAGAAATTATTAAAGGTATTGCATTCGGGTCATCCTGGCATCGTTCGTATGAAGGCCGTCGCAAGAAGCTATTTCTGGTGGCCTCACCTCGATGCAGATATCGAACGAACAGTGAAAACGTGTGTCATCTGTCAGCAGAGTCGACCGGAAGCAAACAAAGTAGAAGGACATGCGTGGGAAACTCCGAAGAACCCGTGGTCGCGTCTTCACATAGACTTCGCTGGGCCATTCCAGGGGAAACTATTCTTTCTGGTCGTCGATGCTTACAGCAAATGGCTTGAGGTGCAAACGGTTTCATCTACATCGAGTTCCTGTGCAATTCAAGTCCTCAGACAAGTCATGTCAACCCATGGAATACCGGAAGCAATCGTGTCAGATAACGGAACAGCATTCACGTCTGCTCAATTTAGAGAATTTTGTGCAAATAATTTAATCCAACACATTCTTACAGCTCCGTTCCACCCGGCATCCAACGGCCAAGCTGAACGCATGGTCCGCACGACAAAGGATCATCTTAAGAAGATTCCTCACGGCGATATGCAACTCAAACTCGCTCGATTCTTATTCAACCAGCATACGACCCCGACAGCTCCTACTGGACGTTCACCGGCAGAACTGCTTTTCAATCGTCCCCTTCGGACTTATTTCGACAACCTTCATCCTGGAAATCTAAACCGCACACCTAAACAAACCGGGTCATCGGAAACGAAACTACCTACCCTTGCAGACAACCAAGCTATATGGGTACGAAACTACGCATCTGGACCTAAGTGGATTCCTGGAACTATCGTGGAAAAGAACGGGAATGTGAACTACAGGGTACAGACATCTACGGGTATCCACAAGCGCCATATAGATCAATTGCGACCGCGCTGTATTGAGTTACTAGATCTACCCGATACACCAGAGCATCCGGAAGACTCACGCATTGGATCCGACGAACGAGATGTTTTTAAAACACCTCCATCATCACCAACTGCAATTGCACCTATGAGTCAAAATAGTCAACAGTCGAATACGCCAGACGTCATAGAGGGCCAACCGCTCCGACGATCAAGCCGTATTCGCGCTAAGTCAACATCTCACCAGAAAATTAGGCGTTAAGGGATGTTGTGTACCGAACGCATCCTAAGTTAGGATTGTACCAGCTCTTCGATATCCGGCGCGGAACATTCGTTCTCCGACCGCCGAGCAAGCAACTTGAGTTTATTCTTGTAAGTTAATTAAGTATAGTAATAAACACGAATTATTAGCGAGCCGCGTGTATTACTTACGATCCCGAAATACTTTACAACTGTTGCACCGACTTGTGTTGTTACGATATCGCTCCGACGACCGCATTGAAACACACACACGGTGCGATTTGCGTGCGATTTTCGTGCAAACCGAATTTATAACCATTCGTTTTCTAATTGTTGAATGGCTATGATTATGGGATTTTCAAAATAATGAAATCATATGCAACGGTTGTATGATTGAAAACACACCATACAATTTATACACAATCCATCGCATGCGACCGCGAGTTTAAGGTCCAGATCTTGCGACCGTGCTATATTGGTCCAACCGAGAATTTCACGCGCACACACGATACAATCATCGCATACAACGGCAAATCGGCCCAACGGTCGGTATAACAGTTTTATCCTTGTATCGTGTATTTCCCGCTTTAAGCTTGCTCAATAGCGATTAAAAGTACAAAAGATTTGGGGTCCAAACCATTTCTATGTAGCGAACTTAGCCGAGATATTGGCAGGATAAACGTATAGGCGGAGTCTGATGAAAATCGATTAAGAAATACGGTCTCAATCCTATCCACAACTTTTCTTATATCCCATATAAAATTTTCCAAATAAATTTTGTTTTTGAAGTCTACGACCCCTCAAACGAGTTTTGGTATCATTCATTTTCCGAAATTTTTTCATCAGATACGCAGCAATACGTATAGAATTTCAAATGAAGTCTACCTAAAAATATCCAAGTCTGTGGACATACCGAAAAAATTGCTCCGAAGTTAACGACTTTTCAAAATTCCAAAGAAGTTCATTTTAAAAAAACAGAAGATTTTTATAGTTGACTTAGAAGTTAAAGTTTTCTAAAAATTATAGTCGTAAAGTATAAAAATTTTTTATCAACTAAAGCCCAACTTCAAAGGTCAACCAACTGTCCTTGTTCTGATCGTCTGGCGAGGTAAACAAAAATCGCCATTATTATATTTTTATATATTATGTGTTCCATATATTTAGTCCCGAAGGACTTGTAGGACTCATATAAAAAACAATGGTCTTTCGAAGTATGGAGTAAAAGAAATGCTTTTTTCTCCCACAGGTTTTGGCGGGAATAAATCTCGGGCCATGTTAAAAGTGTTCCTTGACACACATCTAAGTTTTGTAGTACAGTGTGAGAACTATGGAGTTTAAGAAGTGCGATATTCTACGGAATTTGTCATTATGGAGACCGCATTCACGGCACTCGAACAAGCGCTGGCACCCGACATTTTCACTTATTGCGGTCTTATATTACTCAGGGCACGCTATCCGGGTCATTCTCCAGCTCAAACTCCCTGGAGTTGGGAAGAAAGTCACATACAACATCTATATGTATAGTATAATGTACGAATGTTCCATACCTCCTTAGAAGGAATTTGTATTCTTCGCCCTCCATCGTCTTCGAGGAGTTTGGCGGGTATCAAAAGATTTTAAAACACCATCTTTAGGTATATCGTAGCGCACTCAAGAGTTTTCGACTCATAAAACCCTTGAAGAAGGAAATATGCACTTAACATTGGCCTAAATTGAAAATTACGGTGCGTTGTCCGCGTGAAAACATTTTCGTTTGAATTCAAAAACACTTCATAAAAATGGTAAAGCTCTTTTCAAAAACAACATAAAATATCCCTAACTAAATTTAAGGGTATTGCTTAAAAGCCAACGAACAGAGGGGTTCTTTAATTAAAATTTTCCACAAATTAACAGGAATAGGACACGTCTAGGAATCTGTGCAATTCTAAATAACAAATTAAATACTTGTTTTATATAAACAACTGTCGGAAACAATTAGAGCCGCATGCACAATTATTTATCGTTTCGTGAACTTCAACGCAACTTTTTAGGTACCATATGCAAGGCGACGTGTGTTTTCCTCAAGGGAAAATTTTTGGCATAGTGAGAAAATTTTGTGAAATATTTTCGTCAGAAAAAGGAGTTTATGTTATTTGAGCATAAGTTGCAGAGTAAACTTTCTCTTCACGGGAATCGTTTGAGTACGGGTACTATGTTTATAACTTAATTTGTAGGTAAGGATAAATTTTAAAGACGTGACTTAAATTATTTTACTGCAATTTCTTAGAATAAGAGAAATAAGAGAATTCTTTGATATAGTGAAAAAAATACTAAAGGTAATTGAAATTAGAAATTCTTTTTCTATTTCAATTACAGTTGAGCCTGCTATATATTGAAAAATAGCTTTAACCTCTTCACGCCCTTGGCCACATACGTTTAGTTTTTTAGAAACTAAAATTATTTCAATGCATTTCTAAACAGAAAAGAGCACCTATGTACATTTTATTTTAACTTATTAAGGAGTATATTTTGAAATTCATCATTAATTTCATGTAGTTATGCTAATCATTTATCATAAATGAATATATGCTATAAAATATAGAACACAGAAATACCGCAACATCGTTTTAAAAATGCATTATACTATCATTAATTTTCCACTTACATGTGATGGAGCTTTCGAGCTTGCAACCACCTTTCAGTTCCCAATTTCTAAGCACCTAAATTTATACTTTCACCGAAATTACTTAACGTTGAGATGAGTTGATAAATACGGTTCGCTTGTCGTTTCGCCATAGTGCTTGAGTTGCATCACTTTCCACATTCTGACATTTAATAAGCACCCTGCAATGTTAAACACAGTCTGTGTCCTCTAAACCGCATCTATTTATCCGTAGTCAAACGTTGATTACTATTTAAACGGATACTCTGCCTTTTGGGAATAGATTCTGGCAATTAATTGTCCATAGTGTGACAACACAAGTACCTTGAGATTCTAGTTTCTAATTTGATTTAAGGTTTTAGTAAATTAAATGTGATCGACCCACAGGTGGATAAGATGCGCTCACTTACATTTGAACTTTAGAAGTCCTTTACCGGAGGATTCTCAATTAGGTTTTATATTAAATCAATCTTAAAAAGTTTTCTTTTCAATTAAGGGAGTATTCTATTCGTAGTACTCGTTTGTAAGCATTTTTTGTAAAAATTTCATTAAAAAATTCGTGTTATAAAAGATCCTACAAAAAAGGCAAACGGTCGGCAACGGGCAACTAGCGTAGAACGTAGAAGTAATATTCTATGATATTTAAAACTTCAAACGAGTTTATCTCAGAACGCTCTTTTTGTACTTGGCGTTGATGATTAAAAACAAAATAAAATACTAAACCAACCTCTTTCAAATTTGGATACGATTTTCTTCATACCAGGTAAAATAATTTTAATTTTAAATTATGTATATAAATTTACTGTGGGAAATAGCGACTACTTTACTCCTTATTTTGATTAATAAAATAAAATCTATTAGATTTTTTTGTTTTGAGATATGCCCTTGAAGCAAGCAATTTTTTAAGGACCCTCAATCTAGGGCAATCCATCAGAACTTTAGAAATAAATTTTTATTATTTGAAAGCATTTTTTCTCTTTTCAGAACTTGCTTACTATGTATGTAACTATGTAAATAAAATAAGACCGATAATTTTTTTAATAATTCAATGATTTTCCACAATATGGCATTTACACCTTATTGTACAATATCCATATATTTGCCAGTAATATATGTATGTATTTGAAAATCGCTATTACCACTAATCTGAAAAATCAACGTAAATATGTACTTTTTGAAATTGCTGCAGATAAAAGTCGCAGGGGAACCATCTTATGCCATTATCAATTTTTTTTTCTTTCTTCAAATAGCAATGAGCTGTAATAGTAAAGTTCGTTGTATTTGTGATAACTGATAACTATTGTGTTTTATTTGCTTTTTAATTTTATTTAGAGGCCTAAAAAATTGAAATAAAATCATATAAAGATAAAAATAGGAATAAGAATAAGGAGCATTAAAGATAATAGATCTAATAGTAATATTGTAATACCCCGATGCAAAATAGTTCGCCCACCAATTTTTGAATATACATATATGTAATATACATAAAATATTTTCTTTTCTGAGATAAAAATACAGATATTGTACCTACCCAATTTTAAGGATACAATACATATAAATAAATAAATAAAATATAGAAAGTAAACGTATTCAACCTTTACAACAAAATTCGTTAAAAACCAAAAGTAACATTTGATTACGAAGTCAAATCAATAGCTATTTCCTTTATATAAAACGTTGTATGTACATTACTCCGATTTATCTAAAATTAATTCTTGAAGAAGATAATGAAATTTATTTCAAATAAATAAAACAAAATAAAGTATTAAAGCTGAAAAGGTATGTTAAAGCCTTAAAACCTTAATTAAAAAAGAAACCTATTAAAAAGTCGTTATAAATTAAGAGTACTACTTCATTAATAAACATTACTTAGACGCAATTTCCATCCACAATTAAGCATCCTGCCCTTCTGTAAAATATAAAAAAAAGTAATTAATATCACTTTCATTACACCCCGACGATGGAAATCTCCACAACCGCAGATAATGCTTTTTGTGGATGGCGTTCAACACCCCGGCAATTTACGCTCAATTAAAAGCCAGATAAGCCAAACTCTTCAAACTTAAGTAGAATCTTCGCGAAGGGAAAAAATATATTTCTCATTAATAACGATTAAAGTACAGAGTCGTAATTTTGCCCCACTTAAAAGAAAATTTTAATAGTAAAAACGTTCCAAGTAGAATTAGTAATGTAAGACAACAGAAAATCGATTTAAAATGTGTTTTTAATTTACAAAAAAATGCTTAACCTGCGGAACAGACAGTTCAAGGAGCAATTTAAAGTCCACAACAAGGGTGTAAAAAAGCAGTCAACCACCCCTGAAAAATAAACTTCCAGAGGTTTGTATCTTTTTCGCCATGATCCACATCCATTTGTCCAGGTAGCCACTTCGTTGATGGGGGTGACCAGCGCGTGCCAGGTGGATCTACGTTTTCTACGTCCACATAATCCAATCAACAAAGTACCTGGCGAGTGCCACTTTTACGGTGTAGAACAACAACACATCACAAATGGATTGCAAGCAAAAAGAGAAATTTAGAGTGTAAAAAGGTAAAAAGTATCCACCTATAAGGTAAATTTGTCGTTTGTAAGTGTTAAATTACGACTACCCCCGACTTTTTTAACGAGTTTTGCATAACTTGCCACACAAAAAAATGTTGTCGAGTCGCAGGCCTCCAGTCGGTTTTTTACATTTGCTTCGGTGGTGCGTTCTCGACATTTTCCATGCTTTCCGATCAATCTGGGCGCCAAAATAAAATTCAATTATTGAAATTATATTAAATTATTTTGTGCTTTTGGAAATGTGCTTCTCATTCAATTTGATCGAACTCTAATAAACTGAAACCTTTTCGAGATGAATTTTAATAAATGTTGTGTATAGTGTGTGTGGGAACTTAAAATTACCTTATGTTTCAATATTGAATATTGTAAAATATTTCATAAATAAAGTGCTTGTCAAAGATAATTAAGTGACCTGTATCAAGGATACCAAATATGCGACGATTTTAGTTTGTTTTTCTTTATATTGTGAATTTTTAACAATATTTGAAAAAACTAGATTAATTTTAAATCAATTTTATGGTTTATTTTATATATCTTGACTTTTATTTTTGATTTTAATATTTATCTATTTAAAGTAAATTCGACAATCACTCATTATTATTTTAAATGTTTTACCACCTTGTTATATCGTGAAATTCGTTTGGTAAGTATCAAATATGAAAATTAGGCATTTAATTGTGAAATTCAAATTGGGTGTTAATTACAGTACTGATTTAAACTGATTTCGAATAGTATGACAATACAAATTGCATATTCAATAACTTATTGGAAGATAAATCATGAGCAGTAAAAAACATGAAAACGAGAAGTAAAATTAGGTACTTGAAAATGGGAAAGTAGCTCAATACTTGAATGCGCGGAAAACTAGTTTGACTTTAAAATGATATTAAATGGGAAGTAAAATGTAGCCAGTAAAATAAAAACATCTGACCGGTAGATTAAATGTTTGAATGGTAAAATGAATAATTGGGCAGTTCTCGGCGGTCAATAAAGCCACTTTTCGCTCATAGACAAGCACGCATTTGTGGCGTTCACATTTAAAACAACAAACGAATCTTTACACGCATATTTTTTTAACACAAATCGGATGACAAGAGGCTGTGATGCAAAACTTTCAAAAATTGTACCTGATAAATGTCCATAACTGCCCAATCTAATTGTCCACTCATTCATTGTACTGCTCATATATTTAATGTAGCGCTCGAACTCTTTTATATTACTGGCTACATTTTACAGGCCACAATTAATTAAATTACTCTCAAAAAATTTCTTACCACCCAATGTTACATCTCGGATATCTAAAAAAAAGCCCAAAAAATTAGTTCCTCTTAAAATTTCATTAGTTTTATCCCGTATGGTTTACTAAGCCTCAAATACATTATTTTTAAAACATATTGATTTTTAACATTTACCAAGTAGGTAAACGCTGAACCGTTCAACCGTTGATGACTTAAATTTCAGGAGTTCATGATACATTTTGTAAAAATATTTCTGAATAAATTTATAACAAACTTTACTTACTCTGTGAGTATTTGACATATTAATCAACAAATTTTACACTTATGCTTAAAGTATACAAATTTGACTACGCTCCGTGGAATCGCTTAAAGCTATTTATGAAACGGAGGCATATAAAAGTGCAAAAATTTAATTCTCACCAAAATCAAATATGTATGTATGAACTGAAATTTTTTTGAAAAATGAAATCTGTATTGTAACCTGTCACGAAGCGATTAAAAAATCACGTTCAACAAACAAAAGATCTGAACAAAATTTAAAGTAAGCTACCGTCTGGCTGGGAAAAAAAATTGTTACCTTTCATGCGAACGGAGAAAAGTGTGCCACACAAAAATTAATGTTTATTTACTGGGGATCCACACCTACTTCTTGGGGCGCATACGGGCGCTCCTAAGGTTTCTTAACAATTGATGTGGAGCGCTTAAGCCCAACCGGTGGCCCCCTTCTGGAGGCATTTAAGTTCGTTTACAGCTCCAAGACTGGGGACTCTGGCGTCGTACGTGAACGCTTCCCGTCGCACCGAGGGTGGAATCAATGAAGAAATTCCCCCCAAAGATGGGGGATTATCTCCTGTATTTATGTGCCATTAATGCTTAAAGAGAACAAGTGTACCAAGTTATGGAACAGGGCTTGGGACGGATATTTCATTTTGCCGAAAAGAGGAGCCAACTTCAGGTGTTTCCCAGTTGCCATAAGTCTTCGAGCCTTAGTCCGGCCTGTGACTAACTTGCTGGCTGATTAAATGACCTCAATACGAAATGTGATTCCACTAATTAACTTTAAGGGATCGGATTACATAAAATACATTGATTTAGGTCACTGCTCTTGAATGCTCCCGCCCCCTCTAAGGAGGCAATTTTGTCGGCCGGCTTATTGCATTTGAGCGTGAAACTTTTCGGGTCGTATTTCTTCGAAGACTTCTTTAACTAATATCTTTAGAAACATCGGTCAGTAACAGGAGAAAATAAAAATGACCCATTTATTTTTTTGTTATCCGTACAAAGCATAAGCTTATTGAAAAAAATGCATTCTTAAATGCCTTAAAAAAAACCTATACCTACCTACATCATAAAAATTCATAAAAACATGCGTATTTGAAGAAAAAACGAAAATAAATTTTAAAGTGCACTTATGAAAGTACCTTAAACCTGTCTGGACAAGAATTTGTATGCTTTATGTAACAAAATTATTGAAATAGAAAATCAATTGCTATTATTTTTGTTCGCTTTAGGTAAACAACTTTGACCGACAGTAGCCCTTCATAAATAATTCATTTGTATATTAGTTCAATAAGTCCGGCGTAGAAAAAAGCTCAATCGTACATATGTATTTAGTAGGATACTATATTATTTTTTTATTATGTGGATGGTCCAACAGGAGTTTAAAACCACCAGTTTTCCGGGTCGGGGGTACACCCATTTCGCCGTCATCTTAGAAAGGGTGAAAAATTTTCTAGAAGACTTTTCCGTAGATAATAATATTATTTACGACTTTTATTAATAACCCTTTTTTGTAACTTCTACAATTAATAAGTTATAAGCAAAAATTAATGAAAATTTTGGAGTTGAATTACTATTTTCGTTAATAACTTTTTTTCTATTAATTTTTTGAGAACTTTATTGATGAGTTATTTTATAGAGCATTTTGCAACAAATTATTTGAACTAATAATTTTGTTTTATATTTTGATTAATTTTGAGGATTTTTTTGCGCTCCGCAGGGAGGAGCTACAAAGGAAGGTAACTTTATTTATCACAAACGTACCTATTTTATACTATGTATTATATTGGAGAAATTTATTTAATCAAATTCTTGCCAAAAACGGCTATAAATCGTCGTAGAAATACTATTGAAATTTTAATTTAATTAATTAATTAATTTAATTTACTTACAATTAAGCCTCATTATGCCTATTATTATTTTTTTCTTTTCATCTCTCTTTCATGTACTAATATCTTATATTTATCATTTACAAAGAAAGTGAAGGCAATACCCAGATCACCAAAATAAATACATATAAAACTATGCTCACAAATGGATTTGAAAACTTGGATGTTAAGGACTATTGAACCCAAAAAGTTAAATTATAAATAAAAAAATATGATGTAAAATGAACTATAATTTAAATCACATCATCAATGACACTTCAGTGGAATATTTTAACTCACATCGGAGTAAATTTAATGAAGGATTGTGACATACTATTTCAAAGGGATGAAAAAACGTTTGAAAGGTGCTACAGAGGAAACGAATATCTCGTATAATGGTAAGAGGTTTTTACTTTTTATTTTTAACTTCTTTCACTAGAATTTCTAACATACCGTCAATATTTTAAGTAGGTACCTATGAAATATGTAGTAACTCAACAGCTAACGATCACGTTTCGTTTAATTGGACCCGTCGATATCTGAAAATGTAATGTAATTCAGACACCTCTTTCACGTCACGTGCATCTAAAAATATCCGACATTTCCTTCAGCAGTGATTTTCTCTTTACGTAATTGTCCAACTATGCAAATTGACCATTAGTTGCGAACTTCAGCTCTGGGTTAAATATATTTCAGTCATAGAGCTCAATATCGTCTCAAATATACAAAATTATCTCAGTTGCTGATTTTGGAGGAGGATTTCCTCCGGAACTAACACAGCTAGCTCAAATTCTTGGAAGAATTGCAAAATGCACATAAGAGGATAATCTAAAGTCAGACGGTATAATCGTTGCTTATCATAAGATGTGCATGAGAACCCCCTTTTGAATCCCCGATGAAGAGCTTCCTCACCACTTTTCAGTTAAGACAATAAAAAGGGAAAAGAGTCCTTTTACCCCCCATTTACTATTAGGGATTATGCAGACAAAGGGAAATTTACGATAAATGATAAAAACACATTTGCAGGATTCAAGAAACCCCGGGGATTTGAGCTCCTCGACGACGGCGAGCTCGGTGACTAGCTTCACCCTTCCAGGCCTGGACATCGGGGAGGGTCCATTTATATTCACGTATTTCAGCTTCTTCTTATCGCTCATCACGCCGTATGATGTGCCGCTTGGTAAGCATTGCAATAGGATAAAATTTGCATGCACTCCCACGTGCAATATTTCTTCGGATCCCTGCAACTGAATGCATTTTACTTGAGAATAAATTGAAAAAATTTTCTTTTTCAGATTTACTACGAGATGCTGTGCATTCAAACCTTACCGTGGTGGACTTAGCAACAAAGGTGAAACCAACAATTTATAGCCACCCTGTATCACACATTACAGATCCATCCCCAGTGACTCGCGACGTTATTTTAAATGTAATGGATCGCATTCATAAAAATAGGATGTCAATGACTATCTCAACAGTGATATTGGTCTCACTATACGTTTAGTCTATTTTTAACCGACTTCAAAAAAGGAGGAGGTTATGAATTCGTCGGAATCTTTTTTTTATGTCTGTTACCTGATTTCTCCGTCAATTGTGGACCGATTTTAATAATTCTTTTTTTAATGGATAGGTTATGCCTCACAAGTGGTCCCATTTAAATTTCATTAAAATATTCCACTTCAAAGGGTGGAAAATTAGGGGATGACTGAATTTTATTGATTTTCATTCACTTCATCGCGCGATAATTTCAACAATTATGGATCGATTTTGAAGATTATTTTTCTGACAGGATATGTATCATTATAAGGGATTGACTAACAAATACTAAAAAACCAAAATGGCGGATTCTAAGATGGCCGCCTTTATAAACACCACTAAAAAGCAAAAAATAAAAATTATTTAAAAAAAAAAAAAAACCGCCTTCAAAAAACAGCTAGGAACTAAAAAGCAAAAAATAATTGGTAACATTTACATATACGATTTCCTACCTACTGATGTGTTTGAAGTCGGTGCCAAAGTCCAAAAATAACAATGAGCAATACTTATACTTAGTGACTTATAAAGAGTTGAATTAACAACGAAACGTATTTCACACATGTGTGTGCCCGTTTGGGTTGTATCGCTCAGCCTACCCACGCTCGCTCGAAAGTTCGTCGCACATGCGGGGTGTAGCGGGGGACCTATTTGGCTTGGCACCGAGTTCAAACACATCAGTAGGTAGGAAATCGTATATGTAAATGTTACCAATTATTTTTTGCTTTTTAGTTCCTAGCTGTTTTTTGAAGGCGGTTTTTTTTTTTTTTTAAATAATTTTTTATATCTTGTGACTTTACTTCTAATTTTCTGACTAAAAAGCGGTCAAGAGCTTGTCGATTTTATGTAGTTTATGCTAAATAATGCACAAACATACACATAACTCTTGTACACACATATATACACAATACATATCTGCACATATGCATATATACACACAGACACACACATCCAAACGCTCATGCGCTTTTTCCTGAACAATTGTTTGAGTCTAAATAAGAATATTAATTTGATCGGCTATATCTGGCAAAGTATTCGACTATAATAATTCGTGTTATTCTTAAAAGTAATTGCAGTATATATGTATGCTAGCTTTCTAATTTTTTTCAGATTTTTCCGAAATAGCGTTCAGAGTGATATCTTAACCGACACAAACCTAATCGAAAATGGTCACTTTAGAGTCGAATATTTCAAAAACGGAACATAATTTTGAAAAACGGTTTAAGAAACCTTATTTATAATGATTTTAAATTCCATTTTCAACGAAACCCCACTTGGTGGGGTGGGTGGTTTTTTTTTGGCAAAAATCTCAATACATATTGATCTACATATATGTATGTGTACCAAATTTCAGCGCTCTAATCTTCATAGTCTCTTAATGAAATGACTTGATCTTTGTTTTGCTATACGGAATCCTAAAAAAAATTCTAAATCATTTATAATATATTTTGATGAATATCTTTTTCCCTCCAAAATTTGTTTTTATTAATTTTATAAAGTTTTAAAAATTCAAATAATGTAATTTGTAAATTTTATTTCTAAAAATGTTGACGCATGTCATCGTGTACTTGTAAAAATTCTGTTTTTTATAATCTCCATCTTACGAAAAATCTCAATAACACAATAAAATACTCAGTCCCTTAAGTTTTGCTTTATAGAATTTACACTATATACATAATTTAAAAATAATAATAGGAATTTTTAATATAATAATATTAGGAAATATCTAAAAAAAAAATAATTGGTTGACAAGTGATGATTGGCTGAACTCAAAACATATACTTCTTTAAAAAGTAGTATATGCATATAATGTATGTACGTATGTATGTATGTATGAGTGTATGATAAAATTTGTTGATTCGAAAGGACAACTTTTAAGAGCAAAACAATCGTGCTGAAAATCACTTCTAGTTTCATTGTATTTAAATCCAGTAATCCTAAACATATTGCAAACAAAACAACCCTAAAATGTCATTTTTAAAACAACCCTCGGACAAACTTTATAGCAATTCAACCCTCTCTACTAAATCCGCAAGAACTTTTACTTAAATTCGATTTCTCAATAGACGCCGACGATAGCACAATTTATAGAGCAGTTCAAAACCCAAATGACTGTAGTTTAAATATCGACTTTGATAAATCAGTACAGTAATGGCTAAGTCTAATCTATTGCAACTTAATATAAATTAATGCGTTTTTTAATACTAACTACGGTTTATAATAATTTTATGTTATTGTTACAACGTCTTATTAAATAATTAACTACTCTTACCTAATTTCAAAATTGCAATTTGTTTTTAGAATCACGTTCTCTGTCTAAAAATGCAATTCTACCTTTATTCGACTTTGTGCGGGCCCGCGAATTCTCTTAAAAATCCTAAAATGGGTTCATCGGTGCAGTGATTCACTTCAATTTCACTAAAAACCTTTTCAAGGCTCTTTTCACTGGGAAATGGTGTCAATGCGGTAAAGCCCCAGTTTGGCATGAGGGGGAAAAAACTTGATTTATTTGAATATTTTCGGAGTTTCTCTAGGCAGGTAAATTAACCGCCGAATGGTCTGGAAAATGAAAAGACAGTTACCGTCTGCGGTTAAAACATCCATGAAATTATTTTGGCCCCCATGCCGGCTTGCCAGGAAGCAAGCATTCACGATATTAAAAAAGTCGACGGAAGAAATGATTCAACAAAAGAAACGAAATGATGCTTCTACGTCTGTTTCAGACTGAGTTAAATATATTTTTCGTTTCCGGAAAATATTGTTTGGGATTTTCGTTCAACAACACAATCCAGTGGTGCTCATTCGTGAAAAATTTTGAAATACGCTATTAGTGAGCTTAATTGATTAAAACCCATTGAATCAGGACTTAAGAGGTATACGACAATTTTAAAATTGCCTTTAATATGATAATGGATGTTAGTTCCAACAAAAGGTTTATTTTTCTGTGATTTTAACACAAAATTGGTATTTGGGGGTTCTTAGTGTAACTGATTTGAAATCCGGGGTCTAATTATTACAAACATATGTAGATCTAAACACATAAGGAAGCTAATATTTACTACTGAAAATTATTTGACACTTTTAAGGATTTGTGATTTGAATTTTTATACATATTAACAATTTAATCATAAAAAATATTGTGACTATACACTTAAACATTCTTATATAATTAATTTTTATTTTTGAAAAATTAATTAGCTAGGCTAATAAAAGAATTGGAGCCAGTTTTATTTTTAAAAAAATCGTTTCTATTTGGAAACTTTCTGTACGTTTTTGTGTTCAATAATTTAAAAATTGAAATAATTCCGATACTTTAGAATTCTTTAGATACCTAATACTTTATATATGTATACTTTTGTGTAACCTTGGTAACATTTGAAGACCATCTAAAAAACCACGTAATTCTCCGCAGATCAAAAATTGCATATAAATTTATATCAAAACTATGCCCTAGATATTTAGAAAGTAAAGGCAGATTAGAAAAATATTGACTTTAAAAATTTTCGATTTCGGCTTTGTATTCTTTAGCATCTCAAAAAATACAGTAAGCAGTTTTTAAAACTAAAAAGAAGTTTGCATCCAATTTCAGACCAATTTATTCTTAAATATGGATATATGCACAAACACTTATGGATACAAAAAATAAATACATTGTTGTGAAAAATAATACTCAACCATTTCAGTACAAAAATTCAATGTAGTTTTTTCCTAATTTTATTTAGGGAAGAATAAAAAGCTATATCATATTTTTCTTCTTTAATGAAACATTACAAATAGTTGACTTCGCAGCAAATTCACAACGCAATTTAAATAAAATAATTTAAAAAAATAACGAACTTATATGTTAGTGTGTAAAACTAAAGCAACCTTTCAGTTACCTTCCAAGTACTGCGTATGGTAGTCTTTATTTTGAATACCTCAGCACACATTTGTAACATAGACGCTATTAAATTCATAATTACACATAGAAGTACCTATGCTTTCCCATTCTTTTTTTTTGCATTGTTTCCATTCCATTTTATTTCGGAAACGCTGAATAGAGATTCGCCGTATAACGATGAATAGGATTGAATCAGCGAATCAAGAACTTGAAGCCCATTTCCATTTACCAGTTTCGATATGTGTTTCGGGTCATTATCATATTGAAACACCCAACGAAACGGCGTTCCCATATGGCAACATTTGGGTCTTCAAAATATGTTTGTGAATAAAACGTTCCAATATGTCGTTTACCTCAAAAAAGGACCCATACCGCCTATAAACAGGTCCAGAAAAAAAATTAATTTCAATATACATACAAATGTATATTTTGAGATACGTTAGACTATATTTAGTTTTTTGTTCATTAAAAAATGCACTGTTTGTAGAATTTTGTTTAAATTTCTATATTAACGCAGGAATGTTTTATATCTGGATAACTGCAGTGTGTTGCGTACGCCCGTTCTGTGGTCATCACAGTGTGAGATGTGAAATTAGTTGAGTAGAGTTTTTGCAAGAAAAAGTGGTCATGGTCACTAAATAATTTCAACTTATTATATTTTTTTCCCCCATAAGTGTACATATAGTACCTTCACCCTCCAACCCTTTAATGAAAAAAATAAGACTATTAAATTAAATATTTGTTCTAAAACTATTTGAAATTAACGAATATTTGTCGTTTCAGGCATTGAAAATCGAGTCGGGTTTTATATGTATAATGACCTTTTTTGTGGTACTCTCTCTGGTACCCCTGGGAGCAACAGTCGCATGGTGCTGCAGGAGGAGGTACACAGCCCGGCAGCCAGAGGAGCCCGTCGACCCCTTGATGACCATGGACGAGTCCTTGGAGGACGTTTTACGATGTCGTCGAAGGGCGTCGGTCATCGCATTGTCCATCTTTTTCATAATTTTAGTGTGAGCATTGACCAACGATTCAAAACAGGGCAAGAGTCTTATATCTCTGACCCTATGTTTCGAAACAAATTTCCTACACTAAATTTTCTTAATATTATCCTATATTTTAAGGGGACTTAGCACCTTCAAATTTTCAAGAAATTGTTTTTTTCGAAGGTTAATTTTAAATTGAATAAAAAGACATATCTTAATTAAACTATGTACATATACTTAATTGTTTTCAAACTACACGAAAACATTTTTTAAATATTTTTTGTGGGCCACTGTCGTCTGCTACTTTATTAAAAAAACATCAAAAAACCACGGCGTGCATGATAACTGCCCTCAGAAAAGTCCGAAAAAAAACAAAAAACCGGGTTTTAATCAGCATCAAAGCGTCCTTGGAATGAACTAAAAGAAAAAAATTTGGTTGGAAAATAACAAAATGGCGGCGTTTTTTCGAAAATCGATGTATTTTTTCCCCGAAAATCGGTTATAACTCAGAAAATTTAATGCCGATTTTTTCATCCGTAGTTCATTCTGAGCAGTAAAATGTGTAGATTAACGTGTTAACATTTCAGAACGATTGGATAAATACTTTTTTCTTAATCATGCACGCCAACTTTAAACACATTGTTTCGAGAAAATTGCGTTTTAAGTTAAAATTCAATATTTTTTTGCAATAAACCTTAGCGAAATGTAATCTGCGAGTCCTGGACCATACAATATACCTAACTTTTTTTGTTTTTAAAGGTTCATTCTAACCAATTCTATCAAAAAACAAAGATGGATTTTTTGAAAATTTGAAGGTGCTAAGTCCCCTTAAGCGTTTAAAAACAATTATCTATCGCGATCCGTCTTCGAGGTATAAAAAATACTTGGCAAGTATTAACTGTCTATAGTAAAACAGAAATTTCTGCTCGATTAATCCACCTTTTGCAAAAGGATTTTATTTAGTTAGGACAATATTTATTAGTCAATAGGCTTTTTGTAAAAGGGAAATATTACCATAAAAGTGGAAGCTTTAGTGCAAATTTTCAGTCTTGTGAAAAATTAACGATTTTTTTATATCTCGAAAACGGGTCGAGATAAATAATTGTTTTTAAACGGGAAGATTAAACGATAATATTAAGAAAATTTTGCGTAGTAAAATGTTTCGAAACCCCTTTTAGAAAATCATTGGGCCAGAGAAATGAGACTGTCCCTCAAAACAGCTCCTTATCCTCCCTCTTAAAACTAAGACGACTTATCTGTCTGTTACAGGATAAGTGATATCATCATATTTTTAACGAACAGCCAACTCTCATCGACTATCGAAATGACCCCTGACGTCATCCAAGAATCAATTCACGACTTAGGAATATTCCTGAAGGATACTCACGTACAAATAAAAAGGAAACTAGACAATGGCTTTGATATTGCCATTCAAAACGTCACAAAAGATTTAGAAGGTTAGAGGATTTACACCCTAGAAATTTGAATTTGGGTCCTTCTACAATTTTCTTACAAATTAAATTAATTTTGTTATAATATTCTAGATATAGATATTTTACTGGGGGAACCGATTAGAATGGAAGTGTCGGCCAGCACAGGGATAGAGCTGGCTTTCGACTCCTTAATGGGGATAAGTGCAGGTAAATTCCCAAAATAGAATTTGTAAACAAATTTTACATTTAAACAATTTTCAAAAAGCCAACCTGGAACTGATAAATCGGATACTGCTCCTTCAAGATTCCATTGCAAAATCCCTGAAAATATCCCAAGAGGCGGCTGCTCGAATGGAAGAGCTCCAAATACAATTATCAGTCCTCCAGCGACAGTGCACTTTCCGGGACCGACCTCTTTGCGACACTTTGCGGATAAGAAGTTTCGATGAAAATGGAATCATAGATGCACTTAAGACGGTAAATGCGATGCACTTGTGGCATATATAAATTTATTGTTATGTTGCATACGAAACAAATCGTCTTACCTCACTTCCTTAACTCTTATCTGCAGCTCCAGGAGGACCAGAGCATATTCAAAATGCGGTACATCGGCGAGCTCGAGGTGGGCACCACTGTCAGGAATCTCTCCACAGAGGTTGCAATCTCAAAATCAACCTTCGGGAATTATCCAGCACAAGTTAAAAGCGACACATTGCTCCAGCGGAATGGTAAATAATTAAAAATGAAACTTAAAACACCTCAAAATAAAACTATCAGCAATCACACTGCCGATTTTACTCAATTTCGTCGCAATCCTGCTCCGTCAATTTAATGCGGCCATTCAAATATCTAGCTGAATTACGTATGCACGATATTCAGCTGTTGAAACCGCTGTGAATTTTGTATCGAATTCCACAACCTCACATTACGTAAAAAGTAATGCCATAGTGACAAATATGATCAGTTATAAATTCAAAAATTCAATCAAATAAAACTGGTCAAACAATTTCATTTGTTTTTTCCAAAAAAGTCGCAGATTATTTCTACAGGATATTTTGCGTAGAATACGAATTCGTAAATTATAATGTGTAATCAGTTTCCATTTTTTTGAGAAAAATAGAGTTAAAATATTTTGAAGACAGTTTTTGGGTATTTTTGAAAACAGAGAATAGCGCCCCTGAGTCTTTAATCTAATAATTGGTATTTGGGGGCTTGGCAATCCTAATTGCGAATCTACTTTCGAAATTTAAAAATGCAAGATGGCAGATCAAATATAGCGACCAACAATTTCCGAAATTCAACGAATTTAAGTGAAAATTAGTACTAAGGGTACTTTAATCCATTACCAAAATGTTTAAATTCAAAACGGCGAACCCACTACGGTGACCACAATTTTTGGAATTTGCTTAATTTCGTGTTAATTATGGTTAATATCAACTCGAAAATTTGTTTTTTTTTATTTGGATATTTATTGCTCAATCACACCGAAACTGTTGTTTTGATTTTCTTCATTTTTTGTCTTAAGGTAGGAAATCCTTCAAATTAACGTTTAGATTATTTTTATGGACATATAATAAAGAATTTCAATAAAGCGGACTTAAAATGGAGGCCAGAAATTGTAAATGAATATTTGTATTTGGAATTTTTAGAGACGCTGATTGTGAATCTACTTTGAAAATAATCAAGTAGACTCAATATGTGATGACCAAATTTTCCATGGTTCAAAGTAATATCATGAGAAAATTAATTACAATGGTTGATTTAATACCCAATAATTTAATATTGAACATATACATATGTACATATGTATGTATTAAAATCTATACATTTTAGTAACACTACTAAACTTCCTAATCTGGCTGAAGTACCAAAATTTTTGAAGTATTTATGATACACCGGGTGACCCCAGCTACTTTATCATAATTATGGTCAAAATATGGACTTTTGTATTTTGTAACCCTAGTTTTTTCCAAAATAATAATTATAATCATAATTTACCAATTTCTTACAAAACAGGAATCGTTCAATGTAATATTGAATGGTACCAATTTATGAAAAAATTTCAAAACTTTGCAAGTGTTTTATGTTTAGGAAATTGTGTATTACAGGAAATACATATAAAAATAAAAAATTCATAAGATTTTTGAAATCTCGAAAAAATACATATATGTATTTTATAAGGTGTGATGCAAACAAAACAGAAAACCAATTTGTTGGAAGTATCATTTTAACATTAAAGGTATGACATAATATGTATTTAGGTCTGGAAGACTCATGTAAAAATTACAATTGCCTGTAATCATTTTTTAAGATCTTTGCTCAATTAATAGTCTAATTGAAGCTTCCAATAAAGAAACAAACGAAATAAAAAAGCTTTATATCTCTCTTTAAATCTTAACTAAATTGGTTTAGCTTTTTTAAACAAACAAAACAACTGTTGTATTTCGAATAATTATGCGAACAAATGTATATTCCTTTTAAATATATAAGCTTTCTTCCGTGTGAAGTTAATATTAAAAAATTATATTACTTGTTGTCGCATAGAGTTCTTTAAAAAAAATCTAGTAGTGTAATGATTACTAACTTAACTACATCACTTTTTATTTTGGATGTAGAAACAATTGAGCAACTGGACCTAATAAGACAGAAAACAACAACCATGGCGAATCTTCTGACCCAGACAATTACCCACCTCCTTGATAGACTCACAGGAACATGGCAAACTTTAGAACCCCATTACAAAACACTTCAAGCCTGGTGCGATCGTTACTGGGGTCTAACATGGACCTCAGCCATGATCATGATTTGGGTACTCTTCTTTATGCTATTAACACTCTGCTGCAATTTTTGCAATTCAAAAGTGAAGGCAGCCGTTCTAATGGTCGCGAGCGTATGCATAATTTGCCTAGGAAGCATAGTAATTATGCTTTATGGAGTATTCACACTAGCAATTGGTGGGAACGCTGAAGTTTTCGTTTGTAAACCACTTTTTGATGAAGATCAGTACGATGTCCTGACGAAGATGTTCGATAAGCCAGGATTGTTCTATGCGACTGAGCCGCAAACTGGAATCATTGGAGAACTTCTTCGACCACCAGGACAAAATGTTTCTATTGTGAACGTTAGTCTTGCATCGGCAATAAGGTAAATTTTTTTTTTTTAATGAACCTTAATTTTTCTATAAATGTATTCTTTATAAATTTGTTTTAAAGTACAACGCTAATTTAAATTATTTTAGAAATTGTGAGAAAAACATGGCATCGTACACAGTTTTTCAACTTGATGCATTCGTAAATACGACTCAATTATCGGATTTAAAAAATTTTCCCAAAGTGAGAGCTGCAATCGAATCAATTCAAGTATCTGAAAGGGCATTTTTATCGCTTACACAACCAATTCAAAGCATATTGGAAAATATGCTCAATACGGCTGATATGAATCTAACTGTCTATAGATCCACCATCAGTCAACCAACTCCAGAGAAGGACCTTGCAACATTTATCGATCAAATGCAAAGAGTTGCTCTGCAGGTAAATGCAATTTTATTGATTAAATTCAATTCCAGAAAAAATATTATACTTGGTAAGATTCAGGATGTTGCAACATCATCTAGAATGACGACATTGGGAAGTCGAGCGAAACGACTTCAGGCATCAATTCTCCAGCCTTTGGAGCAGCTTAGAAATGAAATCTTATATCACTTAACTGCTTTGGAACTGCAAAAGGATCCCTGGTCAAAGCAAGTTAATCAAACATTGAACCACTTGAGAAATGTCCAAGGCTACTTAGAAAAGACTGCTGCGGAAATTTGCAGAAATGAAACGGAAGTTTACATTAGAAGGTCTATCATTAATTCATTCATAATTGGAATTTTCACCCGAAATACAATTTTTTTCTATTTTTGTAGATTAAAGAACTACTTGACCGCAAATAAGGCTAGAGTTACGCATACACTTGGCGACCAGACTGCACTTTGCAGACCATTTTTCGACATATTTAACACAAATCGAATATTTCTCTGTCGCAATGCTGTCGACTACGTAAACGGACTCTGGTTCTGCACTTTTATCACCCTGTTTTTGTGGGCCATTGGAACACCGATAGCTTTAAACATAATCGACATCTATGCTAAAATTAAAGAAGTCAGCAGAGCGAGGATAAGTCACTTGTATGGGTACATATTTATTGAATTCATTTCATTTCTCATTCCTAGGCTAGGAGTATCGCTTCAAAGTTTGCTTTTAATTTTTATAAAAAAAATAAATCTTTAAAAACAGGAAAACCACATATTTCGCCAAGCAGTTTGCGAAATTTACATATTACGTATCCCAAAAAAGTGTAAGTAAAAATATAGATCGCATTAAATGTGCTTCCCAAAAATATTTAAATAAATCGCTTCATATTATACTAAAAAAAACATAGTTTTTCAGCTTGTACTAAAAACACTCTCATCTGAGGAAACTTTAAATTTATTCCGACGATTTACCTTTTTGCAGAACAACACCTGAGAATCTGCTCATATCGCAACAAAGTGGCTGGAGTGCTCCACCGAGGTAATAAAACATTTTAATGTCTAGTTATCATTTTTGTGCCAACCCGACACTTTTAAAAAGCGATGTTTTGATGATACCCCCAATCCACACGACTCGTATTGGGTAATTGCACCCATTTATCCCCCTTGCACCGCCTCTTATTTAAGTACTTCATCTTCTCTTGGTAATTGTTTGAAGAATTTTCAGACCAGAGAGAAAGATGTGACGACGATATATCGTACTTTGGAAGTAAAAGTATCTTTAAAGTATGTGAAGGTGCTCAAAAGATTAAGTGACTTACTTTATGTGCTGTTAATAAATTTTCTTCTGAGAATAGAGAAGAAGATGATATCTATTTTAATATAAATTTTTCTTACAATTACAATATTTTTATTTTATCCAAGTATCCTTAATGGAATAAGATTTATTTCTCTTTTACAACGCATAATTATACTTTTATATTAAAAAATTGAATTTTTAAACTTGAATACAAGATTTAAAATCCCCATGCATCAAATTTCATAAAAAGGGCAGGCAAGATAAGTTTTCATAGTTTATTTTAAATTAGCTACCCTAAAAACTCTCATTTACAGATTTCAATTCCGTAAAGTCAAACATTTTTCTAACAAATTAACCCTTATGACTCCAAGAATTTTATAGAGTGATTTGTAGCCTATAGAAATGATTAAATAAAATTAAATATTTTATTTGAAAATGATGGCAGATATTCCGACAGGTACGATTTAAATTATACTGGATTTCAGTAAACTAAACACAATTATCATAACATTGCCAAATTCTGGCAGTGACACTGTCGGTTGGAGTAGAACGCTGTCTAAAGCTTTTAGCAGTTTTACTGCCGGTTGGAGTGATAAGGGTTAACTTATTTAAGGTTGAATTTTTTAAATTAATGAATAAATAACATTTTTCCCTTATTTATTTATAGTGCTCCGCGACCGCCGCCACCGAGAATGGGCAGGTACAAATTTCAAAATTAAAATTATATTTTTATAATTAAACATTTAATTTTATATTTTTACTATAGAACTTTTTTAAAATTATGTTTTTCTTTTTACTATCCAGGCAAGACAGTATCCGAAGCGTGCGATGGGAAACTGGAGAAGAAATGGAATTTGAAGATGTAGACTAATAATACTAGCTATTTTCAGCAGTATCGGTCTATATAGCCTTTTTTTTTGAATTTCTGAAAAATTTAATTTATTGTGGAATGTACACGGCTTAAAAGCAGATTGGAAGAAGCATTTTCAAAATAAAAATTGAGTCACCTCGTAAGTATTTCAGTTCGATTTTATATATTCCAAACTAAATTGAAACTATCCGAAATTCAAAGAAAAGCTTATTCTTAGCTTAAGTTTTTTTTGAACCGTTTATATGTATAATTATAAAAAAAAAAAAGTAGGTCATAAATAAATTTGCCTTTTTTGGAGAAATGTTTAATTTTAACATCCTCTTAATACTTGAATTATGAAAACATACTATGTATTAATAAAAATGATAACAATGAGGTCTTTCACTGATCACAAATTATTCAATTTAAAAGACATTTTTCAAAAGTCTCATGCATCGTTATTGGAATGATACTTAAACTCTGAGATCTCTTAAAACAAAATAAAATCAACCTAAGCTCGAAGGTATTCTAATAGAAAACTTACAAATCTTCGAGTAATTTTGTTTTTAATTTCTGAAGACGATTTAATTGTAGTAGTGGAGCTACGGTTGAGTGATGCAACAAATTTTCCATCTTTATTTTGTTAGTTGTTGACTTTCTTTCTTGTATTTAAAAAAAATAAAATTTTTGTTTATTACTTTTTATTATCCTCGAGCTAAATTCTCCCTCAGTTATACTATAATGTTAAAATTTAAATAAGGATGAAAATATTCTGTCTTGTTAAGGAATATCTGTGAAATTTGATGATACATCAAGTGTATAATGAACAGCATCATGTATAGTTGGAAATAATTTGAATGTTCCATTATTTGATTCCTTTAAGTCGCATTTCCGCATTATTTCGTACACAGGACCTAAAAATATTCGATATGAATAAACAAAATTTCTAATATTTTTTGAGATAAAATAAACTTACAAGATGCCGCTGCAATAAAGGTTGAAATATATAATTTTCCAAAATCATTAATTAACGACTTTAATGATCCCACTCCTGATGGGTCAATATAGCTCAACGCTGAAAAGTCTAATATTAAGTACTTGAAGCCCATGTCATCTGGTTTTAAGCCCTGTTTCTCTCGTTTATTTCTACGTCTTATTTCCCTTGTAAGGTCAACTCCCAATTTTGAGCAAAGCTCATTTTTAAAAATACTCCTTGAAGCAAAGTTCAAGCTACCACAATAGTGGAATATTTTGATATTTGGTATCTCCTCAGCCTTTGATAAAAAAAAAATTAAATTAGATTTTGTAATTTGTAATAAAGATAAGGACATACGCATTTATATCGTTGAATATCCAGATACAAATCGGTGGTTGGAATATGGCCCAATAGGCAGGTGTATGGTTTCATACCTCTTATAAATATACAACCAAGACTTAAAATGATTCCAACTAAAAGTCCAATA
The DNA here is from genome assembly GCA_951509405.1 of Machimus rusticus. Lineage (NCBI taxonomy): Eukaryota > Metazoa > Arthropoda > Insecta > Diptera > Asilidae > Machimus > Machimus rusticus. Next base: position 10,707,686 of record OX608049.1, read on the forward strand.
TCGATAGCTATTAAGACTACACTCAAAAATGTTGTGATCCATATGAAGGCATCTACGTAACTCAACTTCCAAAAAGTGTAGAGTTCCTGAACTTGTTTCAACATACCTTTTAGTGAAACAACGATAATGGATGCTAGAACGCACTAGAAAAAAATATATTCGATTTAAATAAATTTTTATTATATCAAAAAGTATTTCTCTTACTCTTGGTAAGGGTTCAAAAAATGGTCCAATCCATAAAAGGACAATAGCTAGTAATCCACATGATACCAAAGATGCCAACTGAGTTTTACCACCTACAGTTTGTTGGATTGTCGACCTTGACAATGATGCAGCAAAAGGCATGCATGAAAAGAACGAAGCAAAAACATTGCCTGCGCCCATCGCTAATAGTTCTTGATTTGAATCAACTTCATAATTGAATTTTGTAGCAAATATAAGAGCCATAGAAATAGTAACTGTGTACGATACCATTGCAATTGGTATACTTTCAACCAAAACCTTTTGTAAAAGTTCTGACTTTGGTGGTGTTGGCTCTGAAATAAAATTAGTTTTAATATACACACCAAAATACCATGTAATTTACAATTTTTAAATTACCTGGAAATCCTGTTGGAATATTTCCTATCGTTTGAATTGAATATTGATCCAAATACAAATATCGTGAGAGCAAAGTTCCTGCCAAAACCAAGATCAACTCAATTGGAATAGGAAATGAGCAAACTTTTGCAAGACGAGCCTGAAAGCATAAGCAGTAACATTTAAATTATAAATATTATAAATGCAGTATTATTAAAATATTTCTACTTTGAGTCCAATCGAAAAAATATTATATTTGTATGACTAATTTTGCTAAATGCTCATGGTTAAGTATTGGAAATTGAATGCATACGCATAGGACAAAATATATTACTTACGCATTCTACTATACCTTTATAACTTCGTTGTTAATTATAAGAATAAACATTGTTGCTGCAGATATGGATATAGCCATCCAGTTCGCGTAAGTAATCTTTTCAAAAATGTTTATGTAAATCTGCATAAAATTTAAAGGTTAAAAACCGATCAGATCAAAGTATGGGTAAAAAGACTTACATAAATAAGCTCAAAATATCCAGAATTGTTCCTTAATTTAATACCAAGCAAATCTTTAATTTGCGATGTTAAAACATGCATAGCCGCTCCGGTGGTAAATCCAGAAATAAGCGTTTCCGAAAGTAAAGATGCAACTACTCCCAATCGAAATATGAACATCCCAAGCTGTGAAAGATAATTACAGAACAAAAAAATATTATGATTTACAAAATTTCTAAAATTTATTACAAACCTGAATAACTCCGACAATGAAGCAAACTGCTGTTGCAACTTCTACAGGTGAATAAATAGAACTTAGAGAAATATTTGGATCTGTGCTAGTCGAATTCAATGAAGTTGTTAAATCTTGCTTCGAATGCGTTTGAACAACTTTTCCAACCATTATGCACACCACTGCAAACGTTCCCATGGAATTATGCTTTGATGTTCCAAACACAAAATATACTAACACCGGAAAAAATGCCATATAAATTCCTACAATCGGTGGTAAATTTCCAAGAAGTGCATATCCCATACCTTTGGATAAAGAATATTAATATAATAGAAGAAGACAAACATTATATCTGTAAATAAAAATACTCACCCTGTGGAATATGCATCACGGCTACAGTGCACCCTGTTATTATATCTGCTATAAAATCTGTTTTCCATGAGTACGAGGAAAACCACGTAAGAAATGGAAAAATACTACGAAGGCATTGTTTTGCAGTTAAATCTTCTGATTTCGAAAGGCACTGTTGATAAGCTTAAATAAGTGAAATAATAAATTAGTATAATATGTATTTAAATAATAATTAAAATACATACTTCTTTCTTTCGGTTTGCAGTAATGTAATTCCTTATTTAATTGTTCTTGTTCGTAATGTGGTCTCATTACTTGGAGTACTGAGGACAAATTTTTTTCTGGAATTACTCCATTTTCAATATTTCTTTCTTCTGGCTCCATTTTATCTGTATTGAGTTGTAAACTTGCTTTGCTTTAAGTTCTGGAAAAAAATAAATCAAAATATCAATTTTACTTAAAGTCTCCAGAATCCTTGAATGTGAGGTTTAAGCATTAACACATTAATTGTCCAAGAAATTGAGAAATTTTTAATGTGTAATGTTCTCAAAATAACAAGATATTATCCACAAAAATATCAATTCGCAATATCTTATCTAGCAGGAAATTCATGACAGAAATTTTAAAATTAATCCAACTACAATAAAGAATTATTTGGGTACACTTTTGCGCATTTGCGTCTCTGGAAATATGCTACGCTTGAAATATGTATTATAAAAACAAAATAAAATAACGAATTAAAATTAGTTTTGTTAATTTATTATACATTTAAAAACATTTGCAAATATGCTTTCACTATATTTTAATCTTAATTTTTCTTATTTCATAAAAATATTATTGCTCGAAAAAAATAAAATAAATTGAATTAAAATATAATACAGTTAAATATTTTTGCTAAAGTTCATGTATAATTCATATTCAATTTTATATCTTTTTAAAACTTTTACTATCATTTACACTTATGCGAACCACTTTTTGCTGTCCACCAGAGATCACTCATAGCATGATAACATTAGTCGGGGTTTTTAATTTTTCAAAATGTTAATAAAGCTTCTTTAGATAAAGAAATCGATTGAAAAAATTGGAAAAAACGCTTTCTCTACAATAGATATCAAAATTGTTTGATTAAAGACATAAAATGGGGATTTTATTATTTCCAAGGTTTTTCGATTCGTGAATGAGTTCAAAGCACTTTGTAATAGAGCAAAAGGGAAAAATAATGAAAAAAATCCACCTCCCATTGTTTTCGATATATTCATAATTTTCCTTTTACAAAATATTTCTATTGACTGAGACAGTAAATATGTAGAAATAAGTAGTTTAAATGCATTTCCGTATTATTTTGTTTCAAAAATGCACCATTCTGAAAACGGAAAACCTCGGATATAATAGACGGGCCCATAAAATAATTAAGTAAGTATATAATTGTTTAAAAATTTAATATTTAATAATATCTAAACGTGACTTGAACTTGTGTCGCTAAAAGAATCAACCTTTGAACAACACTAAAATAATCCAATTTGCGATTATTTCCTCATTTTAACTCCAAACTCGTCAAATAAGTTAATTAAATAAAACTATAAAACTTCATGAATGCAGTTGTGGTAAATGCACAATTTTTCACAGAATCTGGTCTAATGAATATCATGCGGTTATACCTATAAATATTCTTTGCGGTTATCTTGACAACAATAACTTATGAGGAATGTTTCTTAACATTAATTGGAAAAATAGTTCTAAAATCATTTTAGCTTCGACACGAAATTCTGTTTGCATCTATATAAAAAAAAAAAAGTTCAATCTTTGTGTTTTAATCTTCCGGATATTCCGGTCACTTCTTAAAAATTCAAGACTTTTATTGTAATAAAAATGTACCAAAAATTCTAAAGTAAGCATTAAGCACTATTTAATAAAAATATTATTAAAGATATTTTTGCAATGAGTCTCTTGAACCATTTGAACTCTGTTTTGCCTTAACCTTAAGCCCTTTAGAGAGTTTAAACTTTACTCATGTCTGCAGCTGTTCGGAGGGTTATATCACGTTATATTGTATAAAATAAAATAAAATAAATGTAAAACTTTCACTTGGAGATTTCAAATAAATGCGTGCTTACACCCACTGCATCTATTAATATAATAAGCATGGTGAAAGTGAACCCGATCCAATGTGTTTTAATAAAAATAAAAAAATAAAAATACTCATGCCGGAATACGGAACTTAACTCAAGAAGAAATATTATTTACATTTACAAAATACAAACCCCTCAGTTTGGGTACAAAATTCGGATAAATGCGAAATTTTTCGCTTAATAAGGTGGAAGACGGGACAAAGATAGGTTAACGTTCTCTACATGATAAATTATAGCTCACTTCTCTACTTTTAACACAAGATTTACAGACTAAGCCGCTTTCGATCAATTCAAATTTTACTGGTAAGAAACTTAAATATACATACATATACATATATATATTTTTTAAACATACGTTGGTTTCAAGCCTTAGTATAAAATATTAATTAATGATTTCACCATTAGTCGCCGATGCATACAATTTATGGCTTGCATAAAGACAATTTTAATAAAAATTCTAATAACTAAGACTAGAATCACAATGATCCGCAGATGCGTAATCCATTTCGTAAGCGAACGCAGCTGAACAAATTTCGAAGATCTAGTCTCTAAGGCGTAAAACTTTCCATTCATTTTGTTTGTAGAATATGCGCTCCAAAAACAGAGTTCATAGTAAAAAATGTTTCAATGAAGTTTTAGATAAGAAATCTTTCATTGAAATTGAATTGATTTTACCTTTTCTTGCAAATCAATTTAATTTTGCTATCTTAGTCAAATTGACTAATCTACTGTTAATCTTCTAAATTTTTCAGTTATCTCTGGTTTGATTTTAACACTTATAATATAAAAAAATTTCCTCATATAGATAAAGAAAATATGAAATATGAACAGAAAATCCACTTAACTTTGATAGTAGAAATAAAAATCACTAGGCATATATGTACTTTTATTAAATCTATGTAAATATCAGGAAAACTACATTTTTATAAGAGTTTGCAGTCAACCAGTTTATGTTTGTTATTCTTAACATATAATAATTATTTTAAGTACCTAAGCATAACTTTGAAGTTTTATTCGAATTTAGAGCTTCCCTCCTATTAAATAAAATATATTTTAAAAAAACTTACTAATATACAAAGTTAGATTTATTTAAAAGTATTAAAGTTACAATTCCAGCTGCTTAAATTTATTATTATTTTTCATATCTTAAAGTTTTTATGTTTAAAAACCAGACTTTCTAATTATAGAAAGCTCTCACTAATTTTTCTTAGAACTATTACGCGCCAAAACATTATAGTAAGCGGCTGATTAAGTAAATATCAATTTCAGTTTTCAATTATCAAAAATACCTGATTAAGAAATATCAATTTCACTTAAGCTACACGTTTCGACAATCCAAAATAATTGGTAATTCTACGAAATTATTAATTTAATTTTAATGAGCTGAAATTTGAATATGCCTTGTAATGCCATTATAATGAATTTTTGTTGGCTCTCAGTTAACATAATAATTTTACAGATGTAGCATTCATTTACCAATTAATTAACTTGTTTTTTCAATAACCGATCATCGGAATTTTTGCAAATATTCAATCAATGGCAATCACGGCTTAATCAAGAAATCAATAATACCTTCAATTTAAGGGGAACGCGTTAAACCACTTTAAGTGACGCACTTAAAACTAAAACTTCGATTTTTATCTATAGCAAAGTTAATTCACGTTTGTCAACAAACCTTGTCTTTTCTAAATTATCAAAAACTCTCGAAAATTTGTGTCAATGTCTTAATTTGTTATACAACTTTTATTCCCATTTGTCTTAGATGATTATTAGCACGTGGTGCTGCTGTTTTAAATTGATGCACTTGCCTACAACCACACTCACTGTATATTTACACTGTACTAAAGATTTTGTAAACAGATTTATCTCAAAGATCACATAAAAATCACACGTCAGAGAATCATATTGGCAACTATCCAAAACGTCCAAATCTTCTTAAACCAGCAGATAAAATCTTTGCTTCGAAGCAATAATTATTATTTCTTTTTGTTGCTGTATACTTCTCGAGTTTTTATTTTATTAAACGACAAACCGTTCGAACAATCTGCGACTAATACTCTTGATATTTTTGCGCATAAAATAGAGGAGCCCCAGATCTCTTTAAAGAGCAAAACAGAAAGAACCAGTCTTGCGGTGCGCGGTGCATTCAAAATAATGTTGGAGGACGTTAACTCTTTCGGCGGTTCAACCTGTTCCACAGTCCAAGATAAAACACCATCGACATAAGACGCGTTTTCCTTGCACTTAGGGAAATTTATGTTTCACACTAATTATTTTCTACAGAAAACCAAAAAAAAAATTATAGAAATATTCTATCTTGCACTAAGTACTAAGTTCCAGTCGTTACTTGAGATACAGGCAAAAAATATATCCTTACTATTTTTCTTACTTCTTATAAAAGAATCACTTTTCTCAGTACTGCGACTGTCGAACAAGTTCAATTACAACTGACCGTGGAAAAATCTTTTGGAAGCTTTTATTAAGATTCTCCGTACACGTTCGGTTAACCGAAAAATTTTTAACCATATTACTTATCTCTTTATCTTTTATTCGCGGATATCATCCGCACTGATAACGCGCTACTATTCGGGATTTATTATTATATTTTCTTGGATCACACCAAGTAGCAGCGCAAATATTACCTTTATACTTACCGCGGATGTGGAAGAAAGGTGATTTTCGCCACTGAGAAGACGAAATCATAATTAAGTTAAGCTTCCTTGCGTGAGTCTGCAGTTTATGTAGCATTGAGAGGTGGATGACATTGGAATCTTCTCAATTTCATAGTTAGTGTATTGAGCAGTTCTTCCGGCAAACAATTTTTAGTTGAACTTGTGTGTACTTGTACAAGTGTACTTCCTAAACACCTCCGGCATATTTTCGTTTTTCGTTAGCTATTGACAATTTATAAAATAGTTGGGAGATTTTGTACGCAATAGAAATAAAAATCGTTCTTGAACATTTTAAAGTAGCTACCTTAAAATACGCCGGAAAATATCGACTTCAAAATATTTCATTTAACTTATCCTGAAACCGAAAAGTATCTCATACTTTCTTACATAATAATCTTACATTATAATCTTCTTAAATTTATTTTTTGACATTATATAACACTAACTTTAAATGTTTTCCAATTAAGTTTATCTACATAAATCATTGTAAACTCAGTAAAAATTAGTTTCCTACATAATAAAATTCTTATCCTACATATTTAATAACAAACAAATATGTGAAATAACTTTCTAATTTGTAAATGCTACTTAAAACGAAACATTAAAAAATTCGACTTATGTATATCAACTTCAAAAACAAAAACTCAAATAATTTCTGAAATATCAGCAGTTTCGGAAATAAAACTACCTTTTCTAAAAAAATAATTTATTTATTTTTTAATGATATGTACATATGTATGTCTTGACCAAAATTGCAGTGAATTAAATTGAAAATTTATGCATGCATAATGTTCATGACCTACATATGTACATACATTTCAAAAGGCATAATTCTTAAGGTGAAAATTCAATTATTTTATCAATTTCATTCAAAAAGTATTTTTTTTAATTTTTACCGTCTGTCTGTTAACAAGTCTAGCAATCTTATTTGAACATATGTTTCTAAATTTTTGTACAATTGCAAAATGGCTTTGTTTTCGGGTTTTCTGCATCGCATTTCTTCATATTTTTATTCGGATTAAGGAAACATTTTGATAGAACGATTTTCAAATAATTAAGCGAAATTATGATTCATACTTTCAAACATGCCATTGATATTAAGTATATTTCTTTTAAATCTTACATTAAATCGATAAATAAAGCAAAACGGCCAACATCAAAATGATAATCATGACTTGCCCCAATAAACCTTAGCATTTTTAAATTGCTTTTAAGATATCGTTGCTCAATTGGAATTTCACTGAACCAAATCTTTATTTTAAAAATAAAGCAAATAATTTTAATCTAAATAACATTTTAATCACAGTGGGTGCATTTTTTTGGTCCCTTAAAAAACAGATTTGATTTCATGCGTTTCATTGCGCCTATAAACAAAAATTAACTTGTACCAAAAAATTGATAACAGCCCTGATATAATTTATAGCGTGTGAAAGGAAAAACAATAATTAGAGAAAATGAGACTAATGTGAACAGAATTGTTTTCTTACATAAGTAGAAATTTAATTTTTGGTCTTCTGCTGTAATATAATAATAAAATTGATCAACTTATTCCAGTTGATCTTTTTTTCGTTTCACAGGAAAATAATCTTTTTTAAATTATACATTTTGCACATTTTATTTCCTTTCAACGACGAAATCCCACGCAGAACAATTTCACATCGCACCAAAAATTACTGCGAGCTTTAAAGTGAATTTAAAAAGTGAAAAGTTGTATTATCGCTATAACGTTGTCCCAATTTAGGCATATCAAAGTTTCTTTTCTCTTAAAGGTTGTAAACAATAAATACAATTTTTTTAAACTGTAAGAGATACAAAATATTTCTTATAAAATACGACTCTAAAAACGAGCGACGCCAAATTTTGGTCACGTAAAGGCTAATACGCAATTTTCGATTTTTATCAACAGATTATCATCAAGCTCGATTAAGTGGATAAATAATAACACGAAAATGTAATTAACCATTTTGTCAATAAAACCTAATACAAATTGGTTAGAAACAAGAAAGGAATAGAAACTCACCTGTGTTTGACTAACGTGCAGTATAAATCCACTTGTTTTTCTTCTTTATTTTCTTAAGTAAACGTTTTAACGCAAATTAATTTTAAGTGTAAAATACTTTGTTGCACTTTAGATTTTTTTTCAGACTTTTTTATCATTCATGAAAGAACTATAATCTATATATTCCTCTGGGGTCTGCAAAAGACTAGATTTGGAAATTTACACCTATGCATGGTATATGCAATGCTCACAATATTTGAAAGATAATCACTTTTTATCACCTTCTAACCAAAAAATAATATCTAATATTGATGGCAAAACACCCCGATTTTTATTTATCATCGTGTAAAATTTATCAAACTTTTTATTTAACTTTAAAAACGTGCAAGGAATTAGTTTAAAATGTTTATTTTGATCAAACCTGATCACACGTTTCAGATTATGATACTCTGTTATTTCCTTAAATGACTATGCGATTTATTCATTTGCCGATTTTTTCACTCAAAGCACAAAAAAAGTATTTTTAAATTATATAGCTTATGAACGCAAACATATAAATAACAAAGACATAATCGTCCTCTGTGCGGTTGTGTTATATATTATGAAGCAAAAAAAAACTTTAAATATCTCCGAATTCTTAAAAAAAAAAAAAACTTTTGCAAAGGATGTCCAAGAGATTCTTGAAATATAAACATTTATTCTAAAATTTTTTTGCAGACATCAATTAAAATAAATTTATTTATTTAAGACCAAAAAACGCCTCCAAAATAATCTACTCTCTATTTATGTTGGTCTCATTTAATTAAATCAATACTTAATATCCGTCATACTAAATCAATAAATATATCCGGGCTCATAATGCAAAATTCCCTTTTAAGCTAATCTTATCATAAAACATTGTTTATTTATCTGATTAGCAAGATAAAATCAACGATGGACACTTCCTTCGCAACCAAAAAATAAATCCTTTCCAGCTCGAATTATAAATATTTAATAGATACAAAAATAATCGCAACACTTCAGAAGATAAGATTTTTAATCAATTTACGAATTTTAAGTTGCTTCAAAGTTAAACACACGCGCTCCGATCGGATTAGGAAAAAATTAACTTTGCTTGCTTATTTAATACTAATTAAAATATGTTTACGCGTAATCACGTTGACAAAAGCTCATTCTCGTATTTTCTTTGTTAATAAGCTCGAATTTACAAAAGATTTTAGTTACTAAATACACATAGGGATAAATATTTTAAATGCATGATCCTCAAATATTCTACGCAAAATTTATTACGTTAATATTTTGTATTTAATTTAACCACTAAATTAAAAAGTATTTTTAATATAAAAGACCTTTTAGTGGCAGGGTCGCCCCAATGTTAATTAAAATATTAAAAATGCATTAGACTTAACGATTTAGACATCAATGTAAACTGCAGTCCAGATGTATATTTAAATTTATTGATTACATTAACATGCCATTGCGTTAAAATGTTTTGTAATTTTTTAGTCTTACCTGTTGCAATCGATTATATCCACCATTCAATGACTCCTTGATGTCTCTTTCACACATAAATTACATATGTAAGTACTTCATTTGAAAATGAATTAAGCTTGCAGCGATTGATCGCCTGACACGCCTCAAATTTCACCGAAAACTAAATTCTTATCAGCAGTTCCCATACATGAAGTCAAAATTTATAATGCGTCACTACGCTTATGCAAGATTCATCGACGTATTTTAAAGCTTGGGTCTTACAATTAATCTAGAAGATGAGATGAGATCAATTTCAATTGCTGGCAATATTGCTTATAAGAAACAATTTTTTTCCCCACAATTCAACTATGAGGAATCGCGTTTAACTTTTGAGATGAATTTGTTCGTACATCCAAATTTGTTTACCACGTGTACTTAAATTAGCGACGATAGTCAGTGAAAAAGAACTCCTAGAAAGCATTGAACCAGATGTTCTAGATTAAGAATTAAATGCTAGAAATTAGTTAAAACATACAATATAATATATAGCACCAATACATACAATGCAAATTTTAAAGGACTACGCATGGGGCATTAGAATCAAAATTAAAAAACAACATATTTGCTTAACTAAACAAAAAGAAATCTTTATTCTTCGAAAATATCTACACAAAATCCTTGATTTATAATTCACATGTCAAGTACCATCACAAACATTTAACATATGACGAATAGTATCAAAAAGAGATAACTGAAGGAAAAAATTGGAATTTATTCAAAAGTCTTAACATTATTTTTGGGCGGTTAAAACTATTTAAGAGCACTTTCCAACCGTAGTATTTTTTTTATTTTTTATAATTACATTCTTGTTAAAGTTTTGAACCAAAAATATGAGTTTACAAATTCGCAAAACTTTGACAGTGAACTGTTTTAGTTCTCCAGTTATAAAGCAAAAAAAGGAACTTAACAACTCTTCTAGGAATTATGAAACGCATACAAAATTTCCTCAAAATATTAAAAAGAAAAAATTACAAAAAATGCTACACCTCACGACCACGCCTTAATATTCTACTTCCTGTTACTACAATGCCTCACTGTTACAGTTTTAACATATTTTTTGGTAAAATCGGCTTATCGATACACACTAAATCAGAACGAGGGTGGCGGGTTTACAAATAAAACGGATATAATTATAAACGTAAGTTATATAACTGGACAACTACTTTATCTCAACTAATCCTCAAAAAATCTCTTAAATATTAAGCTCATATACACATGTGTAGTATTAAGGGATTTCTTTTTTTAACTGTTTGGTGTAGGACTTAAAGAAAAACAAAATTTTATATTCGGTATATACATCCACATTGAAGATTCTTTGAGATTAAAAGGTGTTACAGAAAAACGGGGGTTTGTTTTCCTCTTAATATTCGAGCTTATGTGTATTCATGTATGCCGTATATATCAGATAAATTTATAAAAGTAAAAATATCCATAAACACTTAGAGATTGTTCTTATTCGAATAAACGCATCTCTGTTTCCCCCGATGAAATTACTTGAAAAGGATTCGACTGTAAAAAAGAAATACATTAACATTAACTTTCTGAATAGAAAAAGTTATTTGGAAAATTACTAATATATATTAAACTATCGTAGTAGACACCCAACATCATTAGTTATATTTTTTGATACTTACTATTTATTAATAGTAGCTGTAGCAATATTAAAAACATAGATATACATTTCCTTGCAGTAGAATATAAAATGTCCCTTATGGGATTTATTAAGTCAGAGCAAAACCAAAAGCTTAATAACATTAAGCAACAGAAGTTAAAAACAATGCTTTAGTTTAATATTTTAAGCACACATAGTTAGAGGGTTATTTATATTATTATTATTTTCCTCATTAAGGTGAGAATAAAGAGCTAAGAAATTATTTTTTAAGTAATACTAGAGCATTAGACGTAGCACAGAATATTACTTTCAATCTGGCATCATGATGAGTTGGTTGATTGGTTGAAGATTTACAATTTGATTTTTTTTTTTTTTTTATCTACCGAAATATAAAACAAAAACTATAGAAAAAATTATTTTTAATGGTTTAGATATCCCAATATTAACTCGAATGTAAGTAAAATAACTGAAATTAATATAAAGGATACGAATTTTTAGAAATTCACTTTATACAATTAAGGGGTAATATCACCTTGTGTTCTCTAAATTTTACGTGATTTTCTGAGACGTCTCACGGACGATTGGAACTAGATAGAGATATGAGGTTTTGGGCATATGAAAGTACTGATCTTTAACTACAAATCATATGTTTTATTTTAATTTTACGATACAAAATGGCGGCACAGCAAGGAAAACAAAACACTAGATTTTGAACTATACTTTATGAAACTTTTTAGTTTTTTGTTCCAGATTAAAAATTGTGACCTGTAGCGGTACGCCCATGTCGAAAGTCCGAAAGTTTTTGTTTTCCTTGCTGTGCCGCCATTTTGTATCGTAAAATTAAAATAAAACATATGTTTTGTAGTTAACGACCAGTACTTTCATATGCCCAAAACCTCATATCTCTATCTAGTTTCAATCGTCCGTGAGGCGTCTCAGAAAATCACGTAAAATTTAGAGAACACAAGGTGATATTACCCCTTAAGCATTTATTTACAAAAACAAGCTTAATAAAAATGTAATTGTGGTTCCCCGAATTGCGTCAATCCTGCCCTTGCATTAATTAATTGTAATTCGTCAACTAGACATATGCGTGGGAAGTTGTGTTATTGTACGATCTTAAAAAAGCTCTCTTCAACCCGGTCAATTTTATAAATAGTTTCCATTCAAGAAATCGTTCATAAAGTTTCGTGTGAATGACTTAACCAATTCATACCACAAAGATAAAATATATAAAGGGTACAGAGGAAGAACTAGCCACATTTTTCTCGAAATCGAGATAATACCATCAAAAAGATAGAAATCCTTTAAAATAAAATTAAAAATTATTAAAAATAGTGTAAACGCCAAGAACACGATAAGTCCAAATTAAGCAATATTTTGTTTTCTTCGCCTATAACAAAATTTTCTATTTAATATTATTTTTAGCAAAAATAATGTCCCTCCTCGGAATGCTTTTTTTACGGCTGTTTGGTATACTATATATAGATATACTAGTCAAAAACTCATTTCGACTCACTCCTAGAATTGTACGACGAATCTTTACCAATATCTAAAGCAGACTTTAAAAATCTACTGCCGGGATGTGGTCCAGAAATTTTTCGAACGATTACCGCTTTCTAAAAATAGCCGATATAAGGATTAAACTTCTTTCCACATTATATAGAACTTGAACTGTTTTTCTCGCGCTTTTTTGGACTTGATTTTTTTTTTTACGAAATCGAGTCTTATTAAAATATTCAAATTTTATTTATTGTGAATACAACACATTGTTTGAATGTTTCTAGTCGTCGAAAATATACTAAAAGTTTGCTTGGATTGTCCTTTACGACTGAATTATAGGTCTTTAAATGTTTAGCTCATTAACTCTCATTTTTAAGTAAATGTGACTTACCTTGTTCTTTCCCTTCATATTTTGTTTTATCATCTATATTCTATATTACCACGCAAGGGCATTATCAATCGATAATGACTTGCTATTGCTTGCTATTTACATTACTATTTTTATTTCCATTTATTCAATTCGACTGGTGGAACTAGATCAACATTAATATATTATCGATTAGGTATTGTTAAACATATTAGCAATGGATGATGGATGCAAATAGTAAATAAATCATTCTGTCTCAATTTAAGGAGAACCAGGAATTCTACCGACTTCTAAAGAATTGTTTATTTTAGAAAAACGAATTAACGAATACGGGGTAAATTTTATTATTAATAAGTCAAGTCTCAAAATTCCATAACGTATAAAGCTTTAAAATTATTTAATGAACGCCCAATTGGTATTAGTCAATGAACGTCCAATTGGTATTAGTCAAGAAACCAGTGTGCTTCGCTCTAAGCGCAAACTTCCTAAGTATAAAAATACATATGTACAGTATTGTGCAAAATATAAGCAACCGTCGCACTGTAAGGCTTCAGTTTGATTTTTACCATACTTTTTTCATAAATGAAAAGAAAAACATTTGGAAAGTTTTGTCTTGAAATGTGAACTTCTTAATTCATAATGTTTTTAAAACATATATAAATTGCTCAAACATTTATAAATGAAATTAAACAAAATAGTCATGACCTGTGCAAAATATAAGCAACTTTTTAATATTTCGTTAATATCCTTTATTTCAGATTAGTTATTCCGCTTAAAGGTATGCTACCGACTAGAATTTACGTTTAAATTTAGTGCCTTAACTATTTCCGCTGAACTGATGAACGATACTTTTTCAATAAGTACAAAGATTTCCCTATCAGTTCGACATGTTTTTACGGCGTTGTCCACATAAATGTCGACTATCTACTGCGCTTGTTTCTTTAAACTTCTTAATTAGTTTTGAAATAACAGATTTATGAATATTATATCCTTTTGATAAGGAGATTTGCGGTTCTCCATAGTTGTCAGTGATAATTTTCAGTTTGAAGTTGTACTGATACTGAACTCGAATAATTGTAGCAAAGAATTTTTTTGAAACGAATGTACCAAAGCAAACTAATTAATTTTTCGTATTTTGAATTTGGCAGTTGATTTTGCGAGAAAAGTCCCGTTAATATTTCTCTATTTTTAGTTTAAGTGCAAAGTTGCTTACATTTTGCACAGGTCATTGTAATGATTATTTTATTTATTTTTATTTATAAATGCCTGAGTAGTGATTATGTTTTTGAAATTGTATTAATTAAAAGAATACATTTTAAGACAAAAGTTATTAAACGTTTTTTTTTTTTTCTTTTATAAATATATGAAATAAAATAAAAAAAAAAGGTGAGTTTATAAAACTTTCAAATCAAATCTCTCATCACTAATTATAGTGGAATAATACATAAATTTACAAAGAAATTGGAGATACATATTTGCTTTCGTTTTGAAAACAATGGATATTTGATATTAGAATTCTAAAATCTTTTTATAGAATTTAGCTAACATTAGAGGAAATCATATGAGCGATGCAAAACTGTACAACAAAAATTGCAACTTGTTCTTTAAGCGTGCTCATTTAGCTATTTTTTCTAACTTTACGATTAGCTTTATAATCTCAACGGTTTTTTGTCCGTAAACAGATGACTCATTCCAATTATTTAATAATTCAATTTTTTTTTCTTTTTTCTCCCTGATATAAATAAAAAAGTTTTGATTCCAACAAAAGATACGCGCCAAACTCCCAACATGCACAAGTCACAGCCTTGTTGCTGCTTTTCTCGGAAATTTGACCGATGCCAGATTATCATTTTTCTTATCGCATGCAATGAATGCAGTCCGATGCATTTACATCGCTGAAAAGTTGAAGTCTCAGCAAACTTTTATTCTAGGCGAGCCAGCCCTGAGCAAACAAATTCAGGAGCAAATTTAAAAACTACATTTAGATAGCAACATAGCGTCTCCCCACAGAACTAATATTCGCGGCCTTGAAATTTTTAATTCTTTTCGCCTGTATATATTGACGCCAAATGGACGCGTTTTTCTCAAAACTTTTGTTAGAGAAAGCACACAACAGGAATAAAAGCGCAAAATTTACCTGGCTTACAACGTCTGATAGTGGAGCTCGTTCCTTGCCCTGTAGAATTTGTAGGCTATGAACGCAATCACGAGGATCCCCAGCGTCAGCACAATTCCGCCGATGAACGAGGGCGCGTCGAACCTCTTGCACGGCACGGGTGGCTTGGGCGCCTCCGTGGTCGTGGATGGGGTCGGGGTTGTAGTTGGAGAAGGTGTTGGGGCAGGCGTTGGTGGACTTACAGTGGTTGACGTTGTTGTATCAGGAGAAGGGGTGGAGGTGGTAGTTGGAGCGGGAGTTGTTGTGTTAGGAGCTGGCGTTGGTGCTGGCGTGGGAGCTGGGGTTGGGCCTGGGGCTGGAGTTGTCGTCGACGACGTCGTGGTGTCTGGGCTTGTAGTCGTCGTTTTTGGGTCCGGCTTCACACTTGTTGTCGGCGCGGTCGTCGTTGTCGTCGTCGTTGTTCCATTATTATCGGCGACGATTGGCGTTGACCCGTCCTGATTCAGGGCTCCGTTATCAACGGTTGTCTCAAAGACTTGCGGTACTTTTACCGAATCACCTTATTTGTGGGAAGGAAGAGCAAAGAAAATAAAAGAAACGGTATTTTACCGTAAGGAAAGCATGGGCTTGTGCAAACATACCTTCGCCTGGCAACGGATTGCCTTTTGCTCCGCATGCCAACGCCGCAACTAAGCACAAAGCTACAAAATAGTTCAGCTTCATTTTGTATAAACGGCCGGCGTTTTTCTTCAGTCGATTTACTTTTTGTACAATTAGGAAACCCTTAAGAATCTTACAAAAAAAAAGTGATCACTTTTCAAGGCGACTTCGGCTATAAATCCTCACTCAATAAAGCCAGCTGAAAAACTAATCGAACCTCGAATTAGGGACCGTTCGGTTGCATATGTTTTCGAAATTAGTAAGGCCATATTGAATCCAAATTGTGGATGGTATTTTTAATTTCATGTTTATGCTTTTTTCTGCTTTTTTATTTCTTAAGTAACGGACAAAGGAAAATTTAAAATTATTTCATATTTTTTCGTATTGTCACAAAAATTTTAATTAAAAGGCAAAACAAGTGCAAAAATTTATATTAGTTAAAAGGGTACAAATATTTAATAAATATATTCCTCTTTCAACTATTTCTAGTAACTCAATTACAAAATTTATTATAAGTCTAGTTAAGACCGGAGAAATTTGTGAATCAGTGAGTTTTGAATCTACTTATTGAAGGTCTTATACCAGCGACCGCGGTCGAGCTAAAGAATCATTTGCCGAAAATTATAACCTTGAGTTTCATTTCGAAGATCATTTCCTAAGCCGTTAACCGAAGCTCAGCTCTTCAACTAAATTGTTAAAATAGTGAGAAAACTTGAGAAATCAGCGATGCAATTTATTCATTAAACGCAGCTAGTGATTTCCAATAAGACTACTACGTTTCTCCGGTCTATTACCTCACTAAAAAAACTGAACGCCCCCAAAACAAATGTCAACATTGATCGAAGTAAAAAAAAGACAAAGTTGAAGAGGGAGGGAGCTTGGTGCTTGATTCCTTCGGATTTTTGTGTTTATTGAGCTGTTTTTGACCTCCTCACGCCGAAATCTCGTATTTATTTAATCGCAACTTAAACCAGTTAATCGTCCTTAACAATACAAATTATTTGAACAGTAAATGACCCTAAAAACGCCAGATTTTCTGCATAAATTAACCTGAAACCCATCGGCGGACCCAAAAAGGAGCAGCTTTTTGAATTAGGACAGCACCATGGCAGAGATTTCGTCGTCAAATGAAAGAAATATTTACGCTAAATTGGAGGCGATTAAAGAAATAAGGTAGGATATTAGTCAGTTTGAAGTAAAAGAAATTATTTTAAGAAATTTCCATCTTCAGGAACAAGACAATTCAGCTGGAAAAATTAAAGTTGCGTATCATCAGAGAAGTTAAAATTGGAGATGAAGAGGAAAAATGCCTTTCGGAGTATAGAAAGGAAATGGAGCTCCTGCTCCAGGAAAAAATGAGCCATGTTGAGGAACTGAGGCAAATTCATGCAGACATAAATGAGGTAGGAAAAATAAACAAATTCTTAAATATATCATTAAAATATGTAAACAATATTAAATAAGAGTCGGCCCTTAAATTTCACAACTGTTCCTCGAGGAACTTTTAAAATACGACCATCTAACCCTTAAAAACTGCCGAACAATTTGATTTTACGTGCAATAAAATAAAAATAGATTCGTTGCATGGAAGCAGCTGTTGCCTGCCATTCGATCGCTCTAAGACTGTTGGAGCAGCTTGTTATTACGCTGTGGGGGACTCCTTGTACTGTTACAATGCAAATACCAAAAATACTTATGATACAAAATAGAAGAAAAATCCTTAAAATCCATCTCCTTTTTTTGCTTTTCTATTCAAGTACATAATATAAAATAATTCAAACTTGAGAAAAACTTTGAAAAAAGCATGATAGAAAATTATTTCAGACTCTGGGAATGATAATTCTATATTTTCAGATGGAAGCTGTTATTAAACAAACCGAGGAGAACCGAATGAGATCCATTGGTCTTGCAAACAGAATTCACGATGAATATCTCCCTCTTAAAACTGAAATCGATCAAATGAGACGCGAATATCTCGGCCTAAGTCCACTGCGAGATCTCCACGAGGAAGAGGGCACCGTCATTTCGAAGGAGTATGTCTTTTACTATTTTTGTTTAACTTCAAAACATGCTTAATTTTAGACATTGCAGCCGGTTCCAAAACAATTATTATAATACAAAATCACAGACTGCCACAACTTCATCGTTTGCCAGACCTCATGCACGCCATCCACTTTTGCCAGAGGCGACAGTCACATCACTTCCACCCTCTGCTCCTCATGCTTTTATGCCACCGCCACCCCCTGTTGGACCAATACGAATTAATAAACCAGAAATGGGGCCCAATCGAATGCAACAGAGCCCCTCAATCGGAATGGGACATCCAACGTTCAGGTCTGATTTTAATGTGAATTTAAGGTTTGTTTTCTTTTCTTTTTTTCCTTTTTTAACATTCAACATACAGTTTAAGCAATTGCCTTCTTAAATAAAGAAAAATGCATACTCTTTTATTCGGAAATTAGGTAATTTCACGTTTTGCAAAATTTTCATTGAACAATTACATTTAATTTAGCTTGCGAGCAATCATTTTATTCCATCATAGATATTTTAAATAAGACATTTATTTATGTTATAATTTCTTTGAATCATTTTGCTTTAAAACGCTGATTGTCTTCTGTATTTTTTATTGTCAGAAGACGAATTGTCCAATTCCTGGTAATCAGCGTGTTCATATTAAACAAACTCTTACAAAATAACTACTTCATAAAATTTGTGATTTGAATTTTATAGGCAACAGCCGCCTCCGATGAAATCCTGCCTATCGTGTCATCAGCAAATTCATCGGAATGCACCAATTTGCCCACTTTGTAAGGCAAAGAGTCGGTCCCGGAATCCAAAAAAGCCGAAGAAGAAAGATCACTAACACGTCTCGAGTGATCAGTGTACTATCACCCAGTTTTCGTAAAATACGCATATAACCTTATATAAATAGGAATTTTTGTCTTCGAAAAGCGTTTGCTTTATCATTTTCTAATGTTAAGTAGGGACTCAAGTTGTGCATCGTGCATTTAATAAATATACATAAAAGCGAGACCTTTTTTTATCGTTTAGTTTTGCGTTTTACAAAAAATATACGTTATAAAATAAACTTTGTGTGTAACTCAGAATAAATAAGAATCTCTTCAGAGAGTAAACTTCTTTTGTTTGCATGATTCAAATCAATTACGAAGTTATTAGCAAATCACCTAAAAATCCTTAACTTTTACCTGTAACCAAATTGCCATTAATACTTCTTTCTGTAAAACAGATTTCAAAAAGAAATTTTAAAAAAAAGAGTAGGGGAAAATATGAAATTTTACCAAAAACTCAAAGAATAATACTTATTAGTGGAGATTGAAACAAAACCAAAATTCAATTCTAACTCTTGCAACAAAAATATTTAAAAGATCTATTCAGAGGAAAATAAAAAACAATACACTCCGAATTTTTGAACAATTGTAATTTCTTGGTAAATATAGTATTCACAAATATATATATTTATTAATTTGTTCTAATTTCTAAGCGTTTATAACAGATCACGGGATGCATTACAGTGTTGTTGAATCACCGCCAAAACATAGCCTGCTTAAATAATAAGAGCACAAGCATTTTTAGATAATTTTGGGAAAGAAAATATTTCATACCTATTCATAAGTGCCTATTTAGCTGGCTTATTGCACACGTTGTAGATTAAAGAATTTTATTTACAAAGTTCACTAACTATAACCATTCGTGCCCCTCCTAAACGTTTGTGAGTGATTCTATGTGTAGTGTATGTTGGACTATACTCAGGCATGTTATTTTAAATGCAAAGCTTACAAACTTATGATTAATAGAAATTGTAGAAAAATTAGCCTCCTTTAAATAGCAGCACAGTTTAGATACATAGGAGTGTATAGCTTCAATACATAAGACTTTATTGTCTCTAATTGTTTCCCCAAAAAATATCGCGGAATTAGCGAATAAAAAGCAAATCAAGCGTGAGGAATAGTTTGCCTAAACCAATTTTATCATCAAAGGTGATTAATTCAGAAACTAAGTTTTTCGACTGGTGCTTCTATTCAGGCCGGAATAAATGTGGAGTGCAACAGTGACAATTAATAAAATAAGTGAGTACAATCTTGCGCATAAATATCAAATCATTTTCAGAAATAATATTTAATCGAAAAAAAATAACACAAATTTCGCAAAAATTAAATTAAATGAAAGAATCAAATGAACGGCCTCTTAACCTTAGTTTGATTGTGATAGTGATTGTTATAAAATTAAAGCAGTTGTCCTAAAGCTAGAGCTATTGCTTAAACACGAAACAATAAAACAAAATTCGTTATCTGTTCGAGTTACCTAAAAATAGTTTGATACTCAGTAGCGATATAAGTTGTTTTTTTAGGAGCATGTTATTGTTATTCGATCTCCTGGGTAGATTTACTTACATATTTAATTCATATTTGTCACTTTAGTTCCCACTACCGCAGCTGAGTTCCAAACCATAAAGAATCGTTACTATTTTATCATAATTTCTTAGTGGTATAGCAATATTTGAAAATCGTCAGTAGTAAGTCGTTATATATACCATCACAGTTTTGCAATTAAATTTGAAAGAAAGAATTCCCTGTGCACTTTAAAATACAATACATCAATAATTAAAAAATTCTGCATTACAGATCATAAATTGTTATTAATGGCGGTGACTACCCTTTAAACACAAAAAGTATGTTGTATGGCTTAAAAGTATCATAAAAAAGCTTACAATATCAATCTCATTATTAATGTTTTTTATCATAAATATTACATTATGTAAAACTTCTCTTGAAGGATGGCATTCTCCTGTATTCCATAAACCATGAATTTTTGTAAACAATTATTTTAAATGCTAATAGAGAACAAATACAAGTAACATTAAAATTATAAATGTGATAGGCTTCTTAATGCATGACTAGAACTATTTGTCTACATACAACATTTCTTACAATTTTAGAACTAAAAATAAAACTTTACACGTTCATAACTTAGTTGAATAAAAAAAATATGGAATTGTGCGGCTAAAGAATTTAACAAAAAATATTTAAATATAATAACAATACGTCCTGAATTTGCGGAATGTGGGTGTTTAGTCTACATCTAAAGAACATTTTTCCTCGTCGGTATGACCAATGCATTCGATTGCTGGATGATGACCAGAGTCCCACATACCTGGACCGCAACGTCTGCATAAACCAGATAAAGTGCAGGGTATTTTTGGGAGCTGCCTGTATTGATGAAGAAGACCTCGGGCTTTGCGCAATATTAATTGTCCGTCCATGTACATTGCTAATTATTAGCAAGAAGAAAAAATATATGTGATGTTAATTTTTTGTTTCATATTCACTTCCTTACAGTGCTATAGTATTTATCGTTAACACTTGTCTATTTCTAAACCGAAATGGATTTTTGTTAGCCAGAAAACTATTAAAAAATTAAAAATCAATAAAAAATCTCAGCGAGTCGTCTATTTCCTAGAACTGAAATCGAAGCTATGGCTTGGATGTCTAACGAAAATAAAAATTGATCAGTTTCCGACGATTTTTTAAGATTGCTTCTAAACTTTATCTAACTAGGGATGTTTCAAACTTCGGAACTTAAAACTGAATGAAGATAACATAACTAAATGTTCTTACCCAATGAACTGAAGTGTAGTAACATTTCATCAGATCTTAAGTCCTGAGCAATAACATCATCTGCGTAAACGGCAATAATTGCTAAACACAAAAAAAGATGAAAATAATCCGTAAGATAATTGGACCAACATGCTTCCCACATGCGAATAGCCACAGCTTCCGTAAATTCCCTCTTAAAACATCTAATAAAAAATGTATATAATTTGAATAAAGTATAAAAAATTAGATTTAATAAAACTTACAAAAGCAACCATCGATGACAAAATAAAAGTTCCATAGCATCAGTATGTTTCTGCAAATGTTGATGAAACTTAGGAACCATAATACGAATTAATTCCCTCAAGTAGCTCTGCAAATCGAACCATGATGGATGATGGTAGTTGGCGTTAGGTGATAACATTTTCGTTCTTACCAAATTCTTATCTATGTCATTATCCGTTGGCGTACAAACAAAAATTGCTCGTTGCATTAGACCGACAAAACACCAAAATGATTCTGATTCGTTTTTAATTTCACATAATACTGGAGCAAGAAGATCGCTCATACCTTGAGTATATCTGAAGAAGGGAAGAATAGATTTAAATTAGAACCACTTAAATCTAGATTTCATATAAATCAATCTTTAAATGTTTTTTTTTTAATAAAATGTTATAAGAAAAATATCTTACGATAGTCCGGAGTTGTAAAATGCATAATTGAGCAAAATATTCTTCATTATTTCTATGTTAGGATTTTCTTCTCCAGCAAAGTAAGGATTTCCGCGATCTGTTCGTATAACATCTTTTTCTATAACGCATTGAACCGTTCTCCAAAAGTGGGCCTGTTCTTCAGGCGACATAGAATAAAGCCTCCTTCTGGTGATCTCTTCGTACTCCTAGTAAATAAATTTTTAGATTTACTTCCACAATTTTATAAATGCTATCAATTACCTGTCGCCTGATTTCCATTAATGCAGCGCGATCCTCAAAAGTTGAACTGAAAGAGTAGCAGTGCAAAAGAAAAGGCCACACGGTTTTTCTGAGACCCTTTTCTAGACCTCCAAAAAATACACATTTTCTCAGGAGTAAATCATCCTCAATTTGTCCTCTTTCATTTAAAAGCGTTCCGTAAAAGTAATCTGTGGTAATTTTGCTAACTTTTCCTTCGTCTGGATGTAATTCAGCTTTTTTTACTTCCGGACGACATACCATAAATTGGCGATAGGGCAAATTTGGTTCTTCTTGGCCTGGAAGTTAGAATTTTAACATTCAGGAGCAGTCGATTTTAAACTGAATTTAAAATAAGTAACTAAAGAAATACTTAATTATTCAGAAATATAACTATATATGTAGCTCCCAAAAGAAATATTACAAGCCATTATAAAAAAAATTACCTGGAGCAAGTTTAATGTTATGCAAAAGACAGTGCCACTGATGAAGCACCTGAGCCAAGTGATCCAATCCTCCATGGTGGAAATGCAAAATTTTGTACTGCGATTCCCGAGATGCAATCACAAGTTGCCCTGAAGTGCAATGTTCATCGTTAAAGAATAATCGCAGAGACCGCATCTGGCTCAAATCAACAGAGAATCTGTAATAAAAATGAAATAAAACGTAATTTTTGGAAGATTGCATAAATTTTAAGTGCTATTGGTTTTACTTCTTAATAAATTTCCAATTTTTAAATATCTATCTTCACATTTTATTATTTACATACATATTTAACAAATTCTGAAGCTTATCACTTAAATCTACAAACTTAGGTAAATTTCCCTTTTTTAGTTCAATTAGCAAGGTGTAACTTTAAACTTTTATTCATAACTCAGTTCTGTGTTCTCGTACCATTGATTTTGGTTTTGTAGATATTTTAAAGATTAGTTAAGAGTTAGATATAAACAAGAGATCTAAAACTTAAGGAAGTTAGTAGAAGCTTACCTTCGGCACTTAATAGTGGCTTTTCTAGTAACAATGGGCGAAGCGCTAGCGCTGTCTGGGAATGATAAATTATGTTTGTAAGCAAGTAGCTCTGGAGTCATCCAATTGGGGCTGTTCTCATCCACAGAGCTGACCGAGAGGGACCTCAGTTTCTCGTTTCTAGCAACATTAACCGTATCAGGAGCTGGAATCTGATGATTTTGGATGCAAGGATTCGCTATGGTTATATTTACAGAGGTGAATTGCTTTTGACTAATCAGCGGTGTGACGACATTCTCCACCTCCTGGGGATCATCGCACAAAAGAGGCTGGAGCTCATTTTTCAGCTCCTTAATCTCGTCGGTTTCCTCCATCGGTGAGGGGTCCACCGAGGACGTGAAGACTTCCTCATCGTCGATATCGTGCGTAGAATGAGCGTCCTCCTTTCCGCAGCTGTGGGTGCTCAGGCTGTTGCAAATGCTCGCCTTATCGGAGCTCGAGCTGATGCTTTGCGTTTCGCAATCGATATTCTGCGGCGCATTGTCGATGAATCTTTGGTTTTCGTTTGAGAACGGTTCGAGGAAAGGATTTGTGTTAACGCATGTGATGGTCGTGAAGGGGCCGTTTTTAATTGGGGTCCTGTCGACCCCAGTTTGCAAGGAGCTCTGCCGCTGGAACAGTCCGTTCGGAGTCGTGTAATTCTCGACGGTCGAAGGGCATTTCCTGAGAGTTGAATTTGGGATCCAGGTGAGGAGGAGAGTCGGCCTTTTTGCGTTGTTGTACTGATCAATAAACGTTTTCGTTGTTACAGTTAAATAGCCCGGATAGTGGAGAATGTCCGATTCCTGGCGCACGAATGCTGGCGGATGGACGCAAACGTTGTTCTTGCAAAAGAGCACCTCATTGTCCTCATAGACGATTTCGTTTTTTTCGTTGATATCCTCACTCCCCAAAATGTAACTCGAAGCCCGTTTAAGAATATTAACAATTGGCATGTTGGCAGTCGTCGACGTTAAACTGCAGCGGCACAGTTTTTGTCTTTTTCTCGTCCTTTTCTGTCCACACCTTTAGAATTTTTCGCGAATCTTCCTGGTGGGATCCCCGAATTCGGCAGGTCTCATTTAGGACTACCAGAAAAGCAACAGCTCTCCTCTTTAATTAAAGAATAGTCCCGGCTCAACAAAATACTTCAATGAACACGAATTTCCCAGCGAATTTTACCAATTATTTTTAATCTTCGTTACTCACTCACTTCCCCAAATTATTGATTAAATGAATCGTTGCAACCCCCACCGCAACCCTTGTTATGAATGAACCAGGGCCTGCGGGGTGAATATTGTTTAAATGTCAAATTTTCCAGCTTTTTTCCAGCCCAACCAATTTGATTTTCCAGGAAGTTGTTTGACATTTATCCCGGGATTTGACAGTAGGTGGGCTGATTTTGGAGGAGGCGGTTTTTTTTTATTCGGGAAGATTTATTTATTTTTGTTCTTTGGCTAATTAAAAGTGTTACCAGATCGGGTCTTGTTCAATTCGATCTCAGAATTTCTACGGAGGCTTCAACAAAAATGTTGGTTAAAAAAAAAAAACTTACCTGGAATTAAACAAAAAGATTTTTAACTTTTCTAGCAAAAATTATGGCTAATACCCTAGACAGACAGCATCATGATTTATTAAATGAGTCATTTAGCCTAAATTACTAATTAGTGAAGTGGTGACACACACAGTCACTTCTTAATTAGAAACGATCAGCTGACAATTGTCACATTTCCCATCCCCAAGAATAACGCCTGGATTTCCGCAAGTCCTCAATGGCCTTATCCCACAAATTCAACAGAGCAGTTCCTGCTCCACGTCCCAGGCACTTCTTTTTTCAACTATGTCGGTTTTTTAGTTGATTCACCGATTTCAAAAATTGACAAATATTTTTTGCTTCTTCTTGTTTTATGCAAAGGAAAGCGCACAGTAATGTTAAAAATTGGTATAGAAGTACAAAACAGCTAAACTAGCACATTTTGCCTCATTTAGGTATAAATGAAGAGAATTTGGTCGTTTAGCAAATCATTAATTATCAAGTTTTTCGTGATTTAGCTAAATGAGCCCATGACACACAACGTCTAAATTACTAATTAGTATAAATTAGTAATTTACGTGCTCTGTCTGACTAGGGTATAAGCTTTACACTACCTAACCGGGACCGATTTGCAGGAAGGTAAATGTGGCCTTAAATGCAAAATTGTTTCCGCGGAAAACAACACTTTTCGAGATAATTAATTTTAAAATTTCCGAAATGTCAGTTGAACCAAACACAAATTTTTGCAACTTCTTACATTTTTATCTGCCCAATTTCATCACTAAACACTTCAAGCTGGTTTCCAACCTCCCTAGCAACAATAAAATCACTGCACATTATATTTTTTATTGTTTTTTTACATTTAATTCACACAATCCCGATACTCACGACGCTTTCACAAAACAAACAAAACATATCTGGCAGCTTGGCATTTGAAATTGAATTTAAGAAATTACTTCCAAAGAGCAATTGAATTTTTAATAGTCCAACGACTTCTTGAACGAACGGAATTCATCCGGAGGCTATGTTTTTAGAACTGCCCATTTGAGTTCTTTAATCTAAGGCAGCTACTTGTTTATGTCAACCGTGTCAACTGTTCGGCGGGCCCGTGTAAACTATTTTGTGAAATATACACAACGCATTAAACATTTTAGTTTTACTTATATTTCTTGTAGTTTATCATGAGTGACACGAAAACCGATTGCAAATATGGGGCTGAGTGCTATCAAAAGAATCCAGCACATCATGCAAAGTTCAATCATCCAAAAAAAGCGGCTCCTGAAGAATCGGAAGCTGGTGATAACTCAAAACGAAAGGGGCAAAGCCCGCTTAATGTTGAGAGGGATTCAAAGCGTCCCAAGCCGTCTGCACGGCCCCCAAGAGACGTTGAAGATGAGGACTCTAGCGAGAGTGTCGAACCGAAGTCAGAAAGCGAGGACAGCGTCTCCTCAAAAAGGGAGGGAACTCTCGATTCTTTAAGTTCCGTTTCTCAGGAATGTAAGAAAGATGAAAAATCCGATAAAAATGATGCCAAGTCTGATGACGACGAGGCCAAGCCCCCGAGGGAACGTTTCGATATATCTAAGGAATACAGGGAAGTCATGGAGAACGCCTCGCGGGTAAACTACTTGGAGATTTTTCAGCGAAGAGTTCGCTACTCACAGGAAGCAGAGTATCAAGACCTACTAAAATCCACTGAATTTATTCGACATCACTTTTTGGTTGAAATGCCAGAGGATTTCTATCAGTTTTGGGATTTCTGCAAGCACAGCGTAAAGGGCGATCAAAAACCAGAAAAAGTTTTTGAAAAAGTCGGACTGAAACTTGTTGGTCCCTTTGATTATTTGGCTGGAAAGTTTCATGAAGCGAAAATTTATGAACCAGGCGATTATCTGTGCCACTGGAGGTTCTATTATGACCCGCCAGAAATGCAGACCATTTTCACTTTAAGTGGAACTGAAGTCCACTATGGATTTTGGCGTGATGATCCTAAGGATAAAGAAAAAATTTTGATTGCACGAAATGATTCGAAGAAGGGTTGCGAATTTGAATTCGTCGCTGGAAACTGCTTCGAAGCACTACAGTAACGTAACAAGATATTTTTATTAGTAGTATTCCTGACATTTTTCTTTATTTTGCAGGTATTTCTTGGAGAAAGACGTAATAGTCACTCCTTTCAATAGGGTTGAAATCAACAATTTAAAGAAATCTCTCCGCACTTACATGGAAAAAGATGATTTGCATCTTCCCAATTTGGAGGCACTTAAGAAGGCACGTGAAAGTAAAGTGGTATGTAAAACATTCCATCGGGCTGGTCTTGTCGTACCATTCAACAGAAAAACGGAAATCGGCTATCGCACTCTCATAGAAAGTGATGCAAAATTGCGAACTATTTTGAGTATGTTCGAGAACGTTAAAGATAAAAGCCAAATTGGGACCGCTATGGAAGCTCTACAACCAATCATAACAGCTGCAAACATCGGTAAGATTTGTTTAACTAAAAATTGTGAACGCATTTTCAATTTAAAATTACTGTCAATAGCCGTTGATGAATGCGATTTTGGGACAATTGTTGAGCTGGGCATTGATATGTTTTGCAGTGGTCACCAAATTTTGCATGAACTCATCACACAGCTCCTTGCATCTGGATATTCTCTTCTGCAGAGGCCCCAATTTATAGCAGTGATTAAATCACATTTGGGAAACCGGAGGAAGGGGAACAATCTAAGCATTTTGTAAACATTACAAAAAAAAAAAAAAAAAAAAACAAGGTTCATACAAAACAAATTAACAATAAGTATAAAATGTTTACGAGGAAAATTTATTAAAGATCTTTATGGGTGAAAACTTACATCTTTTCAAATGTTTCTGAGTACGGGCAGGTGAGGCATGTGTGGGTGTAGGTATCATCCTCTTCGTTATATTCATCTGGTCCAAATTCATGCGTGTGGCTGCTTGTTGAGACTTTGTTGTAAATGCTGCTTCTTACATCCATTCGTAGCTGCTTTAGTTTCTTGTTATACTTTTTAACTTTTGAAATGTCCCTCTTTTCTTGTCGGGCTTCAATTTCCTTTTGAAGTTCTTCTTCCGTTCCCCAAATCTCAAGGGCACGTTGTTCAATCTAAAAAATTAAATCTTTATTTTGTTCTTAAGAACAATGAGTTCTTTAATGTTTTTAAAAGGAAAGTCTCATAGCCAGCCTTCTTAACCCCGAAAACGACTATTTTAATAATCTAGTAGAACGCTTTTGACTCTAATAAATTGGAATGCCGCTCCTTTTTTGACAAATCTTTAGTAGATCTGACTAAAGAAAGTATAACATAAAGAACTTGCACCCGGTACAAGTTCGTGCTTTACAAAATTCTCGCTGCATTGGGCCTTGTCCGGTCGGCGCAAGGGGATTTGTAAAGGGGAAATCTTGCCCTCACCTGAATAGCAACAGCTCAATAGCTGAGGCATTATATTTATTCATTGAGAGGAGCTGAGCTGTTTGAGTGCCCCTTGGGCCCCTGCCTGTACCCTGATCTGTCGTGGAAATGCTCAAAGAATTCCTTGAATAGGGCGCAGGACAAGCCGACGAGCAGTGAGCGCCGGCGCAGCGACGATTCTTGCTTTGCGGTGGCAATGAGCCCCTTGCCGCACACATACCGTCCGTATTCCTGAAATTCAGTCAGCTAGCTAAGTGTCTGGGGAACTCAGAGAGCCAAGAATTTGAAAAGCTGAAAAGCAGCTCGCACCACACGACTGGGGTTCTATGGGATCGGCTCACGATATGCTGAATGCTGAGTTGTATCTCTGCGGTTCTAATATAGCGACCCCAGTCGAAAATTTTCGTACAAAATCTTTTGTGCGCCTTGCAACTTCTTTATGGTTAGATGTACGTTCTTTGATCTGACTTATTTAGATCTAATTGAATACTTAGCTTTTTAGGGTAGTGCTTTAGCAAATCCCTTCTTTAAATTCTGGCTAAAAGCACTTACCTGCAAATGAAGGTACAACTTCATCTCTCCCCATCGAACGTGATGAGGGTTCTTCCTTGTGATGAACCTCAGCACCGGCTCCCTTTTATCGAGATCGCAGTCCTTGAGGAGGTAGGTCTGCTTGGCTTCGGTCTTTGTAATCAGCGAGTGTTTATCCTCCGGATCCCTGCATTTATCACAAACGGCGTAATCGAAATTAGCCAGCAGGTAGGAATCAGCGAAATTATCAGCGCACTCCAGGCACTCCTGAAAAGTGATGGGGATCGCGATAGCCTCCTCAGAGCTGAATGCGTCGGCTGGTGCTCCGTCTCCATCCTCCTTATTACTTTCGGGTTTCTTGCCACTCCCACTTTGCAGTGTTGATTCCTCAATCAAAAAACCTCCGCCGCTATCAATAAATTTGGTGCCTTGCACTTTTATAACGGCGTTATCTGCTAAATTCGTTTCGCTGTGAAGAAAAGTTGCTTGAGATTGGGAAATAAACAAAATGTATACCTACATTTTTGCGTAGGGATGCGATACGAGTTTCGCTTGCCGTAAGTGAAGTGCTTTTTGCCGGTTCCTTTCAATTCGAGCCTTTTCTGCATCCGATAACTTGCTTTTCTTTTCCTCAGACATGGTGAACACAACAATTTGGCGTTTCTCAAAAAACGGAACAGAATGGAATTAAGAATTTTTGACAACAAAAGGAATTTATGAAAATCGGTTTAGGGACAAGTGGGCATGTGGATTGCGTCTTAGATAAGTATGCACAAAATGATAAAATATGAAACCCATTTCCTTTTATCTGCTTATTTTCTTCGGCTTTTAGGTTTTGGCTACTTCAGCAGCCTATCACTATATAAAAAAAATAGTATTTAAAAATAATTTGCTGAAAATCCATCATCATGTTGGAGTTGAAGTGGATATCACATTTTACGAAAATAAATTATTTAAAAGCTTTGATAATTTTAAACATTAGTAAGTAAGCTCCAGAAAGATCATATTTGAAAACAGTTAACCCAAAGCATAGTTAAAAAACCATTCGACTTAAATTCTCATTTATTCCGACATAATCTAGCCAACAAAGTTAATAAATTTACTAATTCCAGCGACTTTTCCTAATTTTCTTTTTGGATGGCTCATCTGAGTTGTTATCGCTTTTATTAGCATTACCTGTGGGTGCCGATGGGGCAACAAATACTCCAGATTCGGGGACTGTTTTCTCCCAAGTTCGATCCGTAGATGCTCGAAACTAGAATAAGTAATTTATATTTCTATTATCCGTTTTATTTTGAAAGATATTAAAATATATATTTACCTGTGAGTTGTACTGACTCCTGAATGCTTCCCGCATTGCTGCATAACGATCAGTTGCTGGGCCAGGTAAAGATGGTGGTGCTGGAGGTGCTATGGCTTTAGCTCCACTACTTTCGTAGGTATTGCTGCTGCCGCCGCTACTGCTTCCTTTACAACCAAGTCCGGGTCTTTCACGGTACCCCAGTCCAGCTCCACCAACATTCATTTTCTTACCCTTTCCACTCTTAAACCTTGACTTCCTAAACCAGGAGCTTTGCATGGCCAAATCCATCAGCTCATCCGGAACGTCTTGATTGGCCCCTTCTAAATTCCTTACTAAATGACCAGCAAATTCCTTATCTTTGTCGGTAACTAAAGTATAAGCAGTGCCCTTCTCTCCAGCTCTTCCTGTTCGCCCAATCCTGTGGGTGTGTGTATCTATGTCTCGAGCAATATCATAATTAATAACCGTCCGAATGTGCGGTATGTCCAGACCACGAGCAGCAACATCTGTTGCTACCATTATATCGCATTCCTTTCGCTTAAATCGCGTTATCACCTTGTTTCTGTCCGCTTGATCCATGTCTCCGTGCAAAAGAACACAATCGAATTCTTTTAATTTTAAATTATTGGCCACTTGTTCGGCGTCGAGCTTTTTTGTAACGAAAATAAGCACACTGCCCTCGGAGAGGATCTGCACAATTTTACATAAGAGCCAGTTCCATTTGTGCTGGACATTGTTAAAGACCAAAACATTTTGTGTGATATCTTGATTGGCTTCCCCCAAGTCACCTTGAACAATTCGAACAGGATCAGTTAAAACATCTCTGGCAAGTCGCTCGATTCGTTTTTTGAATGTTGCTGAAAAGAGGAGCGTCTGTCTGTCCGGGCGGATGTGGTCACAAATTGAGCGGACCTGTGGTTCTGTAATTAAGGCTTATTAACTGGAGGACAATACAGAAACTAAGTAATGTAAATTAAGTCAAATTCTCTGGACCAGAGGAACTGAAAGAGAAGAATAAAAAAGTTTGAACTAAGCACACTGCCTTGAGGAAATCCAGATGAATTCTTTATTTTATTTTATTCCTTGAGGTTTTTTTCTCAAATATTTGAGATGCTTGGCTGAATGATTAAATTAAGTACATTTGCGAGATTAAACTTACCGAATCCCATATTAAACATCCGATCGGCCTCATCCAGGACGAGGTAGGTGACTCGACGTAAATTTGTGGCTTTCATTTTAACCATGTCTATCATTCTTCCGGGTGTGGCGACTACGACTTCAGCCCCTTGTTCCAGTGCTTTGCTCTGTTCCCACTTTGAGCCTCCACCGTAGCAACAAACAACGTGGATGTTATAAACTTTCCCAAACTTCTTCGCTTCGTTGTAAATTTGTATAGAGAGCTCGCGAGTCGGTGCCAGGATTAGAGCTACAGGTCCATCTCCTGGTTGGAGCTCCTTCTGATCCATTATATGTACAAGCATGGGCCACACAAAAGCTGCTGTTTTTCCACTACCTGTTTTAGCTATACCAATGATATCCCTCCCACTCAGAGCTGCTGGGATAGCTTGAGCTTGGATAGGAGTCGGTTGGGTATATTCCGACTTTCTTATGACTTTAATTAAATACTCATCGAACCCGAAATGGGCGAAACTTGTGACTGGATTGGGTGGGACCGGCCCAGTTACTTTAAGTCCAAGAGTTTTTCTCAAATCATCGATTTGATGCTTGGACAAATTCAAGATCTCTTCATGAGGAGTGTAGAAGTTCTTTTCAAATGGTTCATATTCGATTTCGGAGTGATCAATTGCTGGGAGTGGGTCGATATATTTCTTTTTTGCAGGAGCAATCGGATTACCATCTTCATCGTACTCAATCTCTTGATCAGAGCCTTCATCAGCAACCCCAGCGTTGGGGTTCTCTTCCATGTACCTTTAAGGGTTTTTAAGAATTAAACAGATCTTGGAATACCTATTGTTTTAGGGGGAAAAAAACCTATAGTAGCTCTCCTCGTCGTCCTCATCGTCAATATCCCCTCTAATTCCTTTTGTGGGTTTGGTTGGGGTTACAGAGGGATTCTCTGCGCCTTTCTTCTCCTTTTCAACTTGCTTTTCAATCCCAGCCATAAATGCGTCCAGGGGATCATCGTCATCTTCGCTGTCCTCCTTTCTACTTGGCTGCTGTAAATAAAGAAAAATCGTTACCTCATCTTCTGGAAGGACCTTGAACTCTTATAATCACTTTAGTTACAGCGGTGGGGCTCCCAGGGGCTGGAATATAAGCCAAATCCGGTGTAGCGTCATCGTCCTCATCGAAGTACTCATCCTCAGTTCGGGACTTGCGCTTCCCGACCGCGTACTGTGAAGAGTTTGCAAATTGAGAAATCGCATCCATGGTCGAGTAGCCGTGCTTTGAGAGGCCTTGCTGGACCATAGCTCCTCTATTTGCATTGCTGTTCCGATTGCTGTTTAATGTACTCGGCGGTGGGACTGCGTTCATCGAATATCCCCCTTTATCGGTTATATCCGATTTTCTGTATGGATATCCGCCACCTCCAATTCCCCGATAGCTCATTTTAATGCAAAATTCTTAAGCTCTGTTTTGTGATTCTCAGATTGTATTCCTGTTCGTTCGAATCGTCTACAGGATCAAAATAAAAACACCAAAAGAAGCTTCAGGCTCCTCCTTAAGCGAGCACTCAAAACCAATTGTCAAAACACCAGCGAAAAATTACTAAAAAAAACTAGAAATTTCTTCATTAATAATCTAGTACTTCCAAAAATTATGTAATATGGCACTACTATTTAGTTCTTAACCTTAAAAGATTTTTCAGCTGTCACTTTGGCGGTATCGTGTTTTGAGCTCTCGAAATCGATCAAATTTTAATAAAAAAAATGAACAGCTTAAGGACAATTACGCAGAGAAGCTGCTCAATTAGATCCTTCTCAAGGTATGCAGCTCTACGAAGTGCAGAAGTAAAACTTTCAACACCGGTCCCAGAAGGAGAAGAGAAACCACCGAGTCCCAAACTGTCCAATTTGGTTAATGAAATTTCAACCCTAAATTTGCTCGAAGTAGCTGAGTTAAGCAGCTTATTAAAGAAGAAATTAAATTTGCCGGAAACGTCTTTTATGCCAGCAGCATTTGCTGCGGGTCCAGCCAAAGCCGAAGATGAGGAAGAAGCTGCTCCCAAGAAGGTGCAGACTGCATTTAAGGTGAAGCTTATTAAATTCGATGAGAAACAGAAAGTAGCACTTATTAAGGAAGTAAAGAGCTTGTTGGAGGGAATGAATTTGGTACAGGCCAAAAAATTTGTTGAAAGCGCCCCAACGTTAGTGAAGGAAGACATACCAAAGGATGAGGCTGAGAAACTTAAGGAAGCTTTGTCGAAAGTTGGCGCTGTTATTGAAATTGAATAATTAAGAGTTGTGGAAATAAATATAGCTTATTAATAGAAGTCTTGTATATCTTCTTATCCTAGAAAATCATTTAAAATTTGCGAATTTTTAGGACATTCAATTTAGAGATTTTATTTTGTTAAGAGGAAGATGGCGTTGCCAACATTGGCAATATTTTATTTTACGTTTTATTACTTTCTTGATTACAAATTTTCAAATATCAATTTCAAAACTGTAACTAATCATCCCCTAATAGTGAACGTAAAAATTAGTTATTGTATTCAAAAATTTCTTAAAAATTATCTACATAAAAGTTTCATTTCCCACCAGCAGATGTCGAAGGGTTGGCTAGAGGCTAGAAAAGAGAAAGGGAAAAGGCCGGCGCCCGGCGATGTCAATTTTCCCTCAGTTGTCTCGTCTGCTGGTTGTGGTTGGTGATCGACCTTTCGAAGCAAGGCAGGGAAGTAGCCGCTTCCGTGCGTTTTCCTTGAGGTTTTTTCTGAAACCTTTTGGAATTTCTAACGAGCTTTTTGCCTCCGTCGTTGCTTCAGCGATGTTTTTCTTTTGTCTTAGCCAGATTTATTAGCTGTAGTCGATTTACACACTCGTTGACCAGTAGAGTTATAACTGTTTCGTGCTTGCCCTCCCCTCATTTAATCTGTTTTTATAGTTTAACTACTTAATAAAAATAGAGGTTCTGCCATAATGCGTAAGTACCAACAAAATAAGCTTATGTTTTTGCCAAAGAAATTGTGTGTTCTCGCAAATTGATCATACATATTATTCGGCACGTGCAAAGAAGCGTTCGATAACACAAGCCTCTGTTGCCAATTTTCTATAACCTACCGCACTTCCGAATTTTAATCCAGAGATATTTAAATTGCAACTATGTAATGTTTTTATATACATAATACACATATTTCTCATTTGATATTATGACGTTAATGTTTTCATTACTTAAATATAGAGAATATAGAAATCGTCGTAGA
The DNA here is from genome assembly GCA_951509405.1 of Machimus rusticus. Taxonomy (NCBI): domain Eukaryota; kingdom Metazoa; phylum Arthropoda; class Insecta; order Diptera; family Asilidae; genus Machimus; species Machimus rusticus. The sequence continues at coordinate 10,742,681 of OX608049.1, forward strand.
ATTTCGCTCAGTCTATCAAATGTTCGAAAATTTTTTTACATAAATCGAGTCAAGGACTCTTAAGAATATTGCATGATCAATCTAAAAACCTTTCGAAGGTATTCTTAAATAATAGAGCTATTGAGTTTATTAACCCCTTACCGCATATGAAGCCATATATGGTTGCTAAAGTTTCTAACTTTTGTTTTGTATGATAAATGATTTTTTTTTTCAAAATCAATTTTCGATCCTAATTGTGCATTTCCTTCTTGTAACGGAACGTATTTTTTGCGGTCTATATAGTAAGTGCAAACTGCCAAACTATTAAGTTATGTGCAGCGTGCTTTACCGTTTAGGTGCATTTTAATTATTACTGCTTTTGTCAGTCGAAAAAAACACGTAAAACGGCAAGTAAGAAAATCAATAATTTTAAAGTATACTTTCTTTACATATTCAATAACATGGGATTGGTATGGTTTTTGTGCTTTTTCGTGATTTTTTTTCTTTTTTTTGTTTTTTGGTTCTTGGGCTTCAGTTTGAAATTGACATATGTATTTGGCTTCGTAAGCGGTTCCGTCTAAAATATTTGACCGATTATTTTTTTTAATGGGATTGATTACTTATGGCAAATAAAGGAGGTTTTCGCTAAAAAAAGATTTATTCCATCTCCTTCATAATTCAGGCAATAAGGGGTTAAATTAAATTCTTCGGTTCACGAAAATTCTTGGTTCGCTAAAACCGAACTGATGATTTATGATTGTGATTCCTAAAATGAGATTTATATCACTCAAATCTCAATAAAAATTTTATATCAACAACGAATATTCCAAAATGAATACCATTTAAGCCCTTGAGCGCTAAGCGTAAAGTCATTCAGCATCGGCTATTAACGCATAAGTGTATGGGTATATTCAGCGTTTTGTCGTTAAAAATGGGGTACCGAATCCAAAATCCTGTGTGAAAATATTTTTTATGTGTTAATAAAAGTTAACATTAGATTTGTCGTACCTATTGAATTGTTAAAATACGTCACCAAATTTTAAAGTAGTGGTTTTACAAAACCCCTTATACCTTATATATTCTTGTGAGATTTCAGTGATAGTAGAATTAGAAGTCCGATATCTATTATATTTATAAAAATTGACGTGTGTGTGCCTATATTTCACTCTGCAGCCAAAACTACACATCACAGATGAAAAGTGTTTATGTGGGGTAGTAACCCCAAGCTTCCCATCGTGCACTATGGTGGTTGCGAGTCGATAGCTATAAGGGTGTAAAAGATATGGGGGTTGAAAAAAGTTAACTTCGAAAATGTGTGACTCTAATTGAGCCGTTGAGAATCATAGTGGCGTAGAAGAGAAATTTCTCGAAAGTTCGATTACTTTCTGGAACTATCTAAAAGATTTGAGAAATTACTCGAAAGTTCGATAACTTTCTGGAACTCTCTAGAAGCTTTGAGAAATTCCTCGAAAGTTTGATAATTTTCGGGAACTAACTAGAAGATTCGAGAAATTTCTCGAAAGTTCGATAACTTTCTGGAACTTTCTAGAAGATTCGAGAAATTTCTCGAAAGTTCGACAACTTTCTGGAACTTTCTAGAAGATTCTAGAAATTTCTCGAAAGTTCGACAACTTTCTGGAACTATATAGAAGATTTGAGAAATTTCTCGAAGGTTCGACAACTTTCTGGAACTTTCTAAAAGATTTAAGGAATTTCTTGAAAGTTCGATAACTTTCTGGAACATTTTAGAAGATTTTAGATTTTTCTTGAAAGTCCGATAACTTTCTGGAACTATCTAGAAGATTTGAGAAATTTCTTTAAAGTTCAATAACTTTCTGGAACTGACTAGAAGACTCGAGACTCGAGACATTTCTCAAAAGTTCGATAACTTTCTTTAAAAATGATTCCAATTGGTATAGAACGTACTGAATTTTTCTATAAATTTCAGAATGATCTGGAAAGTTCTAAAAGATATTTAAATGTGAATTATTTAAAAAAAGAATACTAATCGGCCTCTAGAATGTTCTGGATTGTTCAACAAATTTCAAGACTTAAAAATGATTCGAATCGGTCTAGAATGTTTTGTATTGTTCTGGAAATTTCGAAAACATTATGAAAAATTCTAAAATATATTTAAATGTTTTAAATCAGTGAATAATGATTCTAAATGTTTAGAACGTACTGCAAAATTCTAAAATATATTTAAAAGTAGTAAATCACACTAAAATTATCGGAACAATCCAAAACATTCTAGAACGATTAGAATTAGTTTCAAGTGATTCACGACATATAAATATATTTTAGAGCTTTTTAAAACGTTTTCCAAATTTTTTGAAAATTAAGTGGGTAGTGAGGATGGCTTCTGAGACTATATAAGACGAAATGTGATGCACATGCTTCAGTTTATAAGAAGTGTGCGACGAAAGATAATTTATAAAATTCATTAAAAAAAACGTGTTCTATATTGTACTATCAAAAAATAACCCAGCGAAGCGGGTGTTTCCAGCTAGTATATAATAATAATAATAATTATATGTAATATTTTAAAATACAACTCTTAACCTGAAGTAAAAATAAAGTTTTCTGAAATATTTTTTTTCCAACGAGATTAAACTCCGAACTTTTAAAACTAAAATAAATATTAAGAAATATACAAATTTTCGGCAAATTTTGCGAGGTCTCAGCAGCGATGTTGTACAAATCAACTATGCGAAAAATTAAAGTTCATTATATGTACAACAGACAATGATTCTAAAAATAAATTTTATACAGACATCTTGTCCTTGAAAACAGTATAAATAAACATTCTTCTGGTAGAATTTCAAACAAAATAAGTATCAAACACTTTATACTTAACAAAATATGTATTTTATTTCTACGTATTAAACTCGAACAATTTCTGTGGTCTGCTAATAGATTCTGAAACTTTAGTTTATAACATGAGTAAAAATAATCGATTTTATCTACCTGATTTGTTTGATCTGTGGTTACCTGCGATAATTAATTTTTTTTTTATTGGAAAACCCCGTCGAAGGAAAGTTACGTGACTGTTGTCATATCTTTCGTTAAATTCTAAGAATGCAAAGTTTTGCGTAATGCAATAAAAAAGAATATTGAGAGAAAACCGGAACGTGCAAACATTTGCACAGACGGTTAAATTCTCCCTTATTTCATATGGTATACATTGAACTTTAAACGCGACGTAGGCAAAATAAAAATGAAATTTAGCTTTATCGCCTGTGGCGAGGTAAAGTCGAAACAGAAGACAATTTTAAGTGTAATTTTATTCTTGGAAAGACTGAGAGTTTTGTGTATGGGTAAGGGGGCTCGTCTGGATCTAACTAATACCATTAATTTGCCCAGCAGCTGGTTGAAATAATCTGAAGTGGGAAAAGACTTGGGGGAAAAATATAACTAGCCGACCAAGAAAATCCACAATCAGATAGACTGAATCACATGAAAAACTTGTTCCTGTGTAATCTTTTCCATGTTTATACCCCTTCATCTGTACCTCTGTAGTCTGTACCTTCATCAATAAAATCGACTATGCGCCATTTTTGTTCAGGTGTATTGAGACTTGATTGATTTAAAATATATACCTACCTACATAATCTTACACATATCTTCTAAAAAATGTTGATTTACCTGTTGAGTTTCAGTTCTAGCAGACTAAAAAAAGGAAAAGTTCATGCACTAGACCAGACGAAAAGACACTTGGAAATGTGGCAACCATGACGTAAGCACTCATGGACGGTTTTCTTAATGATTTGTTTCTGTTTGCATCACGCGCTCAAATAAGACACGTTTTGTTGGTTTCAGCGATGCATGTGTAGAATTAGAAATTGGGGGCTCGTCTCACAAATACAAAGGTTCTATTTGTGGAAAAATGGAAAGCACGTGAAACCGGTTTTTGGAGATTTCAGGCCAGATTGATTTATTGCTTGATAATGCAATCCAGGTGTTAAATAGATTTTTGAAAGGTTGCTGAAATGAATCTTTCTTTACATTAAAAATGATTTAAATTCTATATCGATCCAGCTGGTCGAAATTTAATCAAATTTTTAATTAAATCTAAAATGATGAAATTTGTGCAACAATTGCTTCAAATTGCACGTAACACATGCCACAAGTCTGGTGTTCGAACTCGAAGTGAAACATCCGGTTGAGCACTGGCCATGTGTTAGTTTAGGCCGGATGGAGCCACCGAGTTTTATGCTTTCAGATGATTAGATTAAGATTCGTAGATAAGATACGCTGTAATTGAATCAGCATTTACTCAGAAATTGCACGGGCGAGCCTTCTCGTGACCTTTGAGTTTATTGATTTTGTATTTTGGTCTTTAATAGTTTGATTGAGTAGACTTTGATGGTGTAATCTGCGTATTTTAATAACTTTTTGTTTATACTTCATTTTTAGAATTAAAAGGGGTTTTCGAGCTTTGGAATCACCGGACCAGTTTTTACTTATAAAAGATTTTAAACACAAAGTTCATTTAAAACACCTTAAGAATTTGTATAGACCTAAGATAATTGAGGTTTTTGACTTGTCCATACAAATGTAGTATCAAAATTGTATAGGATTTAAAATAATTAAACAAAAGATCAACAATAATGAAATCAAAAAATTTTATCTGTAGCTAATTTACTTTTTAAGTATCCAGTTGTTCAGATCTGCTAGCAGAGTAGATTGCAAAAATTAAAATAAAAACATTCAAAAGAGGACAAAATTCATCATTAATATTCATCGCGCCAGTTTGCATACTTAATCAATGAAAATTATATCAAAAAATGTTAATGTTCTTTTCTGCAGCTCTTTCCGCCCAACTGCTGTATTGCATTTTTGTGTAGACTCGAAAGTAAGCAGCCTTGAAAAGTTGCGTTCTATAAAACCAGACTGGTTTCCGTTTATATGATTCTAAAGAGACAAAACTGCCAGTCGAGTTATTGAATAAAGCATTTTTTGTATCCTGATTTCATCATTTTTAGAATCTCTTAATTTTCGTGTTATTACTAATACGGATTGAAACTGTTTTTTAATAGTAAAATTATCATATGAGACTAATATTAAGACGTTATGGAAAACCTATAGTAGTTTATGACAAAAATTAATTAAATTAATTTGTTTTTCATTTCTCGCGTATAGATTCTAAACGAAAACGCTTAACAACGTAACATGCTATGTAAGTGGCGTGATACTTTTATTGGAATTTATTGTTCTGCTAGAAGAATTGAATTTAAACAGCCAATTTAGGCGTTGAAATGAATAGACTTTTTAAAAATAAGAATATTGCCATATTATGTGATGCGTACCTATATATTTTTACTTAAAATATCGAACAAATGAAAGCAAAATTATGACCCCCGATTGAAGACCAATTAATTAATAATAAATCGTTTTTCATCTTTACTACTGCTAAATGATATAATTTTTCAGAACTTACAATACTTCACAAAAATAATAATTAAAATATTCACCTCTTTAAGAAACTTTTTGATTGACCCAAATTAGCGCTGCCAGTTGCGCTGCTGATTAGCCGCCGTCAACAAATTCAAAAAACAAATAAAATTAAATTGGCTTGTTTTCAAATTGCTTCTCACCCAATTAACTATCATTACAAAATATTGCTTGCCTTAGATACATTACTGCAATAAATGATTTGAATTTGACTACTTAAATTATTCTTAAAACCTTAAGTTTCGAAAGAAATCTAGTTCAAAAGTGGTATACATAATTCCTTTTATTTTTGCCTCCATTTATCCATATTAATTTAGAATTCAGACTATTAATTTTCATTGAAGTTTGATTGAATTCAATCGTTGTCAACTAAAATTAATTAATACACACGATCAGTCTACGCCCTTAAGATTCATCTAACTTTGTCGAATGTAGGGCACAAATCTGTAATACAAGTAAAATAAATTTTGCCTTGAGTGCCACTTAAGATCACCAATATAATTCTCTTCTTAATGATTTCATGCATTCTCAAGAATTTAAAATGACATCTATATTAGCCGCGTGCAGCGCAAACCCACAATTAGGTAATTAAAACATTTCCCGCCTCGACAATAATTTTCTCACTTCTCAAGTTCAAGTTCTTAAAATGTTATAGCGTCAATTTACACTTCTGCGCTAAATGCATAGAATCAAATGGCTTTTCGAAGTTAGTAAAAAACAAAAGAAATTTGCATTAAAGTGACAACCTGGTATCGTTTTTTTTCCGCCAGACTTAATAATAAAATAAAATTTTTGCATGGTCTTGTTATGCAAGAAGCACAACACTTTCTTAGATATCCACTTCTATCTTTTTTCGAGCATGGACTTAAAAGTTCCACGAGTACAACGTGCGAAGGCAAAATTCAGTTGAATCAGCGAAAGCTTTTTTTTTTACCTGTAATGTTTTAATGGGAATTAACTCAACTTTTTTCTTTCTCATTTGTACCTGAAAAGGGTCCAAGAAGAAAATACCTGAGGAACGAGTTAAGGTTCATGGTAAACGTGGTAGTTGACCCGTAACATTCATTATTGTTAGGAATTTACTTTAGATTCGATGACGCCACACGTGACGTTCATCACGACATCCACAATCTCTTGTTTGTACTTTGGGAGGTGTGTTTCGTGTTCCTGTCGTGAGGTTTCATTTTATTCGCGATCTGCGAATTCTTGCACTGTATGTATTTTATCGTCGCCGTCGATGAGTACATATATGCGAAATTTTCTCCTTACTAAAACGTGCTAGCTGCGAACGGCTGAGACTTTGAGTTCGTCATTCTCTTGCTGACCCGTCTGTTGAGCTTACGTGTTTTCGATTATTGCTTTTGTGTTTGTGTTTTGTTAAGTTTATAAAAAGAATTGGGCAAATCAACTGGCTGTTCAGTTGATGCATGACATTCAGTTTTGAAATATCTTTAAAAAAAAAGTTTCGATACATATATGGAAAGAGTTGTGATAGTAACAAAATTTATAGTGCCCCCGATTTAAAATTCATTCTAAGGTCGTTTTAAGAGTTTTTTCCGTTTAAAAAGTTTCTTACAGTTTTTATTTAAAAAGGGGTGTTAAGTAACTTATTTTCTTTAAAAACTCTGAGAAAGAATGAAATAAAATACAAGTTAACTTTCAATGAAAAAAAGACAGTGCCGTGAATTTCAATTTCTTTGACAAAATAAAAAACAAGTTTTAATAATTGCAAATAAAAATATATTAAAACATTCTTTATCATTTATTAAAGTGAAACAAATTATCAAAGCGACATCCTTTTCAACGGCCACTACCATGAGTTTTGGGTGAGTACCTTCATTTATTAAATTTAATTCAAAAGCATGAAAAACAAAACCAACTTTCCATAAGTATTGATTGAAAGAGATTGGATTTTCTCAAAATGGTTATTTCATATTATGTATATAACAAAATATAAAATATACTCTGCGCGTATTGTAAACACACATTAGTGAGTGATAGTGTTTATTTATGCTCTTATTTATAAGAAAGTGAAAGTATTTTTGGACCGTCTATATTCTGTTCTCATTATTCAAATCTTGTTTTAAACTAGTTTTTATGCCGGTACAAGCAAAATCACTTTAAAAATACTGGTTAGTTGTATAGCAGTTGGAAAGTCAATTAAAATATTTTATTCCATTGTTATTGCTCCAAGGACACAAAAATTGAAAGCAAAAACGGATATAATACTTGAAACTAATTGTGCAAATTTTTGCCGGCTATTCAATGGTACTTTGGAAAAAAAGGTCGCACATGTGACCTTTGAGAGGTGAATGTTTTAATTTAAAAATAAAGAAACAAGAACTTTAAGAGTGTTAATCGGATTCGTCCTGGACAAGAGAACAATGTTATACTGAAAATAACATTCTAATGCTGCAGATTTTATTAATAAAACTGCAGAGGTTTATTTTCATTAATTATTATTATTAAATACCCATATGGTGGGCACTGCGACCCGACAGTCTTTTGTACCATGGTCCCATTAGTGGAGTAGACATTGTTATTGATTAAATGAATTATTATTCTTTTTGTTTTTATATTTTTTGCTTACCCATTTATAAAAATTATCTTACTCTATTCTTCATTTAAATATCAAGAATCATGATTAAATGAATATTGTTAATAGTATAAAACATTATTATTTTAAAATTTAGAACGAAATATTAAACTTTAATGTAATTGTTAAACTCTTTAGTGAAACCATTTCTTCATTTACTATAGCATAATAATTTAAACAAAAATAAATTTCTTTTTCATTTCACTCTACTGACCATAATATACTTAACTTTACATATATGTATTAAATTTTTTTTGTACCTTCTCTCTCTCTTGTGGCGGCATAATCATTCATAGAGCTATAATTATTATTTATTAATTTTTCCAATATTACTAACTTTAAATAAATCATGTGTATAACGCGTTCGAATTTTAGGTATAAATAAACTCAAGGACAATAAAAATTGAAAGTACTCGCATTAAATTTCTTGAGTTATGTAGTCTACGTCTTTTATCATCATAAATATCATTTCACTAAATTAATAAATTGGTTTATATTAAAATCACTGTGATTTAATAAGGAAACTGTTAGGTATTGAGACAATCAGACATTTTAAGTGCCATTGCTCCTACATAAATTATTTTAGCACGCCTAGTAAAAGTCGTCGAACTTGGTATTTTTAGATTGCAAATTATGGTGGCCTGTGGGATAACAATTTACAGAATATATTAAAAGAAAACAAACTATGCTCTGCTTTGGACTCGCTCTTATCTATGCTATCAATGTCCAACTAATTAATGGTAGTTAATGTGATAAGATTAACCAAACTATATTAATAGCCATAAAATTCTTTACTTAAAATGAAATTTCAACTACATATTTCCATATTTCTATTATTTATGTAGGTACATACCTACATATATCACTTCGTAGTGATAAAAAAAAATATTTTATTTTAGGTTTATATTTCTGTGCTTTTATTTATTTATTTGTTACTTTTCTAACTGAGGTATTTTTCATTTACAACATAATATCCAACTTGACAATAATCGTTATCACTATATCAAGCTAGATTTATTAAGGGGTAATATCACCTTGTGTTCCCTAAATTTTACACAATTTTCTGAGACGTATCACGGACGATAGGAACTAGATAGAGATATGAGGTTTTATGCATATGAAAGTACTGGTCTTTAACTACAAAACAGATGTTTCACACATGTTTCTTAAAATATAGTCCAAAATCTAGTGAACGTCGTAGGATTTTTTTGATAACTTGATTTTTATAGATTTTATAAGCGATTTTCGGTACATTTTTTTCGAAAAAACAAGAAAAACAAGTTCAAATTAACGCAATTTTTTTAAAAATCAATTTTTCGAAAAATCCTACGACGTTCACTAGATTTTGGACTAGATTTTAAGAAACTTTTTGGTTTTTTGTTCCAGATTAAAAATTGTGACCTGTAGCGGTGCGCCCATGTCAAAAGTCCGAAATTTTTTGTTTTCCTTGCTGTGCCGCCATTTTGTATCGTAAAATTAAAATAAAACATGTGTGTTTGAATAGTTAGTTTTATTGTCTACTGTTTCGTTAAACTTGCCGAAAGTTGAAAAGCTTTTAAACCAGAACGAAGCTTTGAATTGATCGTTTTCTATCTCATGATTCTTGAACCTAAGCTTTTAAAGCATCCACGAACCTCCCTTGCATTTTCATTGCTCCTCTGCTCTGCACCAAAAGATAGATTGACGTCATATATTCTACTTTTTGGGGCACGTGATTCGTTTTCAATGCACTGTCCTTTTGAATTTTTACATTACTTCCAATTGCTGAAAAAAATCCCCTGAAAGGGGGTCTGTTCATTTATTTATTACTCGATTAATTTATTTTATTTTATTTGTTTAACTTTTGAAACGGAATAATTTAGATTGTCGGCAAATGTGTGTTCAGGTGACAATTTTGCTGATGGAGTTGTTATTTATAACGTTGAACATTTTTGTTAAATATTACTACAATTTGTTGAACATTACCTTGGCAAATTTAATAATTCAAGAACAATAAAAATTTTATTCGTTTCGGAAAATTTGATTCTAATTACGTCGCTGTTTTGTTAAAACACACTGACATATAGAAATGGACTACTCGTCCCATACAAAATGCCTATATCGAGATGGTGCACTTTCTCGTTCCCTCTTGCTCACACAATTAACGGATTTTGAGCAGTCAGCTGTAGATTTGAATTGTTGTCAAATGCATTTTGGGGCATTAGTCCATTTTAATAGCATAAACCCATCAAGTAATTACACCAAAAATTATTAAATAGCTCCTTTTGTATCTTAAGTCTCTTTAAAGGAACCCAAACATGAAATTACCCCTTTTTAAGATACAACTGAATTTTACACAATTTCTAAGTTTTCAGCAGAAATTATGTAATTAAATTATGAAAATCAGTCTTTTAGTATCCCATATTGCAAATTCTTTTTATTTTATGTCTGATTTACCGACACAAATTTCACAAAAATCACAAAAACCCTGGTTGGCGTAATGCGGCGAATTATATCGGAATTAATTGCATTTATGTCCTTTTAATGTAACTAAATTTAGTGGGGAATACAGCTAAAACACAAAAGTGCTCTAATTATTACTTTTGAGTTCTTAAAACAGTTGTTTAGCGATATAAACCGCATATCCAGAAGAGAGCATTTCGACGTTTTGCTGAGAATTTTTCAATGAAAATGTCTTATTTCAGAAACTTCTCGCTGCGAAATTATTTGAGATGTGATGCTACTTTTAGGAGAATCAGATTTAAGCGTGCAGGTTACAAGTAAAAATAAATATAATTTTTAAATTTGCCGCCTTTTGAAGCCCCCTATCTCGCCCAATGCGAAAAAAATAGACAGATATATGCCTTCTATATCTGAACTCTCCTTAGGTGAGAACTGTCAAAAGGGTGCACCATTTGAGACAGCAAATCGAGTAGTCCATTTCTATATGTCAGTGGTTAAAACATAATGATGAGTGGTTCGTTTACTTTTTTAACCGACTTCAAAAAAGGAGGAGGTTATGAATTCGTCGGAATCTTTTTTTTATGTCTGTTACCTGATTTCTCCGTCAATTGTGGACCGATTTTAATAATTCTTTTTTTAATGGATAGGTTATGCCTCACAAGTGGTCCCATTTAAATTTCATTAAAATATTCCACTTCAAAGGGTGGAAAATTAGGGGATGACTGAATTTTATTGATTTTCATTCACTTCATCGCGCGATAATTTCAACAATTATGGATCGATTTTGAAGATTATTTTTCTGACAGGATATGTATCATTATAAGGGATTGACTAACAAATACTAAAAAACCAAAATGGCGGATTCTAAGATGGCCGCCTTTATAAACACCACTAAAAAGCAAAAAATAAAAATTATTTAAAAAAAAAAAAACCGGCTTCAAAAAACAGCTAGGAACTAAAAAGCAAAAAATAATTGGTAACATTTACATATACGATTTCCTACCTACTGATGTGTTTGAAGTCGGTGCCAAAGTCCAAAAATAACAATGAGCAATACTTATACTTAGTGACTTATAAAGAGTTGAATTAACAACGAAACGTATTTCACACATGTGTGTGCCCGTTTGGGTTGTATCGCTCAGCCTACCCACGCTCGCTCGAAAGTTCGTCGCACATGCGGGGTGTAGCGGGGGACCTATTTGGCTTGGCACCGAGTTCAAACACATCAGTAGGTAGGAAATCGTATATGTAAATGTTACCAATTATTTTTTGCTTTTTAGTTCCTAGCTGTTTTTTGAAGGCGGTTTTTTTTTTTTTTTAAATAATTTTTTAATAAGACCTAAAGTGAATAAAATACTTTATATTATATTTACTATTAAAATTCTAAATTACTAACTATATTATTATCTGGTAGATTTGATTTTTTCCAGTTTGATCCAAAATTCGCTAAACATTTTTAGCAACTATTTTTATTATAAATATTAAATAGATCAAATAATTTGACATGGAACAGAAATTCAAAGGTTTAAAAAACCTTAACTACATTTTCTTTAACGTGACCCCATTGATTTCACATTTGAAATGAAGTTTCAGTTCTCTTAATTTGTGATTTACATATTTAAACTATGATTTCATATTATGACAAAAGGGGTTTGTATACTTGATTATATTTTTGGACTTTGATGAGTATGGATTTAAAATACAGTTACACCAACTTCATAAATGCAGCTTAGTGCAGAATTTGAATTAATTTTTATGTTCAGGTTATTTGTACAAATTTCTAAGATAATGTCAGTCAGTTAGATCACCAATTTTTTCATACTTTTTAGGAAATAAGATATAAGATTTTTAAGTTTCTTGTTAAATATTCTTTCATTTGATATCATACTCAATGGATTCAACCTAAAAAGTAACCGAAATATCAATATCCTTTTTTTTTATATACTTTTCACTACAATTTTAATTATCCAACAAGAAACCACTTTTTTTTTCTGAATTAGGAATAGACCTTTAAAAACTGAGACATATTTTAAAGTAACGAATCTAAATCGTGATACGATAAAAAAATTAATTAAATACTTCTATTGTAAGACTAATTGTTTTCTTAAACCCACAGAAACCGCTAAGTATTCTTGTAAATAAAATATATATGATATATGTAGGTGTGGGCTTGGCACAGGCACTTTTATCGCAAACCAGCAGAAAATTTGCAGTTAATTTCCTCTAGGAACGACCTTCTTAGTACCAACTTAATTCAAATTCTTATCTAGCAAAGCCATTCACTTTCTTGATTAGAAAAAAAAAACACTTTACTATTGGTTTAATTTGTGCAGATATTTTCAAGGTCATTGCATGTGAGTTAAAAGCGATGCATTAACAATTGCTTGCTTATCGTGAGAACTTCGACGTTCTTCCCATTTTATATCATTTTTCAAGTAGAGAAGCTAGGAAACAGGTTTTTTTGTTTAAAGTTAATTAACAAGTTTTTTTATTTAAATTTACTTTAATTGTTTTGGTACATTCTTGTTATATTGTATTTATAAGATAAGTTTGCTTTACACGTTTTTTACTGTAACAGATATATAGACTAAAATTCAGGAAACAGATGCAAAGTTACATAAAATTAATTAAAAAACTTAATTTACGATTTTAATGACAATTCAGCTATTCAGCTAAACATTGTTTATAGCTGAATAGCTGTAATTTACACCAGCGTGTTAAAAATCAAATATTCTTGTTATCAATCATCCAGTTGAGTGATAAACGTGTAATCAATGTCAAAAATATAAAATTTATTATTCTGTTATCACAAAAAAAAAATATAGTTAATTCTGCCAAAGCTAAGGGAACTTTTGTGCAAATCGCTTAGCGCATGCCTCGTCGTTCGAAACCAGTTAAGTTCTGTATTTAAAAAAGGCTCGCTAAATCGCTTCAATCTTCAGTTTTATATGGAACTCTGCGCAGTCAAGTACAACTAGAGCTGCGCTTAAACTTTTGTGTAATTTCGCGCGCGCAAGTTTTAATATCTTCACAAGTTTCATTCGTTTTGGTTTTCTAGTCAAGTTGGTCTATTACTTAGTGTTTTATCTATTTTAATTAATTTGTTACAGTGGTTATATGATAGTTAATCTATCTGTCTGCTCGGTTGATTAAACGTGTACTCCTTATAAAACAGAGAGGTGAATGTGAAAAGAATTTTTTATATGTACAAATTTTACACGGTTTTGCTGTTTTTGCAGAATTTTTTACGTTGAATCTCTGTAGAGTTGAAGAAGAATGGTTTGAAATGAAGACAAACATTATGTAATTGCAAAATAAAAAAGAAATCATCGTTTTTTTTACATTTAAATTGAAGTGTGTGTTATAAAATGTATGATCTTTATTCTGAAATAGTGGTATTATGTTTTTTTTTTCTTGTCTGCCGTTAAATAGTTAAGAAATTTAGTGGGGTTACTTATTATTCATAAAAATCTTATACATTTAGTAATTGTATAATACTATCACCTGTAATTAATTTGTTTTTGTACTATTACACTTGATTTCCCAGATGTCGTATCTGATAAGATAAAAATTGTAGCCTGCTTGCAATGATTTGAAAGTCACTTTGCAATCATTAAATTAATAGAGATGCCTGAAGTTTTCATGCCATCTACATTGAAATTAAATTTATAATAGCAGTTATAGAAGGACCGTAATTTCTCTATATATTTTACATATTTTTCAGACAATGTATTCTTAATAACGTGTTTCACGAAAAACATTTCCTTTAACATTTTTTGATAACTACTTACGAAAAATCAGAAATCGTTGATATCATTCAATGAACGACTAGGTAAACTTTTACTCAAATATTTATACTTTTTTTAAATTCAACACTCTCTTCAATTATATTTATGATTTCTAAATATGCGCTTTAAGTAAATTTCGAAAGTTTTCGGTTCCAAAAACAAAGGTTCAAACAAATAAAAATCTGTGTACTTTACAAGTTTTACAAACTTTACATCTTTCGTAATTTCTGGGAATTTCGACCAAAGTAACAAACAAATAATAAATTTCTTCAAAGGTTATTTGCTTCTAGGTTTGTTTAGCAAATATAATTGAAAATATCCCACAAATTGTTTCCTTTGACATTTTTGCCTCCATTGAAAATAAAGTGCACGTGATGTGTTTTGAACTAAAATAAGAATGAAAGCAAACAACATCTAAAAATGTTATCTTTCATTGCACGGTGTAAATGCAGTTAAATAGCGCCTTAATAATATTCAATTTAAGGCAATATTCTCCCGAGAAATTGAAGATGAATTCGAATAGAGGACAATTCAAAATGTTGTTGTGTCCGGTACTGCGCATGTAGACTCGCGAATTAAGTTGAATTGCGATGGTTTTATAATTGGTACATTGACATAGGTTAGTAGTTTTCTTACTTTATAAAATACTGTTTAATTCACTGAGGCGAGAAGAGATATTTTCATAGCACTTAGAGCGTTTTAATTAAATTCATTGCATTTATAATGATTCACACTGAACGACTTATCGATTCAAGACGTATGAAGTTCTTGGGAGGATCCTTGAAGCACTTCCCGATGTCAATTTGAGTAGTACTTCCCTTCTCGTAATTGGAGGGCGAAAGCCATACAACCTGTTGATTTATGAAGTTCTTTTCAGTTTATTTTTTTTAAATTATCTTCCATAAACTTCCGAGTTTAGTAGCAGAGTAGTTGCCTTGATATTAAATTTACATTCCTTCAGTGTAACACTAAATACAGTCCCTAAGATTGCAATTTAATTATTACTGCTCTGCTTTTAGTTATTATAAAAAACATACGAGTCGTTAGAAATTTAGTGGTAATTCAGTAAAGTGCATTTGCGCATAAAATTTTCTTTATATACACAATAAACATTTTAATAATACATACATATACATATATCTATACAAAACACCATACAATTAATTGTTTCTCAAGAGGTGTTAACTTGATAAATGTAGCAAATTTAATAAAAAAAATGAACTAAAGTGGCAATTATAAACATCAATTAAATGTTTCATAATAACACTATAACTACTTTCAATTATGTATGACGTGATTTGCAATATAATTAAATTAATTAAGACGAATGTTATCTTTTGCTATTCTCTCGCAACCAAAGTTATTCAAATGTTTTGTTTAAATTATGCGAACTGCACAAGAAAACATCAAAATCATTGAAGCCTAAGTACCTACGCAAATTAGACACTTGTATTTATTTTTAACATGTTGACGCTCGTGACGTTAATTCAGCTATATATAAGCTGAATTGACGTCTATAGACGTCGTGAGCGTAAACGTGTTAAAATAAATGTAAAATTTTTTTCGTGAATACATTGCGCAGCTGTACCTCGATTACACACGCCTCTGGAAAATCTTGAGATTTTTATTTTTAACACGTTGACTCACGACGTCTATAGACGTCAATTCAGCTTATATACATAGCTTATAGCTGAATTAACGTCGTGAGCGTTAAGGTTTAAACTTACATTTTGGGACTCACCGGGTAATGCAAACATTTATAACATAACTCTTACACTTTTTCAATTTCAATTTTGACAACATTTGAGAATTTAATTTTATAATTATGTAAACTTACATTTTGTGGTACACCGGGTAATGCAAAATTTTATTTATTGCATAACTCTTTACGCTTTTTAAATTTTAATTTCAACAAAGTCACCTCAAATTGTAGATTATACTATAGAAAGAAAAATCGTTTTTTTTAAACATATTTGCTTACCTAATTTGAATAAAGTGAGTTTTAAATAAATTATAAAAAAAAAGAAACCAGAACAGAGAAAACTTGTTTTGCAAGCTGTCCTCTTTTAATTTAGATGAGATGTTCTCATTAAGGTTGAGAATTTCTGCGAGAGTAACTTACTTTTTAGGAAATTAACCGCGACAAGGTAATAAATTCTTAAGCTTGAAAACTTTTTGTAACACTCAAAAAACTTCGTTCGTAAAAGAAACATGCAAAATTTTAAACTCAACAAGATACATCGCATTTTTTGAGCGAAACAACTCGTAAACCATATCCAATCTCTTTCAATAAATTAACTCGCTTTTTTATTATTATTTATTCTATTTTTACAAACATTTACGTTTGATTCAGTTTTATATTTTTGTTTACATTTTATATTTTCTTAATTATAGTAAATGGCAAGAGGGAAAAAATTAGTAAGTAAAACTAATTCTCGGGACATCGTAAAATTAGTAACTAATCCGAATAACATCGTTTAAATTCATAAAATCGCTTCGCTTTCTCATGTGCCTCTTTTGTATTTTGACCGCCCTCAAGGACAGTACTTAGCAATAAAAATCATGAGTGTTTCGACAAAACTAAAACGAATAAATTTCCGGGCTCTGCTTATGGATGCCCAATCACCTGACACACGACTTTGCAATTAGAAAAGTTTTCGTATTCTATTGTCATTATCACGTAGTACTTCTTACGAGTATTCAGCAATTTTTTAATATGTAGTTGCTGAGTGACTAATCAATAGTATCACTTTTGCAATCGATCAGAAAGAACATTTTTATCTTCTCTTTAACGCTTTCTCTGAAGGAAAAGATAGAATATTGTTTGCTGATAGATATGATAGGCATTTTATCGAAAAAATTGGGCAAATATCTGACACATGTATGTTAATAGAACCCCTATCAAAATATATCGAAATTCAATGATTTTTTCGAAAGATTGCATTCATAATGTATTTGATAAATCGAATTGAATTTGATTGAACTTCAGTTTTTTTTCGCTTTTACTGCTTAATTTTTATATGCGCAATTCTAATCTAATGATAATAGCTTCTGGAAAGTAATTGAACACAAAAAAAAAATTTAGCAATTTAAGAAAACATTTTGATACATTTTAATTAGGTTCTGTATAAAATCAAAAGCAGAGCACCTCTAAATACTTATGTATAATTTCGTTAAAATTATGGCATTTCAAACTTCCTATAATTAAACAGTCGATGTCTTGACTATTTCAAGTACATACATATATTATAATATCTTAAAGTCCTTTTAATTTCTCATTTCATGATTCTTACTAAAAATTTGTACATAACAGTATTAAAAGAAATATAATTGTAATTCAATCTTTCATTTAACTCTAAAAGGATTTTTTCATTCTTTACTATTTCATATTTCATTGTCATGCTGTTTTTAATGTACATGATTTATGTTTACTCTACCTTTCTGTCAAACATTGTACTCATTTTCTGTTTTTGTATGTCTTCAATTAAAATAATCTTATTATGTCTTTTACAAATTTCGACGAAAAACATAATGACGTACATATAATGTTTTTGAATTATAAAAAATTACAGAATAGACTTTTAGTAAAACTGTTAATAATAAAAACCTCGAGGTTAATCAATTTCTTGTATTTGAAAGAATTGCATTCCATTAATATTTCACAATAATTTAAAAGCTTTCTTCTTTTGAGATCAACAATAGTGTCGTTATAAGTAATTTTAGTAATATTCAGTTACATATGAGTTTACTATAAAATTTTGTTTATACATAGTTTGCATTTCATAATACTTTCATTTTTAAATAATTTGAATTCGGTTTTGGAATGATACGTGTTTTATTGTTTATTCTCTAATCTTCTTCTTTTATTATTTACAGAAAATAAAATATGTATAATATGTACAATTTATTTTTATCTAACTTTACTATTACATATCTTTATGCTATTTCCTGCAAAAAACCTAAAATAGAACCATAAGTGATTATTCCCGTTCTAAAACCGAATAAAATTATATAATTACCTACAATTTCTCAGTAACCTTGCTTTTTGTTATAGCAAAGAAAAATTCGGAAAATAAGAAGTCTTAAAAATTGTTTTAAACAACAATTTAAAATTTTTTAATGGTAAGATTTCTACAATTACAAAGTTACATTATGTAATTATTTAGTATTACATTGAAGATTAAATTAGCTCTATTCTGAGTAAAGTCCCATCACAAGAATACCCTGCATCGAAAATCCCATATTGATAAATTGTCGAAATAGAATTATTCTCCATAATTAAGTAAAGAAAGAATTGTTATCAGCCAGCTCTTATCATTCATTTCTGGAATTATATTAATGCATAAAGTCTGCTACATATTGATCAATTAAAGCTGAAAGGCACTTATAATAGCACAGATTTCGATTGTCTTCATTTCAAATCGCTCTTAAGCTCAATCGCACGCGTTTTGCTAAATATTTTATTTCTTTCGTAGTCTTCTATGAGTTCATAACTGAAGAAAGCTCCGGGTTCAAGTGATTTACTTCGAAAAGTGTTGAAGTTAGAAAATTAAAAAATGGGTAGAGAACTTGGTACTGGGTTCATTCTCCTCTTGAGCTGTTTGCAACCATCACTCTCGTACGTTGTTCCTAAAGAATGTAAGAATGTAGATTTTCTCGGAAAGAAAATAAACTTTGTTAGCTTGGATCCACCATGTCCCAGGTAAGTCGTTTTGTAACAAAAAAATAAATAAGTTCAGTTTAAAGAAAAATACTTTCTGAGACTGAAAAGGGCTTTTTTCAACATTCACAAATTCCTGTCTGCTCTCCGTTTTTGTATTTGAGAAGAAAATTGCATGACAATGTGAAGCTTTCAATTCAGAGTTCAGATTATATCACTCTCCGATTGTGTACATGTTTTTATGCTGTTTGTAACAAGATTTTTTCCCATTGAACGCGGTGAAGCATTTTGCAGTCTTCCGTAGTGGATATATGTTTTTACGGTCATGGACTTTACACAGTCTAAAAGACACCATGGTGTCTCTACAATGTTAAATTTTTTTCAATTAAATGCTGAAAACGAACACCTATTGTTTTTCATATAGAGGGAATTGTAAGCTTAAATTATGAAAAAAAAAACTCAAAGTATAACCATTATTGCAAATTTTCTGGTTTGCTCTATAAAAAAAAAAAAACACTTTTTACTTCATTGTTTAATTCAGGAAATCACTCATGAGGAGTGTATTTAAAATAAAAAAGGCAACAACAAAAGGGTTCACAAATTCGCTTGGTTCAGACCTTTTCAAATAAACACCTTCGACTTTTCAATGCAGTTTTACCAAAGCAATAGCTAAATTGCTTATTCAGCTACAGAAATTAAATTTATAAAAGCAGTCATAGCCTTAAGTTTATTCATAAATTAGTTAAAGTTGTCTTGAATTAAAAATACCTTAAAACACAGAGGGAAAAAAACCAATAGCTTTTCAATATCAAATGTCCTCCTAGGAATCCCCGGAATTTCGCAACCAGCTGTGGTTACCGTGAGCCACGCGCTTATAAAGCGCGATTAAAAATCAAATTGACTGCTGATACAGGTGATCCATAAACAAGTCGAGCTTGTTGCGGATGTCAAGTAAAAAGCGCCTCAATTATTGAGCTCCGCTCACTTTTTTTTCTACACAGAAGCGTGAAACGTGGGGCTCGACACTAGTTATCGCAATTTAATCGAGCCCCTTCTTCAATTGTTCTACACAAAGAAAGGCATAAAAATAACATGGGTAAAATGCTAAACGTAAAACCACAACTCTCGCCTTGACTTCTCATTGAGCTATGCTTATTTTTTTACTTTGTAGTCTTCTGTTCATTATCATCTAACCGTTTGCTCATTGCCAGTGTTTTGTATATGGCACGCTTAAACCTACTTGAGAATTTTGCAATTAACTTAGTTTTTTGCCTCCCTTTTCTTACAGCCAAATTTACTGCCATGGCAAACTGTTGGAAACTGTCCAATTGGCCAACATCTACGCAGATTCAAAAACTTTTGTCGATATGAAACTTAAACTTACCCCTGATGAGACGATGAAAAAATTCGAGGATATGATGAAAACTCATGGGGATAATCCAAATAGCGATGTCGTTAAAGATTTCGTTAATGTAAGCTCTTCATTCATATTGATCGTTAAATTATTTTTTAAACTTGATCGGTTTTTTTTAGAACCATTTCGCAAAACCGGGAGAAGAGTTTGAAGATTGGACTCCTACCGACTGGAAAGAAAAACCAAATTTTCTCGATCGTATCCAAGACCCCGATCTCCGTCAGTGGGGCAGTGATCTAAATGAAATTTGGTTTGAACTCGGCCGTAAAATGATTGACGATGTCGAAAGGAATCCTGATCTTTATTCAATCATTCACGTTGAACATCCTGTGATCATACCTGGTGGACGATTTAGAGAATTTTATTACTGGGATTCATACTGGATCCTAAGAGGTTTATTATTTTCTGAAATGTATGACACAGCACGAGGCATGTTACTTAACTTTTTATCAATTGTCGATCGTTATGGATTTATTCCTAATGGTGGTCGTATTTACTATTCAAAACGGTCACAACCACCACTACTCGCTGCTATGATTAAATCTTACGTTGAATTCACCGGTGACAAAAAATTTGCAATTCAGTCTGTGAAAACGTTAGAGCATGAATTTCAATTTTGGATGAATAATCACACACATGAAGTGAAAGGCCACCATTTGGCGATGTATGGTGATAAATCAAGCGGCCCAAGACCTGAATCATACCGTGAGGATATAAAGACTTCTGAGGATTTTGTAACAAATGAAGCTAAACAGGAACATTACGCTGAACTGAAGGCTGCTGCTGAATCTGGAATGGATTTCAGCAGTCGATGGTTTATTTCTGATGATGGTACCAATAAAGGTACACTGAAAGACCTTAAAACCCGCTCTATTATTCCTGTTGAATTAAATGCTATTCTTTATTGGAATGCTATGATTATTTCGGACTTCTACAATGTGTCTGGTGATACTACAAAGGCTGAGGAGTATGAGAAGAAGGCTCAAGAAATTTATGAGGTAAGTTTTGGATATAATAAAAAAGAAAGAAAATACTGCTTAATTCAGTTTAAGAAAAGTAATAGCTTATTTTTATAATATATTTGTATTACATTACATTTTTTATTTCATTATTAATTTAGGCAATTCAAGCTGTCTTATGGCACGAAGATATTGGTGCATGGTTAGATTACGACATAATAAATGATAAACGACGCGAATATTTCACGCCGACGAATCTCTCACCTTTATGGATGAAATGTTTTGATACCACCAAAGCTGATAAAATCTCAAAACATATTCTACGCTACATTAAAGAAATTGGAATTGATAGATATCCTGGAGGTGTACCAAATACACTCCAGCATACCGGAGAGCAGTGGGACTTCCCTAATGTGTGGCCTCCAATGCAATATATTTTAATTGTCGGTCTCGACAATCTTGGAACACCGGAAGCAAAAGGTCTAGCCAAAAAATGGGCTACTCGATGGGTGCAGTCCAACTTCCAGGCGTACAAAGACTCTCGAGCTATGTTCGAAAAGGTATAGATATTTTATATGTTTTCATTTTATATGGTATTAATAAATAAAAATTTTGTTTTCGCACAGTACAATGCAGAAAAGTTTGGAGGACATGGAGGTGGTGGAGAATATGATGTACAAAAAGGATTCGGTTGGACAAATGGTGTAATCATTGAACTTTTATCTATTTACGGAGATTCACTGATCCCGTCGAATGCAACTATAGCAGCGGCCGGCAAGTCGTCATAAAATAAATTAAACAAAAAAACTTTTATTTTCTATCTTGCTGATACCATCGACATTAATTTAATATTATCCATAAAGCAAGTTTAAAAAAAACCATGTGATAGTATAATGTTGCTGATACGACGTATGAGAAACTGGATGTTCTGTTTTGTTCTATTCACGCAATTACATAAAATTCATTGTGCACATGTAAGTGTTACTAATTTCGAATTTTTCTTGTTTTAATTTATCACCTACTAATATTTTTCCGTTTTCTTTTTACAAGAATTTTAATTTATTTTTTCAAAGCGCTTAAATAATAAACAGTAATTAATTAAAAGATTAATGATTTCATAAGTGGTAATCTTATGTACAAATCTTTACTCAGTCTAAATTTATGTTATTTTGTGTTTATTATTATCTTAACTCGCAGTAATTTATAATATTTATATGTTTATAAATAACGACGTTTTTAATTGTTCTAATTTATTTATAAACTATCTGTTTTGTTTTACTTTGTGGTGATAAATGACTAATTATTTCAATCTGTATATTTTTAAGCTAGCAAACCAATACTTATCTGTTTTGCTTTTCTTTTTAGATAATGCCTGCGGTACCTTAACTGGTACAGCGTTATGTATAACAACTATAGCAACTTTATTATGCATAGCCATTGGACGATTTATGTTATAAAATAAAGTAAGTAGCTTATGCGTTTTTGAACCATTTTATTATTGATTTATATTTTAAATATTCTCTTTAAACTATTTGAAGTTTTTATATTAAAATCGAACCTCGGCATCTTTTTGATATAGTTTTGAATGCATTTCTTTGAAACCATTACATATTTAGTTCCCGTCAGTTAAGGACAAACCCCCTGTAAGAAAAAATAAAATCTGTTTGTGAAAGCTTAAAATAAGTGACTGCAAATGTAAGCCGATATTAATTTGAACTGCATATGCAGCAAAAGTTAATTGCATCAGTTGAATTCTTTCAATTAATAACGCAGAGTTTGTTGCTCTCTTAAAAGTAAATAACGTTACAAACTTTTTACGATATTTTAAAATATATAAAAAGCCACGCCATTTAAAAATAGATATTTAAAAAATTTCAACTGCAATTTTTTAGTCTTATTGAAATGTCCTATAATATAAATTAATATTAAATATGTATATATTTTCTTTTACAGTTACATCCAAACTTCCGATATTGTCGTTACTTCAGCAACAGCGCGTGATTTTATTAAATAAGATCTTCGCATTTGGTACTAACTTTCCTACTATCGCTTCCGAAGATTGGCTAAGAAAGACGAAACAACATTATGAAGAATTCAACAGCCTGCTCAAATCAAGAATTTTCAGTTTACTATCGAGGTTAGAAGGTTCCTTTTTAAAAAAAGCCTTTTAGTTTGTCTGTCTGAAAAATAAGGGACAGAACAAATATTTGAACCAATTAAAAGCAGTTACCTCTTTATTAGTTTTACGTAATAATGCTATTTATTATTAGATATATTAGTTATAGTTGTAAACGTAATTTATTTCCTCCTTAAATGTACACATATCCGTAAAGTTTTTTAGAATTTATTAGGAAGTAGATTCGGGCTCTCGGCCCCCTGAAATGGAAGATGTTTACTACTTACACTACAGTGTTTATTTTTTCATAATTTGTAATTTTTCGTTCCTTTACTTTGGTTTATAATCTAGAAGATAAAATTTGATATAATGATGCTTGAAGAAGCAATAATTGTTTCTTGAGGGCAAAGTATTAACGATTGTAACTTATAAGCGTAAGTAAATTATTACTGATGTACAACGTTCAATTATGCCTTGATTTTGATTTATGACAAGCATTAGTAATTAAATTATAACTCTAAGGTCAGCAGTGTGTAGCAATTAAGAACTCTGTTAAGCTAATGCAACCCAAGATTACAGCTAATTTGTATTCTCATTAGTTTATTTAGATAATTATGTGGTTTGTAATTTTTTTCTCATTTATGAAAAAAACAAACATTGATAAATTGATTGTTTATGGTTTTATTATCGCCCTAAACTTTCCGGCGGCTAAAGATCGTAAAAAAATAATGTTAATACTAAAATTTGATATCTTATGATGAATTTTACACCAATTTTTTGAAATGTCTTGAAATCCTTTAAAATAGAAACCTTTCAAGGACCTCTCCGGACTGAAACTTTGAATTAGCACCAAACATTTAAATTTTTTGTACAAAAAGATAAAGAATTACTAAAGTCGACAAACTCTTAGAGGTCCATTTCTGTTTCTAAGAAGTTAAATAATTAGACCCTTGGGCTGCAAAAACAAGTTTCGAGCACAAGAGTAAGTTTTAAAAAAAAACTTCTCAACGCTCAAAGATATCATTAAAACACTTCTTCGCAGTTCATAAAAAGATTTAATTAAGTCTACGTTGAAAATGACAAAACCATTTAAACAATTTTCTTTCCTTGCAAGTTGTTTTGATTGTTAATTTTAATATGCTGCTGGCGCTTCTTTTCTTCTTTGAATGCCTCTGCATTCGCCTTTCTCTCCACCCTCCTCTCCATTCTGTATTCCTTGAGGAGCCTTTTCCGTTCTCGTTTTTCTTCAGGTGTTTCATCCTTGGGCCTAATAGAGAGCACACTCAAAGTAGAAATCACCGATTTATCGCATAGTGACTTTGGCCCAGTTTGTTTATTCAACGAATTCTCAGCATCAAGTTTAGCCAAAAATTGCTCTGTTAATTGATCATTACCCCGCAGAATGTTTTTAGGAATGCCTGTCTTTGGGTCTATTTCAATTTTTTCTAATTTTTTATTTTTTCTAGGTTCTTCAATTATTTTTGGATGGTTATAAAGGGTTGAATTTGTGCTTAAAATACTCTCACAATCCCATTTCTTACCATCTTCTTTAACTTCAATTTCTTCTAGATCATTTTCGTCATCACTTTCTGTTATTCTGCGGAATTTTTTTAGACGTAGTTTATCCCATTTTTTGTTATATTTATCGAATTCACTACTCCTTTTGAATTCTTTGCACATGTTTAATAGTGTAGAATTTTCTTCGTCTACCTCACCTTCTATTTCTTCGAGATCAAGAGCTCCTAGTTCCGGGTCATCGTATGAGGAGAAAAATTTCTCGAAACGATCATCCAAAAGGGTTAATTGCTCATTTCTTCTAATTACACTGCTCGACATTGAATATTCTGTGAATCTGGACTTTGTCTCCTCCTTATCGAACCACCTGTTTTCCCTCATGAGTGGCGCAAGGCGGTCTGCGATTTCGTCCTCGTTTTCATCATCGCTGAATGGTCCGTCTGAATCAATGTAGCCTTCGCTGTTTTCATCATCCCCGCTTTCATCGCTTTCGTCGTCGCCGTCGTCGTCCTCATCCTCATCGTCCCCCATTGCCTTGGCGACAAAATCATCTTCTAGCTCATTGTCTGGGTTATCAAAATCGAAATCTTCGTCCAGAGCAGCGACTATATCTGGGTCCCAGTCGGGTTTTGGGCCAGGATTTGGGGCAGCCTTGTTCAGCAGTCCCTCCTGCTCTTCGAACTCACTCGCAAACACGGAGCTAGGCAGCTGGATCGGTTTCTTGTCACCTTCCTTACTTTTTTTATTCGGGATGGCGACGCACTCCCAGACGACTTCTCTGCCAGGCAGCTTCATGTGCTGCAGGTAGTCGTAGTCATCGTCGAAGAACACGCCGAATTTCTTCTGCTCCTCCTTCTGTTTCGCTTTGTCGAGGGGCTCCGCCTCCATCAAAACATGCTGTGGAGCGTTTTCGTCCGCGATCAGGGGGTCATGCTGACTTCTATGGACGAGGTAAAACGTCACCGCATTTTTCTTGTCGATAAACTTTTTCTTTAGCTTTCCCTGTGGATGGAATTTATTTTACAGGCTTCTATTTAACCTTTGGAAGATATTTACCATTTTAGAATGCTAAAAATTAAAAGATTTTCTGGGTTTTCCACAAAAATAACACTTTTCACGTGCCCACTTGCTAAACAAGTTTCTGAAAGGAACGATTTGACAGCTTGTGCTTCTTCTTGATAATTTACCATAAACATAAGGCCTGTCCACACTATCGGATAAACTAAACCCACTGACATATAGAACTGGACTGCCAATCGACGGTCGAAAAGTGAGACCATTTTAAGTGGAGATGCAAGCCTACCTTGGAAAACTCATGCAATAAAAACACATTAAATTATTTGCAATGTATGTTAAAATAAAGAAAATAAATAAATATAAGTTGTCACAAAACAGCCCCTTTCAATTCGCCCTATATTTTGAGTAATTGTTAAAAAACATTCCGACACCAACCAGCTCGGGGCCGGAAGAACACAAGAGTCAGATATATAAAAACATATTCTATTTTGTCTTACATATGCATTACGCCTGGGGGCCGGATGGGGGAAAGAGATAGGAATCTTATGTCGAAAAGTCGTCTTAGTTTTGAGGTGCGACTTTGCATTGGATCGGCGCGGCGGTCCAGTTCTATATGTCAATGACTAAACCTCATTTACAAAAATTGAAATAAAAATTAATTTAATATTTTTAAAAAAATTATAGCAATTTGATTCGTTGTTTCTAAAATTTAAAATTTCTCTTACGATATCTTAGAACAGTATACGAAATGTAGTTAAAAAAATCGTTATACCCTTTTTTATACAATTTTACATTTATTTACATTTTATACTGCTTATTGTTTGGTCCAATTAGCGATAAATATTTTGAAAATAAAAAGAAACATTTTACTTCAACAAAACAATTCCAAAATCATCGATTTGACCTCTTTACTTTAAAACTTACAATTTCCTCAGTTGCTTCACTTCGTAAAATCTATCAAAAGCTGAGAGACATTAAAAATATTTTTTAAAGAAAGGTTTAAAATTGTACTTTAAGGCCAGTAATTGAATAAATAATTATTAAATAAATCACTGATCTGCTGTTAGCGAAAACTAGTAAACGAAACGAATTACTACATAATTATGTTTAACGAGCCCTTTTATTGCCTTGAATTTAATTTTAATAAACTATATCAAATACAATATATCCTAAGAACTAGTCCTCTCTTAAAAATAACTCATGTCTCTGTGGGTGCAGGAGGATCACGATATTCACTATTCTCAGGAATGGCTGGCAATAAATTCGTTCCCTGCTTACTCATCAAACTATGCGATGCTTCTGTCCGCTGCTTCGGGTTGACCTGTGGCTCTTCAGTTCGTGGGGTAACATGGATCCCTTCAGGAGTAGGTAAATTAAATCCCACCACAGGATTTAGCTGCGCAATATCTGGGGTTTGATTCTTCATCTGGTTTGGTCCTTGAACGTATGAAATGGGAATTAAGCCTGAAGTTACCCCATCAGCACTAGCCAAAGCCCATCCGGTGTTCATTAATTTGTGGGTATTTTGAATTTCTTTCGGGCCAACTAGAACTGTTTGTCCGGCACGCATCGAAAGTTCTGTTGGATTTCGTGCTTGGAAATCGTATAAAGCACATGTTGGAATTGGACGTACCCAGGTTTTTGGGTTTCGAGCTAGAAAAATTAATTTTTCATGAAATATGCATGTAATTTTAAAACTGGAATATACATTTATGCAAATGCACTTTAAACCAAATGATTTTAACATTAGGTTTCACAACTTTCAAAGATTATTTCATGCTTGAAAGAAGCTATAATTTAACTCTTGAAAAAACAGCGGCAGACTACGAACATTAAATAAACTTACACTCCTCTTTGGCGGCCTGAGTTACATTACCGAAGAGCTTCATAATGAGGTAAGGTGCAGTGAATATGAAACCTAAAAAGGCGAGGACAGGTAAAGCAGACCCTCCAGTTCCTCCAGCCCCAATTCCTGGAAGAGGCGGTCCACCGCCTGGCACTGCGGTTTGAGCTGCTGCGAATGCTTCTTTAAAAGCAAGAGTGGATGGGTCGGTTTTCGAAATCCTCATTAAATATAATAACCTAGGATAAGATAAGATAAGGGGTTGTTTTAAGATTTTTGTTATATTGTAAAAATGCCTTACTTTTTGTAGAGCCAAGTTAGGCCTCTTACAAGAGCGAAGGTTTGCCAGAACTGTGTGAAAACACCTCTGAGCCTTCCAAAGTTAGCAGTCACCCCAAGGATAGCTCTAAAAGTGCTTGTTATAGCAAAAAATGTGGAATCGAGCATTGCAGCGATGTTCCCGATGGCCCCAACCACAGACTCGATGCTCTGAAACGCAGGACGGGAGCTCTCCTCCGCGAGCTGGATGAACTGATTTTCTGGGTCGTTTGGGTTTAAGAATGATCCTCCTCCGAACCGGTTGAAAGAATTGAAGCCCCCGTATCCTCCGTACCCTCCGTAACCGCCACCGTAGCCCCCGAGGCCTCCGTAGCCCGACATTCCTCCGTAACCGTAGCCGGCTCCGCCGTATCCTCCAAAAGTGCTTCCTCCGTACATTGAAGGGTACCCGGCGCCCCCGATTCCTCCTGCGTAATTGTGAAATTGCGTATGAACTGCCGGGGGCAATGGCGGGGGGCCCTGGACGCTGGTGCTCCGGACGTTTCCGAGCGGAGTTCGCATTATGTTGGAGCTGCTCGTGAGCATGGGCTCATTAAAGACGGGGCTCCTGAAGTTTCCAACACCGTCAGTCATTTTCTGAAGGTAGTTAATAAGGGCTTCTACTCGAAATCACATCACCCAGCCCCTAAAAAAATCGCACAAATCCCCCTGGAGAACTTTAATCTCTTTGACAATTTATAATCTTTCGATTGTCATTGTGATAACAGCTTCTCAATTTCACCGCACAATGGAATTAGTGTCGCTGCATTCGATTAATAATTTTCACCTACATTAGTTTTAATTCAGAACCCGCCCTTTTTATACGATAAGGACGGATGATTAATTTCGCCCGTTTTATCGCTCTGCAGGATCATCTGTTAAACGTCATTTCACTGATTTTAAATTTTGTTTACATCCCCCGGGGTATAATTAAAAAGAGTGCCATTTGTGTAAATAAAACCATACTTGAGGGATAAATGGAAAGTAATGATATCGCCTGTCTTCGAGAATGGGCACCATTAACCGATGTCCTCGAAAAGATTCCGGCCAAAATACAAAAAGGAATTTTTTCGGCCGATTTAAATGTAACCTGCATCGATGCGGTTCCCGAGTTTCTTGGGATCGGGACAGATGCTGGAATTGTTTTCTGGTACAATCGATTCAGCGGGGAAGTACAGAAGTTGAGAGCTGAAGTCAGGCAGTGTAAAGAATGTCCGGAATTTCATAGATTAATCGACTTCTAAATTTCAGGTAGCTGCTCCAATTACTTGCGTTCGAATTGTCTCCTCCGTTGAGTACATGGTGGCTGCTGGCAGTAAAAATGGTCAGGTGAACGTTTTTCAGATTCAGAAGGAGCTGCCGGCGGACCTAAACTTGGTGGCCCCAATCACCAAGAATAGGCCCATCGAAAGGTACACAATCAGGGACTTGCACAAGTGCCCCATTACGTGCTGCGAATGGTCCAAAAATGGAATGAAACTCTTCTCTGGAGACAAGCATGGGGTCGTCGTTTTTACCGAGTTCGATTACCAAGCGGTAAGTACCTTCAGCTTTCTGATTCATCACTTTAAAATTTTTCAATCACAGATCCAAAAAGCCCAGTTGTCAAGCTGGCGCGTAATTAACTTAATTCTTCTAAAATTCAATGGATTAGCATGTCCTTCCCAATACTGAAATAAATAAGAAGTGACAAGCTTAGATGTTTATTTAAGCCCAAGAATTTAAAAAAAGGTTCCAACTAATTTATGACCTTTCGCGAGATAATTTCATTTATTTTCTTATGTTCTCTGCAAATTAAGCCATGCTTCGAACAGTCTATAAAGCCGTTGCAAATTACCTCATAACTAAAATAAATTGACTCAAAGAAGAGATTGTCCTAGGAACTTGCAACATGTCTCAAATAAAAGTTTGAACATTTAGCTATTACATCGAAATTTCTCGTAGAATTCATTTATTTTTTCCATAAACCAGTTAATGAATCGGAACACCTATAGAATTTTACCATTTTAAGAGCTCTTTGCCTTCTGTTATTAGTGTTTTTACTAATTTTTAGAAATGTTCACTTAAGTTTTTTGAAATTGTTAAGCCCATTTTTCTATGACAGCCAGCCGCAAAAGGAAATACGGCTTTGTAATTAACAGAAAAATCCTAAAGAAATTATATAAAAGTTACGTTATAAAAGAATAAGAGATTTTAGGAGATCCTCTAAGTTGAAACGTGTTCTATCCTGCCTACTCGCATCAGGGTAAATTCCTGATGGGAATTTTTATGAGTAGCCAACCTAATGATTTTGCTCAAAAGAACAGATTCTTCACATTGCTACCTACATATCTTATGCTGTTAGGCCCTTAAAACTTAAAACTTTAAAACTTTGCTGTTAGGCACTACAGTGTAAAAAAAACATTCGCTACCTGCGTCCAGAACTTCTTCCTTAAATTACCTGAAAATCGTCATTATTACCTAAAAAAGGTTCAGTAAAAATTAGCAATAAAATTGGGTTCTCTTTAAAAATATCGTTCGAGACCTAAGCTAAAAGCATTTTGCATATTTCTAAAAGGCTATGATATGAAAAAAATATTTGATAAAGTAAGAACAAAATAGATTTTATGTTTCGAGAATAGTGCCATATTTTGTCATACCTACCCGATGTTATAGAGAACCAAAAAAATCTTTCACTTTCATTAAAATTAAAATCTTACTTTAAAAGAATTTCTTGATTTATTCCAGCATTTAAGTAGGTCTGCAGAAATTTTAAATGAGGCTTACGACATAGTTCAATTAAGTGTAAACCAATCATACCTAGTGGTTTCAACTCTATACCGCTCCATTGTTTGTCAAAGGGAGCTAAATGGTCGATGGCGAATCTCTCAAATAGGTAAAAAGGATCGAAAAATCATGAGTAATTTTGGAGCGACATTCCTTGATGTATCAAAAAAATCTCCAACTATAATTTGTGCTCGACCAGGCTTAAGATTTTGGATAAGCGATTGCAACGGCAACGTTGATCAAACGCTGTTATTTAAAGATGCTGTAGCTGCTAAGCCAGTTTGGGATATTCCATTGCTTAATCCTGGTAAAAATCCATTTAAAATGCTCTCAAATTTTGGCGTAGTCATTATGTACACAAAAGATTTAGTTATAACGCACGACGAATGTGTTTTGTATATTTTAAATTTGGATAAGCTTCAAATGGAAGCTGTAGCAAGAGGCTTTCGCAAAATAATCGATATTGCTGTATGCGGAAAAGAAATTTTGGTTTTGGAGGGTCCAAGAAGTTTAATAAGAATAGCCTCGTGTCCGGAGCCTCCTAAGAAAACATCAAAAATTATTTTTAATCCGTTGCTTCCTCCTCCATTGCCTTTAATGCCCATACTACCTGTAGAATTTGAAGCTGAGGAGGAGGCGATAATTAAAGCTGAAGAATGTTTTGAATTGCCTCCTATTGAACATATTGAATTGGATATTCCACCACTTCAAACAAATTTAGATTCACCTACAACTCAAAAAAATAAGGCTATAATTGAACAGAATAAGCGTATAGAAATATTTGATAAAATAAATGACATGGAATTCGAGGAGTCCATTCTGTTTAAGAGTGGAGCTGGTCGAAGGCACAAAAAGAATGGAAAGAAGACTGTGAAAAAAACGCATAAAGGTATTGTCGAAATTGGACAAATCGTATTAGAGTGTACGTCTCCCAAAGATATCGAAAGTACGTCGAATTCAGAAAGCAATAATGAGACTCCAGTTTTAACTACTAGCTCCGAGGAAAATTCAAAATCTTTGGTCGAGCAGAAAGAGGAAAGCATCTTGGAGTTAACAACAAAAGGGCTTTTAATGGATATCAGTTTATGCAGTGGAACTGGGTAAATTTCTTATAGTTCTTGAAGGGTACGTATAATAATAAATTGTTTTTTGTTTTCTTCATAGTACTATTACTGATTCTTCGGAAAAAGTTCCAATAAGTACTTTAGTTGAAACGCAGCAAAAGAGTCTGTCGATTGACGATCTCTCTAAATTAAATATGGAATCTATTAATTTAAAAAAATCGCTCAGCGATCAAAATAATTTAGCTCTACAATATCCGGTAGATTACACTGCCATTTGTGAAGATAATAAAATTCATACAGAGCCTGATGTAGAACTTGCTTCAGTAACACCAACTAGTGCTCAACAGAGCACAGATTTAGAATCATCAAATCTTGATAAAACACCACTCGAGCCGAGTACCAGTAGTAACTTATTTGAAACTTGTGAAGTAAATAAAATGTCAAGGTCATTACAGTTCGTACATTCTCAGCCAGCTCATGTATCAACATCATCACAAACGATGCCTAATCTTCAAATTGCATCGGAATACGCGAATATACCGAATTTATGGAACGTTAAAATTGAACGAACTGAAGAAACTGACCGGTTTGAACCGCACACCAACGACTGGGAGCTGCTTTAGATTTATTATAACAAAAATATTAAAAAGCGAATATAAAATGATTTATTAGTTTACGCGCTTAAGTTTAAAACTTTTCGTGTCTTTGGATATAATTGTAGTTGGCTATGTCGCTAATAATTTTGTTTGTTTAATTTTTCTAGTGATATTTTTTTGTGATGCTTTCACAGAGTTGTTTGTTTTGTATACCATCACATAGTTTATTAATTTCTAAATAAATTATTCTTACTTAATATATTGGGTGTTTTCAATTAAAATATTTATAGCAATATTGCCACAATAACGCGGAAATGGTTTTGGTACATGGAACGTTCTTCTTTTCCATCAACAATGACTTGTTCTTTCTAAAAAAAATCGTTATTCTTCGAAAACATTCAGGTTTTAAATTTTTTTCACAAAAATTCTTTTGACAATACAACCATTATAATAATTTTAAAATTCCGTTTTTATTATTATTGTTTTTAACAAAATAATTGTGACATAATATTCAACAAGTGTGACGGAGGTGCTTATTTTTTGTTACCATTCCGACAAAACTGGAAATTAAAAAAAAATTCAAGTAATACTTCGATGCATTATGTATGTTTCTGACATCTATGTATGATAGCTGGACAATAATTTAAAACACGTTTTATTAAAGAAAACTGGTGCTTTTTTTAACAAATTTAAAAATTAATCACTCAGATTTTCGGTAGAAAAGAAGAACGTCCCACATAATGATTTTAAATTAGACGTAACAACCAAACTCAGGGCGTTAGCATTACAAAATTTATAAAGTAATAAACATTGAATCTCATCTACAAAATTCACATAGAGTGGATGGATCTGTATATAAATTGAAAAATTTGATCATCAATCGAATTTAATTCGAATCGGCGTGACTACAACAATCAATTAAATTCAAAACAAGAATAATCTTACGAATGCATCTCGTCAGTTATATACTCTGCCGAAAATTTGCAAAAACAATTTCTATTCATTAGTCAGAGATAGTGGAGGATTTTGAGACACCACGCCATCAATTAAGGTAAATTGAGTTTCAGATGAATCGTTTGAGGACGGAGGAGATGAGATGCGTTCAAGAACTTTCTCACTGATTCATCTGATTTGGTTTGGTCAGATATTGTCCAGAACATTATTTTGTTACACATTGCGTGTGCATGATGGAAAATTTTCGATTAACTTGCGATCTCATACGATCGGGAAGTTTCTTGGGTTGAATTTATTATAGCTAGGCTGTAGTTAATCAATGACTACCTAAATTTTTAAGTTTTGGTTTAATAAAATAAAAATATATACAACCTAATTTACGCTCTTGTTTAGAAATTAAAAATTTTAAAGTATAAATCAATTTTGCATACGATTTATACAAAAAGTATTTAAAATTGATATTTATCCATTCGTCTCATTCATGCTTCGTAAAAATGAACTGCTTAAGTAACAGAAAATTAATTGTAAATAAATGAAAAGTGTTCGATGCAGCTGATAGAATTAACAATAACAGGAACAATTCGTAGAAAATTGACGACTGTTGCAGCAAATTGTTGAACGTATTGTGTTTAAATAATAAAATGCAGAAGCAGACGATATAAACCAGAGCAGAAGTTAAAACAGATTGCCACTCATGTATTGATTTTATCAATATTTTTCTTATTTCTCGTTTGGGTTATCGAGTTACATTGCACCTTCGTAAGCATTTCAAGCATTAAGGCCAGGGTCGTAATCTATAAACAAACGTTAAACTTATTTAACTGCTTCGTTCCATAATAAGAAGACTTACTGGTTGGGAAGCAAATGATTTTTCTTAGAAAGCGTGCATGTCTTTATTTAATTTAAGCAGGCACAATTCTTACATGAACAAATTTTATGAAATGAAGCTGCGAAAAAAATAAATCTACATACATACTTGCCAAATTCAAGTATTATAATAAAAGTCTTTTATGATAAAAATATATTTAAATTTATATTTCGTGAGTAGCAACTAATACGTATTATAAACTTTTGAAAAGTCGATTGGAGTTTTTTAACTTAATTGATATCTCTTAAAAATGGGCCTTAAAATAAATTTCATTCATTTAATCTTTAGGGACATTACCTTTTGTGTAGGGAATGCAAATCTCGCGAGATTGGGGCTCAAGCGAGATCCCGCGAGATTATGAATAACAATACTGCGATATCTCGCCAATTTCGAGATCTCGCGAGTTTGCAAGTTTTGTGTGATTTTTTTGCAAATAATCACAATATTTGAATAAATTAGGAAGAAAATAATCAAAATTATAAGTATTATAAGATAAACATTTATTTCCACGAATTTTTTCAATAGACTTTTATGCATCAAACATTGTTTAACGTATCTGTCTATAATTTTTTAATAAACTTCTAAGTAATAAACTTTGACGTACGTATCTATCAAATAACAAATGAAAGAAACAACCAGTTTTCTTTTCTAATATCAAACAAAAATCTTTCAGTAATAAAACAGTTCTTTTATAACAAACAAAACAACGAGAAGTCAAAAAAAATGAAACTTATTATCTAAGTTGAGTTGACTATTAAACTGAGATATTATTATCAATTAAATAAAACTATATATCTACTTAGTAGATCCATTAGATATTACAGATTAATTAACAAAATATACCAATTAGTCAGACGCACCGAACGAAACCGACAAATCGCAACTCCGTCGGTGTCAGACGTCAGTCCGCGCTTCGAATAAGACGTTTTTATGCTCTAGTGCAATCTCGTTAAACTCGCGAGATCTCGCCCTTTTTTCGTCCGAGATCAATCTCGCTAAAAAAGGCCGAGATCTCGCGAGAACGAGATTGCATTCCCTACTTTTGTGTCTTTTTAAGTATTTAAGGCTAGTTTAAATGATCCATTTATAGTACTTACATCCTAAAGCTCGACAACTGAATTCTGGATTGTTCTATAAAATTATTTTTTATTTTCATTTATTTATTTATTTATTTCGGAATGTAACATAAAATTTCATACAATGAGAAAGTCTAATAATTAGTGCCGGAATCTATGTTCATTCAAATATGATATTATTTGTTGTCTAGCAGGATGTGTAATTAAAATTAAGGTGATTATTCAATATTTGGAAAAGTCTATAAAATTATGAGTTCCCACTGGAAGGCACTTTCTCCAATTTCAATAACACTGGAAAGGAAATTAAAACATTAAGCTGTTACATACAATATTTACGTTATATTGCAAATATCGATTTTACGATAGAAAACGCACACGATGCATAAAAGGCATATAGATGTTATGTATTTAAGTTTTGCCGGCTGGTTTATCAAAGGAAATACAATTATTTAGAAAAAATTAAAATTGATTAAGATAGTAATATGGGTAAATAAATACCTACTTAATCTGTTAATTCGACCACAATATCACAAAACGTCCAACAATTATTGTTTGAAATTCTGAATTGTGTCATTAGTAAAAGGTTTGACTATTTAACTCCTTTTATTCTGTAGTGTAGATAAACAATATTGAAGTAATTGAAATAATTAAAAACCTAGCGACTATTTTTCGGTTAGATTCGTAAAGATTAATAAATATTAAATAAGATTTTATAACTTCATGGGACGTATGTATTAGGGTTTGCGTTTGATAATACTTATTACGCTTATTATAATTCAAAATAAAATATTCTTTTAAATACCGCCAAAGGCCCATGCGTTGAAAATTTGCTGAACTTTTAAATGATTGTACGATTGTTTTCTAATTTATCTAATTATCTAATTATTTATAGATTTCTTCTACGTTATAGTTATTCGGTTCATTTCACGCTTAGAATTAGAATTATTCTGACTGGCAACATTTAAAAATTGTCGAAATGGTCGCATTATCTGTTTTAAGAATTTTTGTCTATTGGATTTGGAATTTCAAATAATAATGTATTAATTTATTATTATAAAGTTTTAAATTAAAAATAGTAGATTTTCGTATAAAATGGTATATATATATATGTATGTATGTATGTATGTAGGTATAAAACCTTTTATATGAATATGTACATAGGTATGTATGTTTGTAACAGAGATGATCCAAGGACTTCAACTACATATAGTTAAAAAGTAAAAAGATTATGAATTTATTTTTAAAAACTATCCTATACGTAAATTATCTACAGGTGCAGTTTACCCCACCTCGCACGACAAGAGAAGGTTTCATGGTGTAATATCGATCTCAATTCAAAGAGTTATCGCGACCATCAGTTAACTTCTAAAGAATTTTGTTTGGACAACAAGAGTCGTTGGAATTTGAGGGGGTGTTGCATCCGCGTTATATGCACATAGAGCTGCTCGAATTTGCTCCCTCTGAGCTTTCAATGGGGCGCTGCTTCGGCGTATGTGAGACACCCGAGACTTCCAGGCCATTACAATTTCCTCCATTTACTATATCTAGAGAGAAATGTTCCCCAACAGTCCAGTCCTCGTCTTGGTGTAGTACTTTTACCGAAGTATATTAAACGGAGCTGCTCAGAAGTGTCAGACGTTTCGAGCGATCTAGACGCGTTTTGCTAGAATTAGCTAGTTGGAAATAATATTTTAACAGCCAAATAAATCAAGTGGAAACATTTTTAAAAAGATATAAAATAAAATATCTGCCAAAAAACCAAACGCAATCGTTAAGTCTGGTCTTTTTTAATAATAATAAATAATATATAATCAAATACGTTAGTAATTTGGTGCTTTTGAAGTGCTTTTTACAGACAATTATTAAAAAGTATATAATAAAAATACAAAATTTACCCACCACAGTTCAATTCTTAGAGACTGATTTTATTTTTTTCCGGGGTTTTTATTTAAAATAAATTAAATAATAAAAAGTTCTAAACAAAAGTTATGGCTAAATTACAAGTGATTTCGCCGAAAGTACAGTTTACAGATGATTATATCGAAGTGGACTATGACTACCACACTTCCAATGTGAGGAGACAAGATGGAAATATTGTGGTAAGTAGTTTTTAAGATGGTTTTATAAATAACGGCTATACCGGTCTATATCAAGCAAAAAATTGTTGTTCTTTATGAAATAAAAATTAAATAAGAAATGCCATGGCAGGCCTCGTTCTATCGATCGAAGGGCGCATTTTATGTTCGTGCTGCTAAGAAGGGATGAGTTGCATTCGAGAATTTTCCTATCGATCCCGGTGTCATGCGTACTTACTTCCCGGTGAAATATTTAGGGCTACCGGAAAAATAGGAAAATTTTGTTGCGCAGGGACCGGGGAGCACCTGTGAATGGATGCTGACAGTGGATTCAACTACCTTGGCATTGATGCCGACGTGACCTAGAACTCCATGGGGTAACTTGAGATTCAAGGTCACTATTGAACTGTCGGGATATCAGCTGAAAATGGAACAGAAAAATGAGAAAGGCGGGGTTCTTAAAGGAACTTTAATATTTGGTTTTCCTATTTATTTTCCACAAATCATATATTAAAAAAATAACGTTCTAAATAAATCTTTTGAATCTTATTCACTATCCTATTTTATGAAATTATTATCAGTTAATGAACCTACTTACTACGAAATATCTAGGAAAGTGATTTAAAGCTTCTCACATTTTAATATAGTGACTACAGGTTTAATTTTTTTATTTTAGTTAACAACAAATTCCTTTGATAATATTTTGATTTAAAAAAAGTCTTATTTTCAATACGTACGAAGTACGTTTGAGAGTTTAAAGCAAACATTTATTAACTAAAAACTCGAAATTGACTTTAAATTTCATATAACAACTCAACAACAGTCCAATGAGACCTAATTTTGTAAGATCAAAGTCTTAACGGCTAAATGAAATGCTCCACTCCATCTTTAATTAAACTAACACCCGACGTCCTCTGTTTTCTCGGAGTCACGGTCACGGCCAGATGTCTTAAATATGCATTCCCCCCAAAAAATTATATTCATTTATTTTTTTAATGGTGGGTCTTAATTGAAATTCTCTCCGTGCAATCTTCTCATAGTCTGTAGCCACATGGCGAAAAGGTTGATGACTAAATAAAGGGGAAGCAAATCTATTTAAATGATTTCTCATCTTTTGCCACTGCCCAAATTAATCTTCATTGTCGGTGATAAATCTTTAACCGCACAGGTTAACTTTTCAATCAATATGTACCAATAAAAATGAATAAGGCCTCCATAAATCCATTAAAAATTAAAGTAAATAGAAAAAAAATAGAATAAGTTCATTGATAAATTGTTGTATGTTACTTCATTAAATACATAGTTATTTATTTTAATGCTATGGTGCCATTCAAATATTGATCAGATAATGTGATGGCAAAAAGCTAAAAATTAATTAATGCAAGATTAAAAATCTTTTTATTTAAAACGCGGAAACTCTTTCACATGCTGCAG
Source organism: Machimus rusticus (assembly GCA_951509405.1). Classification (NCBI taxonomy): domain Eukaryota; kingdom Metazoa; phylum Arthropoda; class Insecta; order Diptera; family Asilidae; genus Machimus; species Machimus rusticus. Next base: position 10,781,615 of record OX608049.1, read on the forward strand.
CGGTCAATGGCTGGCTGATTAAATCAAAAAAATCAAGACACAAATTTCTCGTGTCTAGCGTACACCAAATCTAATCAAAATAAATATTTTTATTTGCTATTTTCTGTCTGCACGTAATATGCTATCTATCATCTTGATTCTATTCACAAATCACATATGGATTTGGGTTTTTTCGCTATCAGACCACATTATATGAATTTCTTAAAATAAAATTAAGTTTTGCTTTCAATTAAATAAACTAAAATAATAATCCAGTCTAAGGTATTTTTGGTCTAAATTCTCAAAAATAAATGTAGTTCCTAATGTTGTTTTTAAATAGTAAATAGTAAACAATAGTACCCTAGTATCTGTTATCGTTATTAAAATATATTTATTTACTATAAAAAATATAATTTTACAATCACATTTGCAAATATTTGTTCATAGTTTGAAAATATTAAAAGGACTAAAGTACAATAAAATTCATATTAATTACCACCGTCAATTGTATCTAAATCGATTTTGCATGTGAGGTAATCAAATGTAACCTTTGATTAAATAAAGTCATTGGCAACAGCTTATTACCGGTTTTGTTATTGATATCAATAATCAATCGAAAGCGGTCGATAACATTTTTAAATCGTGACGTGCGCACGGACACAAATCCTAATTATCATATTATTTTATTATGACTTTTTTTTACATCTTTTCTTCATTGGATATTAATTCATAAATTGACCATGAACCAACTAAAAAATGTTGTGATAAACTAAGTTTAAAATAAGAATTCACCTATATTTACTATGGCTAAGAAGAATTTCCAGACTATAAAATATTTGAATTCGTTCGATAAATAACGATGCAAGTGGGGAATGACGTTGCCTTTTCAATGTTCACGTGAATTCGCATTTCATCTCTAAACGATTCAGTTAGCAACGTTAAAAGTAATAACTAATTTGCACGTTTCATTATATAGTGCTAAAATTATATCTGTACTGAATGAGGTGACAATAAAGTTTTACTGAGCTAAAATTAGTGTAACAAATTTCTAATTTTTGTAAATTACAGGTGGAACCAGAAATAACCTCCCTAAAAATTCGAACTCAACGCAGAATACCCACTATAGGGTTAATGCTGGTAGGATGGGGCGGAAACAATGGTTCAACCCTAACAGCCGCTTTGGAAGCAAATCGCCGGAAACTCGAATGGCGGACAAGTAAAGGCGTTCAGAAGGCAAATTGGTAAGGAGTATGATAATTAAGTATAAAAATATTGACCTAAATGTCGCAATTGCTCAATACTTAAAAAGGTTTGGTTCAATAACGCAAGCGTCAACGGTTTACATTGGAAGCGATGAAGAAGGCAAAGATGTTTACGTGCCAATGAACGAATTAGTTCCTATGGTCAACCCTGACGAAATAGGTAAGGGTAATATGAAAATCAATATATTTTAAAAACATGTGTATTAAATGTAATGCATTACAGCTATTAATGGATGGGACATTAGCTCTTTGAACCTTGGCGATGCAATGCGAAGAGCAGAAGTTTTAGATATAAATCTTCAAGATCAAGTTTATCTAGACATGGTGAAAATGAAACCTTTACCATCGATATATGACGCTGATTTCATTGCAGCTAATCAGGTAATTATTTAGCTTAATTTTCATGTTTTCTACCTTTAAATTGAGTTTAAAATCACTTATTTTTCAATAAATGTCTGTTTACTATTTTTATTATTTTATTATATATAATTTATAGAGCTCAAGAGCTGATAATATGATTCCTGGAACAAGATACGAGCAGTATGAACAAATTAGGAAGGATATAAAGTAAGTAATTTTTCGAAACATGTTTTCATAAAATATAAGAATAAAAACAACGTCAATTTGTAAATATCAAAATTAACCAATTGTGTAAAAAGAATAATTGTTTTAAAAAAGCGTTTATTATGTTATTGTTATATTTGAAACAACAATTCAATGCAGAGACGTGACCTTAATGATGTTTGATCTTACGAGTATTGTATAGTGAAAATAACGAATCGAGTACCTCTGTAGTATAAAAAATAAAGGAAAAGAAACACTTTGGTTCAACCATGTCCACAAATTTTGGAAATCTTATAAATTAAATTTTTTCTCCAACTTCATACAATAATGAAATTTTGCTCAATCATAAGAGGAGTGAAAATACTGAAAATATAATATTCCGCTGCTACTTTTTGTATATACCACCTACATATACATACATATATTTATATATTTTATATACATATGTGTAAATGAATATGTCTGTTCTTTATATGTATGAATATATTTTTACTAAATCACTTATGTTAGAATATTTTAGATTAAACTAGGAAGATCTCCTGCGCACTGATTTAGTTTTATCTTGGATTTTTTAACATTAATAGTAATATGTAGCTATAATGATGAGACGAATAATAAAGATAAATTTAATTGTTCCTTCAGAGATTTTAAGGCAGCATCTAAAGTGGACAAAGTTATTGTTTTGTGGACAGCAAATACTGAACGATTTTCTGAAATAAAAGAAGGTTTAAACACAACTGCTGCTGAGTTAGAAGTTTCGCTAAAAGAAAATAAGAAGGAAATTTCGCCATCAACAATTTTTGCTATGGCTAGTATTGCAGAAGGAGTAAGTATACTACTAATAAAATAATTAATTAATTAATATTTTTATTTTATTTTAATTATGTTTCAGTGTACTTACATAAATGGATCTCCTCAAAATACATTTGTACCCGGAGTTATTGAATTGGCTGAACGTCATGGAGTTTATATTGCTGGCGATGATTTTAAATCTGGGCAGACAAAACTTAAATCAGTATTAGTAGATTTCCTGATTAGTGCTGGCATTAAACCTGTTTCTATTGTCAGCTACAACCACTTAGGGAACAATGATGGAAAAAATCTTTCTGCTCCAATGCAGTTTAGATCAAAGGAGGTATGATATCTCTGAGCCAAAACTTGTAAAAAGTTACAGATATTTTTTGAAACAGAAGCCGAATATAAAAGCTTAAAAGTTTTAGAGGTTTTCTTATTGTTGGACTTCTATCGCTATTTCACCTTTATTTTTAAATTGTTATTATCTGGGTTCAACTATATACATATTTCAGATTTCTAAAAGTAATGTGGTTGACGACATAGTTGCGTCTAATAAAATTTTGTACCGAGAAAATGAGCACCCGGATCATGTTGTGGTAATTAAGTACGTCCCTTATGTTGGAGACAGCAAACGTGCTATGGATGAGTACACGAGCCAAATTATGATGGGTGGACATAACACTTTAGTAATTCACAATACCTGTGAAGACTCCCTGCTTGCGACACCCCTCATTCTTGACCTCGTGATACTAGGAGAACTCTGCTCCCGTATCAAGGTACTATAGACTTTTACTTTTATTACTGATTGTTCTAAGTTGAACGACTTTTTCTCGATTCAGATTAAAAAAAATGACCCGGCAGCGCCATGGATATCATTCAAATCTGTTTTATCAATTTTAAGTTACCTGTGCAAGGCACCTCTTGTACCAAAAGGAGCTCAAGTGATTAACTCCCTTTTCAGACAGCGTTCAGCTATTGAAAATATTCTACGAGCTTGCATTGGACTGTCTCCAAGTTCGCACATGGCACTCGAGCAGAGGGTACGTAAAAACAAAAATTATCATATTATTGAGTGTAAAAATAATAATGACGATTTTTATCCCTAGTTCGACTTCACATCCATTAAAGAATTACCGATGAAGGGTAAAGCGATGAATGGCATAATCAATGGCGCCCACTAAATTTAAAATTTTATGTTTCGAGTAACATAAAATAAATACATGTACACTGTGAGAGGAGACTTTCCAAAAAGTAGTATTTAGAACTCTGTGAAAAGTTTACACTTTTTAGAATGTTTTCTTTTTCTTTTAGAGCATAAGAATTATTTTGTCAATGGGAACATTTTCTTTCAGTATTGATATACATATATGTATTTTTTTGAAATAAAGGGCTCATTAAATACACGTTTTTTTCATTTAATTTTCACCCTGTGGTATTGTCTTGTGAATTGGAAATATGTTGAATTCTTTTTATTTTTGAAATAATTTATAGGATTTATCTTAGCTCCAAAGAATGGCTCATAAGCATTATCCTTTATTGATACTCTTAGTTATTAGAACACCTTATCCTTGAAAATTAATCTCTCATTCGGTTATATGTATCTGCTTGAGAAGTTTTTTTTTTATCCCATTTTTTATATGGGCTTAAATTACGCCAAAACATCTCAAAATTGATAATAAAATCAATAACGTTTATGTGATGATTATGATTCAGAAATTGTCTTAGAACTGGAGCTATTTTGATGTAAAACTGCAAAAATTATGGCATTTTGAATTTTCAAACGTGTTTTTCTCGAAACCGTGTTTTGAAAATCGGCAAGCAGTAGAACTTAAAATGTTTTTATTAGATTGATTTAACATTTTAATTGTAACTTCTTCATTCAATTATCTAGTGAGGTTAACACGATTATAACGACTGATTGAAACGATTTAATTTTAAAAATTAATAAAATTGATGTTTTTCGTCAAAACCAAAAATTTTTTTTAAACACACGCCATTTCGCGAAAAAAAAATTCTAAAATTAAGATTATGGGTACTTCATTAGCCAAACTCAATAAGATTGTGAAAAAAGATATAGGTTCCAGATGGCGATGGAGGAGATTTCAACTGCTTAATACCGCGGAGGGATTTCGAAAAGTCGTGTGTTGTATTTGCACCCACTATTTTGTATAAAAAAATCAAATATTTTTTTTTATTCCTCAAGATGTGTGTAATCGATATATAATATTGATTTTGTACCATTATTCCAAAACGTATCCATGAAAAATCATTGAGAAAACGCTTTTTTTTTTGGGCTCAAAACAGGTATAACCCCTTAAGGAAACATCTTTTCAAGAAGGATTGATATGCTTCTGATTATAACAGCCTTATTTTAGAGCCACTTAAAAAAGTAATATTTAGATTAATACAAAATCTCAACTGATAAAACTGAAATTTGTTTATTGTCTTTAAGAAAGAAATACTGAACACTTTAAAATAATTTACGCCTCTTTATCCTTTTCACCTACTAAGTACTTTCTTACGATATGCATTTTGAAAAGTGGAACAGAAATTACGGCTCCAACGCAAGCGCCAATCCAATAAACGATAATATGCTCCAAATGTGTATGACCACTACATCCCCACTTCAAAGCGGTTGCTAATACTGGATTAAAGTATCCTCCTGAATAGTTGAAAGCTAGACATAAAGAAATTGCTTTTAGTAGCGCCAAACTGAACATTAAAAGATACTCCCTACCTGCGACGACAAGGCTTGTGCCAATGAAAGAGTCCAAAATTGGAGCATGTCTAGGGCTAGTTTCGGCTAAAGATTTTGATGCTAGACGACACATTAAAGTTGCTATACCCTCGATTGCAGCGCCCAAATATGGGGTAACCTAATTTATATTATTTTCAGTATATTTTTATAAATTAAATAAAAAGCAATATTAACTTGTAAGTCTGCCGTACAGTCGGAAAATGCCCGTCCAACATGAGTTTCGGCAAATTCGAACCACCAAAATACTTGGACAATTGTATAAACGCAACATCCTCCCATAAGTTCGGCCCAAATTTTTAAGGCGACTTCCTTAATGCTCGCCTTTCCCTCGATCATGTCTTCCATATGGGTGTACGGACAAGCGGAGGCATCGCCCCAAACTTGACCCCACCAAATCGTTAGGAGAAACAAATAGCAGGCGTATGTTGCTACTCCAAAATTATCAGCAACTGAAAAAAATGTTTCAGAATATCAAATTCCGATCGGACTAGTTAAATTACTTATTATCAATTCGAAACAGCAGGAGCATAATTCCGCGGCTGCGATCGCTTCATTGAAGAGCACCGGGAGAAGGCCTTCTTGGAAGAAACGCGCCACAAGTTTTCGGGCTATAAACGCTAGAACACAGCATCCAACAATAAATCCGGAGCTGATCGCAAGGGCGGGCATAGACATGGTGGCGGCAGGGGTGTCCTGATCACGCACTTATTTCGATAACGATCACGTTAAACTATTTCGAAATCGATCATGCAAAATAAGAACCGCAGTTACGCAACCATAGATTTTATTTTATTTTCGTTAAACCTGGACGGACATGATCACTGAATTCAATAAAGAATTGATCTTTTTAAAAAAACTATAAATAAATTCAGCACTGCACTAAGCTGGCTTCCGGCTGGTTTGTCGGAAAATATGTTTCACCTGAACTTTTTGTGTATATAGTTTCTTTTTTGTGTGAGCTTTTCGCAATGATCTCGTTTTGATCTTTAAATCTTTCTAATTTGCCAATTATTTCCCAAGCGCATAACATAGTATTTTTGTCACAGAGAAGCTTTAGTATGGATAAGCTTTTAATTCAAAAAATTTAAATCTATTTGCCCTGCGCAATACACTTTAAAATGCATCAGGTGCATCTATAATGTGCTTAGATACAAAATTTTATGTTTTATTTGAGTATATAATTTCTTTTATTAATTATAATTTAGTGGAATATTGAGAGGAAAATAACTATGAATAATATAATAATGTTTTGTAATGGTATAAAAACCTTTACTAATTTAATTTTACAACTTTGTTACAATAAGGAGAACTATGAAGTCTAATTATTTCCATCGAACAGTTTTATTATTGAAAATTGATCAATATGTTTATTTAATCCATTAAGAAACATGTCTCGTTAATATTTACTTAAGGAAATCTACTAAAAGAACTTCGAAGGAACTTAATTATGTCTCTTAGTTTCTTCCTCCTTTTCTGCAACTGTTTCATAAAAATGAAAAAGGAATTTTATTTGAATTATATAATATATATATGTATTGTGTAATGAAAGAAGATTGAAGTAAATGATGTTTACGGAGATTTTTAAAAATTACCTATTAAGTAGTTAAATCAGATCTTATGAAAATGATTTATCTAAAAACGACTTTTGTTGTAAGATTTTTCGGTTGAAGTAAATATGAACATATCGAAATAAATTCACTTTAATAGATATTTAACAGGTTTTCTGTTTAACTAAGGAAAATTAAAGGCAATACATTGATTTTAAAAGTCTCTAGTTGCCTTTAGATAAGATTTGTACCAAATATGTAGGTAAATAAATACAAAAGATTTAACAATATCTTGCTAACTACCCTCATTCTTTATAGTTGTTGTTTGTGTTCGCTAGTTTTTTATTGGCAAGTAGTGTGTTTTTAATCAACTGCATCGATCTGTACATAAATATAATTATTACAATACTATTTAGGGAATTTAAGAAATTTCGAAATGCCAAATTTAAATACACAACGAACTAATTTTATGAAAAAGTTGATATATTTCATCTTACCGAAACATTTTTAAAATTCAAATCCAATTCTTTTAAAGTGCTTTCTAATATTTTTTGTGACCTACTGTCGTCTGCTACAAATTTATTAAAAAAAACATCAAAAAACCACGGCGTGAATGTAACTGCCCTCAGAAAAGTCCGAAAAAAAAACAAAAAACGGGGTTTTAATCAGCATCAAAGCGGCCTTGGAATGAACTAAAAGAAAAAGATTTGGTTGGAAAATAACAAAATGGCGGGGTTTTTTCGAAAATCGATCTTTTTTTTCCCCGAAAATCGGTTATAACTCAAAAAATTTAATGCCGATTTTTTCATCCGTAGTTCATTCTGAGCAGTAAAATGTGTAGATTAACGTGTTAACATTTCAGAACGATTGGATAAATACTTTTTTCTTAATCATGCACGCCAACTTTAAACACATTGTTTCGAGAAAATTGCGTTTTAAGTTAAAATTCAATATTTTTTTCTAATAAACCTTACCTATATGTAATCTGCGATGCCTGGACCATACAATATACCTAATTTTTTTTGTTTTTAAAGGTTCATTCTAACAAATTCTATCAAAAAACAAAGATGGATTTTTTGAAAATTTGAAGGTGCTAAGTCCCCTTAAGCTAGTTTCTAGCAAAATACTCTCAGTTTAGTAAGCAAATAAAATAACTCTGGGAGTTTTCAGAATCTACTTATTTATAGAATAGTGCGCTTTTTAATTTTATAAATTATTTCAGTATCTCGCACAATTCAACCCCAAGACTTTATTTTTATTTTAAGATGATTTAACATGGCAATACCGGCAATACCCCAAAAGTGGCGGGAAAAGCACAAAGCCATCTGACGATGCCCGGCTTGTCACAGAAGGCCCCAGGAAAAGTGTAAACATTGCGAATTTGCTTCTATTTATTCAACAGTGCAGTAAAATTGATTTTAATTAAATCTTTCACTAATAGATTAATGCAGAAATACCATTTCTGTAATATAGTAACATAATTCAATTAGCGTCTTCTGTAGATAAGGTGTTAATATTTTAAAATAGAAGAATGGAATCCACAATATCGGTTTCAAAGGTAAAAATAACTATTTTGTATTTATTATTGAATAGATAGAATATTCTAATTTTTATAGGGTTGTTTTGTTTTTAAAAATGGATTGAAATTAAACAAGCGGACGAAAAGGTCGTCTAAAAAGAAAGAATATTTGCCTTTTTTGGATAAAGCGATGGTCGATCAACCTTTTTACCAGAATTTTTTGAAAACTTGGTGTGGGATGAAGAAGGATATTGATAAACTCCAAAATGAGAGCCAGTGGAGGAATATGAAAGATCTTATTAAATTTGTGGAGAATGCCCACCAAAGGAGCGACGATCACATTTTGCCTGCTGCAGTATTACTAACAGGTAAGGGACTGTTTTTTTTAGAACCTATGGTATTTGTAAATATAATTTTGTCTATTTATTGTAAGGGAGTATCTTTTCAAATCGAATTTAGGGAAGATGAATTCAGCAGTTTTTCTTGTTAAGCTGAATTGAGTAGCCAATTCAAAAAAATGATTTTTTAAAAACAACGAATATGATCCCATAGTTAATGCGTAATTTCTTATAAAATTCTGTTACTCTTCATGTGTAGGAATTAATCAACCAGATCACCACCAGCAGTTTGAAGTAATCTCAGAAATAATTGGCGATAAAGTTCCAGTGTGCATTTCCCAAATTGAAGCTAGAGAGTGTTCTAGTCTCAAAAACATTATTGAAACCATGGTGTTTGGCTTTCTCTATGAACAAGATCGGGATGATGAGGATGACGATTTCGACAATAAAATTCTAAGACGATCGCAGTGTACTATGCAAGTCCTACACGCTTGGTATAAAAGCAGCTTCCCGACAAAAAACCAAACTCTTTTAGTGATCCTTCCGGACTTTGAGTCCTTTGTCCCCGATATTTTACAAGACTTTATTTTAATCCTCAGTTCTTACTGCAATAAAATTCCTATAGTTTTGATTTTGGGCGTAGCGACTGCAATATCAGCCCTTCATACTTCTCTTCCATACCACGTGACCAGTAAAATTCGACTTCAAATATTTCATACTACTCCAGCACCAGTGGGACTTAATGAGGTAAGGAGTTTTTTTTTTGTCTATTAATACAATATATAAAATAAAACACATAAAAATTGAAGCTCTATTCAGTACGTAATGGGTTATTCAGCCGTTGCATATTACGCAATTCAGAAAAGCTGAATTAGGTAAGCGAATTCTGAATTATCGTATACTTTCTAATGCAATATTTTTGATGAAGTTATGTAGTATCAAATTCTACAGAACGAATTCATTTTTTTAAGTCAATATATTTTATTTTATAGATAATAGAAAAAGTGATCCTTTCTCCCAAAAATCACTTCTTTCTATCTGGAAAAATTTTCAAATTCCTGACGGATATTTTTCTGTTCTATGATTTCTCAATCAATGGATTCATCCAAGGATTTAAGGTAACATTCAATATTTAATTCAATAAACCTATCCCTTATACAGTGTTTTTAGTACTGCTTGATGGAACACTTTTTTAGGGGAAATGCTTTTGCTCTTTGTACGAGTTATGAAGAATCTCTAGAAGTAATTAAAATGTTATCCCACAGTGATATTGAATCTATCCGACAATTGCTATCATTTCGCCCTTACGTGGAATCCATGACAAAACGACAGAAAATTTTCGATATACTCACAGAGGATGAATATCTTAAGAAGAAATTGCCAAAACTTTTACGAAATTGTCACATTTACTTCACAATTTTTCGGTGCCTTCTAGAGTTTTTGTTCGTTCTGGTGGATGATTTGCCAAAATTCCCACTAGGTAAACAATGTCGAGAACTCTATTCATTCTGCACTTCCTCAAATATCTTCAACCTTCCTGAATTCAAGGAGTGCTGGCATATGATATCTTTTCTTTCCAAAGAAGAATTTGTTTCGAAGATCTCCAGAGCAATAAACCATACTGTGGATTTTATGGAGGATACATTAAACGACGATGAGCTGAGCAGTTGCTCCAAGAAAGTCGTTTATAAGGTATATTTAAAAGTTCATTTAAACTTTATTAATATTATAAATTTTAAACTCTTTCAGAAACTAGAAGATATAAAGCAACTTCTAGCAAAAGTTATTGTGGCAGAAACAGAGGTGAACTCTAAAAACCTAATGGATACAGAATTAAAGAATCTTAGCAGACAAGAGCTTAAAGAAAAACTTTTAGAGATGTCCAAACAAGAGAAGCAGATCACTGAATTTACAAAACAAGTCCAAAATACTTTGGATTACATTAAATCTGAAGTTATATGCAAATACCTCATGCCTTTTCACCAGGGAGCACCGCCGCTTTACGAATTGTTTGTTTTCTCAGACATATGCTCTGTACGAAAAAATATCATTGGATCTCCGCGGGCAGCTCTACATACAGCCCTTAACAATCCGCATTTTTACTTACAATGCAAATGTTGCGAATTGGAAAGTTTAGAGAGCATAGCACAAACTCTGCCAGATATTTCAGTTATCTATAAACTCCACTTGGAATGCGGAAAAATGATAAATTTATACGATTGGCTTCAAGCCTTTAAGTCCGTTGTGGATTTTTCGGAAGATGATCACGAGCAAATTGATCCCGTAATTCAGTAAGTACATAAATCTAATAATTTCAGAGTGGCGAATTTTTATAGGTGCTTCACTTTTTACAGAGCGAGATTTACTAGGGCGGTCGCTGAATTGCAGTTTTTGGGTTATATTAAAACATCTAAACGGAAAACGGATCATGTGGCACGATTAACCTGGTAGTTTGTAATTGTGCATTTTTTGGAAAAAATAAAGTTTGTTATAAAGTGTTTTTACAAGGTTCTTCTGATTTAAAGTTTTAGAACAAATTGTGAAGAAGCAAAGCCCCTGAAGAAAAACATACATACTATGAAGTACCTACTTATTAAAAAAAAAGTAAAAATTTTGGTTTTTTTTTTATTTATTTTTTTATTGTTATTTGAGGCTTCCAGATAGAGAGGATTGACGGCATGTAATAAATAATGTGCAAATATTAAGGTTTAACTAGGTTCCTCTACCTTCTAAAATTACATTACTTTTAATGTTTCTATAGCGGACGTAATCCGTTGTATTTCACTAACAGATTGTTCCAATTTAGAGGTGTTTGCAGCTTGCACTTCTTGTGGTACTTTTGTAGCATAGTCCTCAGCACCCATAGCTTGTTTCAGTTTTGCTGCAATTTGTTCAAGACCATCCTTCTTCTTTTGAAGCTTTCCAATTTCTTTGTCAATTTCAATCAGACCCTTGAGAAGTAGATGCACCTCACATTGACCGGATACAGTGAGAATAGCACACCCAACTGGAGGCTCTTGATCGAATTCCACCTTCGAACAGAAGGATATTGTTGCTAAATCTCTGGCGTATTTCTTTAAAATATCATTTGGCTGAGTATCCGTGCAGACAATATAAGCCTCAGTTTTCACTTTATTTGGAAGATTGTAGTCACTGCGGGCTGAACGAATGATTCGGGCTGCTTTTTGCATAAATTCAACGTCTCGTTCCACTTGTTCGTTGCGCCAAGGGCAGGAAGATAATTCTGTAATAAAATATTTTAGTTTTGCGCCAATTCAGCTATTTTTCGTCTAATTTTTTAACTCACCTGGATAAGGAGCAACACAAATACTAGGAATTGTATCATTTCTAGGAAGTCTCTGAAATAGTTCTTCAGTGATGAACGGCATAAACGGTGATATGAGTTTAAGTCCAAGTTCTAAACAAGTGTAGAGGGCCCTTCGAGCCGCTGCTTTACTTTCTTCACTTCCTTGTTGGAATATTGGTTTAAGACATTCCAAATAAACATCACATAAATCGTACAGCCAAAAATTGTAGCAAGCAGTTGTAGCTCCAGCAAAGTCGTACGACTCAAAAGCGGTGTTGCAGGCATCCACAGCATAAGCAAGTCGGGACAGAATCCATACATCCATCGTATTATCAGCTTCTGTTAGGGAAATATTGGAAGAGTACTTTTCATCTCCGCCAAAGTACATAAGGGCGAATTTAGTGGCGTTCCATAGTTTATTACAGAAAAACCTGTAACCTTGCACACGAAGGATATCTAAATTAATATCGCGACCCTGAGTAATGTAGGCGCATAAAGCGAATCGTAGCGCATCTGTTCCGCACTCTGGAATACCATTTGGATAGTCTTGCTTTTGTCCTGCCTTTGCCTTATCAATTTCTTTAGGGTCTAAGTTTGAGTTTACCAATTGAGCGTGAAGGCCTTCTAAGGTAATTCCTGTGATAACGTCCATTGGATCAATTACGTTTCCTAGAGATTTCGACATTTTTCTGCCGTGCGCATCTCTTACAATAGGATGCAAGAAAACTTCTTTAAATGGTAATTTTCCTAGAATTTTCTGACCGAAAAATACCATCCTTGCTACCCAGAAGAATAAAATATCATGTCCTGTTTCAAGGAGAGTGTTTGGATAAAATGCATTTAAATCATCGGTATTATCAGGCCATCCCATTACGGAAAATGGAAATAGACCTGAACTGAACCACGTGTCTAGAACATCATCGTCTTGTTTAAGAACAATTTTCTCAGGATCAACATTAAATCGTTTGGCTGCTTTTGCACGGGCTTCATCCTCAGTCCGTCCAACTACCCAAAAATCTTCCTCGTCACTGGCATCAGTTTTAATGCTGGAATCGGAGAATGTAACGTAGTAGGCTGGGATTCTGTGACCCCACCACAATTGACGAGAAACACACCAATCCCTGATACCATCCATCCAGTGGTACCAGGTTTTGGTATGATGTTCAGGAATTATCTTTAATTCACCGGAACGTACTGCTTCAGTGGCTGCTGCTGCCATATCTGCACATTTTACGTACCTGGTAAATTGAGATATTTTTAAAAATAAATTTTTGAAAAATTGGTCTTTAAAAAATATATTTCCCTGAGCTTAAAGAGGGCAGGTAGATTACTTTCAAAAAGGTCTAAAATTATTTATAATTGGATATGTAAAACACTTACCATTGTGGCTTGATCATAGGTTCAACAACATCCTTCGATCTGCTGCAGAATGGGATAACCATAACATGATCTTTAGTTTCCTTGTAAAGTCCAAGTTCCTTTAGTTTCTCCAAAATCTTCTTACGGCAAACAAATCGCTTCATCCCAGTAAATTCTCCATAATCTCCAGTGATGTAACCATCGTCATTAAATATTGTTATAAATGGTAAATTGTGCCTCTTTCCAACATCATAATCGTTAGGATCATGGGCTGGTGTGATCTTTACAGCTCCAGTTCCAAATTCCATATCCACAAATTCGTCGCAAACTATAGGTAGCTTCCTGGAGCAGAATGGATGAGTTACGAATTTTCCATGCAAATGCTTATATCTTTCGTCTTTGGGGTGCACAGCTACTGCAGTATCACCAAGCATAGTTTCTACACGAGTGGTAGCGACAATTATTTCTTCATTTGTGTCTTCAACGCGATAAGCGAAAGATATTAGGACTCCGAACTCTACCTTTTCTTCATATCCAGGAATTGAAAGGAATGTACGTCCTGGTAAATCAATTTTATCAACTTCTATATCAGAAATTGCTGATCGCAAGGTGCACGACCAGTTAACCAGCCTAGAGCTTCGATAAATACTTCCATCTTCGTGGAGGCGGACAAACGCTTCGGTAACAGCCCGACAGAGTTTAGGGTCCATGGTAAATGCTACACGTGACCAATCGTATGAGGATCCCAGCCTCTTCAGTTGGTCATAAATGCGATCACCTTTTTGAATCCGCCACTCCCAGACACGTTCGATGAATTTTTCTCTCCCCAGATCATGTCTAGTCACATTTTCTTCCCTCCAAAGTTTTTTCTCGACAACAACTTGTGTTGCAATTCCTGCATGATCACACCCAGGTACCCAGAGGGTGGTGCGACCGTGCATTCGATGCCATCGTGTCACGGCATCCTCAATCGCATTGGTTAGAGCGTGACCAAGGTGGAGACTTCCTGTAACATTCGGTGGAGGAATTACCATTACAAATTTGCCTTTAGGATTTTCTTCAAGAATTGATTTTCGCTGAAATGAGTGTAAGCTATTAAAAACAAATTTTGTTTGGGATTGGAATATTATACCCCATATTCTGGCTTAAAAAATCCCTCCTTCTCCCACCAATTGTACCAAGCGGCTTCGACGTATTGGGGGCTGTACGCATCTGGAAGTGGTCCAGATATTTCCTTTTTATCACCGGGAGCAGTGTTGTGGGTATATACTGCGCTGTCTTTTGTTTCTTTGGCTTTCTTTTGCTGAAAAATTATTTTGTTTTTAGAACTCTTCGACTTATGAGTAATATAGTTTTTGCAATTGATTGCTCAATTCAGGTAAATTGTAGTCTTTTATTTCCTAAAATTCAACAGACTGAAGCCTACATTTGTTTAGTTTTAATATCTTAATAAAAAAATAATAGTAAAGGCCCATCTAAATGTATTTTACGAGATGTGCTGTATATGATAAATTAGTATTTTTTAATGTTTGTGTGAACTATTCAGCTGTAAACGACGAATTTTATGATTCATTTTAGAGCTCCACCTTTAAGTAAGTAAGGTCGGAAGTTACATGAGTAAATCTTTTCGTGATAACATTGTCCTTGTACCATTTTTTAAGCAATTACGCCGCTTACTAATACGAATCAATAAATTTAATTATTTACCTCCTTTTCTTTGGCTGGCGCTGCTGGAGCTGTAGCTTTCTTGTCCAATTTTTGCTGGAGTTTTTGCAGTTTTGCCGCTTTTTTCGCCTCCTTTTCCAATTGTTTTGCGGTTTTGGGCGGTTGGCCAGACTCGCCCTCAGGGACGTTGTTTTCAATTATGTCCGACATAATTATTTTACCACTCAGAACAGAAAAATCCTGTCAGGAATTCGTACACAAAGCAATAATTTTGCCACGATGCAATCCTCTCACCTTTCGCGAAAGTCACAGTGAAGTGACAACGTGCTGGATAGAAGTCAAATTGGAACTATTATACAAAATGACAGTAACTTTATAATTAATTTTTAAAAAGTTTTACAGATGTCAGCACTTGCTTCAAGAGGGTTTCTTTTCTTTGTAACATGTTTTGTGAATTTCATTTAACAAGCTTGAAATTAAAATATTTGTAGACATTTTATCTTTTGTTTGCTTTTGTTTAAGCTAAAACTTTTGACCAACATTCATAATATTAATTTGAATTTTTATGTAATTGTTATACTTTAACTGTCCATCAAAAATTCTTTCTATTTACAGAATCCCAAAGCCAACAGCTGTTTTATGTCAACATGTTATTTTGCCGCGTCTTGTCACTTTTTATTTGTCTGGCGGTCAAACATGCAAAATTTTTGTGAAAATCGTTTTTCGCAGTTTTTCCGTTGATATGGACGACCTAGATATTTATGACGATCTTGAGGAATTCGATTCCTCTGAAAAACTAAAATTGGTAAGAATATTTGACTGCCGAATTTTGGGTAGAGCTATATTGAAGTTTGCTTAAATTTATTGTGTACAGAAAATTGAAGAATGCAACCTTCTTCACGAGAAATATCGTTCCGCTCTAAAGCAAATTGAAGAACTGCAACTAGACCGTCAGAGTCTGCAGAAGAAAATTGAAAATATTGAAAAGAGCTTTAGCAGTTTGCTTACAACTGCTCGGACAGAGATCACAAGAAAAACCACACAAATCACAGAGTTGAGAAAAGAGTAAGGAAATTTTTCGACCTCGTTTAGTTATTTTTCACATAAATATTTCTTTTGAATTGTAGACTTGATGATGTTTGCTTCCGACGTGGTGTTCGTGGGAGACCGATGGAAACTCGCGAACCGCAGAATGCGTCCGAAAGAAGGAGGGAATCTCACAACCCTCGGCATGGATATGAAAAAGAACCAAATTCTTACGATAGAAGTGGCAGTCATGCTCGAAATCGGGACGAAAAACTGCGCTCACACAAATCCTCTGAAAGAGATCACTCTAGGCAGCGGAATCCTTTCAAGGAGAGTGAGGACAAGAGGTAAGTGATGTGTTAGATTCTAGAAATAAATGCCAACTAGCAGAGGAAAAATGTCGCATGGAACTATAGAAGTCTGTTCGGAAATTAACACACTATCGGCGAGTCGTGTTTTAATACATTTTCCACAGACTGGCGCCGATCGGCGGGTCGGGTATTAATACCATTTATGCAGAACGTACGACGCTTGCTTTTCGTATGCTTTTTCTGGTGCAATGTATGAATTATGTGATACCTATTTTCCAAATTTCATTAAAATCCTACTATTAGTTGTGAAGATATTACACGTGCGAGTCAAGCTCATGGTGCGTTAATACATAATAGGTGAATACCGCCGATAGTGTGTTTGTTAATATATAATAGGTGAATTTAGGAAAGCTCGGGAAGGAATATTTTAAATCGTACCACTGAAAATATAGCTTGTCGTTTCGTAGGGTCCAATTAATTAAGCTATTTACATATAAAGAATGAAAAATGGGTTTTAGGGATATCTAATGGTATTCACTTTTTTTTAATAACAGCCTTCATAATGGGCATAGTGAAAAAACTTATGAAAGTTATGCAGAATTAAAAATTTGTACTATTTTTAGATGTAGTATAGTTTACATTAATTTTTCTTTCTTATTTATTTCCAGTAGTGCTAACTACAATATCTCGTCTAGACGCAATAGTTTAAAGGATGAGTCGACGAAGAGTAGCCACTCAACCTCTAGGTATAACGATATTCGGCATCGGGATCATATCTCGATACGTAAGGAAGAACGATCAAATGACCGCGGAAAGGAAGAAAAATTAATTGATCATAGAAAGCAAGAAAAACCGACTACCCACAGAAAGGAAGAAAAATCCAATAGGTACAGAAAGGAAGAAAAAATAAATGTGCAGAATGATTCACGAAGCACTTGTTCTAAAAGTTTAGATAAAGTTAAAAATGCTTCTATAGAAAAATCTAAAAAAGAAAAGGAAGCTGTAAGTAAAAGTCGAGAAAAACAGAGTCCAAATAAAAATAAAACGAAATGTTCACAAAATAAAACAGATAGCACATATAATTCTTTACCAGAACTGGATTTAAGGCATATAATTTTAGAGAGATCGAAAAAAGAAAAAGTGGATAATATTCCTTTGGAAACAGCAGCAGAAATAAAACATACAAAAATTGAACGCCGCATATCATTAAGCGCGTATAGAAATCGGATGAATACAAAGTGTTCTGAGAGCGAAAATAATGTTAAAACCTCAAAAGGGACTGGGACAAATGATATTGAAAATGCGGATAATTGTAGCGTAACAAGTAAACAAGTTGAAGAAATAATTAATACAAATGAAATACAATTAAATGAAAATAACTCAAAGGAAATGCCATCACCAGAAAAGGATACAAATAAAGTCGAAATAAATTTAGTACAAAGTAAAAAAGATAGCTCACTTTCTGGTAAGAGAGAAATTGCTCATAAGCGAACCTTTGAGGATGTCTTATTTGATGAACTAGTTTTAGAAGATGATCAAAATAAACATAAAAGAGAAAATCAAGAAAGCGAAGATGAATGCTTATATGCAGGCCTTGAAACGGAAAATGTTTCTAAAGACTCTAATAAGATTGATAAAGCTATAGAAAATTCTAAAGGTTGCGAAAGCGGTGGTATACAAAATAAAATCGAAATATCTGCTAATGATCATAATGACGAAGTTCCGAATTTAAAGGCTGAAAATATTAATTTTGAAGATACTTCCAAATCAAAAACTTATTTTGATTCACCTACCTTAGAACCTACACCTATTAAGGAGCTGGAAACTAAAAAAAAAGATATCAATATCCACACAAAAATGGATAGTCAGCAAGACAATGTTACTGAAAAACAAAGCAGTACAGGTTTTCTTTCCATTTCTATTCCATCCGAGCAGGATAAATTGAAAACGTCTAGAAACGACACGAATTCAGAAATTTCACCATACAATAAAGAAAGTGAGCAAGAATTGAACTCAACTAATAAAACGGAAGAAAATTTATCAAGCTCCAATATTTTCGATGCATCCTATGAGCCAGAATGTAATAAATCTGCCTCTTTAATTTCTCCTTACTTTGGTGATCAAAATGTTCCTGTAAAATATACGAATAAATCTCAGTTACCTAAGGAGCATAACAACAGCATTGAAAATGAAATGGCAGTCATGTTTAAGGAGTCTCCCGATCAATTAAGCGTTTTACCTCCAATGCATCAAAGTGCACCTTCATTAAAAGTGGACGCTGTCCCAGAGAGCAAATTTCAAAATAAAGCGAAAGAAATGTTTGATTTATATTTGGCCAGTCCTACCAATGTTATACCTTCCGAAATAGAAAACAGCAAAGATCGGTCTCCTCCAAATCCAACGATTACCGGTATGAAGAAACGGAAATCATCTACACCGCGAAAATCTCCAGGTCTTCTTAATGGGAGGGGATTGAAATTAGTTGGTCATAGAATTGAAGGTTTTGAGCCAGGAATTCGTGGTGAAAAAGCTTTAGAAGCTTCAAAACTTAAAAATGCACTATTTAAAGAAATTCTTGGTAATGAAACTACGTCTGAAGAAGCGGCTTTTAGAAGGAATTTGCACGAAAGTAATGAGGAAAGGGACTTTCAATTGAATAGTGAAGATGTTTTAGAAGGACAAGAAGAAAATAGATCACAAACTGAAGAGGGGAGTAATAAAGCAGTAAATAACGAGGAGGATAAAATCGAAAACCTAAGCGAGAATAAAAAAGGTGTCCGTTTCGATGTTAGCGCTGAATTATCGAATGATAATGAGAAAAGTGGCGATGATAATAAAGTACTAAAAGCACTGGAATGCTTAGAAAACATTAGTGATGATGATGACCTATTTTCTGATAACTCTTCCGATCTTAATGGAAAGCAATCAACAAATAATATTGTCTCAGAAGAGCATCGAGAACAGCAAGAAATAGCAGAGAACGCAAAAAATAATGATAAAATAACTTCAAATGGCAAGCTTGCAAATAGTGTTGAAAATGTGAAAGTGGAAGAATCAAAAGGTTCGGATGATGAAGAAATTCCTGCAACAGGTATGGTCAAATAGTCTACTTACTTAATCATAAAAATAAAACCTAAAGTAATAATATTTCAAATTATTATCCAATTTACAAGTTCTTTTAACTTTCTATTCTTTGAGAATGGAAAATATTCGGATATTTTGTAATTTAGTTTTTTATTACATAATAAATATTTATAAAATTTCTTCCAAACAGCTGAGTCGGAACAAAAAATGCCGTCTAAAGTTGAAAACGAAAGTTTTACTGAAGAGACAATTGAAGAAGGACATGAAGAAGTCGTGAGCAATAACAGCGGAGTTGTGAGTGATTACATCAACCGGACAAATCGAGTTTCTTTTAGCAGTGATAAAATATGTGTCGTAATACCTCTATCTACTCAAGATTCAATTGAGTCAAGAGAAATCGATTTTCAAAAATCCCCAACCAATTATAATCCAGAAATTAAAATTGCTGAGGAAAAACTTCACTCGTTAAAGCCGAAAATAAAAAAAGATATCGAAGAAGATGAGGTAAATATTGCAAATAAAAATTCAATGCCTGAAGTCTCATTAAATCAGTATACAAGTGAACATAATCGTAAAGGTAAACAGATAAAAAAATATGTTGAAGATTTTTGTAAGACTATAGAAAGTGTGGAAGAAGAAACTGTGTCAGATTCAATTAGATCACAAGCATCTGATCAAGGGACTGTGTCCTCTATGCGTAAAAGACAATCAATAGTAACATTTGCCGATTTATTAAAGCTTCCAGATAGAGCGAAAGAAACAAACCATTCAGATAGTAATAAAACTATCAAATCTCAGAGTCGCACAAAATTAAATTTAAAAAATAAGCGTACTAAAAATTGTTCAGATAGTCGTAAAAGTATTTATATTAAATCAAAAGACTATAAAACTGAAGGGTTTGAATTGAAAGCGGTGGAAGGTAATGCGAAAAATAAGTACAAAAATCCATTGCAAACCTCAGACTTTAAAAAGACAACGCGTCATTCTAAACAAATAGGTGTTTTCGTTCGCTCGTTATATGTAAATAGCACGCAAGAAAAAGACATAAAAATATTAAAAACAGATAGTATCAATGCGAAAGAAGTAAGCGTGAACAAGCGCCTAATTAAATCCGAAAAAGTTCAGTCTACTCATAGTTCATTTAAAAAAGATTATAGTTCAGGGTGTGTTATTGATACTCCCACAAAACCTGAAAGAATAATTAAAGATAGTTCACTTGAGGATAAGAGGCAAAATTATAGTTCATTTAAACCAAAAATGCCTTTAATCCGCACAATTAGTCAAAAACGAAAGGGAAATGTTGTCAGTCCTAAGAAAAAACATAGAAAGATAGAAATTGTTTATTCAAAAGAAGATGAACCCGTCTTAGAGCAGAAAGACGCAGATACATCGACTACAGATAAAATGGTAAAAATTGATCGAGCGATTGACGCAGGTGAAAGTCCAAATTGTGCAGCTCTTACTAATGAAAATATTAGAAAGATGTTGGCTTCGTTAGACCAAGCCAACGCAACTGATTTGAAAGAGTCTGAAGACGGAGAATTGTGTAAAGAAAATAAAATATCTGATGAGACAGCAGAATTAAGTACAGAAAATAAAGTTAGAAGTCCTCCTAAAGAGCCGAGCTCCATAGAATTAGAAGCACCTGCTGTAAGCAGTGATTCGTCTGTTTCAAGTGAAAAATATAATTTGTTTGAAGTTCCCGTGTCTACCTGCGAAAAAGTTGATGACCAGAGTCATAAAAAACAGGGTAAGGAGATAAAAGAAAAATTAATTGAATTATTTGGGGAGTCACCAATGCCTACACCAATCCCAACTCCAATGCCAACGCCAATGTCTACACCAAAGCGCAGAAAATCAGACGATAATGAGGTTCAGTGTACCTCCAAGAAATTAAACGCAATAAATAATAATGACCACCAAAATTTCGAATTGCTAAAAGATAAAGAATTCAAACAGCAAAAAGAAAACTATGTTCAAAATAAAACACTTGTAGAGAAATCGGAAGAATTTGAAGAACAACCGACAGAATTCTTACCTGATAAAAGTGAGATTGATAATAACACAAGTTTTGTTGATCAAGAAAAGGATAATCGCAAAAATTCCGAGCGATTTGATATAAGCAAAATTAAAGAACCATTACCAGTAAATTGTGCTGAATCAAGCCAATTTGTTTCAGAAACAGAGAAACAAAAGTCAATTCAGCCGAGGGTTGAAGAGGATAAGGAAAATTTGAGTGGTATTAAAAGAAAATTTTCATGCCTATCCGATGTAAGCTTCGATGAAACAAAAACAGAGCCTAAATTCAGATCGTCACTGAATAATTCCGGCACTGATGTTAAGAACATATCGACGATATCGACGTCTTCGGCGGATTATCGAATTGAAGCAGTTAGCAGTGATGTGGTGAATGTTTTTATTACCAGAAAGAAGAGGAAAAAAAAAGCTTAAGTAATTTTGTTATTACATTATTTTTAATTTCTTAAATAGAATTAAGTATTAATTTTGTTCTAGCTAAAGTTGATGTAGGTTAAGTTAATAAAGTTTTTATTCCCACCTGCATACATTTTTGCTGAAAAGTTTCCTACATTAAAATTCACTTAGGCACTCATATCGTTTCCGCTCCTAGTTATTTTTCGGTTTTTTATTTAATTAATCAATAATATTTTATTCACAGGATATATACAAATGTTCTATTATTTTGATTTTGCGAGTAATTATACTAATTTATATTATAAGTTGACTACAACTTTTCTAGTTTTTTTTTTATATAATAATTACTCCCTATATCACTTCCGACCGTCATATTCATAAGTGATAGAACTGTATCTGGCAACTTTTAAAATTTATTGAATGGAAATTAATTTTCTCTCGACATCTCGATAAAACTTAAAACCTAGAAGGACGTGAAATGGAAGCTTTAATTATATTTCTGCTCTAGTTGCTGTTAATTTCGGATTCTTGACTTCTTGATATCAAGAAGGTTTATACCCATTGATTTATGGCGAATAATAATTTTTTTATGAAATGGAAACTATTTTTGAAATTAAATTGAAGGGTAATTTTCCGCTTTAAAGTATGAAACAGTTTCGAATATTTTATTTTCCGTCCTTCGGTTGAATGTTTGAATTTAGATAAAATGTTGGGAAATATGTATTCGCATCGTATTTCCAGAAAGGGGTCGTTTTTATATTTAATTCCAACAAGTAATAGGTCATTGCCTCTAATTTATTAATTACGTACTAACCTTTTCACAGGACGAAAACCATTTCCTGAATCTCTGAAGTTAATTTTTCATGCAATGATGTAACTTAACCAGTTCTGGAGTGAAGTGACCAATTAGCGCATCACTTAGCGTGGAGTTGGATATTGCAAACACGCTCTCAATCGTGTAAATAGAATTCGAAGTTTGCTAGGCCTGATCTATTTACATGGTGCAAGCAGCAATTCCACTCCAATAAACACCTAAGTCAAATGCAAAAACCAACAAGTTAACTATAACTTTGCCCGTAGCTGAGGTTTTAATCCGCGGTTGGGTTTTTTTCACGCGCTAGAAGAGCAAACTACTCCTCATCCCCTATAGTGGTATGAATGCACGGAAAGATAGAAAGATGTGTATGAGCAATTTGAAGCCATAGGAGCATTCCTTCAGAAATTTAAGAAGGGGAGCAAATTGTCGCTACCGCAACTTAGGTGAGATAAATCCAATTTTCACGAATATTACTTCCAAGTATGATGGGCAACATATTCAGCTATAAGCAGTAGTAACCAACCGAGATTTCTATAAGTTAACTTTAAATAAAAAGCCAGTGGTGCATAATTTGGAAGAATTCTATGTATAAAGCAAACTATTACAAGTGGACGATGTATGAAATTTTAATTTCAGCTTTAATTTGCAACAGGTACGATCTCGTGTTGTTTTAAATCTCTCTAGTATATCGACACTATAAGCAAATCTATAAATATTTAAATTCATCGATTTTCTGACTGACTTTAACAAGTGCAGTAAAAGTACAATAAAATAGAAAATGCACTCCTTTGAAGCCTTAACTTTCGTAATAGATACTGCTGCTAACCGAGCTGTTGTACATATCAAAAAGTAAAGTGTGCCACAAATTGAACCAAATAAATCTTCAATTTCATTTCGCTAAGTAGAAACATAGAAATACAATATAAGCTTTTTGCCCCTGCACAAAATTTGTGGATTTTATTCTACCCATGTAGTGAAGTGTTTTATTTAAGGTATGCAACCCAGATTTTCTTGATTTGCTATTTTAGTATTATCATCTCATTCGTTCTTATTTAGTATTCAACAAATCTTTTAAGTGAGTTTTAAATATCCCTAAATATCCATTTTAAAGGCCAACGCCTCCACGAACTCAATAAAAAGGTTTTAGAATTTATAAGTCCAACTTTTTCCCTTACCCTAGCCCAAGGTAACATGATTAAGCTGTTTACCTTTTTACTACGTGTTAGAGGCAATTTTCAGGAAAGCAAGTTGTGCAATTTCTATTGCAGGGGTGCATTTTCTTTATTGCACCACCTCACAGTCTTGGCGCCTATTCATTTATCTTGCATTCGGATTACTGCGTTAGATGGATCTGTAAATAATTATCTTAAATTAACGCATTTCACTCGTTTCACTATAATGTATTTAGAATTTATTTTTATACTATAGAAAATAATGATAGAACATTTTTTTTTTTCTATTGGAAACCTTGAATTAAAGGATGAAATTATTTAAAGTTCAGGTTAAAGATTTTTATAAATAATTTATAATTTACGGGAATTCTATCGCAATCATTAACCATTTGTTCAGGAACAGAGAAAAATATTAAATGTGTTAATTAGTGTTATCTAAGCAAAATCCCTTAGAACCTCTATAATTCATTTGTAGGTACAAACTGCTAAAAATGATTAACGTTTTTGTAAAATGTTCCAAAAATCATCTTAAACGTGTATTAAGACTATATTTTAGTAGGGTTCACATTTTTATTCTAGTTACAATACGAGCGTTTATTTATTTATTTTTTCAATCATCATAAAAATAAGATTCGTTTTTATTCGTTAGCAGCTAGTATAAAAAATAAAAATACAAATACCTTCGTTTATTTAGTATAATTCAAAATTTTAGTAAGTATTTGAAATGAATGATATACATATCAATAGCAAGGTATATTTAAGCAAAATATTTAGTGCTAGCATACCTTGTATAAATTGTTATATCATCAGCTGTGTTTTTTTCGTTTATATTCAGGATAAAAGGAGATTTTATTTGGATTTGAAATTTATAATGAATTACCTATAGGAAACATTTTTAATTTTCTAGAAAAACATCAAATTGCAACGGCTTTTACTCACTTTTAAGTCAACAATTAATCTGAAAATTTTTCAGTTTAAGGTTTGAAGTTTTGCGGAAATAAAAATCATGGCAATTTGATGCATCCTTATTCTGAAGAAACTTCAGTTCAATACAGAATTTCCTATTGCTCTGGAGATACGAAAAAATAGCAGCAATCATCTTCCTAGTTATATGTTGTTAATTCTCATACTGTAGCAACAAAAGCCTTTTTTGGATAAAAATGCTTAATAAAATATAATTCTCATAAATTCATTTCAATAACCTTTCACTTCTATCTTGGAGGAAGGTAGCGAGTATCGACAGACTGTGTATTAAAACAATATTGTCTTGATAAAAAGGTGTAAAAAGGACAATTTTTAGCATAATACGAGCTTTAAGATACCATAGTTTTTCAATGGTTACATTTTAGGAATCATAATTTCGCAAATACTATTATTAGACATTAGTTGTAATATTAGTAAATGTTCCACTAAAAGTAATCTGGCTATTTTTAAATTTTTGGCGTTGTTTTTAGAGATTTGAAAAGAAGACTCTTTCATAATTGTTTATGACTAGTAAACATTTTTGAAATATCATAAAAGAGGAAAAGAAGTTAATCGACGGATATTACTCGATGTATTGTTAATATATCTTTAAAATTATAGTTAAACCGATGCATTGTAGAGTAATGAAAAATTCTGCGTACATACATATAATATACCATAACATTTATTTTGTTTGAGTTTGATAACTATGCCAGTAAAAAAATAAAAAATTGCTAAATTCGTTATTTAAAATAAGCTTTTCAGTCGAAACCTTCCAAACTTCATGCGACTGAGCAATGTCAGAAAAAATCAATTTTCTCCCGAGTTTGTCCGGAGGGGAGTTGAAAATCGATAGTCTAAAGACAGAGCGCATTTGTGCTCCACATGTGCAGAATGCAGTGAAATCGACGAACTCGGAGTCGGAGTCGGAGTCGGAGCCGGAGGATGTTACCAATGGTAAACAAATATGCAGCGGGACAATCATCGGCGTTATGTTTTATGGAACAACAAGTGGACTCGTGAGTGTGTTGGAGTGAGCCTTGGCCTTCTCCTTTTTCAATCCTAGGTGTTGAAAGTGCCGTGTTCGAATAGACAAAACCATCGCTAAGTAGCCGAGATATTTGTGGACAAATATTGAAGAAAACAGTGCTGCAAATTTGCAATAGAAAACGTCGAAATAGAAGTTCATTAAAAGCACTCCCCACCACATATGAATCTATGCTGTGGAACTGGAATGTAAAATATTCGCAAACTAATTCAAGGTATAGTCGTCGCGTCTATTTCACTTACCTGTGGAATTAATTGATGAAAAAAAAGTCTAAAAAGTGTTCGATTACTTTCGGTCTGCTCATGCTGTCCCGGTCAATGCCCGAAGGATATTTCGATTTTCTTTCGTCATCTCATATTTTCATCTTTTATTTTTTTCGGATTTCAACAGGAAATTTTAATTTGTCTCTACCGGAAGTCATTCTGAGCTTAATTAACAAGTGAATTGGATGGAAATGAATTGAAAGTTTAAGTGGCACAGGCTCTGTGGAAATGGACTGATACGAGGACTATTTCTACGAAAAAAGGTAAATGTTTATAATTTCTTAAATTAAGTTTAGTGACCATTTCTGTTTGCTTGTCAATTCAAAGTGATGAGAGGTTCGAACCCTTCATTTATTATTTAATGTATGTAGGTTTCTTTATTTGGGTATGTCCACAATAAAAAATAGAGTTTAGTTTTCCTTAAAAATATAAATAATTAATTGCTAATAAGTTTTACTAACTTAATCTGCTAATTTGGGAAAATGAAAGAATAGATCTTGCGTAAATTCGAAAAATTTAATATCTTGACTAATTGTAAAAATTACCAAATGGGTAAAATATAATTTAATCTTTAATTTCTTAACATTTTTATAATTTTAAGTTATGTAAATAATGCATGTCTGTACATACATATGTAGTTAGGTATTCTTTAAAATAATTAATTATTAATTAATTTTGTTAAACTTCACAGGAATCACATTTTGTAGACAATCAACTCTTTTAAATCTGCTTTTCAATTGCAACGTTCGGAGGTGACTAATTTTATTATAATATAAAACCATGGAATTCATTAAAAATAAGAGGGTAAGTTTCTTTTTAATATCTATTTATTTAAACTTTCTGGGTACTACATATTTGTAGAATATCTTGATAAAGTGAAAAAATTTGTTTATTGGAAAATAAATCTCAACCATTTCAAATATTTATTATATTTTGATAAAAATAACTGATTTATTTATCTATATATACATTTATGGACAAAAAATATATACATTAAGGTGAAATTATTTAGTGGCCATTTTTTATTGCAAAAACTCTACTCAACTAATTTCACCAGATACAAAAAATCTCTGTGTTAATACAGAAATTTAACCAAATTCTACAAATGGTACATTTTTGATTGGCCAAAGAAATAAATGCAATCTAACGTATCTCAAAATATTTATTGAAATTCATTTTTTCTGGACCTATTTTCCAGCGAACGGTGTGTGGGTCCTTTTTTTTTAAGCAAAAAAAAAAAAAAAAAATAATGGACTGTTTTATTTACAAACATATATTTAAGATCCAAATGTTGCCATATGCCGAATGGGAAACTCCGCTTCGTTGGCTGTTTCAGCATGATATTAACCCGAAACACACATCGAAGCTGGTAAATGAGAATTGGCTTCGAGTTCTCGATTTGTTGACTAAATCATCAGATTTGAATCCTATTGAAAATCTCTTGGGGATCCTTAAACGGCGAGTCTCCTTTCAGCGTTTCTAACCGTTTCATATCTAGATCAACTATTATAAAGTTAATAGCGTCCATGTCACAAATAAAATGAGGAAATTATTAAGTTTTTGTATTGGAATGGTTTTGCACAACACTGTATTTATTTTGTTGTTTTTAAATGTGAAACCAACTATGTATATGTACCATCCCTATTAAAACTATGATTAACTATTTCTCGGCAATTTGTCGACGTTTTCATGTGATATTATGATGATATTTTGTTATAAGTAAGGAAAAAGTACCTACATAAAAAAAACTAACTTAAAAGTAATTTCAAGAACAGTTTAAAAACTTCTATTGACATGAGCGAATAAAACTAAATTAATAAAGTTTAACTAATGGTTTCTTATTTCTGTGAAAAAATACGTTCAAAACCTTTTGCCATACCTAAGAATGTTTTCAAATAAATGAAAAAATTTTCAAAACCAATTAGAACTTTGTTACAACTTAAATTATCCTTCATTGACATAATTTGAGAATGATTTTATTTCTTTTGAAAAAGTTTCTTTTAAAGACATTTCATTGAATATGTTAAATAGTGCTCTTAACATACTAGATATTATAAAATCAAGAAAAAAATAGAATTTTATAGAAATAAATTGCTAGAATACTTATTTTAGAATTGCTTTTAAGTGAACGGTTGCTCCTTTAATATAAAATCACAGCTTCAAAGGAGCAGTGTGCTTTTAGTTATTATTCAAAACGCTTAATATTCTTAATTCAATTCACATTACGCGGGGGGAGGAGGGAGTAGATAAAAATAAATCTTTGTAGACTCGCTCCGTTCGCGGAGTCACGTCGGGTGCCTGAATTATTGCAACTGCATGCGGGGCAACCCTGAGAAATTTATGAATAACCGTCGCCACAAAATGAGGTGGCTCTCACGGATTTTACAATTCCAAAGATAGCTAAAACGGAAAATGTTTTAACTTTCCTAAATAAGGACTTATTTATGTTATTTAAAATGTAATTTATGAATATTTACTGAGGAAATTACGTGAATACGCTTTGTAGCCTCGATTAAGTTAACAACAAAATAAAAGGAAAATTCAAAAACAAGCGACAAATAATGCTGTAATCACAATTTGTGGGGAAATGTTCCTTTTGTTATTTAAATCCAATTATAGCAATGCTCTTTTTCTCTTTTGCAGTTGCAATAAATTTTTCGTTGAACTTAAGGGCCTGAAACTTCGTATTTTTGGAGCACGTAGTGTTAGTTAGGAAAAAATGTTCAAGTTTAGATCTGTTTATAAATACAACTCACAAGATTTGTAATCTTGTATTCATAATTTCAAGGTTACTACATTCGAAGCTGTAGTGAACTACTTATTTAGGGTAAGGTTTCCCAAGTCGTACCCCTTAAGGGAAAAGTACTGTAACTTTTAGGGTAATTTAAATCAAACAAAATAATTTGCGTCCACTGAATCTTTGTTTATTAAGCTATCAACCAGCTTTTATAAAAATACAAAAATCTTTCATCAAAATAGGTATTTAAATGTTTTTCAAAAAAGTGTCTTCGGTACGATTAAGACACCTGGTTGACTACATAATTCGTACCACCTATAGCCTAAGTTATAAAATAATATAACATAGTTCTCATAATAACAAATTAAAAATTACAAACTGCTACTTCCTTGGGAGCTTAATTTACATTCTTATTTTTCTGGAGTTTCAAAGATAAAATTATATGGAAATTACACGTAGGAAAGAAAATATAAATTCCTAAGAAATAAATTTGCTTGTCATACAGAAAATCAGTTGGTTTGAACGTAGATATCAAAAATATATTTCTTTATTTTACTTTCCATGCCAGCACACCCAATCTTTCTCCATAGGTGCTACTTAGACTAGACCTTCAAAGTTTCAAATCAAGACTGCTGACATAATCTTAAAATTGTCTGCCGTTTGATAATGTTTAAATAAATGGCAAAATACCGCGAATGTGTAAGACATGAACCAAAAAAAAAAAAAATTTATCATCATACAATATTATTTTTTGAAATGGCAGTCAAATAAACTGGATTCTTTAATTATTTTTCTATTCCGAAAGTAGGCGGGCCGCCGCGCTCTTATTTTTGTTCACTTACATGACTAAATAGTGAAGTTGAACACCACTAGATGATTTATATAAATATAGGCTCAAATATTGCTGAAGTACGACTTAGGCGATGATACGGCTAAAACAACTTTCCTTTTTTTTATAATTTTATTAATGTTCAGGTTAACATTTTTAGTTTAAATTAGCCTCCAAATCGGTGAATAGTACCTATAGTCGGAGAGCTGGTCGCCACTTCGACTAAGGTACTCGCTACTATATTACAATATTACCGTTCGTAACAACTTTTGACCCATCTGCCATGTATTTGTAACCAAGAGAATCTTCTGCCAATTTTTTTATGTTTTCACAATAGTATGAATTAAAACATATATGAACGGCAGACTTGTGAAAGTATATTAAAAAAAAAAATTACAACTTAAAAAATAGAGGGGGTATTTTTGCAACCGCGCCAACCCTTGCAGAAATAGATTTCCATGATTAAATGACATTAAATAAACCATATAAAAAATTCCACCTTTGTGGCGAGTACCTTAGTCGAGGTGGCGATCAGCTTTTAGACTATTACAATTTTTGGGTCAGTGTACCTGTTTTTTAATTTTACGAAGAGAAAGGTATTTTATTTGAATATAGCCGTTGATGCGAGACAAAAAATGTCTTAAAATGTGTTAATTAAGAGTTAGTGCCGTAGAAAGCTTTTATTTGGCATAAAAAATGGGTTTATTATTCTGAATGTTTAAAAAAATATATCAAAAACCTTAAAAATTTTTGCAGGACACTTTTGAAGAATTATCACGATTTTTGTACTTGCAAAGTGAAGATTGTGGGATTAATGTGTTTACTCTTGAATTAAAATATATGAAAAAAATATTTAATGGTTATTTACCCATTTGGGAACATAAAAAAAGCTCTTGTATTAAAATTTTACACAAAAATTGTCGAGTTATGGTCATTAAACGAACTTTTCTTCATAATTTGTTTTAAATTGAATAACTTGAACAGACAAAATCTAATTAGGCCTTAAATCGTTTGGGGGGTGGATTCTTATTTTTTGTATAATGCCATTAAAGAAAATCCTTGGTCTGGTGTATTACCACTGGCTCATTAAAGATGTTAATTGACACAAAATAACGACTGTTTCGCCACGTAAAAATGTGTGTACGTGTGTGAAATTCACGGTTTATCCAATTTTGTTGGATATCTTATTAAGCTAATAGATTTAATTTCCAAGAGTGCAGACAATCAACCAATTTAATATACCGAAGAGCTGAAGGTATCTTTTATGAGTAATGAGTGTTTCGCAGAGAATTTAAATTTTTAACAATGTAGGTATAATATGAAATATAAATGAATACAATGTTCAAATTCAAAATATAGTTACTTCTATTATAGTTGAAATAAAAGATGAATTGTATGTAATATTTCTATTATGGAAATGGACAAGATGTTAATCCCTTGCAATTTATTCTTTGTTGCCCTCATGAATCTAGTGCAAATGGTAAAGTTTACTTTTGCCACCATATGCAGGCTGGGATGAGACCAAAATTGTTCTATTTGAAAGCTCCGTAGGTAAAAGCTGACCAAGGGATGGAGCAGAACGGGGGACTGGGGCTTTGCCCCATTTAGGGCGCCAAACGACAGAAACTTTGCCAAGACCAAGACTTTGCCGAATGATGCTAAATAGACCCCAAACCCCCTCGTCCCGTCGTGGTATCGCGCAGTCAATGAAAGCTGCCGTGGTTAATCAGAGCCTCCATACACCTGGTTGTTGAAATTGTTTTCAGTTGATGTTTAACCACGTGTCGAAATGTGCGGCTCTTGGCTTCTACGTGCAGTAGAAAGATAGTCTTGTGCGGTCTTACAATTTACGAACAAAACGAAAAATATTCAAATTGAAACAACGAGCGTCTTGTCTAATTTTAGCCATTCTAAATATACGAAAAAAAATAAGGGAAAAGAAGTGTAAAAAGTGTTTTTGATAAAATAACCGCTTTCGGGTTCGTTCGTTGTCTGGAAGCAGCGCACTTATGGTGATAAAAATAACTACCTGCCTAAATGCACTTTGAAGAGCCTCAAAACAAATGCTGTCTTTGGATAAGAATTTTATACAAAGTTCTTTAGAGCTAATTAAGGCATGCTGGCATGTTGGCGCTAATCGTGGTAGCATAAATTAGAGGTTTCCGGTAACATAACAATAAAGTTGGATACGGCTGATTGCTGATGTCAATTAAATTCAGTGCTTCAATTTGGTGCTCTTTTTGGACTATTGCGCTTTTTTAATTTTCTATTGTTCTCGAATTTGGGAACTAGATAGTGCATTATATACAATGCAATTTTTTGTAATTGCCATACATATATCCAAAGTTTTTGGATAAATATTAAAACACTGCTTCATTTAATTAGTATTTTTGATGTTAGTTCTATTCTTAAATTGTAGAGCATTGAAATAGAGATAATTTCATTATTTATGTATATACTCGACGATAGAAAATCCTCCATGAAATAAACACACATTTTTGTTAAAAATCAACAAATTATGTGTTATATTTGAAATAAAACTTTAAAATAAAAATTTTTTGTGAAATTTACGCTTCCAATGATCGAGTCTAAAATAAATCGAATTTCGATTTAAATATTAACGAGTATGACTCCCAATTGCTACTTTACGATTTGTAATTAAATCGCTTCGACTTTTAAACAAACATGTCTAAAATGCTATTTTGCAATTTATTGCCGGATAATTTATTAAATTATGTTATGATTTAAATCTTGATTTAAGGTAAAAGAAAAAAATTTAATGTTAATTTAAAAGCTGTGCTGTGTGCAAAGCACAAAATAATTGACCTCTGATAGATCTTGTTATAAATCATTATACATACTTTTCAAAATATTATACAAAATTTAAAGTTTTTTTTTGTTTTGCTGGTTCAAATTATAAATATATACATAACTCAGTGCATAATATGGTTTTGTGGAAAATTTGTTTAAAATGGATAAGTTTTTGAGACACCTAGTTGCTCAATTATTTTATTACACGGTCCAAAAGTAGGTATTAATTTTTTACAACACATAGCAAACAAGTTTATAAAAAAAATATACCAACTAATATAATCTTGTTTCAAAAAATTGTAAATCTTATTTATTCTTAAATCTACAGTGGAAAGAAAATTTAGCTCGACCTTAACTGATTTTATGGTTTTTGTTTTAATAAACTGTTTGGTCCTCGACTGCTTTCCTCCATCCATCTAAAAACTTAAAGGACATGAATATTACATACATTCACTTGGCGCCAACAACTTCCGTATATGCCACAGTTAATAGCTATTTGTCGCCTCTCTAGATACAATTTATTTTGTATTTTATGAGGAGAATTATTATGGAAACTCCAAGAAAATTCACGCCCAACATTTGCAACATCTTTTACCGAAGCAATGGATACAACACTTTGAGGATTATTGCATTTGATGATTCTAGGCGGCCTTGGGACTCTCTTAAGTTAAAGAAATAAAATACAGATAAACAAGGAGTCACATTTATTTTTCTTGAAGAAGGAGGATTGCAAGTTCACTTCGGAAAATAATCAAGGCTAACATTTTTTCAATGTTAAATTTTATAGGGTAGTTTCATATTCATTTCTAGACAGACAGATAAAATGCCAATATGTATTTATAATAATATTCTTTATTATAAAAAATAAAAGTTATGAAAATAGTGTTTGGATATTAAAATATTTGAATGCATTTACTTGGAAAATAAGCATTGGTGCTTCTTTTTATATTTTTTTGATTCTTTAATTGACTTCTTTACGTCCTTCAATTTATTGTTGACCCAATCTTTCAATTTTGCGACATGTGTAAACACTGTAGGATAATTAGTATCGGTTTTGATAATCTTAGTTTCATCTAGTGGATACGCTACGGTAAAAGATACAACTCCAGCAAGTTCGTATTTTTTATTATTTAATATAAAAAGTGGTCCTCCAGAATCACCTTTTCCTGGACTAGGTTTGTTTTTGTCTCCCGCAAATCCGCCTAAGGTACAGATCATATTATCCGTCAATTTTTTTTGTGCGTACATAAGTGGTTGACAATCTTCCTTTAACAAAAGCCATGGGGTAGCTTCCCTTAAATGGAGTGATGCCATGTGTTTTTCCGTGTATCCCCAACCAATTATATTAACGCGTTGTCGACTGAATTTATTTATAGTGGCTACATTGGTAATTTTTATCGTTTTCATGTATTTATTTTGTTTAATGGCCTTGTCTAGCACAACCAGAGCAATGTCAAATTCTCGTGGTTCTGGTAAGTCGCAATTGTAGTCCTCGTGAGGAATGATGTCAATAATATCTCTGGTTTTTAAATGTTTATCGTTGCCCGATCGCATAAAACTTCCGAATCTAGCCTCAACTTCTGCTGGTTTATTTTTAATAAAACAGTGTGCGGCCGTAAGTAACACACTCTCAGAAATTAAAGCTGACCCACAAAATAAGTATTTAGTATCTTTTCTCACTAAGCCTACCATAAAAGGGTACTCTCCATTATTTATACTGATTAATTTCTGTTTTCCATTTTCTTTTATTTCTTTAGTTTCACCACTAATTTTGCCATGGTAAATTGGTTCAGTCCAAACATTTTGGACTAAGATAAAAATCACCAAAATTAAATATACACTGTTCATGATAATGTACTGACTGACAACTGTGAGATTTGCACGTCTTTTTATATTCCTATATAATGCTATTGTATAGCAAATTAATTTAACTTCGTCATTTGGCTCAAAAAACTTGAACAAACAGTCAACTTTCTTAGACTGCTTAGTAACATACATCATTTAACGATTTTCTTAAAACAAAGAAAACAATTTTAAGTCTTAAGTCTTGCATGCAAAAAAAACAACAGCTTTTCTGAATTATCGAAAAAATTCAACATTTGTTGAGAATATGGTTTTCTTGGCCTTTTATATAAATTTGCCTCTTTATGATTTATTTTAACTTTAAACTGAGAAAAAAATGTGTAGTTAATAAAATTTTGGTTTTAGAATATTATTTTTTGGTTTTTTTATTGATTATAGTAGCAGTAAAATGAAAAAAATAATATTTATTAAGTTATAGTTAGTTAAAACTTCAATCTTTTGCCAATTATGCTATACTATTGCTTGTAGAAGAATAAATCTTTAATTCTGAAAAATCTATTTTCTTTATGTTCAATTTCACAGTGCGAGCTTAAGTTTTGATCGACATTTCGTGTGGAAAATTCAACAAATCAAAAAATTGTTTTTGAAAATTTTTCTTTTAAAAATAAATACTGATGAAAAATGTCCTATCATGAGAAACGTTCGAATCGAATGGAAGGCTTGAAAGGCCCTTTTTGGATAATAATTCCTAAATAAAACTTCTAAAATTTTCATAAACTCATTTTAGTTACCTTTGACTTTAATTAATTTTTCCGTACATAATGTCAAAATAATTAGATTGGATTTTTCTAATCCAATAATTATTTTAACACTTTGAACGAAAAAATTAATTTACCTCAAAAGTTACTTAAATGATTTTATTAACATTGTAGAAACATTATTAAAGAAATTTTATCCAAAAAGGGTTTTTGTAAGCTCTTTTCGATTCGATTCGAAAGTTTTTAATGATAGGGCCCCTCCTGAAACAAATACAGTGTCCTACATAAAAGAACAAACCGCTTTAGTTCTCACTCAGCTAAGCATGAAATAAAAAAGGACTGTGGAACCGAAAATACTTAAGTCGTCACTTAAGTTTCACCCCGCGCTTAGAGTGAGAATTTAAGCGCGCGCTGTCAAATTGGGCATTCGAGTATATGTATGTGGTAAAAATAATTGAAAGTTAATGTACAGTGGTGTGCAAAACATTTGCAACTAAAAACGAAATTTTCTTCGGTTTATAACAAAACGCTGTAAGTTGATAAGAAACCCGAATACATTATCTTAGTTTTTATTATATGTACCTAATTTGAAAATAGAACTCTTCCAGTTTTAGTAGTTTATGTGATAGGAGTCGAGAATTTCGATTTTAGTTTAAAATGTTTTGCACACCACTGCATATAATACATATGTATATTTAATATAAAGCACCCTCCATCCGATCTTACAATTAGTTCTCCATCACGTCACCACCTCTCACAAAATTCGAATCTAAATAAATATAATCGATTGGCATAAACTATAAACACGCTTTGTAATCTGAATTAATTACGGAGGCAGTTTGGCAAAAGCAAATAAAATTGCATATCGAAACTTGCCGTATATATGTAAGTACCTCTAGAAACTTAAGTATCAGCTGTATTTTATTACTTGCTTCTAAAAGTGCTTCAAGGTTTCAAAGCAATTCATCTTAAAGCAATAATCCTCAAAGCGTCACCTTCATTGCATCTGTGAGAGGCGTTTAAAATTTTGTGGTGTACAATTTCTTGCAGTTTCTATAAAATTTCTTCACAGAATTCAAAATGAATTGCTCCAAGACGACGAGTACAGGGGATAATTGCGAGGAATATGGAAGTGGTTGGAGCCAAATTTTGGATACTATTGCAAGTAAATAAAATTGTGCCTTCATGCATACAGCTGGCATGAGTTTTAGGATAGTAATATTCTTCGAATAATGGTTGATTTTCCATGAATTTTGAACTGTAAAGAACATATAATGGGCAAGGATCACGTAGAAGTTATTATAACAAGTCTTGTTTTCTTCCTTACATTTTACTCTTAATATTTTATGTGGAAAATTAAATTTCCGTAGTAGCTATGAAGTGTACGTATTTAGAGTTAAAATAATTAATGAAGGTATTTGAAACAGATCTAATAACTTCACTGAAAATTCCTTGAAAACACAAGATTCATAATTTTGTCAATATTCGCGAATCAACAAATAAACAGAATTCTACGAAATCATTTACAAGTTATTTTTTCAGTTCTCAAGTCTTTCGTTACAAGAAGTCTTAAAAGCAATATAGGAAAAAAGATTGAATAAAAAATTAAACTTTTTTCCAACAAAGCACATTTCCATAAAATTTACCAGAATATAAACCACCAAGGTTATGAATCGCGAAGGTCATGTATTCTCAGGTACTCTGCTAGATACTTTTTTAATGAATTTTATCTTTAAATAGCGCGAAAATTATAGCCCAGTAAAAACGCCCTAATAACCTTTTCAAATTATGTCCCGCACACACTTTTCGTTTAACAAAGGAACCAAGAATGTTAATTGTGATTAAATGTGGCGATGGAAGATCATAAAATTTTATTTAATCCACACTAAATAAGGATTGGGTGTTTTCCCTAAAAACATAAATGTTCATGTGAGTACCATATTCGCTTTTATTCAAAGTATTAAAACTACTTTTCCGACATTTAGTTGATGGTAGATATTTTGTACTCAGTCGTATGGTGCTGATTTGCATGTATAATTAAACTATTTATCCTAAGGGATAAATCGATTCTCAATATACAGAAGTATTCAATTTAAACCCTCAATGTCAAAGGGATGCAAACCCTTGGGTTATTGAGGTCTACAATGGGGTCAGGCTCATTTTCAGTGGGATACAGACTTAACAATTAATTTTAACTGAGGAAACGAATTGCGTGTGTACATTGTTTCGTTGTTTGAACGATTTTCGTAGTAAGGAAATGTTTAAAAGTTTTCAGTATTTCGGTGTTAGACTCTTAAAAAAACGTTTGTTTAATTCATTTCAATAGAACTTCTAATTTACCATTCTTTACAAATATTTGTAGGGAATTTTAATGAAGAACCGTTTTGAATTATAGTTTCTCATATATTTCGTTGGAATTAGTAAACGTTAATAAAATTAAAGTATCTGCATGTAATTTAAAAATAACTGCGTTTTCAGATTTGGGCTAAATTTAGTTTATTGTTAGTTTAAGCTAAGCTTAATCCGGCTTCTTGAGCCAAATTTATAGTCAGACTTGAGTCAAGGTTTTTTAAAATATATCAATTCCAAAGAATGAAATTTATAATTTTGAAATTATGCATCC
This sequence comes from Machimus rusticus, assembly GCA_951509405.1. Classification (NCBI taxonomy): domain Eukaryota; kingdom Metazoa; phylum Arthropoda; class Insecta; order Diptera; family Asilidae; genus Machimus; species Machimus rusticus. Next base: position 10,819,386 of record OX608049.1, read on the forward strand.
ACAAAAATTGTGATAAAATGTTTTAAAACATAGACATCAGGATTTAATACATAATACATATTTTAAAAATTGTATCTACTAATATACTGATTGTTATTATATGTAGGTATATATTATCTAAACGAAAGTCCAAACAACTTTAAAAGGGAAATAAATCTATTCAAGAAGTACTTAAAACCCAAAAAGAGCACCATAAATTATGAAGAACATCAGAATATCCCTTGAAAACCGACGACAATAAAGTTTATATAACTTTCTCTCATAAAAATCTGTTCGTTTATTTTCTAACTTATCCTACTTATCTCGTGTATGTCACAGTCTTTAAGTGTACATTCGTCTGAGAAGCAAAATGACTGAGATACCAAAAATAATAAAATAAAAATACTTAAGCAATTTTCCGACTGAAGAAAGAACCCTTCGTGCCAAAAAGTGATAAACAAAATTGTGGCTCTAAGTGAACCATGGCTGATTGGTGGAGTGCCCGCTTCCACCACCTCAGCAACAAAAATGTTGACCAACAATGTCGTCACAACAGAGCGGACAGAACTTACCTCGCCGACGGTGGAAAAGGATCCGAGTTCATCAACTGCAGCTGGAGAGTTTATAGTCCTTCCAGGTATAGAAAAACTCCTGAAATGACTTTCTTTCACGTTTTCAGCGATTCTGATGAAAGTGTCCTTGCATAAATTAAGTTATACGAATTATGTCGAATTGTGTGGCTTTTCAACTTTGGTTTGGAGTGGATGGAGCAAGTACAACAGGAACTAACTTTGGTATAAAATAAATTTATCGGATGAATATGACCTTCTGTAAACGCGCATATGAGCATCACTTTCTTGTTTGGCATAATATAGAAAAATTCGGACTTTTTTTAGTTAATATTAATTTATTATTTAAATAACGTTAAAAACATACTCTTCTGGAGGATAAGAAAAACTCTAAATGATGAAATTAAATATTACTTTATTAGATTTGAATTTTTGTTTATATGTTACATAAGACATGAGCATAAATACGTATTAAAAACCTTTTTACTATTTTTCCAAAATAAGTGTCTAAAAAATACATTAAAAAAAGCATAAAAGTTATAGTTATAGTGAATAAAGTTTGAATGTGTCGAGATAAATGAATTTAAGGTTTGAGAACTTAAAAATACGTGTTAATAATTGAGATATAAAAACATATACATACATACATACATATGCAATAATAAGTTTCTTTGTATTGCACAAGAACAACGAAATCTAAATATTTAACTAACAGAAATAATGAGTTTTATGCATAACTACATAATGGATTTAAAAAAAAACCGAGTTTATCCATTCTAATAATATTTTTTAATAGAAATTTTGCTAGGAACTGTACCTCTTTACAACTATTTTAAATACTTTGTGAGTATAAAACTAGACTTTAAACTACTCTCAAAACTATAATTATTTCAAAAATTTTATAGAGAATTAACTAAAATTTTATTGGAAATCCTTTTTTGCAAATTATTGCTTCACATCTTCTTCTCATTGATAAAATTAGATGCCTACATTTCTTCAAAGGAATGTTTTTCCATTGCCATATTAATTACATTAAGTAATTTATCTTTATTTCAAATATTTTGTTGAGAAATTGTATTTTTTATATCTACCCAAAGATGCTATCGGATTCAGGTAATCCGAAGTATAAAGGCCACTCAAGAACATCGATAAAAATTATCCCGAAGAAATTATTTTGTAAGCCTGGCCGTGTGCTTTGGATTATTATCTTGCTGGAATTTCTAAATTCGAGATAAATTCTTTTCAGCCCGCAGCAGCATTACATTTTTCAGTATGTTCTCATATTTCTCTTTTGTCAGGATACCATCGGTTTTCAAAATCCGAACCAATTCCATTCCAGGAAAAGAAGTCTCACACACAAGTGTTATATACCTGGCATTCAGGCGCATATTTACATATATACACATTGTTTTTACCAGTTTCATAGAAAATCCCTTCTAAGTGTTTTAATTTGTGGGTTAATCAAAGTGAGCTTGTCAAAATTAACATGCAAGTCTTTTGACGATAAATCGCTCAAGGTTAATGTAGCCGAAATGTGCAGCTATTTCCAATAGCTACTTTTGAAAAAAACTAAAATTGGCGCTGAGTTTAATTACGCACAATTCGATTGTTTTTCAAATGTATGTACTAGAAAAAAGTATTTAACATTTATTTTCTATGTATCAAAGCATACAATTTGGTCTGCTGTATTTTTTCCTTACCCTTAATATTTTTTATAGTGTACCTACATATGTAGAAAATTTTGACAAAATAAATACAATTATTTTAAAACAATCAAAGATATGATTTTTGGGATATTAAAGTATAAATGGTTTTAACATTTATTTATTTTATGTAGCCGTGTTCTTTTAATTTTCCCATCACCTCAAGGATAATTACATACATACAAACTGCGGGAAGTAATGATAAGACCAAAATTAAAATAATTAATTTTTCTACTATATTCTTGATAGTAGTAAATATATTTGGTAAATCAACCAGTTCCATTAAAAGTATTTCTTGATATTAAATCAATCACACATATTTCTATTGCCTCTACTTAGCATAACATCAAAGAAAATCAATCAATTTAGAACGAATTAAAGATAAGACCAACTTCGATTTTAATATTATAATAAAACAAAAAAATGGAGGCACTATTAAATTGTTTATAAAAATTAATACATATGTCGAATGAGATCCTCGATTTATTATATCTTGGGCAAGTTGCCGAGACAATGAATTTATGTCTACTATTATATTTTGTTCCAGTTTTTCCAATTCATAATTAATTGCATTTTTAAGGCTCTTGACGTTCTCAAACTGTTTCCCATTTTTAAAAACACGAGAGTATTCCCCATATATTTTCGATGGGGTCTAGCACGGGACTACACGCGGGCCAACCCAAAACGGGTTCCTAAAGAACTCTTTTGTAGCATTAAATGCAAGTACGTTGAGGTTGTCATGCTGAAAAATCTTACTTCGTTCAGCTTTATCATCATTAAAATTTAAGAGTACTTCATCAAGAAGAAATGCTTGGAAATGAAGATCATTTAAAAATAATGCTTTAATGAAATGTCCAATAACTGACATTATTAGAATATTAAATTAATTTCAATTTCGCAGAAAATAAGTGTTTCTATTTAGTTGTCCAAACAAAATTGGAATAATTAAGAAATTTCTTACGCTAGACTTATTTATTGGCAGGCGATATCTCATCAAATAGTCCATCTGAGTAACAAATAATAGTAGCTTCTTCTATAAATGCATTACAGTTTAATTTGGGCAAACAAAAAAATTGTACCATATCAAATGTTTCTAATTACACTGATCTACAATATCTGACTTTTTGTGTGCCTTTTAAATAAATTTTATACTATTGTGGCGTCACTGAATACGAATATATGGTAAAATTAACATTTTATAATTAGCTCTTGTTTAAAAAATATCTCTATAATAAAAAACTTTGACTTTAGTTAATAATTGTCTAAATAAATTTTATTTTTGAAGTCTACAATGAATTTTAGCATCCTTAATTTTCCACATTTTCCAAAATCTTTTTCATCAGCTACATTGCAATAGGCAGTATTTCATATGAAAAATTACAAAATCTATAAATAGATTCAACGAATCGAAAAATACAGATGCAGTACATTTTTATGTAAATGAAAGTTTTTGGTTAGACTAGTGTTATTTGTCTATGACTGTATTTAGTAGCGCATAGTTGATACATAAATTCTAAAAAATAGGTTCTTAATTCTATCATCAGAATGAGGCTTTATTTTAGAAGTATATAAAAGCAAGAAAAAGCGTTAAATCTTTTAAATAATTTTAACGAAAATTTTCACTCTGAAATACAGAGGTTACTACAAAACAAAATTTCAATAAAAAATCTAATTCAACTGGTACGCGAAACGGAGGAAGCCAATTTACTCCCATCTTTGTCATGCAGCATCCGACCAAATCAAAAATCTTCATCGGAATTGCCTCCCAGTTACCGCTGGCGGTCGGACACACATTGAACAACATTTCTGAACGCCCCCGCAGTATTGTTCCGAAAAAAAAACCCGGTCGAGACTTTATCTTTAACACACAAATGTGGTGGCTTTTCCCGGGCTTAATTAAATCTTGTGAGCTAGGAGAAAGTGAAAATAATCGAACGAAAACAAAAACCCAATCAGTCGAGTAATTAAAAGTAGTGGAAGCACACTTGTTGTTATTTTTGATTTGAATATGGGGCCGGATAAACAAACAAAATCCTAATCATGGTGCAAGGAATCAGGAGGAATTAATAAAATTTGCCTCTCTGGTTCATTAACAAAAATATTTTCTTTAGTGAGTAGTGGAGAACAGTGGTTAAACACTTGGTATGGTATGAATTAATTAACAATTTTGAGAAACATTTCACAAAGTATATTTTAGTTGTTGATTTTCCATGAATTTGTCAATTTGTCTATAGACATAAAATTTTCGGAGTAATGATTACAAAACAAAAGTTTTATAGAGTGTTCTTTATCAAAGAATCTACTCAAATATTGCACAAAAGAAAGGTCAACAAGGGAGAGATGTTTTAGAAAAAAAAACTTTTTAAATGTCAAGAGTTCTATAAGATGACTCGAAAATTAAATAAAAGGTCGTACAGCTATTTAGGGGTTTAATTCGTTTTCTTTTAATCCTTTTGAGTGCAAAGGAGCAGAATGGAAAAGTGCTCGTTATGGGATTTTTAGTCCCAAATCTAAAGATAAGCACTGCGGGTGATTACGCAAAGAATAAAATAAGGTGGATGTCGGATTACACTTACTTAAATTTCAAAAAGGTTTTATTTAGGTAAATAGAATTTATTAAAATGTTCAGAGAATATGTGCAAAAAGGAATTAACGGGAAAATTCAGAAGCATCTAAATATGAATACACCATATTAGACATTTTTATTAGACTTTCGAAAAACAATAAATTCACAAATTAGTGAAAATTTCCAGAAATCTACAGAAATAATGGAAACATCCCAGATGAAAATATAAGACTGAAAATAGAAAGAAAAATTTACTGATTTTTCCTGCGTTTAAGGGCAGTTAGAAAATGAACGGAAAGTGATCGAGGGAAAAGAGATTGAAACCGACTGAAAATGTACAGAAAATGATGTAAATTCGACTGAAGAATGTAGACGGAAATCAGGCGGAAACACTTAGACTGAAATGACACTGAAAATATTTTGATTAAGTCCAATATTCGAAAAAGTCCAAGAAATACCGAGTCCTAAAAATATTCTAAGTTTAAAAATGAAAAATGTCTCCTTTTAGTCTCTTCTTCATACTCATCAAGGGTATTCGATTCAGGCAGTTTCAGTTTCATTTCAGAGTAAAAAAATATTTCCGCCTCATTTCATTCTGAATTCCGTCTTTACCTTCTCCATGTAATACGTTTTCAGTATATTTTCAGTGCAAATAAAAATTTACGCCTTATTTCCGACTGAATTCCGTCTAAAACATATATAGTCTTATATTTTCACCCGGGCTGTTTGAACGCTTGAGATGTCTTAAAATTTTGATTTCCTTTATATAATACCTACAAATTAATAAATTTTATTATAATTACTTTGCATTATTATGGAATTTATCGTTTAGCTGGGCATAAGCCCGAACAGTTTTTCTAAGAAAACTATTTTCCAAGGACGTTTGTAATATTAATGAAAAGATCGTTTTACTATAGTTAAAGATATAGAATAATTAAACCTTTAATTTTGACAAATATGAGAGACATATTCTGCTAGATTGGATATATGTATATTGTTTGTTTCTATTCTATTGCTCGGTAAAAATCCACAACATAAATATTAAATGTTTTACAGTTTTACTATACTCTTCAAAAAGGAGACAATGTATAGGATAATATAACTATAGAAATTCTGTTATATTTTTATATCTAAGTAAAGATATACAAGCCCGAGACGCGCCCGGAACAACTCTGATACACGCCTGTAACAGGTCCAAATTTTTAATATAAATTACACCTGCAACGTATATTATGTACGCCGATCACAAACCTCTAAATTTTTTGGATGAATCCGAATCAGGCCTGTAGCATTTTTGAAGGGAAATAAGAGATCATATAACGATAAGTGCGTGCTTCGGGCTTGCAGCAGGCGCACTTCGGGTTTCTTGCAGGCGCGTTTCGGTTATGCTTTAAGAAGTGTGGGCTTATTGCAGGCGCGATATAGACATTATTATTCGATAACCGTGCCTGTTTCGGGCATAAGAATGGAAATGTTTTAAAGTATTAATTATGGGTTATTATTTAAAAAACCAAAATATCGTTGTAAAACTAACATTAAAATAAAAAGAACTCGCTTCAGTTTTAGAGAATGATGTTTTAATAAAAATGCATTTGTCTTTAGCTAACTAACAAAGATGATGATAGAAAATTTGAAAATGCCGAGACGAAGAGAAGACAACACCAATTAAGGGCAGAACGAAATTTCAAACTAACAATAACAAATATTGATCTTCAAATTTGCTCCGACAGAGGGCCGAGAATCAGTCACTGGGACTACACGAACCCAGGACTGAAGATATGACTGACGGAGAGTGGAGACACAAATTAAAGTCATCGTTTCAAATCAAAGCGGCGATTTTATTGGAACAAACATTGAGAATTGAACTGGCCTCCCCTCCTCCGGGTCGTCTGTGCACCTTTTGATCAACTAATTAGAGCTCATTCTTTACCTTGCTCACCTTGGTGCAATTGCACTGAATTTCGACTGCTTATGAAAGAAATGTTCATTCGCTTTTTTGCAAGAATATTTTCCCGTATATATGTACATGCAGTCATAATTAACAACAGGTTGTTTGCCGAACAATTTCTATGCCAAGGAAAAGTGAAAATTGGTTTCTTTGTATGATTTTCATTCAACGTATCTTATGCATGAGAATTTTTCAATTGTTGCTTACAACGCGAGGGGCAATGAAGTTCAGTACATTTTTGGATTAATCTTACAAGACAATTTTAAAAAAAAGATGATTATGATTTTATATTCTAATTAATATAATTATAAAAATATTCGTACTACGAGTTTTCGAATTCATTTTAAAATCAAGTAGTTAAGTAAAATCGATTCCTCTATATCTTTAAATATTAATCTGTCAGCACTCGTTACAAAAATCGTGCTAAAAACGAAAAACGGGTTTGATTTTTAAACCTTAATATGTAGATAAGGGTCATGTATCTAAAAAAAAAGAGCCCTAGATGAAGTTCTGTAAATAAAAAGTGCTTAAGAAACTTTAATAAGTCACAGCACTCAGGTAAACATCACTTGCACATTTAATGTGCTTCGAGGGCGGGGGTGCTGAAAATAGGAGAGGTGATTATATGAAATGAAAAGGAACAGACTTAAGGTATGAATACCTTGAAGTTTCTTTTTTAATTGGGGAAAATTTTATATGAACCACTTTTGCTATTGATTATTTATTAATATAATCTAGACATGAAAGAAATAGACCATGTAAAATGATTTGTCAATTAAATGAAATTGCCTGTCTGCTTTTATTTAGCAGACTAGCAAATATCATATCAATCCAAAATTAATGATTTTTACATTTTTCCCAATGTCACACATTTTCATTCGTTTGGTTCTCGTAATTCTTTGAGAGCTTGAACAATTTACCTGCAGTGAATTTCATTAATTTTTCTTAAATGTTGTATTTATTTATTTTCATACTGGGTAATTCTTTTGATGTTTTAAATTGCGTCAATATTTTTGTACAGCAATTCCTCTTTTATATGAGCTCTTTACGAGCAAAAATATCTACTATTATATAGTCTGTTCAATTAATGTTACTGCTTTAAATATATCAGTTTTGACCTAAATGCTATTTTTACATACTCGAAAAGAGAAGAACGACTTTATATTATTCTGTAATTAAATGAATTCATTCAAATTGTTGATATAAATTTATTAATATTTATTTAAGGACCAGATGACGTATTCATCTTCAATACAACGAATGGACTGTATCATCAGTCTGTCACATTAACGGCTCGAATGTGGCCACCAGTTGAAGCAGGATCCCCGTCAACAATTTGGGGTCTCCCAGTAGTAGTTTGGGGTATTCTGATTGGATGTTTAATTATTTTATTACTTATACTGGCAACTTTATTCTTTTGCTGTTGGTTAATACCACAAAAACGTAAATTTTTAAGTCCAACACGATATTGTACAACAAGTCCAGGTATGTAATTCTATAAAAACTTGTTTTATTTTAATTTAAAATATTAAAAGATTTAGAAATTATATTAAAACTATAACAAAAAAAAATGTAGAACTTTTAATGTTTTGAATGCCAATAGCTGAATACGTGGCTGAATATAAGCTGGCAATCGATGTGTTAAGCTTTTTGTTTTTGAACAATACCAATAAATTTGTTTCTGCCACTATTTATCACTATTAATGATTCTCGTGAATATTAACGAATTATTTAATCTTTCAATAGCTAGCGGACGCGATACCATAAGTTAGTTTTATACTCTAGAAAGTTGTAATTAAAAAGCAATAGCACCTACAATATATTGAAGTAGCAGTGCTTTGTTTTAGAATTATATTTTTTACTCTTAAAAACTAATTAAATTATACTAAAATATTTTTTATATTTCAGTGGCACATCGGGCCTCAGTAGTTGCGAAATCGTGGGGTGATAATGGTCACATGGTTGTTCCAATGACCATTGGTTTGGTCCCACCGCAGTACAGTGCACCACCCGCACCACCCCCTCGCCCTTCAATTAATAATAATAGTAATAATAATCAGTCCACGATGGAGTACACGCCGAATCAAGCCTGTGGTGCTTCAATTAGTCCAGGCGAATCAAAATATAGCATTCCGGAAACTCATAAGTCTATGTGGGCCATCAATCCACTGTATGCCTCTAATTCAGGTTGGTGCTAAGTGTGGCTATTATTAATATTGTTATTTAAAATTAATGTTAAATATTCGCTCTTTAGGGAGCCCCTGTTGGCTGTGTGAGTGGAGACGGATGTCTGCGCGGAGTGTGTGTTGGCTGACGGGGCATCGCCTCATTTGGGAGGGGGTGTCCCCGCCAGCAGTGTGGAGGGGGGGCTGACAACAACGGGTGCTCTCCGGGGCACCGGTTGGCTGGCTCAAATTGGGGGTGCCGACAAAGGCAGGGGTCCCTGATGGGCCCCTGCTGGCTGTGTGAATGAGATGGGTGTTCCCATGATGAATGGAGTGTGCCTGTGTATGCGGGCGAGTTTACAGGGCTCCACCCCGAAGTAATATCTAATAAGATGGTCCCGGGGTGGAGTTCCTGGAGGGGGGAGCGGGGTTTTAGCCGGTAGGCCTGGCCTGTTGGCCAGGGAGTCCGGCACAGGGGCGGCTTCGGCCTCCCTAGTGCGTAACGGCATTTCCCCGCTTCCCTGCAAAAAAAAAAAAAAAAAAAAATTATTAATATTGTTATTTAAAATTAATGTTAAATATTCCAGTATTAAGTGAAACAGATGCAGCATACAAATCACGGTCGTTACCTTCTTGGGGCAAATCCAAACAGCGACCAGTTTCAACGACTGACGACCTCGAGGAGCTTTACGCTAAGGTTAATGCTTGTTTATTACATAGTTTTAAAAAGTTTTCTTTTTTTTATAAAATTCGCACACTGTTCTTAAAAATTGCAACCGTCATGTTAATATTACTTAATTTTGATAAATTGGATGATTTAGTTTTAATAATAGGGAGATTGCACAAAAGACGTAAACATTAAATTGCCAAAAGCAAAAGGTTTATGTTAGAATCGTTTTAGTCTTAAAGTCCACTTTCACTATCCTTCTTAAATCTTTAAGAAAACCAAATGAGGACAAATTAAAGGCTGATTCAGAAAACATCAAAACAACAGTTGGAACATCGTCTGTTACAGTCCATCGAATCAAAACAATAGAAGGCCTACGAAGTTTCCATGATCAGAAAACACCGGACAGAACATCAGAAAAGAACCGAAATACAGGAGTCGGATTTTGTATGTACATATTTGTTAACGAAATTTGACTGCTGCATTAAGGATGATGAAACTTACGTGAAAGTGGACTTCAGATTTTGGCATATTGGTTAGGCGTCTTCTTCCATTCTTAAGAAAACATGATGGATCAGCTTTCTTTTGGCCGGATTTAGCAACTTGCCACTACTGCAGAAAAACAAGAGACTTCTACGATGAAATATATAAAAAAAAAAACCAAAAAAAAAAAAACACACCTCTAACATAGAAAATTTTAAGAGGCAGAACAAAAGAGCGTCCGATACGTTTGATTACTGTCTCTGTACAAAATTTAATGATAAACTTTTATTTATTTATTTTATTGTAAATAATGTATTATTTGATAAAAAAAAAGGTTTTTATTGTTGCTTCCATCATTCATAGGAGGTCGGTATCTTCCTGAATCAGTCTTTAGTTTAATTTAGCAATTTATGTTTCAAATTCTTTTGTGTACACTTCAGCTTATATTTCTATGCCTTAAACCCTAATAGCAAAATCACAGTTTTGAAACTTATCCTAAATTTCTGAGAATATCTTTAGGCCGTAGCAACGATTTTTATACATTTTCATATATATATGTTTAAATTTCTCTACGTTATTTTGTCCCTTTGAAAATTATTAAAACGTACATATGTATATTGTAACATACGTTTGCTACGCAATTTCTGTGAGCAAATTATACAAACTAGTGGTCGCCCTGTGGTCGAAATTCGACCTACTGGGGTTACTACGAAAAATACGAATATACACAGTCTATTATGTTTTTGAAATTGGCACTGTCAATAATAAAATTACGAAAGTTTGACCACAGACTACTATGTGTTTGACATAGACAGTATGAACGTATAAAATGAATTTATTTTATTTTATTAAATGTATTTGTAACACATATTATCTATAAATTTTAGCTTTCTGCACTTCTTCTCCATATAAATTTTAACTATGCCAAATCTCACACTCATCCGTCCGCGCAATATGCTTAAAAAGGGGTACAAAGTTTTCCCTTCACGTATTAATATATAGATATAGTCGTATTTAAAACATTTCATTTTTCAATTCATTTATTTATTTAAATACAGTACTGTGTTTCTGCTATTTTTACTTTTCTGGGAGCTTCAACAGAGGAGAGAAGTCAACACAGAGCTAAAATAATCCCCAAAGTGTTCTTTTCCATTTGCGTAACTTCACACATTTTTAATAATTTATTAAGAAAAGAAGAACAATTTTATTTCATCAGTCATTGTGAAAAATAATTTATTCATCATATAGTCAGAAATAGTTCTCTGTTTGGCTATTTTGGTTTTAATTTTCGTGAGAATAATTCACATTACCAAAAAATAAGGAAACAAAGTCTTGATCGTAATAGTTGTCTTAAGGACGATTAGCATCGGTCTGAGCGATATACAGGATGTCCCAAAAAACCAACCTCCAAACGAAAACGGATGACTCAAGTATCTTTTAGTTTTCGATATAATGGCACTTCTTCGAAATTTACGAAAGTCGTTAACTTCGAGCAATTTTTTCGGTGTCATTGTAGTAACTTTGATGTTTTTTATTCTGTTTTTTGCAAACAATTACCCGAAGGAGCCTCCTATCTAAAATAAGCAAAGGTATTTCTAATATGGCAGTGTGGTTTCCTAACAACAAAGAAATCTCTTTCAATTTCTTGTGTATCAACATATACTTTCAACTTTGACTATTTATTTCGTAAAAATATATAAGCGCATGTAATCTAGATTTTAAAAAGGTATCACTACTATCACTTTTTTTAATTAGAAAAAGAGATATTGTTATTCAAGTAAAAAAGGAACTGATTTACAGGATTACAGCGGGACCTCAAAGGACTTTCCATAATATTAATTGTCTAGAATGGCCCGCACAGAGTCCCGCCTTGAATATCATCAAAAATATCTGGAAAGTTCTTAAACACAGAGCGAAAAAGGAAAAAACAGTCTCTCCGACAATTAAAAGATATATTATATTAATTGATGAATAACTCTCTGACTTTTGGCAAACATTTAATAGATGCTATTCCGCGATGAATAACAAGTGTAATAAGCGACAAAGGACATCATATTAAAGTATAATACTATACAGTTTTTATTGAGATGAAATGGTCCTATAATTTTTCAAAGTATCTGTTGAAGTAAGAATGCTCGATTTTTTTTTTTTTTTTCTTTAAGGTCGCTGTAGAACTACAATGGTTATTAGCGACCATTTAACGATTTAACATCAGATTTTCTGGTAAATTTCTACTGTTTTAAGGAACGTTATGGTCTGGTTGCAGCTATCGAGGTTGTTCAACATAGTATCCAGGTTATTGGATAGTTTGGCTGAGGTCCTTTCTCGTTGGTACTGTTCACATTCTAGTAACAGGTGGTGGACGGTGAATCTACAGTTGCATCGAGGACAGGTGTTAGGGTTCGTTCTTTTGATGAGGTGAATGTGACTGAAATTGGTATGGCCGATACGTAATCTTGAAATTACACACTGGTCTCGTCTGGGAAGTTTTGGACACTTATCGAAGATGTTGTTGCGTACTCGGTGAAGAGCTGTTGGTGCGAGCTGTTGCCAATACTGATTCCTGGATTGCATGGTTTTAACGTGGATCAGTTTGATTGCTTCTCGGTGCGTTAGCTTAGACAAGGGGTGGATTTCTAAATTTGTTGCTGCCTTGGCAGATTCGTCGGCTTTTTCATTTCCCGGTATTCCTTGGTGTGATGGAATCCAACAGAGTGTGATAAGGTAGTTCGAATTACTTGCTTGATTGAGGATTAGCTGAATTTGTTGGATCAGGGGTTGAGAGCTGAACTGGTTGTTAATGGCCTGTAGCTCGATTTTTCTTAGTACATAAATTATTAAAAATGAACACAGCTACGTAGAATGGAAAAGGACACTTTGAGATATATTTTAGCCCTACATTGATTCAATTAGTGCTGGAAGTACATTTTTCATTCAACTATGATATTTATGGCCCCTATTATGGTTAGCGAGTCCTCAAGTCACATTCGAGTCGAAAAGAGCTTAAAAAAGCCCTTTTTGGATAAGAATTCCTAACAAAGTTCGTAAATTTTTAATAAATTCATTTCAGTTACCCTTGACTTCAGTGAATTTTTCCTCACATAACGTCAAAATAATGCGAATGTATTTTTCTATCGAGTAATTTCAACCACTTTGAACGAAAAAATTAATTGAAGTCAAAGGCTGCTGAAATGATTTTATGATAATTTTAGAAACTTTATTAAGGAATTCTTATCCAAAAAGGGCTTTTTTAAGCTCTTTTCGACTCGAATGTGACTTGGCGACTCGCTAACCATAATAGGGGCCATAATTTTATTTTAATATAAAAATTCTTTAATTCTTTTTAAATCCAGCGAATTATAAAACATAGGTGGATTGTTTTACCTTTCTTTTCGACGTATGCTTGATAGCTCAATACGTTTGCGTTCATCGATGCGTTGCGGCGTAATCTGGTCAATATCTTAACTGCACGGAACATTCAGAATAATATATGTCTACAATGCTTTAGTTGTTATATTGATATTATTTTAATTTTAGGCTTTAAACCTTTTTCTATATAATAATTACGATTTAAGGTTTTTGAAACTCTATTTTAAAACAATATTGAAATTGTTACCTTTTTGTTAATTTTTCGTTCATTCGCGTTGTAGATTCGAGGTCCAAAGTTGTCTCAAAGGTTCCATTTTTTTACTTTTACTTTTTACTTCACTTTTTCTGCTGTCCTAGGGGCTCTTGATTCATCTTGATTAAGTTTAAGAATTGAAAATCTCGTTTCAGATTAATTTATATTGGTACCTTTTTGTGAATTTTTTTCCAGTGAGCTTATTGATTTCGCATTTTCTATTAAAATCTTAAAGCTTTCTTCATCCACTTTGGGTACAATTTGTATTTTTAATTATTAGTTTGTGTTACAATAACTATAATCTAGATATTAGTAAAAATACATGAATTTAAAAAGGAAACATGTAATATCATATAAACATTCTCTTTCTTTTTAATTTAAGGTTAACTTCAGTAAAAAACGAAGGAATCGCATGCGAAATGACGAGGCTGCAATAATTGCGCTATGTCGCTCGAGGTCTCAAAATCTGGCTGGCCTCCCTCTGGAACGAGAGGGTGTAGTTATCTACGATGAACGCACAGCGCTATAAATTCAGCAATCATAAATATTTACTTTTTATTTGAACAGGAATTTAATCATTAGATTAGCTAAATATTAAAAGGCGTAAAATTCTTTGAATTATTCTCTTTTAGTACTTAGATATTCATTCAAATTCCTGATCGCTATAAAAAGGATCGCTACAAAATTAGGTGCAATTATCTTGAGCTTTGGAATTTTATTTCCTTGTTTTCAAATTATTAAATTTAATTTCTTGTCTTAAAGACCCTGGTGTAAAAGTAGTTATTTGTGTGAGCTGGAAAGTAGGACCTTAGCAATTAAATTTTGGAAAATTGAGGGCTGAATTGTAATTGTCGTTAAAAATCGATGTTTGAATCGAAAAGTTAAAATTAGCAATTTCGGAAATTTTCCTTCATTAGATCCTAATTGAAAATAGCGACAATTATCAAAGCGCCCTAAAGACGCCTAAGCTTTACACTGCCACACGATAATTTTTGTATGCTTTATTGCTGTTTGTTTTTGAATATATGTTGTGTTTTCGTTGCAAGTTTAAAAAACTGCTTCGGTTTTTTAAAGAAAAATAGATATGTATTTTGAAAGTATTTAAGTCTGCGGAAAGAAGTTCTGCGCGCATTTTAAAAGGAACTTATAAATTAAGCAGACAGGAAATGTAGCGAGTAATTAGTAAACTAATTGAAGTACCGAATTTAATAGAAAACCTTGAATTTGTATTTTAAATGAAATAAACCTTCAATAGAAAATCCGATTGAAATTTTGTAAATTATTTATTATAGTTACTTTTTAATTTAAATTAAATCTTTATAAATTTTTAGAAACAACAACAAACCTACTATTGCTGCTACTGCTCAAAAATTGAGTAACATGATGATTTTCTTCTAAAATATCATGTTTTCTAAGTCGAAGCAAAAAATAAACTAAAACACAAAATACCTACTTAAATTTCATTTTAACATTTGTCTTTACATTTCAGTCAGTTATTTACATTTTACAGGCGCCGGGATTTGTTCGTTTCACCTTAAAATTCAGAGTTGAAATCAAAGTTGTAATATAATCGGTAGCCACCGCCCCAAAGAAAAAACATTTCTTCATTTACTATAATAAATTTTTATCAATCGCTAGTGGATATCGCGTGTGGGTTGTGTCGCCACAAAACAAAAAAACAATTTTCTAGGAAATCCATTTTCATAGGACGGTCGAGAGGTCGTCACCACTGTCGGCCGCCGACATGGAAATATGAGATTAATGCATAAACATAAGAGTACATGAAACTTTAAAATTATAGAACAAAAAGACACTTTCAAGGGGATAGAATAATTTGCGCATAATTTCAAAAAATTAGACTGAGTTTGGGTTAAGAGTACAAAGATTTCAACTTCGAAATTATTAATTTTACTCGTATCAAATGAAAAGCATGCAAAATAAAAATATTCAAAATATACCACTAACCTAGTATCAATCATCTTCAATAAGAATAAGCCTAAGCAATGTAAATTTATATTTTCATAAATTTCACTCTTCGAATAAGTTTTGAAAGTGAAGAAAAGAAGCCTTGAAATAATTTATTTTCAAGATTTATTCAAAAGGAGAAAAAAGTAATTAATAAATGTAAAGCTTACTTAATTCAGCTTAATAAGAACAATCTCTGCACCGAAACAGAGTGTTAAAACTGAAACGAGTATCAGTTAAGAATTTCTTATAAATGAGAATAAGAAATAAGTTGTCTATAGAACAATAAGTTGGCGCTTAGTAAATATATTTCATTTGTTCAAATAGACAAAGAAGAATTATGAAAAAGACAAACAATTAATTTTACAGCACTTGGCATAGAAATATAAACTAGTTCATCAACTACAATTCTCCTTACAATTAGCGTAAAAGAGTGTAATTTCAGCTAGTGATTCATAAGAATGATAACTTTTAATTTTTTATTAAATTTAAATTAAACTCCGACATATATATTAATTTTTAACGAGAAAAATAAATTATTGTACAATTAATTCTGGAAAATCAAACACCACGTCAATGAATTTTTATGTCGATTAAATTCAATGCCAATATTTACAAGTAATTAGACAATTAAAATGCAATAAGTATTGAGATTAGATGTTCAAACTATTACTCAATTCTCGACGTTTATACTTACATATACATATATAAAAGGCAAGTTTTATACAACTAATTATCATACTTGTCTTAGGTTTGTCTCGTCAGTTCAAAGTGCCATAGCTGTCTGTAAATGATTTTGTTACATAACTTCCGCTTTTTGAATAATGTATAAAAATGGAAATGAACACAATAACATTTACTTTTATTAAGGAATTATTTTGTTTCGCATCATTAAAAATGATGTGATGAAACATAAAACAACTATTATTACCGGAAATTTCATCAAAATTGTTTTAATTTGCCAAATTGCAAATTTTTAGCTATTTATGGGCGGAAAAATATTTTATGCTTGCACTAATTAAAGTTTACACATTTTACATTGGAATTTGTAAAGTTTAATTTCAAAATTTACATACCTGGAATTTTGCACACTTGAATGTTTTGTATAAAATTTTTTTTTTTATTATTTAGAAATTTACACCATTTTCGTTATTTTTTTGAGCTACTTAAGCTAAGTGAAGGGTTTTGAAGACTTGAGCATTCTTGTCCTTGATACGATTTCTTTGCAGATTAAATTTGGTGCGTGAGTTGAGTAAATCAAATCCATGTGATTAAACTCCGGTATCATTGTAAGTCTGTTGTTAGGATTGTTAAGTTCTAGTACTAATTTGTTGACATCCTGGAAAGATTAAAAAATTATTAATCAATTCTGAGTTCATCTATTCATTTATCAAGCGATGGTAGAAATGTGATTTTTAAGCTGAACTAATTAAATAGAAGAAGGATTAGTTCGTATTTAGTTCAAGTTGCGTCAGCAGTGGGTCTGCCTGGCAATCAAAATTGGTTTGATAAATCAGTTAATAAATTGAAAACCACCAGATCCGGTATTAAATTAAACCTGATTAGCAGCTGAATTTAGTTAAGTACTCATTGTCCTACATAATTATTGAAAGTATGTACAATTTCATTGATATAATTTAAGGAAATATAACTTTAGAGAAATCTCCCTTTAAAATACATACGAGTACATACTGAACTTATATTTTCTTCCGAGTTTGGCACCCTATTTTTTCATTTTCGTTAATGACGAAGATATTTTAAACTTAAGATGGCTCAAATCTTTTTTCATGGTATCCTAGTAGCTTATGGAGCAAATTCCTCAGATTAAACATTAAACTATCAGTTAATACAATATAGTTAGTTATAAATATTTAATGACAACAAAACTTCGATCTTTAATCTTTAATTCGGCTATGGAGTCATTTTTTGGTGAAATGCATTGAAATTACATACATAAAGTTTTTCGAGGTCGCTGATTACGAATCCGGTTACAGATTTTTGATATTCAAAATGGCAATTTCAGGAAAAAATAATATTTTATTCTTCGAAATCCTCATTAGCAGTATTGGATCCGTTATAAGTGAAGAATCCGACGAAAAAGGAATTTTCGAAGAAGAAATTTAATTTTGAGTTCTGTAAAAATGAAGAAATTTTCAATATCTCGGGAAACAAATTGAAATTGTTCTATAATCTAGAAATCTATAGGATATCCGATAGGAGGATCGCTGAGTTAGAAGATCCATTCTTAGTCGCCTTGGCGTCCTCTAGAACAGCGAATTTCTTGCAAGGTGAGTGGCTTTATGGACCTAGGTGAACATGATCACGGACCAGTCCATCACGACTTCAAGGTGACGAGAACCACTGGCCGGTGGCGTTTTATGGAAATTAATTTATGTTGCAGTCGCAGTGTTCTCTTTCTTCACACCCCAGAGACTCTTTAGACCACAAACCTCTTGGTTTCTACGAGCTACAAAAGTATCGCCTGCGTGTGAAATGAATCGATTTGCTTGAATCGTTCTCTAGTCCACGACCTTGACTTAGTGCTAATAATGCTTAAGCTATTTACCTTTGGATTTGATAAAGCGTCTTGGCCACCGGAGTACAGATTAAGCGGAATCCTCACGTTCGCCAAATTATATTTCGGGGGCGTAACACTTCCATAATGTTCGTAATTTTTCGCCTGACTTCCGTAATTGTATTGCTGAAATTTCCCTGTAAAAAAAAGAACAATTTTTTATGATTATACTTTTATATAAGATTAGCAAATCCACAAAATCCATAAAGCCCAAATATCTTATAAAATGCTCCAAAGAAGTTCTTTAATTTCCAACTATGTTAAAACAAAAGAATTGTATTTATTAAAGTGTTTTCGCGGAATCTATTCTACCATTTTAAACCTCTTAACCGGTTATATATATTATTAACATTTTAGAAGACAACTACATAAAATCCTTGGAGGAGAATTTAATATCAACGTTTTGCTAAACGATGAGCTGAACTAAACTAAAACTTAAAACGAGATTATCTTGAAACAAATGCTTTTTTCAAAAATATCATTCCGTGATCACAATTTTTCAAAAACTAGTAATGCGATTTATTTTTAATTTTGTCTGATTGTTTCTTATCATAGAAGAAAGAGCCTGAACGAAGAATTTTTGATTTCGCTAAAATTATTTTCTTATTACAAAAAAACTGACACTTATTATTGGTTTAGCAGTTGTCTGTTTGTTGAGCCCTGATCTCGATCAAATCAGATCCAATGAGATCAACTTAGATAAGGTGCGTCAGATCAAAACAAAAATCCGAAGTCTCAACGAACACAAATCGATCGGTTAAGATCATCAAGTGCCAGTTGTAAAAAATGTCGAGAAGGCGAAGAAAATTGAAATTATTTGAGAAATAAAAGTAAGTAAACTATGTTGGAATAAATCGTTTGGCCTTGAAAATATTCCATACCATCTGATTATTTCCACAAGGTGAAACTAATTCGACCCTTTCATAAAAAATGAATGGTAAATTGTTTTTTTTCTGCATAAAGTAATTAATTTTTACCTTTTGCTGCTTGAAAAATTTTTTAATACACAAAACTTTCCAAAACACTATAAAACTTGTAACCGTCAACTGCCACAAACTGAAAAATTGTCAAAAGCTCTGATCTAATCTAATCTACAAAAATTTGCGGATCAAAAAAGATCAATAATTATCAATCTAGACTAGGCTCAACGAACGCGATCAATCTTGATCAGTCAACGAGCAGACCTTAGTGTAGCTAAATACTAAAAAATATTTCAAAATATTAAAAGTATTAGCCATTGATGTTATTCGATAAAAAAAAATCAAAGGTAGTTACAATATACATATAAAATATAAATTTGTGTATAGTAAAATTTCTTACCTGAGACCATAAATTGAGTAAAATGTAAAGATTGCTTCAATGAACATCCCGCTGGAGTAGTCTTGAAGATAGTTGAAAAAAACTCCTATATCACGACAATGTTAAAACTTATTAAAATATTTAATATTTTTAAAATAGCACTGCCTTACCCGATCAATTTCAAAGCGACTAAATCCGACGATCATGTATACAAGAAAAATGCACAGAGGCTGGAGTGGAGATTTCACGCCACAAAGAATTTCACCTCCCACTTCGTTAAGCGGTGTGCTCGGAAAGAGTTCGTAGATACCATTTTTCTTAAAAAATATCTGCAAGAGTTGGTCGTTTTAAAAATGCACATATAATTTGAATTCACTTGAACTGAACTAGACCTCTAATTCCCGCCGATTGGTGGTCACAAGATATGAAAATAAAGTATCGACATTCCCTAAGTAGGCCACAGGTGCTAATAGGTGAGCAGATGCAATTTTTTTATTATATTTCGGAATCTGGGAAAGCATGACGAAAAAAACAGTGGTTCCTTGAGAATGACCCGTGTAGTGGACTAATTTATTTCCGGTGTGACTAATCACTGTATCAATAACCGCGGGAACGTCGTAAATCGCAATTTCGTGGAAGCTAAAATTCCAAAATTGTGGAAATTTTGGATTCAGCCAAAGGTGGTTTTTTGACCAGGTGTTTCCTCTACAATTCGGCATCCAGACGTCGTATCCTTCGTCGTGCAGGATGCATCCTAATCCTTTATCCTTTCCCGGTAAGATAAAATCAGCTGAAGATCCAATTAAACCGTGCATTAGAATAAAAGCTTCAGGACGTCCTGAAATATTCCGTTTTGGAGGTATCCTGTGCACAGTTAGATTATATCCATCTTCTGTGATCACATTATGAATTTCACAAGGGTATCCAGCAGAATTTAAAATTTCAGAAACAAGATCCGCAACAAATCCGTACGGTGAGATCAGTTGTAGAATAAAAACTATCATCAATCGGGACATATCAATTATATAAATAAAAAAAACAAATCTTCGATTATAATTTGAACTTTAAACAGATTCCGCGATCTTTAATCAGAAAAATCACACCTCCGTCGCGCTAGACGATCAGATCGCTTCTTAAGATCGTTCACTGAATTTATTTTTTCGCGAGATGCAATACAAAACTCTTGACCGGGCACAGGAGGTTGAGAGATCGTCGGATGCTGGGGCTCCTCCGGTGATTTTGGTCCAGCGATCGCGTCTACGGTTAGCGGAAAAGTGCTACCCGAGTTACCACCGTTCTCCTTCGAGGGCTAATCTGCGAACTTTTCACATAAACAAGACCTCCGCACTTTTGCTTGATTGAATCTGGAGAGGCTCGCGAAATTGCTTGCTGCCGATCTTAAACCATCAGCAGGTGCAATTTCTAGAGAAATAATGAGGTAAGCTTTTCAGGTAATCAAAGAGCAACTGATCGGTAATAAATAAATTAAATATAAATTGGTAGTAATTTCAAGGTCAAGAGCGCCAGAATCCTGTGAGCCGAAGCGGTTATTAAAAGTTTATTTTAGTTACCGCCAATATGTACTTAATTCATTTCACGAAAAGAAAAAAAACTTTTCTTACATTAATTCATAAAACAGGCCCCACAGAGGCTTCTCCGCGAATGCGTTCTCTACAGACAGGACTGAAAGTAAAGTGCTTTTTCTTTCCTGCTAAGAGTGGAAGTATTAAAAATAATTGTAGGTAATTTATATTGTATAAAGGTAAACTACATAAAAAGAGTATCGCAGTTGTTCTGTGAAAGGTGGTAGAATAGTCAGGTGAGTTGGAACTACATATTTAAAAATACATACACAATAAAATATGTTTCCTTTCAACCCCCATTCTGCGTTTCTAAACGTTTTGCAATTTACTCATTAACAGACATCGTAAAAGTTGTTGCGTAATATTGTAGAGGTCCACATCGGATTAAAAAAGAGCGATTTTTTGCAGAAATAGGACATAATATATTGGGTAAAAAATATTGAAAAAAAAATATAACTCGACAATTATTATTCTATTTCTGCTAAATTAATCTATATCTGAGGTAGGTACGTGTCCACAGATAAAATTTAATTTAATAATTTTCGAGATATAATTATTGTGTTTTTTTTCAAATCGACTCTGGTTCTAGGTTTAGGAGGAATTGAATTGAAACTGAATTGAAATTTACCCAAAGTAACCTACATATCAGAAAGTTTTTATTTTGCGAAAACAAAATCAAATTGCCTAGATTTAAACTTTGCATCAAAAACGTAATCTAAAAAACTGTCTTGTAAGAGGTTTAAAGTTTGGATAGCAATTTGATGCATTTTTCACAAATTTCAAAATATAAATATGAGGGCTTTTCAAATTCAATTTAATGAAAAATTTGCTATTTAACTTGAAAACGATAGTAAAATACCGCAGCTATTCTTTGAACAATATATTATTGTATGTCCCACTTCTGCAACAAATCGTTAATTTTTAATATTACAAGGACAGGTGTCCTTACCCAACTTGTAGAAAATTAAATTCTGCAAAAAATTTATCATGATAATTTTTCCCGTAACTTCGACATTTTTTGAGTTATTTGCGAGGAAGAAAGTAATGAAATTTGACGGTTTTATTTCATAAATAACTCAAAAAAGATCAATCGGGCATTAAAGTGTATATGAGAATTACTATAGATAATTTTATTCTTAACAATATTATGCAATCAGTTTTACGATATCTATTATTTAATGAGTAATTTGCAAAACCCTGGTACAATGTTGCTTGTCATTGTAGATGTAATTTAACAAATCGTTCCCTATTTTGCACTAATTCCTGAGTAGACAAATTTAGTTGAGCATAAGTTGAGCTTTAATCGTGAAAATCGATGTCGAACAGAAATGAAAATCGAGTTTTCGATATTCAAAATTCCCAAAACGATTTTTCAGAAAAATAAGAAAATTAAAAAAATGCTTTCGACATTTACATAAAAATTATGGTAATTAATAAAAATATCTTTTTAATTTCATAAAGTACATGCTTTTTTTTACACATTTTCTGTAATGATGAATGTTTTGTCTATTAGTCGCGCATATTTCAGGGAACCTCTGTACGTGAGCATCATTAAATACATATAACCGGTTTTTTACGATCTTCTAGTCATTTCCACGCGCATATTTTAACGACCATATAATATATTTAAATCTAGCCAGTTAAGGAAAATCATCAATACAAATGACTTACCTCGAAACTAATTTTTATAATAACATAACAATTCTGCATTTGCTTACTAACTAGATGTTAGAATGAATAGACAAGGTTACTTGACACCTCTAGACAATTGCCATCGCTTGCTTATTAAACAAATTTTGTAGATAACATTTTAACTCCTTCAGACTTCCTACACAATTTGCGAAATTTTATAGTCTGTAAAAAGCCCGAATTCTGGCAGTGGTCACGGTTTATGAATTTTTGTATCACGTGGCTGTTGAACGGGTCAGTTTTGTTTATCTGAGAAGCAAGCAGTCTTAAGTGAAATACTTGAAGAAGCGCGAAAAATTTCCCGTCTCGCGGCAGGGCGCGCCTTTACCGCTTCTACCGGCTGTTTGACCGTCATAAAAACGATTTCGCTTTTAATAAATTTATTTTTGCGATGATGGGTAAATAGCTCACGGTTAAATTCGTGTGATGTACCTAAAAATTTTTAGCGGTCTTCATTGACTTTTATCATTGAGACTTTAAGATTGCGTATCAGAAAACGAAAAGTTAAATTAAAGTTACAAGTATTCTCCGGCTGCAGCAGTAACCACAGGGTAAACAAAAAGGGTCTGTTTGGAAAAATAAACAGCGAAAGTGTGTTGTCGTCTTTTAGTAGGTCAACTCGACGGCTTGCTCTTCGGTTTCGCGTAATACCTGATAATCAGGTAAATTCTCCGTTCCGGCGTGCTGTAATTAAATTTTTACATAATTTCTGCTGGCATTCACCAATGTTGAGAATTATTTTTATTTCAAGACTTCCACCTTACTTTTGTTGCGCCTCAATGAATAAGAGTTTCAGGGATTTTTTAAAGCAGACTAGACTAAGAAAACAGTTCACGGAAATCGACGTCCAACGAAAACAGCTCAAATGTTTTTGTTCTATGTCCAGTTGTTTGAACTTAAAAACGTTGACTACGAGTTTCATGAAACAGCCTCACGAAGGCTTTAGCCTTTAAGACATAATTCACTTAATAGGCTCAGAGCGTTCAAAAGGACAAATATCATCAAAGGTATGTACTTCTATTATAATAATAATAAAATATTGTAATATGAACCAAAAAATATCTTCCATAATAAACAAAAATATTCGATTAGTCCGTTACCAATATTTTAGAACAATAAAGCACAAAATATGCCTATGTACTCGTACGTATTAAATAATAATTAAAATATTCGAACAGAGGTGTTTTAATTGCAAAATTATTTATAACTTAGTTTAACAAATTGTTTAATTTACTCATGTAGCCTTATTATTGATTTTTAATCCGTTCAAAGCGTTTACTAAAATAGTTTAAAAAATATTTATATATTATAGTTATAAAAATAACAAACATATTTTATAAGTAGAAATTTTAGTTTAATCCTATTTTTTCGAAAAACCCATGTAGTCAGAGTATCCAAGAAGTTATTATGCAAATCAAACGAATGGGTATATATAGTGTCTCTTTTTTACGTTATACCTGTGGTTCTAAATATTCTCTAAGGAAGTATCCTGATTTTATCCTTTTTGAAAAGTAATCAAATTTTCTTAGTTTTGAAAAATTTAAGCAAATACAAAAAATGTTTTGATGCCAGGAGGTAATTTTCTGTGAGAAATGATTTTTTTGTTCAAATATTGGACTCTGATTGTGTATGCTATATCAAAAACATTTGTCATTTGTAAATTATTGTGAAAAAATAATAAATAATAAAACAAACCTACTTATTTTTTCTTTAATAAAGGGAGTGCTATATCTGAACTTTTCCGGGGACAGCAAAAAATCCTGGAATAAACCTCTGCAGGAACACACTCCTAGAAAAGATAAAAAAAACGGTAGGGATCAAAAAAGAGGAACATTTATTTTTATTGCAGCAATACATAATAATCCAGAAAAATACATCAGTATACATTTACGCGATTTTTACTTACTATATAACAACGATTACCAAACTAACGCGTTTTCTGTTCGGCTACGATACGTTCTAAGAGAGCAAGACAAATTTCAAAAAGTAGCTTCTTGCGCATTTCCTAAAAAAACAAATAAAACCCAAAATATAGTTTGCGGCACGGTAATACCGCCACCTACTATAAAAGCGTTTATCGGCCAATCTATTTTTTTGGTTTTGTTTTAAATATCAATCATTTTTTAAGAGAGATGGCCACAAAAATCCTGCAATCCTGAGAATGGAGGGTACTTGAAATGGACGAAAGTGTTATTTTTCTCAGATTATTATTATTATTATAATTTTCTTTTTTGTAAGCTTTTCCAAACTAAGAGCTATTTTCTATTTTAGTAAATTTTCTTAACTAATGGACGGCCATTGCCGCTTGATTACGGCGAAGTGTGTCATCTGGAAGGTGTTGGTCTGCTGGCACCGGCGCTCCACGAACCCCGTCAGACAGTAGCCCATGTTGTAGTCCTCCACTGATATGTTCGAGCTGAGGTACAGCTTGAAGTCGCCGTCGCGAATCTTTTTCTTAAACGTGCCCAGAATCAGTAGGGAGCCCTTGTCGATCGCGAGCATCCGGGCCTTCGTTGAATGCCTCTGGGACCCCGTGACCTCTTCGATTGTACACCGGTTCGGTTGCCACCAACATGGTGTTATTGTCCAATAACTCGAAGCAGCACTTCGTGCCCAACTCTCTTCTGGGTATAGGAGAATCTAAAATGTAAAAATTATTTAATTAGTTTTAATCATTTTTGTAAGAGTATTTTTGTAAAAATAGAAAATTTACACCTGCTCAAAAATTCAATTTGTGCAATTAAATGCTTACTTAATTCAGCTTAAAAAAACGGAGCGCTGAATTGAATTGCTCAATTCAGCTTAAAAAAAGCAAGCGCTGAATTGAGCAGCAGCATGAAGGGAAACCAACCAAACTAAATTTTTGCAAAATATGTTTTATTTCAATGTTCTAATGAAATTCTGAAAAGTATCCATAATTTAACCTGTGAATTTTTTTAGGAAATAATAGGAGATAAAACTTTTTTCAATTATCTCAGAAAAATATACAATTTTCGCGAAAACATAATTTTTACAAGACAATAAAAGCCCACCTCAAAACTCTGCCCATATATATAAACTTAAACTAAAAAGTTAACAATAATAATTTTTATCTCTTTAACCTCTTGCCCTGGAAAAACATGCTATGCATGTCGCTCGTTATATGTTTTTAAACTGGAAATGAAGTATAGTTTACTGAACTTATTAGCTGTTTTTTTAAAAAACGTATCCAATGCAAAGTGGGTAAAAAAATAAATAAAAAAAATTTTTAAGTAAAACGACTTTATATATAATGGTTATAAAATCGTGGGCGCATAAAATAGTTGACTAATTATGTGATTTAGTGTGTTCTACTTAGTTTCTAATTAAAACCATTCGCTAATTGATCGCGCCCACGATTTTATGACCATAATATATAAAATCGTTTTACTTAAAAATTTTTTTTATTAATTTTTTTTTACTTTTTAGTTTCGGACAGAAATCACTATATAATTTAAACTTTAGCTTATCGTATTTTTCTCGTCGAACCCTTTCATTCAATACCCATGCCAAAGGGATTGTGAAGCAAATTGTAATCTTGAGGTATCCGCCATTTGGAATTTAGAATGACGTCATCCGACCTATCATATTCTGCTAGTCAAACCCTTTCATTTGACACCCATGTCTTGAAGGTTATAAAGGAAAAGATAATCCGCCATCTTGGAACATCCGCCATTTTAAATATATCACAATTCTGAGTACACTATATTGCATTGTCACCGGAACCAAAGCTGGCTGCAAAATTTCAG
Organism: Machimus rusticus; assembly: GCA_951509405.1. Classification (NCBI taxonomy): domain Eukaryota; kingdom Metazoa; phylum Arthropoda; class Insecta; order Diptera; family Asilidae; genus Machimus; species Machimus rusticus. The sequence continues at coordinate 10,845,966 of OX608049.1, forward strand.
ATCAATCGGTTAGCGTAAAGTGGGCGTAAATGAGTTTACAAGATTTGACTGTTACGTACACGGTTTGAAACTAAATCAAATCATTTAATAAATCATGGCAATTCGATTTTATTTCCACGAAATAAAAATTGGTTAATATGAGTCATTGTTTATAAATTTAAATTCAAAGTTGCTGCTAAATCTGATCCAGATCCGATTTTGAAAAAAACGCTGCTACTATACCTAAGCAAAGGTACAACAGCATGATAAACAAGTTTACAAATAGCGGCGCTATTGCGAAAAATTAAAATTGCTTAAACATTTTATCTGATTTGCAAATTAAATTGCAGTCAAGTCTGTATAATAATAGTATTTTATTATTTTTTTATCAAGTGTAATTTTTATTTATTATTAATAAAATGCATTGAAAAATTATTAATTTTATTGATACTCATCTAAATAGTGCGAATAAATACGAGCGAGTTAGGCGCAAGTTCCTGTCAATTATTAAATTCCAGCGCAAGAGGTTAAAGAAAAGAGCATTAAAGGATAATATATGTATGTACATACAAAATTATTGATACTTAAATATTTACAATATCTTGTCAGTTATTTTTGTATATATTTAATTATACCTAATTAATAATAATTTTGTATACTGCTCTTTCCTTTAAAGTGATAAATTTATTATTTTTAAATTTTTAGGTTAATTTATACATATAGGCAAAGTTTTAAAATCGATTTTTACTTTTTTGTAATCTTTTTTTAAATTATTATTTGCGGGTTGGGTGCTTGTCCGCGGCCACGAATACAGCGGAAACGGAGCAGTAGCGCAAAATAGATGTGGAATATTTTCTTCAAATTTAAATGGCACCTCCCTTAAGATATAGCCTATTTAATAAAAGAGGAATAAAATCGGTTTAAAATAGAGGAAGAACATCACTCAAATTGGGAATAACCTCCTTTTTTTGAAGTTGGTTAAAAATAATTGTAATAAAAATTGCAGCTCATAAAATACATGCGCAATAAACATTATTCAAGTTGTTTAAACTCGTCTTTTTTAGCTGAGTTGCCTTTAACAAATGTTTTTATATAAATAAAGACTTAAAAATAAAAGTTTGAAGGAAAACATCGGATAAATTGTTATTTGATTTAATATTCTGGTGCTAGAGGGTTAAATAACACACCGGAATTGAAATATCTTTGGTCTGAAAAACAAATAAACACCCAGTTATTTATTTTATTCAATTTATACAATTCCAGGATTTAGTTCGTCTACAAGAAGTAAATCCAACGACAGAGAATTCTTCGGGATAAACTCAGTCTGGTCTGAGAAAAAAAGAAGCTAATAAAAAGCATCCTGCCTGCATTGCACAATGTCCCGAAGGAGGGTCACGTTCGCATCCATTTTCCGTCTTCCTGGTGCTTACAACGACTCTTCCCTAAAAAAAAAGTGAGAACAAAGCGGAACCCTTTTTCTAAAACAAATTGATGCACTTCCATTTAGGAGGCAAGAAACTTTTCACGCCTTTTTCCTCCTTTCTTGCAACAGTCTCGCCACCTTTAAGATCCTCTCAAGACAATTTTCTTAAGCATCAGTCACAACGCCTGGGGTGTCTTTTCTTTTTCCGATATTATTTAAGAATTGTCTTCGGGACCATTTACTCTTAATACCGTCCAATTTATTTTATCCCAGACAACAAAAGGGAAGAAGGACGGGATGAAAAAGAAAATGGGGCCTAAAACTTCCCATCCGTTCCCAATCAACAAAATAATTTTACGAATCTCTTCGATATTGGAACAGACTGGATGAAACCGAAGAGATTCAAGAAACGTAGGGAACAATGCCGGATATCACCTGCCCTCCCGGCTTATCCCCGGTACTGGGGGGCTTCAAAGGACTCCTGGAAATAAATATGGCTCAATTTAGACAGTGGCTCGAACAAAGCGCAGTCTATCTGCCCGCAATCAGCCCTAGAATTCGGATCACCCGGAGAAAGTAATAAAAAATCACCCGGCGAACCGAAGATGGAGCTGAATTATCTGTCTTTTGACCAGGGGCCCCCAACTCCTCGTAGAACTGATTACAGGAAAAGTCTGTGGACACAGAGCCCCAAGGAAAGCCAAAGAGCTCCACCGCAAGTGTTTGGGAGGATATCTTCTTATATACTTTTTTTTTAAGATTTCATGCAATTTCCTTTCAACCCTGACACGCAGCCCGAGGGAAGGAAGCCCCAACCGGGGGGCCACTAAAGAACCTGCTTCAAATGGACCGCAGTTCAGAAGGGTGCTTTTCTCAATCTTTACCAAAGACGTTTTCACTCGATGAATTGACTCGGGAATTTCTTCCAGTCATCATCTCTAAAATGTGCTTCCGGAGAAGGACTCACTTTCGATGGTGTAAAAGAGGAGCCCTTTTTAGGACTCCACTCTGGATGAAGAAAAAATATATAAATAAATAAGTCACCATACACGCAACTGTTGTGCGAATGCGAGTGTTACTTGGATAATTGGGGACTCATGAATAATGATAGAGTCGCTCTGGCTGGGGTACGACGACCAGGACCAAGATCAGGACCAAAACCAGGACCAGGACGACTATGCGCCGTCCTCGGAGGAAGTGACGGGGAGTATTTGTAATTCATATTCATGAAGGATGTGGCGCCTCGCATAAAGGGCTACGAACGGCACGAGTCCTCCTAATGGTGGCCAAAGATTTTCGCACGTGCTGCGGGACTGTGAAATGGGCCTGGGAAAGGAACCAGAGCTCATTACTTTGAGTAGATGACGCGTGCAGACGACGTAATTGGATGTGAGGTACAAGTGGAGGGCGTCTTTGTTTTCGGTAATTAAGTGATTTCGTTCGTATCAGCTACATCTAAGAAAAATTACAATATTTTTCACTTTTATTATGAATGAAGCTTTAGAAATAATTTGTATTTTAAACTTTAATTGCAGGAAAATTATAATTAATAGAGTGAACCTGAAATTAGCCTACATTAGATGACCAGTTCATTTTAACCACGTGCAAAATTTCGTTGTAAACTATTTAGTGGCATTTTCAAATTGTCATTCCTAAAGTAAATAGCTGCGTTCTTTTCGTACCTCCAGAAAAGTCGGACAATTTATATTGAACTGAAGTTTATTAGATAATAATAGTTCCCCAGAATAAAGATTATCAATTTGTATCAACAATGTATCAAATTGCCATGACTTTTATTCCTGCGACAGTTCACATCTTGAACTGAACAATTTTCAGATTAATTTTTGACTTAAAAATTGAAATAGTCGTTGCAATGTGATGTTTTTTTAGAAAATTTTAAATTTTTTCTATAGATTAATCCTGATAAATTTCAAATCTAAGCAATATTTTCTTTTTTTCTGAATAGACGAAAAAAACGCAGCTTATATATCGTAAGATAGATATATGTATGGTATGTATGGACTTTTTAATAAAACACTATGTCGTGTTGTGTCATTCGAGTTTCAGTCCTAAAGTGATTAGAGCGTTCGATATGTACAAATTTCAAACATCTTCATTATTCATAATATCAACAATTTTTTACAGAAATTAGGAAAGCTATTATTTCCTTACAAATTTTGTATTCCAAATTATTACATGGCTTCACGATGGAAAAGAAATAAATACAATATTTTCATCGAGAATTGCATCAGAGGTAATTTCACTAGAATTGCCCACCGTTAACAAAAATAATGGTGGGCACACCAAGTTTTAAATATTTTAAATAATAACAATAAAGTTGTAAAGTCGACTTTTTGGGCTTTCCAGTACATATGTACTATATCAATCCTATTTAAACAATGAAAAAATTACACCCAATTTGCATGAAATGTTCAAGTATCAAAGTGGTTATAATGAGCCGGGCACCTACTGTATTTGGAGGATCTCGAATTTTAAACCAAAATGTTTTATAAATGAAAATTTATGATGAAATACACTCTCAGAGAAGTTTCAAAATGAGCATATATTTCAATTTTGATAAATAAATGGTCAAAGTTGTCTACATAAATCGAGTTGTACTGTACTATATAATGAGTTTCAGTTTGATAAGAGTTTTGACTTTCAAAATCGAATATGTATGATCTCAAAAATCAAAAGAGAAATTTATCAGAAATGTCTGTAACATAAGAAATTGTATAAACATTGTTAAATAAACCCCACAAAGAGTGTAAAACTAAGCATGAAAAAATGAGATAAATTATAAAGTGTCCGAAAATTATTGTGTTCATGAATTTTAGATTAAGCTTATCATTAAATAGCAACCATTGATTACTCAGCTTGATTAAGTCAACTTTGACTATTCATTTCATCATAAACTTTCATTTCGTAAACATTTTTAAAATTCAATGTCCACCAATTAGGCTAATTTTGGCCTATTCTTAGGGTCACTACTTCAAGGTTCTGACTGAGTTCGTTTTTATAAATCATCGATCGGTAATGAAAATAAAAAGGCTCTGTATAACACTTTCGGTGGTATTAATTAATTATTAGAAACTTCCGGCTTTTTGTATGAGATGTATTTTTTTAATTTGTTTGTAATCACTTGTATGAAATTCTTTTGTTTCTGTCACAACGTTTTTGAGAATATTAAGATGCAAATTAAGACAAACTATATTTTAGGCATTTTTGAAAATTGAAAAAAATAATAATAATAACGCAACATAAAAAGTGCTCATAATATGGTTCAAATGAAAACATAAGGTTGTGTAGTGTGTACCAAACCGGCTAAGTGCTGACTAATTTGAGTACATACATTTCCATTTAGTAAATTTTCGAGCTTGCTGATGCTACTTCTTCTTTTGCTAAACGGCTAAATTTTGGCCTACTACGATTTCATTTTTGTTGATAAGATTAAGAAGAAACCCTTTCACTGCAAAAAAAGTAGAAAATGATTTCGAGAAGCTCAAGGAAAAAAAGCTACGATAGGTTTAATTTAAGGTAAATTTTGTCATTAATTATGATATTTCAAAATTTTAAAATCTAAATTGCAGGGACGAGTGTAAAATCAAAAAAATGTATTGAAGCATTGATAAGAGTAGTTACAGTCTCCTTTCAGCTTTGGCTCTTTTTCTTTTTGATTGCAAATATTCCCATATTATTTAATTGGGGATCCATTTAAAGAAAAAAAAATCGCGCGCCAACTAAACCTCCAAAAACTCGTTTTTATGATACATATATGCCAAATGAAAATGATAACTGGATATTTTGTCTAATTCTACTTTCAATTTGGTACAGCTCAGGAATTATTCGGCTAAATTTCCCATACAAACTGAAATTTAGTAAGCATTTAGCCGGTTTGGCACACAGCATAAATACTTGTGATTTTCATTCACTAGCAGTATTATTAAGTAATTGGGTAACAGACAAAAGTGAAATTCATAGAATATTTTAAGAAGTCTTAAGACTATATTATTTTAATATAATATCTAGAACTTCAAAATTTTATTTGTTGCTACAAGCTTCTACAGGAATCAGATATTTCGTAACGAATTTTCAAAAATCTACTCTTCAATCTTATTTTTCTTAAAAACGTGTTATGCGCCTGTTTACATTTTATAAACTGATACCAGGAAATATTCGGTATTAAAATTTTTAATTTTTCCGGCAGAAAATAAAACGTGTCTTCATATTTTAATGTTTTCGTTAACGTGTAAGTGGATTAAAAACTTTTAGAAAAAATCTCCAAAAATAAATCCATAAACCCAACTCGATCTTGGAGGAAGTCAAGATTTGGTACATAAAAAAAATATATATATATATTATATAATATGTATATATTTTTATTTTGTATTCTAAAATTTTCAAATGTTGTACGAAAATTGATTACATAAAATATTTTTTTTAATAAAATAACGATCTGTGAGTGAGTTAAAAATAGACTTCTAATTTCTAACACTTTCAATTTAATGAGGTATTAAATTAAAATTTCTAACTTCTTATGGCGGCTGATATTTTACGAAAACCTACCCTTTAGATTAGAGAAATAAATCAAATAGGACACACAAAAGATTTCCAAACAGCTTCATTCATTTTTCGTCTGACTTTTCTTAATGAAATTAATCTTAATCTTATTCCAACGTCAATTTTAGCTCTGAAATTAAATTAAGGCTTTCCTCTGTTAATATGAAAATTCTCTTAATTACTTGATCACACAGAAACTTTTAATTTTATGTAATTTAAAATAACAAATCTAATTAAGCGGGGAATGCCTGTTGATTGATTTTCCCCGGGCCTTGAATATCCAGGAACCAGTTCGCCAGAGGAAAGGGAGTCAGAGGCAACTTTATTCATCAGCGATAATTGAATTTACCTGTTTCTGGCTTCACAACTTGAGTCTCCTTAGAATTTTCAATACCACTTTACACTGATTTTAGGAATTGGGAGCTGGGCTCGGATTTTGAAGAATTTACAAGAGTCTCAGAGCTGTCGGGATGCGGTGAGCTGCACTGCAATTTGTGAAAGGGGCTTGTTGACGATGCCAGAAAATGCAGTGGGTACCCAGGTTCTAAGTGGTTTGTAGTTTTTGAGGGCCCAATATTCATCCAGAGAGCAGTAGAAGCATCCCTGAACTAAAACGGAATTGAAATAAAGCGATTTGCAAACTACCAATTTTGAAGTAGTTTAATATAAGTCCATGCATATGGAAGAACAAAACAAATTTAATTTATACTCAAACAATGTATATATCGAAGTACGAAATGAGGGAAAATTGTTTAGTCTCTCTTAAAACCGAATAACATTAACATGTAATATTTATGCTAAGCAATTTTTATTTAATTTTACTAATATATACGAGTATTTACTAGCTTTCTGCCCATGTGGATCTCGAAACAATAGAAATATAAATTATAAACGTATAAAAATAAGTAGAAATAACTAAACTGATCATCTTAGCCTAACTCATCTTTGTAAACTACGTTTTTGATGATCCCAGTGACCAGATTACTGGTTCAGCTCACCTTAGATTTTAAAATATACCGATGAAGCTAATTAGATGAATTTTTGGTCGAAGATTCCTTTTAGGGCGTAAGCATCGTCTAAGAAGGCATTTTGGATTTTCATCTTCTGCGGGGGTGAAATGGGGGATTAACGTTTGTATTTAAGTCCGTAATTTTAACAATTAGAGACCAGTAATTTAGTATTTAGAGTATCTATGTATTTGTTTGATTAGAAGTATGACATATGTTTCAGGGTTTTGAGAGCCCACCAAAGGATCAATACCAATTTTCATGGATTTAATTTAAAAAATTACAGTTTTTCATACAATACATACCATATATACTTATATCTCCTATTATATTCCCTTTGGTAAAGAATTTCGTAAAATTTTTTCTTAGTCATGTACTTAATTAGTTTCAAGCCATCTTGAGTCCGCCATTTAAAAGTAAGTAGTTGGCAAAATAACGTACAAACTTTCGCTAGGGATAGTACCTAATAGTAAATAAATAAATAATTCGGATTCGAAATCAGTGACTGTTCACTACTAAATTTCACTCAAATCCGTGAAATTCCAATTCCTTTATAAAAGATAGTTATTGAAATGTAAATAATTATCATATTTGAAGAGTAACTAGACAATGATCAGTTGTATTTTCGAAAAAAATACATGGTACCTACATGTTTCCGCGTCAATTATTGAAATTCTATAAATAATAAGAGAAACAATTCAAAATAAGATTTAAATTTAAAACAAAAGTAATAATTTTTTTTCAAACAAGATATTACTGCTTGTTTCTAGATATTTTGTGAATTTATTCGAACCTGCGATTATATAAAAAAAAACCTATTTTCAATACTAAGAGACATCTCTTACCTCGAGACTTTGAGAACTAATAAATAATCAATGACTTTTGTACTAATTCTGTACGTGAACATTTGCAGTAGTAGTATGAAAGAAAATGTTTTGGAATATTCTTTAAATACTTTTAAATATTCAATTAATTAAATTAGTTTTGTCCATTTTTTTACAAACCATCTCTAAAGCAAATTTTAAAATAAAGCAACCAAAGCGGTATATGTATTTCTAAACCACAATTGCATCATAAATACTGAATACATGGAAATAAAAATTAATTTCGCACCGTTTCACCCTTTGCAATCTTTCAAAAAGCCCTGCAGCTTTCAGTTCGTTATTGCACGATAAATCCATTGAGAATTTATAGAACCCAACCGACTTTGTTGAAACCACTGAATTTTTTAAATTAAGTCCTTTTGGCTTCTGAATCCTTAAAAACCCATGCAATCAAAACTACAGGTAACATCAAAGCAGTGGCAGTACTTTGCTCAACTTTTCCAGTTTTTAACCCCCTTTTGTATGCGGCTTCTGCAAACATTTGAAAATTAAATGGAGTCATTCACTCGTGAAATCAATTACCCTCCCAGCAATTCAACATACACCCGTTTTGTTGATGTCGTTGATGTTGATGTGGAAAATGGAAAAAAATTGTTAGGGTTCCTCCGAATGAACTTCATTTCATCAGTAAGACCCCGTCCCTGGCTCGTTACTTTCAACACCTCCCAATTGTTCGTTTCTTTATAAAAAAAAAAAAAATACTCCTGGATAATATATCCCAAATGAAATGACCTAATAAGCGGACAAACGCTTCCAGCAACCGCTCAAGCCTTATACCCGAAAAATTAGAGCCAAATAAAGCCCTAAAAAGGGTAAGCCCGAGATTAGGGGAGGTTTAACCTTCCGGCTATTGGTGGTGCTTGCCTGGTTCCTTGCTTATTGTCCAGGGTCCGAGCGTATAAACGAAAATAATAAAATTCCTGGACACTTTGGCCCCCTCCTAAAGTTACGACCCTCGAGAGTTTAAGGGTGGAAAGGCACAAAAAGGACACTGTCAAAATGGCTCTGTAAACGTTTTAAAAACAGTTGAAAATGCTCTGAATAAAATTGCTCCGGTTGTGATATGAACAGGGGGCTCCTCCTGGCACCCAGCGGAGCAGCATCGGTCTGGTGTGTGCCAATTTTCTGGCGGGGGCTCCTGTCTCATCCCTTCCAGTTTTATGCTATGAGCTGAGTTGACTGCAGAGCAGCTAGGAGGAATTATTGTTATGATAGCCCATCTGATAATTCTGGGATCGTCCCATAAACATACAATAGTCCACCCGGCGCCCCCGGGAGCCCCAAAAACGAATGAAACTACTTGGGTATTCCGGGAGCATTTTTCTGAAGGGCTTCAAAATTATGCGAAACATGTAATTTTGGGCCGACCGGAGGTTTTTGCTTGATCAGGGTCTGTTCGGGAGATGGTGGGAAAATTGGGTGGTGAGAAGAGATGAGGTAACTATCATTTATCAAAGCGAAGTGACCCCGAACCCTCTACACTATTTGCACTTTTACCCGGTCGCTCTTCGAAAGATCCGGCAATTTGTAATTAGTCCCGAGAAGTGGCCTAGCCGTGGGGTTTTATGTGCGGAAGGTTGGTAGCAGCCATTAGGTGCAAAGAACGTTTGATTGCCTGGAAAATGAGGGAGACCCCAATTTTATCCCCTGCCGATTTTAGTAGACGGAAAGAACAGGAAATTAAAAGAGCCCCACTGCCACAAGAGCTCCAGGTCGGTTCCAGGTCCCGAAGGATTTTCGTGGATAAAAGGTCTGTTCTACGGGAATGAATTGGGGCCACAGGAGTTTCACTCTATGAGCGCATTTATCTCTATCCAATGAAGCAAAAACTGGGCAAAAAGAAGTCCCCTTATTCACCCCTCTTTTTCTAGGAAATCAGTTAAAAATGTTTCCCTAGTCCCAAGCATACTCAACTCAGAAAATTGTTTCAGCATAATGCCGAGATTATCCTAATTCCGCAAGATAAACTCGAACTTGTTCGCTCCTTCCTTTCTTAATTTCGCAATCGAAGAAAGGTGGCCTATCCCATTTCCAACTCCGCATTACCGCCGCCCCCGCCCCCGCCCCCGCATCTTGTTCGGCGCCAAATTCACCGGCGGCGACACTGGGATACTTTAATTGCAAAAGTTTCCCTAGAAATCCGCCAGCTCCCTTTTCGAGCGTAACATGCGGGGGCGGGGGGCAGCCGGTGAACCGAGGGGAGCTACTATTACCCGGGTTCCAGCGACCAGACAAGGGCTTGCCCTCGGGGTTATTAATGCTTTTTAATCAATCGCCCGAGAACGAGTATACGCCTTCGCTGGCATTCTGCCAGAAGAGGCGCACAGAGAGGAGCCCCCCTCGTGAGCCCCAGCAGCGCGATTGAGGACTTTCGATCCCCGAGATAAACAGGCCGGACAAAAAGATTGCGGATGCAGGAAAGCCAGGAAACTGCCTGCCTGGTAGGGTTGCCATATTTTTGTATAGAATATGATAAAATTATCTTAATAGTAATAAATCTCATATAATATCCCACTTGACTCGGCTGGTTGAAAACAAAAATTCCCACTTGACTACTCAATTCAGCGCTTGCTTTTCTTAAGCTGAATTGGGGAATTGATTAATGATTACATCCGAGTCGAAATATTAAACCACTTTTAAAGATTTTTACTCCTATTTGAATCTAACATGATATTTTTCGATACTACAGCTACTAATTTGAACCGATAACTCTCCTCCTCAATAACATTTATCACCAAAATCTTCATCGTCTCAATTGGACCTGTTACTCTTCTTAGGTTAAATAATAATTTTCATTGTAGAAAATTGTTCATACAATTTTAAGTTCAAATTCTCATTTTTTAAAATAATGAATTGATAAAAAAGTATTAGTACTCTTATTTCACTTCTAAAATATTGACGAGGAAAAGGTTATGAGGTTCAATATTTCGACTCGGCAGATATTGAATTTTTGCATAGGGGAATTGTTGTCATCCCCAATCCCTAACCATATTTATTTTGGACTTTCTAGACGATAAAATAATTAATTAATCATGAAGTTCATAATTTTAAGAATAATTTAAGTCATTATCCATTTAAAAATTTGCTAAGTTCTTGTAATTGTCAAAATTTTGAATTTTAATACTAGGAAGTAACGTTTAGGTTTTTGATATCATATGCCAATAGCTTAAATTACTAAGATTTTCAACCCTCCGTCGGACATTTCCATTTTATTGACGTTGCTGGATAACATTGAGGTATTCGTCTTGGACTTTATTTCCCTCACTTAGAGCTTTCTAAAAATTCCAAACATATTCAGATATCCACTTCATATTTCGATAGTTCCTCCCAGAAAATGTTTATTTATCAATAATTATAAATTATTAAACAAATGAGCAATTCCTGAGATACCGATACAGTCCAATTTGTCCGGCGGAGAGACACAGACCGAAATAAATATTTGCATTGATTTTTAGAATTTTAATACATATTTGAATAAACTGAATAAATAAGTCTCGTGTGAAATTTTTTACTGGCTATTACAAATTGATCCATATACTTGTTATAATATTTAAAGTTTTTAATTTTTCTAAATTTACAGCCAATAAACATAAAAATTTCAGTATGTTGTTTTTCATTCAAATCTTTAAGTTCAGAGTTAAGTTCAGAGTTATTAGCTGTGTTTTTTTTAACTAAGTTTTTGGCGCAAAGTGGGTACAAATATAGACAATTTGATTTTATTTTCGCTAAATAAAAATTTTTTTGATATACGTTGCAAAACCTAGAGCCGGATCTAATGCGAAAAAAAAACCACATCTGTTGATTCCCTATTGAATTTTTTATTTTTAATTCAAATACTGAAAAGTTAAAATTCAATGACATTGATAATTCCGAAGTATACATTTAAAAAAAATTAAAACCCCATTCCAAATTTTTAAGTAGCCAACGAATAAAAAGCTAGTTACAATATTTTTAGAAAGAATTAGCACCATGTTTAGTATAATAAAAAGAATTATTATTAAAAAAGGTACAAAAGAAAGGAGAATGGGTGGTAACTCTACAGTCTGGCCTCGGGATCAAAAAATTGAGGGGCCACTTAGAGGACAGGGCTTCTTGAATCTGCCGCGCGCAATTTTTGCACATGTCGTGCTCTTTTCCGGTGGGTCCTTGGCAGCCCCCAAGAAGCATCCTTAGAGCCTCCGAGATAAATTGATGAGATGTCAGCGACAAAGATGAGGACGAGGACTTCAAAGGACGTGATTGGCAAGGAAAGCGGGGGGCGAAACTATTGAAGGGCGGAGTGCGGGTTTGCGGCACTGCGGAGGGTTATTGGTACCTTAAACCTACGCCTAAAAAAAAGTCTATCTACATATTTTTATCTATGTACTATGGGAGCGGGTGAGACAGAGACCTACTGACCTTGTTTGAGTTTCCGTTGAATTTGAGCAACTTCTTGCAAGATTTGCCGCGACTCTCGAAGTAGACCTGCTGTGGGTTGCGGGCTGGAGCTCTGCTCCTGATGGCACAGCATCCCGTCTTGAGGGTCGGCGAAGGTGTCCTTCGTCCCCCAAAGTCCGACAAATTCACGTCCATTTCCATTTCTATTTATTTTTTTTGGTTTTTGTTATATTTTTATTAGATGTCTAAAAATCACCACCTGATGCACATCGCCCCCTTATAAAATTCGCAACGGGTAGTTGGGGCTCCGGCGGCGGTGGCGGTGGCAGCGGAATGTACTAAAAATGGGGATATGAGAACCACTTTTAAGGAGGGCTTTTCTTGTTCGGCCCCAAACCCCCTGGAAGACCACCACCGAGGAGCCGAAGTGCTCCAGAGGAACAAAGTTTTTGGCAGGAGCCCTTTTTACCCGCGATTACAACAACCTGACCGCCGACACACAACTGAGCGTGCTGAGGGCTGGAGCTGGAGCGTTCGGGTGCTTCTCTGGCGCGGCGCCTGGAGGAGGTGATCCTCCTGATTGAAAAGTGGCCGCCTTCGCGCATGACCTTACAGTCGACTCTCAAAAAACCGAACACGTGCTTTGATTATCGCTTTCGCACTTTTCTTTTACACCCCCCGAAAATGGGGCGCCCGTAGCAATTAAGGGCGATTGGTGCTCCTTCGGACAAAAATTGCGCGAGGGTGGAAAAGTGCTTAGTTCAGGGATTCGTTCGCTTTTTAAGGGAAGAAAGGAGGAGGCATCCCCTAATAAAGTGAATTATTTCCGCTCCTTCGACGAAGACGACGACTACGACGACGACGGAGGCGGATGGGGCCCCCTCCGCAACATCATTTTGGTAATGGAGCGCTGATGGAGAGCCCCCTCGGCTCAGGTTGCTCCTGGGAGCTGCGATTGCGGTCGTTGTTTTTGGAGGGTCAATTACGCGGCCCTGGCTACGTCATCATCATCATCCAACCGTCGTCCCTGCGACTGTGTTCGACCGGAAAACCCCTGGCAGGGGGGCCACCGTCGTCTTAGATGAGTCTCTGGAAAATAAATAAATGTCAGAAGTTCTGACGGGGACATAATGAGAATTAGATTGCCTCTGTCTGTCTTCGGGTTCCAGGGCGTTCGTTGCGCCGTCTTAAGTAAGCCTCCGCAGGACTCTAAGAATGGAATATCTTCACTCCTCGCATCGTTTTGAAGAGCAGAAGGGAGCTGTGGGGCCATCCTCCTGGCGCTCCTTGTCCTTACCTCGGCCGGTGTATTCCCCGAGAGCGTGAAGGCTCCTTTTTGAACCCAGACCTCGTCCTCAGCGCGCCATAAAATGAATTTTAATTTATTTAGCTTGGGCTAGATTATCCCGGCGACGTTGGCGGCAGGGCTCTATCCCGGCTGCGATGGGTTATGCACCATTTTACGGAGTGATGTGCGGACCCGAGACCCGGGATTCCTCCAAAAACTCCTCCTTTTCATACTCCGGCAGCTTGGAAGCATGGAAAACGCTTTGAATTTATTCGGGGGAATTTACATTTGTTTCGCTGAGGCGTGAATAACAAGTGGCTCCCCGTCGTACCTGGGAAAAGGAGCCTCCTGCGGGACAGAAGGCTCTCAATTTCTGGATGCTCGTCTCGTAAGCACCTGATTACGCGGGTCGGGACACATTTTATGTGCAGATTGTTTCGCTACAGTGCACAGGGTGACACAGTCACATCACATCCTCGTTGCCCTCGTTTCATTCTGCAGTTGTAAAACACTCCGGATGTTGCATTCCCCTAAAAGTTTAACATAATTTTAATGCGTTTAGCAATTCAAACATGAGTAACCACTGTAAAAGGACATACCTATGAATTATTTATCTATTGCTTTTACATTCATGTGGGACCGGTCGATCGCACTTCTCAACCAATTCGAAGGTCGCAGATTCGAGATTTCCTTTTGATCAAAGTCCATATACTTTTCCAAGTAATTACCTAAACTAGGATTTTATTTATGGTATTTTAGTTATAATTTTTTTTATTATAATGCATATTTGCTAACTTTTCAAAAATTATTTTATGACTAATTATCCTTAGTTTTTGTTTCTTTATTTATTTTCTTATTTATTCTATCCCACATGCTTAGGTAAATTATAAATTTATTACATGAAGCCCACACTTATGTGAAATTTATTTTGAATCACTAACAATTTGTTTAAGTTTAATTACGTGAGATTAAAATGATAATGATGTCAATTCAATTTGTGGATATTTTTCCAATGTTTGTAAATAATGTTAAAAAAATACTTTCTCAGTAGGATCAAAAGATAACTTATGGCATTTTAAGGCCTGAAACCATTGAAAACTGTCTGATTTTTGTACTAAATTTCTCGTAATTAAGAGACTTCTTTTTGTCTACTTACATTGTATAAAATGGAACATTTTTAAAGAGAAGTCCACTTTTTGAAAGATTCACATAGGGGTACCTACACGATAAGATTTAATTAGAAAACTTGTTAAAATGCTATTTTAAAAATGTGGATTTATACCCCTTTCAAAAATAACAGCTCATATCTTGATGAAACCTTGCACATTGTATTTTAGGAACTTTAAAGTATAAGAAAAAATAATTTTTATGGCTTTTTTACGCTATTTGTCGGCGGTTACAGATTTTAGAAAAAAAACATAGAAAATTTCACGGTATGCATGATTTTGGCTCAATGGAAAGTCTAAAAAATGAGGTTTAAATCGGTATGAAAACCACTAAAAAAATAACCCATTTGGCAAAATATTTGCTGAAAAACAAGACAGTGGCGGCATTTTTTTTTTCACAAAAACAACACAAAAAATTGTCTATCAAACTATCCGACCTTTGGTTATTTTGTCGCTTTATATGTATGTACCTACATATTACAATATTTAGAACGATCGGTAGCGTAGTTTTTTTTTTTTGATCGAACTCGAACTCGAACTCGAAATCGAAAAACGTGTAATATATAACATTTTTTAAAAAAATAAAAAAATTACCTATATTTAATCTGCGATGCCTGCGATCCTTCTTCCTGCTCACATTGTTCATCAAATCTTGATTTTTTGTCCCTGCGAGCTTTTTGATTTTTTGAAAATTTGAATCCGTCACATTCCCTTAAACACTATATAAAATATATATTATTAGTCCAAAAGAAGCATCTATTTCTCTTCAAAATACATAACATTAGCAAGTAAAAGGATTCACATATGACATATTGCTTAGTAAAATGGACTAAAATTTTCCTTAAGTTGGTCTTTTATCTCTTCATGTAGATTGTTTCCTTCACAAATGCCCAGGATCGCATCCTCAGTTGATTATGCAAAAGTAAAATCCTCGGCTCGATTTCAGTCCTTAACAGGGGATTCCCAGTTTTATGCGGGGAATTTTTGCAGTCTGATAATCCAATTAAGCTACAAAACGATGCATAAGCAACATGTCGCAGGCAGGTGCGGGGCAGGGGGCGCCTATTCAACGAAGTCCCACGGGGTTATCCGCGGTGGAGCACGTGAGGTGTGTGCTTAATGCTTGAAAAACGAAAAACGAAAACTGGGAAACTGCGCTACATCCCGATCCGTGCGGGGGAGTTTTATTTTCAATAAAATGGCTCTCGACAGTTTTTCATTTCTTGTCGAGGGAGCTTCTTCAATTTATGGTGAAGACCCCCTTCGCCTCCGCCGGCTCCTGATGTAGAGCTCTCGGTGCTGCCACTTTTCTTAAGCGTTACAACTTCAAAAAGGAATTGATGTGACGTTTATATTTCTTGCTCTGGGAGCAGTGCCAGGGAAGAAACGAGGACTTCTTCATCCTGACTTCAGTCTGGCTAGTTCCAAACTCTTGCGAATTTTTTTCCCTATAAAATGTGGGCCTCTTGTTGGGTAGGAGGTTTCTCAAAAGTCGCAACAAACCTAAAAATAAAATGCCCCAGAAGTTTTATATTTGTTGTGGTACAGGTGGCTTTGAAACCTAAAGAAGGCAACCTACGTATGGTTTTGATTGATCTCTCGAGACTTGCAAAAATTCTTTTTCTGATATTTCAAAAATTGACAAAGGTAATTTCTTTTGCTGGAACAGACTGAGTACACTTGGGAAATTCAATTTTTATATCTTTAAACGAAAAACATATAACTGTAGAAATCCAATAAATGATTTTTTAAATACATATATAGTAATTACTTAAGTGTAAATTTTGTATGAACGAATTCACCAAAAACCACCTAGAAAAGTTAGTAAAACATTTGCAATTTTCTTGCAAGTGGTAAAATTGAGTGCAGAATCACGGTAAAAATTAATGCTCATAATTACATAAAACATTTTTTAGTGTATTCTTGTCCATAATTAATTATACAGCGAAAAGAAAAATTTAACTTTTGTTAGGAAGTGGGATTTTGTAATATTTCAACAATTTCATCGATGTAACTCGGCTTTAAATTACATTCATATATAGGTATAGTTGACAACCTTCATCGTACGAAAATTATCAAGTATTTGTAATTTTACTGATATCACTGTGATGTTATTTTATTTTTGCGTCATTCAAGAAATCAATCTCGAAGTGATCTCGAAGTGCCAGGAAATCAATGCAAAAGAGCTAGCTATTCATACTACATATAATATATTTCGAGTTGCTGCTTTTGCATATGTACTTTTCCATTTATATAAATGTTCTTTAAAATGTATACAATAAATCTATATTCCAATATACCAATATGACCATGCGAATGAGTAATTTTACTTTTTTGGAAATTGCTTTACTCTATCTAGTAGTATTTTAATAAATCTTGAATGTAAATAACGTTGTAAAATAACTTAGGTATTTTTTAGAGTGTATTTTAGGTGTTTTACTTGAGGACAAAATGTATGTACGAGTAAATTAATTTTTATAGCTAAGTATAACAACGCTGATTTTTATGAACTCTCTTGAAAACCAACTTAGGGATTATTAGAGTTGGCACTTCTGTATATTTTAATGTCCTATTTTTAACTATGCCACTTATGTATAATCCTATTTAAGAAGCTGTATCAGTGTGACCGGGGTAAAATGAGGGGTATTTTTACGAAAGTATAAACTATTAGAACGAATTTTTTCAAACTTGTGGGATGTATTTATGTGCAAGCAACTTTTGCGCCATCTGCCGAGGCTATTAAAAAAGAAGGTTGCTCCACTGCTGTAGTGATTGCGCCGCTAGAGTGCCTAAAACAGAAAATAAAATAAAAAACACCTTTAAACTAGAAGGTTTCCCTATGTGCAATGAACCAGGATTTTGGAAAAACATTATAATTTAAAAAATCCTGGTTTATTATATGACTGACAAAACAAGTCAATTGGATGATTCGTTTTTGAATTAGAGCTGCAGCCATAGAAATAAGACATAAGGAAGTGCGGAAACGTTCATATATAGTGTACGTGTGCGTACCATTTTTTTGGGGTGCTCAAAGGGTGCTCGGTTGAGCGAGACAGAACTTGAGCAAGCGAGACAGAATGAGGAAAAGCTGTAGAAATATTTTTGAATACTGTCGAATTATGCATTTTTAGATTACTTTGATTCATTTCGGAGTGCTGGTGAAAAAGACAGCGTTAAATTTAAATTTTAGAGGGGTAGATGCACCACACATTTTAATGTTATTTTAATATTAAATAAATTCCTATTCCAATCCCGAGTGAATTACAATAAGTCTGATCAGAAGAGTGTAAGAATAACGACGTTATTTTGAAATACATACAAGTTGCGGTGAGGCCCTCTTAAAATTACTTTCTTTTTACGCCTGTACTGATGTTTCTAATACTAAAATCTGAGAACTCACACATAAGGGACTCTGGTACGCTTGACAAGTCTAATCGCACTTCCTTATGTCTTATTTCTATGGCTGCAGCATATTCGAAAAACACGGTTTTGAGAAAAACGAGTTTAAAGTTTGAACTGTCAATTTCTTTATGATAAAGTGTTACTATCAAATTATTTGAGATTCGACCTTAAAATTGTAGCACGATATTCTCAAGGGTATTTCGAAAAAAGCAAAAAGAAATTTCGGTTCTCCAATCGTGTCACACTGGGATAGCCCTAATTTATGAAAATACCAAAAACATAAAGTTCCTTAAAGAGTTAAGAGTGTCTACCGTTTATTTATTTATGGTTTAAAAGCAATCAATCAATATAAAAGAGAATGTGTAGACCTAGCTCATTTAAGATAGAAGCACGAGTAACAAAGCCGTTGAACTGTGATGCCTTTGACGTCACAAGGCTCTTATCAAATTGGGTCAGGTGGAGCAATTTGAGTAACATGCAGTCATAAATTTAAAAGGTAATAAAATCAGCGGGCATTCGCGGCCAATTGGAGTAAGTGATTGCATCCCGGCGAGGTGATTATGGTGGTCAGGTTCGGTAATTAAAATATTGCCCCGAGCGTAATCGTCTAACGCCTTATAATTTATAATCATACCTCTTGCAACAATGTTGCAAGGCCCTTGGGGCACTTTGGGGCCAAGGAGCCTGGCGCTCCCTTTGGACCGCATACCGCTTTCTCGGATTTGGCCATAAGGCTACAAATTAGCAGTTTGCATTTCATCAGGGTATGAGGTAAAAAAGGTATAAAAGGAGCGACTGATCGCCAAAATGAAATAATCACCTGTCCCAGGGGAGCTCCTCCGTGTGCTGTTTGCTGTGCCCCACGGTCAATTTGAGCAGTCGTTGTAATAACAAGGCCCGCTGTTGAGCCCCGTTGGACATCACCATCTTGTCCGGACTCCGTCGATGGATGATAAAAAGGCTAAAAAATAAATAAAATAAAATAAAGTTAAAATAATGAAAAGAGGGCCTACGATTGAGAGAGGAAACCCACCAAAAAAGGAATATCGCCGCCGCCGCCACAATTACTAACTACCGTGTGGCGGATCAGTGCGGGCCATTTTTTCGGTGATTTTCTGCATTTATGAGTATAAATCACGTCTTGAGGGATTTTTTTGTTTGCTTAAAATTGATGTTGTCCGCATTTGTTTTCGATACTTTGAACGGTTTCTGTCCGACTTCTGGGTGGTGGCTGGGATCTCTTTCGGGCGGATTTTACCTACAGGAGGGAGCCGGACTCCCAAATGGCAAGGGGGGCTTCCACCAGTCAGGAACATATGTCAATTCGCCGGGGCCCCATCGATGCGATGCATTATGGATGAGCGCCGCAGCCTCAGCAGCCCGATCGGTGGCCTGCCCTTAATAATTAAATGACCGAATCGAACCGGGAAATAGATTTGATTGCCTCTGGGGAGATGTCGGCCTTATTCCACTGAGGAGGCTCATCCAAAATCCTCAAGAAGAGATGCCATATAGAAAAAAATAAGAAAATGATTATTAAAATTTTGATTGTCATGCCATCCACATATTCAGATATAGCTGAATACGTGGCTGAATAAAATTTGGTAGTCAGCGCAGCGCGTTAATGTATGTAGCTGCTTAAATATTTCTGTGCCACTGGTCACCTGATAGCTCCAAAATTAAAGTTTTTTAGTATAGTATAGGCGTTTAAACATTTGAAAAGCAGAGTGCGCCCAAAGACGTTAACTGCTTTATGCAATATACTTTACAATAGTAGCTAATTAACGTGAATAAATAATTTTGGTGATAATTACAATTAGTATGATTAAAGTGAAAATTCGATCACAACATTTTCATATGTATATAATAATAATACAAAGATATGTATTTAGATTTTTAGAAAATAAATTTAAGGCTATCTCCTCTACCTAAAAAGAGGGAATCAAAAAAACATTTACTTACCCAACCGAGTGGGGCATTGTTACAAAAATAAAAATCTGATAAATTTAATCCATCATTTCAGCCTCTAACTGTAAAAGTATAAGTAAAATAAATAAATAAATTTAATCCCAACGGATAAAAATATTTCATATTACAAGCTTTTATTTAATTTATTTTCTTTTTAGTTCATTTTTTCTTTTTCTTTTGATAAAAGCTTGTTTTTAAAAGAAATTTGTTACTTTTAATGTTTTTATGTATCAACTGAACAACGATTTGAAAAGGAGGTTCAATAGCACTTTGATTACCTTATTTTAAAGATAAGAAAATTTCGAGTCATTTCAGAAATACTATAATAAAGGTGATCTCCCTTTGCCAAAGATATAAAATGCCTTTTCTCTCTTCATTGAAAGTCAATAAAGAAGAAATAAAAAACAATTTTTACAAAATAATAAATACCGACTTGAAAACTTTGCCTACGTCTATAAATTTAAACTAAAAACTTAAAAATAATAACCAGCGACCGCAGATTTGTATGCTCACAATGCAAAATTGAAGTTTCGGCGGAACTTAAAATAAAATTAAAACTCCTTTCCTGAAATATAACTATAAAGTTTAATTTGCCTGCAATCAGCAATACCTACGAATAGCGTTTTCATTATAAAAAAAAAATGAAAATATGCACATTTTATTTTCTTGCAACCAATTACTAGACTTTTAGATATCAGTTCTTAAAAACCCCTAATTATAAATTTTCATGCAAATTGCTTTAAGAAGAAATTTTGCTGAGAAATTCAAAGATAACGCCTCAGATAACATAACCCCTATGTACTCATTTTCATATCGAAATTGAAATTTTTGCATTGTACCCCAAAACAGTTTTTGTACGCAGTTAAACTAAAAGGTATGCCATTTTCGCAGATTTGTATCATACCCCAAAAGAGGACCCCTTTAAAACTTTCGTTGCATGCAAATGAAAAGGCAATTACAATTACAAAACAAATATCAACAAAATCGCTGTTTTCCTCCAATCCCAGGGGAGCATTCAAACTTTTGCGGGGAGGGAGTAAAATTCGTTGCCCAAATCGACGAGCAGCGCTTCGATGTCTGGAATCGGATGCAACCCAGGGCAATTGCTTTTCGCAAATTAAATTCCCGGAAAATGGGAAAAAAAACGATGAGGGCATAACAAAAAAATGAAAAAAATAAAATAGCACAGACGAAAAATTGATTTTACCTGGCTGACTCCAAAAATTCGTGGAATATCATCAACGAAGAATCTCCCCCGAGGGGGCAGCAGCAGCGCGCCCACTGCATAATTTTGGGGCCACGGCGGAGGCGACGGAATGCGGCAGCCTTTCGCTAGCGGAGCACGAAATTTCCTGGAAGTGCATGTGATAAAAATGCTAAATTCATTGACCCTGCAGACCGCGGTGTAGGATCGCTTTTGCACTGAATTCAATTTTTTTTTCTTTTAAAAAAAGGGAAAAGGTGTGCAAAATTTTCCATGACCCGACGACGAACCCACCTGCCCCCGGCTGAGGTTTCACTTTCTGATGTACTACGCGACGTGGATTCTTAGACACTCGGAAAAGGTTCCCATTGGCGACCTTCAAGTTTTTGTGATACCCTCCAGCTGGGCGTGGGGCTCACTTGGCTTTCTGATCAATTTATGGGATTGGCCCCACTACCCCACAACAAGCCCCCTCAGCGGGTGTATGTTTATTTTGATCAAAACTTTTGCAATAACGCAACGAAGGGTTGCAGTTGGGATAAGACCCCAAAATGGGTTTATTTGCTGGAAGGTTGTCGGAGCACATGAAGAGGAATTTATTACCATAAGCCCCAAGAAAAGTTTCTTTTCTCAGACTTGCTCCAGGTCGAGTCCTGCTGCATCCGAAAACATTCAACGGGGAGGGGGACTGTTTGGAAGAACAACATTCGCCCGGTTGAGTTTTGGGAATATCAGAAAATCAGGACAAAATGCATTTTCTATGTTCTTCCCTCAGGAGCTCCGCCCCATTTATTGGATATAGAAGAAAATATGGAGACTGTACGAGGGTTTAAAAAATCGTCAAAGTTTTGATTGCCCAAAATTTACCCTGTTTGAAGATATCCCGCAGGCTGGGTCGATCCCCTGGGACGTGCCCAACGCAAAAAGAAATTCCTCAAATATAACTTTTAATAACGAAATTCCAGTTTGAATATACAATCGGTGACGAAATTGAGAGGACACTTTAAAAAAAATGCTGAATAGGAAAATTAAATCTCTTTTTCCAATATTATTATTTTTTGATATTTTTAAATTTTATATAGTGCTTAACAACGGGAACGTTTTTGAACTATGTATGTACTTTTTATTCTATTTGTTTTTGTTTCATTATACTTTTAATAGAAAATTAAGTTAAACTTATTAATTAATAACTCTATATTCCTTCCAAAAACCTTAATTTAAGTCTTAATGGGCCCTTGTAACTTTAAAGTTACACAAATAAACCAATATTTTTTAAATAAAATTCAATGATTTTAAACAATACATACCTATAGCATATAGACATTATTATACAATATCTCTTTATTTACTAGTAATATTCTTGATAACGCTGTCAGTTCCGAACAGGAAAATTAATATAAATTACTTTTGCAACTTGCTACCGATGAATGGCAAAGGAATTTTCTTGTGCAATTATCGTTATTTGTATTCTTCTATTCATGTTTATAAAACAAGAAAGAGCGTATTATATAAGTGATAGTATATTTAACAATACAATATATTTCATTTTGCATTTCATTAATAATATTCGTTACTATTTGTATGTGATAAGTTTTGTGACTCAAGTAACAATGGGATATAATGGGGAAAGTTCGGTGTAGTTTTAGTTAGCCTAAACAATTAATAAAAAAACATATGAAAATAAAAATAGGAATAAGAATAAGGAGCATTAACGATAATAGGTCTAATAGTAACACTGTAATACCCGATGCAAAATAGTTCGAACACCCATTTTTGGAATATACGTGTAAAAAAACATACAATAATTTCATTTTTGTGATGGTAGACAAATATTATACTTACTGAGTTTCTATATTATTTTATATATAAATAAATAAAATATAAAAAGCACAACATTCATTCAACATTTAAAACAAAATTCGTTAAAAACCATTCTTCAGTATCTTAGAAAAGACAATATTTTATTGTTTTATTATTCAAAACGCGAGCAGGTGAATTATTTTAAATCGGAGAAGTAATAATTCGAACGTTGTCACTTTAAAGTCACAATATGTATGCGTTTTTATAAAACTATTAAAACTTTATCGATTTTAATTTACATTCATGACGAATACAAATACTGAAAATGGGATTTCTAAAGCCCTGGCATGAATTACATAAAAAATTTATGGAGTATAGAAAAAAAGGGAAAAATCAAATAACTAGCTAAAGGAAAAATTAATTACAGTGGAATTTTTTTAACTCGAAGCTCCAGGGAAAGGAATTGAAAAACAAATTAGGAAAAATTTCAATTGTAGAAAAATTGACGAAACTTAAAAGTTTCACGCATAATATTGACAAATTTATTACCAATCTCTTTGATTTTGATTCATGCAATAGCCATAAATGTTTACAACAACATATTAAAAAATCAGAGTCATGGTTCAAGTAGTTTGTTTTTTAAATCGTGACAACAAAACCAAAAAAGGTGGTTTCGAGAAAATTGCGTTTAAGTTTTTAAAAGGATATATAATATACATAGTATATTCTGGCCTCACGGTACGCCGCTTAAAATTTTCACAAATAGGAAATGTTTAAATTTAAATATTACTCTAAAGATATTAAAAACATGTTTTTTACGATATGTACTCTTAAAATAAGTTAAAACTTTTTTTAATTCTTCAAAATATGAAACTTGGCATACTTGTTATACATATTAGCAAAATTGTAATATGAGTCAAAAATGTTCCTGCCTTGTAGGAGTTTGTATAAATGAACTAGAAATAAATGTTTTAGAATATAACAAACATTTCGCGCTTTTTTTTCTGTAAGTGTTCCCTCAATTTCGTCACTGATTGTATATATAAATTTTCGCGTTATTTCCGCGCTGATGTGTGCTATTTTAGCGGGAACGTTCTTCATTTTTCTAAACGGATTTACACGCCTGGGGTACACGCATTTGTACCTTGTGGGGATTTAATGCGGTGTGAGGCTTACATTTCCTGTCAACACAATAAAAGTTGGGTCACAGCCATTTGGAGCAGAAAAATAAGGGCTGAAGACTTGCAGCAGATGGGTGGGTGGAAGTTTCGCCCTTTTTTCGCCCTCCAGAGGCATCGAAAAGGTGACGATTAGGCTAATTTTTGCCTGACTATACACCTCCCACGGATGGGCATAGGGCCGCCATCGGCATTCGGGCTTGAAATTGGTTTTGCGTACGATGAAGGAATTTATGCCTCATCCGAAACGGGGGGGATTTATTGCTACTACGTGAATAATAAGGCACTTAATCTTCACCCCCATAGCTCGCGTAAAATTTCTTTCGCAAAAAACTTCTACGCTACTTTCTATAAGGGAACATTTCCCTGATAACGCGGTGCTTAAGAGACGATTTTTGCATAAGAAAGTAATAAGGGCCTTGGATGCTCAGATGTCACATCTGAGCCCCATTGTGCCAATCAAAATTTTTGATGGGATCACTTAAGTAAATAGGATTACTCTGTGGAGCGTAAGGGATCCACTCAGCTATACAAATCTTCAATTTCATATATCCCTTAACATTCTCTATTTAACCTACAACTTAAAAAGTCATGACTATGTATGTTTGATTTTTTCTAATTAGTTGCACGTTACGCTGAAATATCCAACCGTTCCATATCGTAATGAGATAAATCGATAATATTGCAATTTAAAATCAAATCGTGTATGGAAAATTCGTACTCAAATGAACAGCTGAGAATAAGTACCAATCCTGGTCGAAATATTTAATCTTATGCCTCACAGAGTCTTCATATGAATTTAAATCGCTAATTTAGTTGTTCCTTTAGTAACTACTCATCCAAATGATAAAAATAAAAAGTATTTTACTAAGTACTCCTGAACAATGAGATCTGCAAGAGACAATTTTTTGGTATATAAATTACCTTAGAGGTAAATGAACGAATGATTTTTTGACGCCAACATAAAATTTTATTTCATTCATGACGATGCCTGCAAAAATATCTTTCAGGCATTGTTTAAAGGGGTGTGTGTGTATTTTATTTTTGTTGTTTCAATTAAAATAATAAAACTTGGAATTTTACGGACAGAAATTAATTTTATATCCCCGACATGTATCGCAAAGAAAAAATTCTCAAAATATATCGTCATAAAATTTAGAACTTCAGTTTGTATTTCATATATTTTTTGAACTAAAGTATATTTTTGATGAAGTTTCACTATCCCCTGACCCTTTATCTTAAAAAAATTAATTAGATACGAATGTAACCTGTTCGTTTTTGGAATGTCTGTTCAACAATTTTCATGTGCAGACATCGAATTCATAATTTGTTTGTACAAAAATAAAAAGATCATGATGAACTGCTAATAGAATTTGCGGAGACTGCCCTGTTAAATATAAAACAAAAATAAAAAAGGTAAGTGTTGATGTAATAAAAATATAACAAAAATAATATAATATCGTAAATCCCCTTTTTGAAAAAACAAATTAACATCAAACCTATCTTTATTTAATATTTCACTAGAGAAGTTATGAAATTCATAAAAAAGTGGTACTGTACCATTTTCAAGAAAAGTGACTAACTAATAGTTTTTAAACAATTTCAATCTCATGCAAAGTGAGGCACCTCACTCTATTGTATTATTTCACAATTATTTTATAATTGTGGACTTGAACAATTTTATCAAATTCCATGTACTATAACATCTATGTAGTTGTAACTTTAAAATTGTTTCAATTATTCGACCGATTGGGCTCAACATTTTAGGGATTATTCTAAACATACATACATATATACTTTCAGCCTAAGCTAGGATTATGTTCATATATATGTATATATGTAACATAATTTTAAACGATTTAACTTGAAAAAGAAAGGTCAAAGAATTCTAAAATTCGCCATTTATTTTCCATCTGATATGTGTGAATGTAGTTCAGGCAATATCGGCTTACTAATAATTTAATATTCACTTTAAATTTTTTATTTCATTTCTAGATTTGAAAAATCATGCCAGCCATACTTTGATAAAACATTTCAAACAAAAATTGTTCGTGTCATACATCTTCTTTCGTATATAAAAATATAAATATTTTCAAATAAATTTTATTATTAAGAAGAAAAAAAAATTAAGATATGTCCAAAAGCACCAGATTGCGCCCTTAAACACTAAATTCGATTTTTAATATGATCACTTTTATAATTTTTCCTATTTTTTTCTAGACTAAAATCGTTCGTCATATTGAACAAGATTAGCATTTATAAGTTTTAAGATTAAAAAAATAAATAAATTACCCAACAAATTTCATTAAAACGAATAAAGATCTGGATGCATATATTACCATGGTTTATTGTATTTTCATCCAGAACCAAAATGTACGCAAAGTTTCAAAATTTTTCATCGACAAAGAGTGTCTTAAATAGAGCTTCTCAGATATGATTCCAGACAAACAAATAAACAAACAGACGTGATAGTGAATTAAGGAAAAAAAAAGTGTATAATAATTTGGAGTAATTGTCGATTGCAAGCTTTGGAAATTTCTTACGTTTCAATTCTTTGATTCGTCCTAAATAAAATATGTTACATTTTAGTTAAAATTTCCCAAATTGAAGCATTTCTATAAAATTTCCTCCATCCCTTATAAAGTAAATTAACTTACTTAATGTAGGCGCTTCCAACGAAACGGCAAACATTCAATTTTTATTCGCAGTCACCGGGAGTTACGATTTCGCCGAATTAACATTTATTGAAAAAACTCTTCGAAAGGCGGAGGGCGGAGGGCGGTAATTTCGCCGTAAAAGTGACCTGCAGGTGGATTGCAGGCATTACACCAAAACGGGCCACTTCCTGGCTTAACGGCGGCGGGCTAAATTTATGGCCCCTCGTCCTCTCGGGGATTACCGCACCCGACCCAGTTCGAGAAAAGCTCTGTCCTCTGTTCCAGGATCGAGGATTACATGTTGAGCCACCGGTCCGGGGATTTTCCGCCGCCCTGGGGCTCCCCAGGGGCAGTTGCGGAAGCGTGGCAGCACCGGCTCCCGGCAACATGCTGCTATCCTTGTGTCCGGCAGCATGTTTCAAGTGCAAAAATGTTGCGACGCCGGCCGCCGGTTGTTCACTGCGCAGCCTCAAACTGCCCCCAAAAGGCCGCCACGACTCAGGGGAGCACGTCGCGCGAGCTTTTCCCGTCGGCCAAAATGGGGCACCGGGGGTCCGCTGCTTTTCGCCTTTTCGAGCGCCAGAACTCGCGTGGTCGCCATCCGCAGCAGGTCATTGTCGCGCAACGAGTTTTCCTCCGCCAAGTTCAGCCGTAGCGCGCATCGCTTTCCTCGACCGTCGCTGTCGTTGTCGTGCCGTGCCGTGCCGTGCTCCATCGTACCTCTGCCCACTGCCAGTCAGCGCCGCATTCGGGCAAGTGGATGCCTTTGAGATTTTTCCGGATTTTACATTTCTTCAAAAAAACATTTCGAGATTTCCGCGAACAAGATTTTCTCAGTTTCGTTGCGTTCGTGCTTGAGGAAAAGTTGATCTCACCTTCGGCCAGGTGCTTGAAGCAAGTGGCGCGCGATAACGTCCGTCGTGTGCAGTTCCTTTCCGTTGAAAGGACCTCAAATTGCGCGAATTTCCGTCGTTTTCGAATTGTGGGTGGCGTGGTGCAAGTGACCAGTGCAATTTCAAAGGGGCCTCAGGTGCTTTTCTTAAGCGGTTAAGATGCAATTAGGACTCTTGGTAGTTGGTACTTTTTGCATCTTGTCTACTTCGCAAAATTTATTCAAATAAAGTCCAAAGCAGCGCTAGGTCGACTCTTTTCGATCCCAAGTTGTAACGGCCATTAGCACTTTTGAGTGCATTTCCGACAGAGGAGGCTGATTGAGTCCTGAAAAGCGTTTAAATTTATTATAAATATATGCTTATAAAATTTAAAAGAAAGAAGTCACTTTCTCAATTTGAGCTTGTTACAACTAAATTCCTAGCCCAAGCTTAACTAACTCTAGCATCGACTTAAGTTGAAATTCAGCTCAATTCGACACTCAGAGCTCTGTGAAACATAATCTCATTTAGGGGGTAAATTAAAATTAATTTATAATTAATTTATCATCAAATAGCATAGAAAAAAAAAAGTGTTTCATATTTAATATTTTACAGATTTACACTCTAGATAAAGGTATGTGCTAAAAAACAAATAATATATTAATTCTCAAAACTTTCTGCTCATTTATTTTTAAATGGAGCATTTTTACAATATTTAAAGGTTCTATACCCCTTTTATTCTAAGCTAAGCTTAAATACATATGGAAAATTGCTTCAATCTAATTTGAAAAACAATATTCGAAACTATAATTTGTGAGATTTAAATTGAAAATTTTAATTTTAATCCATTGCTTTTGTGGTAACGATACTTAAATGTTTTTAGAGAAGCATTTACGAGTATTAATCACCCCTTTTGCTTAGCTTCTTTATTTTGACTAAATTATAATCATCAAATAAAAAGATAGACTTCTTAAGAAGAAAATCGATGATAGAATTTTGTGTTTCACTTAAATATGTAATTTTAAACTATTCAAACTATCGAGGTGGATTCTAAAATTTGCAAATATATTTTTTCCTACCCTCAAAAATTCAAAAATCAACATATTTTATTGTTCGAAAAATTTTATTGAACTACATATTTCTATTCACGAATAAAATAATTTAGCATGCAGAGCAATCGATTAATTCGGTTTAAAATTACCTTTATTTATAAATAACACGCGCTGCTAATTTTTAATTTGTCGCTTGAAATACTATTTGTAAATTAAATCCCCAGCGCCCTCGAGACCTGAGGAGATCCTCCCCAAGGTTGAATAAAATTTCAATTGGAACAAGCAGAACATTTTTGCGTTGTTTTAATCGCCACATCGCAGCAATTGTTTTGCTTTGAATACCTTTTTTTCTATGTAATTTCGCATCAGCGGCAAAACTTGCGACGTGTTTACTCCAAAAATTGGAATAAATGAATATTTCATAGCTTTTTGGGGGACAATTTTATGCTTTTTTTCTCAATTTCCTAAAAAAAAATCCTACGAAACTGGGAGCATTTTTATGGAGGATAAATAGCTCAAGGAAAAACTCTTTCCCAATTGGCTGATGGAAAATTTTGAACGATGGCTCATAAAAATAACTCTTTTTATATTTTGGTCATAAATCAAAAACTCCCAAAATATCGCAGACCATAAAATTAACAAAGTGGAAACGGTAAAAATCTGCGAAAAGTTTTTTTTATTGCCTTTTAAAGGTTCGGGTGTTCAATGAAATGGGGTAATTTGGGGCGAACGGGCTCATTAAACAACCGGGGCGAAGCGACTCTTTTGATTTAATTTAATTAACTTTACATGAAACAGGGGTTCGTTCAGAAAACACTAAAACAAACCGAATTATGCTTTTATGGGGAGCAAGGTCACAATAAAATTTCATCTGCCCCTTGAACCCAATTTATATAATAAAAACTTTATTCAGAGATAACAAACTGATACTAATAATTTTTAATTTCAATGTTATTTGAACATATCTTTTAAGTAAGAAGAAGGCTTTGGTAATAGAAGTTATTTCATAAACCTTAAAATTATTTTAAAATTCTGCTCATTTTTCAGCAAAATTTCCAAGGGTTTCAATTTTCAACACAAAAATTCGCGTCGAAAAATTTATTGAGTACTTTGACTTGAAATTTTCCTCCGAACATACTTGACTTGATATTTCTCCAAAAATAGACATGTTCTTTTAGCCTGATCAATATTTTAGCAATTATAAAATTGCTTTGAATCTAGGGTAGCAGTTCTCGTAAAAAGAGTCAAGACCAAAAACAATTCAAAAGACCTCAAACTAAAAAAACTTAATTACGAAAATCCCTCTAGTAAATTATTTGACATAAATTTTGAATTACTTATTCTATATCTATTAAAAGTATAATTATAGAATTCGAAGTTTTGTGCGAAATTAATAATAGTTGTGTTTTTTAAAAATCGGTTCCGGTTTAATCCGCATAAATAAAAACCGATTTAACTTAACTGCTTAATAAACAGACTAGAGGAGGTAAAACCGATTTTGTCAGTTGTGTCAATCAATCAGATAATTAAAATTTATTTATTCACTTTCAAAAACTGCCAATATGCAGTTCGATTTTATAAATATCTGATAGTCTGATATTCATTGAGATAAAATAACTTTTATGTAGTGTTTCTGGGATGGATAGCTTTGAAGGAAGTTTGTACTATTCATCAAGAATTGAAATTTATCAAATAATGCTACAAATTTAACATTTTAATGGACAATCTATATTTTTAAGGCGTATTGGCAACATATGCTGCAAAAGGGCTGCGTTGCGCTCTACCCATATGCTTTTTAAAATTTAAATTGAGTGTAATCGCTTTCTGGTCTCTGGTAAAATTATTATATAATTTTCAAATATTAACCCTCATATACTACATTAGTGTAAATTAATCGTCGCTTTAAGAATTATCGAATTACTACCTAGTTTAATTACTATCTACCCGACTAGAACTTTGTGTTCGGTAGTAATGAGGTTGGCATTAGGTATGCCACATTTCGCATTAGGCCCTGATGAGGAAACCGCATAGTTGAATACTAATTATGAATTAAATTTAAAGAAGTTATCCTTATTTCAAATGTCTAGTTGTGCCATTTCAAGGAGGTTTAACTGTAGTTTTGTGGTTTTAGAAATCACATTTGTCAACAATTGCTCATTGAAATGATAATTTAACGAATAAAATGAGTTGAACTCGTAAATAAAACTTTCTTAGCTAATTCGATATTTTAAATCGGTTTTCCTTAAGCCAGTTCTTGATAGATTATGTAGTAAAACTAGTTCGAAAACCAGTTTTAAATGTCTTAGTCTGTCACTGATTTTACCTACGTATATCAAACACTTTTTATTTCACGAAAATGAAATCAAATTGCCTAGATTTATACTTTACATCAAAAACTTACATCCAAAACGTTATTTGGTTCAAGGATTGAAGTTTGGATGGGTAAATATCATGGCATTTAAAAGCACTTTTCAAAAATGTTAAAATCTTGATATATGTATGTACGTTAAGGATTTTAAAATTCAATTCAATGCAAAATTTGCTATTTAACCTGAACCAGATGGGAAAATGAAAACAAACAAAAAATGCCGCTAATATCGCCAAATTAAAAGCGTTGAACTGCTTAAAAGAAAAGCAACCACTTTTAGGGCAGCCTCACAAACAATTTCATCGCCCCAAATTGTTGTCTGTCAAAGCGAAAAAATTTGATTTAGCGATTCATTGAGATCCGAGACTCCCCTAATCGATGGGGAGCAATAAATTCCACAATCTTGGCAAGTTCAGCAATGTCACGATCAAGTGAAATGAACTCATCTCAGCGCTGTCATCGTAATGATCTTGTCGAGGTTCCCCAGAATGGGGCCACAATGGTCCAGAGACGCAGTCTCCACTCGGTTTTTAGTTATATGCTCCGAGACAAAACTCGGACAAGGCAGTCTCCGAAGAAGAAGAAGAAGAAGCACCATCATCATGATGAGCATGAGCCCCAATGAGGCCATCAACTTCTGGACATCGATTAATTAATTGCCCTTAATGTCTTAATAGCGTAATTTTCCTAGAACACAAATCAGCTAAATTTCCATAAATTCAAATCCTCGCCTAATCTCATCGATTAGCCGCGTAGTGGCCGTGTGGCCGAGGCGGAGGGAGGGGCCCCGGGGAAGGGATCCAGCCCCCTTCCTGGTGGCCCGTAAGTTGTAAGATGCCCGCTCGTCTGCTAAGACGTGTGCTATTCTGAGACATGGGCATCTTCCTCCGGGATTCTTCGGCTCTTCGTCTGACCCTAGCGCTGCATTTTTTTGGACGTAGTCTCCTTTATACTAAAAATAAAAAATAAATGATTTAAAGATTTTTTCGATGTTTTTAGAGAAACGGCTAATTGAGGACAATTAAGTGATCGTGTGCTATCCCGAGAGTGGACAGTGAAACCTCCCCGAGAGGCCGGAACCGGCCCAGGAAAGGGCAACAACGAGAAAATTGCATAGGCCCTATAACTAGAGATATATATATTTTTTTTATCCATTTGGACCCGGGGGCGATTTTTGATTAATTTTTTTTCTTGTGAATCATTTCAATTGTTTTATTTCCTAAAAACAAAAATTCAAACAACCAACAGTCGGAACGTTTAAGGGAACTGAACTTTACCGAGAGACATCCTCGTTCCCAGATGAGTAAAATTTGGTTCCTTTACTTCTGCAGTGTAGCCCTCCAGAGTCTAGTGAGTGCTGATGCTGAGCCGGGCAGCCAATGTCCGGCCAGGAAATCCCTGTCGTACTTGAACAACATCGAGGACGTCGAGATCCTCAACTTTGGGGACACGACAACCGCTGTGCTGGACAGAGGACAACAAAAGAGGTAGGCACTTTGACTACCATATCCCCTACATATAGCTGAATACGTAGCTGAATACAATTGTACAATTTAAATGTGTATATCCATAAAGCTAGAGCGATTTCACGATTCTATTCCCTATTTAAAAATATTTTAAAAACATACATATTACAAAAAAAGGTACCAATGAAAAAAAACAGACAATTCTTAAAGATATTAAAAATAAAATATATATCGTCTCTATCACTCTGTCCTCTCAACTGAGTTAACCTTTAGAATTATTCGAAATCGAAATATAATTGAAGAGAGAATATCTGCAATTTAAAATTTTTAAAATAAGCCAAAAAATTCGAAATCAAAGTACGGCATTTTTAAAATTAAAGCATATTAAAAACATCCTAACATATAAATCTTATCTTTATTTGATCTTTTATATGATATAGCATTGGGCCCGATTGTTGAATCCATTCGAATCGAATCGGAAAGAGCTTGCAAAAGCCCTTTTGGGATGAATATTTCGCTGAAATTCTGAGGAATTCATTAATTTTTTCTTTGAAAGTGGTTAAAAAAAATCCGATAGAAAATCCAATAAAATTATTTTGGCATTAGCAACTTTAATAAGAAATTTTTCTCCCAAAAGGGCTTTTGTAACCTCTTTTCTATCCGATTCGAACGGATTCAATAATAGGGTCCATTATTACAATAGTGACAATTAAACAAAAAATAGATTCAAAAAGAAAATCTGAAAGGCTCCATTCTTTCTCAAATCGATATAATTCCTCAAAAAGGCTCCTCATAACTTCTACCATCCTCGGACTCCCAGCTAGGCACTAACCATAAATTCCCAGGGTGTCGTCTTTCTCATTTTCGTCCGGACCAAATCCATTTTAAACAGAAAGGTCCGGTGCCAACACTCCCCGAAAACTCCCGACGATGATAACTTGAAAAATTACGAAGAAGGAGCACGTAAAACAAATTGGTCCAGCGACACCGCCCGGGACGTGGTGGCCGATTTGGCAATTTCGTGTTAAAAAAACAAATAATAAAAAAAAAATCGTATATAAGATGCACCTCTCCTGCTCCCGACATGTGCAGACCTGGCCTAGTAACACCCTTTCCCGACCTTGCTGCAAAAGAAACATGAAAAATTAAGGAAAAACATCTTCAACGTCTTGGCGGCATCTTTCACGAAAATTAGGTTGATTTGTGAAATTCGCCTCACGCCGGGACGGATATAGGAAGGCACTGCATATGCTTTTTGGAGCAGAGAGCAGCGTGCTGTTCGATGCTTCTTTTTATCATATTTTTATATTTTTTTTTTGTCATGTACAGCTGCAAAATTTAGAAATCATCCTGTGTCTCTAGACTGAAAATTTCTAGCGATTCGATGGTATCTTTGGACCGAGCGTTCGCCTTTCTTTGCGAATTTGCAAAAAATCCTTGAACTTTCGTTTAACCAAGAAAGACGCGATTCAGTGTCGCGCTTTCTTTCGTTATCTTTCATAATTTGTTTATCAAAAATAAAAGAAACTACTCAGTGAGGTAGAGCTGCACCAGCATCAGAGTAACAGGCGGCACGGTCTAATGGGAATTCCTGCATTATTCTGGTGATCGAGGAGCACCTCTTTTAATCGGCCACCGGAGCTACATTTTTCCCCGGTTAGTTGCTCTGCTTTAGGCCTAAGTCTCGCGGCTCGATGAAGTCATCGATCGCAGCTAAGCACGCGGTCTTGGTGTCACCTTCGTTGGGAGGCGCCATCGAGGTGGAGGCAATCTTCGTAACAAGATCAAAAGGCACGCTCCTCGGTTGCAGAAATTGCACGGTTGCCTGGGAAACGCAAGTACTCCTTCGCACGCAACCGACGCAAGGTAAGCGCTAGATTTTTCGCGATCAGTTGTAAATAAAACAATTTAAAGAAATCGCCGCATACCTAAGCTCAACTGAAATCAGTAAATTTAGACGTTTTTGAACAGTTCAGCACAATTCAGCTATTGGTTTTATTAAGCTGAATTAGGTAGGATACTCTATAAAACTTATAATCATATTGAAAAACCAATTTCGGAACACTTAAAGATTTTCAATTCAGATATTGATTTTATTCAGCTGAATTAAAAGGAAAAAGTTTACTAAGGGGCTATCCGAATCCAAGTCTTCATCTTCGTCTTCGTCTCGTTATTACAGTTTATGACGTCAGCAAACAAGCTGATCTAGTATTCCAATTAAGACGAAGACAAAGCTAACCCGTATGAATTCGTTTGCTTAGCTCGATATTTGATATTTTAAATTAATCAAAGTAAACAAAAAATGCACAATTCGACAGTATTCAAGGAATGCTCGTGCAATTTTTCTCGTTCCGTCTCATGAAGTCAACCCAGGCCCTGACTCGCTCATCAAGCAAAGCAATCTAAACTGTTATACTGCGTAGCTAAGCTCACAGCATAGTCATGAATTCGGACAGTGCTTAGCTCGGTGTGACGTCATGAACTGTCATAACGAGACGAAGACGAAGACGAAGACGAAGACGAAGACTTGGCCCTAAGAATCTTTATTAAAAAAAAAAAAAATTCAGCGGTTTACTGCTCAATTCAGCGAGCCCTTTTCTTAGGGTTGATAAGGCAATGGACTGTAATAGCTGAGATTTTCATAATTTATCTCTAAAAAAGGTATGACATTTAAAAAATTAAACCACACTATAAGAGGTGTGTAGGGAAAAATTAAAAATCGTTTTAATTTGGCCCACGGAGTTAAATAATTCGATACCATCTCCAAATAGTTTAAAACCATTATATTCATTTCAAAATTAAGATAAATCAGTTTCGCTTAAAGGGTTATATCTGTTTGTATTTGTTTTTCCAATTGTTTTTATTGGCTTATATTGCGCCAAAACACCCCAAAATTGATAATAATCAATAAATTCTATGTACGATTATAACTGAGAAATTGCCTCAGAACTGATTTTCTGAAGCTAGTCTGATGAAAAGCTATAACACTTTCAAATTTTAAATGTGTTTCGGAACCGTGTTTTAAAACTCGACAAGCAGTACAACTCAAACAATTTTCATCGGATTGACTTAAAATTTTTATTGTGACTTCTTCATTCAATTATGAAACATTTAATTTTAAAAATTTTTGTTCGTCAAAAACACGAACTTTTTAAACACACGTTGTTTCGCGAAAAAAAATCCTTAAATAGAAATCATGGAAGCACGTATGATTAGCCAAACTCATGTGGATTATGAAAAACAAATTATGATTCCAGGTGGCGGTGGAGGAGACTTCAACTGCTTGTTTCGGAGGGCCTTTGAAAAATTTTGTTTTGTATTTGTGGGTTTGTATTATATAAAAAAGCAAATGTAAAAAGGCTAATAATTTTTTTTATTCCTAAATATATGTGTAATCGATACATGATATTAAGGGCCTGTCCGAATCCAAGTCTTCGTCTTCGTCTTCGTCTCGTTATGACAGTTCATGACGTCACACCGAGCTAAGCTCTGTCCGATTTCATGTCTATGCTGTGAGCTTAGCTACGTAGTATAACAGTTTAGATTGCTTAGCTTGATGAGCGAATCAGGGCCTGGGTTGACTTCGTGAGACGGAATGAGGAAAATTGTAGGAGCATTCCTTGAATACTGTCGAATTTTGTATTTTTTTTTACTTTGATTTATTTAAAATATCAAATATCGAGCTAAGCAAACGAATTCGAACGGGTTAGCTTTGTCTTCGTCTTAATTGGAATACTAGATCAGCTTGTTTGCTGACGTCATAAACTGTAATAACGAGACGAAGACGAAGACGAAGACTTGGATTCGGACAGGCCCTAAGCTTCAAACAGGTATAACTCCTTAAATTTTGAAAATTAAAGAATGTTTTACATTTTTATCTTAAGATATTGAATCTTTTGTCTGGTATGAATTGTGGTATTACATGACTCATAAAATCTTAATTTTTTATCTTAAAATGCTATAAAACTCAGCTTATCTTGCCGACAACAACAACATTTTCTTCCAACAAAGTGGCATGAAATTTCTTTTCTTTTCAACAAAATCAGCAGACCAAGCACTTTCGCCAGAAAGTTTCAAAAGTGCCGACTTTGTTAAATTGGGGAGAATTGGGAGCCCCCAAACCAAAAATCAGAGCAAAACTTCTTCTTGGGTGTGCCCTCTTACGTCCGATATTCACTCAAGTTCAGAAAAGACAAACAACAGTGTCGGAGACTTTTGAATTCGTTCCGGTCATTTTTATTTTTTCATAAATAGGGGTCAAATTGCAAAATATCGTGCCCCAATCACAAAATTGAATCTGATAAATTTGTTGAAGACGGAGCCTTTGTTAGTTTCCTCACGTGTCATGAACCTTAAGGCAGGTTCAGACGGTGAGTCAGAAAACAAAACGGCTAAAGATTGTCACCCACCCTGGACGCTGGAGGTACGTGATATTTTTCTAAACAAGAAGATTCCCAGCGTGTTAAAAGTTTTTAAAGGGGGGAGGGCTCAGAAAATGCCGCAATTTAAATGTTAAAAGTCTGAAGGGGGGGCTCCGCTGCCCGGTTATTGGAGCACGGCCATTCGGCTCGGCCTCATTTAGCGTAAAGGACAATTAACGCTGAATTGGGACGGAGCTGGCGAACATGGGTACTAAGATGATTAGTGCAGCTCAATTGGGGCCCCTTAGGTTCCGGACACTTCCGGGGCAGTGAACGACTTGGCCAGAGCCGCGCAGTCTGCACAATTCCAAGAATTGTGTCTTTGCCATCGAGCCGACTTAAAGAAAGGGTCCCAAAAAAAAAGGGGAAAAAAATAAAGTAAAAAATTAAATTAAAAACAGACCGAACAGGAGAAGAAGCTGAATTTCCCAATTTGGTTCAAAATGCGGAAGCGGCCTGGTCACTCCGCCATCGTCTCTAGGGGCCCCGCACAGCCGCCGGTGCAGACTGTAAGGCGCGACTGGGAATAATTGCCAAGAGCTGCGTAAAGCGCGAAAATGCGAAAAGTCGCTTCCCGTCGCGCTTAATCGGATTCAACGGTCTGCCTTAATCGCACACGCACTGTGCAATATAATTTTTTTTTTGTTCTTTTCCTTTACATTTTATTTTTTTTCATTTTTTTATTTTTATCCAATGAAACCCCTCGGCCAAGTTGGACTTGGACGGTGCTTCCATTGATAAGAGGCAACTTGATGCCTCCTTTTCCACCTCTCGCGGAGACCCCGGGGGTTGGCGGGGGTTCATTCGAGTTCATGAATCGAATTGTTCGAATAGTCCAACTGTTTTCTCGGCAACTTCTCAAATCGTTCTAAATCGGTCATTGGGAACGAGGAGAGAGCTCCGTCTTTGGATCTTTTGAATCCCCGGGCAACATCAGAAGTCTCTAGACGATAGAGGACACTTTCCTAAGGAAAAACACTTGCCTGAATCTCTTAGTCGCAGTTTTCGTCGTCGTCTTCTAGCTTTAATGCAACGCTATTCTTCGGAATTCCTTCGTCTTCGCGAATTTTTCTTTTCCAACCCTGAAAAAAACAGACTTTTTTTTCTCAACTGCTAACCGCTTAAAGACGATTTTCTATTTCCGATCGTTTTCCTTCGACAGCAGCGCGGTCTTTGCCTCTCTGGACGTCACAAGAGATTCGATGTGTTTTACATAATTCAAAGGGATAACTCACCCCTGGTCGTGTCCACCCCCGCCCCCATCGTCTATGTAGCTCACTCCTGAATTGAATTTCCATTATCCTCAACATGGCAAATTGAGTCGATAGTCAGACACTCCTCGAATTTCCCTCGGTTTTATGTAACTTGGAGCCCATTCAACGGGGAAACAAATTTTCGATGAATACTGCGGCGGCGGTAGATTCGCGAGAGTTTCAACTCTCAACCCCCAAAAACTTACCTACTTTACCCCCCAAAAAGCATTGTCTGGAAGCGTCTTCTTCTATTCTTCTTATAGTCAGGATAGTAGGGAAAATTGCGGTAGAGCGCTCCTAATTTTCTGTAGAATGGTAATGGTTTGGAAGGATGAGACCTTTCCGTGCTCCCTTTTTCAGGACAATTTATTTTGAGGATTTTTACAATGTTTTTCCTCTATCTTACACAATGTCTCGGCGACTGTGAACATTTCGCCTTCTTATCGGCGTGAACCGGATTCCTTTCGTGGTGATGGTAGCGGCGGCGGCGACTTTTGGGGACCTTCTCAAGTATTTCTTTGCTGCTGTCCTAGAAGAATCACCCCAGAGGCGCCGGTGCGTGTGCCACTCGTACAAAGTTCTTAAGTATGGCGAAATATAGAAAGACGTTAAAATTTCCAAAATGAAAACGATTATGCTGAATCCTAGTCCAATTAGGAGAATTGTAAACGCTCCGCCGAGGTGCTCCACTCGTAAGATGATTGTCTTTGCTAAAAAAATAAGAAAATCGGCTAAATAAGTTATTTTATATGTTTTAAATTTTAAATCTAACTATATATAAATTGATTGTAAATATCTGTCCAAATAAGATATCTTTTAATTTAACTAATCTTAACTATTCTCAAACAATTTTTAAAGGACAATACCGGATTTAGTATGGACGGTGGCGTTTTTTTTTTCGCGCGGCCATCAATCAAACCTTGTTATTTCAGTTCAAAATAAGGTAACAAACAAAACTTTTCAAAAAAATTTGAAGTTCGAAAATAATGGTCAATTTCATTAGAAAATTAATTATTTTGTAGCTAATTTTTACCTAGATTTCTCAACTATTATCACACTAGTGGCGTTTAAAAGTTAATCGAGGTCACTATAATCTACATATGTTAATGAAAGTCACACAAGGTCCAAAATTAATTTCTGTAATTAGGAGCCAAGAAAGTTCATCGAAATCGATTAAATCCTTTTAAATAAAAGATTTATTTTAAGATGTGCGAAAATCTTTTGTGATCCTCAGAAAAAATGCATTGGATGTCACAAATGGTAAAACAAAATCAAACTAATATTAGCTGCGTTTTTTTCAAAACGGATCTGGTTCTGGGTTTACTAGGAAATTTTGCATTGAATTGAAATTTATGAATAGTTACCCATATCGAACTTTATTTTATTTCGTGATCGTGAATCGAATTGTCTGGATTTATACCTACTGTGTGTCAAAAATGTAATCCAAAAATTTATCTGGTTCAGGGTTTGAAGTTTGAATGGGCAAATATCAAGGCAATTCGATGTGTTTTTCGCAAAACTTAAAATCTTTGTATAATTGTTTTTTTAATTCAATTCAATGCAAAATTTCCTAGTAAACCCAGAACCAGATCCGTTGTGAAAAAAACGCAACTATTAGCATAAAAAGTTTTTCTTTCTCTCCAATAAACTTCTTTTCTTGTAATATGCCTTGGTACTTGGAATCAAAGCATCTCTGATGGCATTGCTGTTCATTTTTTCTGCAAATGTGGATCTTGCCATTTTAAATATTTTGTTCTTGCTCTACGGTGGGCAGATTTACTAAGTAGTTAAGGTGTCAATTATAAGCTGTGGGCGGCAAAATAAATCTAAGCTATGATTGATATTTTCTATACGGCCATAACAATATATGCATGTATTTACATGTGAATCAAGACTTGGTTCCAAAGCTTCATAATCATATTGACTGACCATTGGGACATGACATCTTGAATTTTGCTCATATTCAGATTAATTATAGTCCTTGAGGATATGAATATACATACATATTAATTTTTTTTCTTGTATGAGCCTCGGTTGTGAAGTTATGGACTACGAAAGATTGCACCAACTATGAAGATCACATTTTTTGGTTAGTGCTGCTGGGATTACTAAGTAAATGAAAATCGAGAAGAAATATAAGGTTTTTATATTATGGGACAATAAAAAAAAAATTTGTTTGTTCTTATAGAAAACCGGAAGTGAACTTTTTAACGCATTTTTTTTTTAATTTGCTCAAAACAAAGCTAAAACTATGCAGATGTTGCAGCAAAAGTTTCAAAATGGGAACTGCATTCGTGTCTGAGATCTAGAACGTTATGTACATACAATAGCGTCCGCTTCACGTGGAATGCCCCCATTGACATATTGACTTTTATGTACGTCCATAGCTATAACAGTCCTCAGTGAACTTTTATACAAATCTAGTGTGATAATAGTTGAGAAACTTAGTACAAACTGAGGTAATTAATGACTACATATATTTCAAAATTAAAACCTTTATAATGTTGTTCAAACTGTTTTGCTTATTACACTAAACTAACCAAGTTTGATTGATGACCGTGCGAAAAAAGACGCTAATTTCAGGCATTGGCCTTTAAACAATCAACTCTAACGTAAACAAATTGTAGAACAGGACGTTATTAGTTTTTAATAATTCTTCCACTGTTTTGATAAAAACTTCTTTGTTCTTCTTAGGTAATATTTGGAAGTAAAAATATTATTTACTGAATTTTAAAATTTATTTTTCACCCCTATTATGATTAGCGAGTTGAACAAATCTCATTCGCCTAAAATGTCATATTTGGTGAATATTCGCTAAAATCTCATTCCTTATGTTAAAATCAAACCAATAAAAATATTTAGTGACTCCCCCCATTTTTAGGAAATGCAATCAAAGTATTTTGACGTTATGTGCGGAAAAACTTACTGAAATCAAAAGTAACTAAAAAGAATTAGAACGAATTTTAGAAAGTTTATAAAGAAATTTTTATTCAAAAAGGGCTTTCGATTATATTTCTTCTCACAGAAAGCAAAGTAAACAGGTTACTTGAATTCACTTTCGCTTTCACTGCAGAAATAAGTGCAACAGAATGGAATTGAAAAAGTTTGACTTGGTATAAACCTGAGCAAACAACCCCCATAAACTTTATATACATGCAAATTTGATTTTATATTAGTCAAAATTATCACTACTTATTCAATTTTGACAACAAAGACTATTTTTAATTTGCAAGACATGTACTTCATAAATCACCGATTTTCCTTTACCACTTGAATAACTGTCGATCATATCCAGAGTAACTAATCTACATAAATATATTGTATAAAAAGATAAGGTCCACTTCAGGTTTGTAATAACTCATAAAGAAAATTAGTAAAGATAAGCTTCTAATAGATAAAAATGATAAATTATATCTAAATTGACGAATAATTTATAAAAAGTGGCCTCATCAATTTTCCCAATTCGAAAACGATACAAAATGTTGAGTTTGAATATTAATAAATAGTTTATGTTAAATTTTAAAGTAATTAAACTAAGCCAATGAGGACATGATCGAAAAATTAAATGTTCATTTCCAAGTGCTCTAAAAATTCTATTTAATCCCTCGGTTTATCTTGATGTGCATGTTGCGTGCAATTAATAATATTGAATTAAATAACGCAGCAGTCACGCTCATTTGCAGCTTTCCTAATTTTAATTTCCCTTGTGACTTTATTTAGCTACACATAAGCTGTTACTTATTTAATTATTATATTTATGGTTCCATAAATTCCTTTAATTCATCCTGGTCATATTTTATTATAATTTTTAGCATGACCAGGGGACATATTTTTACTATTTATCTATCCGCATTAGGCGAATAAAGCATGTATTTGTAAATATTTTAATTTTTTTAATTTTTAAAATATAGCTGGGATAAACCCAAAGCACACTTTATTATTTTACTTATTTATTAAATAGAAATAATGAACTTACGTTTTACCACATTAGGATCCTGTGCTATCGCCTTGATATATTTTAGCATGGTGTTGTTGTAAGCAAAATCGCTGCTAATTTTGTTAAATATGCCACAATCTCTGATGCGCCGAATGATCTCATTGAATGGAAAATGAAGCGGGAAACCTCGATTCAGAATCATTTGTATAGGACTAAGAAAAACTGGCATATGGAAGGCGTAAATATCTTTCGACCACATGCTCTGGAGGACAAATTTCTCATTTGCCAATATTACACACTTTCCCTGAGCGACTCTATGCAAATTATTTGTAGGCTCAAAAAGATCTGAGTCGTTGTACCGCTCAAAGATTTCTTCGTCGTCATCGTTTTCGAACCAATCTCGATTCTCTTTAGCTCCACCTTAAAAGATAAAATAATTTTGATTGAGTAGATAAATAAAAATAATTTATTTAGGAATATACCAAATGGAATATTTCTTTCCATAACCTCCGCCATCGTGGAGACCTGGTCATCATATTTAGGGTTCCTGAAAACGCCAATCAGATCCGATGTAAAAATACTCGTTACATTCAAGCCAAAAAGAACAAGCCCAATAAAGAAAATTCGAAGTGGAGGTAGCGTTGGTCTTTCATTCACAGAAACGCCTAAAGCGGCCGCTAAATTATTAATAGCCGTTAAAGAAAGTGAACGGTGATCTTCTTTTTCTCGATGAAGTCTTCCTAAAGTGAACCAAGTAATCCAAGTCACGAGAAGGACAAAGGCGAACATTAGCCAAGTGAAGGGCTCAAAAATTGAAATCAAACCCTTCCATGCTGGTTGAAGTGGAGCTTTTTGAGCGTACCAAGTGTAGGAATCCCGAAAATAAGGATCAGTTACCCAAAATGATGTCATGAGCTCGTTGTCTGGATAAAATCCACCAAGAATAAAATCACATTCGCGATCTATTAACCTTTTTAGAAGACCAGTCCACTCAGTGTCGTTGTTCAATATTCCTCGATTTTCATCCGTGCATGATTGATTCAGCTAGGTTCTCAATAAGGTTCTCATTTATTAAAATTATAATATATATGTATATACTTAATCAACACGTTAACGCAAATGACGTTTTAGAAATCAATTCAGCTTATATAACTTATAGCTGAATAGACGTAATGTGCGTCAAAGTGTTAACACATTGAATAACAAATTTTATTCAGCCACACATTCAGCTATTACATGTCATTCAGTTTAAGAATTCTTATATAAAAATTGAAAAAGTAATGAAATATTTACCGAGAAACCCATTTTCTTTTCAATAACCCTGATCAGATTTAATTCAATACCGCTATAACAATTTTTTTCGACAAAGGGAGCACTAATTCTGCAGCAAAGATTAAACGTACAATTGTTATACTTTGTCTTAGCTCTACTCATAACCTGATAAGATTTAATATTTAATCTTTCTGCCTTTCCCACCATTCCTTTGTAGCACGGCTTAAATTTCTGGAGTTTAACAGTCCTGCAGGCTTTATTGCTATAATAATTGAGCTGAATCACTTGATAGGTCTCCATATCGGTTGCAATTAGCATCATGATGTTCGTCACATACAAATTACCGGCGACAAATTCAAAAACTTCACTAGCGACATCGTCGGCAATAGTTTCATTGTCGTCACTGTTGTATAAAATCAGGAACTCTGCTCCCGGATTCCAGGTCACTGTTTTACTCAAATATAATGAGAAGAAATCAAAAAGTCGTTGTACCTTATCGGTGATGATCACGTAGAAGTCGTTGGGGACTATTGCTTCCAGAGGAACGTCTTTAGGAGCTGGGACTTCGGATTGATCCGAAACTATGCTCAGTTGGAGTCTTTGCTCAGTGCAATTAATGCAAGAGACCCTGTTGTTCCTATTTTGTAGGTAAATGTCCTGAATTTCAGCAACTGGACTAATCATTTCCGACATGTGGGTGAGGATCAG
The DNA here is from genome assembly GCA_951509405.1 of Machimus rusticus. Classification (NCBI taxonomy): domain Eukaryota; kingdom Metazoa; phylum Arthropoda; class Insecta; order Diptera; family Asilidae; genus Machimus; species Machimus rusticus. The sequence continues at coordinate 10,890,208 of OX608049.1, forward strand.
TCGTTTTGAACGTGTATAGTTTTCAATAGTGTAGAAGAAAGTTGTTCCTATTTCCTCCAGACACTGGACCCCGATATTTGCCGCTGTTGGTCCTTTGCTATTCGATTTTTGATAGTATTCATCATCTGCGAAAACTATTGAAATAATGAGAACAGTTAAAAGATACATTCTGCCGACTAGACTGAGGAAATTAAAAATAATCCTCGCCTTTTAAATGTTTTCAGGTTAATTACTAAACACGGGAACAGGTCACGTAATTGATGAATTCTCATCATGTAACTACCGTAGTACATGACTGCGGATGAAATTTTATTTATTTACTTTTCCAGGACATTTCGTGCCCTCTTGGCGTGCCAAAAGTTTTGAGTTTATCACGCTGGGTCATGCCGTAAAGCATTTTTTCTTTTCTTTTTTTCAAATAAAAACTTCTCATAAAAGTTCTCGCTTCAAACAAAAGTCCATTTTTGGACTTTAAAATAAAATTGGGCCGGCAACTCATCAAAAAACTTCTTTGAATTTCCTTCAGTTCGTTCATTTCTTCAGCACTTTGGCCTGCCTAGGGCCATTAAGAACTTCTAAGGGCCAAAGTAAAAACTCTGGAAATAGCGAGAAAACCTGCGAGTTAAGAGCGCAAAGTGACTTTAATCCCATTTTCAGTGTTTTTACAGCCATACCACGGTGCCAAAGGCCGTTGCTATGAACGAAATTAACTTCTTTAAGTGGTTCCCCACCATAAATAAAAGGCTTGTAGGAAACCCCCCTCTGGGCTAGCTGGCCAGAGGATAGTCGCCCCTTTTCTTATAATTGAAGCAGAAGAAACTCCAAAGGCACAGGCAACAACTTCTTCAATCAGAGAAATTGGCGGAAGTCCCAAAAAGTTTTCGAGTTATAAATATCTTCTCCCGTGGCGCAAGGAAATTCCGCTGAAAGGCCAGGGGGCTCGTAATTCAGGCGATTTTATTTTTATTTTATTTCATATATTTTTTTTCTGAGCTCGTCCCTAAAACGAAGTCCTTTTTTTTTTGGAAAACGGCTAAAGCAGCAAAAACAAGACACCGAGAGTGTGAGATATGCTTTATTATTAAAGCCAGGGTACCACAAGGGCACAGAGCAGTGAAAGTTCGATTGCAACTTCATGCACCACCCCCAGGGGCCCTGCCCGGTGGTACTTCGTTACTCAGGATCTGCCCGGGTATTTGGGGCTCTGACTCCGCCTGGGGCGCTGGAAAAGTTATGAAGGCGATGCTTTAGCCGCTTCATGAAATTTATTCGAGTCTGTTTCGGTCCGGTGCACTTGCCACAGCGAGAATGCCGCCTAATGAATTTAAGTACTTTCCAGCTGTGGGACGCTACTGAGTTATATCCGGGAGATTTTGGGGACCTCCAAGCACAGGGTGATTCACAAGCTCGTTCTGCTCGAAATTGGTGTTCCTTGCAGCTGGGACATGTCCCAGTGGCAATTAGACGAGACGTGCAATGAGAAAACATTCGTTATTTTGGCGGTAACAAATCTGCACCCTCATATCTCTTTGGGGCCCTTCTGTCGCCGAGGTGCTGCCCACTTTATTTTATGGAGTTTGGAGGAGATGGAAAGATATGTCCTTTACGGTAATCGGAAATTCAGCATAACTTCCGAGTTAAGCATCACACTTCTAGTAAGTGTCGTAAATCCCTAAAACAATAATATTTCATGAGTTGATTCGTTGAGATTGCTAAAGTTGAATTCCTGCCCCTAGTCAGGCCAGTTGCTTTTAGAGAATTCCACTTTTAAAGCCACATTTTATTCAGCAACGTATTCAGCTATTGTTAATGTCATAACGGTCAAAATTATTTATTATACAAATTATTTCAATCACTATTTTTATTTAAAAAATTAATGTGAAACTAGACTTGGAAAAATTCCTGTAATAAAGATTTTGGCAGGTTTGCAAAACGCTAAGGGGTTACACCAATGAGATTTTCAAAAAATAAAAAAAAAATTCGCCTTAGCGAATAAGCGTTTCTATAATACATATCAAATTTCCAATTGTCTCCTGAATTACAGTCAATTAAAATGAGCGCTACAGCTAATATTCCTTGCATTTCAAGTTTAATCTTTATTTCTTTCGCGTTTTTCTCGAGACTACGATTTTCAAACTGGTTTGCTACAAGATATTTCAAAATCTACTTAACCGATTTTGATAAAATTTAAATAACATATTCTTAATAACATTATCTAAGATGCAGCATACGATGGATGCCGTGTTAATGTTTTATAAATTTTATAAAGTTCAAAATTTCGATGAAAATTAGTTTGTTTTTCAAACAGCTTTCATTTATACAAAACAATCTTAAAAAAGTTTTTCGTATGCTACATCATAGCTTTTACTTTTCTAAATAAGAAAATGTTGTTTTTGTTATTTTTAAAACGATGGGTGATAGAGAAAGTGCGTACACGATAAGGAAGGATTTTGAAAATAGGATTATACTTGATGGTTTATATCTCCGCCATTTTTTAACTTTTTTTTTATTTAAAATTATTTTATATCTTCGTCAAAAATAAACGTTCTTTGTATACTCATATTTAAAAGCGCTAAGGTGGTCCAATCCCTTAAGGGGGAAGACCACTGTGACGGCCCAAAAAAATTCTGAATTTTCGCGAATTTTTTTGCGCGGGTATAATTTATTTTTTAAAGATCGGATAAAGGAATATTTAAAGAGTATATATTCAACTATATGTAAACAAAATTTTATTAAAAAATATACCAAATTCGTTAAGTTATATACATTTTCTCCAAACAACTTTTTTTGACCTTGTCCCAACGGTTCCTTGAAGACCAATGGGCCGATTTTAAACTTTTTTGTTTTGAAAGCTTTATAATTATAGTAGCTATGGTTGTACGTAGCCGATTTAAAAAAAAATTTAAAATTACTATTTTTTAATACCATTTTACTAAGCAAAAAAAAGCTAAAATTTGGAAAAAAAAATTAAAAACGCCACCATTTTGCGAAAACAAAAAAAAATTAAAAAACCTCTACGTGCAACCATAGCTACATTTACATATATAGATTCTAAACAACATTTTATTTTTCTATTTTAAATACTGTTTCAACATGAATCGTTGGGACAATGAAGGAGGATTTTTTTTTTGGTCTACTACGAAAATGTTTATAACTCATCGAATTTTTTATATTTTGTAATTGTAAGTTTTTGTACATATAGTTGAATATACACTCTTTACATATTCCATTATCCGATTCTTCAAAAATAAATTAAACCTGCCCAAAAAAATTCGCGAAAATTCACAATTTTTTGGCCCGTCACAGTGGCCTTCCCCCTTACGTTACCTTACCTTACCTTAAAACAGCAGTATTTTATTTGAAAGTCCATACATCATATTTATAACATTTTTGTATTCTGTCCAGTTCAAATTTAGATTTCTCCTACATTCTACAGTGCATCAAACTCCGCCAAGGCCACTGTATACCTCAAGCCGTAGGTATTTCAGTTTTGACTTCCTTAAGTTAGATAAATTTTGCGGTATCGCAGGAAACGTGAGCTGGAATTTACAATCTCTGGATTTTCGCTGTGAAAACAGCAATTAGCAAATAGGCTCAAAGCTCTGTAAAGCCTGAAAAAGTTAAGCCTTTGTTTTGGGAACACTTTTGCCTCGCATGGTAGATAAGGGTTCGCTGCGTGAGCCCACTAAAATGCCCCCGCGGTAATTAGCTAAACAAACAAGCTAGAGATAATTGCCCGCTAAGTCGGATCGAAGCACGACACGAGGTTTAGAAATAGTCAGGAGGGTGTGATAGGTCACGTTTCTTGATAGTATGATATTATGATAACAAAAATAATTGGCCCAAATCTGATATTAATTTTAAAAATTTTAAAAAAATTATAAAGATACTACTTAAGGGGTAAAATAACTCTGACGGTAGCTTCACAATTACTTCGTCTATCGAATTTTTCAATCGGTTGATAACTTTATTCTTCAGATAAAAAATCAACCTGGCTATGAAAAATTTTAAAATTTAGGGAAAGCACATCTAATTGCCATGATTTTTATTGATCCAAACTTCTAATCTTGAACCGACAAAATTTTTGAATTAGTGTTTTTACGCAAAGCAATTTGATTTTATTTTCACGAAATAAAAATTGTTTAACGTGACTCATAAATTTCAATCCAATGTAAAATTTCCTGCTAAATCTGACCCGATTGTGAAAAAAAACACAGCTAAAGTAAAAGTGTTCTTATAAACAACTTACTGCTTATTTTTTGATCAAAAATAGATTTTTTGTTTTTCAAAAGTGCACCATTTCCACAAAATTTGATTTTAAAAAAACCCTACGTACTTCTGTAGCCCATAGTATATAAATTATAAAACTTTTTGGTTTCTTGTTCATGGCCGTATACTTTAACAGAAATGCTTTCTCCCGTGAAAGAGTTTAAAAAAAAAGCGATTGGCTTTGTAGTTGACATTTTGTATCGAAATGATAAACAATGTTTTTTTTTCATACTCCAATATGTGTTAAAATAACCTATTTCTTTTTTCATGCTATCGATATAAATCGTTAAATTTAGGCCTTTTTTTCGGCTGCTAGAGTGGTGTTACCCCTTAAATAGCTGCTTATTTAATAGCTGGCATTTAATAATTTAAAACATGAAGCTGAATACTGCAATTGAAGTGCAAACGACATTCCAGAAAATATCCTTTTACTATGAATAAATCTTAGTAGACACAGAATGGGATTGCAAAGATCTAACAGACATGAATATTATTATATTATTGGAAGCCAAGTTAATCCAATTTAATACAATGTAATTTTTACTAGCATGTACTTAAAATTTATAGATAAATTCGAAATCACTGATCCTGGTGATGATCAGAACTTGATTAACCTTGTAAAAGCAGTTGAATTACAAGATTAATTAAAATTAATTTATCATTATTATTAAATGTTTAATATTTAATCGATGTCCAAAAAATAATAATTTCGTCCATCTAGAAAGGCGATTCGTTTCATAGTGTGTGGCATGGGTAGAAAAAAGCAAAACTACAAAGATGCGGGGTTGGTGAAGGATTGCAAGAAGTTGGCTCTGGGTGTTGTATTTCATTTTGGGCATTAGTCGCCCACTTCATCAATTTTTCACGCGAAACCCGAAAGTCTAGAGCCCCAGCTCTCGCCCGGCGGAAAACTACTACTTCATCGGATCCCAATCAGGAACCTTCGAGTTCGGCGGGTAGGGAGACAATGGCACTTTTAATGTGGCAATTAAATGGATTTACGGTCGCCCTTAATGCCTGCTGCGAAATATGGTCCGTCGCCAGCTCGAAGGCCCCATATTCGCGCGGTCTCAGCATACCCCCGACCGCCCCAAAATCGGGGGCCCCATTCATAAACTTTTGAACGTTGGAAGTCGACACAAAACCCGACGAGTGAAATATCGCGCCTCAGGGTAAAATAGTTTTACTGCCTCGAGTCGTCTCCTCTCATTCCCCGCGCGACATAGTGTTTGCCAGACTTCCATAAATTTCCGGATTCAGCCACTAGCGGAGCGCCCCCGAGTGGGCAGACGAATGCCCTTCGAACTTCATTCCCTTTGTTTTTTCGATGGACCTTCGTCATAACAAAACCCGAAACGAGGAACGGGCGATCCAGCCGATGTCAATGACTCCATTAAAACGAGCCACCCACGGACGAGACTTTGTTTTTCCGGGGGCTGCTGACTGATTCCCTTGATACGCTGAGTTATGCGTGGCTAAGGGGCTTCGTGGGAGCATTTTATGGGGCCCAACTTGGCAAGTTTTCTAACAAAAATTTGCTCATTTTAATAATTTCTATAGTCGGGCAGAGGCGGGATTTTATTGCAACCCAAATCCACTTTCAACCTTTGTAATATGGCTTCTGATTTTTTGAACTTTTTTTTCATTTCTGGGAATCAGTAATAAGAAATATTCATCGCTGGTAAATTGAATTTTTAAACCCCTTAATTTTGTTTAATGCTAAAATGTCTTTGTAATATACGTACTTAATTAGAAGTGATGAAATGCTATAATCTTATAATGGAACTTCAATGTAAAAAAATAAATTGTTTTCTTACTTCTGCTGGTTCGATTTTAGTAAAACCTTGTTAGTGAGACCTAATTCAGTTCTGTATTTACACGAATCAAAGCAAACCCAGCTATTTGTTTAACACACAGAAAGATTTTTCCCCAAAATACTAGTCAGAGTGTTTTTATCGGAGTTGGGAAACAATTAATTGCAACTAACAACTATGTTATATTTGACATAGACTACTACAACTTATAGTTGAAGAAAAATTACTTGTGTACATCATCATCTGTAGTTGCAGTTGTCAAGTAGCAACTAGAACTAAATTATCTCGCATTTTTGGGAAAAAAGATAAATCAACCCTTAACCAAAAATAATTTTCATGGTTTTAACCTTAGAAATGATAGAACTCTCATACAAACTTTCATCTCTTAGGGCATGATTTTCTAAAAACGCTCAAACAAATAAAATACTTCATGATTTTAACTACAAAAATAAGGAAATTCCCATACAAATCTTAATACCAATTTTCATGGATTTATCTTCAAAAATAAAGAATTTTCACATACAAACTTACATCCTCTTAGCATCCGCTTAGAACAAGAATTTCGCAAAATCCTTTCTTAGTGGATGCTTACATCACAAAAATATCCGACTGTCAAAATTTCATGTAATTAACTTTAGCAGTTTAGTGTTATAATAAAGAACGAAATAAATTTTTAGTTGTTAATTGTTATTCGATACATTACAAATAAACTAATAAATAATTGTTAGTTGGGGGTAAAACAAATTTTTTTCAATTAAAGTTGTTAGTTGGCTTTCTCAACTACATACAATTAATTTAGTTGAGTAAATTTAGTTAGAAATTCAACTAACAACTAATTTGATTGAAAATTTAGTTGTATTATTCAACTAAAAATTAAGTTAACTACCAACTCTGGTTATTCTCCACGTAAAGACAAAACGAAAATAAAATCTTAGGTGACATTCAAAAATGTTACCTAGAATTTTCATATATGTACATACATATATATGTAGTTTGTTATATTATATACAATAATTGTGTTTATTTTGTATATGAGAAACCAATCTTCTAATTTAAAATTAAATTCAGTGAGATCCATTTCTAAAACACTTATTTTAATTACAAAAAGTCTTATTTTTCTCCATAAATTTCAATACATTTATTGTTAACTAACTAACCCTCTGATTTTTTCAGATTTCAATTTTTTCTTAACGCTTCAAAACCACTGTTAATCAGCTTCGCTGCAATCAATCAGAATGTTGCTAGAAAGTTGTACTTTAATCAAACAGGTAAAACCCAACGCTCAATCGTGCCAAGAAAAACAAAATTTAATCAAATTTTATGTCCACAGTAAACCTTTCACGGCATATAAAACCGGATGCTAGGGAAATATTCCTCCCTTGTACCTTGAAGGGAACCTATGACCTCATCGTATCGACGAGGAGAAAAGCATCTCTTAAAATTGAATTATCTGACCAGCATCCTTCGGCAAACTGGCCGCTCCTAAATCGAAGCATTCCAATTAGAGTGAGGTACCAAAATCGTATGCAGAAAAGGCAGATGATCTTAAAGTGGAGTAAAAGGTAAAATATCTCCGGATTTATGCCGGTTGTACTTAAATTTAGTTCCTTACAGCAAGCTGGACATTCACGCCATGCACTATTGCGTGGTGGTCAACGACAAAGAACCTAAAGAAAATTTTTGTGAAGCCCTAACCGAGTCGTTAAATAATAGTTCAGTTGCAAAGAACGGGTGCTCAAGTCCAGTGATAGAGACCACTTGGATTAAACAAAGAGAGAAGGTGAAAAAAGTTGGTAGGTATCCTCATCTTTAACCTCAATACAGAGAAGATCGTAAGCGATGCTAAAAATAACAACAGCTGTATTAAGTTACTTATAAATTTTAGAAAACCCAAAGAAAAACATTAAGGGGATTCACTTCACTTCGTAAAAATTTCGTAAACGACAGAAGCTTCGTATTTCGTAAATTTTTAAAATTTGTACGAAGTGTCTTAAATGTTTTTCATATACATAATGTGTTTCCATGCAGAGTTAACTCAGGGTTAACCCGAGTTAAAGTCCCATGGAAACCAGGGTTGAGTTAAGTTTCGTTAAACCCAGCTAAACTCAACGAAAGGGGTCAGATTTAGCTGAGCTATGCAAATGTATTGGTAGATTACTTGCTTTTGTGTTAATAATGGCATTCAGCTTTTATACATTGTATATTATAGCATAATTTTCATTACTAAATCCATTTTTAAACACAAATATTTAAATAAATTTAAATGTGATGCAAATACACCAAAGCAAGAGCTGTCAAACTAACCCAGGTACATGGAAACCCGCAGGGTTAACCTCAGTGCTTTAAAACTCAACGAAAACTCAACCCAAACTCAGCCTTGTTCATGGAAACACAGTAATAGATTTTTATTTACGACGCTTTTACGAATTTGCGAAGCACCTAAAACCAGCCACACACCAACCGAAATTTAGAATTTCGAGCGTATTAAATTTCACAATATTATTGTATTGCTTTGAAATTAAAATCAAATTTTTGTCAAAATCTCTTTTTTTCGCCTGAAACTTTTTTAGAAATTCAGAGGTAATATGATATATTTCTGAAATTGAGAACACTCGAAATTCTAAATTTCGATTGGTGTGTCGCTGGTATAAACCTCGCAAAATTGATGTTCATAAATAAATTGCTTCGTATATAATAAAGCAGCTCATATGTGTCAACTGAAAATTATTTTAATAAAATAACAGTTTCCAAACGAATTAAATCCAAAATAGCATTTTCATTTAATACGTTCAACCACTTCTCTTTTTTACTTATATTATGCATTTTTAATTTCTGGACCTCTGCAACTCTTTCTCAAAATAATATGATTTAAAATCCACTTTCCTCCATTAAAAACATCTCAATCATTTACAAAAAAAAATCATTTTACAAGATTGTTAACGAGGACATTTTTATGATGCGTTCATTTCACGTTAATTTACGAAAATACGAAACTACGACATTTAAAAAATTACGAAATGAAGTGAATCTGCTTATTCTAAGAACAATTAATAAAAAATCATAACATTTATTCAGTTTTGAGATAACCAAACCAAACATTTTCTGAGTAATAAAAATTTCTGCTGAAACTGAATTTTTGAAAAAGGAAGAAGTGCGCCAAATTACATAATTAAATTAACTTAATTTTTTTTTAAATCAGAACCAGACACCACAAGTGTCGTATGCACTGGAGCTAAGTCACAACAGGTCCTTAAAGGCCTTGCATCCAACACAAAATACTTCATTGACATTTTTGGTGTTCATACAAAACTAAGAAATCTAACGTACCTTTTGAAATCAACGACGGTTTGGTTCAACCGAACACATCCCAACCAACTTAAGGAAAATTCCCTCTCCGTAGAGAAGATCTCAGGAATGACAAGCGTGTCCATATTTAGCTTTAAGGTAATAATCTTAAAATCTCCTATCTCGTTTAATTTAATTTGCTTTCTTATGAAGGTACCACCAACTGCCGAACCAATTCAAGATGTTCGCTACCTGATTCTTCCCTGCGGCGGGAGTCAAGTCGACGTGAAAATTCTCAAGCACAGACAGAAAATTCGTTTGGAGAAGGACATCTACAAACCAACGTACATCACAGTGAAAAATTTAAAACCGGGAGACAGGCACATAATCCGAGTAACGCCAAGTAACGAGGATGAAATCCTCAAGGCGAATAAAGTTGGGGTAAATTAATTAAAGTTTTTTATTAAATATTTCTCTGGTCCAACTTAAGGGTTGACTGTTTTTCTTGCACAGATTGCAGTTAGTACAAAAGACTTCTTCCCAACACTTCCAACTTTGCCATCCAACACCTCAATCTTTGAAATTAGATCCTTTAGAAATTGTGGCTCAACTACAATTGCATGGTACTCGGCTCCAGAAACTAGGAAATTCCGGTAAGTGTTTTAACGAAAGGACTTTTGTAGAATTTAAAACGCTTTTAACAAAAGATAAAGAAAATAGACTTTAGATGTAATTTTTGCGAAATAGTAATATTAATTAGAAATCATTGATTTCCTACTCTTTACCCATATTTTAGAAAATAATTTTTACAATTAACATTTTTATTGGCCAACAGCCAATAGCTGAATACGCGGCTGAATAAAATTTTACAGTCAAAGAGTTCATCGAATGAAATTTAAGGACCAATTTTTCAATCGTCGGATAAATTTATTCGTCGAATAAAATTTTCCCAATAATCAACTTGGTTATAGCCGGCTACACATGACGACGGTTTTTGACGTACAAATGTATGACAATCTTTATGACAAACTCTGTTTATACGCCATTTTACCCACAAACGGAGTTGGAAGAAAGAAATCGCGACTCCATAATCCAATGTCGAAGCAATTCATCTTGACAGACGATAAACAAAGTAAAACCATGGAAAAATCAAAGGCGAAAAATCTTTGGGACGATTTTGGGATGGTTTTAAGTTTGTACGCCAAGTTGCCCACACACGATCAATCTTATGGTTGTACGTGCGCTTGAGTGCCAAAAACCGTCCCGTGTGTGGTCGGCTTATGATTCAGTCATCAGATGAATTATACCCTCTAGACAGACAGCGCACGTTAATTACTAATTAGTACTAATTCTTTCTCACAGCCGAATTGATTTTTTATGTAAGAAATAAAGTTATTATTCTAGTGAAAAATTGGCCTTAAGGCTAATATACCATTTATATGTAGTTTTACAATTTCAAAGGACATATAGGGCTTTGATGGTCAAGACTACATTGGCGAGCATAAAGAATACATAGTTTCATTTTAATGTCTTTCCAATCTTATTAAAATATGTTGGTTTGGTTCAATCCTAAAAACGCTTTGTATTCAATTAGACTTCCAATTGGAATGTTATAATATAATTTTGTTGGGAAGAATAATAATAGTAATATTATGTATTTGTTACCTTTTTGGATAACATTTAAATAAGTTCAATCGCACTTTGGGCTGCACCTGGTAGTACGACTTCAATTTCCATGGAGGAGGCGTTGAGTTTCAAATGTCGGCAGCGTCTAAAATGTTATAATGATTACGATTAATGGATTTATTTTAACATTAACTGAAAAAGAAAAGTGTCCAACAAAATCTCAACTAAAAAAGTATCCCTTAAAATCGACATAAACTGCACAAAATGGCGAAAAAACTCACTGAAGAACAGATTGAACAAATTAAGAAGGCTTTCACCATATTCGACGAAGATAAAGATGGCAAGATCTCGCTCCAGGAGATGAGCAACGTCATAGAATCACTTGGAACAAAACCAACTGATGCTGAACTCAAAGAAATGATGAAGGAATTCGATAAGGATGGCGACGGCTTCATCATCTTTAAGGAATTCTTAGAGATAATGACGAAACGGATGCTGAGGAAGTCTAACTAAAAAGAAATTGTTTTACGTTAATTAAATAAAACATGTGTTAGTGTGGTTTAAGCTCTTCCACTTTTAGGGGGACTTATCAAAATTAAATTAAATTAAAGGAATATGAAAAAGCGCACTTTGGGGTGCTCCTAGTTGTTCAGTGTGAGGTTCACCTAACGACTTTGATTCTCAGGGTGGCGTTGAGTTTCAACTGTCGACAGCATCCGAAGTTATGATTTATTTCGAAAATCGGTGAAATAGAAAGTGTGCAACAAAATCTCAACTAAAATATCCCATTAAATCGGCATAAACTGCGCAGAATGCCCAGTAAACTTTCTGAAGAACAGATCAATCAAATTAAGGAGGCTTTCGCCATGTTCGACAAAGACAGAGATGGAAAGATCACGATCAAGGAGGTAGCTAGTGTCATAGAATCACTCGGAAAAAAACCAACTGAGGCTGAACTCAAAGAAATGATTAAGGATGTCGATAAGAATGGAGACGGTGTCATCAACTATAAGGAATTTTTAGCGATGATGACGAAAAGGATGCTCAAAAACTTAAAATGAAAAACACTTTTCTATTAACCAAAATGTGTAATTTTTACAAAATTCAAAAGGCTATAACTTCGAATGACTTTACCATGATTAAAAAGAAATTATAATACATCATTTAAATCAATTGTCACAATTTGTCGCATTCGAATTTTTATACTACATATCTGGTTTAAATAAAAAATTATAACTTCTTTATTTGGGCAAATCAGTTTTCTGAAAGGTAAAATTTAAATCGCGCTCAAATTAATTACATATAATCAACGAACGTAAAATAAAATTACTGTCCACAATTATGTAAGTATATTAATATTTATTAATCTATACCAATATTATAAAGAGAAAAGATTTGTATGTTTGTTTGTTTGCATCGAATAGGCTCCAAAACTACTGAACCGATTTCAAAAATTCTTTCACTGTTGGGAAGCTACACTATCCCCGGGTGACATAGGCTATATTATATTTTTAAAAAAATTAGTGGTCCTTACTAAAACTCCATTAATGTAAAGCCAAGATGTAAAAAAATTACCTAAAAAACACGAACGAAAACGCGGGCATTTGCTAGTTTTCAAATATATGTATATAGTTCTTTCATCGAATTTATTTGTTTTATTCAAGTAAATATTTACTTGATACAATCTCTAAAACATATGGCTCCTTTATGTTAATTTTTTTATATTTAATACATTAACGTACAGTGGACCCCCGTTAGTCCGGCCCCGGGGCCCCGAACATAAAATTTATTTCGGCAAATCTTTACTAGTATGTGCATACATACATATATGTAATGCATAATTGAACAGGTGCTCGACGCGTGTTGTCTCAGTTTGAATTTTGCTACATAGCATGCCTAGCGTACGTTCATTGTTTACTGTTTATTAATTGTGTATCACATATGCATACCTAGTAATGTCTTCACAAGCCCAAAAGCGAAAGCATAAAACATTGACAATTAAAGAAAAAACTGATATTTTGGACCGCTTAAATCGCAATGAATCTTTCAGTAGTACGAGAAGATTAAAAACTTCGTGTCAACTACTGACTGTACGTTTTTAGTACATTTGTTTGTACATAATCATCTCCTAACGCAAATAAGTTTAGTTATTATATATCAGATAGAATCTTATCACTTTGATTTGTAATTTGTCGGATTACAAGGTACTCTTTTTAAACAAATTCCGGACTATAGGGGGTCTGTGGTAGTACTCTATAATCCGACAAATTCGATAGTCCGACACCGCCCTGCAAAACGTTTGTCGGATTACCGCGGGTCCACTGTATTTTATAAAATTTCAAGTTTATAACGAATATACCTAAATTAATCTAAAAAAATTAAATTTCCTCTTTTAAATTTGTACTTGAGGTAGTATTTTTTTCTGCAATATTACTATAAACATTAAAAATTATTTTGAAATAAATTATTAAAATACCACCCAAATATGTGTATAAATAACGCTTTCAGGTTATAAGTTTGAATGTTTCTGAAATGATAAGATTATTAAAGATCTGTGAATCATACTAATCGCAGTCAGTTATTTTCTTCAATGTTCAAAAATCTTATTCGTCATATTTATCAACCGATAAAAGTCTTCCAATTTAAAGTATTATTAAAATATATTCCGTATATAAACCATAATTTTCAAATTCATATAAGGTGAAACGATTTCCAATTGCTGCCTATTTTTTCAAACAACCTTTGTATTTTTAAAGAATGTAGCATTCAAAATGGATTTTTATTTGAATTTCCACAGGTATTGCGTTATAGTGTTTACAATGCCCAGCAGCAACCGAAGTTTAGCGGAGCAAACAAATTACTGCATGGATTTCGGAAAACGAATAACGCGACATCCTCAATTTTTGCAAACGAACTGTTTCGAGCCAAGCAATGGGTAATTCTAGAAATTTCCATAAATTAGATTTAAAATTGAAATAAATCGGAATAAAAGCGTCTCTCCCTTCAGAAAAGTGATCGAACATTCAGAACTGTTGAACCTGAATCCTGGCGACTCGTACCTGGTGTACGTCACCCTGAGTCTAGTGGGTGGAAAATCCCTGCCCTACCAAACGCTGAAGGTCAACGTGAACAAGCACTGCCACAACGACCTGGAGGAGGTCGCCTGGAGCAGCAACAGCTCCTACTACGACAACTAAACCTGCCTCGTTTTACTCTATTGCCTCCTAAGACTTCCAGCCAAAGTTCCGAAGGCCTTTTCTTCACTCTTGAATTTTTTTACGTATTTATGTGCGCTTGATGTATTATTGTGTATTTAAGTATTTAACTGATTGTGACGATACTTCTAAGTAAGCTAAGGACGACAATAAATACAGTTAACTACCGCGATTTTATTTCTTTTATTCATCCTTATTATCCTCCACCATATTTTAGACCAACGACGAAAAAGGGATGTTTGTTAAGATATTCTTCGGGAATTACTAGACCGATTTTCATGAAATTAATTGTGGTGAATAAAGTACCTTTCGACTTTCGGTATGAATTAAACATTTTAAAATTCTGTTCAGTACTTTTTGAGTAGTCTCAAAAAGCTACTCCTGCCATACATGGGCGTAATGCATTATTTTGTCTATGCATTAAAGTAATGCATTGATTTTTAAAAAATCAATGATAATGAAATTCAATTTCATTAGCATTGAGGAATTTCAATGCTAATGAAATTTAAAAACATTACCATTGAGGAATTTCAATTCTAATGAAAATTATTTCATTAGCATTGAAATACCTCAATGATAATGCTTCTAAATTTCATTAGCATTGAAATTCTTCAATGCTAATGAAACGGATCTTCATTATCATTGATTTTTAAAAATTAATGCATTATTTTAATGCTTTATATATTATTAAATGCATTGTCATGCAATATAACCCATTAATGGGCAATGTGCCATTATACGTCAAAAACTCAAATTTGGTAGCTAACGCGTGTCTGCTTGCCGGGTTTTGAACCCGAGAACAATGAAGCGACATGATGATGCTCTTACATTAACATACTGCTTCTGCTTACAAAATGTTGAAATAATTCTGAGTTTATTGTGGACGGCAACTATTTTTCAGAATGCAACAAATATTTTAGGATTTTAAATATTAAAAGTATGTTATAAATAATTTTCATAGGCAAAAATATTAAGCTATTTTTTTAAAAAGTTTTCAAATCGTTTTTCGAAGTAGGTACATTTTGGTCCTCATCCTAACTGTCGCATCCAAATGGCAAATTAGAATATAGCGGTTAAGCATTATATAGGATATTACTAACATGAGTAAATTTGAATTTATTACACTGAAAAAAAGAGTTGGTCAAAATTACCAAAATCGTAGGTTAAAAGGCGCCAAACAATAAAGTTGGTTCTTTTTAACAACGAAAAATAAGTAATCATCCCCTGACGAAAAAGTTAATTTCCCTGTGATATTGTCGATGACTGATACTGCGATGTTGTGGCTGGAT
This sequence comes from Machimus rusticus, assembly GCA_951509405.1. Classification (NCBI taxonomy): domain Eukaryota; kingdom Metazoa; phylum Arthropoda; class Insecta; order Diptera; family Asilidae; genus Machimus; species Machimus rusticus. The sequence continues at coordinate 10,905,706 of OX608049.1, forward strand.
TCGAACGTGTGATCTTGAACTGCCACTTCATAGCTCTACCACTGAGCTATACCATGCCGATGGCTTTTGAGCGATTGAACCTTAATAAAGCGATGTGTGGCGTGGGCTGCTTAAGAATAAAATTTGGAATTGACTTCTTTTAATAGAACCATAGTTCTGGTTAGAAAATAATTTTTCCTGTCAGATCAAAAGACTAGGGCCCATAAGCGAAGATGAAATTTTCATCACATTTATGGACAAAATAGTAAATACACTAAAGTGAAATTATTTAGTGGCCACTGTTTTTTGCAAAAACGTTACTCAACTAATTTCACAACTCACACTGTAATAAAAACTGTACACAGTGACATTATCGAGATGCAAAACGTCCCAGCGTTAATATATAAATTTAAACAAAATTCTACGAATGGGACAAAAAAAAATAATACATCTAAAAATATTTTAGAAATTCATTTTTTCCTGGTCCTGTTTTCAGGCGAACGGTGAGGGTCCCTTTTTTGGAATCAAGAAAATAATGTACCATTTTATGTAGGGGAGACTGGGTACGGTTGAAGCAATTTAGCTTTTATTGTCCGTAGCATCGCTATCACCGAACCAAGCACCGATTGAGACATGTTAAATACATACAAGGGCGTGTTTCCGTCTTCCAATGTGCAGTATTATTTCAGTGCCCGAAGTTTTGTAATTTGTGCAAAATCAAATTTAAAAAAAAGACTGAAATTGTTTCAACCGTCCCCATACCAGGGGCGGTTGAAACAGTGGTTTGAATCAATTGAAACACATACAAATAATACAAAATATTCTTCAGTCGTCTTAGGCAATATTACTACTTAACAACTGCACATAAAGTCGGTATCCGCTTATCGAAAACAATAAAATTTAACAGGATTTATTTTAAAACCGAATTTTAGCTCTTCGCATAGCGAAATTATTTGAAAATATAAACTAAAAGAATATTTCTATTAACAATGCTATTAATTTTTTTTTTAATCGTCCTGCCAGGCGAAGCCTTTCTTGCACGTACCCCCGGCATCTATAAAACAAGAAATTTAAATAAATAAAGTAAGAAATTTAAATAAATAAATTGTTTCAACCGTACCCACAAAAAATGTTTCAACTGTCCCCAAGCTCTCATTTGATACAAAACAGTTTATAGTAAGGGCAAAAATAATTTTACACAAATACTAATTACGCTGTCATGTTCTAAAAGCATTGATTCAAACACAACTATACCACTCTACACTGTCACTTGAATTAAAAGTGTAGTAATTGCAAAAAGTTTTGGTACATAAATATTTACTTTTGCTTATCAAATAACAATGGGGCCTCCTATAAACAACCACAACGCGTAGTGAACGACGCGCCACTCAGATTTGTGTTCGGACTTGTCATCCGCTTCTTTCGTCCCTTACACCCCTTCCCCCACCACACACGGTTCCTGTGTTTCAACCGTACCCAGTCTGCCCTACATATGTATTTAAAAACATATTTCGGACACGAAAATGCTCCCATATTCCCAATGGGAAGCACGACTTCACGAAAATGAAATTTAATAATTAGATCCAAATGTTCATTATCAATTGTAAATTGGTAGCCTCTGACAGCGTGCCACGATTGATAGCATGAATTTTAGAAAGTCAACGCTCAACTTGATACTTTCTAAGGGATAAAATTGGTAATAGTAAAATTGACTGAGCTTTATAAATACTTGTTTATATTTTTTCAGTTCCTTTCTTACGAGTAATCGGATATTTTGATTTTTCTAATTAACTTTTTTTTGATAAAGATTCCGAAATAGATTTCTTAAATTTGCAAAAGATTTATTTCAGTCACCTTTGACTTCAATTAATTGTTTTATTCAAAGTGGTTAAATTATAATTAATTCGGTAGAAAAATCCAATGGAGTTATTTTGATGTTATATGCGGAAAAAATGGAAATCAAAGTTAAATAAATTAAGTTTATGAGAACTTAAGGAAATTTATTAAGGAATTTTTATCCAAAACGGCCCCAATACCAATTTTAATTTAATTTACTTTTCTTTCGCATTAGTGTTTTATATTTCTACTTGTTTCAAAGTAGGTTACTTAAAGCGAAAAAAACTAGCATCAAAAGTAAATTTGAAAAAACAAATCTTAAGCTATTATCCTAAGTAGTCCTTGACCACTTTGATTCTTCTGGGGATCTTGACAGCGGGCGGTGAGTTTCAATTGTCTACAGCGCCCGAGACGATATGAATGATTTATTTAAAAATCGGTGAAATAGGAAAGTGTGCATCAAAATCTGAGTTTAGAAAAAAGCTTTAAATAGACATAAGCTGATAAAAATGGTCGATCAGCTAACTGAGGAGCAGATCGCCGAACTTAAGGAGGCCTTCTCTTTGTTCGACAAAGATGGCGATGGGACGATCACGACCAAAGAGCTGGGCACCGTCATGAGGTCACTCGGAACGAATCCGACCGAAGCTGAACTCCAGGACATGATCAACGAGGTCGACGCGGACGGAAACGGAATCATCGACTTCCCTGAATTCTTGGCAATGATGGCGCGCAAAATGAAGGACACCGACAGCGAGGAGGAGATCCGGGAAGCCTTCCGCGTCTTCGACAGAGACGGAGACGGCTTCATTTCGGCGGAGGAGCTTAGGTACGTCATGACGAACCTTGGCGAAAAACTCACCGATGAAGAAGTCGACGAAATGATCCGCGAGGCTGACGTAGACGGGGACGGTCAGATCAACTACGAGGAATTTGTCGCCATGATGACCGCCAAGTAGAGGAGTAAAACGAAAAAGGAGTTGTTTTTGTTTTTGCAGGAAATTATTGTTAACTGGCCTAGCCACAAGTTTATTTTAGAGAATTTTATCCACTCGTTTTAGTATTTACTAAATTGTTGTATATTTCTCGATAATTAAACCAACCGCCTATTTTTTCCATAATTTTCTTTTATATTTTTGTGTGTTAGTAATGTTCTTAATAAATATTTTGTCTATTTTTTTTTTAAAGTAAAATGTTCACTGATGCACGATTCAGCATAATTCTTTACTTCACACTTATAACCTTCCCGTTTAAAAATTTGTAAAGTTCTAAACGAGCAACACGCTTGTTTACCCGAGCACAAATACCTAATTCGTTAGCATGTCCGAAACGCGCCTGTAACAGGCTCAAATTTTATAACAACATATTTTATGTATGCCGATTACAAACATTTAAATTTTTGGGATCAATATAGACATGTCTCTCCGATCCGAACTAGACCCGTAGCATTTTGGAAGATAAATCATAGACTGCATCAACTGTGTTAGTTGCGAGCGCGTTTTGCGCCTGTTACGGGCGTGCTTCGGGCCTATTTCGGATAGGTTTCGGGACTACCGGGCGTGGTTTAAGGAAATGCGTGCTTGTGGCAGGCGCAATGCAGGCGTTATATAGACGTGATTGTTCGACAACCGTAGATATTTTTACTCGGATTATTATTAATCAAATAGCTGAATATCATGTATAAAATTATGGCGACGAACGAAAGATCGAACTTTAATAAATAGAAGTTTTCAAACTCGATTGAAAATTCAAAGTTTTTCTGATGAGGAAAGTGGAAAAGGGGTAAGAAATGGATTTTTTTAAACCAATTTTCTCAGTAATATACCGAAAGTCAACTATTTAGAAAATCAGATACAGCTATTAAGAATCGGTTTTTTGTATTACATAATTTTGCATTGATTAGCAATTCGTAAAGGTAAATAACATTAATTAATCATGTCATATTTAATCAGTCTAATTTATTTCCTAATAATCAATGATCAACCGATAACAGTTTACCCGCTTTTATCACTGTAATAATGGTTAGTTTGATAATAGTTCGAGAACTATTTAAACGATTTTTAAAAAGCAATTCATAGTTTTGCTTTCCTTGAGTCAGCAAGCTAGGAATAAACCGGCTTAAGCCGAAGTAAAATGGGTACAAACTTGGTTCACACCTGATTTAAATTTGGCTTAAACTAGCTCAAACCTAGTTCATTTAAAACTTTTTAAACATAGGTTATAAAAACAACACTTTTCTTTTTCTTCGGAGCAAAAGGCCAATCTCAGCTGTTATCTTATAGAATTGCTTGTACCCTAAAACCCTTTTAAGATTAAAAAACCAAATTCCTAGTAATAATTGCATCAATTCCATTTTCCCTTGAAAACGAGGATATCAAAACTGATTAATCTCATACCTGACCGGTGTTTCTTAATCCTTGTGACGAAATCTTTGCGCAATCTAGCGGGCACATATTTGCGTTTCAACTGGAGAAAAATTCATTTCGCCTTATTATGACCCTCATTATCGGTGCCATTAGTCGCGTTATCTAATTAATAAAGTTTCGCGAAAATGATAACAATTTCATTTGTTAGCGAGCAATTGATTCTGCGACACTAGCCACCAACCAACAACCGTTTTATCTGGTTGATTTTCGATAGGCGCCGCAACAAACGTGAAACACTTTTGCATACCGCCAGGCTTCAGTTTAAAGAGTGTTGGGAACGTCAGCACAAACGGGTGATTTATTCCAGCCGAAGAAAATGTTGAGTAGAAGTTTTTTAGAAGAAAAAGAAAAGATTCCGACCTTTTTGGACTACAAGTTGAACGTTCTCACCACGGAGACGCGATCGGTGTTCATTTTTGTTGTCCTTTTGATGCTCATTTTTGCAATATTAGGAAATAGTGCCACACTCTTTGTTAATTCGAAGAGGTAAGAAATTAATGAATCTATTTTTTAGTATTTCAGAATTGTTACTTACATTATTTAAACGTAAATTCCAGAAAATTTCGACCACTCTTTCACGCCTGCTTGCTGTCGTTGGCCTGTAGTGATTTAATTACTGCAATTTTCACAGCTGTAGTTTACTTGTCTCAATTCTCATCGGATTTTCCTCAAATTTGGGTAAGAAAACGTTGCTATTCATATTTGTTTAGTGTTATCTTCAAGTGTTTGCAAAACTGCGAAAGTACGAAAAAATAGTTAATAATTAATTTCGTTAAAATATCATTCTAAACTAAACTAACTAAACTAAACATATCTGTTTATAAAGCACCTTTTAACCACTTCAGGGACGAATTTTTTAAAGGTGAAAAAAGTGGTTTCATACTTTATTTGATTACTTGTTTGCTTTGTTTTTTTTTTACCGATAACTACTCAATAAGTAATAAAAATTTGAAAAGATAATTAGTAAGCTGTGTTCTTTTCACATCGAATCCAGTTCCAGGTTTTGCAGAAAATTTTGGATGTAATTTAAATTTTAAAAACGCCACGTATACAAAGATTTTAAAATTTGTGAAAGTCGCATCCAATTGCCATAATATTTATCCATTCGAACTTGAAAGCTTGAACCAGACAATTTTTGGATTAAATTTCCTGCAAAACCTGGAACTGAATCCGATGTGAAAAGAACATGGCTAGTATCATAAAGGAAACACATATTTAAAAATAAAGTGCTCTTAATCAAAAAATAATGTAATGTTTCTAAAATAAAGTAATCATCAAAACTGATCAAATTTTACACATTGGGTAATTTTTTTATCAGACATTTAGGATATTTTTCCAATAAAGTAAAAAGAAAACTCGAGGTAATCAGAGGCAACTTTGAAATGTTTTGAAAACAATTAATTTCAAGTGGAATAAAATGGTTTTATTGTCGAAATAGTCTAATGAATAGTTCTTTAATAGACTTTAATTTTTTTTCCAATAAGCATAATTTTAATTTCCAAAAAACTAAACGTACAAATATGTCGGCGTAAAAAGGTTAATGAGTAAGGAAATATACCCATTTTATAGTAATGTGAACTGTGAAGTATGAAATATCTCAAGAATTTACTTATTTATTTTATTTGCCTAGAGTTTTTCAAACTTCGACATCATATTATAATTTTGACTTACTTCCTATTAAAGAAATAAATTTCTGCAATCGACTGCTAAATTCAGCTCTTACTTTTCTTAAGCTGAATGCAACAGAAACTGAATTCATTTCCAAAATAATTATAGTTATACATATTTATGTACAAAATCGTTCCTTAAAATTAAAGTTATGAAATTGCAATATAGTCACCTTGCGAAATAACAAAGTATAGAATTATAATTTCTCATATATATAGTCTACAAGAATAGAATAAAATGGCCAATTGTTAACTAAAAATTCTTCTTCTTTCTTTTAAAAGCATCTTGGTGTTTTGATGTGTGGACTGATACCTTTTCTGCAGACAACAGCAATTTTAGCAAATAGTATGACTCTAGTAGGAATCGCCTTAGATCGATACTTAGCAGTTATCAAGGCAATTAAAAGGAACTGGGAACCGGGCAGTATTTTCTGCGGAACTTGCGTAATTATAATTTGGGGATTATCAGCAGGAATTGCGAGTCCCATGATATCATCATACGCAACAATGGACGTCTACATAATTCTCACCGACCCAAAAAACTCTACAAAGGCCCAAAGTCTCCTCCCGGTAAAGATGTGCTTCTCGGAAAAGGTACAGTGCCTATTTAATTAAAACCCTTTACCCCCAACCGGTGCGGAGATAAGGTTCAATTTGTGTAACATAATTTGGAGCAAATTCGCATCGCTATCAGGCGTTTATCAGCACTCATGTTTTTAATCCCTTCACAAATGGAGCCCTTAACGCTTTGATAATTGTAATTGCAGAATAACAACGCTTTCTACTACTTGATTGTGTTCACGATTGTGTTCCTGCCCTTGGTTATCATGTTTCTTATGCTAAACGGGGCGATTTGGTACGAAATCTATGCGAGGCGCTCCTTCAACCAGCACTTGTCCTCCGCGGGGGTGGCGGAGCCCCAGAAGGACGATCCCAAGAACGGGAGCACATCGAGCATGGTAACAATCGGAGCATCCTGCAAGGAGCAGGACACAGGGAGCAAATTTGTGATCCTGCCACGGAAGAAGGTTCGAAAGCAGCGCCGCACCCAGCGGGAGTACCTCCAATTTCGGATGCTGGTCGTCATAGGGCTCCTCATGGGCGTCTTCCTCCTCTGCAGACTCCCGACGTGGATCTTCCTCATCATGAAGCTGTACGGGAACTACACCGAGATCAGTCACTGGATCCTGCACTTCAGTTTCGGAACTTTATCCCTTTTAAGCTGCGTCCTCAACCCGTTCCTCTACTCCTTCCTGACCGGGACGATTCAATACGCCCTCGCCCTGAAAAAGGGGCTCCGCAGGCGGCTCCTCTGGTGCTGTGGGGGATGCTGCGGCCAGAATGATTCTGCTCCAGCATCCGACTCTAGAAACTCTGAAGGAAAAGGCCACCCACCGGGGAGCAGCAACAACGGGGAGATCTACACAATTTCTGGGGACAAGTAGAAGTAGATGGGGCTGCTTTTGGATGCTTGGTGCTCCTCTTCGTTTATTGGAACACAGGAAGCCAAAACAGCAGGAACAGGATGCCTCTGAAAATGTTTTCTCAATTTTAAGGACGGGAAGGAGTTGAACTAGAAAATTGGATATTTTCCTGTAAATTAAAATAGAATAGCGGCGGCAGTGTTGGTGCAACGGCTGGTTTCGTTGCAGTCACCTAAAATTTTCTCGCCCCTTTTTATTTAGTTTTCCCTCTAGTTGCTTTGTATCTTAATAAAGTTAAAAAACAAAAACAAATATTTACAAAATTACTTTTCGTTTGTATGAAATTTAGGTGCCATATGCAGACACGAGAATGCATTTCAAATTTTCACAGGTGGCTGGAGTTAACCACTTATTTATTTGGTCGTTTTGCGTAAACAGTGTTCTTTATCGAACCATTTTTACAAACATTTTACACCAGAAATTTAAGTCAACATTAGGAGGGAGGGAATTACTAAAAAACTCATTGATTAAGACAATTCTCGAAAGAAAAATGTAATCTATTGATGTTAGAATATTACTTATTTTGTTGCAATTGATACAATACAAAATAGTTAACTAATTTAGTTTTGAGAGTCACCACCGTTCCAATAAATTGTAAGCAACCAATAAAATATATTTTGAATATGTAACTATAAATTTCTAGCCGAAAAAAAAGATGGAAGAAGTCATCTCGGCTTCTGGAGCTCTAATTCATTTATTTATAGTTGATTCTTAATATATTCACTGCCAATCGCCAGTACATACACAGCGTGAATCTTTTATCTTGAGACCATGGATTGATTGGACTTCATCATATCGAAAAAAGTTTCAGATAAAAGTTGTATGAGTAGATAAGCTATGCCGGTTCGAGCGCAAAATCCCCGTGTATTTTTAAAGGGAGGTCAAAATTCTCAAAACGGTCCCAAAAGCTCGTCGTCTACGTCTACGAGCAGTTTTAAGGCTGAAAGCTCTCTCTTGTGTGTATCGGGGTTCGGGTCTTTGCTATTTTGCAGTCCGCCATCTACCAGAGTAAGCTCAAGTTTTGCTAGAATGCGCGTGCTTTGAGTTTATGTGGTTATCTGGGTTCAGGTCTTTGCTAATTTTGCGATCCGCCATCTACCAGCGTAAGCTCAAGTTGCGTGTGCTTGGAGTTTATGTGGTGTATCAGGTTCGGGACTTTGCTATTTTTTCAGCCCTTTCATCTACCAAAATAACTTAAAGTTTTAGAATGTACGTGGGATGCCGCTCTCCCGCCGAAAGCTTTACCCTATCCTTTGCTAGTTGGACGCGAACGTGGATGCCTCGATCATATTACGTGTCAACATAAATCACTTCGGAGGACGATTATGATTTGCATGAACATATTAATTGCACTGTTTGTGGGTTAGGGGAAGAACTTCGTGATTATTGTTTTAGATATACCCCTTCCCCCACCCTTAAATGAGACAGAAAAGCAAGAGTGAAAGAAACAGAAAGTACGAGTGAAAGAGACAGAATATAAAAGTTACTATAAAAGGAGTGCGCGAGCAGGATCCAGTTCAGTTCATCAAGTGTTTCAAAGTGGTCAGTTTAAATAGAAGAAAAAACAGTGAAAATGGCTCAACCACCGCAGAAGATAAGACGCATCATCGCCGAAGAAACATCAGTCCAACATGCAAATAGCGGAGCATTAGAATTGCTCAACAATTATGAGATTAAACCCATACATCCATTCATCAAAGTATCTGAGATGGAGCAGCATACAGCTTATAAAATACATGGAGTCCGGAAAATTACAACAAAATACGGAGATCGAATCATAGTGGAGTTCCAGAATAAGCAAATGTTCCTGCCGGCTAGATATGGCGACTTACCAGACAGCACACTGGAGGAAATCAGGAATCAAGGCAACTTCTACGTTACAAACTTGGGTCCTCTTGCTAACTCTTTCATACTCAGCTTTACTCAACATGACAGCGCAGAAAACTTTAATTTGTTACATTTCGTACCTAATAACTATTATAATAATTATTAAAATAAAATAAAATATATTATATAAAACAAAAACCGTCTTTCATATTTCCCCATAATATTCCCCGGCCCTTCCCAAGTTCTATAAAATGGAATGTAATGTCAACAAAAGGTTAGTTTGCATAAGGTTCTGGTAATGAGCAGTTGGTATAAAGATTCTACTAAGAAGCTAGAGGAAGACGTGGGGCAAAGGAAAAATAAATTAAAGAATTAAAGTACCATCAAGTCAGGACAAGTATCTGAAAGTCACTTCTTCCAAAAAGTTAAAGATAATAATAAGAAGTGAGTATTGACAACCAATTTCCCAACCAACCAACCAAGCCAACTAAATATTTCAGATGAATATTAAGGAATTCCTTGACAATTACTCTATTATTCTGCTAGAAGAGCATAAGGAAAGAATAGAAAAAGTCTATCAATATCTTCGCCAATATGAAAATGTTGACAAAGTAATATCTAAATATGGTAAGCATTACACCAGCTGCTCCTGGTCAAACGATGATGCAACTGCAGGACCAGATACCTGTGAATGTCATACTGTAGAATGGTACAACAAAGAAATTCAGCACCTCATCAATTTTTACATGAGGATCATAAAAAACAGCTGTGGAGAATGCCGAAAAGGATTCGCTTTATACTGATACATGTGTCAAACTTTGCCTATAGATTTAGTCGTAAGGGTGAATGGCATATTGCAATAGACAGGTTTCGATTTCAACAGAGAATCAAATGAAAATATGGAACCAATATTGGGCCAAAACCATCGTAACAAAATACATAAGAATGAGTGAAGAAAATAAAACGCTAGTTTATATTTTAAAAATGTCTTTTTATTTCTATTAATTATAATACATCGTTTGCATTTATCCAGGAGTTATGTTTCGATGAAAATCCCAGCCATTTAACATAAACTTTATCGCCTGTGCGTCTTAAAATTTTTTCAACAAGATAAACTTGTGGATGCTTAACTTTCAGCAATTCCATTTCATAAAATCCTCCTTTGATTGGGTTTCCCTGGTAGTCCTCAAGTATATATGTGACTGGATTAGTCATTTGAATTTTAGCAATCTTGAAAACTTCAGTAGTCCAGTTTGGTGTATAGCCTTTTTCGAATACATGTTTATATTTACTAATACGAACAGAGTCTCCTACTTTATATCTAGGCAAGACGACAATCTTCAAATGATTATACACTGTAGTAAGAAGCCGCTTTTCATTGGATACATTAACATCGCAAGGGCGCATTTGGATTGTTCGATGCTTTTTCGTATTATATTGAGTCAGTAGTTCCTTTATCATTTGAAGCCATTTATAAGATCCATTCATGCTAAATTCTTTCCACATCATGTTCTTTAAAGTTCGATTGAATCGTTCGACTATTGATGCTTTGAGTGATGTATAGGTTGAGTAATGATTAATATTATGCTTCTTCATCAGCTGTTGAAAGTGTGTGTTGTAAAATTCCTTCCCATCGTCAGTTTGCAAGTTTTTGGGTATACGTCCCTCTCTGAATATAGCTTCCATAGCTTCCGTTACTTCAGCACCAGTCTTTCTTTTAATTGGAACAGCCCATGCATACTTGGAAAAGGTATCAATTACAGTAAGCAAGTAACGATATCCTTTGTTCACATGTTTATATGCATCCATTTCTACTAAATCCGCCTGCCATAAATCATCCAAACCTTTTATGATGACTCGTCGTCTTTTAAAATATCGACGAGCAGGCTTATGGAGCTCCTCGACAACATCTCTCTTACTCATATTATAGATAAATGAAACAGATTAATTGTAACACTAAGCTTTATTGGTAAACACCGTCTTCTTGATTCTGATGCTCCTTATTAAGTATGCTAGAGAACAAATAATTCTCAATCTTTTCAATTTCACCATTAATGTAAAGAGTTAGATTTTTTACAGCTTCTTGAATATTTTTATGTAATTCATCGTGTTGCTTTCTTATTTGTGTATCAACATAGTTTTTAGTTGTAGCGTCAGCATTTGTCTCAGGTTCTCCAAGGTTTGTGATGCGCTTGAATGTCAAATCATAGTTTTCATTTGGGGTTAAAAGAAATCCAATTCCTGCAGGTCCGATTGAGCCTTGTTCACCAGCAGCACCAGGTTTTCCAGGAGGACCAGGAGGGCCAGGAGGGCCAGGAGGACCAGGAGGACCCCGTTGAAGCTTGTTACTTCTTATTGATCGACCAAACTTGTCAACGCTCATTTTCGAAATGATATATAATTTCATATATGTAGATATTTATACAATTATATCAGCTTCCCGCAGCTCCTCAATAATTGCAACTATTTCATTATCATGACTGTTATTTCCAGCTTGTTTTGATGATATTAGTACACGAAGTCGGTCCACTAATTCATTTGGATCATTCCAATAGACATATTCAATGTTTTCCTTTGGAATCCTCATTATTCCCATCCCTCTGTGTGGTTTAGGAGTGTGAATCAACTTCTTTATTATGTTTCGATATTTATAGGTATTTGTTCCCTTAATTTGCTTATTCTCATTAAAATCACGTCGGTGTGTGCATGTATCATTTAAAATTGACTGATAATTTACCAAGTCTTCTTTATTGTAACCAGTGGGACGTTTCATAAAAATCAACTCAGATAAGCCTTTGGTTATCTTGTATGGTCTATCACCAATAACAAAATTTTCATCCTCAACTTTCAATGATGAATTACCAATCCTCCATCCATCAGTGCTGCTATAATGTGCACCGTATGTTTTATCAACTTTCTCACTACTGTGGCTAACTAATTCCTTATATTTATTCAATATCTGGTTGGGTGAACTTTGTTCCTTAAATGTTGAGGAATGTATTGGTGTGGCAAACTCGTCATTCTCAGTATCATCATCATCATCCTCTAATGCTGATAGAGGGGTACTAGTAGATTTCATCTTTAAATATTTTCGTGCTGGGGGAGTATATGTTTCATCATTTCTTGAGCTGTTCTCTTGTTTAGGCTCTAACGTATTTTCTGCTTTGGGTTCAAGCTTAACTGATGATGTAAGCTCTTTAAGTGTGTTGGTGATTGGCTTAAAGGTTTCCTCCAATTGAGTTTCGGCTTCGATTTTACCAGTTTTGAGCGCTTTATATTTCTTTCGAATAGCATTGCTCGTCTTTATAATATCTTTTATCAGCTTTTCATCCATTTTACTCTTTAGTTTAGAGATATACAGACAACTATACAGACAGTTATACAGCTATACAGTCAGCTATACAGCTATACAGCCTGTTTTTATACAGCCTGTTTTTAAACAGCCTGTTTTTATACAGCCTGTTTTTATACAGCCTGTTTTTAAACAGCCTGTTTTTATACAGCCTGTTTTTATACAGCCTGTTTTTATACAGTCTACTTTTATACAGCCTGTTTTTATACAGCCTATTTTTATACAGCTATACAGGCTGGTAAAGAGCTATTGAGCATATAACTGTATCGATATGAGTACTTCAACCGACTGATGATGATAATTGGATTGCTCTTTCTTTTATAGTCTCATGAAGGTATCAAATCCTTTTCGATATCGGCCGTTATCCAGAGGACTATCCTTATCAATTACTAAGAACCCATATTTGTCCCCCCAACACTTTCCACACGCTTTTCGGAACTTTTCAAATGTCATATCAGTATTCACATGGTCATTGTAAATATGCTTCAGATTCAAGTCATCTTGTTTAAACAAGATGAGCAAGTTTGCGTTATCTCGAATCAGATGCTTTGGTATACGAGTATATGTTTGACAGAGGTAAAAACTATCAATTGCTTTATGACGACCCATGCAAAAGTATGCTCTAATATTATCCTGTTTATCACAAGCCACATCATCAAAGATAAAAATTGAATTTTCCTTTGCTTCATCCGGAGATATGACATCACAGTTGTTTGAGAAAGTATAATAACCCAGCCCAGATATGCGGCTCACAACTTTTCTCAGATATTCATATTTCGGTTGACTCAGCGACTTTGAGTAAATGTATATATTTTCAAACCGCAGTCCGTTAGGATGCACCAGTAAACTTAGCATAACATTCGTCTTTCCACAGTTGGATGGTCCAACAATAATTCCTCTTATACTGTTTGGCAACAGCACCCCATGCTTCTTCCTCTTTACACTTGTAGCAATATTAACATCAGCATTTCTAACTGGTAGACACTCCTGTTGCTTGATAAACTTCATGATTGATACTAACCGTTTCCCTATAAATACAGCTGCTTTTATAAATTTTTCGTCAGTCTTATCGGAAACGTTTATAAGATGATTGATCACAGCGAAAACCCCATCATTCGACAAAAGGTCATCGTGGGAGAAGGACTATTAAATTCTGCGCTTAACAAATTACCATTTGAACTACATTTGCCGGGTTATCAGTACTGTGGCCCAGGAACAAAGCTATCTAAAAGACTAGCTCGCGGTGATCCTGGTATTAATCCGCTAGATGCAGCCTGTAAAGCGCATGATATAGCATATTCAAAGTCTCGTGAGACAAATGACCGCCACATTGCTGACCGTATTCTAGCAGAAAAAGCTTGGCAACGTGTAACATCAAAGGACGCCTCATTTGGAGAACGTGCTAACGCTTTACTGGTAACAAACGCGATGAAGGCTAAAATTAAGTTTGGAATGGGTGCTAAAGCGAAAATTCAAACTAGCACAACTCAGAATAATAAGAAGAAGAGCGGTTTATGTCCATCATTCCGCGGAGCAGTACGCAATGCTCGTAAAGTATTAAAATTGAAGAAACCCAAAGACTTGTTGGAATCAATAAAAATAGCGCTGAGTGCAGCAAAAGACATCATAAAAAGAAGGAAAAAACTTATCACAACACCAAGAGTGATTCCCGTGCCTAAAGTTGGCGGTGTTTTACCATTCCTCATTCCTCTCTTTGCTGGGCTTTCAGCCATTGGAGCGTTATCAGGAGGTGCAGCTGGTATAGCTAAAGCAGTAAATGCTGCAAACAACGCACGGCGGCAGCTGGAAGAAGGCAAGCGTCATAATGAAACAATGGAAGCTATAGCGTTGGGTAAAGCTGGTCATGGGTTATTCCTCAAGCCATATAGGAAAGGACTGGGGCTTTTTCTTACCACCCAGCCAAAAAACTACTAAGATCGCTACCCAAGAGAGCACTCAATGAACTTGATCTGTATAAATATGCGAAAGACATACCACACTTTAGAGGAGTATTTATGCGAGATCAATTACCTAGAAAGCCATGGAGAAATGAGTGTGGAATTATTAATTTAGATGTTTCAGCAGGACCTGGAACACATTGGGTAGCATACAAGAAGAAGGGAAATTTCATCAACTACTTTGATAGTTTTGGAAACCTGCAACCACCACAAGAAGTTGTTAATTATTTGGGTGATGCTGTAACATATAACTATACACCCCATCAAAATTTTAATTCAGTTATATGTGGACACTTGTGTTTAAATTTTCTCAACGATCAGATTCCATCATTGTAAGAGAAAAATGTATAAATAAAGATGTTTAAGCGCAAACAGGGTCATTTCATTTCCAATAACCATGTCGATAACACTCTCCCTTACTGGCAATTCATCGGTACTTACTGCCGAATACTTCCCACCATTGGAGTTGCCCGGAGATTACGTTTGTGGATTAATTGATTTTCAAACATACAATTCCATTCCTAATATTGATGAGGACAACAATCTAATACATATAGGAAGTACAGTTATCGAAATACCAGTCGGATCTTATGAGATTGATAATATAGAATCTTTTATTCAGCAAAGTTTGAGTAAAAGCAGCGAGGGTGGAGAAATCTCAATAAAGGCTAATAATAATACTTTAAAGAGTGAGGTTAAAGCTAATAAAGTAGTGTATTTTAATAAGAAAAGATCCATCGCTCCATTGTTGGGATTTGGGGAGCGAGTATTGGAACCCAATGTACTGCACACATCTGAGCTACCCGTTAATATTATTAAAGTAAACACCATACGAATTGAATGCAACATTATTTCGGGTTCATTCATCAATAACAATCAAGTGCATATGCTCCATGAATTTTCTCCAAATGTGGGGCCAGGGTATAAAATAGTGGAGGTTCCTAAATATGTCATCTATTTACCTGTGAACGTCAAACGGATAAGTTCGCTCTCACTGAAGCTCGTTGATCAGGACGGGGATTTAATAAATTTTCGAGGTGAAACAATAACTGCCAGATTACATTTAAAGCCACAGAATGCTAATCTATAACAACAGCAATAATAAGGATATATATAGTGGTAATATAAACAAAGTTATTAGTCAGGCAGCAGACTTAAAGCGAACAAGACGTGAACTGAGAGCTGATAATAAGCAATATCTTCAGTCGTTAGGATTAATTTTGAAAAATGTATAACAACATCTTGGACATTACTGGAGGCATAAGTTATGATAATAGCATAACAAAAATTGACTACCACACCTATTCGCCATTCCTCACATCATTTAAAAACAGCGATGAAATCCGTATTTCAGTACAACACCAAGATCTATATATCTTACCATCTGAAAGCTTTATATACATTGAAGGAGCGCTAACTAATACAACAGGGGCTGTTTCAAATACTGCAAAGCTAGCAAACAATGCTATGGCCTTTCTCTTTGAAGAAATTCGATATGAGATCAACGGTATAGAAATTGATAGAACGAGAAATCTTGGAATTGCTACGACTCTAAAAAATTATATATCGCTGAATAAAAACGAGAGCCAAATGTTACTAAATGCTGGCTGGTCACCCGAAGAATCAATTGCACCTGCAAAGGGATTTTTCAATTTCTGTGTACCATTAAAGTTACTTCTAGGCTTTGGTGAAGATTATAGGAAAATTATCGCAAACGCTAAACATGAACTAATATTAATACGGAGCAGAACGGATGAAGATGCAGTCATATCACCAACAGATGCTGTAAACATTTCAATATTTAAACTTCAGTGGCGTGTTCCTCATGTTAATGTTGCTGACCATGAAAAATTAGCCTTGTTAAAAGTCATTGAAAGTGGTCGTGAGATAAAAATATCGTTCAGGAGTTGGGATATATACGAGTATCCAGCACTACCAGCGGCAACTCATCACACTTGGTCTGTTAAAACAACATCACAAATGGAAAAGCCCCGATACATCATTCTAGCTCTCCAAACAAATCGCAAAAATGATAAAACAAAGGATGCTAGCAAGTTTGATCATTGCAAACTGACAGATGTTAAAGTACATTTGAATTCAGAATCATACCCTTATGATGACTTGAACTTGAAGTTTGATAGGAACCAATATGCTCTCCTATATAACATGTATATAAAATTCCAAACTTCGTACTATGGACGTCAGTTGCAGCCACTCCTTTCAAGGGAAGAGTTTATAAATAACGCGCCGATCTCAGTTATTGATTGTTCGCGTCAAAAAGAGGCAGTTAAATCTGGGCCAGTGGATATAAGATTGGAATTCAAGACGAGTGAAAACATCCCAGCCAACACAACAGCTTACTGTTTACTGTTGCATGATCGAATCGTAGAATACATTCCTTTAACCGGTGAAGCTCGAAAACTTGCCTAGAATGTCATCAATTATTGTCATCGATGTTCAAGGATACAAGCTAGAAAACACTGAATTTATTTTTAAAGAATTGGCAATTTTAAACGGTGAAAATCAAGTCCAACACTACATATTCCAACCACCATTTCCTTATAAGGAGTTAACTCGATCAGAAAAACAGCATGTTGAATGGCTGCGGCATAATATCCATGGATTCAAATGGGGTGATGGTTACATCCCATACCATAAATTATATGCTATAGTCCATCAATCGCTGCCGCAGGATAAAATCATTTATGTAAAGGGAGCTGAAAAGAAAAGCTGGGTTCAACAAATACTTGGAAATGGTTCATCTATATATAACGTGGAAGAGGAGGGATGTCCAAAACTAACTACTTTGGAAACAAATGTACCATCGTGCATCATACACCAAGGCCGATGTGCTCTGAAAAATGTATTTCAAATAAAGGATTTTTTAAATAAAACAGTTTTTTAAAACATTATAAAAATTCTTTTATTTTGTGTATATCTTAATCTAATTTACAATATTTTCTTATATAACTATATTAATCTATTTCCATTATACTGTAATGACCCCACGGTAACGTTTCATTCGTATTTGGTACTAAATACCTTTTATCATCGTGAGGACTTAGCGCGATTTTCAGCTGGGTAATGGAAGAAACTTGATGCTTGTTAGATTGAATTAAATTTTGCCGGACTATTTTTTCAGTATTACTATTTAAACATTCAATATAATCATTAAATGTTATTCTATTTTTTACTATGTTTCTTTTAACACCTTTAGATTTTTTTGTTTTATCTTGGCCCTCTACCCGAACCGCATACATCTTTGATCTCAGGCCAACAAACTCTGTCATTATGCGGCCGTTGTTTTCATCTTTCATGAGGCCCAACACTTTTTTGTTTACAAGAGGGATGTTCCAAATGTTATTTTGCGGGTAGTCACTTGTATCGAAATGGGTATAGCAGTCACGTTTAATAATTTGATACAAGTCAGGACAGGTCACTTCATAAATGAGTGAATCCGTGTCTGTATAACAAACTGTGCAATTAGATCTAAATTGAGGAAGCATATAATCATAATGGAAATTGTATATGGTAGTTTTAGCCAAGTCGAGAATGCACATGCCTACATATATGGGCTTATTAAAATAAATTTCTGTCTTATTTAACTCGATGGCTACCAGGTTCTCACTGAAAATGGTCGAAGCCTTGAATTCGGGCTTAGAAATGAGTGCTTCGGCTCCATATCGCCCCAACCACTTTGTCACCAGCTTCACAATGCTACGTTTCCGAACGTTCTCCATAGTCTTCCCGAAAACAGCATTATTCATCAGCTTAAAGAGATTTTTCTCGAAATCATTTTTGGCCAATGCTCGAAGTCTGGTATTTAGGTCAGTGTAGGACTTAAGCCATGCAGATTGATTAAATTCGAGAACCCGGTGAACTTTCTTTAACTTTAATCCGTGAAGGATGGCTTGTTTTAAACTGCGATAATGAATAACGTATTTTGTTTTATCGTGCAGTGTAGCCAAAAGTTTTGTTTGTTTTGATCCAGGTGACGTTGTATGTTCGGGGCAAAATGGGAGATCTTTATGAAGATCATGAATGTCCTGCGGATACTCTAGATCCACTTCAAGAATGTAGCCTGTGGGCGAATCATCGGCTACATCTTCAACCTTAAAAGATGATACATTTCCTACCCACTTGAAGCCACTGTAGGGTAGGAATTGGGACATTGCCCAACCGTATTGGTTATTAATGTCATTATATATGAGAAATTTTGAAGGTTGAGAGGGATCATAGTCGGGCATGTATTTATTATTGGCCTTTGAATATCTTTTAGAGCATTGGCTAAGGCCGCCCCGAATGCCTCGCTCTATAAATAAGAGCATATCAATGTCAGTCAATAGCTCCAGAGTAACGCTAGTATGCTTAAGCATTGCGTCCCAAGTATACCCTGGGAGCGTATAATAGTGCGCTGGATCTAGTCCATATGTTTTACAACAACTTGCACGGAATTGTTCAAAAACATCCGCCAAGAGTAAGACATCTGTCTTTAAATATAAATCTGAATATTCACCCAGATTTTGAATGCTGAATTCATTCCAAACATTGCAGGCATGATTATAATCTTCTTGGCTAATGTTAGTATCGTTTAACTTATTGTAAAATTGGGGGATACCAGGAAGTTTGGTCTCTAAAAATTTTGACATGCAAGTGAAATAATCGTATGGGTATACTCCTTTACGTGTTAGTAACTTAAACTGGGTCTCTGTTATATTTGGGAATTGGGATTTTAAAATAGGGAAAGAAGTTAAGTAGGAGGAAAGGGTGTCAAGACTGCTTGCCATGAATTTAAACGAATCAATAAAACGGAATTTAATAGGGTATTCATCTAAGTGTTTAGTGAAAGAAATATACCGTTCTTTGTTAATTGGGAGGAGATCAATGCGGCCTTGAAGATCGGAAGCTATATTTTTAATTATAAAATGAGAATCGTAGCCGCTTAAGTTATGAAAAATTATTGGGATGGTGTGACTATCCTGAAAATTAATATTACATCCCTCATGCGCTGGACCTCTGTACTTACCTGTTAGGTGGCAATGATCGCGCACCTTTTTATCGCCTGATGTAAATGGTTTCTCACATATATGACAGAGTCTGGCTGCCTCAAAAAATGCCACTTCCTCAGCAGTCATCTGATTCATAGGTAGAGGGTGAAGAAAAACGGATTCCAAATTCTCCGCAAACTGCTTTAACTCGCGCACAAACCACTCGACACAATCCTCACCACGATATAATTTGAAGACTGATAACGTGGGGTCGTACGAACACTTCACATAAAATCCTAAACTACATGGTACATGAACTTGATACTTATTTCTATCACTATTTTCAACTAGTAAACATTCTATGTCTGCGTAAATGACAAATGGAGCTTCTACCTTATTCCTAAAATTATTAAATCTAAGTTCCTTCTCGTCCTCCGTTGGTAGTCGAATTTTCGCGTTGTTGATCTTCGTACAGTCAGCTACATGATGATCCAATTTTTCTTGTGATCCAAAGTAATGGAGGCAGCGGTCGCAAAAGTATTTTTGATGATCGTTCCTCGACAGTTGGGATGAAAGGAGCCTGGAGAGGTTCTTTATCCAAACGTAGTGGTACCGGATGGGCTCATCATCTTCTTTTTCCTCCTCCTCGGCATCCTCATCATAATAAACATTTTGAATCATCAGAAGATTCACGTGCTGCTCTTTTTTGTCTTTTGTCAAATATGTTGGTAGAACTTTATAATTTTCTTTTCCAGCTTTCTGTAGAATGTATACGTTGATGGAAACATCATTCTGCTTCTCAAATCGCGGAATCTGTTTTATTGTCACTGGGAACGTAATTCCATCTAGTTTTAATTCTGTGAAATAGTGGCGGTAATTCGTCACACGCTGGGGATCTTTTTGAACTGGATGTAAGGCTGAAAGCACTGCCCAGGCGAAACAAGCATCGTCCGCATTTTTAACATTAATGCAGGCCTCTTTGCGTTTAATTTGTTGCGGTAACTCAATATAAGATGATCCCAGCTGCGGTGTGAACTTGTTGATGTTTATAGCCAAGTTTATAATGGCTGACAAAGCCCAACCGCTATCTCTTTCCTGGAACTCTTCCAGTTTATTCATTACTGGTTCCTCAACATTATGTTTGAACCATTCATTAATATCTGTGTTTTGGTAGATGGGAGCATTCTTCGTGTTCATGTACTTGAACTCGAATACTTCCTCATCCCCTCTCACAACCTTAAACTCCCCACAAAAAGCTGCATTCACCTTTAGAGCAGTCTCTTTCTTCAATGCGTTATTGATGCGCCGACGGAAAAGTCCTACACAATCTTTCAGGAACTCCTTTGGCTCCTTATGAGACAAGTTTACAATGACTCCTGTCCTCATACTATAAATGAAAAAGAAACGAACAAATAATGATATGACTTAGACATATTTTTAAGTTTTTACTTACCGATCACAAAAAGCAGATTGTACGTCTTCCCACCGAACTCGGGATGAAGTCCAATTGGCACGGTTCGCATTATGGCTAGAACCTGCCCTCAATTTCAGCTGTTTTATCTGAGTACGGTATCCTTGTACAAGGTTTATACCATTGGTGAAATTTTGTTTTTCACCTACAGTCTTGGCTCTTTTCAGAACTTTCCGAAGCACTCTTAAATTGTTTGAGCACTCTTTCACACCCGCCTCAATTAAGGCATGATTGTTTTGGGCATTTAAAAATGCTTGCTTAGCATTTTGCACTAAATTGCTTACTTGAACCATTTTTAAACAATATAGGGATATAACTGAACTGAACTTATAAGTTTTATTGCACTGATACTGCACTGTTTTTTTTTTTTTTTTCATCCTTTGGTCTTTTACTTTGACTCACGAATTACTTCACAAGATAATTAAATGTAAATAAATAACTTGTGCAAACTTTAAGTTAAAATATTCTGAAGATTGAACAAATTGTTGAGGGTGCGTTGTTCACAAACGTTTGACACTAAATGGATGATCCGATTCCAAAAGTCCTATTTATACTCCCGCGTGGGAATCTCAAATGTGAAGGAAAATTTTTTTCCCAAGTAAAATAAAACAACAAAAAATAAACCTACGTTGACTCGAGAATCAATTCTTGGAAATAAGAACCCCTCAGCATAAACAAAACCACATGCGTACCCGTAAAATTGCGTAAATTATACTTGGGTGACACATTCAAGTGTTCAAATTCAAGTACCCTGCGATTTATGATGACACGTAACATGTTCGAGGCATGATCTTTCATGTACCCAAATTCCTAGTATAATGTAAAACGTTTCCTTAAAGGGATCAAATTATAGACACATTACTGATAAGACTTCACATATGTAACATAAACAAAGCCACATGCGTACCCGCAAAAATGTGTAAATTATACTTGGGTGACACATTCAAGTGTCCAAATTCAAGTACCCTGCGATTTATGATGACACGTAACATGTTCGAGGCATGATCCTTCATGTACCCAAATTCCTAGTCTAATGTAAAACGTTTCCTTAAAGGGATCAAATTACAGACACATTACTGATAAGACTTCACATATGTAACATAAACAAAACCACATGCGTACCCGCAAAAATGTGTAAATTATACTTGGGTGACACATTCAAGTGTCCACGTTCAAGTACCCTGCGATTTATGATGACACGTAACATGATCAAGGCATCCACGTTCGCGTCCAACTAGCAAAGGATAGGGTAAAGCTTTCGGCGGGAGAGCGGCATCCCACGTACATTCTAAAACTTTAAGTTATTTTGGTAGATGAAAGGGCTGAAAAAATAGCAAAGTCCCGAACCTGATACACCACATAAACTCCAAGCACACGCAACTTGAGCTTACGCTGGTAGATGGCGGATCGCAAAATTAGCAAAGACCTGAACCCAGATAACCACATAAACTCAAAGCACGCGCATTCTAGCAAAACTTGAGCTTACTCTGGTAGATGGCGGACTGCAAAATAGCAAAGACCCGAACCCCGATACACACAAGAGAGAGCTTTCAGCCTTAAAACTGCTCGTAGACGTAGACGACGAGCTTTTGGGACCGTTTTGAGAATTTTGACCTCCCTTTAAAAATACACGGGGATTTTGCGCTCGAACCGGCATAGCTTATCTACTTGTATGACTTCTAGAGGAAAGACATACGATGATGGTAAAAGTCAAGCACCTTGACCTTGACTTTGGGGGCAATTTGGAGGCTAAGTCGAATTTTTTTATTTTTTTGCCCCCGGATTCGAAAGGATTGCGAAATTTTACGTTCAGATACTTGATTTTTTCCCAAATGACCTTCAGAAACTATTTCAAGGTCGGAGTTTGTTGAACTACGCACCTGAGTATCTCGTCAGTGGAGCCGCCAATCTAAAAATGACCTTAACAAAGGTTGACCTTGATCTTTAACTTCAAGGTCTGAAACTTTTTTCGATATGATAAAGTTCAATCAAGATATTCCATTGTCTCAAGATCACCCTGTATATTCATGGTTGGCATTTGACTAAATTCTCTCAATAACGAATAGGCTAATTTTGAAAGAAGGATTTAAATTGAAGTAGCTTGCGTATGAAAGATGTAAATAATGTCTTCATATGTATGTACATTAAAAAAAAATTCAAAACATATTTTGAAATTGCCGACTAGCATTTTCTTAGGTCTAGAATCCGGATCAGATCCGACTTTACCTGGAACTGATGGCAAGAATACACCTTTTTTCAGAATTTTACATTTACTGAAGAAATTTAAAAATTATTTTATACGAGAACATAACGAGAGTTGAATTAATTTTACAAATGTATTTTAGAATCCCTAATTAAAAAACAATTCGAAATTCATTACTAATTTTAATTTATTAATTACATTCAAATGTTCTTTTAATGTACGTATGACATTTTGAATGGAACTTAATATAAGGTAATATATAAAGCCAGTTAAGTTTAAATGGAGCATTAGTAAAAAGATCAATCAGGGCATTGATGTTAGTATACCGGATGATTTGAAATAATGGGCCCTATTCTTGTAATCATTCGAACCGGATCGAAAAGAGCTCTCAAAAGCACCTTTTGAATTGAAATTCCTTAATAAAGTTCTTAAGTTTTGAGTAAAGTCTTTCAGTTACCTTTGATAAAAAAATCCAATCGACTATTTTAACCACTTTGAACGACAAAATTAATTGCAATGAAAGGCAACTAAAATTAATTTATGAGAATTTTAGCAACTTTATTAAAGAATTTGTCTACAAAAAAGGCTTCTGTAAGCTCGATTGTTGTCTTATCAAGTGATCCGAATTCGGGAATCAGGGTCAAGGTTTGCCGTAATAAAGCTTAAATAAAGCAGACCTATTTATACCTGATCAGATGAAATAGAGCCCAAATTAGGTCCAATAAGTCATACCTGAAAAAGGAATTCAGATGCAATTTCTGATCAGGGCCATTTGTGAAATAAATACCCTATTACTTTTCTGAACAAAATACTAGTCAGAATAATATAATTGTATTTTTGAGAAAAAATTTGTTCAAATCTTACAATTAATGAAATTTAATTGCGTGCCATGTTATATAAAATTTAACCAGATTATCTATAGATGCTAAATTATCAAAGCCAAATGCTGGAACTTAAAATGTAAATACGGACACAATTTATTTGACTCGTTCACTTTAATCTGCGCAAATTATTTGAGTCATAAGTCTAATTTGAGCATGAGAACATATTTGCAGATTAACTTTATTTAGATAAATTTTATTTTTTATTCCAGAAAGGCTTTTTTTCTTAAGAATATTTATTATAATATATTTAACTTTACTTAATTAAATAAACTGACAATCATAATTTAAAAAAATGTTGTTTCAAAATAAAGTTTGCAATTTAATTTTATCTATTAATTGTTAAGATCTCTACTTTATAAAATATGTATCTCAACGCATTGCTTACTTTCTGCATCGAGACAGAGGGTCACTGCAGTTCGTCGTACATCGGATAAAAGCAAATACACCCAATAAAAATTGAAATTAATTTATGGCTTGTTCTCGTTTGTCTGATCTCATGGCGTCAACTTGTCACACCAGATAAGCAAATAAGATTAAAATATACAATATTACAGCAAAAAATTCTGCAAGTACAGGAAATAGCACAAAAAATATCAATGACGAGCTGTTTAACGAAGCAAAAAAGCGCAGAACGAGCCTCCTAATAATTTGATAAAAACAAAAACTATGACCCTCTGATAACTTTGCCAGCAAGTTGCGTATGCGTTGAAACATATGACGCTTTTCATTAGAAAAAAAATCGGTTGATAAAATGTAACGATCAAAAATGCCCTTTTATTGCGTTAGGATCGTATTTCCGTAATAGAACAAGGTTATTGTGGCTGCGAGATGTTGACAGCACTAATCGCGCTCAGATGACTATCCTGAGGCGTTAATTTCCACACAAATGAACGCGAATTTTTACGCGATCCACAAGATCGCTGATACTTTTTTTAAGTAGACCGATCCAGACTTAGTTGGGGATCGGACACGATCGAAGTAAGTGAGTTTTTGAGAGCCTTCTTGGTCCAGGCAAAGCAACGATCGTCGATATTTTATCCAGACCTCGAAGGAAATGGTGTGGGCTCCGTAACTTTCTTGCAAGACGAACAGGTGAAAAGAAGAAAACGAAAAGATACATTCCAAGAAAGCTTATGGGTCTGCAAATTGGATACAGGTTGCGGGTATTGATTTCTTTTCAAGCTCAACTCGGTGGAGAGTTGGTCGTTTACCACGGGGGATACAAGCTACAAACATACAGTCGTAGTTAGAACGGGGATTCGTGGGGCACCGCCGTTGCAGCACCGAGCCTCACAGTAGTCGTCTGGTGACCGCGAATCACTGCGGTCAAGCGAATTTAAAAAAATATATTATAAACTGATCTTGTCTCTTGACACTATACAAGACAATTAAAAGAAACACCACAGACCTCAACGAACGCAGTACCGCAGTGCGTCGCGAAAAATTTACTTCAATTAACTCCAATTGAGTTTGAGGTCTTTTTATTTTAAAATAGTGATTATTTCTGTGCAATCGCGGATTTGTTCGCGTGCTGGTTTTTCTGGTGGCGTAAAAGTGGCTCTCTCGAAGATTTCCGTTTCAGTGGATGTGGCTATGAATCTGTGAGTGATCTGGGAAGTGAGTGTGTCTTTTCATGGACTTGCTGCATCCAGGAGTATCGCCGCTTGTGGATTACTCGGTTCTGCTGATACCGCGCGGTACGTAGTAAAAACAGGAGAAGGTTTCGACTTTGTCCACAGGTCCGGTCGTCGCGGGTCTTTACGCAATTTCCACCCATTTCGCGCATTAACTTTTACTTGAATCACACCTCGGAGACTTTCACATGCGGATGGAGGTCGTTCCTCTTGGACCCGAAGAAGAAGTGTTCCGACGGTGTGTACTTTGGCGGTTATTTGGTGATAAATTTTGTCCTACTATGCGCTAAAATAATTTACAAATAAGTGCAATAATGTTAGACTAAAAGACATTGATCCACTTCTTTCAAGGCAATCTGTTATTATTAAAAAATAAACATACTAAATACTCTAATGTTTGAGTTTAACCACAGTTTAAACCTAGATTGCTAATTGCCGGCGTTTAATCATAATATGCGGCATAAACCGTTGATACTGATTTTAGTTAACAAAGCCAAATAACTGACTTGGTCTTGTATATGTAACCAAAAAAAAAACAATTTAAAAAAAGTTAAAATGTGTTTAATTTTGTCTAAAAATTTGTTGGCATTTATCTGTGTATATATGTACATTCAACTGAAGAAATAAATGTCTGAAGGTAAATTCATAAAGAACCATTTTGCTAAAATGTTCAAAATAATAGCAGGTATTTTGGTGATCTATATAGATTCTAATTTTTTCAAAAAATTGGCCTTCACTTTTTCAATGAAGAAGAAGAAGAAACGAAAAGAAAATGTTTCAGGCCTCTACAAAAAATGCAAAACCCCGGTATATTTAAAATACTTTTTGGGTCATTCCACGCAAAAGAGGAAAAGGCCATACATTTTAAATTTACTCTTATTATACTTATTTTAACAATAACCTGTAATTAAAGGTCCATTCTGTACTAATCCATGAGAACAGATTCAAAAAAATATATAAGACGAATGATTTCTTTCGTCCATGGAAATAAAAAGTTTCTAAAATTTACTACTGATGCATATAGAACATTTTGCTTCAATTTCAATTTCGGTCATTTAGGCGACTGGAGAATACTGCCAGATTTTTTTAGCAAAGGAATATTTAAAATTACTTTATTTCTAAAGAAATACACTGTAAAAGTTATTGAGTTTTTGTTTTATCTTTCTTTGAAGCGATGAATGACACATACAAAAGTTGTATCCTAACCTAAATATGCGGTTTATTTGACATGGCAGTTTTTTATAAGTATCGACAAACCCATGACGGACTATTTAAATGTATTTTTAATTATTTATATTTAATATTGCTTTTATTTAAACATATTTCTAAAATTTGTCCATACATTTCATGTCACGAAAATAATACAATTATTATTATAATACTATTATGGGCTACTGTTACCAAGAAAAAAAAAGTTTATATAGCGTTTACTGTATATTGTGGGCTAATTCTGTTATCGGAAAACTTGAAGCTAAAAAAATTTTAATTTTCTTTATAATCATAATTGCTATTATTATGTTTTATTGTATACATAATAATAGTCCATATAATGTCCTAAACATTATTAATTAATTAATAATTATTAAACCTTGATTTTCACAATTCTGTCTTGCCAGTCACAAATTTTAAAATTGTTTTCTTTTCTTTTTCCCAACAGTTTGTATCTCTTTGGAAAGTTTTTTTATGTTTTTTATTCACTTACAATATAAATAAAAAATTAAGCAAGCTGGCTGAAATTCGTTAATGAATGAGCAAAGGTACCTACAAGGATGAGGTTATTTAGTATAATACTGTCACAGTCCTTTAAACATTAAATGTTCCTGAAAATATTTACTGAGTTTTCTTTATAGAGGATAACTAAATAACTCCTTAGTTATGCTTTAAGACAAATTTCACTACTACAAATTTCTATGACTTATAATTACATAGTTATATACCAGAAATGGTTAAATTCCGGAGAGAAGTGTCCCACCAGTCACAGTGGACTTACCGTTTTTTCAACAATTTCGTGGCAAAATCTACGGCAGTTGTGTTTTGCAGTTTCTAAATAAATAAATCGTTCTAGAAATTAAGTAATTTCAAGATTCCTGTAAAACATCAAAGAAAGTGCAACTTTTTCCAGTTTTCTAGAGAAAGTCCTTTTAAAAAAATAGTTTTAAAAACTGCATGCAGCAACAGCAACAATTTCGCATTTTGCACGGAAATGGCAGCAAAAAGCTCGTGGCCTAAAAATGGCTCAACACGAAAACAATGACGTTGGTGGTCTTTTTTGAATGCGCGCAAAGGTTTCACCCAAGTCGTGAGCCAGGTGTTAAGTAAAAAAATGAAAGTGATCAGATTCTGTTTTTAAACAATAAAAAAATGCCGCTACACGGAGGTGGTGGGACTTTGGGGCCCCGGCAGTTAAGCACCCTAAGCCCAGACTTCTTTCGAGTGCAATTGTGCGAAAAGCCTCTTCAATCGTTAATGAGAAGAAACACAGTGGAATTACGTGAAAATAAAAACGAAACGTGTCTTTAACTCCGGTGTCGGTTACTCAAAGCAGTTGACAAAGTTCTCTAAGACGGGATTCAGTCTGAGCAGGTGGTAAAAAACTGAAGTCTCACCTGATTTCCGAGGTATTTCTACGTTTGTAGTTTTTTGTAGGTCAAACGCCTCATTGTGTGCAGTTTACCTGAGTCAAAATCAAATCAAACGATCACCAAAAAGCTTACCGCCTTAATTCATTCACGATTAGGAATACTCATTAGCGACAAAAAGAGTTATGGCCAATAAAATTTTTGTATTTACATACATATATGGTGTCCGTCTTCTAAAAAAAAAAAAAAATCTTTCGAAAATTTTAGACTAGAAATTATTGGCTTGAAATTTCTCGGCTAATTTGAAATAAAAACAATTAAGAGAACTTTTTAATTTCAGATTTTTATAAATATCTACACATTTGGGTTTTTTTTATAGACACAGGAAATAAAATTTTGTATAAATATTTTTCCATATTTTTATAACGCTATCGACGTTTTGAAATTATCCTACTTTTATATTATTAGAGAAACTCTTCTACAAAATGAATTCCTATTGCAAACTTTCGCAATAAAAAGAGGAAAAAAACTGGCCAAGTAGGAGTCGAAATCGCGCACCGAGGGCTCCGTAAAAAATTATTTTTTTTGTGATGTAACGAATAAATGGTTTTCGGATTTATCCCTTTACTTGTGCTATAAGAAGCAATATCTTCTTGCCAAATTTCATAGGTTTTAATTCCGTTGCGTTGACTTAGAAGTTTAATTTTTTCACAGCTCCAATGGATTGGAGACCTGAGTGTTTGATATTAAATTCAACTTGATACCTACACGCGTTCCTGAGAAACGGGCAACGAAGTGATCCTTCCTATAAGGGTTCCCTTTTTCCTTTTCAGGTACGGAAACCTCAAAATAAAAAAATGATATGAATAGGATACAAAAATACAAAAAAAATGTAACTAAATGGCTAATAAAGTAAATTACAAACAGTAAACACAAGTAAAGTGTAGATTTTCGGTTTTATTTATACAAATATCGAAATTACCTAAATTTTTCAAATTAAGCAATTTGATGTTTATCAACGTCTTTAACAAATTTCCTAAAAATAGCTCTAATGAAGAAGTGATTTATATGCAAAATATGTCAATTCAAGAATATTTAAAAAAATAAGGGAAAAAAACCCCTGACCCAGCGAAGTAGAATGAACATCCACTTAAATTCTCACACTGAATTTTAAAAACACTTCTAAAGAACAGAAAATGTGAGCAAAGAAATTTTACTGCATAATTTCTACGCTTAAGAAAAAAACTAAAATAGAGCAGGTTGAATGAATAGCCGCAGCATCCCAAATTTTGTCGTGGATGTGATTCTTTACATAACAACTCCACTTTTATCTGGCCAGTCGCATTGTTTTTAACCATGACAAAAACAGAGCAAAACGATCTATTGTGTAAGTCACTTACCCTACTTCAGATCCATCTCAAGTAGAGAAATTGTGTTTATAAGGAACTGCAATTTTATGCAAATGACTACAACTTTTTTTTTCCTTTCACGAAGACTATTTCCGCTTGTGAGCGTGTATATAACTCAAGTTTGCAGCTTTTCCAGTCACCTCCTAAAGTTTCCCATCGAATTTTATGCTCTTAATGACCAACCAGCCAGAGTGCGGGGAGGAAAAGTCCGAAATTGGTTATATGCCCAAAACAAAAGAAATACACCCGTTTTTATCTGTGAAAACCGGCGGGATAAGTCTTTGTATTTACGTTACAAAAACATCCGGTATTCAGCGAATTTAATTAAGCCCGCAGACGGATAGTCGCTGCTCAATTAACCCGCCAAAATTAATTCGAATGGTATTCAGCTCAGTCGCAACGACCACATGTCCAACGTTCGAATGCTCAGTCCAATGGATCGGGCAAATTTGGATTTTGCAGTATCCGAAAATCAGACAAAACTCTATGCGATGGTATGCGACCCTATCGATCTGATGTCTACTTGAGCGTAGCGACATCCACCTGTGGTTTACAGTCGCGCACCACTTCAAGGTGAAAATTGTTGACAATTTCGCACGACGTCTGTCTGGTGATGTAACAAATGCTCGTTTCAGTGGCTTGTTTCGAAACAATTTGTAAACCATAAGAGTGACGAGTCTCCAGGTACAAAATACCCGAACCGACCGACGACGCTCAAAGAACAGTTTCATCATAATCTCGTGTCTTAATTAAATTTGATTAATTACACACCTCTCGGCGTGTTTTACACGTGCAACGTACCAGAAGAAAATAATAAAATAACGCCCAGCCATCGAGCGGTCGTTGTACCTGTGGAATGCTCTCTCCACAGTCAGACAATCATCTTAAGATGAATTGTTCCGTTAGAGATGATGATGAAGGAATTGTTTGGGTTAAACCGAGGTGTGCTTCAAAAAATTAAGATTTCATTCTTGACACTCTGCTTCAGGTGCTCTTTCGAGCGGAACATGTCAAAGCCACGACTCTTGTTTTTTTAGAGAAGGTATGTGTAATAAGAATGAAAAGCCATCGAGTTTAAGATTCTCTCAAGAACCGTTTCGTTAAAGTAGTTCTGTAGCCTGAGATTAACTTCTTCCGTTTTATTGTTTTACTTTTTATTTGTTTTTAGTAACCTAAATAACTTTAACTGCATATGAAGTGACCCAAAGAGGAGTATAATTAAATGAAATGCATGTTTTATACCAATTTTAATAACAATGTAACCATTTAAATTTAGTTCCTGCAATCAATTTCTCAATTCAGCTAAAAAAATTAATTGCTGAATTGCTAAAAAAGACAGATTTCAAATCCCCGGCGCTTCTAGTGTTTACTCGCTCTAAGCCCAGAATTGTATTGTAATTGTATCTGAAAAAAGTAGGACTATGATATTCTAAATTTCTAAAAAAATGAACCAAACTCAAATATCAAGATCAGAGATATCTTAAAAGACTTTGTCCCCAATGCTTACTTATTTCATACATTTCTAATTTGTTCACATGCTGAAACGTTCCGTACACTTTTTTTTTTCATTTTTCTATCTGGTTCAAGTTAGATAGAAAATGTTGCATTAAATTGAATTTTAAAAGCCCTCACCTATATCAATCAATTTGTATCAAATTGTCATGGATTTACCCATCCAAACTTCAAACCTTAAACCAGAGAAAATATTGGATTCAGTTTTTGATGCAAAGATGGTATAAATCCAGGCAATTTGATAAACTCAGCTAATATAGAAATAAATTATCAACTCACAATAATTCGGTTTGATTTTAAAGAAATCCAGACCACAATTCTCGCATAAAACACCAAACAAAAATATCTTCAAAGTTTAATTTAGAATTCTTTAACTTTTTTTTTAATTCCAGGAGTTAGGTCCCCTAAATTTGGAGGTGGTTCTTAGGTTTCACTCTTAAACTTCGTGAGAACTTATGATCTACACAAATGATTAAACAAAACTTTTTACTACAGTTTTTAAAATCTAGAAGCCGTTTTTCCCTTTTTTAAGTTATATCTCCACAATTTGAGGATCCGCGATTATTTTTTAAGACCAGATTTGTAATAAGTGTGCCCTGCGTTATTTATGAAATCTTATTACAATGTTTTATTAAAATCCTACAATTTGATTTCTGCAATCAATTTCTGAAATTCAGCTCAAAGAATAATTTGCTTAATTACTTATTCGGCTGCACAAACTGAATAAGTGCTGCCTTAAATTTATTATACAATTTTTTTAAAAATTTGAATTAAACGAAATTCGAAGTATCATTTTGTTTGATATCTTGATCGCCGATGTGTTTTTATCAGATCATAAACCTAATTCGCCTCGATTAATTAAATGAAAAAAACAAAAAGCTTCACATACCCTCTGAAAAAAATCTCATTTAGATTTACCATAAAGTTCCGTTTCAATATCTGTTTTATGCAGCATAAAAGCTGATTGATTGTAAAAAGCAACAAAACTATGAGAAGAGAGAAGTGTTCTAAGAATTTGTTCAGAAACTCATTAAGATTCTGAGGGAGTTCAAGAAATACCATTCTGATGACCTGATTTCGATGTTAAAGTTACAAACTAAAAAACTTACTTTTTAAATTTTTTATGCTAGAAGTATATGTTAGTATACAATGAGTTACAATTTTTATGATTGTCGTAAAAATTATATTAAAAAAATCAACACTTATGTTAAGCCCAAAAAAATACATACACTACAATATTCATGCAAATCCAACATAACTTCTAGATCGTCAAAGTCTGCTCACGTTCGTGCTATTAATTTCAAAGTACAGCTCCTTCTCAAAGAGCCAAAACTGCAAATTTAAAATTCCTTTCAACTACCTCAAATTGGCGTTAGCCACATAACAAAATATTCATTACCCAGTCCACCCTCCAACTGCTTACCCACGAGCCCAACCTTTAAAATCCACCGCACTCCATCGCTCCGGCGAAACATTTAATATTCTC
Organism: Machimus rusticus; assembly: GCA_951509405.1. NCBI lineage: Eukaryota > Metazoa > Arthropoda > Insecta > Diptera > Asilidae > Machimus > Machimus rusticus. The sequence continues at coordinate 10,938,401 of OX608049.1, forward strand.
AACGAGTTCGACTCGGCGGGTTCGGCAAAAGAATGGGCAGAATTTGTAACCCAAAAACCAGAGCGACTCACTTTTAAGTGATCAATTTAAATGCATAGACGATGCACTTTAAGTGACCAACGAGATTCGCGTTTCAAGCAAGACAAGACGAAAAAATTGAAATTAAATGGGCGCCTTTTTACATTTGTCCTGTTTTACAACAGTTGTGGACGTTTTTAATTGTTTCGTAGGTATAATGGCTTTAATAACAAATTAAAGATTTGATTTTAGGATGTAGAAGTTTGTACGTATGATACATTAACCTTAGTTTCAATAACATGTTAGCATATAACTAAATTATGAAAACTGTTTTACTAAAATCAGCTTCGGAAATAAGCTCCCACATTTACTGATTGTGAGATAAATATTTTTTCAAAATTAAAAGAAAATTATTGAAAAATGTCCTTATTTTTTCGAACATTAGTTGACTCCTAGATTTTATTCAGACAAAAGTTTAAAAAAGCATATTTTGGTACTCTTGTTGAAACGATTAACTGAGAGTAAAATGTCGAAGGAAAATCTATTCCAATAAAACACAATAAAAAATACTAATTAACTTTGAAAGGAGTTCAATGAAAATTGGTACTCAACGATATTCAGGATCCGAAGTCTTGAATTTGATATTTTATTTTAATTTTATCCGATTACGCGACAGCAAAGACAGAATTTTGTTTTTCACGCGTATCTTTGCATCTGGGGTTCTTTATACCCTCGAAGCATCCCCACAGCTGGATGGATTTTAATCAATGACGTGTCTATCGATTCGTGTAAACGATGGTTATAGGCTAGGTTTTGTTTTTATAAAACCAAAATGGTGGTAGAGACGAAAAAAAATTCCGTACAAAATTGAGTGGCATATCACTAAATAGGTCTTTTAAAATCAAGATGATGTTTTCTAGAAAATGTTGAACCACAAGCTCCGTTTAAGAATTAAGCAACTTGAAAACTTTGTAGAAGGGATCTCTAGATATTTCTTGTTGGACGTAATGAATGAATCTGCTGTATTTCCTAAAGTACTCATTGAAATTATATTGTGTATAAAAGACAAAGTTGGCTTATATAAAATACATAAAAAAAACCGTCAATAAAAAAAAATTATGAAAAAAACAAAAAACCCGACTGTAGAAACCTCAGGTTAACTAAAAAGAGAGAAATAAAATATTTTACAATTAAATCTTTGAGTGTGATAAGAGATGCTCCTGATTTTATTCAAAACGGCAAACAATATTAGTTTATAATCTTCTGTTACACATACTGTTCAATCTGTGACTCAAAATAAGTTGTAGCAGTCGGGACCCATAATATTGGAATTGTAAAGTGGAACAACGACTTTTAGAAGGTGGTAATCGGTCCCGGTCCGGTGTTTTATTACTAAGTAACACTGGTAAATTTGACCTAGAATTACATGAATTATGGAACATTTTATGCATTTTTTATAAGACTACGAAAGACAGTACTGAGTAAGTCTGACTCCACAGACCGTTAAAATTTAGCATCGAAATCTCTTCGGTGAAAACATCGCACCGGCATGCACGTTGCACGTGTCGCGGTCAAAAAAATGAAATCTCAACGGACAAAGATGCACCTAAGAGGAGATTCCACTGCCAGTCACCTGAACCTCCGACTCATTCGTCTAAGCGAGTCTAAAAATTTCACTTTTCACAGCTTCTGCTGGTCGAGATCACGCCATTAACGATCTCCTTGCACTTGGGCATAAATTGAACCCATCGCACCGCGCCAGTGCGCCGTAATTCAGCCCAATACCACCAGCTGACCAACGCTCAGGCGACGGTGCGACGCGGCGCATGTCGTAAGGTGGGATCTGTGGCGGTTTCCATTGTGAAAAATGCCACGAGTAATTGACTTCGTAATTCGTTTAGCAATGAAATTAAATTATCAGAGAATTTGTAATGTTTGTGGAGAGTGGAGAAACACCTCGGCGTCTTCATGACGATTTCTATTGAAAACAAAAAGAGTAATCGACTGCTAAATAAACTACAAAGTTGTGGTGGTCTATTATATTTATGCATTTCAGACTTCTTCAGGAATTTAATTTCTCCAGGTGCTGCGTAATTCAGCAATTGATCTTATTAAGCTGAATTGAATTATTGAAAACAAATACAAACGTTTGCAGTTGGTAAAACTGGTTTCTACCTAAAGGGAAATTGCTACGGATGTTATATAGAATTGGAATCATTTCCTCTTTTCAAATCTCAAAAAATCAATGTACCAAAATTACGTAAAAGATGTAGTTATGTTGTATCATCAAAAAAAAGACTTATTTAACTATTCCCAAAATTACCTCTTTAAACCTTCAGCTAAGTAGCGAAGCATTTCCTCCCAACATTTCCACGGTGCACACTGCTCTTGTTGCTTAACTGCTTAACTAGCCGCATAATAAAATTTTTATGTGAGCAGCGGCATGACACGATGAGGCTGCAATTTCGCGACAACCAACTGGTTTTATGCTGTCGTCGTCGTCGCCGTGACAAACCATCGAGGAATGACGGAAGAACCAAGAAGACAAAGCAGCGGAGAAAAGTTGCTGTCGACGAGCCAAAGTGAGCCTACTTTTAGTAAGCTAAAATAGCACTCGTCGCATGCACAAGGTCGTCTTGGAAATGGCTTCTTCTTCTGTCCGAGCAAAGAAAGCTCTCGGTGGTGATTTCTCGGGAGCACTTCTGAAATGTGGCACACTTCTTGGGCACCATATAATTTTTTTATTTTAGGTTTCTAGGTCTCTCGCTGGATTTGATGACCTATTTTAAAATCAAACTCCATCCGGAAGTAACGACAGAAGCATTTCCCTGTCGGTTATAGTCGTTACATACCAAAATATTGACTACCTCTTTTGGTGTTTGTTGAAAGTAATTAGAAACTCTGGGTTACCATAAAAAAAAAAAAAAATACAAAACTAGCTTCCTGCTGTGAAAACAAAAGAATTTATCAAAACAAAACTTGGATTCGGGCAATTTATCTCAGTGGGGAGCTTCACTATCTCAATGATGAAAGGTGATGAGGGTTCTCATTGTTGTGAATTACGTAAAGGTCGCTATTTCTTACACGAGAATCTCAACTACTGCGATTTCATTAACATTCCTGCATCACCTACAGCACCTCAAGGCATGGCGTGATGTCGTGGAATATGCCACCGGTGCCCTCGGCAATACCTGAGACAGTTTATGATGCTATTTGATAAACCTGCCCCGTTGCCTTTCGATAATTTCATTTTTTTTTTCTTGTTACTTTTGTTTTTGTTTTTGGGTTTCCCAGTTCTCTCTTGGGAACTTTCACCACTCTTTTTATCACTGTTACTGTTAAGTGACACGTCCGGATAAAAGCATTATGGTATTTTTAATTTAAAAGTATTTATATTAATTTAACCCATTCGCTGCTGACAGCATGTTCAGCCAAACATTCAGCTATTGCCAACTACGAATATATATAGTTGGCAGTGAATCTGTTAAATAAAGCATAATTGCTTTAGCTTCTATAGTATTAAGTACAAGATTTATAAGACTCCGTAAAAAAAGGTAGTTCCATAACTAGGACTGAAATGACTTTAAAAAAATAAATTAAAAAAATTTTTAAGTAAAACGATTTTATATATTATGGTAATAAAATCGTGGGCGCATAAAATAGTTGACTAATTATGTGATTTAGTGTGTTCTACTTAGTTTCTAATTAAAACCATTCGCTAATTGATCGCGCCCACGATTTTATGACCATAATATATAAATTCGTTTTACTTAAAAATTTTTTTTATTTATTTTTTTTTTACTTTTTAGTTTCGGACAGAAATCACTATATAATTTAAACTTTAGCTTATCGTATTTTTCTCGTCGAACCCTTTCATTCAATACCCATGCCAAAGGGATTGATTGTGAAGCAAATTGTAATCTTGAGGTATCCGCCATTTGGAATTTAGAATGACGTCATCCGACCTATCATATTCTGCTAGTCAAACCCTTTCATTTGACACCCATGTCTTGAAGGTTGTAAAGGAAAAGATAATCCGCCATCTTGGAACATCCGCCATTTTAAATATATCACAATTCTGAATACACTATATTGCATTGTCACCGGAACCAAAGCTGGCTGCAAAATTTCAGATCAATCGGTTAGCGTAAAGTGGGCGTAAATGAGTTTACAAGATTTGACTGTTACGTACACGGTTTGAAACTAAATAAAATCATTTAAAAACATAAAAAGTCAATATTTCATTATTTTAGGGTTCCGTAGATAATAGTGGAAAAATTGAACCCTTATATGAATGTATGTAGAATCACTTTGTTTGAGCTTGAGGTATCAAGTTGAAATTAATATCGAAAGGTCTGAACACTCTGAACCCTCAAATTGTTATTAAAAATTTAAGTTTATATTTTAACGCAACAGAAAGATACAACTGATTAAAAACTTATAGAATACTTCCCGGTGACTAACAATCTTGAAATTTGGCGCGAAGGGAGGTTATTTTTCTCTTATTTTTAATATACATACTTAAGTTAAAATGATAGACTTGTTACGTGAAAAATGATTCAAATTAAAAAGCAACTAATTAAGCTGTAAGGTAATACATATAACGCCATGGATTCTACTCGCACTTACCCGTCTTTTTTTATTTTTTGTTTAGTTAACATTACCTGAGTAAAAACTATATAAGTCCAAAACAAGCCCGCAACACGCCTAGAATTGAAAAAATGCCCGATATACGCCCGAATCAGGCCCCTAGTATTTTTGACGAAAAATAAGATCAAAGAGACAACTGCGTCAGTTATACGCCTATTGCGGGCATGTTACTGGCCTGTTGCGGACGCACTTTGGCCCTACTGCGAGGCATTTCGGAACTGCTAAGAGCGTGCTTTAAGAAATGGGGGCTTATTGAAAGGGTGATATATGTAGGCGTGATTGTTCAGCAAACTTCCATGTTGCAGACTTAAAAATGGAAAATGTTTGGGTGCACATCGGGCACGTTGCGGGAGCCCTAAAGAATTAGATATTTTTACTCGGGTAGTAAAATGCCAACAAATATAGTAATCACAGAACATTTTATCATTTTTGTTTCACTCTATCCCTCTTCCTAAAAAATCAATTTTTGTCATTTTTCCTATCAGCAAATGTTGCACACATTTTTTAGATATTGACCCTTAAAAAAATAAAAACAAATAACCAATACCACCGTTCCTCTTTGGCTTTTATATTAATTAAACCAAAATGCAATTTATAAAATCAAAATAAAAATTCATAAGCAGAATTTTAAAAAGATAGGTAATCAATTAAATTGTAAATAAGACTATAGCGTTACATATATTTTATTTCTTACAAATTGCTTTAATGAATTAATGCATTCCGATGGAATGCAAATCTTTTTATGATTTCATTCCTTCACTGAATTTATTCTGGAATCATTTTCATATTCATGAAATCATATTCTTTTGCATTAAATCATCAATTGTAAATTAAACTTCATTGCAATTAAAATGATTGTGTTATGCTACATTTGAAAAAAGAAAATAAACCGACAAGTCATGAATCATTAATCAAAATTTTGTATGATAAGGATTCTTTAAAAAAATTATATAAATAAATATAATTTAAGTCAGATATAAATAAATATAATTTAAGTCAGACCAGTATCAAGTATCCGATTTTCAGCGTTTTAGTTATACTGTTAAAACTTGAATTATCTACTGTAGGATACTCGATAACAAAATATTTCAAGTAAACCATACATTGTTTATTCAAGCTTAAACGAAAAAATTTATACTTTTATATATTTTAAATTAGTTACTTTAAACAAAAGCTATACTTTATTGACTGAGCAATCTTTTAGAAATAAAATATATTCAATATTTAGAACTAATTAAATTCCCAAGACCTTTTTAAATTAATTTATGAAAATGAATCAGCTAAGCATAAGCGAACCAAAAAGCCCTTCTTCGAATTTTAAAGTTATTGGCGGAAACTCCAGATGTAGCCATAAAAGACGAGGTACAATTCCTGGAAAATAAGACCAACAGGGTTTCTTTTATCAGATAATGAATCACACCGCGAGTTCGATAAACGACGGATTCCCGTGGGTGTCTGGTTAAAGAACTCTGTCAGGAATTTCCTGTTTGTATGATATGTAAGCTAATATGCAAATTTTCTGATTCTTACGCCTACAACACTGTTTAGAAAGCTGAAAATCAGAGGCTTATTATAAGCTAAGGACTTTATACCTCTGTCTGCAAAAATGTCGGTTAATTTTTTTAAAAGCCTACAATTAATCAATCACAGCAAACTTCTTCGCCTTCAAATGAATCACTCGATTTCAGCGAGGGACCAAGATTAAGCAAATAATTAACAGTTCAATCACATCAATCCCAATCACTTTGAGACACCCACAGCTTTTATAGATTGATTGTGAGACAAACTCTTAAAAGACACGCGCTTCACAGAATCACTTCCCCTCATTAGAAATGACCTCCGTCACAATCAATCTCCTTGTCCAAGAAGTCTCATCTGCTCAAATTATTGACGTACTTTTTTCTTCCACACTATGTGAATTTGCGTTATCTTTTGTTAAGACAGCGCGTCGTCGCGTCTTATCAACAAGAAGTGATGATTTTCGCGCGAGATTTATGAAAAATAGTAACCTTATTTACTCGTATAAATATCTTCAAAAAGCGCAAAATAAGCGCGATATTCTCGCAATATTCTTAATAATTAAAAGCATATTTTTTCTTTTCTTTTATCTCTATCGCAACAGTCTCAACAAATCCGCCAAGACGATTCAGACGAGATCTCCGCCTGATGTTGGACCGTCGTCGTCCAGTCGCGTGCAGCTGAAATGAAGCGTACTGTTTGCATCCCCTTAGTCATTAGCATACTTATTAATTTTACAAATGGTAAGAGAACCCCCCAAGAACATTATCTTTTTATTAGATTATGTATGTAATTGTCACCTATTTCCAGGAATGCCATTTATATTCGACAAAAACCGGCGTGAGGTGACGAACTGGACACGAGTGGACGACACTTGGAAAATAGAAACTGTCCCCAGGAGCATAACACCTCATCTCGATCCGAAAAATTACAATAGAACAATTCGTCTATTGGGGAACGATGATGAAATTCTTGATCGATTAATGATGATAAGAAATAATAACACGGCGCGGATGCTATGGTACGACACCGAGGGCCCAAGATTTCCATCTTTTGTTGATAAGGCGCTGAAGCTGTTCAACTTGAAGCAAGTCGCCTTCGAAATCGAAAACAGTGTAATGTCGAAAGTCTCGTGCACCGCGTGTAAGGCGGGGGCGGGTCTGCTGCAGCACTACATCCAAGTCGGGAAGAGCGAAGAGGAAATCACTAAAACCATCTTTAACTTTTGTGTTAATCTTCAAATTCAATCACCTCGTGTGTGCGAAGGAGTTACTAATCTCTTTGGGGTAAGTTTCCAATTTTCATTTATAACCCGAACAGACATTAAAAATAACCTGGAATCGAACTGATAACCTCCTTTTTAAAGACGGTTTAAATAAAATAAATAAAGAATTGAAAATGATAGGATTGAACATTATTAAAAATAAAAATTATCAAGGTCACGAACTAAAGATGTTAACCCATTCTTGTTTTAACTGAAAGCAACATTTTTTTAATGATCGTTTTAATTCCACGTATCTAAAGAAGATTTTCCCCATAAACTACAAATAAGATGCCTATTTTATATTTTAGAAAATTTCTCCAAAATAATCTAGAAGATTAACATTTTGCACAAGCACACTTAATTTAAAAAAAGTGAAGTCTAAATTTAGTGTTTTTCGATATTAAGGGGTTTAACTTGTTTGGAGCCTAAAAAAAGTGTTTTTTATATGATTTTACTTTTTAATTTTTTTATTATCAATTTTGTAATGTTTTGGCATAATTTAAGCCAATAAAAAAGAATTGAATTCAACTAGATATAAAGCCGCTAAATATTTAAATTATGATACTTTAAGTTATGTCTCATGCACTTTTTAGGGCGAAGTCATTTATGTGCTTCAAAGGGTGAATCTCGGTCCAGATGAGATTTGCAGTTTTGTAATAGGAGACGCCTGCGGAGACGTGTACAATCCTTACCATGAATGGGAGGTAACTTTTCCACCAGTACCAAAACCAGACCCCCATGAAGTTCCATTACCAAAAGAAGGAGCCCCATTCTTCAAAGTGCTCCATTTGTCCGATACTCACTACGATCCCCACTACCAAGAAGGATCAAATGCAGACTGCAATGAACCCTTGTGCTGCCGTTTAACCAACGGTCGTCCGGCGACTCCAAATAGTGCGGCTGGAAAATGGGGCGACTACAGAAAGTGCGATACACCAAAAAGAACTGTAGACAACATGCTCCAACACATCTCTGAAATTCATGCAGATATTGATTATATAGTCTGGACTGGAGATCTTCCTCCGCACGATGTTTGGAATCAAACCAAGGAAGAAAATTTGGATATAATCAAAGAAACAGTGAGACAACTCTCTGATAAATTCCCAGGAATCCCAATTTTTCCAGCATTGGGAAATCACGAAAGTGCCCCGGTCAACAGTTTTCCACCGCCATATGTCCACCAAATGGACAGCTCAATTTCTTGGCTCTACGATGAATTGGACTTGCAGTGGAGACGATGGCTTCCGGCAAGTGTATCGCACACCATTCGCCGCGGGGCATTCTACTCAGTTCTAGTCAGACCTGGTTTTCGCATTATTTCCCTAAATATGAATTATTGCAATAACAAAAACTGGTAAGCATTTGAACCCTTCAATTTGAATTTTAAATCCTTCTAATTCTAAAACTAGGTGGCTTCTCCTAAACTCCACCGATCCAGCAACAGAACTTCAATGGCTAATTTATGAACTTCAGAGTGCAGAGTTTTCTAACGAAAAAGTTCATATCATCGGCCATATCCCACCAGGTCATTCAGATTGTCTAAAAGTCTGGTCTAGAAACTTCTACAAAATAATAAATCGTTATGAAAATACGATAACTGCTCAATTCTACGGCCACACCCATTACGATGAATTCGAACTGTTCTACGACCCACAAAATCTGAGTTAGTAAACTTATATTAGCGCTTTAAGGATTTTGCTTCAGTTTTTTTCTTCAGGTCGTGCCACCAACATTGCTTACATTGGACCTTCAGTAACACCTTACTACGATTTAAATCCCGGCTACAGGATATACTACATCGATGGTGATCACGATGCAACAACGCGAATGGTTGTGGATCACGAGTCCTGGATCATGAATTTAAAGGAAGCAAACCTCTACGACTATCCAATTTGGTATAAATTGTACACTACTCGTTCCGCTTATGCCATGAAGGGACTACGCCCTGCTGATTGGGACAGCATGGTCACTGAGATGACAAACAACCAAGACCTGTTTGATCTCTACTACAAGTAATGGTCAAATGATTTTAAGAACTTAGTCTGGAATAGTCTCGTTTCTTATTCTTATTGCTGATTTGTTGCAAAATATTTAGTAACTAAAATTCGCAATTCAGCCGTAGCTTTTAATAGCTGCATTGCTCAGCATCGAATTCAGTTATAGGAAATAGAATTCAAAAACCGGTAGCTTCCAGAGCAAGATTCTAATTTTTATTTAAATTTTCTTAATTACTCATGTATTTTTTAAAAGGCACTACTGGAAAAATTCCCCCGTCCGACCGCAATGCGATGCCGAATGTAAAAAGCGTATAATCTGCGATACCAAAAGTGGACGCAGTCATGATCGTCGAAACTTTTGTGAAGGTGTCGAATCAAAAATTGATGATAGCGCTCCAAAAGGCTGGAAGGCCTGGTTCTATCGAGGGCTCAATGTTTCGTACGTACTTAAATTTTTAACATCATAAAAAAAACAAACATAAAACCATTTTACATTATGTTCATTGTCGCTTTTGTGTCAACTGTTTAAACCAAAAACGCATGTCAAGACATCGATGTTGTCGCTCGCTAATATTTGTTTTGCATTTTGCGTTTTTTTGTTTTGTATTGGTGGTGGTCCACACGAAAAGATAACGTAAACACAACTTTCAGCTTCTTTGGAAATTTTGCTGAAGCCGAACAAGCTGCACGCATCGCAACTAATGAAATCAATCCAATCCCAAGAAGCGAAGATGGGTGGATCTAATTTTATTTTGGTTACAAATTTGGTGGTTGGATTCCAAAAAACGAAATAATATAATTACTAATTGTACAGCTCTTTCACGGTGCCGATGTTGGTTTTTGTTTTTAATTTGCTCATATTATGTATTTGGAATAAGTGTATATAGTCTTATAAATAAACGTGTTGATAGCGTGAATAGTGAATTAAGTGTTTCAGTGTGTTTGGAGAAATCAATATTTTTGAAATCTAACTTTTCTAGTAATGCTCGTAGCTACCAAAATGTATATTTATGGATGCAAAACATAGTTTTGTTTAGCAAAACTCAAAATAATTAAAAAGTATCAAACACGATAATTTATTTCCTACTACTGCTTAGATATTTCGTTCCTTGTATTGTATGATATTGGCAAAATATCAGAAAATAATATAGATATATAAATCCCTTTCTCAATAGAAACAATTTAAAACATACCTGAATAAATTCTTCGTTTTGATAGTGGTGATTTTAGGAATTCCACAGATCAGAAAATCAAGTAGACTTTGCATTTTTTTCTAAGAAGTGATACGCAACACAAATATGGTAGGTTTAAATAAAATACATATTTATTTGAAGTATTATGGTAATCCAAAACGAAAAGGACATCTGAAAACAAAAATTGAAAAAAGTGTTATGGTGGGATAATTTAAAAATCAAAAGGAAATAACAAAATAAGGGCATTAACAGACAAATCTACCACAAAGAATTATTCATTTTTTATTTGATCTACCTACAAAAGCCATTCATGAAAAACAGTAGTTTATTTGTCCATTTTACATTCTTTACGATTTATTACGTTTAATTGGAATTCAACACAGTTCCATTTACTTAAATTTTAAATCCGTTGCTACATGCTTTTTGTGTACTTTTCCCATAGAAAATTGGAGAGCTTCGAAATCGATTGAAAAGCCTCAAACTTTCACATATTTCGTAACATTTTAAATCACTTACTCTCGTTTATATTTACGATGTCGCTCTCAATTTTAGAACCAATAACACTCCAAATTTTCTTCAAAAAGATGTATGTAAGTTAATGTACTTAAGAACTTTCAAATGATTTATATTATTGCAGGTAATTCAACATGCTCATCAAACTATTGAAGGGGGCAAGAAAATTTTCTGTTTTTTCTCTCAGGGCTGTTGATTTTTTCTATTCTCAATTTTCTTTATATACTTAGACTAAGGGGTTTTACAAAATACATTTTTGATTCATCGTTTAAGTAATTTACATTTTATTTCACACCAATTTGTACTTCCAATTACAGCAAATGGTTTAGATTATGAAGTTTATAGCAGTTTGTTTCTATACGCACCAGTTTTCTTATAAAAATTTTAATTTGAGCTGCATTATGGGGCATTTTTTAGGCCTTCTAACATACATTCAACGTTTCTGGAAAATAATTTATATATCCGAGTACATTAACTACTTTTTGTTGGAGCTTCTGCAAAAAAACAAAACGATTTGCAAGATTTTCTTTTATAGAACTACAAAAGAGATGTTACACTATCCAGAAAAAATAAAGGTGAGAAAGTCATGAAAAATAACTTTGGCGCCTGAAACTCACAACTTACAAATAGGCCAATACTAACAAGAAATTTTTTTAAATTAAATTATTTAGTAGCCCTTATTAATTTCCAATTGCCTAGAATTTTAGACAAGTTAAAGCAAAAGAATAAAAATATTCACGGAGAACAAAACTGAGGAAGTATTTCAAACCACGATACACAAACTGAATTGCCTGGTATTGCTAATCTTTTATTAAATACGTTTTAATCAGCCTTTGCTAAATTTTTTGTTTAATTATATTTCTGACAAAACATTTATTAATTAATAAAACAACAAATAGGTTTGCAGTTGTAGCAGCATGGATCTGGGGCCGTTGACACCACAATATTTATTGTAAATGTTATAAACAGAAATTGTCCACATGAATAGTATTTGAATGTAAAAAATTTGTAAAATATGTAAATAGCGTCCAGAAATGTAACGTGTATGTAGTCCTACAATTTTACAATACCTCCTGGAGTTGGTCCTTTTCCTCACTTTTAAGTGTGAACATCGTAACCTTAACTTTCACATTGTTTCCGAACAGAATGAGTGTGATTATGTACATTCCAAAATACGTAATGGGATTTGGATAATCAACCAGAACGAACAAATCCAGTCACAACAAGCAGTATCAAATGAACACCGAACCGAAAAACATTAACAAAAGAAATGAATATTTGAGGCACCATCTCGAGCCAACGAGCGAACAAATTTTCTTTTTATATTTGGACGACCAGCAAAAGACTAAGTTAAACTAAGTATTGAAGACTTTCAACAAAATATAAGGCAGATTTAGTGGAGAGAGTAATAAATGCTGAGTGTAAAAGACACAGTGGTTGCAACTGGAAGAAATAAATATGTAGGCAATTCAGAAGAAATCAATCATACCAATTTATGTTTTCATCATTTGGACCCATATAATTTATTTATTTATTTAATTAAAAACGAAATCACGTCTGCAGCTGTTTTTCATTTTTTTCAGGGAAAACAAATATAACAATCATTTTTATTAGTTTTTAGGCAACCCATTTTTATTTAACACATTTCATTTTAGTTGCAATCACTGTGTTCTATTTACGGATGTGAAACTACGTAAGAGATAAAAGGCAAATCAAATGTGATAAATGTACAAGAAGTGCGTTGCTAAAATACTTTGTTTTCAGTGAAAAATCAAGCAATTGTTTGTTGTTTTTCTGAAAATTCATTAAGAGCATTCAGTTTGTAAATGTTGTTAATAAAATTTTTTTTTAATAATATGATTCTTTTACTTTAAATTACTAAAAAATTGATTAAATCAGATTTTACTGCGTACAACAAATTCTAAAAGCTTTGATCTTTTCAAAAGTACATCGCTCTAATTATCTACTTGCAAGCTAGAAATTATAAAAAAAAAAGATTAGAAAAGAAACAAGAAGAACAATGCAATAAAAATACCGCTCATTAAAATTTATAATTTATCTTATTGTTTCCTTGGAGTCTTACAAATATTACAAAACGTAACGATACCTTAAAAACACATAAACAGAAGACGAGATCGGACCCATTTCAAACAATTTGTACGCCAGCCTGAGCGCAATATTTTTGCAGGGCCATCTTATGATCGTCTCCCATCCCTGCAATTAATGTTGGAATCTTTCCCGGCTGTGACTGGGATAATTTTGCCAAACTTTCGACTAAAAATTTCCTTCCATCAGCTATATCTCCTAAAAAGTCTTGATGCTTCGGTTGAGCAAAATTAAGCTGAGAAAATGCAACTTGATATCCAGGAGTATCATCAACTTCAACAAAATGATCTCCTTCAAGTGTACTATCATCCGGTGGAAGTTCAAATAGTTCAACTAAAGCTTGAAGGAGTCGAGGCCACGATTCAAGGTAGACATCTAACATTTTTGGGCATTCAGTAAGAATTTTTGAAATTCCTACAGCAACAATTTTTCGGTCCATTTCTGAAGACACCTTTGCCATGTCCGGGATAAAAACTCTGTCGATCACCATGCCAAAAATTTTCTCCTGAATACTATCAACTAGTTCAACTAGTGCCGTGGCTCCAACTTTTGTTGAGTAATAACAGAAGAAAACGATAATCCCACGAACATATTTTGTTGTTTTCGAAAACGATAGACGTCGAAAGAGTAACGAAAATATTTGCTTCATATTCTGATGCAATTCTTCCCTGTAAATAGAAAAGTAATAATATTAGTTGTTGTATTCTACATATACAAAAATTCTAGCCCTTAATGATCAACAGACCAACAATACTGGTCTTTGTTTTTCTAGGGCAAATATATAAAAGCATATTACTTTCGATCGTTAAGGGCTAGCTTACATTGGATAATATGTCAGCAAGTGCTGCATCAAATAAAACCCTTCGTGGTCATTTGTTTTCGAGGCAATCATCTTTTGAAACACACCGAGGACAGCATTCAATCGGCCCTGGTAGGATATTTGTGGTGCTCCTTGTCGTATAAACGCACAGAGCAGTCTGATCAGTGGTGTAACATTGCCCGGCCGGTCCCAGAGAGTTGGTGATAAAAGGCAAGGGAACAGCACCCAATAGGGCTCTGGAATACTTCCTGTGCCCTCACGAACTTCTAACAGGAGGGAAAGAAGCTGAAACACGTAAGGCATAAACTCCAGAATATCTTGCTGAAGGATTCCCTCAAACACAGGGAAAAGGGCTTCTTCGAAGGAATTAACTGCGTTCGCTTCAGCTTTGCAAACAATCCTAGAAATATTAATTTGTTAAAAAGCCGTACATCCCCTCAACAAATAATTCGTACTTTATAGCCAGCGATAAAGTTTCGAAGAGGTAATGATTGAATGAGGGACGAGACGGATTTTTGGCCACTTGAGTTAAAATTTCAGTCAGCCTCGGAAGAGCCATAGCCATAAATGGCATAGATGCTTCTTGCAGAAATGAAAAGCTTCGCATTATCGCTGTAAAGTAATATTAAATCGGTTAACAAAATTTTAAAAGATTTATTTAAACTGTAAATTTTTCTTTTCTATAACATTGAGTTTGAAACTTGCACCTACCTTTCATCACATATTCATTCTCGTTGGATCCAGGTAAAGTAAGAGTTGCAAAAAGCCCTGTAATAAGATTGCTGGCGAAAGGTTCAAACACTTCTCGCTTTATCCTATTTAAAAATAAATAAATTTATAACTTATTCTTGTCAAGTGAATAAAGTTTCCTACAAAACGTTATTAGCGCTGTCCTTCAACAGCAATGCTTTTTCAATTGTACAAGCTGCGTAGCTATGAACAACAACGCTCTCAGCTCTTAAATGCCTGATTAGATGGGGCAAAGCGGCTATTATGCTCGGTCCGCCAAGAATAGTCCTAAAAACCATAATAAATTTGATGGCGTCAGCTTTTAAAACGGGCATCTCGTTAACTAAAATTATATTTCCATTAATTACAATAATTAAGAAGTGCAAAATTAAGACAATTTACCATCTTCCCGTCGCAACTCTGGGAGAATATGCTGCTCTCCAAATTGTGGAACGTTCACAAGCTCTGAACTTTGTGTAACACCATGCTTTTGGGTTCCACCCCTCGAGGCCAATGATATTACCAAGTAAATCACAGTGTCTTTTGCCCTCCAATTGGCCTTTGGGTTTTCAGCATATTTAGCCAACAAAACCTGCAGGTTATAAAATATTATTTAAAATGAATAAATGGGTCAGACAAATGCTATGAAATTACACCCAAAAAGTTTTTTAGTTGAGATTTTGAACTTGGACGAAAGAGAACCTTAAAGGCATAGGGTAAAATGTGAGGACGACCAATTAAATTAATTAGTATTTATTATTCAGTAAAATCAAAGCAAAATATTGTTAAAAAATCATTTCTTATTGCCCATGAAATAAAGTACTTGTACTTGAGTTAAATTCTATGAAATTGTCTAAAAACACCGACAACAATATAATCAGTAATTCAGACTTTCCCTACACCAAATTGTTTGCAGGATTATTTATTTAGTAAATAAAAATAACTCTTATTAGACACAAAATTCAAACTCTTACCTGAATGTACTGTCCAAATATTTCAAATATTTTTACTTCAAATTTCTGCGACAGGGTTTTAACCAAATCGCAAGCCGCTCTGCGTCTTGTGTCGATGTCTGAACCCTCAATATCTCGCCGAATGTACTCCTCGGCATTATCCTCAAAAAGTTCCTCATCAGAAGTTCTAAGATCAATGTTCGGTATAATAACCTTTTCGCAAATGCTGGCCAAAACCTTTGGATCTTCAAAAAGTTGCCTATAGTGATTTCGATCTGCTACCACTGACAAAAATTGGAGGGCGTTCGAGACGAGCTAAAACCAAATTCGTTTAGCTATTAATTGAACATACTAAAACGGGTCAGTACTTACAGCATCATATTTTGTTTGAATGCCTGTTTTAACCAATAACTCCCAGACATCGGTCACAAACTGCGACATGTACTTCCCGAATTCCTCATCGTATTTCTGCGCATAAAGCCCCAAATTTTCACAGACCTGAGAACGTAAATGCTCGAGAACTCCAGCCTCCTCATCTTCGCCAGTGTGCAGGCAGGGAACGTCACAAGTTAACATTTCATGAAATGCCTTCATCCAAGTTTCCATGTTATCCTCGAAGAATTCCGGAAGATCTTGTGAGTTTAATGAAAGGAAAACTTTACAAACGAGCACAAGACTACCGTAGATAACCTTAAGGGCTTCAACGTTGCTCTCATGGACTTTTGTAAGATTCATTGTGGCCAGAAGGAGATCAGTTAAGGGCTTTGCCATGCGGTCTAGAACCAATTTAATCTCTTCCCAGAGCGCCTGCGACTTGAATTCATACCGATATCGCTTGAAGAGTGAGTGGGCTGTTTGCAGGACTCCATTAATAACGTTGAAGTCTCCTGTGGCGAATTTCTCGACCATTTCATCGATTAGTTGGGGCCACTTTTTCGGGAAGTCGTACTTCCCAATTATGCTCACCGCATCACTGAGCTGTTTCTGCAAAGCGGCCGGTGATTTAAGCATCATAGTGACGATGAGAGATTTAATCGCGACCCGATCAGACTCGTGGATTTTGTCCGGCTCCTCAGTGTCCTGGGGGTGTTTCGTTTAGGGCATCTTTAAGAAGTACGCAAAAGGGATTTTCCTTACCTCGTGGGCATTCCAGTTCCGCTTCACATAATTTTTAAATGCTATTGCGCCTGCCACTCTGATGGGCATAACCACCTCCTGCTTGTCAATGAGCGTCAGCAGGAGCACCGGATAGTTTTGGTTCCCTTCCACCGACTCAAGGAATTTTTCGGCTGAAATTATAAAACGTGTTGCATTATCAGAGTGCGCCAGCGGAATCCCTTTTGCGGTCCGTAACCTCAAAAGCGGAATAAACAACGCTTGACGGAGGCCCCGCAGCACTCACCCGGTCTCCTGACATTTGGATCGGGGCTCAGCGTCTGTTGGAGGTACGCAGCAAGTTGCCCCAAATTGCTGTCGTTCACTTCCATTTTTCAAATGTAACAAGTAAATTTCGTAACAACGAGCAATTCGTTACAGATTTCACTTTTTGAAAACAGCACTTTCTATGAAAACTCGGCCTTGTTCCAGAACAACCTCCGCATCAATCTCGCTCGTCCGCTTCTTGCCTTTCTGCTTTTGGTATACGCGCGAAGTTGGCAGCAATTCAGCGGTTTTAGAATGTTGTTGCAGGGTTGACAAAAACTTTTTTAAAAATCATATTCCTAACGGTTTTTTTTCAAATTTCAGTTGCAATAGCCGCCAATTATAATTTTAATACATTTAAAACGAAATAAGAAAACAAATAAAATTTTACTAAATGGTCTAAAATTCGTAAAGACTGAATATATAAGCCGAATTAAATACAGGGTGCCGGATTGGTAGTATTACACAGATTTTTTTAGTTTCAATAAAACGAATCTTTCAGCAGGATCCCCTCTAAAATTATTTTTCCAACACTAACAATAATAAAACGAAAGACATCTCATAGGAAAACAAAATTAATCCTTTCAACTTCGAGTCCCTCAAATAGTCAAAAATAAAAATAAAGTACTAGCGTATCCCCAATCTCCAAAAATTAATTTCTGTCGATGTATTAAATTTTTTACAAAATTTGGGACAGGAGCTTGAAAGTTTAAGATCAATCAATTTTGAAACAGTAGTTTATTCAGAGAATCAAAATGCACAACTTCATGCGCAGGAGTCTAGTATAAAAATGCTCCACATACTCTAAAATAAGCCTACAAAATTCCCACAATTTCTGGAGACTACTGGTCTAATAAAATAAATCACCAATAAATAAAACAATAGTATTTAATTATCACAACTCTTTATTTACTTTTTTTTTTTTAAATAAATTAATTGTTCATAGTTTTAAATTAAATTATGAATTCATAAATTATTACAGGAATAATTATTATAAATACTTCAACGACTTGATTTTTGGTGTCACATCGTTTTCAGATTTAATAACTTACCTTCGTAAATTGTCACTATTTTAAATTGGATGATTACAAATTTCGCCGCTGTTTAAGTAATTAAATAATCCCTGTAAGTAAAAGAAAAACAATTATAAATCTTTAACCTACAACACTATTCCAGATTAAGAAATATTACGAAATATATTATATATTTTCAGAAAGACCAATCGTTTTTATTTCATGGATATAATCATTTAATTGCGAAATAATGTTCATCATGGTAAACAGTTTACAAATTTTGCGAAAAAATACCCATTAACAATGGAACTAACCTTAAGAAACTGTTGAAAAAACGTCGTATGTATTCATTCCACATGGTTTTAACTGAAAAGAGAAATAAAAAATTGACTTAGTAAACGCTAAGCTTTTTTATTTTGTTAATTTTTTCAAAATTCTAGTCAGTAGGACCTATTGGTATATATAATCACGGCTTTTTTCGTCGTTATTTGTTGTTGCGGTTCATTTACAAACTGCGCTCATCATAATTAATTTGTTTCTTTTTAAATTTTAAACTACTGATCTTTAGAGACTTACCTTACTAAGCAATAAAGTCCTTTAAACTAGCTTCAAAGATATCTGTAATATGAAAAAAAGGAAATTAGTTTAGTAATTAAAAAAAAAAAACTATTCATTTGTGCTATTTTTTTCAAAATTCTAGTCAGTAGGACCTATTGGTATATATAATCACGATTTTTTCGTTGTTATTTGTTGTTGCGGTTCATTCACACACTGCGCTCATCATAATTAATTTACTGGGTTTATTTGGTTTTAAATTTTAAACTATTGAACTGTAGATACTAACCTTACTATTAGCAGTAAAGCCCTTTAAACTAGCTTCTGATCGAATTCGGTTGAAATTAAGTACAGTCCTTCCAGCTTTTCCCCGAAATCACAAAATGTCTGTAATACAAATTTTAAACTTATTTAATACTTTGTATAACTTTTGAAATTTTTTTTATCGTTTTTAAAATGCCTTCAGATAGTATTAAAAGTAATCACATCGATTCAGATCGCTGTGGAATGAATTTATTTTATCATCACCTTAATTTTAAACTGTAAATATAAAAACTGGTACTTTAGCTCACCTCTTTCAAGATTATAAAAGTTCCGTCCAACTGCCAATTACGATAGTTCCACAGTTAAAGCCCAATCTGAAACAGAAATATTTAGAAAAAGTTTAAGAACAATCTAAAAATTCTTACCTCCTCTCAAAATTCTAGTCAGTAGGACCTATTGGTATATATAATCACGGTTTTTTTTGTTGTTATTTGTTGTTGCGGTTCATTCACACACTGCGCTCATCATAATTAATTTACTGGGTTTATTTGGTTTTTAATTTTAAACTATTGAACTTTAGACACTAACCTTACTATTAGCAGTAAAGTCCTTTAAACTAGCTTCTGATCGAATTCGGTTGAAATTAAGTACAGTCCTTTCAGCTTTTCCCCGAAATCACAAAATGTCTGTAATACAAATTTTAAACTTATTTAATACTTTGTATAACTTTTGAAATTTTTTTTTATCGTTTTTAAAATGCCTTCAGATAGTATTAAAAGTAATCACATCGATTCAGATCGCTGTAGGATGAATATATTTTATCATCACCTTAATTTTAAATTGTAAATATAAAAACTGGTACTTTAGCTCACCTCTTTCAAGATTATAAAGTTCCGTCCAACTGCCAATTACGATAGTTCCAAAGTTAAAGCCCAATCTGAAACAAAAATATTTAGAAAAAGTTTAAAAACAATCTAAAAGTTCTTACCTCCTCCAAATCTGTAACGTAATTCATTCCTGGAATAAAACCCTATTGTATTTTAGCATCGAAAGAATTCACAGATGATTTTCACAATTATATTTTTATTAGATAAAATATTTGCATTGTTCCAACATTTTTGCGCAGTGAAATAACAAAATAAAACTAATTTTATGTTCACAGGATAAAAATCAAAAGCAAAAATTCACATTCGAATTCAAAAAATATTTTAACAGGACACAAGTTGTGTAATATTCAGACAAAATTAAGAAGACGACAACGCTAATATAGCGTTCTTACGCTTTTTGGCTCTTAAAAATCAGATAGATACTTTCCCGCACTAAAACTTTGATAAGCAACTTACCCTAAAACTTAAGACATATTTAAATCTAAAACAGAAATATGAACAAATTAATTTTTTCATTCTTCTGCCTCCCTATCCTTATCTTTATCCTTTTTCTTCTTTTTCTTTTTCTCCTTGCCCTCTCCTTCTACAGGTGATGGAGTTTCAACTTCCACTATGGCAGGTTCTTCGGCATCATTATCCTTCTTCCGCTTCTTTTTCTTTTTCTTCTCACCACCATCAGTGGTGACATTTGCAACATCTTCAGCACTTTCGTTACTGAGTCTCCTCTGAAATAAGCACGATGCAAAAGAATAAAAACAAAGCTTACAAGGTGATTAGAAAAGAAACAAACCTTCTTATGCTGCTCTTCTTGACTAGAAACATTATTAGTCGATTTTTTCTGTTGGGCAGCATAATCTACATAGCTGTTGAGCCAGTCGGCTGGGGTGTTCTCGTTTGGCCGACCATATTTGTCCAGTTTACCAGCAGCAATCATAGCCTTTTTGGCGGATGCCTTTGGTCCCAGACCCCATTTACGCGGGTATGTATCACGTTCCATGATAACACGTTTTATTTTAGCCACAACACCGTGGTCGCAACCAGCCATGGTTGCTGTAGTCATCTGGGCAATTGCTGAAGAATTCACAATATAATTAAAAACCTCGAAGAAATTTAATTCAAAGGACTTACCCAGTGCAACAGCTTCTCCCTTAGTTGTGACTATCACAATTTCTTGGTCCATTTCAATACCATCCTCATACCTGAGTACGCCAGGTAACATAATTTTGGCTCCGTAGCAAACAGCATTTACCTGCGATTTAATTGTTTTTATTAAACCTGGACTTCGTTTAAAATAAAATTAATTTTTACCGAGCTATCCTTCATGATAATTCTTTTGTGTCCAATTAATAAACCTTCCAAAGGTCTAATTACCCTTCTCAACATAGATTCATCCTTGTGGTTCTCATACAGATACTGCGCATCGAGGACATCATGCATAGTAACCATGCCGTCTTTTTCAGATTGAATTCCAGACCTAACACGTCTTAGCTCCAACATTTGACCACCGACACCAAGCACCAAACCAAGGTGAACGCATATTGTCCGGATGTAAGATCCTGCTTCACAACTAACCCAAAAAACGCCTTTTTAAGAGATAAAGCTAATTAAAATCTCTAACACTCCTGATAATCTCACATTATCTGCTTCATCCCATTGCATTCCACGTGAAGGAATACGGGCTGTTTCGCTCTAAACCAAGAGCTTCTAGCTAATGTTTTACTTAAAAATAAAAATAGGAGGAAAATATCACTTACCCATATTTCTTTCTTCATCGTAATCAAGTAGTTTGCTGTCGTACACTGTTCGAACACGAAGTTGTCTTTTTACCGCTGATATAAGAGGCGGACGTTGAAATAGGGCTCCTCGTAATTTTTCCAAGCCCTGCTTGATGTGAGCTACAGATTCTACTGGTGAATGGAGCTTAAAAATTGCAACGTATTCCTTTCCAGCACTTTGCTGAGATTTTACTAGACGTGTTGCTCTGTCTATGCAAACGATTAGACAACCTAAAAATGAGACACAAGTTTTTGAAAGATTTAAAATAAACTAAACTGGTCTTTTATACAGAAAGTGATATTCATTTGCATGTTCGAGAAGTTTATAGCCCTGAAAAATTTCCCCAACATATTACTAAGAAATTTGTTAAATTCAAGATTGTGCATTAGAAGAAATTTATACCACTTTCCTTATATGTTTTTTGTTAAAGTGAATATTTGATCCTACATTCTTACAGGCGGGTTATCCTGCCCAAAGGCAAATCATTCAAGGATTACATATGGTAGATTTAGTTGCTGTTTCTGAATTTTCTTTGCTAAGCAGTTAAAAAAATCTCTGCCTATCATACACACATCAGAAAATAATGTTCCCACTGAGAGTCGCAAACCTGATAATTAATTATATCAAAGCTGCCGGCTTATTCTGTGGGGTCTCTTAGTTTTAAGCGGGAAATAAGGTAAGCTCTATATGAAAGCGGTAATCAGATCGTTGATTTAGATGCTTTGCTCTTGATTCTTTGCTAAGCAGTTACAAAATTCTCTGCTTATCATACCCACATCAGAAAATAATGTTCCCGCTGAGTCGCAACTTGAAAATTAATTTTAACAAAGCTGCCGGCTTATTCTGTGGGGTCCCTTATTTTTAAGCGGGGAATAAGGCCAAGCTTGATGTGAAGGCGGCAACCAGATCGTTGATTTAGGTGCTTTGTTCCCGAATTTTCTTTGCTAAGCAGTTAAAAAAAATCTCTGCCTATCATACACACATCAGAAAATAATGTTCCCACTGAGAGTCGCAGCCCGATAATTAAATATGTATATCAAAGCAGCCGGCTTATTCTGTGGGGTTTCTTATTTTTAAACGGGGAATAACGCCACATGAACCAGCTTTCAAAGCTTTCCACTTAGAAAGTAAAATATCTGAATAATTTATTGAGTCCGCAGATCGTCAAATAAAGACCTAATTACCTGTAACTTTTGGATCCAACGTTCCTGAATGTCCAGTTTTGTCCACCTTTAAGATTTTCTTGATCCATGCAACTACCTCGTGCGAGCTGGGGTTCGATGGTTTATCTAAATTTATAAAGCCTGATCGGACATACTCCTTGATGTCGCGATTCAGCGGTGAAGAGCCGTACGGGAGCGGGGTATAGTGATTCGTTCGCACGTTTAATTTATCAAAATTCTTGAGTAACAGCGGCCATTTTGAGGTGTCTAGCTGGGCAATTTTATCAGACGGTTTAAGTTGAAATTCACCAGCAATTTGCACTTGCCCCAAATCATCAGACGGCTCCTCTTTAATTTTCTTCTCCTTTTTCACTTTAACTGCTGAGAAAATATAACAAAAACGGGAATTAGCATTTACATGCCCACGAGGTTCTTAGTTTTAAGTCGATAATTAAGTTCCGGAAAAAAGTACTTTTTTTTAACACAGGGTTTTGTAGTATGAATAGAGAAAAGTACAAATAATGGCTCTTTTATTTGAAATAATCCACGAACAATAATATTTACCAGTTTCTGCCATTTTATCAGCAGCAGCTCCAGTCTCGTGCACACTTTGCGAAAGAAAGGTAAAAGTGAGGTTAGCGGTTTGCCTCCAAGTGCCACAAACCACAAAAACCGCCTTCATGCGTACGCACGTGTTTTTGTAGGCATGCGCCATCTGTGTATTGACCAAAGCAACTCTTTATAAAATTTTATTGAGCAAATATATGCACAAATTGAAGACAAAAATAAAAGAACAACACTCAAATTCATATAAATTTCAATATTCAAGCATTATAACGTTTTAATCTTCTGTTATTTTCAATTTACTTTCTACTACAAAACATTTTTACTTCTCTAAAAATCTTCAGTATTGACGTATATTTACGTCGATGCTTATGGCACTACCAATGAAATTTCTGACAGCTGTTTACAACTTCTGCCAACATAACAAACGTAATAATTTTTTGAATTGTTTAACAGCCGTTTCTGATCCCGTTGCGGAAAGTTTTATTCAACAGAAAAGTGAAGGAATCGCTTAAAAATCGCGTTATATTTTATTTATTTAAAGAAAGAACTTAAAAATAATGCCCCGAACAAAGTTGCCGCGGAATCCGAAACGGAATAGGGAAGCAATCGACGAAGATTCTTCCGCGACGCATTTACGCGAATTTGATACCATCCTTGACCAATTTGTGTGCAGTTTTGAGCTTAAATATCAACATGATATGGATAGATTAACCGATGAGATTAGAATACTCAAAAACAAACTCTCGGAGAAGCTCCGAAAGGTTACCATGGGCGATTTGCTTGCGATGGTTTGTAGTCTCTCAAAAGCATCTCTATTGTCAATTATCTATTTTAATTTATCTTCTTAAGAACGTAAGAACAATCAAAGAATTTAACGAAGCAACAAAAGAGGAACAAAATGGATCTCGCATGCAAAGCTCGATACTTCAGTCGGCAAGGAAAAAGTCAAAAGACGACGAAGGTAAGCGCTGCTTTTTTGTTTGGTCTGGGGGAAAGTAGTTAAAACCCTTCAAAACATCACAACACATTTTACTAACATGCTCTTACTTTCGCTTTTTCCATCCACGCTCTTCCGCTTGGTGTATGGGGCACATTTTTCGCTCTTGGAAACGAATTTTAAAAAAATAGGGTACCTTACAGAGGACAACAACAGCGTAGCTAATTCTACGCAGAGCACCTTGCCTAAGCCGACTGGCGCGGGCCGCACTCCAATGATCGGCCCCCTCAGCTCAGCGAAGGCAAAGTCCCGAAGACGCAGCAGATCGGTGTGCGGCTACTTGCCTAGCGTCGTAAAACAGATGACCACAACCGACAGGACTTCAAGATCAAAAATGCGAACCCCAATGGAATCCCGCATTAAAGCTGCCAGTGCGGACAGGGCTGCACCGGTGACACCAAAAATTACGCCAAATACCCCTCTGTCGCTGCTTCGATACCCAAAAGCCGGCGAGACTGTGATTTCATTATCTGGTAGTCCTGTGGTTGCACAAGGGTAGGCCTTTTTCTAAAATTTACATTGGGATGACTTAAAATGTGGTTTCCTTGCAGAACTCAAGACCCCATCGCCAATGTGAACATCCCAATTAGGAACGGAGTAATTTCATTGAGGCCAACGAGGATGCAAATGATAGACCCCGATATTCTCACTCGGATAGACGCAGACACGCTGAACCAGATCAAGCAGCTGCAGTCGAATCTAAATATCATCATGCGATATGCCAGCAAAACTACCTAGTAGTAGTTGAGTTATTTTGTTAAAAAAAACATTTTTCTGTATTAACTATTCTATATATCACTTTTACTTTTCAATAAAATTACTTTAGATGAAGTCAGATATTTGTTGTATTTTTTGTTTTTACGCGGTAAAGTTTTTCACAAGATCATTTTTCCTCAAATTTTACTTTTAAGATTTGGAGCCTGAAGACACGAACAATGAAAAAACTGTCAACAAATTGACTATTCAGAAAAAATTTAGTATGTACTTGATTTCATTTTTTAACGTCTTCCTCCGTTTTATTCTTGGATTTATCAAAGGTAAAAAATTGTTTTTTTATAAATACCCAGGGGTCTTACTCATGAATTTTATCGAATCCATTAGAATCGAATCCGAAAAAGCTTTCAAAAGCATAATTTGAATTGAAATTCCTAAATAAAATTCTTTATTTTTTAATAAATTCGTTTCAGTTATTTTTGACTTCAATTAATTTTTTCCGTTCAAAGTGATTAAAATACACTGGTCAACAAATTTTTTGTTTTTTTTTGTCCCTGGAAGCATAATAGGTATTTTTGATAGGACTGTTTTGGTAGATTACGAATCCGAAAATAAAAGCTTTCCAGCACGTCAGGTTTTTGAGTAATCATAATATGAAAAGTAAAAAAATCCTTATTTTGGCCATTTTTGAAAATTTATTAAAAAATAATGGAATGACGTAGAAGCTCGAAACATATCTCCAAGAACAACTTAAATGCTTAACTGCACTTATAAAATATCAGTTATTTAAAAGGTCTATCAAGATTTGTTCAGAAAATAAGTTTTTACATTGGAGTCCTCCATCTATGTGCCCAGTTTATTATTTCATTAGGTCAAAGCAAAGGTTCAAGTAAAACTCATTCTGTAAGCAAATTTTAAAAAAGGTCATAAATAACTGATTTTATATAGATAGTTAAGGCTCTAATCTTTTGCTAAAATTATATGTTTCACCCGTTATTTTTGAAGAAGTTTTCAAATATGTATGTATGTCTAATGGCCCCTATTCCCGTATCCGTTCGAATCGGATCGGAAAGAGCTTACAAAAGCCCTTTTTAGACAAGAATTCTTTAATAAAGTCGCTAAAATACTAATATATTCATTTCAGTAACCTCTGATTTCAATTAATTTTTTCTTTCAAAGTGGTTAAAATAATCCGATAGAAAAATTCAGTGGAATTATTTTGACCTTATGTGCGGAAAATTAATTTAAATCAAAGGCTGCTGAAATGAATTTATTAGAATTTTAGCGACTTTATTAAAGAATTCTTGTCTAAAGAGGGCTTTTGTAAGCTCTTTACGATCCGATTCGAACGGATACGGCAATAGGGTCCATATACCTATCTTTTTTCACTTTTCAACCCCATATTTATCTTTTTTTTTTTTTTTTTTTTTATTTCAACATTTTATTTTTTTGTTACATGTATCAGCTTCTCTAAGCTCTAACATATATTATTAGATATATTAGACATATTTATCGAAAACGTAATCTGTTGGAACATTTTCGTTCATGAATTCATTTGTTCTGAGCAAAAATGTTGTTGACCAGTGTTATTTGATAGGAAAATCCAAACGAATTATATCGACGTTATATGAGGAAAAATTAATCGAAATCAAAGATAACTATACGAAACAAAATAGATAAGACCGAATTAAACAAGGAAATAAATTCTAAGACTTAAAACCCTGCTATCTACAAATAAAACAAAATTGGTAATTGAGCGATTTGAAGCTCTTATGATCGACCTTTAAGGATTAATTTCGGACTTAAAATGACTCTCTCAAAAAGTAAAATCGACGACTCTATATGAATGTGTGTATATTTATTTCCTCGCGAATCACAGATATTCACTCTTATGCTATACTTAGGTGTATATCTAAAAACAGTTTTAATAAATAAAACTCTTGCAAAAGCTAATTGCTAAATTGATTTTTTTTTTCATTTTTAAAAATTGTAAAAAACGCTTAAGACTCGGTATCGCCCCCACCGCCTCCGGAATCCTCTCCAGGTCCAGGATCCATCTCAATTGACTCGACATGCTCCTGGTGGTGATGATGGTGCTGATGCCTCCCAGCATCCGGTGAACTCTCCACAAAACTGTCCGCTTTTGGTGACGATGAGCCCTCACAGCTTGCGTACACATGCCGCCTCTGCAACTGATCTTGGCTGCAGTCCTCGGAGTCGGCCTCCCGAATGCTATTGAAAGCCCCGCTGCTCACCTGTGGCGAGGAGCACTCCTCGTTTGGTGGATAGACGTGCCGCGCCGTGCAGACGCCCTCCTCAAGATCACAATCCCGGACGCTGCCGAAGACGGGCGTGTGGGAGGAGGAGTTTCGGAGGCTGGCCGGCGGCGACCAGACCGTCTGGTAGAGGGGCGAAGCGAAGACATAGTGCCGATTCAGCACCTCCGTGTCGTAGCTCGGCAGGTAACTATCAGTCTCCAGTGGGTTGTAGTACTGTGATGTGGGCTGGTGCATCGGCGTCTGCCGGCAGCTGTAGGAGCCCGAATTGCCGTGGGGCGTCGAGTCACAGCCCCACGGGTTGTACGGAGGGCGTGGCATCGAGGCGTAGATCCCGCGGTACGCCTCGTACGGTGTCTGGGGGTAATAAGTGTCGCTCCACCGAATATGACTGGGGGTAAAGTCTCCTTTAGCGTAAAGCTGTTGGGAAGAAAGAAATTTGATTTTCATATTTATTTATTTTGGGGAAAATGTTTTTTTTTTACCTGAATTGGCCGGCAAAAGCCCTTGCTTACATGCCGCGGAACGCCGAGAGTATAACTGTGGCTAAATCCGACTTCGTTGCTTAACAAATACTCATGGAATTTGTTCGGGAAGAATTCGATGTTCCTGTAGTTGTTATAAATTGTTTCCTGAGGTAAAAAAATAAATAAGTTATTAAATAAATTACTAAATAAACTCTATAACTAGTCCAAATTTTAGTTAGTATAACAAAAATATGCGAAGATTTAGTAAAATTATAGCGGAAACCAAAGAACTCCCCTACCTAAGAATCTAACATATTCGGTTTCTTCGGAAATCCAAAAAAAGAGATACGGCTTAACGAAACCGTTTAAATGGGAGCACTAGTGAATGGTATTATTAAATTTATAGTTGTCCTTAACCCCTTGGCCAACGATTTAATTTCCAACAACACGCAGCACACTCAACAGTTCGGTAAGCTATGCATCGAGCCATTTCAAAATGACACAGTTTGCAGTTATCATCTTTACCACGAACAAGACTCGTGGTTATAAATTTTGGCTCAATCGATTTACTACGAACCTGACTCGTGATTATAATTTTTGGCTCAATCGACCGACCATGAGCGTGGCTCGATATTATAGGTGAAATTAAAAAAATGTTTCCAAATGTGCGATTGAAAAACAGAAACAGAATTCTATACAAAATATTTAACCAGTTTAAAGTTTGATTATTTTACGTGGTTTAAAGAATAAAGAACTCGACAATTTTTTTCCAGCCATTCATTAAAATTACAAGAAAAATAATCAAGGAGAGTGAATTTTTATTTTATATTCTCAAAGTACTTACCGTTAAATTCTTCTTCTTTTTATAGCTGGCCCAATTTTGAGCCTCTAAGATGAGTTTACCGCCTGGTCGCAGCTGGTTAAACATCCTTTTAAAAGCCAGCTTAAGTCCAGCATCTCCAAAATTTAGATGAATCCATTTAGTGACCGATAAGCACAAGATTAAGTCGTACTGCTGGGTGTCGTTGTTCAACAGCGCCTCGTCCGGCAGGACGTAGTTTTGCTGGAAATATAAAAGAATAATGACATAATTACATCATCTGAACTAAAATCATAAAACATTATCCAACTTACCGTTCTAAAGAAGACATTCTCGGGGAATTCACTTTTAAAGGAATTATTATCTGCTGCTGGTGAGGTGGATGGGGGAGATATGGGATTCATTTTGCCACCCACACAATTCGGTATGCGTCCCAGCGACATTGGAAATGAAACCGGAAAGAATTCGGTCTTATCTTCCTCCCGCAATTTGCTCAACGTCTTCCGTCTGTGATGGATTTTCTTTGCCTTTATCGCAGCGGCACCCTCACGTGCTTTCGAAGCATCGGTTTTGTGCATCAACTTCGACGACGGTTGCTCCTCGCCGTCCTTGTTCTCTTGATTTGTGCTTGAAGCGTTGTTGCCTTTCCCACTGGAATTCGAAGGGCCGGGCAATGTCCCTGCGTCTGCCTCTTCATCCTTTGGGATTCTGACGTACATGGATAAGTTTTTGCGAGCCCTGTAGATTAAATCTTTGTCGATGTCAATACCTAGTATTGATTTTGGAGCTAGATCCTTCGCCAGGGCGATGGTTATGTGGCCCACATTACAGCCAATGTCGAGGACATCTTTACCCCGGAACAGTTGGGCATTACGCTGGAAAACTTGAAGCCGAACATCCATTTTTTCACTGAGGTACCTGTAGCCCGGATATCGGTTGTAATTACCGTACTGGTACTTAGCACCTTCCGGGGGGAATTTTGGCTTTTTATCGAATATTTGGAGTGGTGTTTCTGCAGTTTCCTCAGGCTTTGATATCGACTCAACATCCGGAGTATCACCGCGAACACTTTCAGCTGCGTAACAAAAAAATTGCTTAAGTATAATTCTAAAAGTGTTTCTTATATTAATTTAAAAATATGACCTCTTGATCATTGAGTTATATCGCTTAAAATATCTTTCAGTATGTGCTAGGCTTTTATGTTTCATGAACATCATACTTTTCTTATTTCGCGTTATAATTTCTGGGTCAATGGAAGATTAGGGAATTTTACTATTTTACAATATTCCCACAGGATTTACCTAGTTTTTATTTTTCCTGAACGCGACGCTGGCTTGTCTGTTTTCCGCAGTGTAAAATTCCCGCAACTGAGCAATTGAAAATTTTTGGGGCCTTAATCTGAAATTGTTCTTCATATTCGTATAAAAGCTGTCTACTGTCTAGTTCTAATTTTCGTAGTTTAAAATATTTTCTAGAGACGTACTCAAATCTTTATTTTTCCTGAATAACCTGGTTTGTTGTTAAATTTTACCCAAAGTTATCCCCAATTTTTTTTTTTTACTAACTTCCCTGACTGCTTTCCCTCTATGCGATATTCAAATTCACTGAGGGTCAATGGAGACCCGCTGGGAATTTGAAAGATTCAATTTTTTTTATCTAAAAATGGTCTGTCGCTAAGTTCTTAGTTGAGTAGCATAAAATATTCTCTCAAGTGTTTCTACTTTTCCCTATTCCCCCTTTTTTATTTTCCCCCGTTAAAAAAATATTCCTTTCAATATGTGTTCAACTTCTATTTTTTTCTGAAGGATTGTTTACTTTATATTAATGTAAAATTTGAACCCGTGAAAACGTTTTGGCCCGCTAGGAATCTTTTTTTTAATAAGTTCTACCGATTAGTTCAACACAATCTCTAGAGACATATCAGTTTGAATTTTTCTCGAGTAGCTTAACTTGCCTTTTCTTTTACTAATATAAAAATCTAGGCGCCCAATCGAGAATTTAATTTCGAAAGATTCTTATGAAAAATTGTCTACTGACTAGTTCTGAGTTTCACGGCTAAAAATATTCTCTCTGAACGTACTCAGCTTTTGTATTTTCTGGATAGCCTGATATGTCTTCTTTAGCTTTATGCAAAATTCCAAGCCCTTGGGAGCACATTTCGGACTGCTAGGGAATTAAAGGTCCTCTCTCTTTTTTGTGCTCTCATCCGACTGAAATCGGAAATCACAATAAGGCCTCTGGAGATTTTATATTGTTTTATTTATTTATTTTCTTATTTAAAGCGAGGAAAACAAGAACTTACATTCGATTGTTTTGGTTTCATCCGTTGGACTTATGAGGTCAGTTTCACTAACTGAGGTGGATCGTACTCGAGACATTTTCCTAGCACCGGAAGGTACAGTCCGCGGGGGTCGTTTCCATGCCCCCGGCTGTGGTATAACTGGGCTGACTATTTTATCCATAGAATCCAAGCGGCGGAACTGCAATTAAAATAAAATAAAAAAAATAAATACAAAGTCCCAAAGAAAATTTCCGATGAATGCTTACCTTATTTTTAACAGAATTTGGACCCTCGCTGATTTTCCTCTTTCTGCCGGCGCCACTGCCAGCAGCATTTTGTTGCTGAAGTTCCATTGCACTGGCCAAATCTAGTCGCAAGTCCCTCGAAACCTTTTCTCGGTCTGAATTTCTCCGGCCCGCCAGCGTATCTCCTCCGCCGGCAGTTGGCTTCTGCGCTGAATCAAGATTTGCCTTCTGGGTGCTCCCCACACACAAGCTATTTTGGCTGATGTCGCTGGCGGGGCACAAAGTAATGTTGCTCCCATTGTTGTTATTATTGGAACTGTCCAGACCGGAGCTCTGGGGCTCCGCTGGCTTATTCCCTTCACCAGTGTAAGAATCACCAGTTACTTTATCAATTACGCTCGTCGAGGTGTCGCTAGAGAAAGCTGAATTGCTGGAACATTTCGAGATGATGCTCGAAGCTGAGGCAACCGCCGCTGGAGCGCTGCTTGGAAGGACTACAGTAGCAGGGGTCCCCTCTATAGCAACTGCTGGAGGTTCTAGACAAACAGAGCTACCCAGGCGCTTTCTCTTTTTTGGCTTCTTTTTGCGATTACGATGCTTAGACTTTGACTTCCGCTTCATTGGGGACACGAGGAGTTTCTCGTACTCCACTGAATCCACAGGATCCAGCAAGTGAAGTGGATCGTGGATATTTGGTGGAATGATGACTTCCACCTTGGGGGGCGTAGTAATAGGCGACTGCTTCGGAGTGGGCGTAGGAGTCGCATTCAGGGCCTCATCCTGCAGACTGTTTAAATTAAGAGGATCTGAAATATTTCCACCTAGAAGAAATTTTGTAGGTGGAATTATGACTTCCTTGCGGGGCCGCTTGTCCGGCAGGAAGAATTTCGACCTTACTGCGAACGGGGCTGACCGGTGGAGCAGCTTCTTATTGAAAATTTGCTTTGCGTTCTTTTGAGCATGCTGCTGCTGCTTGTTGTGGTGCTTTATTTGGTTCTTAATATTCTGGATGTTCTCCATGTCTGCCTTGCTGATTTGCTGATGTTGTTGCGGTTTCTGGTTGATTTTCTGGTGACGAGGAGCCTTAAACTGCTTCTTCCACGATTTTTTGTGGAGGAACTGTTGCGAGGAGGCACGAAAATTGTTGCTGCTGCTTTTCTTGCTGCTGCTATTGATCGTGCTTGTGCTGTTAGCACGATTCCCAGCATCGTTCTCATTCCTCGCGGCCTGTGAATCTTCCTTGACTGGAATGTGATTTGTTGCATCCTCGTTTTTCACACTGTTGTTCGGCGGCTTCCTTTCGATGTCTCCCAAAATGTGACGATTACAGTTCGGCGATGTTCCCAATTTGCTACGTGGCTGGGGCTCCTTCGGTTCCTGGAGACTGCTGTTGTTGGTCTGCTGCTGCTGTTGGTTACAGTGAAATATTTCAGATTCTTTTTGAACCATTTCGGTGCTGAGATCGATCTCTTGGGGCCCTTCAGGGGATTTATAGCCCCCTAAACAGGCTTTGGCCATATCTCTTCCTCTCTTTCGGTTATTGAGCGTGTGAGATTATTTCTTACATTACCGCCAATATTTCAATAATTCAAAGTTCTTAAATTCAAATTTACTTTACATTTGGGATGATTGCTGGAATAAATTGCAAAAAAAAGGGTTTGGTTATGAACTGTGGATGAATTTTAATTTCTGTAATTCATAAAATTCATATGAAACATTATGAACTTTTGTTTTCCTAGGATAGGTAATATTTCAAGCCATTGTGATTATTTTAAATTTCATTGAAAAGGTTTCCAATTAATTCTTCATTCCAAACATTACATTTCCACCCTATATAGATAAAATTCTGTCTTTTGGGAACTCAAAGAATTTTTATAGACTTTCCAGTTTTTAATTTTTCTAAACAATATTTGTTAATTTAATTAATTTATTTTTTTCAGTATTTATATTTCTATTACTATATGTATAAGTAATTATGTGGAAATTCTTGAAAGTAACGTCGCGAATCTTTTAAAAGATTTTTCCATTCAACAAAACTAAAAACTAGTTTTATCGACGAATCGTACTAAAAGCGATTATGAAACATTTAAAAGCATTTTCGTAAGATTACTATTTATATTTGTTATCTTTTAATGAACTAAGATCAAATATCATGTTTCGAAAATACCCACTTTGTATTTTTCAATTTATTGTTTTAATTAGCTTCGTTAAGCGATAACGTTTTATTTTGCACTACTGCAAGAGGAAAAGAAAGAACAAAGTTAGGAGAAAATTTCTTTTCCTAGAACACCAGATTGAGAGTATTCAAATTTGGAGAATACTGAAATCTGCCAGTAAAATTATAGTAAGTGTAAGAGATTAAAAAAAAAAAGTTCTATCATTAAAATTCGCGATTAAAATTTTCATGAGCCCACTTTGGTATTGTGTCTGTATGAATAGAAATTCTACACCATTTTTTAGTGAAATCTACCAGAAGCATGCACATTTAGAAGCTTATAAGACACTCCGTATGTATTTAGAAAATAAAAAAGTCCGTAACCAACCTGCTTCCGAAAATTCCATTTCACGGAAATTAAAGCTGCTGAAAACAGGAGAAACAAAAACCATAAGAAGGGAACACTCATCATACACCCCAGGAAAGCCCGCCCATATTCAATTCATTCTGGCATACATCTGAACGTGGGGCTCCGCCACGCCACTCCACCGGGCTCCCGGTGTCCCCATGCGAGCTGTAATTACATTACATAATTCTTGGCCACTCGCCTTAATAACACAATTCGGTGCAAACACGACAAACTGTGAAACTCCTGGGAGGCTGCAGGGAATTGTGGGGACTCATAATGAAAGGTTTCTTTTGTTTCCTTCCCGGAGCGCCTCCATCCAGGCGGCGGGGACCGGGCGATAAAGTGTTTTTCTCCCACGACCCGACTTCCAATCGATAAACGGATTGTCTCCGTCCAGCATATGGTAATTGATCAATGGTAATTGCCCTTAATTTTTTTTAATGCATCTGTGCGTAGAAGGGATTAGATATTTTTCAAATTGACGCTATAATTTTCATAAAATTACTATTAATGTTGAAAATTAAAGAAATTAGCACCTTCTTATTGCAGACATTGATTCCTATATCAGGGAAGCCCGCAAGATTTTTTTAACTCCACAAAGCCAATTTTGAATTATACTAAAGATAATGATAATTCGATTGTTATAGAAATCCCCCAATGTTTAAATATTTTCGAAATTCAGTGCATAATAGAATTAATGACCCACATAGATCACATACAATAGCTGAATACATGGCTGAATAAAATTTACTTTCCTGGATGATGAGACAAAACGATTTTCAGTTCATACTGGAAGTCATCTGTACTCAAGGGCACCAAGGCCTCAATTTCCTTCGAGACTTATTTCAATTTTATACACATACATATATACATACTTATTTGTAAAAAAGTCGATGTCAAGTAAATACGAAGGACTTTTGGATTTTTCAAAAAGTTGAGTGACATAACAAATATCCTACCAAAAAACTTTAAAATTGGACATCGTAACAATGAAATGTGATATTCTAACCCCACTTTTTCTATAACTTACAGAGAATAAAATATCCTCCGGGATTTACCTGAACTTCGTAGTATGTATTTTTCTTAAAATTTATATCGAAACTAAGAATTTATATCAACAAGGTCCTATTTGTAGTTGTATCAAATCAATTGTTCGTATATTGAAAATATACATATTGTACCTTCGGAACATGACTAGGCTTAATTTTTTTCTAAATTAGCATCTTAACAAACATGTCTTACTTAGGATTTATTAAGGAAGTGCGCTGACTCCAAAACGGGTTTGCTTATAATCTTGGAATAATTAAGGGATAGATAAGGAGACCTTCTGACTGGCGTTAAGTAAAAAAAAAAAACTTGAATGCCCCGAAAGCTATACGCAAAACATATGATAATTCACGGTGATATGGGGGAGGATGTTTCGTCGAAGAAACATTTGAGCTCGGTCGATGTCGTGGGGTCGTTTGTGCAACTCTCCCCATAATTGGGGCTAGAATATCTTGTCTCATATTACCACAGAGCATGTGTATGTATGACGTAAGAATTCAGCCAAAGCCTAAAGTGGTTTGAGATGAGACGTGGACGTGGAAAACGAATAAAAGGAGGAAAAACGAATTTAAAGCACCTAAACGAGTGACTGATGTCTTACGTGTGCCCCCCCCGAAGGCGGAAGGCCCAGAGCTTGGCGCTCCGAGGAACTTTGTGTATTTCCATTACAGAATCTCCAGGAATGGAGATGTGACTGCATGAATTAGGTGGAATTATGTAGATGCCGCATAACTTCAGGGTGTTTCAACGAAAATGAATTTAAAGAAAAACGTACCCTTACACAAATGAGGGAAAACATATCGTTCGAATCTGTACAGTGAATGGGAAAGGTTAGAGAGATGTGTCCTTGATTGGATGAGTGGGCTTTTGGGGCTGTTTTGTATCAAACTTGAATTAGGGAAAATAGCACAGAAACGAGAAATGTATTTGCTTTAAATTTATCTTTTCAAATTCAGAGCAATTTTAAGATGATTCAGCAAGTAAACATGAAAAGATTTAAAGAATTTAGTTTCAGTGGACCCGAAAAATGTCTTGAATTTAAATTTAAGAACTTATCTCATCTGTCTAGTAGAATAAAAATCGAGACTCGTAATAGGCCCTTTAATTCTTATTCGTCCATGACTAAGGGTTAAAAAGTTTTAATAGCAACAAAGTTGTCCCTCTTATCGGCGCTCATTACAAGTATCTGGCTATCCAAAGTTTTACGTGTTTCTACCCTTATGAAAAGGCATCCTTTCACAGCTTTTCAGAATTGACGGTCTTCACATTTCCACGGATCATAAAATTACGTTGGGTCTATGCCCTATGGTTAAAAGAAAAAAATTATGTTCAATTTTAGAATGGGTTCTCGCAGGTGCCCGTAATTTGAGAGTCGCTGATTTTGATCATTAAAATGATGTCGTTGTTTATTTATATAGCTTTTACATGGGTTGAAGGAAAACAGTGTTGAATTTTATTGATTTAATTTAAAGCCACGTTGTTCGAATATTGCTGTAACGTGTCGAACCTTTCTCAATCTCATTACCCATTTTCACTGGAGCAAAAGCAATAAAATCATTATTGTAATTAAGGGCCGCGGTGGGCGGGTATCCTTTACAACAGCTCTGCGGGCTTTCAAACAAAATAATACCTGCGAAGACAGAGATTATATTCATTTCCAAGAAAATAAGTATCCGTCCCTGGAGTTCGTAGGGGCAGTTGTGTTAATTAGAGACATAAATCGCTGCAATATTCCATGCCTTTATAAATTTTTACAATTACACCTACAGCGTATCTCTAGATTTTTTTCCCATTTGCTTGATGATTGATTTCTTTGTAGACCACCCTTTAGTGGGTTGGTAATTTTCAAGAAATACAATTTCTCGAACTATGTAAAATAGGCGTTTGTTCTAATGATGTCGTTTCATGTTTCATGCGCTTACACAAAATTAAGTTTTTTTTTTCTGTTGTATTAAAAGTACAAATTTCTTCGCAGTTAAACATTTTCTTTATGAATTATCTTGAAATTGTCTATTTAAATACCTTATAACAAGATTATGTCAAGATTCAAACTCTATTTTTCTTATTCAATTAAAAAATAAAATCGATCGGACGTAATAACCACAATGACATCAGACAGAATTCTGTTGCAAATTATTTAATCGATTTATTACTCAGACTTTTGGTTTTGTGTGTTTTGAATATTATTAACACTTAGGACTGTCATTAATTTCGTTTCGAAAAATTTAAAAAAAATCATATAGCAAAACATAAAATCAGAAAGAAATTATAGTAGAAGAAAAAGAAGCAAAATAGTGACTACAACAAGAGAAAAAAAGCGATCAAATTAAGAGCAATAAACATTTCCTCACACTACCTCCACAAAGCAATTATTTTTTTTAGAACTTGCAAGACGCTTCTTTTTAAATGCTAATGAATTTGTAAGTGAAACACTGTTCTGGGGCCCCGATGTTGAAGCTCCCCCGAGCTACAGTGCATCAAGTTGATCAAAACAAGTTCAATTTTACATCGGAATAAGCAAGTATCAATCTATAATTATATATTTGATTTGGGAAGCGTCTGTTTCTTGATAAAGCGAAAGGAGTTCAGGACAAAGCTGTTTGAAAGCTATCTTCAAGAGACCTCCAATAAAAACTGTGCTATAGGTCAATACACGCACTGAACCTTTCTAGAGATTTGGTGTATACCGATCTTAAACCATCCGGAACTATTGATACAACAAGCGTTTTCTTCGATTTATTTATAAATAGTTCTCAGATTGTAAAGAACAAGTGACCTCCTTGTTTTTAACAAAGGGCATGACTTTCAATTTAATTCTTGTCTCGTCTGCATATATTACTATAGGAAATTTAGCAAACTGTCTCTCGTATACAAAACTCGCATAAATTGCGCCAGTTCAACCGCAGCATGATTGAGTCAGTTGCGCAATTAATTTGTAAACAAATTCGTCTGCGCTAAGAAGTACCTCAGAAGTAAGTTTAAGAGGCAAGACGAAAAATGTGTGTCAGATTCGCGTAGAGTTTAGATCTTGTTTGCACGAAAATAAATAAATATACGAGTAAGAGACAGTGTCGCAAAGAGCGCGAAAGTATTTTTGTGGCTTGAATGGGGTCTATGAGTATTTTTGTTGATACAACAAGACCAAAAATGCGAGAAATTAAAGAAGAGGCAAAACAAAAAACATATATTTCTTATATATTTCTATTTTTCGCCAAAGATAAATATCCCTGACCGTCCGTATTTCCTCCTCTCTGTATGATATTTTTATAATGTTTCTTTCCCCCCCAAGACGCTACTACTTGCCATTCGCTGATCAAATATTTTTTTTTTCTCGAACAAAAGCCTCACCCAGAAAGTCTCAGTGGGGGCCGATCACTGACAAGATCACTGTCGTGATAGTCCACTGAATTTCGTGGATTATTACAGTCGCAAGCCCCGCGCTCCGCTAAATTTTATCGCTTGCCAGACATTTATTATTATTTGTCTTATTATTTTTCTTCAATTTCGTTTTTGAGAGATCGCTGTTATCACTCAGAAATTGGTTAGGTTTTTATGGTGGCCATCGGAGTGCGTTCGTCCACCTTTATCTTTAGATTTTCTATTTCTTACGTTTCTGAGCTATATTAAGAAGCTGCTCATAATTTCTCGAGGTTGTCGCCGCAATCGTTGCGCTTTTTATTTCGAAATTCAGTGGGTATTAAAACAGCGGCTGCTATCAGTCGTTGTGCCATTTCACTTTTATTGTTTTTCCCAGCCAGTTGGGCCCCTCTGTTCGATTTATTTTGTTCTTTCCTCACGAAAAACGCATAAATGCACGCAATTTTTATTTGCACTTGGTGCAATTTGAGCATATGAGTTGAACAGTTGCAAGACGCTAACTGGTACAATAAACCCGAGGGGCTCTTAAGGCGGTTTTATGGCAAGGCAACTGGTGTCACGCTTAGAAGACGAAAGTGTGATACCAAAAAGATATAAGATACAAAGAGGGAACAGAGGGGACTTATAAGCTCTCTAAGATACTGCCGTTTGAATAGACCTATAATAGAAAACTTGATTTTAACTGACCTATAGAGGAAAGTGGCTTTTTTACTTACTTAAGGTGGGAACGGTCTGATTTAATGGGTTTCCTCATAACATTGATTTTCCTCACGTTTAGTAGCTCTCTCGTCAGGCACCGAAAACCTGCCAAGTATCTAAAAAATTGTGGGGCTCCCTCTTTGCGTTTTTATATGGAGTTGAGAGCACCTCTCCGGGCGGACCCATACCCATTTTTACTATACCCATCGCTTTGAACTTCTTCCACTCGAACGGGTGCTCCAATCTACTTTCAGTGCGGGCTCCGAAGCGTAGTTGAATTGAGTGTTGCAGGTTACAAAATATGCGTAGTTTTTCTTGTTTTTTTATATATGTATATATTGCTGATTTGGTCGTTGAGCGTTGTTTACTTATTAAAAGTTGTGAACTTGCGTCACGTGGGAGCCCTCTTCGGAGATAATAAGTTCGTCTAAAGTTTAAGCTCTTTGTGATTTATATTTCCGCACAAAGTTCCGACCAACCGAAAAAAAAAAAAATTAAGAGGGCCTGGAAAAAATAGGGCTCTTTTGACGATCTCATACCAATCCCTGGTCCATTTTCTTCTCTTTTATTGCGGCACTTTATCGTGCAAACCTTTTTATGTACGATGGGGACGAGACGAGAGATGTTCGAATTTTTAAAAGGATGGGCAATGAATTGTTGGACGGAATGTGAACAGTTTTAACTAAAGCTCACTAGCAAATTTATTAATCAAGTTGAAATCAAAAGGAAGAAGGTTTTCACTTCCAACGACAATGACCCACATAGGGGCTTTTGTGCCCTCTGGAGCATATTGTGGTGCGAGTCAATATATTGATTTTGGGGCCGCACAGCAGTGAATGTAATACAGTCCGACGGTAAAGCCATCAAAACTTGGCAGCAGTTCATCTATTTAAAACGATATTAACTTTTCTCACTTTCAGCAGCAATATTATACTACATATTAGGGGTGTTAATAAGTAATGAGTTTTTTTAGGTCAACATATAAAATTTTATATCACCTAAAAAATTCAATGATGTATTTGTTTTCAACCGTCCCTGTTATTTTTTCCTTTAAAAATGTTTGGCGTTTTCAGCTCAGTAAATAACATTTTTTTGCAGACGCAAAACTTTTTTTCAATCGTAAAGAATCAGCATCAAAAGTTTCAAATTCTGCTTTTGAAAGCTTTAAAGCTTCGCTTTTAAACATTTCTGCTCTGGTTCTGTAGCAATTTTCTTTAAATTGTATTTTTGGTATGTGGACTAAGTTGAAGATAGAAATAGTTTGCTTAGAATACGAATTAGAATGCTAAGAGACTAGCAAGTTTAAATGAATATGTAAATATGTATGTTGTTTATAAAGGTCACTACGCTCCGAAAAAAAAGCAAAACATTCTGTCCATATCTAAATCTTTAGTAGGTCTAAAAGTGGAACCTTGCTTTGACTAAAATTATATTATTTTTTGTTTGGTTTTGCCGGCCACTGATTACTGCCTTCTTGCAGAGTTTTGTGAAGAAAAGCTTTCTATTCACAATGTGTTAATAATAACATAGGCCTGCGGTATTTTACTGATCAAAGCCTTTTATAAATTTAACACTGTTGTCATTTAATTTTTTGATGTGAATATTGAATGGCTATCAGTGCAGGATCAGTTTCTTCAAAGACGTGCCATCCCACAAAACTAATAGTAATGTTGTACGTTAATCATATTTTATAACTATAGTTGAAAGTAAAAGTTTTCATTTCAATCTCGTTCTGAGATTTTCCAACGTACTAAGATTGTCGTACAAATTTTCAAATTTGGTCAAAATACGCATTTCCTATCTTTTTGACCCTATTTTTCTCGAAAATATGTGATATTATGAAATATTGTCAATTTCAGATTCTATGAATCAACGAATTTAAGGGAAAATTTCTTAAAATTAAAATAAGAGTACAACGCAGTCACGGTTGAGCTTGCCTTTAATTAAAAAATAAAGCGAAGTTATGGGGCAATAAGATAGCAGAGTGCTTGCTAAAAAATATGTAAGTCAATTTTCCTAATTTTTCACAGAGGTATAAAATAAAGCAATTTTACAGTAAATCTGAAGTGGAAAGCATCTAATTTCCTTTTTAAAGCATAGCAACATCTAACAAATTCGGTGTTCGGTACATACTGGATTAAATCCAGTTTATTTTTTTTATTTTCAGACTTAATCGAAAATCTAGACCAATTTACTATCCTATTTGAATAAACTTGGCGAATTGCAGTGAACTCCAGTGCACTCTATACTTATATGAGTGCGGTGTAGGTACTGCTGTCGAATAGCCTTTTTGAACATTTTTACATTTCATGCTGTGGACAACCACTCGGAGAAGTAAATATTCATCAATTTACTTCTTGAAATGTTGATTTGCACAAAACGCAGTCGAGTAGGCGATGACGACAGCACAAACGAACTAACAGACTTACAGACTTAACAGACGACGACATCGCAGGGTACTCGCGCTGGACTCCGATTGCATCCATTATGCATATATCTCAAATATGGAAAGAAAGACTCGCGGAACGAGTATTTACCGATATATTATGACCCCCATTTCGCATCCAGCTTAAAATCAAGGCGTCTCCCTTTTGTGCAGTTTTGTGCAGCAGTTGCACTTCAGAGGCTCCTCTGGGGCTCTCTCATGCATCCAAGAAGCTCGAAGCGAATCTTAGCCGAGGGCTCGAGCCGGGCACAAGACCATTTTTTCTTCTCCTTTCTTTCTAATTTTTTTTCTTTTTCAATTTTTTTTAAGCACATGGAGGAGAGTACAAGAAGCCTTAAATAAATATTGCAAAGCATCAAAGAGAATCAGCTTTTGAATGCATCCAAGTCTTTTAATGGCACAAGTACGCTCCAAGGGGGTGATACTAGATCCCTTCGTTTCGTTCGCTAGTGAAAAAAATAAAGAAACTTTTGTGCGATACGCTGCAAACGAATTCAATAAAAGGAAAAAAGGCATTTTCTTTTTTTCACTTCGAAACGCTGATACGTGAAAAACCAAGAAATTGCCCATCATGACCACGTCGTCGTTGTGACCAGGTTGCACCAGGGAATTGCGGGAAAAGCTTATCGAGCACTTGCTAAAGTGTGCTGATTGTTTTTCTATTTTTTTTTTAAAGCTGTTATCTGCCTCTATAGAGCCCATTTTTACAGCCACTATACATAAAATTGAATTGAGAATTATATTCAATTTTCTTGGTGGTCTTCTCAGCGCCGAAACCATAACGTATGTGGACAGGTGTTGCTAAGCAAATAAAGAGAACTTACATGACTTGCTTACAAAAGTTCCCGGAATGCCTCAATACACTGAACGATGGAAATGAGCATAAGCACTTGGAAAAAATAGCAAGAAAACGAATATTGTCGTATACTTGTACGCTGGCAACATGCTCTTTTAGTTTCAATATCTTACTTTTCTTACTATTTTGGCGCGTTCATTATACCTTGTCTGGAAATAAACATGGTCAATTCGCTTTAAAATTACATCTACTCCCAATTATGGTGTTTAAGAAAATTTTGTTGTTCAATGTATCGAAGGGCAATAGTTGCTACAGTTGCTAATAAATATTATATTTCACCTTCGAAACGAACACCTTACTTTTCGCTTATGATATTTTATAAAATAAAGTGTGTGTTTATTAAGCTGTTTCGAACAATTTTTCTGGCTTAACTAGTATAAGTAACGACTTTAAACACTTGTTCCTGCCACTTGCCGATTTTATGCTTACTAAAACAAAAGGCTAGACATATTGGCGGAGTCTGGTCAGAAAATCTATTGCCATGTAAGAGGAAAATACATTCACTTTGAGAACCCTTTCTATGAACTCTATTTTTATTCCTAACGAAATGAGAGGTGTTATTTTCTTAATCTATATGTTTATCTTACAATGGTCAATGAACTGGCGAGTTTATGGAAGAAGATATATATTTACAAGCGAAGGTGGTTCTGAGCACATATGAAGAAATAAATGTCTTAAATTCAACAGTTTTGGACTTTTTAATTTGCTTTGACTTTTTATTCAATGAATAGTTATTTTCGCATTCATTTATGAAACTACTTAAAAGTGCAAAAACAAATTTCTTGACTTAAAACACATTTATGTAGACAAATAAAAAAGAAATCTAATAATATCTTTGATTTTTAATATTTCTATATTTATTCCGACTTTAAATTCACTTGATACCTTTATTCATCAAGGTCCACTTAATTTAATAACGAGCGCTCTTTCCCTTTCTTGCTCTTTGCAAATTATTAAAAATTTTAAAAACATCTATGGCTTAGGGTAAAGATAGAAAAAATTTTTATTTTTCAATTATAGGTAATTTTAATTTCCGAACCATAATTAATTTGGCTAATCTTTAACAAGTTGAGAATATAACTTATAGGTATTCAAATGATTTCAGAAATTCCGGAAAGTAATTATTTTTAAGTATCACGCCCTCTATGCCCTGATAAGTAAATTAAATGTGATTAAGGCTCGATACATGCGCCATCTTGGACCTCATAAAAAAATAAACTTGTGCACAGCTGAAAACGGAGTCAGAACCACAAAACGAATGAACTTTAAATGCGTGGGATTAAATCGGGAAGCAAGTCAAATGCCGTGGGTTTGTTGCATCTGCGAAAAGTTTTAATCGACCATATTAGAATGACTTAACGAGGTTTTTACACAGCTCATTACCCTGATCCCTTCAAACTAACGGTTGCCCATTGATATTGAAATTGATTTTTTTTTAAATTCTTACTTAAAATTCCTAGCACGGTGGGGTAGCGAAAAATCAACACGTCATTTTTTTTAAAGTTATGTACATTAAAGACGATAAATTACACCACTTCCGTTCTAAATAATTATTCATAATTCATCTGTGCGAAAGCTCCCCTGCATACCTATAGTAATTGTGGCAATTGTGGGTTTTAAAACAAATTAATTAAATCGAGAATCGAGCATCCCCCGCCGACCATCACCTCCCGCGTGGAGAAAATACTTTAATTAATAAACACAATTGTTAAAATCTCCGCCGGTTACAATCGTAA
The DNA here is from genome assembly GCA_951509405.1 of Machimus rusticus. Classification (NCBI taxonomy): domain Eukaryota; kingdom Metazoa; phylum Arthropoda; class Insecta; order Diptera; family Asilidae; genus Machimus; species Machimus rusticus. The sequence goes on from OX608049.1 coordinate 10,982,335, forward strand.
CACGTCCGTTAATCTTCTTATTTTCCATTCTATTTCCCTTCGGCCGATTTCAACTTTTGCGCCACACCACCTCTACCAAGATAGGACCAACTGAGCCAAACTGACCACACTGACACCAGGCGGCAGGCCCAGAGCCAGAGCGGAGAAGATACAAGTTCCATGGGCCTGATCTGGTACAAAAATCTACTACCGTCCAATCAAAAAGTGTGGAAAACGACAGGAGAGAAGAGGCGCACGAACGAAACCGCAACGGGTGCACCCGGGCGACGGAGAGAGCAAGAGAGAGCGGAATATGATCAGGTTTGCAAATTGAACAAATACAGCTCAAGCGAATATTCTTCCCCATCGACTGGTGGGTGTGTGAGTTTTTGGTATTCGGGAAGATATTTTTATGCAAAATGTTCAAGAAAAAATCGTAGTCACCTGGATTAGATCGATGATTCCGTTGGTTAAGGTGAAACACTTTGGAACAGAGTCAATTCAATCCGTGTAAACACTTCAAATGTCCTTCGAACACTTCTATTTACTACGAAACTCCACACCGCACGACGTCCGAAAACGAACTAAACTCTGCTTATCGGATTTTATTGTAATGAAGTTGGCTGTAGGTGCGTTTTGGGCATGTTCAGAATTTTTATAGCTTGACAGATTATCGAGAAAATCGCCTGAATGTCACAGGGTGAATCACAATAAGTTTTTATACTAATCTAAATTAATATGATTAAATTTCTTACAAATAGTTGCTAATGCTGACGTGAATGATATACTTTTTCCATAACAAAATATTTTTTCAGGAAAAAATACTGTTTAACGATGCCAAAAAATTTTAAGAGCATATTCATAAATTACACATTTTAACTCACTAATAATTTCGTAATATGTATTAATGGCATATTTTTTATTAGTTCGTTCAATATAACGATTAAAATGACTGACAAAATCGTCAAAATCGTTTTTATTCATATTTTGAGTACTTCCAATACAAAAAAAAAAAAAAAAAAAAAACCATTTCGTTTTATTCGACTCTAAAGGCGAGCAAACAACAAGAAATGAACCTTTAACTTCTCTCTTTGTAATTGCATTTTAATTTTAATTATAAAATCAAATAAAAAATAAACGTACTCGCATGATACAATTTAGTTGCTGAACACATAGTAAAAATTTGCGACGAGGAAATATTTTGTTTCTGTTGCCTTTAATTGCCTCTATATTTCCTGAAACAATAATTAAGATAAGGTGCTACAATAAAAGTAGTAAATTAAACTTAGAATACATATTAAGGAGCAAAAGGTAATATAATAATTATGTGAATTTCGGATCCTCAGATCAAAGAGTACTCTTTGATCTGAGCTTTGATCTGAGTTCGGATCAATGCAACAATTTTTTCATTTATTAAGCTTTTCACGCATTTGGCCACATACACATGTATGTGTAGGTATGTTTAGTTTTTTAGAAATTAAAACTATTCTAACAAAAAAAAATTAAAATTTGTTCAAGAACTACTCATTACACTATATTTCGACAATAAAATCAAAAAATTTGTGTAAATTTTAGTAAAATCATTTGAGTCATCGTTAGCTGTGTTTTTTTTTCACAACGGATATGGGTTAAATTTTAATTCCACGCAAAATTTCCTAGTAAATCCAGAGCCAGATCCGTTGTGAAAAAACACAGCTTTTGACATCTATTGATTTTGTCGATGAAAGTGGTTAAAATAGTCGGATAAAAAAATGAAATCCACTATATATTTAACTTTGAACGATCAAGTTAATTGAAATCAAAGGTAACTCAAATGAATTTGTGAGAGCTTAAGCAACTTTATTAAGGAATTGTTGCTCAACAAGGAATTTAGTAAGCTCTATTTGATTCAATTTGAACGACTACGCGTATAGATCAAATTATTTTTTGTAGTCATAATCAGTGTTATCTTTTTTCAAAGCATTCCTGCCAAATATGCATATAATTTCGCTATATGTATATATTTGCAAAATTCCAAAAAAGGCGACGTATTTAATTGAAATGTATCAAAATTTTTGAAAGAATTCTCGTATGCTTCCATTAGGACACTTCGAAATTGTTTAGCGCGTTTTTAGAACCAAATTTTGATTTCGTGATGAAAGGTGATTAGTAGTGCATAAAAGAAAATTATTCGTGTGTTTAAATGAAATTAATAGCAGTTTAATTTAATTATCACATTTCACGCTACCACTTCCGTTTTGTCAGCGTATTAAATACGACTAACCAGAGAGGAAGCGTCTCAGTAATCAAAAATGAAAATTCTGTTGCTAGTTTTTGCCCTAAGTGGCTTTTTCCTGCGAACACCTTGCGAATTGGAAGTTATTTTTAAAAATATCCGAGTTGAGAATATTGGTGACCACCCGATCTTTGAATTTGATTTACAACCTTCGAAATACAATCGTACCACGTACGTAGTTAATGGGAAGATGAAGATGCTACGCACCGGAGACGAAAGATTGAAGGTTTTATAATTTATTTTTGTAAATATTTTATTTTCACTTACCGTAACTTTTTTACTCATCCAAAAAGTATTCCGCCTATGTTAACTATTATAAAGGAAACGTTTTATTGAACAAAGTAGAAGTAAATAAAGATATATTAGCATGCGACGGAGTAGAAAGGGATATCTTCGTTTGGCCGGAATTGATACGAACTGGTGGACTTGGTTCCAAATGTCCCATTGAAGCAAAAGAGTATGAAATAAAAAATTTTGTATTTAACAGCAGTGCTCTACCAGATACACCCCCTGAAGGCCAATATGAACTTGAGAGCCATTTTTTTGTAGACGACGAACTTCAGCAAAAGATTTTTGTTCTAGTTCAAGTTATCAAGAAGTAATGGAATAAAAAACAACAATCTTTGCATTTTATATCAATTATAAAAGTAAATAAAGCATATTTCAAAAGTTTATAATTCTTTATTTTTATGTAATTCTCTACCTTAAAAGTTTTAATATAAGACTAGTCTGATATAAATTTTTAAAACTTATAATTGTGCTACTGTGACATAAGCTATATTATATGAGAAATGAAAGTGAAATACATATTTTAAAGAAAAATAATATTTATTAATAAGTTTTTCTTTTATTCGTTTTAATAAAGTTATTTTTTTTGTTCCAAATAAACAACCTTCCGGCACGAATGTTTTCATTTTCATAGCCCATATTACGGAGAAAGACATTATTAACTTTTTACGCCGATACATGAATACTCCATTTCACATCTATACACACATTCAATAAGGTTTCAAATTGCTATAAAGCGCTGAATTGAGTAATAGATTTTAGAAACTAGAGACTCAAACAGCTCATATTTCGATACATTTTTAAATCTGTTTATTCCTAGTGCAAATATCAACCTAATTCTCTTAAAAAGTTTTAATAATAATAGAATACAATGTAGTTTCAAAAGGTCTATCATAATATTACACTGAAAGAAAAAGAGCAGCAAAATTAACTATTTTTTCAGCCAATTAATTAAATTAGTTGATAGATCTAAAACAGTGAGAAGAACATTTACAAAATTAGTTAGTTTCTCAACTCTTTTAATTGATTTTACTACTTTAAATTATTATAACAACTAATTCAATTAATTGGCTGATAATCAACAAAAGATTAGTTAGTATTGCTATTTCTTCTTTCGGTTTATGAACTGATACGAAATCATTTGTAGTACACTTTTGTTTTTCGAAATAACTAAACTATATAATAAATATAAACTATATAATAAATATACTTACAAAATATTAAAAACCCTTTTTTAGAGACGAAATGTTTAAATGTCTTAATATATGATATATATTTATACGTAATTCAGCTATCAAATTCAAAATAAAATGATTCGTCTCCATCTTCCTAAGAGGGACTCAAATTCCATAATTTTTTAACTCTTATTTAGAACCAAAGGTCACTTCGTGACGAAAAATAATTAAAAGCGTACAAAACAAAATTATTCGTGCGTTTAAATGAAATTAATAGCAGTTTAATTTAATTATCACAATTCATGCTATCATTTCCGTTTCGCCAACATATTAAAAGGAGAACATGAAGAACTATGTTTTAGTAGTAATTGAAGATGGAAAAATTGATCTTAAGTGTTTTCCTAAGTTTCTTTGTCTTTTTAACTTCCTCCGAACTAGAAGTGATCGTTAGAAACGTCACTGTTGAAAATATCAATGGAGCAGTGTTCAAACCAGATTTACAAACTAAAAAATACAATCGAACCACCTATGTAATGAATGGCAAATTGCGATTCCTTCGGACTATAGACGAGAGCTTAAAGGTTATTTTGCCTCCCAAATATATTCTGAAGATATTTTTATCTTTTTATTTCCAGATCAACGTAATGGTCAATTATTTCGTAGGAAGCGTTAAATTAAGTACATTTGAAGTGATTCATGATAAAACATTTTGCGAGATCATCGACGGAGACGAATACATGTGGATGAATTTGGTGCAAGCTTCTGAAATTCCTGCAAAATGTCCGTTTGAACCGAATGAATATGCTGTTAAAAACTTCAGGCCAAATAGTAGCGCCTTACCGATTTCTGCACCTGAAGGTATTTACGAGATAGAATCGTTGTATTCTTTAGATGGCAAACCTTTGCAAAAACTTACTGTTGCCTTTAATGTAATAACCACTTAACCAGTTCTGAATAAGATACGATTTCTTTACGTATGCAAGCAATAAAAAATATTAATACTATATTATCTTGTTTATAACTGAAAAACCCGTAGTTTCTTAAATTTCAAACCTTTGTTGACGAAGAAGAAAAGAGAGAAAAAATAGAAAAATTGTTTATTAAATAAGATATCGTTGGAAGGAATTTTTAAATAGCAACAAGACAAGTAACTTAAGTTTAGAATCCAGAGAACCGATTATTATGATAAAAAGGCGTTTTCAAAACGTCTTCTACCTTACTTAAAAACAATTGGATTACTTTTAAATAAAGGGTTTTGGATGAATATAATAAATATAATTTTAAATTATCAATTCAACCAACTTTGATGCAGTTCATCATACGAAAAAAGATCTAACATTTTTTTTAGCAAATTTTGCGAGCTACAAAGTTACAAAAGCTTATAAGTTTTTAGATAAATGTGAAATCCTGAATTTTACTCCTTTCAACTCATTTCCAGTTCAAAAATTGTTAACAGTTAAAAAACAACAATGATAAAAATAAAACAGTCCAATTGGAATATTAACGGCAAAAGTGAAGTTGGTCGCAATTTGAATTCGATGCTGGTGAACTTCCGCAGAAATTGTGAGAAATTAGTTAATATAAAACAAAAACCATAAATGTTTGCCTTCCAGGATAAATTCTTATTTCATAAGGTTAAGAACTTACCGTTTGATTAGTTTTCCGCTTTTATGTTTTTAAATTAAGCTCAGCGTGTGCCAGATCTGATGTTAACAAACTTTTCCTAATAAGATGCGAATGCGAACATTTAACGATTTAACTGTGTACGCAAATTTAAAGTTTTTGGCTTAGTATTTTCAAGGTGATTAAATTACGCACTGTTTTATTTTTCCACAAAACAAAGAGCTTTGTTCGCCTGGCATCTTAAAAACGCAGCTTGTCAAGGAAAAAGAAATGGTGGTACATTTGCAAATTTCCGTCATATAAATTTGAACGAACGGTACCTAAAATCAGTTCCCAGTATTTTGACAACCTCGCGAACAGGGGGAATTTGAATTTTTTTTCAATGTGAGTATTAAAATTGTCGACGATATGTCAATGGCCGTCGGATCGCTGATAAAAGAATTCAATTTTTCTGTGAGATTTCTTTATTGACTAAAATTTTGTTAAGGCAAGCGAAACCCAGTGACCGTTGGGCGCTAGCGATTTTTGTTAAAAGTGCACGAGGTGAGCACGGCGAAGCGGAGAGATGAGCACTCGGAAGGAATCTGAACGGGCCAAATTGATACAGGAGAAATGTCAAACTTTGCTGACTCAAATGCTGCGGGATGAGGACAACAAATATTGCGTTGACTGCGATGCGAAAGGTGGGCGTTGTTTCCCATTCGCGATAGCGGAGCGCCATGTGTCGCCCCCCAGCGTGGTCGCGGTGGCGCTCCGAGTGATGCGACTTTGGGAATTTTTTACTTTTTTTTACATAATTCTTGAGGGGGCTCTTTGAGCTGACTTGGCATTCTCGCATTCCTTGTTGCAGGTCCTCGCTGGGCATCTTGGAATTTGGGTGTATTTCTGTGCATCCGCTGTGCGGGAATTCACCGCAATCTGGGCGTTCACATATCACGGGTAAAATCGGTGAATCTGGACGCATGGACGCCCGAGCAGGTCGTCTCACTGCAGCAGATGGGCAACTCCCGTGCCCGGGCTGTTTACGAGGCCCAGCTGCAGGATGGTTTCCGACGTCCGCAAACTGATTCCGCCCTGGAGAGTTTCATTCGGGCGAAATATGAACATAAGAAGTACTTAGCTAGGGAGTGGGTGCCCCCGCCACCACCAAAAGTCGATTGGGCCAAGGAAATTGATGAGGAAATCGAGAAGCAGAAACGCAAGAAGAAATCAGCGCAAGCCTCAAGTTCCCTGGGAATTGTAGCGCCTTTAGGGGATAAGAAAATCACTTCTGGTGTGAAATCACCAATTCCAGCACCGCTACCAAAACCGAAGTCCTCTAGCAGCCCTAAAATTAGCAGGACTGAGGTAAATCAGCCGAGTTCAGATCTTTTGGGACTGTCGTCTCCGACCAACTCATCTGGACCTTCAGCGAAAAATATAAGCGATTTACAGAACGACAGTTTTAGCGGCTTCTTGAGTGCTCCGGTCGCTCCTATTTCCATAAATGGAACCAGCGGAAGTTTGGCTTCTACAGGCGACAATAAGGACCCTGGTGCAACTGAGTTGGCCAAAGAGGAGGCCGATTTTTTCAACCAGTCGACTGTGAGTGGCTCCAGCGACAAGGAGAAGGGAAAACTGACCAAGGACAGTATACTGGCCCTGTACGGGACGGCTCCCAACAATAGTATAGGACAATTCAGCAATAATCCTCTTGTGGGTTTCAATAATCAGTTCAACCAGCCCCAGGCTGGTGGACAGTTCATGTCGATGGCTGTTCCGCCACAAACGCAAACATTCCCCGCCCTAGTTCCCGTTACAGGAGTTCCACCGCCGCAGCCACAGTTCGGTGGTGTCTCAACGAATTTAAATCTTAATTTAGCTGGTATGCCTCCAGGTCTATTGGGTCCACCACAACCGCAGCCGCAGACTCAGTTTATGACGCCTCCAAATTCTACGACCATGTACAGCGCTCCAGTGATGACGGCCCCGGGAGCTTTTACTTCAGCAGTTCCTCAGCAAATAGTGCCGCAGCCAACGTTTGCCCAGTTCCCTACGCAGGCGTACGGGCCTATTCCAGCGGGGTTCGGGGGGCAGCCCCTACCTGCCGCCGGAGTACCGCCCCAGTCAACTTCGGCCAATCTAAGCCAGCAGTTCGGGAATCTCAACCTTGGCAATGTGTGGCAGTAAATCGTGCCCGATCGCTGTGCCCTACCTCCCCGCTGCCTCCCCTCCCGACCCTCCTGGTCCACTCAATTTCAACCTGAGGGCTTGTGGTGCTCCAATTTATTATTATTGAACGATTTGATAAACTCATTTTTTGGCAGCGTTTACATGTAAGCGCGTAAAATTTGGTGGATACTGTGCAATGGTGTGTTTTCTACATGTCTAGCGAAGCTGAGAAAAATTTCAGGCAGATTTGCTTCTGCTCTGATTCATTTTTTTGCCTGCCTACTTTAATTTGTAATTTTAAATTTTATTATTTCTTTTTTTCCAAATTATATAAAAAATTTAATGGAGAGGTTGGTTAATCTACTCCTAAACCCTACTCCGCCCTACTCCCCTCGATTGCACTTTTGTATTATGTTAAATCCATTCCCTGGGAGATTCTGTTATTGTTACAAGGCACTTGCGACACCTGGGGAAAGTCTTACATTAAACAAATTGTAAAGATATGTATTTAAGGAAATTCTGAATAAATAAGAAGTGTCTGGCTGAAGAGAGGGTTTTCACTTTTATTGTCACACTTAAAGACAACATTTGTCACTTATAGCTGAATTCCATGAAATTCACAAGACCCCTGAATTAAGCTCCTTCTGGACTGTGTTTTAAAATTTTGTATTCTATAGTTAAATAAATCAGTAATTGAACTTGTTAAATTGTAAGTATTTTACCCCGTAACAGCAAAGTTACTATAGAACAATAAGAATTAAAAAGAATGAAATTCAGTTATAAGACAACAATGCCAACAAAAAGAACATTCATCCACTTTTCCCTTTTTTTTTTATTGAAAAGTAGCAAAAAATTACATCGATCCCTAAAAGTAAGAAGAAAACAACCATTAAGGTGAAAAACACTTAATTACTATATGCACTGGCGTTATAGATAGAGAAGGGGGAGGGACGTAATCCGGCTTGTGTTTGGACTCCGCACCGAGGTGAACTAAAGTGTGTAGTCGTCCTCATTCTCTATCTACTTATTTTTGGGGGTGGCTTTTTTTTAACTACTATGAGAGAGGATTTTACTTAGAAGAAGATAAATTTACAAAAGACTCGAAAAAATGACATTCACGCCCATTCAGCCAACCGTCCTTAATTCTAGGAGTATTCTTAACAGTTAGAATGACGAATAAATATGACGCATGGGGGTTTCTCTCATCTTCGTCGTCCCGTTCAGGCGGGTATTGTGCACTGGAATTGCCTAAAAATTACTTTTTGGTCATCGTTTGAGCACATTGTTCGGTCATAATTTACACAGGATGGCTTCTGCCCAAGTATCAACTAAATTTGGAGTCTGGGTCAGTTATTGTAGAAGCCACTGTTTCTGGGATAGTAAAGATTGTGTTGCGACGATGAACGGAACGCGGAGGGGTTTGTGTTCTGCTGAGATGTTCTGTAAATACCTTCAGGCGGAGAATAACGTCTCAGTCTTCTTTCGTCTGTTCCAGCCCATCGTCGGCTATCGTCCGATGATCTTCTGCGGTGGTATCTGTTGCGGTCCTCTTCCAGATACGGCCGCTCTTCTGGCTGCCTGTATCGAGGCCTACTTCTGTTTTCTAGCGTATATCGCTGGGTATCTCCTCTTTCCATGTCGTAAGACGGTCTTCGTCTAGGCGATTCAATATCATCATAGAATCGTCGGTGTCCAGTTGACCAAAAACTGTCTGATTCTGGGCCATAGATCTCACTTGAGACTGGCTGGAATTGTGCTGGAGCGGTTAAGGAACTTAGATTTTGGTGGGAAGATCGCCTCCAGCCCTCTTCGTATCGTCGACGAGTATTTTCATCTTCTAAAGCTTGGCGACGCTGTGATTTACTACTGCTACTTTCGCTGGAATCCTCACCGGATGTGCCAATTCCTAGATCTTTGTCGTCTCCGTATGCTTTGTAGGGGGATCCAAGAAAGGACTTGCTCCCGAAGGGTCCATTTAACATTAAATTGGGATGAGAGATGTAGTACGGAAACTGCTTTTCCGCTGGTGGAATGGACCCTTTATTTCCAGCCTCTTCTTCGTTTGAGCTATTTTTCGATGACACGGAGCATGATCCAGGTCCGAAAAGAGATAGTAAAACAGGCAATAGGAACAAGCCGTGCATAGCACCGAAGAAAATGACTAGGAATACCATTTTGAAGAATACTAAAAATATGTAGCTCTCAGCTAGTAATAATGCAACAACTCCTAAAATAGTGCTTGTGGATCCTTGTAGTATTGGAAGACCAAGGGAATAGAGCGATTCACTGACCCTCTCATCGGCAGTCTTCTTTTTCGATGACATATAGGTGTAGCAAATATGTGCTGTGAAATCCACAGAAAATCCTATACACATGATTAAATTAATCATGGAAATTGAATCCAAATTAACATCCCACAGGGCCATGTATCCAGCTACACCAAGTTCGATAGAAATCACACTGAATGCCACCCACAGCGAGCAGAGGATGTTGGGAATGAAGATGAACGAAATCAGCATCATAATTAGCGCTCCAATTACCATTGCCTGAATTGAAGTGGGTCTCACCAGCTCAAATTGGTCGAAGAAGACAAAGTACGGATGGAAGACAGAAGCATTAAGCGGTGAATCTTTGCAAATTTGTCGCAGATCTTTCACCATGACCTTTTCGTGATTGGTGTCAGAAATGTTTACTGCTTGAATCAAAAAGCGAGATGCGATAATTTTTGTTCCATTCTCGTTGAATTTTACGTCTAAAGAGAAAGGATTTGCTGGGAACAGCCACATTTCGCGTAGTTCTCTTATAAACGATTGTTCATCAGCGATAGAAACGTTGTAGTACTCCGTATTTCTGTCCAAGAAAGATAAAAACGATCGTATCCACGATTCTGTATAAAGTGGAGATGTTACATAGGAAGTGTTTTCTAGTCGCTGCGTTAGATCTTCAATTTGCATCTGGGTGACAGGGTCGGAGTAGTTTAGATTTCCAGTAATTACAACCTATTATTAAAAAATCAATAATTAGAAAATTTCCTTTAGATATAAATAATTTGATTATACCTGAATTCTGTAAGGAAATTCCCTATAGTATTCGTCTTCTCGATCAAAGAATACAACAGAATAAGAGTCCTCTCGAGATAATTTGCGTCGTTCTAACCCTTCTTTGATGGTAGTTATACCGTAGCAGGCTCCAGCTAGATATGCTCCGAAAACTACTATGATGAAAATTTTCACCCACTTCCTATTCAGCACCTTTGAGACATGATTCTTAAAAAATGCCATCAACATGTGTTCCTTGTTGTCGATCGGATTATCGGGATCATCTGGATTTATACCGCCCGATAGGAAGGCCTTGTACATGCAATTTCGCTTTTCTGCAAAACAGAAACAATTTATTTCTATTTTACTATAGTATACAAATTTTAGATACAATATGTAATAATTTTAAATTTGGAGCAAAATGGTATTCTATAACCCTCTAGCAGATTTAACTATGTTATTAATTGCAAAAAAAGTACTCAATATCATCACAATGAGAACCTTAGTGGTCAAGAGTTCTCTAAATCAATTTAATTCCTATAATAAAAAGATTAATTTTCAGTTACACCCCATTTGCCCCACAATTAATTTCCTGATTATTGAGGCGATTTTTTAAGCCCCACAATTAAATTAGCAGCGCCCCACCTGAGGTAACACGAGGCGATAAACTCTGACCCCAACAACATCTTGTTGTAGCTTTTCGCCCTCTTTTATTTTGACCATGATTAAATCTGGGGGTACCAAACCAATGTGGATCTCACACTTTGGAGATGTTTACAAATGTTTTTTTCCGCGATAAATGGCGTTCTCGAATGTATTTTGCTCCCAAAGAATAGCCAACGATGGTGAGCGGCCGATGAGCATAGGCTCGCCGCTGAAGTGGCTGCCAGCATTGGAGCATCGTGCGTTCGCGGATCTAGCAGAAAGGTCCAGATGAAGCGATATTTGAGATGAGAGGGCGTTTAATCAGCCGCAATTGGTAACTTCCTGAGTAACAGACAAATTTTGATTCATACACAAGCAGCGGGCATGCTGAGCCATTATTAAGGCCTTTTGCGTGCTCAATATCAGCTAAAATGCGATTAATTTCTCTCCGCTAATTCTAAAGGTGCAAATTTGTCCTAAAGCTAAATGTGAATAGCGCTGTCTATTTTGAATGATTAAATGAGAAAAAAAATTTATCATAAATGAATGGATGAGGGACTAAAGGTCCTTTTCGAACCGTAGCCATTATAAAAAAAATACATTTAAATAAAAACACTTTCAAGTTTTTGAGACAAGGCCAATTTAGTAATATGTAGTACAGCTGAATTATAAAACAAAATAGTGGAATCAAAAGTCCTTGCAACGTCATTCAGCTTCAAAGAATACTGCGCTGAATAATGCCATCTCTTTGCTGAATTACGTGTGAAAATTTTCTCTCTCGGAAATGTACTATGATTATAAAAGTGTGCAATTTTGTAAAAAAAAAAAATTAAAAATTATGTTCGCCTTTCTTCAGAAAATGAAAAGATAATAAAAATAAAAGTGAAATGTTTCTTATTCATCATTGCCTCTCTCTATCCAGTGCACACCCCCATAACAAGAGTAAATAAAACGCAAAAAAGTAGACGAGTATGGCACAAATCTTCAATTAAACCGCCAATTCGAGTGTTAAAAAAGTGAGGAAATGGTCGTCAACGACTTTAGGTTTCAGGATTCTTCGTCACCGGTGATTTAACTTGCGTCGAGTAATGACCGAGAAGGCTCCAAGCGCTCGAAGTGAATGCTGCTTAAAAGGTCTTGCAATCACTTCCGAATTATTGTGAAAGGTAAGTTCATCCTACCGCTTGTTTTGGTTACTATTTAAAAAAAGTAGCAAGATGCCACTTTTTGATAAAGACGCTAAGGAAAATAAGTCTATTAGTGATTGCACCCATTAAATTACTTTGGAGGTTATTACATAAAAGCAAAACGATTCATTCAAATTTTAATGAGAGCAGGCACGTGGGATTGATTTTTAGAACCGTGACTAAAAATTTTGAAAAAAATACATATGATGTGGTGGCGGAATGAAGCTCTTAAATTGCTTCTAAACCGCAAACCATTTCACTTTCAAACGAAAGATGGAATTTGAATGCCTGTGGCGTCACAGGGGCTAGCGTACTTTTACAAATTCGAAAGTAGGAAATGCGTAATATTTAAGCCGGTCTGCTGTAATGGCATGATCCCGACTAATTGGGGGCGATTAAAACTTGAAGAACATTCGAAATAATCCAGTAGAGTTGGAAGCTACAACTCATTACGAAATATTTAACTTTTTTGAGCATAGATTTGACTCGTTGGTCTGATATGAGTAGAAAGTTGGAGGAGTTTTTGTGAACACGTTTTATGTTCTTTTAATAATTAGTTGCACAATGATATATTACCCTAGTTACAAGATGATTTTTTCCTGTTTAAGTTATTAAAAAAATGCTTACACGGACCTAGAGCAACGGTTGAAAATTAATTTAAGTCCTGTTTGGAAGTTCTATTTGAGATATATTATCGATGTCAAATGAAAGCAAACATTTAGGAGTGTAGGTACTATACATAAATTTTGTGATTTGAGAAGTTTGAAGTTTAAAAATTATTTATATCGATACTTTTATCCAATTTCGCATTAGGGGCGCAAAACTTTGAAAACCAATTTTTATAAATGAAATTGGTTTACTTATCCAAGATAAACGAAATGCCTCAAATCATTATCACAACAATAATAATAGACAGAAAGAAAATTATTACCTATATATGTACCTATATTTTTCTGTTTTAAGCGAACCGCAACTTCTCAACTGACCGGTCATGAGCACCAATGAGCCTAATGGAACAGAAAAAAAAATTTCAAACATTCATGGGATTATCCAACGTCAGCCGGAAAGGTACACTCAGTGGTTCCGAGGTGGCATAATCGAATAGATGCTATCTTAAAGGCGGCTGCTGTCGTTTTTTGCTTCGTGAAAATTTTCTTCTTTTTCCGCTCGGTAATTATTGAGGTATATGAAACGAGACTTGCATGGTACTGATTTAAGTTGGTTGCATCACTACCACGCGATAACAACATAAATGCCGTCCAATTAAAAGATATTAAAGATAAGTACTAGAAGATATCAATGTGTGGATTTCTTAAAAAGCAGAGGTTTCGTAAAAGGTCAAGTTTTTTTTCAATAACTATTTCCGGAAAGAGGCTTAGTAGTACGCAAGCTTGTTTGCTGGGAATGGTACATATTTTTAGATTTTGTAAATTTAGAGCAATTTTCTTGAAGTGAGATAAATTAGTCACTATAACTCTATCACGGGGCGATCTCTAATTGACCTCACACTTGAGCGACTTTCCCTTTCATAAATTTACATAAAATCCGCTTGTCTTTTGTTTTCTGTGGCAACAAGCAATTGGCAAGCAGGCGAACCTCATCGCCTTCATCTATAAAAATTGCAAGCAGTTTGGAAATCGACGGGGACTACGTGCGGGAAAAAAAAATCCAGGTAACACAAAATTCACATTAAGACAGAGATTTCTAATGGACCATTGAGGAGATTCACCGATCAAGGTTATATCCAGCGACACAAAATCGTCAGTGGGTCCGGTGTTTCAACATGGATATAAAATAAAACCCATGTTGCCCGCGAAGGTACTGCAGCAGATTGGCGCTGAATCACTGCAACAAAAACAATCTGCAAAATTTCCAAAAGCCACAAGAGGTGAAAGGTTTGCGCAACTCAAGATTTTTGCAAGACTACCCATCTGAGCTCTTTCCGTCTTTTGTGGCTTTCGGAAAAGTCCGCATAAGACCACATGCTGTGAATGAATTTATCGAACGTGATTAACTGAAAAAATGAATTGTCTTGCTGATGCCCTTTAATTTTAGTTTTAATTGTTGTACCTAATGCTAAAAAAAAGAAATAAGAAACATTTTTATGCCTTAGGCTTTCTTTTCTTTCTACCAAACTCATTGAAGAATTTATAGAAAAAATAGGGAAAAAGTAAACTAAGGTTAATATTTCTTCTTTATTAGCCTATTAAAACATAATTTAGACTAATCCATACTTTCCAAATGCCCTAGATCTATATAATGAAATATGTACCCATTTCAAAATTTCAAAAACCCCTAGGCCACAACCCAGGCCAGACCAATTGCAGAAAAAAAATGGAAAAATTACTCTAGTTGTTTCCTAATTCAGCCCGCCTGAGTATCGTCCATTAAGCGCTACCGAGAGAGCCCCGAAGAGCCTCCAAATCAACTGAAGCTCGTTATGGAGGAACTGCCTGCGGAGCACTAATGGAAAACGACCATACCTTCTTCTAATTCTTGTCTCTGTTTTCGGGGCGTGACATCATGCGACACAATTCACAGAATACAAAGTTCGATGTTAATTTCTTGAAGGCATCCTAACTATTCGGCTTTTGCTGGCCGCGCGACAATTTTACCTTATTAAGTCTAATTCGACGGCATGGGCAATATATCTTGCGTTAAAATTTTGCTTTAAAAAAAAAAAATTTTTTTTAGGATTTATTCAAGGCAGCGCATAACACTTAATATGTCTGGCTTTTAATTTGAATGAGAGTTGTACTAACCTGCGATAGCCTGTGATACAGAAAGAACTTTAAATCCAAAAATTGCATGAAGATTTTTCTGTTCACGGTATCCTGAAACTGCCATGCAACCAGCAAAGAAAGTCACGTGCCACAGGAATGTGAAGCAAACAGCAAATCCAGAGTATGTGCAGAAAATCCGAACCGAAGGAAAAGGGCTGATTATCCCGATCCAGAATGAGATCATGTCGGTGACGGAGGTGATGGTAATTGAGACAGCCGCCTCGGATAACATGTGACCCATGCGCTCGGGCACGGGCATTTTCGAGGGTGTTCGACGCCAGGCAGCGAGCATCACGAATGTGTCGTCAATTCCTATACCTGCAAAATAATTTTTATTTTATTCATTTATTAAAGTTTTTGGTAACAAAATAATTCTATTTCTATTTTTCTATTTATTTTTTTACTGGTCCTTGTGATTTGGACTTCTTATAGCTGAATTATGAAGAAATTTTCTTATAAGAATCATAGCACGTAATTCAGCTGTAGGAAATCATGTTTTTTTAAATTATTTGAAAATTATAATAAGGACCATTTTTATTCTTTATATCTTTAATTTTCTAATCGATAATTTAAGAAAAATATACGTATGTATTTATTGTACTTTTTAAATTTGTAAAAAGAATAAATAAAAAAGATATACCCGCTAATATTACAAAATGTAGTAAGAAAATTTTTGCTGTAAAGAAAGTATAAAATCCGTCGACAACTGGACAGTGATTTGTATGCTTCACCGCAAACCACATGAGCAAATCCGTTCACTAATCGTCGCGGTAATTGCGAAAGAAAAACATTGTTTATCCACTGGCCTGGCCGCGATGCGGATAATCACCGGCAGAGAACGCGGTCAAAGATGACGAGTGCATTTACAGCGCACACGTAAATTACGCTGCCGTAGTACGATCAAAGGGGTAGACATGTGAGACGAGATCTAGCAATTTTTTTTTCGCGAGCATCTTTCAACCTTACTTACCGATCATGAGGAATGGCGCCGCCAGGTTGATGCCAATGAATTCGATGCCCAGGTACATTGCCAGCCCGAACGCGGCTAAAGTAGCCATTACGGCTGATATGTTTCCCATGAGACCCAGCCACGGTTTTGATCTAACAGAGTCCCCCATCATGCAGGTGATAATGCTGTGGGTTGGATTCAGTGTAAATTCATCTGCTAAAAGAATTCTTTGATGACAATTTACCTGAAAGCTGCCATTAAAAGGAAGGTCGAACTGAAATACGGCACTACAGTCTTAGTATTTTTCTCTAGCTCATGGTCCAGAGTCCTGGACGCAAACCGGGAAATAGAGATATGTTTAAAAAATCCATTGTCCTCTGCTTCCCCAACAACTTCCAAAAATGCCTCTTCCCAGGCTGCACCTCTACAAGAAAAGGGTTTGAGTATTGTTTGAATTAAAATATCTTTAAAAATCAACTTACTTAATATCCTGCCGTTTGTTATCGGCAGTTACAAAGTACACTAGCTGAATTGCGGGTACACTAATAATTGTATTATCCGCCGCCAGCTTTGTCCCACCAAAGAACACTGGAAACGCATGAGCGTCCCAAGTGACTGGATTAAACATAATCGGGAAGGTGAGGTTTAGCTCTCCAGATTCTATCTGAAAGTAAGCAGGGATCACATGAAACCAAAACGGAGCCCTATTTAATCGCACTGATCTGGTTACTTACATCATCCATGATATAGTCGAGGTTTAATATATCATTCGTAAAGCACTCGTTCTCCCAGCGTGCGCATGTGTCGTGATAAGTGAACGTCTCACCATCAAACCGCACCGTCGCATTTTGAATCATATCGTCCAATTGCCTTAACTCTTGGAAAATCTCACGTCGCAGCATATTGTCGTTGCCATCCTTTGGTATTACGATCACTCGACCAAAGCGACCTTCAGAAAAATAATTGTGAATAAAAAAGAAACACTTGTAATTAGAACACTACCATGATTTGATTAAATAGAGGGAAAAATTTTTTCTACAAAAAAAAAAGGTAATCGCACTGGAAAATGCACTCGAACGTGCACAAAACCGTGGATAAGGTGGGTTTGAGCACTTTTGGTTTGCGCTGGCCACTGTCTGCGGACCTTGAGGTGCGCTTCGGGGTTATGCAACGCCTTCAGAGGGAAACCTTTGTTTCATTGCATTCAGCTAAATTTCATTGTTTTGTGAAATGAAGGCAGTGATTTGTAGAAATTTTTTATTTATTTCACATTTCCGCATTTATAAGGCCGTTAAATAAGGAATTTATTTGAAACGCTGAGGGCTGCTAATTTTAAATTTAATATTTATGGCAACCTTTTACTTAACTCGTTTTGTAAGTGTATGTGCATACATTAATTTGAAAGCTAGTTGCAAGAAATTAATTTTTGCAGCTGAATAAACAATTTAGCAATTAGTCTTATTAAGTTGAGTAATATGTATAGACCTTTTTGAAACTAACGTAAAAACTAGAATTAAGGGCTTAAATAATTTACCAGATATCCTTTTGATTATAATTTTTTCATCTGAATGATTTGGTTTAAACCAATTTTAAAGTAATAAGTAAGTAGTAAAGTAAAGGAATAATCGAATAGTAAGTAAATCTTTCGATCTTTTTAAAATTGGTGGGACAGTATGAAAATAAATTTTTCTATGGTTGATTCGTTGATTGCCCACTTATTACATATGAACAGCTTGGAGAAGAAGGGATCCAAGTGACATTCGTGTCAAAATGAAGATAATGGCATTTCTGCACTAAAATATCAAATTTTATATTTTCGCAGTGATCCAAGTAACCAGCAAACTCTCAAGTAGGTAAAACGATGTTAGACCTATTTCTGTTGTTTTTCAATTTAACGTCTTCGCTACGTGCAAAAGTAATATACCTTAATCACTGTCACTTGGATGGTATTATTTCAAAAGAATCTCTGGAGCAGCAGTAATCTATCTACACATTTGTGCCTTAGGCTGCATACGAAATGGTTTAAAATGCCACTAAAAAGTTGAAAGGTTATAAATTTTATACTTAATACTCTCGGATCGTACAGTCTGTTTCTTATTGTATCTGAATCACCTATTACATATTTAAAAATATGTGATCTTAGAAAAATGCTGCATTACGTAACCCCAATACATCATTAATTTTTCATCAATTTACCCCATATCAGTCGTAGAGGTCAAACAGAAGAACAACAAACTTGGCGAAGAAAATGACGAAAACTGCATTTGTAAGGCACAGACTATTTTTATTTTTGTTGTTATGTGTTATATTAATGATCATTGAAATAAAATTTTCTTGAATTTCTATCATTATATTTGAATATTGTTATACATAACGCTGTTCTGTAAAAAAGTCAAATTCTTCTTAAAGCAGAAGTAATCCAAGGGTAATTATTTTCTAAAATTAACATTGAGAAGTCGAATTGTATTAAACTAAGCATATATGTATGTAGAAAAGCAAAAGGATAAGTCACCTTAGTTAAAAAAAATGAGAATTAAGTTTTAAATTATTAGAACATATTTATAATAATATAAAACGTTTTTAGCTCATTTTCTCGAAATCAATAAAATTATACTTGATCACTTCGGGTTCAAGCTGTTCAACTATGTATAAAAAAATCCCTACACGGAAGAAAGAGATACTAAAGAAAACTTTCAACGGAAAACCCCATTTTCATTTAAGGAAAAACCCAATATTTCGCTTCAGCTATCATTTGTGGCTCCACAGAGGCTTCGTTAACATGCGATCGACATCCAACATAAGTGGCTTTTCTCTCATCGGTTTTCCCAACGATTTAGGCCCGATCCACAGTATCACTGCAGTGCAGAGTGAAGTGGAGCATGCAAACACATCAACTGCTACAGATCCCAACCTGTGGAGTTTTCCTGATAGGTTTAGACAACTGCAACCGGTTGTTCCACGTCTTTTAACCAGATCGCATTAATCGGCTGCGTTGTTTACACGAGCCCATCCATCAGACCCAAGAGAAAGCGAGAAGGAAACCGATCGAGAGCCGGTTTGCTTTCTTTCGATCCTCCATTATCAAGACCTGCATCTCGCCTGGCCACTGGCCAGTTTTAGGTTGTTGATTGTTATGCAACTTCCCTTCAGGCGCCATTTCCTCTTTGAGCTCGATCCCATCCATGAAAATGTGGACAAATTGATCAGTGCACCACACGATCAGAAAAAGGGGCCGGTATTCAGCGGCACTTCGAGTACTATGCTCTGAAAGTAAAAGCAGTAAAAGTGCCAAAATTGTGTCACTCAACTCTCCCACGTGGTTGTCGGGTACTTTCCCGTCCGAGTTCCATGGTGACCGCGTCCAGTCGTATTCTAAATATTCTGTCAACGCTCAATTTGCGTTTGATCCGTTAATTTAATGGAGCCTCGTTACATTCGTTAGTGGGCCCAATTGACGGCAGCACGGTACCCGCTGCAGGGTCTCACAGAGGGCACGGTAAGTGTGTCAGTACAGCCGAGTGGACGTTGGTCACCGATCCTCACACACCTGCCCACACCCCTGCGATTCCAAAAATAGTGTGGATGCATCTGAAAGAGGGTGAATGAATTGTCATTGCCAACTCTGTGACTCTGAGGTCCCTCTGGAACCGGACGTGCCCTTCTCGTTCACACTCGACCTCGAGGCTAGAGATCGGAGACTCTTCCCAGCTGATTTTATGCTAGCCGATAGAACAGCACCAGTACTATCGCACAAACCAGCAGAGACATAGAAGTCTAGGAATGGGTCGCGATTAGCGCTGATTAGCCACCCCCATTATGCAATCAGTGCTCGTAAGCGCGATTTGTCGCTGCTGGACACCGCGATGACGTACTTTTCTGTGTGACCGGCAAAGGTTTCACGGCGGTCGTTCATTGACAGAGCCTGCCTCTGGATCTCGGTCTCTAGTAATTGGACATGGAATTTTTGTCGTTCCTCTTGGGGGCCGAAGCGAATCATGCTTTTTTCCGCGGAATTCCGAAACGCAAATTCGACCGACAATGGCCATTGTGTCAAGTGCCTCACAAGTTTGTCGCTCCTCGAAGATGTTGCGTTGTGTTTCGTCGTCTTCGTCGTCAGCCACAATGGGGTGCAAGTGCAATTTGCTATAAAGTAACAGACGTGGGTTTTCCACGGTGGCGATTTATTATTTGCAGCCTGGCCATTTTGTCGTCTGAAGGTCAGTGCGCTCAGATGGGATTCAAGATATAAATCACGCGCTGATTCAGAATATTATGCTTGGCTGCATTCTCGCCTCATTTATGAAGATGCTCGAGAACTCAGCTAAAGCGCTTTTCGCGATGCGTGGGACTAATCGGGTAGCATTATTTAACTTACAACGTAATGAAATTAAATTCTTACATGTGTCCGACTAAATAAATTCAGTTTTGCCCCAATATTACAATAGGGTTGCTAAATTAGTTTTTGGAAATTTATTTTTGGATTAATGCAATTAAAATAGGCATTATAAAATTAATTTCAGCTTCTCAAAGTTATATAAGTTTATAAAATTTGAAAGAGAAAAAACAGAGAATTTTAAATTAAATGAATCATCATCATTAGAATTCGAAGCTTATTAAATCCTCATTTTGCTCTTTGACGGCAGGTTTTTAAAATAAATTCGGTAGTTCTCAGGAAGGAGTTTTCGGTGGGATTCATATTTAAATACAATTGCTTGATTTTAAAATTTAACCCTGGATAACTAAACATTCGTTTAACAGATTCTGTCAGTTTCGCTATTTTGAGATGTTCCCGAGCACTTTTAACATCTGCTAAAATTTTAAATGCTAATTTTACTACTTTTCTATCTTTTAACTGCAATATTGCAATACTTCCTTCAAGTTACGGTAATTTGCTTGAAATAAATGGAAATATAAAAATATATGTACATGCTTGATCGTAGTTTATGAGTCGAATTCAAATAATTAGGTTATAAGTACTGATTTAAATTTAGTTATCTAGGGTTAAATGAAAATTATAATTTTGTTACATTAGCCAGAAATAGCGGGGTAAGTTCGTAAAATTCAAAATATTCCAGTCATATGCGTTTCCATTTAAAAACGTATTTTAGAACGAAGTTCTTTATGGCGCACTATGCGTTGAGAAACTAGGCAGGTGAACATAGAGAAAACGACAGAGTAACGTTAAATTCCCCTCAATCTTGCTTTGCTCTACGCAAGCCCAGTCGTTCCCCTTAGGGTCTTGGCCATCTGGGGTCTAGTCGGTTTATTCGAGAGCTACTATTAGTACTGTGAAGACAGAGAGAGAAAAAGAGAAAATTCGAAGTTCCCTGGCAGGCGGCAGCAGCGCATGTTTACTTTATTATACTTTCTTTGATGAAACTTATGATAGTTGTGTTTGCATGACGCATGTGTATGCTTCATATAGTGACGATTAAAAGTCGTGTTACGTGTATTCAAATTCACGTGGATTTTATTATATGATTCAACAAAGTCACGCGTGTGCGCGTGTTTACATGTGTATAACTTTTTCGTGATAGTGTTGCGTGTGCATATTTTGTACGAATAGAAGAATTTACGAATTCAGATGACGGACTGTCAAATTTTAAAGTTAATGTAATTTGAACCAAACTCATTACTTGTGGCTTTTCATGGTCGCTTATTTCAAAACAACTGTCAGAATTTACGAATTCAGGATGGCGGACTGGAAAATTTTGAAGTTAATGCGATTTGCACCAAATTTGGTACTGGGGGGTTTTCGAGGTCGGTTATTTCAAAACAAATGTTAGAATTTTCGAATTCGAGATGGCGGACAGTCAAATTTTACAGTTAGTGCGATTTGCACCAAACTTGGAAATTGCGGATTTTCGGAGTCGCTAATTTTAAAACAACTGTCAGAATTTACGAATTCAGGATGGCGGACTGTCAAATTTTAAAGTTAATTCGATTTGCACCAAACTTGGAACTTGGGAGTTTGCAGGGTGGCTTATTTCAAATCAACTGTCGGAATTTACGAATTCAAGATGGCGGACTGTCAAATTTTAAAGTTAATGCGATTTGCACCAAACTTGAAAATTGCGGATTTTCGGGGTCGCTAATTTTAAAACAACTGTCAGAATTTACGAATTCAGGATGGCGGACTGTCAAATTTTAAAGTTCATTCGATTTGCACCAAACTCGGAACTTGGGGGTTTTCGAGGCCGGTTATTTCAAATCAACTGTCAGAATTTACGAATTCAAGATGGCGGACTGCCAAGTTTTAAAGTTAACGCGATTTGCACCAAACTTGAAAATTGGGGGTTTTCGGGGTCGCTAATTTCATAACAACTGTCAAAATTTAAGAATTCAAGATGGCAGACTGTCAAATTTTAAAGTTACAGGATTTGAAACATTATAGGTAGGGAGAGGTAATATTTTTCATTTCCACACACTGTCAGCTGAACATAATTTGAAATACATCGAGAATTTCCTATGTATACCTGATATATGCTCAGCTGTGTGTACTCTGGAAAATGGCCTTAAAATAGTTATGGTTGTTATTTATGTTTCACCCAATTAGAAAATTGAAGACGTTATATTTCAAATTCATAGACAATTAAGTGAGTACAGTGAAGAGGGCGCCAGAAAATTATGTTGTGATCATGATAAGGTCCCACTCATTTTGGCTGGTGATTTTAACATTAATTTTGCAGATGCAAGATCTGATAAACTAAAAAAATGTCTGTTAGAAACATTTAATTTGTCAATAAATAATAATCCGAAACACTCAACAACAAAGTTTGGTACAACTATCGATGTTATTTTTTCAAGATATTTACCCAAAATAGAGTCGCTGGCATATGTATCTTACTTTAGCTAACACAAGCCAATAATTTCCATGGTTGAATTTTAAAATAAAAATACTTAAATATGTCAAATGTTTTTACCTTTTTATTATTTATATATTATAGCAGAACTTCGTTCTTACCGGGGGTCCTGAGACCCGCACGTTTCTTTTTTAGCTACAATTGTTCCACAGATGTTTTAATGAGAAATATAATAATTGCAATTTCTGTGAACATTTATTGATTCTAAAAACAAATTGCAGCTTTTTTTCAGCAAACTGATAACCGCGATAAAACTGCGCAATTTTAATGAAACCACTCATAAACATAATACATATATTTATATGAAATGAATTTAAAAAGCATTGCGCCACTTAGGGGTGTTGGGGTCATTAAATTAAATGTAATTGGAAGATTATCGTTGCAAATAGAAACGAAAATGCAAACGCCAGCTACCTCGTCGCATCACTCGAGGTCGCAATAATCCGCTGCCACTTTTAGAGGAAGTGTAGCGACTAAGCGCGGTAATTAGTACCCGCTTCGAAATTCCTAACGCGACAACTGATGGCATTGCTGATGGTTTTAAGCGCTCGTAATTAGCCATTAAGGTTGAAAATGGTAGCGAATGCAAATCGTTGCAGCCGGAGAAGGGTATATCATTATTTGTTGCAATCAATTGTCTTTATGGGGCGCCCTCGTGGGGGAGCCCGCGGTTTCTCTAGATGACATTTAGCTTGGAAAAATCTTCACGACCTAAACTGACCTTAGTTGTGGTAAGGTTCGAAAGAAAATTCACTTATTTTGTATAGCAGAGGTTCACTGTGGAATTATCGAAAGCGGTTTTCCCACTTTTTCTTTCAGCAGGTTTTAGTTGAGTGTAGAAGTCGAGGGCACGCTCAATTGGTAACTTGAGACACGAGGAGCGCCTGTGGATTTAGTTGACTTAAACCTTAAGCTAAATCAATATCCACGGCTAAATGGGGGCGGCATAGCAAATACCGAGTGATTGGCAAAATGTGATCCGGTATGGGTGTCGTGACTGGCTCGTTTCCAATCGCAAAATGCATCAAGCATAAACATGCAGTCAGTCATGACCTTTTGGTCCCCTTGGGCTGCTATGTTCAGGAATTCATTTTTAGCAGTCAGCTTAATAAGACCAAATTCTGAATTCAGCCTAATAAAACCAATTTCAGATACTTAAGAGGGAAAGGATTTTATTTGCTGAATCAAAATCTTACCTGGTCGAGTTATCCTGCCCACGTTAAAGCGGTGCGTATAATTCACCTTAAAGTAAGTTTCAACGATTGCTCGCTCTGCTTTACCCTCCCCTCGAATTGGGGAGAAGAGGTACTCAGGGTCGATTTCGTACTTAAGCTGTTGATACCTAAAAAATAATAAATCTTGGTAATTAAGAATTACAATTTAAAATATAAGGGACCTTACCCAGTCATGCAAAGGAGCGATAGAAGAACTGGAATTATTATAAAGTAGCCCGGATGGTGCCCTATGAAGATTCCAAGCCGAAAAAACGATCTGTTCAGGGCAGTATCAACACATGAAATTCCACAAGCCATCTGAAATTAGAGAAAAACATTTTTATTTGTAATATTTTTTTTGTTATTGTCACACTCGCGTTTAATAGCAGAAGGGGGTCAAAGTCGTAGCGCAGAAGCTCGGGGGCTGAGTGCTATTCATGCGCTATTACGCCGGGTAAGGGGGCGCGTAATTACCAGAGTCGCAGGGCATAATTATACGCCAAGTGGTCTGGTTGTGAGCTATATTTTCTGGTCACGGAAGCGACGACATGCCCCGGAATGTTGTAAGAGATCACTCTGCAGACAGCCCTGGCAGTATATGATCTTGGCCTTTAGAGGTCAAAGATGGAGCAATTTTAAATTAAGATTTTAATAAGAGGGACTGCCGAGATTTCAAATGTTTGTGCAACCGATGTGTTGGTCTAAGTTTTAAAAATTGCAAAGCCAAAAAACTCTAGTAAAATATTTTTAATTTAAATTATTAAATTTAACAAATTCGTATTTTTGTATTACATTTTAAAAATATCTTGAAAATAATGGTATCATTCTTGGCTCAAAATAATAGTATCGGGTTTTTATTTATTTTTTGCACCAACCTAATCAGGAAACGACGACATAAATACGAAACTTTTTTCCACCAATAGAAAGCAACTAGAATTGGCTTCTTAAGACTTCCAGTAAGTAATCTAGTGAGAATAAAGATACCTACTAGAAATCTATTAACATACATATTTTAACAAGAATTCTACTTAAATATATGTAGGTACTAGAATTGCAGATATAAACGGTAGAATTACATATATTGTTTTGTTTTAACTAGAATTCATTGGATTTTTGAATTAGTAAATGTAAATATCTCTAATAGACAATTTCACAGGTTTATTCAACAAATACGAGTCGGAACAGCTATACTTTCCTCGGAAGATATTTTTTAATGCTGGAATAATTGCGGAATAAAACGATAGGCAATATCGAATTTTTTAATGCATTAACTTCATTTTAAAAATAAGAGAAGAAACTTCCTCTTTACTTTTAAAAAACTGGCACAACAGAAAACGCACTCTACTCTATACAGTGCCAAAAAATTATAATCACCAACATTTATACTTCCATTCTTTATTTTAGAAAAAAAACTTTATTATACTATTCGTACGCGTTTAACCCATTAACGCCGAGGTGATCAGAATTTTTACTAACTTTTCAACGTGTTTATTTATTATGTTATCGGACCAAAAAAATAATGCAATATCTCTATTCCTACGTGTTTGTTAGAGTGGTTATAATTTATTTTCAGGCACTATACCGTAGGTATATAAAAAATTTCACGAGAAATTACAAGTTTTATACCGAGAACTACTTCTTGCTTCGAATATGTTTCAAAATCAAAGAACTAGGGTTCCAATGAATTTACACAGAAGGGCATTTTAGTGCTCTAAAAAAATTTCAGTGTTATCGATAAATTTATACCTTTTTTCTCTAGATCTAGTGGAAATTTTGTTTTATCTAGATTTCAATGAAGTTTTGAAATAAACTCAGTCAAAGTAACTTATGTTCTAGTGAACAACACTAGAAACCTATAGAAATTCAACACTATAATCTACATAGTAACGTTTCACTAGAAATAATATTTAGAGTGTAAAATAGATGAATACATGGCTGAATATAATCTGGTAGCCAAACTATTAAATAAAGATTAATTCAGCCCTTTAAGAAAAATACATTTTTAAAAAATTCATCAATACAGGAAATCCCGACAATTACGTACTATGTATTTAATTGGCTCAAATGAGTTGTAAAAAAATTGTTTACAAGATAAATCTTGTATTGGAACCAAAAGCAAAATAGAAAATCTAAAAATATCTGCAAGAAAGTTACCGAAGAGGAAGCGTGTCGCGGAACGTGTGTCAAGTTAGCAAGTGCAAAATGCAAATTTCCCCGGAATAAATTTTCTCGCGAATCAAAGTCAAATGAAATCTTATACACAATATTCAGTTTGGGGTCTTTATTCAAAACAAGTTTCCATTTTCATTGCAGCAATTAAGTCAGACCGGCTGACACCGTGTTTAGGGAATTTCCGATTTGCATAGAAAAAGGAGAATAGGTGTTCGCGGTGAAAGTGCATTTGCATCGGAAGAAAATTTGCGAGGCGCCAAGACTGTTCGCAGCATCTGTAACTGGACCAAACTTTATTTACTACTTCTATGCGTAATGCATAAAATTGCCGCAAAAGGCCTTAAACTCTTTAATTGATCGCGTCCATTGACCGTGCAAGTTGAATGATCATTAGTGGATTAGCACGTCACGCGCGTCGTTGGAGGCGTCTCGCTAATTTCAGTAGAAAGTAGACTTTAGATCGTTGGACCAAAAGCGCCAATTAAACGGCTTGGTTCAGGTCTAAACAGCAAACCTCAACAATCTTAATGTTGGGAAAAACCACTGAAAAATTAACAATTAATCGGTGGAAATTGAAAGTAAAAATCGAGCGCAATGTTCGCGAAATACAAGAGATAAAACTAAAGAATTTTTGCTCATTCGAATTATGGTAACTCTTACTTTAGGCCTTATTTAGCTCGATCGTCTGAAATGGGTCGACCTCTGGGGCATTTTTGGCAGCACCAGCAACCGGTTTACATTTCTTCGGAAAGCGTGACCGAAGTCTTGTAACTGTTTTTCAGTATTTTATTATCGCCCCTAATAATTCAGCGCCTCATTTTTCATTAATTCTATTTCTGCCCATTAATTTTCCTACTAGAAGCGCAGGGAAAAAACATTTCTATTTGCTTTCAGTTAAGAGAAATTGGAGCTGTTTTTGTTATTTTCTTACCACAATCTTAGATCATCTGCGGTGTGATGTGGGTCTCTGGGTGCCTGGGAATTATATGGGTCACCCGTCAGAGCGATGTCAAAAAATTTTAATATTAAAAACATTGAAAACGTAACATGACATTCGAGTGAAACTATCTTGTGTTAACTAGAACGTGTGAAACGGAATGACCTTCTATAGATTTTGGCGCCAAACAACTTCGTTTTCCCTGATGATGCTTAAACACAATTTTTCTAGAATAACAACATAGAAAAAACGTTGTAAATAATGGAAATTACTAGTAAATGCGATTTTCTTTGTAATTAACGAGCAAGACCTGATTGTACAATACAATCGGCGTGATGATGTTGTTACATTGATTTATATATGAGCATATAGCACGCAAGTGCTTTGCATGTAAACTTTTTATCACGAAAATATTATTCAGTTAAATAACTATGAATTTTGAACGACATAGCAAACGATCTTTTCTAATAGCAAAGGTGAACGACATAGCAAACGATCTTTTCTAATAGAAAGGCTTCGTGCCCAGTAAATTACAGCAAGAAGACTCTTCCTTCGTGGTGGAATGAAGATCTGTCGGATCTGAGGAAACTGACTAGGGCGATCTTCAACATCTGCTACAAGCATAAATTCTGGCAGCCGTACAAGGACTGCCTTAGGATCTACAAGAAAGCCGTAGCTACGGCCAAGCGGGTGGCCTGGGTAGACTACTGCGAATCTATTGAATGTGTTAGAGACTCGGCTAGACTAAGTAAGATTCTTGCTAAGGAACACGTCCCCCCCTCCTTAATTAGGAAGCCGGACGGAACGTGGGCGGAATCTGCCACCGAGTCCCTTTCGCTTTTAATGAATACGCATTTTCCGGGTAGCACTGACAGCTGTTCTGACACCCTGAGCTCGCAAGGCGTCCGGCAGCTGTCTTCTGAATACCTCGAGCAAATAATAAATGAGGAAAGCACGTCACTGGCGGTCAACAGTTTCTCTCCCTTTAAGTCGCCTGGCCTGGACGGTATCCTGCCGGTTATGCTGCAGAAGCTACAGGGTACTGTAGTTCCATGGCTTGTTGCGTTCTTTAGAGGCTGCTTAACTCTTCAATATATCCCTGACTCGTGGAGGCGGGCCCGAGTAGTTTTTATCCCCAAGGTTGGCAGACGCGGCCACGAAGTGGCGAAGGACTTTCGACCAATCTGCCTTACTTCCTTCGTGCTGAAAACGCTAGAGAGGATTCTTGACGTACATTTACGCCAGACTCTAGTTGAATCACACCTTAGTCCTGCCCAGCACGCGTACCTCAGGGGTAGATCCACGGAGACGGCTCTACACGAGGTGGTGCGGACTATTGAGCACTCCCTGCAATACAAACAATTCACCCTGGCGGCCTTCTTGGACATTGAAGGTGCCTTTAACAACGTTCGTACCGAAGCTATCCTGGAGGCCCTTTCTGCACTGGGAGTGGAGGAGGGTCTTTGCAACTGGATAGTTGCTTTGCTGCGTTCCAGAATAATTCAGTCGGAGCTGGGTAACTGCCAATTGACCAGATTCGTTAGCAGAGGCACGCCCCAGGGTGGCGTAATTTCTCCTCTACTGTGGCTTCTGGTAATTAACAAAATTCTGACTAGCCTTGACAGAGACAGGGTCAAGGTAGTCGCCTATGCCGATGACCTGGTGATCCTGGTATCGGGTCTTTTCCCCTCCGTGCTGAGTGACATCATGCAGGGAGCTCTTGCTAAGGTTGATGAGTGGGCCAAGAGCTGCGGCCTTGGAGTTAACCCGAGCAAAACGGAGCTAATGCTTTTCACAAACAAATCTAAGATACCCAATTTCAAGTTGCCCGTGCTTAATGGGCATACTTTGAACCTATCTATGCAGGCAAAATACCTTGGTATTATTCTTGATACAAAGCTCAGATGGAGGCTTAACATCGACGAACGTATCAGGAAAGCCTGCATAGCTTTTTATGCGTGTAAAAAGGCCTTTGGTAGACGCTGGGGTCTCCAACCTAAGGTAATTTACTGGATGTATACAGCCGTAGTACGTCCAATCCTTTCCTATGGGGCACTAGTCTGGTGGCCCTGCCTTGACAAAGATTACATTCGTTCCAAACTGGGTAGGGTGCAAAGAACCGCGTGTGTGGGCACTACGGGAGCCATGCGGTCATGCCCGACCGAGGCTCTCAATGTGCTGCTGCATCTCCTACCCATTGAACTGCATGTCAAATACCTGGCGAGCTGTAGTGCCCTCAGACTCAGAGAGTCAGGCTGCTGGAGCGCCAAGCCATACGGGCACAGCAATATCCTGGATCAGCTGCCTAAGGGGTTGGCGGACTGTTGAACAGATTATATTGTCCCCACACAACCTGGCGGGAAATACTTTAGTGTGAGACTTCCCACCAGAGAGGAGTGGAGTACAGGCGACTTAACGCGAACTTACGACCACGTTATCTTCACAGACGGATCTAGATCCGCGTTAGGTGGTGGTGCTGGTATATTTTCCGATACACTTGCCATTGAGAAGTCGTATCGCCTTTCTACGCAGGCCAGTGCCTTCCAGGCGGAAGTCTTCGCTATCATGAAGGCTTGCGATGTCTTGGCTGGCCTCGCACCAACATGTAATACTGCAATCCTTACGGACTCGCAAGCTGCTATCAAAGCTCTTGACTCGGCTTGTGTCTCCTCTAAACTGGTAGTTCGTTGCCGTGAGCGTCTCGCCCTGGCAGGGCAGCGCCACTGCGTTACTCTACTCTGGGTTCCGGGGCATAGGAGCATAGGGGGTAACGAGCGGGCAGACGAACTGGCCAGGACGGGTGCCTCTCTCAACGTGTCGATGGAGGAATCAGTTCTTCCTCCGATGGCGGCCGTTAAGAGGGACATCCGGCTGCATTTCTTCTCAATCGCGAATAAACGCTGGGTTGGTCTGGGAATCTGTAGTGTTTCCCGTATGACCTGGCCTGCCTTTAACCATGGTAGAACGCTTGAGCTTCTTAAGCGTAGTCGTGTAGACATTTCCCGGGTAGTGGCAGTACTCACTGGTCACTGGCCCATAGGGGAACACGCAGCCAAGCTGGGAATTCCCTTCAACAGGCACTGTCGCAGCTGCAAGAATCAGCTGGAGAAAGAAACCCTTTCCCATTTTGTGTGCAGCTGTCCCGCTCTAGCTGGGGCTAGATATCGAGCGTTGGGCGGGTTCTTCTTTGACAACATCAGAGCTTTATCCGCCTCAAGGATCGGAGAGATAGTTCTATTTCTGAACTCCACTGGTTGGCTGTGATCCTCGGCGACCTCACTCACTCGTTCTCTTTCTTTTGGTTACTTTTAGGGGATTTCTTCTGTGGTGACAAAACGGCGCGCCATAGCGCTACTTGGACCCGCCATGCTGGCTGGGTCGCCACTGTAACCAACCAACCAACCAAAGGTGTGCCTTGAAGTAGAATTTTAGGACCAACAATTTTTAAATATAGCAGAATGAGCATAAAAGAGTTGAAAGTTTAAGGCTGGTTGAACACTGCTGCAATACAGGCCACGATCAGCGATACGAATAGTAAATTTAAACACAAAATGTCTTCATACCTTTTATTTCGGTAATTACATGAGGTACTACAATAGTACAGATCTCTTATATGTTTCCACAAATGCTTCAGGCAATAGACCTCCTACCTCAAAAGCCATTAATTCATCCGTCCTGCTTCTGTCCGCTCTTAGTTTGTCATAATCACGTCTTTCTGCCCAAATACCTCCCGCAAAAAGCAATAAAAATTTTAATCATCACTCAAAGTCAGTTACGGTGTAAGTGCGACGTTACATAATAATTATTCGTTTCATAATTGTTCAAATTCAAAGCAATGGAATTTTAACCAAAAGCTTACATAAATCCGTATGCTGGGCAAACGATCCAAATGCACTTCGTGCCCAACGTTTGCGTGGTCACCTCTATATCTACATACTTATATCAAACATTTAGCTATCCGAAAACAAAAATATTTCATCACCTGTGTTATGAGAGGTGAGACATTTAAAAATATTGACACGGAAATCGATCGTCGCCACAACGATCAACAACTTTCTTACCCAACACTCTCCGCCGAAATCTGGCCGTTGAGGATTTAGAGGGCACTTTCTTTTCAGCAAAATATTGAGGTATATCACCGGGTGATTAATAGAAGTCGTGACGGTAAGCGTTTGCAAACTTGCTCGCTTCTGGTAATTGGTTCGATCATGTCAGCTCCGCCCGGGGTACACAAATTAACACTAAAAATGGACCAAAAAGTGCTGAATCAATGGCACTAGCCAACAGGAAATGAAAGCATGAAATCGTGCATATTTCGTGTCTTGTCGCAATGCTACCTGTGCAGGTATAGGTATTCATTTTAGTGCTAACAGGTGGAAAAAATGCGCACAGTTTCCACAATCTAACCGTATGTTTACCAAATAAGAAAACTTCCAATTTCCGAATTGCCTGAGGATCATGTTCCTCTATCATGACCATGACTATGACTTTTCTTTTTTGTCAACGACAATGTACAGCACTACTCGGAAACGGGCACCTGGCGAAAGTACTTCTTGGCTCAAGTAACACTCGATGGTCCACCATTATCGTCTGAATTATTGGGGGCCCCCAGACTGTAGAAACGATTTGCTGACCATGAGTTATGCAGAAAAATTTATGGAGCCACTCCAACAGCAGCTGACTGCCCACTTTTACTTTTCTTTGCGATGCCCGAATGCTCGGGGATGCCATCAAGTGTGCCCCATCGCATGCAAAAAGGCAGATGGAAGTTATTTTGCAATTGTACGGTAGCCGAACCGAAAAAAAAATTAAAACGAGGACCGCGATGAAATATGAAATTGCAAAGAAAAAGTCACCGACTTGCATCATTTTGTCGACCAAAATGGCCTTAGGCACTAACCGGTGCTGTGGCTGGCACTCATTTATTTTCATGAATAGGACAAAGATCACGGCGCAGCTAACTTTTATCTAGTTAGTAAAGAAATAGCACTTATACGAGTCGCGTTTTATGCTGCTGCAGTGAAGGTGGAATACACCGCTTAATAACTTCAAAATCAGGTTTGTCGCTTAAGTCTTCTGTTTTCTTGACGAAACAAATAGCTGAATTGCACGTAAAAATGTGTATCCAGCAATTCAGCTATTAAACAAATTTGTTGTAATAGCTGAATTGCATATTAAAATCCCTCTAGTAAACCTTAAGTGCAATTCAGCTAAGAAAATGTTACAACCCAAAGTGTGGGGTCATCGCTTTATATGAATGAAACGAATGAGCCATTTTTATGCACTTAACGTCGCGAGAGCAGTTCTGTCTGAAATTGCTGTTTTCTCGGCTTTTTGACATAATTGCATCACTCAGAGCTCGTCAAATCGTTTAATAGCCCCCTCATTACCATAACAAGGGCCTCACGATGTGCATTGTTGTGATGGAGGTGTAGCAGAAGGTAAAATTTCTGCGTTGAAAATGAAGAAATTTTAAAATGTGAAATGTAGGCAGTTTAGATCAATTACCCCTGATTTTATATGATTTGACCTACGATATGAAACACCTGTCGGTAGCGTGGCATGCTACCATGAAATTATACTTCTTGAACTGATATTAAACGTTATCCCGAACGAGAAAGTGGGGCATTTTGATAGAGTAATTGCGTGAGAAATGAAGATGTAATTGACTTTGGAATTCGAAGAACACGAAATAACGCTTGAATGGATTAGCCATGAGTTGCCTTTGTATAATACTGCTGCGAGCAAATGGACTCAAACGTGAAAGTTCATAAATCAGTAGAAAACTAATTTTATTTATATTGTGCAGGGAAATTGTTTACAATAAATTCATGTTTTAATTGTAATTTAAATGTATCTATGTATATATAAGTCGGCATCTTAATTAATTCTTAGATTAAAAAAATATTATATTTATTTATATAGCTGATTTCTAAAATTAATTGTTACTACTAGGAGAAGAGTTGCAATTTTGAACAACAAAAATATGAAATTCCTTAGTTTTCTTTTTTCTCATACTCTATAAATACTGACAAAACATTTCCTGATAAAAATGGCTTTATTTAAAAATTTGCAGTAATAAATTGAATTTGTATAAATTTGAATAAGTAGATAGTGAAAGTGCCAGATGATAGAGCACCTTATTTCACCAAAATATTCATTTAAAAATCAGCAGCTCAATGCTAAGAACAAGAAAAACTCCATGAGCCGAAACTGTTGGCGCGAAAAAAAAGTGAAAGATTTCACCTGGTGGACAAATTCCGTGGTGTATTTGGAATGCAAATGGCACCAATTCAAAAGAGAATAATCGCGGTGCGCCCGCGCGACACAAAAATGAGTACGTGAAGGAAACAAAACGTATGGAACGTGTGTTTTTCATTCAGCAACATCGAAGACCGCCTTAAGTAGGTCGCGTGCTAAGTTGAAAGACCGAACCTATGCCAAAAGCACGCTTCGAGATCGGCTGGTTGGTCTTTTCGACGAGGTTTTTCTTCTCTGTTTCTCTAGTGCTGTTTTCAGCAAGCTGAAGAACTTGCTGAATGCCTTACTTTCTTCAGGCGTACGATGGCACAGGAATTTTGCTGCTGGAAGATGGACAATGTACCGCAAACTGCCAACAATATCCCGTTCCTGGCTACTTCTTTACCGGTAACTTGATCATCTTCGATCGCCGGTTGAACGAGAAGTGATCTAGAAGAGGTGAAGTGCTGGGGCAAAAGACGGGGATCAAATCGAGCCTAACGCAACTTAATTGCCTGCAACTGGGATTTCAATGCGTTCGCGCGGAAATACCGCTTCATCGCAATTTGTTTGGTTGCGCTAGAGAAGCAAGTCCAGCGATCCACTTCAAGATGTTAGAAATGCCCCGTTCCTCGCTGTAGACCGATGTGATCTCAAAATCGGATGTGCAACACGATCCGCGAATTTGATTTGCCACCACGAAACCATCGGAGGGTAAACTCATTGTCCAAGGCGAATTTATGAAAAAAAAATCTAGTTTCATTGGCTTCTTGAAGAGGGTTCACGGTTTAAGACACCTTTTGTGTTGGTTTTGCGGATAAAAACCATGTCACGTCTTAAGGACGGCACTACCAAATTTCTAGTTTCTTATCGTTAGCAGCTTTTCTTAAATTCACCTGTGAAGGCTTACGTACAATTTGATCACCTGGTGTTATTACAGCCGCGTAGTTTCTCAAGTCTTCTTCGAGATCCCATTGAAAAAGAAAACACGCCGCTCATCCCATGAATGCCAATCAGTCTTGCGGGCTATGATTTCAATTATTGTTTTTCACTAGTTTCATTTCGTAACCGCGCTTCTGCTACCGAGCTGTTGCTGGTAGTTTTTTAATTTTTCTGCGGTTGCTATTGGGGATGATGAATCCGAACAGTTCTGATACATTAGATCGAAGTCATGTGTTTCAGGCGGCAAATGGGTCAAAGTTTTGCAATAGCATTGGAACTTCTACGTGGATGAACTCTCAAAGGCACGTATATGAGATCTTTGGCAATGGCGGCTTCTATGCGCAAAACAAAGTCTCACGTTCGAATTTTTTATATTAATATACATCTTGGCGCGTCTTACTGATTGTCGACATGTAGGAAGGAAACGTCCGGCTTCACACTTTGACTAATTGACTCATTTCATGCAATGTCCTCAAGTGAGCTTATTGCTATTTGTGTCGGTAATCAGGTACGACACTTGCGGTTCTTAGTACCTGAAGGTCGTTGTATTCCACGTGCTTTTTATACAGTATTAATTGGAATTCAGCGCTTTAGATTGCACTGTAGACTATTTAGGTGCAATGTGATGTTTAAATTTAATATGCTCAACTAGTTATATGGTTAATAGCTACATCCCGGTTTATTTCTAGGTATCTTACCTAAAATTGAATGTTTAAATAAATCAGAATTTTTTTATAAATTAACACAATATTCACATTTCTGCATTAGCTTTGGAAAAAATTAGAAAATCGATTATGTATATAAATGTGCATACACATACATATACAGTGTTGTGCGAAACTATAGCAACCATTTCACTACAAAAACTTAATGTAGTTTTTCCTCATTTTATTTAGTGGAGAATAAAAAACTATATTATATCTTTTCTTCCTTTCATGAAACATTACAAATGGTTGACTTTGCAGGAAAATTACAATTCAATTTAATTAAAATAATTTAAAAAAATAACGAACTTCGGTAGGGGAAGGTGGGGTAAGACGGGGTAGCGAGGTAAGATGGGGACCGTAACAAAACTGATGATACAATGTAGCTAGAAATGTTCTTCTAAAGCCATCTGACGGTATTTAGCAGAAGTTATTAGTGTTACAAATAATTTTGTCGCAGGTGTGCACGTTGTGATTTTGTCAGTATTTTTTTAATTTTAAGTGGTTAGATCTAATTTTTGACGTATATAAAGTGCGTGACTGTTCAAAATGTATGATGTACAAGATGTATGTAATATTTTTTTGTTGATATTTGTTAATTTTACTATTATAATCACATTAACACGATCCGGTTTGTTTCGATTCATAACCTCAAAAAAAATAATTCAAATTGGGAGTCCAGTTCGGGAAAGATGGGGTACCTACTTGAGGGTAAGACGGGGTACCCCATGTTACCCCCTTATTTTGTATTTCTGGGAAGCTGTCCATATCTGCCCGGTTTGTGAAGATAACGAAGATTAAAAATTCTATACCCCATCTTACCCAAGGGGGTACACCATCTTGCCCTATGGGTGGGGCTTTAAGGGAAGACAGACTGATTATTTTCTTAATAAAAGTTCCTACAATGTGCAATCAAAAACAAACGGTTTTATTTATGAAATACCTTAGGGTCACCGTCTTACCCCAACTTCCCCTACATGCAGTGTGCAAAACTAAAGCAACATTTTCGTTGCCTCCATAGTATACTTCATATGATAGTCCTTATTTTCAATTACCTCAGCACACCTTCGTAGCATAGATGCTAATTAATCCATAATAGTAGATTGAGGTATGCTTTGCCATTCCTTTTTCAGTGTTTCCATTAATTTTGTTTAATTTCGGAAACGCTGACTTGAGACTTCCTGACTCTGAAGAGCATTCAAATCTAGTGATTGATCCAGCTAATCAAGAACTTGAATCCCCTTCTCATTCACCAGCTTTAATGTGTGTTTCCGGTCATTATCATGCTGAAACACCCATCGAAGTAGCAATTCCCGCAACATTTGCGTCTTCAAAATATTTTTGTAAATGAAACGGTCCATTACTTCGATAAAAGGATCCACACCATTCGATGTAAAACAGGTCCAAACCATCATGCTGTCATGTATGTTGTTCGAAAATGTACTTTAGAAAATAATTCAGAGAGCTACAGACCAACTATAAACTTGCGCTTACAAGAAAACACTTGCAAAAAGGGTAAATTTGATGCCATGGTCTGCTTTTTTATATAAAATTGAATTTATAGGTTGAAATTTGCTTCAGACCATTTAAACTGGTCCTTAGAAAAATGGAAAACAGTACTGTTCAGTGATGAGTCAAAATTTAATTAAATAAACTTAGGGTAAAAGAAGACGCAAAGATGAGCGCCTAAAACCACGATAGTGCAACATAACAAGCAAGCATGGAAATGATAGCATGATGGTCTGGACCTATTTTTCGGCGAATGGTATTGTTCCTTTTTTTGAAATAAAAGAAATAATGGACCATTTTATTGACAAAAATTTTTTGAGACGCAAATTTTGCCATATGCCGAATTGGAACCGCCGCTTCGATGAACGTTTAAGCATAATAATGACCCGAAAGATACATCGAAGCTGATGAATAAGAATGGGATTCAAGTTCTTGATTGGTCGGCTCAATTACCAGATTTGAATCCCATTGAAAATCTCTTCAGGATCTTTAAACGGCGAGCCTCAAAACAGTGTTTCCGAAATAAAACAAAACTATTGGAAATATTTATAAAAGGAATAGGAAAGCATACCTCAATCTTCTGTTATGAATTTAATAGCGACTATGCCACGAAGGTGAGGTGAGGTTATTCAAAAGAAGGACCACCGTATGAAGTATACTTGGGAGGCAACTAAAATGTTGCTTTAGTTTTGCACACTCCATGTACCGAATCTCGTTATTTTTTTAAATTATTTTAATTAAACTGAATTGTAATTTTGCTGCAAAGTCAGCCATTTGTAATGGTTTCATGAAAAGAGAAAAATAGGATATATCTTTCCATTTTCCACTAAATAAAATGAAGAAAAAAACTACATTAAGTTTTTGTAGTGAAATGGTTGCTATTGTTTTGCACAACACTGTATGTAGGTATAATTTGGTATATAATGAGTAGCGCCAGAGCACATATTGGGGCCTACTTTGCTAATCTTAGCCAGTGGCTATTTTCGCTTAACCACTACAATTGTAGGTAAATTTTTGAGTTGATAAATGTCAGTTTTAAAATAACATTTTTTATATGTATGTTATGTATACTTGTTACAAGCTTTTGACTGAGCCTTTATTCATTAGACGCCGTTCATTTTCATCAGAAATACAGAAATTTAAAAATCACGAAATGTTTTCAAAGTTTTGACTGATTTCTTAATTATTTAAATGGCTTTGCTATATAAGTAGGGTAAACAGGAGCTTATATAGAAAAAAAGAAATAAAATTAACTTTCCTCTCCAGGAAATTATAAAAAATAGCAAATAAACAAATTTATTATTGTGAAGGTGTTGATAGCCCACAGTGGCTTTATTATACAATTTTGCACTTAGTAATATGACACGGTTAAAAATCTTGGAGTAAATTTTAATACAACCTTAATATTACAGCCGAAATGAAATACAATCTGTATTTAATTTTAATTAGTGTTAAATATTGAAAGTTAATGTAATAAATTTTGTATTACAGTGTTGGAAATTGTCCTACTTTATTAATAATATTACTTTTCATTTTTTTAATAAATAAATTTATTAATTTATTTAAAAGAAAGTTAAAATTTTATAATTGATAAAGCTTTTTGTAAACTTGACGTCAATAGAATAAATTCACGACCTATAACAATTGAATTCACATTTTTTTTAGGTTGCTTTAACTAAAAACATATTTTGGGAAAACTTGATTAACTTTTTGAATTGAGGTGGTTTTTAAAGGTAGTTGAGTCGCCACAACTTATTCCCCCCCCAGTGACGTGCAAGCGGCACGAGATAATGGTAAGGAGAAAAGGAGAAGCTGGGCTATGTTGGTGTTAAATTCTGCTGATGAGTAGCAGTTGAAATTGCTAGTTATGTAAATATGTTTGCTGATGTGCAGCAGTTGAAGTTGGTTGGATGTTCTGCTGATGTGCGGCAGTTGAAATTGTTGAATCTTGGTAAGTAAAGTTGTTGTTGGAACTTGCTTCGTACTAGTTTGGGAGAAAATGATACTTGATTGAGATTTTGTCTCCCTGTACATGGAAAAAACGATTATTAGGGTCATTTAGACTGTTAATAATTTGTTGTGGTGGTGTTAATTTTCGGTCGTAGTCTTTTTTTTTTTTAAATGCTGTTGAATAGTGGTTTTCTTGATAAGTATCGTTTTGTTGTTTTGCTTGCTTATTATGGGAAAACGATAAACGGTAAACACTTGTATGGGACTGTGGTTGAGGATGATTATTGAAGACGATCTGGTAGTTATTTGGTAGATTATTGAAGGATATTTTCCATGAGGTAGTTTTGTTGGGTAGTGAGTTTTCTTGCTGCTGTGGTGAGGTCACAGGGAAAATATAACGAGCGTTGAGTTGTCGTTTTTGATTAAATGTTGAAAGTTGGGGATGTTGATTGTTGGTTTTAAAGTGCCGCATTGTTCCTCTCTCAGTGGTCGTGTCTTGAGCTCGATGTAATGAGATGAAGAAGGGGGCAGGAT
Source organism: Machimus rusticus (assembly GCA_951509405.1). Classification (NCBI taxonomy): domain Eukaryota; kingdom Metazoa; phylum Arthropoda; class Insecta; order Diptera; family Asilidae; genus Machimus; species Machimus rusticus. The sequence continues at coordinate 11,021,493 of OX608049.1, forward strand.
TGGTATTGTTGAATTGGTAGCCTTTATTATTGGTTGAATGATGTGGCCGTGAGGTCGCCAAAGAAATAGATTGTGTCTTCTTTATGATGAATTTTCCATTTGGTAGATGGATGTATGTTCTGTTATTTGAGTTTGTGGCAATTAGCCAACGTTGCCATTTGGATTGAAAGTTCATAGGCCCTTCTGGCCTGTCGGGGTCACCAGTTGTTGGAAATTGTCCTACTTTATTAATAATATTACTTTTCATTTTTTTAATAAATAAATTTATTAATTTATTTAAAAGAAAGTTAAAATTTTATAATTGATAAAGCTTTTTGTAAACTTGACGTCAATAGAATAAATTCACGACCTATAACAATTGAATTCACATTTTTTTTAGGTTGCTTTAACTAAAAACATATTTTGGGAAAACTTGATTAACTTTTTGAATTGAGGTGGTTTTTAAAGGTAGTTGAGTCGCCACAACAGTATAATATTTATGGCATTCAATTATAAAACCCAGCACCGGGTTGAATAATTTTTGCATTACGGGGTATAAGTACTCCTGATCAATTAAAACTTAATATCAACTTTCTTAAAATTTAATTTTTTTTTGTACTTAGTTCTAATGTCAGCATTATTAAATCCTTCGTTTAAATATTTACAATTTATTAGTTTTTAATATTTTTCTGATGTAGTCATATATACAATACAAAAAACATTATATTTCACTCCAAAATTTTTAACCGTGTAGTCACTGGATTAATAGAATATAATATTTTAGCCAAATGATTTTTTATTACAGTGTGGCTATTGGCTAGTCCTAGTGGACTATTTACTATTTACGACATTCGTAGAATAGGGCCCATTATCATTACCGCTTACTCAATTTTTCATATAATAGTTTACCCGCTGACTACTTCAGACAATGACTGTGTTAACGAAGTCTTCAGCCCAATTGGTAAATTGCGCCGTCGAATGCAGAAATTAAATTCATTTGCTATGTGAACTATTTTCTTGCAGCCGATTGCTTAATTCAGCGTAATATACCACTTGCTGAATTGGTCAGTCAAATGCATAAACAAAACTCCTAAACGTAGCTTATTTTATTTGTACCATATATATGCACATCATGCACATTATAGGGACATGAGAATGAGAATTAAGTTTCTGTAGTCGATTGCTTAATTCAGCTTAACAAGGGCAATTGCTGAATTGCTTTACCGACTGCAGAAACTGCGTACCTATGTTAAAGTTTAATATTATAGAGTTTATTTATAAGAGTTTCTTCTTAATAGGAGTCGAACTGCTGGGCCATTCACGTATCATATCTAATTCAAGTACCCACTTCCATTCAAAAGATTCTAAGCCAAAAATTGCAAAATGCAATTACTTTTCACAATGTACCACTCATAAATTGCCCATTAGGCTCTAACTTTCGATAAAATGGTTAAACAATTGCCAATCAACAAATACCCGTCAATCAGAAGCTACTTGCTTCTCTTGCCGGCATACTTCACGGGCGATTGTACCACGTTTCACCGCGGGCGGTCGTGACGTTATGAGGTACCCCCTTTAGTGCTTTCGCACTTTCAAAGACATTGATTGTTTCGAGGGAAAATAATTTACACATTAAAGATTTGCGGTACGAAGAAAGTATTAGAGACGGTAGCTGCTATTTACGCAATCTTCTAGTCATCAGCGCACCCAATCGAGGGTCACTGATGACTTAAAGAAATCTAAACTTTTTCTCAGATGCAATTAGTCATTTTCTTTACCTAAACCAACCTTCGGTATATGTAACAAATTAATAAAA